>JANTQA010000023.1:12500000-15000000 GCA_027625915.1 Anaeramoeba flamelloides | reverse complement strand
CAAATTTCTTTTTAATAGCATTTATTTATTTCATTTAAATATATATTTTTTTTTTTATTTTTAGCTGAATATTTCATAATTTATATATAAATACACACACACACACACACCCACCCACACACACACACACACACACACACACACACACACACACACACACACACACACACACACACACACACACACACACACATATATATATATATATATATACATATTTTCCAGTTACAGGGGCAATTTTTATTGAATAACTATTACAAATTCTATAATTGATAGCAAATCTTCTTGTTAAAATAAATTTAAAATTTCTAGATCATATCATTTTATCTTATTTCATCAAGTTTTTTTTTATTTTTTTTACTTATTGCTTTTTTTTTCCTTCATTTTTTCGTTTCAAGAGTCAATTTTTGTCTTAATATACATGAATATTTTTTTTTCTTAAAGAGTTTGTTTAAAGGGGTAGAAACATCTAAATTTGATTAGAATATTATTAAAATCAACCCTTAATTCACTATTTGAGTTCAACAAACCCCCATAATCTTTTGCTCAAAATTTAAAAAAAAATAAAAATATTTTCAAAGTTATATTATTTTTTAGTGACTAAAATTAAAATAATTATAAGATAGGACCCAATCGAGATGAACAGTTGTTTTTTCTCTAAAATTCAAATAAACAACGAAAACCATTTTATTTTTTTTTTGGAAAAAATGGAAATTTCATTAAACTTCTTTTCTTGAAAATATACAATTCCCTTTTTATGCGCTTTATGGAAAACACAACACAAAAAAGTTTCAAAACCAAAATTGAAATCAAAATATTCTTTCTATAGGTTGACAAATACAAAATCTCTTTTTTTTGTTCTATTCTTCAATCAAAAAAAGATATAAAATATAATTACTACCAAACATTCAAGCAACAAACGATTTGATTCATGATGTGTATTTGTAAATTTTAAAACCCACTTTGTAATAAATAATCAAAAAAAAAAATAAATATCATCAATGAAAATGAGTTCCAAATCCTCTATGCATATTAAAAATTTAATTCTGGTTCGAAAATTTCACTTCAAAAAAAAAGAAATTAAATACTGGGGTTTCAGCATAATTATCAACTAAAGAACGTTTTATCCGTTTAAATTTGAAATTGAAATGGTTGTTCTCCAAAAAAAATATTCCAAAAATAATAAATACCTTTTTAATTTTCGAAAAATTGTAGTATTTCAAGACTTTTTGTTTTTCAATCTAAATATATTTTGTATCAATCTCTTATGATCAAAAAACAGAGTATCTAAAATTTGTTAACATTGTTAAATTTAAATTTCAATAAGTAACTCTTAATTCAATTTAAATGTATATATTTTTAATTATGCTTTCACATTAATTAAAAAATGTTTCAGTTTATTATCTTTGAATTTTTTCTTTATTATTTTATTGATCAACAATTTTTCAATTTTTAATATTGGCAGAAGATTCAATATTATATTTGGTTTCGATTACTGGAAATTAGAAAAAATAAAAAATACTGAAATTGTAGTGAAAGACATATATAAAAGTTCGAGAAATAAAATTAATAGGTGATTTCAAAGTTTTGATTATAAATTAATGGTAAATTGTAATAAAATATAATTATTATTTTATTACAAACTTTCGATTTTTTAGTTGTTCATATTTGTTTGCGCGATTTAATAAAAAATCAGAATTAAAAAAAAAAAAAAAAAAAGGAAAAAATCAAATAATCGAAAAGAAAGAATTTATTTGAAACCGAAATCATTTTGTAATAAAATAGATATTTTTACTATTAAAAAAAATTTTTGTGATATTATATATTTAAAAACTACACTAAAGAAAAAATATATTTCTGTAACAATATTGAAAAATATAAAAACTTGTAAGTCTATTTATTTTAAAATTTTTAGAGTTCCTTTTTTGAAGGAAGTCTTTCTAGAATAAATTCTTTAAATGCGCTTAATTCTCTAGCTTTATTAAAACGTTCGAATTTTTGTTTATTTTTACCAAACCATAATAATGATGGGAATCCCTTTATATCATATTCGTCTTTAATATCATTTTCGCCGCCATTCATTTGACCAATTCTAAGACCATCGATATCTTGTGCCCATTCTGCCAATTCTTCGTAGATTGGTTGTAACTTTTTACAATGAGAACACCTAATAAGAATAATATTTTAAATAAAAACACAAATAATAATATTTTAGAATAAAAATTGAATTAGCAATTAAATTTATTTATTTGTGAATGGATCACCAACTTTAAAGCAAAACAAATTCGTTTGAACAATTAACCGAAACAAAACATTATTAACAGTAACAAATATATTTTAATTTTACAATTCCAAACAAGAGCAAGGTTATATATATATATATATATATATATTTGTGTTTGGATAAATAATCATAACCTATCTCTAAATAGTTGTCGAATTTTTAATAAGGTACTTTTACTTCAATAATAGTAACATAACTAAAATTCTTAGTAAACCTAGAAATGTATAATCATTATTGAAAATATCACCCTATTGGCAATATTAGGGCACTATTCGTTATGCAACTGTTTTTTCTTCTTATTTCTTAAAAAGGAGAAAATATTAAAAAATAAAAAGCACTGGTTTGGAAAAATTTAGATCTCAATTTTGAGACAAATAAATAATTTTCAGCGTAAGATTGCAACTTTTGATATGTTTATATTTCTTTCTCATTTAGTTGCTGATTCCCTAGCTTTTTCAAAAAAATAATTGATTTGGTACATTTTTTGATCTTATCGGCTCAACCAATAATACTGATAAATTCAAACAAATGTTTGAAAAATTTTTGCTTCATTTTTGATTTTGAAAATTTTTTAACCTTAGCTTTGAAGAAAGCATTTTATTGGTTTAAATGTTATAAAACTTTGTAAAATTAGTTGTTCTTCATAATATTCTTTTTCAAGAACTGTTTTAAAAGTAGAGTTAAGAGATTTCAAAAATGGAAATTGTACTAAAAATTTTTCTCAATTTTTTCGAATTTTTCGGTATGTTATAATTTTGGATCTCAATTTGGCTAATGACTATTATTAATACTCACGAACTCCTCAAAATATAATGAGTTATTAAGGTTGGAATTTAATACATCTCTTTATAAATTCAATTTTTCACATATTGTTTTTTTTTAAAAAAAAAGAAAGAAAGAATTTGAATGCAAAGCCTTTTTGGAATGGGAAAAGTTTTTATTGAATAAAAAAATTAAAAAGGAATTGTCAAAATATGTTATAAAAAAGTGTTACCTAAAATGTTTAATTTAGATGAATGAGACAATTTGAATACACTTTTATAAAGTTTTATTCCACACCTTTTTAAAACAACTGTATATTTTTTGTTTGGTATTTCTTCTCTTAATTATTTTTTAACAAAATTCAAAATTTTCTTTTTTTAATTAAAATCATGATAGAAAATTGTTATAAACATGTTTTCAACACATTTCACATAATTATTCTTTTTATATTTTTAAACTGTTCAATTGACACCTTTCAAAACTTTATTTTTTTACCTTTTTTAAAATGAATTTAGTGAATATTAGTGATTAAATAGTAATGGATTTTTATTTATACACACTACTATTTTTATACTAAACTATTTTTCAAAAATTTTGACTTACTTTATAAAGTTAATGGATTTTTTTTGAGGGTTTATCCCATATTCTTATCAAAAAAATGTATTCAAATTTTAGGATTATGTGGTTTCATTTTTTCTAATTTGGGAAAAGTTGTTTTGCTTTTTCAAATTTTTGTTTTTCTTTTTCTTTATCTTTTTTTTTTTTCCTTTTTTTTTTCAAATTTCAGTTTTTCTTTTTATTTTTTTTTTCTTTTTCTTTTTATTTTTTTCCTTCTTTTTTTTATTTATGATACTTGTTTTTAATTAAAAAAAGATTAAGTGGAAAAAAAAAAAAAGATCTTCGAAAAGACAAATAATAATAAAGAAAATTTACACAATAAAATTTCTTTTAAAATGAATTTAATTATTTTCAAAAAATCTTAATGCTAACTTTTTTTCAGTGATTGTTCAGTAATAAAAAATCCTGCAAGGCTCATTTCTAAAATTTTGACTCACTTTTTTTTATTTTTTGGTTTTTATTTTTTTTAATTTTTAAAATATCAGGTTTTGATATATTTAGAATGATTTGAAAGTGAATTATAAAAATCAGATTTAATTATTAGTTGTTCTTGAATACTAAAGGAAATATATATATATATATATATATTTCAATTTATTATTTCAGGTGAGTCACAATTTTTGAAATAGAGTTTAGAATCATATTTTTTTCGTTTTTTTTTTTTTTTATTGGTTAATTTTTGGAAATAAAAAAAACTGAAATTGAAAATTTGTTGGCTATGTAATTCAATATTTTAAAATATTTGTTTAAATAAATGATAATTTTCGATATAAACCACTTTTATTTATCGAAAGATATTGTTTTCTTTTTTATGTTTAGACTCCAAATTATTGATGCAAATTGATTAAGCTGGAATTTTTTTTCAAAAAACAACAGAGAAAAATATAAATTTAAGCTAATAATGTAATAACATGCAATTCACTTATTTTCTTAGAAAAATAGAGAAGTAGGTTTTTCTCAATTTTTTTTTAAAAATCATTACATAAAGAATTAGATTTATTAGTTCATACATTTTTCTTTCCCTTTTTAATTATTTTTCTTTTTCTTTTTCTTTTACTATACCCTTTGTTATTTTCCCCATTAACTCTTTGATTTTTAATGTAATTTCTGAAAATCTTCAAAATATTTTAAAGTAATTTTAACGATTCTTGCATTAATTTCGATCAATTGAGGTTTTTTTTAATAGTGATAATATTGTTTTTCAATTTTAATTTTCCAAATCGAAATAAAAACATCTTTTTGTTCAATTTACGAAAGTAGAGATCAATCAAGAAATAAAAGAAAATAAAAAAAATAAGAATAAAAATAAAAACAAACCAATCAGCCATAAATTCGACTAACCAAAAATCGTCAGACTTCAAAACAATTTCGTCAAAGGTTTTTGCAGTCAATATAGTAATTGGGCCATCGTTATCTATGGGTGGCTCTGAACTTTTGATATACTTATCGATTTGGCCAGCACTCCATTTTAAAATCCATTCTTTTATTTTTTTCACAGTGAAAACTGTTCCGTCATATCTAAAATTGATATTATCGTTCATGTTCCAAATCAATAAAAGTGGTAAATTTTCATTTTCTTTGAGAGACAAAAAGTTCATTGAATCGCTCTCAAGAGATTTATCTATCCAATAAATGTGAAGATTGGAAATTGTTTTTGGGGTTTGATCTTCTTTTTTAAGTTTTTCGAGCCAGTTACCAACACGCTTAATGGCTTTGATTTCTTTTGTTTTTTGGTTTGGATTTGAAATAAAGATTAATTGTGCTTCAAATGTATTAAAGGCCATTCTTTTAAACATAAGATTATCAATTTTGGTGACTATCGAATTTTTATTTTTGTCAACCCATTCCTTAAATTGTGGTAAGACTAATTTCTCCTTAAAGTACATATTTTTTTCTCCATTTTTAATTAAGACAGCTTGATCTTTATTTATCAAGTTGTAACCCTTTGCAATTGCTTTTGTGGTCGTAACAGCAACAACTAATTCAAATTGGTAATGACGTGCAATAATTCCAGCAATTCCTTGGTTGTTTGGTCTTTAAATTTTTAGGGTTTTATCAAAGAAAATTATTTCAACAAATAAAATAGAGTTTTGGAATAAAAAGAGTAAAAAGTAAAAAAGTAAAAAATTAAATTTTTTTGTTAATCTTCCGATTGTCTTTAAAAAGATTCATAAAAATAAAATAAAATAAAAAAAAAAAAAAAAAAAAAAAAAAAAAAAAAAAAAAAAAAAAAAAAAAAAAAGGAAAAAAAAAAAAAGAAAAAAACAAAGTCTGGAATAAAAATAAAAATTATGACTCTTACTCAAAATTTGGTTGGTAAATAAGTAGTTTTGTTTTTTCTTCTTTATTAAATTCAATTCTATTTTTTTTGTCGACAACCAGAACTTTATCTTTTTTGATTAATTCTTTGAAATCTTCAATAATTAGATCAGGTGAACCAGGGATTAAATACTGTGAAAACATACCGTCTTGGCCGATATAATAAGAAGGCTGCTTTGGCTCGTTAGTAATTTTTAAAGTTGTTGCAAGTTCCTTCACGATATTGATTGATAAAAATTCCATTTGTGGCATTTCGTTTTGGAGTTGTGTGAATAACATCTCCATTTTGTCACAATACTCGCACTTGTCAGAAGTTAAAAGGATAAAGCAAGGCTTTGTGCTTTTTTCTCCAAGATATCTTTCATAATTTTTTGAAGTTAATTTTGTTAGTTTTGGTTCTACAAAATTTGGTAATAATACAAAACAGATTACCAAGGCTAAATTGATGAAAATAAGTGACTTCATAAAAGAAAGTTATTTTTAAAAAAAATGAAACATTTAATTTGATTATGAGAAAAAATAGAAAGTTGTGGAATATGTTTATCGAAGATGATTTTCTTTTGGTCAGAGTTTTTCCAATTTTTCTTTTACAGATAAGAATCTCAAAAATCCCAATAGCGAACATCTTTTTTATTATGATTGAATTTTCAACTCTATGTTATGATTTAACTCTGACTGACATTCCTTTTGACTGATTCAAAAATAATTTCTTTTATATATCAAATTGTAAAAGATATGTACCTTCAAATAATCGCTGAAACGAATTTTAAAAGTAAATATTAGTAAAATTGTTTATTATAATTAATAATATCTTTTTTTTTTTAAGAACCAAAATTTAAAAATTATAAATCGACTCTTAATAGAATAATCATTTATGAGATTAAACATGTTTAAATTAATATACCATCAATCCAAAAACAATAATAATCACATAGAATGTCGAAATTCATTGCAGACCCCAATACAAAAAACTATTTTTATATTCTTTTTGATCTCATTTCACATTTTCTTTTATTAAAAATTAGACTATTAACAAATCATTGTCAAATGTTTGACGATGGTTTAATCATAATTATCAAAATAAATAAAATTCAAGTAAATGAAAAATTAAATGCAATATATGATTTTATTCTTCAATTTGGACTAAAACCCAATGAAGATAAAACTGTTACAGCTGTTCAAAGGCTACAGTGGATTTTTTTCAATATCAAATTTTGAAGTTGATATTGCTTTTTACCTCTAAGAATATAAGTATAAGTTGTATAATATTGAAAATATTTTTTAATAAATGAGTTGATATGAAAAATAATCTTCTAATGTGATCGAAAAATAAATTCATTTTTTTTTAAAGGAAATTTTATGTAGTTACTTAATGAATTTTTGATGTGTTGAGTTATTTTGGGTTTTGAAAAGTTATTCTTTGAATATCAGGAAGAATTCTTCAATATTTGATCTCAACTCATTCAGGAATTTTTTTTTTCAATGTGAACTTTATTATTCTTATATTCTTAGAGTTAAAAATCCATAGCAACATCAAAATTTCATATTGAAATAATTCCAGGGTAGCTTTGGAAAGACTGTATGGGTAAAGATTTCAAAAGAATTAAATATTTGGGTACCCTTTTAGAATAAATTTCATCAATAGGATATAATTTAAAAATCATTGAACAAAATTTATAATAGTATCAAAAAATTATCCAATGCCAATTCTCTTAATAATATTTTAAAAATTAGATTATTTAAAATTTTCATATTAAGCACTTTAAAAAATATTTTGTAACTTATTAATTATGTAATAAAAATGAAAAAATTATTTAAATTTATGGATTAAATCATCGGTTATCGGAATATGCAAAATAAATAGAAAGACATCAACCCTTATTTACAAAACAGGATTTCAATGGAAAATATCGTAATATTGGTAAATAAACTAAAAATTTCAAATTCAAAATTTTATTAGAAAATTTATCTCTCTCTTATTTAAAAAAATTAATGAAATTTAATCAAAGAATAAATATTAAAACTAAAGGAATTCAATATAATTAAATTTAATTACAAAAAGAAATTTATAGATATACATATAATGAATTATTGAATTCTACAAGTTGGAAAAGTTGTTAGGTTTTTTTTAATTTGAGAAATAAAAAGAAAATTTAAGAAATTTTCAGTTTATTTCTTGAATTTAAAAAAAAACCTAGACACTCCACAGAAATATTTCAAAATAATACAATATCAAAACTATTTCTTAATCAAAAATATTTAAGTTATCCCTCAAGCTCCATAATTTTAAAATTCTGGCCATTTATTAATTGATTAAATAAGTATTATTATGTAATAATAAAAATTCAAATAAATTTTGTCCTGTAGGTTTAGAATAGGTATAATAGACAATTATTGAAAATAGTAATGATTTTTTATAGATATGTCCTCCCTTTGAAAAAGATAGATTAATATTTATAAAAAAAATTATAGGAAATAAATCTTGATGAATTAATTTTAAATCAAGAAAGTTTGGAATTATTTGTATTAATTAATAACCGTGAAATATATGATTTTACGCTTTAATTTCTAAAAGTGGATTTAAATATAAGGGCAGTTACAGTAGAATTTACACTTCTTCAATTATAAAAGAAAAAAAAAACTGTTTTTTTTTTTCTCAAAATAGGTATATATACTTAATTTATCAAAAAATCAAGCAATTATTCGATATAGACTTCAATTTAAGGCAATTTATGTAGATTTATTAATGTATTCATAAAAAATGTGTTTAGTTTTAAAAAGAATTTGGTCTGCATTTTACTTAATGTTCACAACAATTTTCTTAATATTTACAATTAATAATCGTATTAGTTATTATTTAAAGACTATACACCAATGCTTTGTTAGTAGGATTGCCATATGTGACTTCAAGGATCAGTTTAAAAAGTATTTTAAACTCATTCGAAATTAACTAATATTATAGGTTTTGATAATAACATATAGTATCATCATACCATATATTGATTTACAATAATATTTAAAAAATCGTGATTAGTTTTACTTTATTGTAAAAAATAATAAAATCGCAATATTCCATATTATCTCGAAAAAATGTGGAAAATTATTTTTTTGGAATCAACTTAAAAAAAATCTTTTGATTTTGACAATACTTATTCCCTTTAACAAAAGCTAAAAAATGTTTCAAAGGGTTTTGAATTGTCTCCAAGCGTTTGGAAGTTTTGAAGGGTATATTGCTTTATAAAAGGAATGATAATCTTTGTAGTGGAAAAAAAAAATTGAATTTCTTTGCCTTTTTTTTTTTTTTACAAAATATAATATCCCAAACGAATTTTATGATCAAACTAAAAATAATCCATTTTAACATTATAATTGTATATAAAATAGATGTGTTTTTTTAAAATGGGATTATTATCTTCGCAACACAAATAAATTAAATGAATTATAGTTAGTCCCACTTTCAAAACACAGATTTTCAACAAAATTTAATTCACATAAAAAATTTCAAATTAAATCACAAAATCCATGTCATAGTAAAAAAAAATGGTATAATAAATAATTCCAAAAAATTTCCCTTAATTCGATAATTTTTTTTTCATTAAATTTTGTTGAAAGTTTGTGCTTTAAAAGTGGAATGGACTATAAGATTAATCCCCCTTCTTAGTGATGATTGGTTAAATAAAAATCTCTAATCTTTAGTTGTTTTTTCTTTTGAAATGCAAAGATATTAAAAGAAGAATAAGAAAAAAAAATGTAAAAAAAATCTTAATAATTGGTGATCATCTGGCTAGGTTGTTGTCAAAGTTTTTAAAAAGTTAATCTACCCCCTTTCAGCTTTCATAGAATATTGAAATTTTTTTAACTCGGGAACACATTCTTAAAAGAACAGGTGAAAGGATTGGTTGTTTTTGAAGTTCTCATTATTCAAGGTTATTTACAACACCACGATTCACTGATAAAATATTTATTTATCTTGAGTTCTTATTGTTGTTGAACGAAAATGATCAATAGTTTTATCAGCCAATTTAAAAAAAAAATACAATAAAACTCTTTGATCTGATCCTTGATTGAGCCTAGTATCTATTTTGTTGTTTTTTAAAAGAATAACATTTTTCAAACAATCTGTTATTTGATCAATAAAAATTCCTTTGTAAAAATATTACCGAATTAGCCCAAAAACCCATCAACTATTTTATTGTGATTACATTTTTAATTGTGATATTTTGGCATTTATCACGATTGTTAAATAATTATCGAGATTTTATAGGATATCACGATTTGTCATATTGTCAATCAAATTATTGAATATCGCAATTTTCTATAATATCACAATTTGTCATATTATCGCGATAATATTGTATATTGGGATTTTCTATAATATTGTGGTTTTTTAAAAATAATCACGATTTTTGTAACTTTATCGTAGCTAAAGCTTATATATCATCAAACCTTCTACTATAGTATTCAATAGAAATTATATATTAGGTATTTTTGTTTATATCCCTTTGATAATTTAATAGAACCAATAAGAGAATCTTGAAGATAACTGAGTTAATTTACTCATACTTGGTTATAATATAAATTACTCTCAAAGATACCCCTTATGAAAAACTAAAATCTAACAATTTTTGGGATTTTAAATACCAATAATTTCACAAAAATGTTTTTAACTTTTTTCTTTACACTCCTTTTTTTGAAAATTTTTATATGAGTTTTGAAAGAAGAATTTCATTGGTCTAAATGTAAAAAAAACCTATAAATTAGTTGAAAATAGCTCCCCTGAGAAATAATGTTCAGAAAGTTGGTTTAGAGGATGTAAAAAAAAGGGAAATTGAACAAAAAAAGTTAAAAACTTTGTTTTGGAATTTATTAGAATAATAAATAAATTATTTGTGGATGAAAAAAATTTTCGAGAAAATTTCAAATCAAATAAGACAATACTCAAACCAATTTTATGTATCACAATTCAATTATAATTTCAATCTGGAAGAAATTCCAATATACTGAAAAACTCAAAAAAAAGTTTTTAACTTTTTTTTTTCTCTTTCCCTTTTTTTTACATCCTCTAAACCAACTTTCTGAACATTATTTTTCAGGGGAGATATTTTCAAATAATTAACAAATTTTCTTTCACTTAGGCCAATGAAATTCTTCTTTAAAACGAAATAAAAACATTTTCAAAAAAATGAATGTGAAGAAAAAAGTTGTAAATATTATTATATAAAGTTATGGGTAATATTAGAGTTGAAGGTAACACTTTTATATTCCTAAATGAAAGAGAAAAGAGAGTAAACAAAGAGTATTTTGATTTTTGAAACCTTTTCAAGATAAATTTCGAATTTGAAATATGAAAATATTTTTCCCAAAACGAAAAATTTTCAAAAAAAGTACAAATATTTAGATTTGAACAAGATCTATTGACAAAGTATTCTTTTAAGTCAACAACAATACCATTGTGATGAAATTAAAATTAAGTGGTCCTAAAATATAAGTCTCAAAGATACTGCTTTTCAAGATTTTTAAAAACAAATTACTGATAGTTTTTCCCTTTCTTACTTTTTTTGAACACAATAAGGAATTTTTCCCATTCAACTGATTATGAGAAACCTTTGATCTTCACAAATGAGAAAAAAAAGAAAAATGTTTTAGCCAAATTTAAGATAATTGGGCATTCATAAAATGACAAACAAGAAATACAATAAATTCTCATTAAAATTTCAACCAAAAAAATCATTTTTTAGGATGCGAAAAATAGGATGAAGTTCTCTGGGAATTACAAATTTACATTTTAAAATCAGATCTTTGAGGGAACTTTTCTCGAAAGTTAGTACTAACACTTTGATCAAATTCCAAATAAAAAATTTGTTTTCCAAGAATCAAAAACTCAGATTGTGTGAAAAATTTGTCAAAAAAGATCATTTTTTTACTTTTAAAGAAATTGTGTTTTACCCTGACAAGTAAACCCCATCACAAATCCACGCTTTTGTGTTAAAAAATTTCAAGGACTCTTCTTGGAATGTGGAAATTAAAATTTGTTGAAAAGCTTTTCAGTTTCCTTCAAAAAAAAAATCTCCAAATACGCATTTTTGGGTTATTTTCAAGCATTGTTTATATCTTTGTGGTTTTTCTCTGGAACTTTGCAATAAAAAAAAATTCCAATTGTGAAGAATTGTCGAGTTACATTCTTGGTTTAGCTGCTTGTTTTATTGTTTGGTGGTTTTTTATTGTTGTGGGTATTTTCTCGATCATTAAAAGGAAAAACAAACAAAAACAAAATGAGGTTACAGAAGAAAACCATAAAACGAGTCAAGAAAATCAGAGTATATCCGAAGAAAACCTGAACGTCAACGAAAAAAATCATAGACAAAGGAAAAAGAAAAGGAAAAAGAAAAAGAAACGGAAAAAGAAAAGAAAAAGACAAATCAAATCAATGAACAATTTTCTTGACAAAGAAGAAAACGAAAAGGAAAATGAAAATGAAACAGAAAATGAAACAGAAAATGAAACAGAAGAAGAAAACGAAAAGGAAAATGAAAAAGAGATCGAAGTAGAAAACGAAAAAAGTTTTCCATCTAAAAAGGATGGCAAAAGAACAAAAAAAAGAAAAAGAAAAAAGAAAAGAACGAAAAGGAACAGAATTTTAGGTGTTGAACATTTAAAACCATATTCTTCAGGCAGTTCGCTGTATGACAATAACGAGAAAAGTTTTTCAAAAATCCAAATAGAAAATGGTGTGACAATGAAAAGGGAAAACAGTCTGGAAATAAATGAACAAGAAAACGAAATTGTAAACGAATTAACAAAACTTGAACAAAAAATAAATTTCCTTTTGACGGAAACTGGGCCGACCGAATTAAGAAATGGCTTGGAGGATGAAGAAGGCGAAGGTAGGGTTTTCCAGAATCATGAGAAAGATATTGAAAATAACGAAATCAAACTTGACGATTTGAAAATGATCAATGTAAATAATTTTGAATTACAGAATGTCGGAAATCAAGATTTAGGGATGGAGCAAAACGCAACAAACTACCAAGATTTCAGTTATATAAATAGGGCAACAATTGAAAATATTGAAAATCTTGATGACGATCTTGATGGAAATAAAGGAGAAAACAATAATAATAATAATAATCTGGAGAATAGAATTGCTTTCCAGTATGTACATGAGGAATTGCCAACGGATTGTAAAGTTAGTTTTAATTTTCTCGTCATACTCTGGTTTTTATCGACAATAGTGTTAGCAGGATGTCTATATAAAATCAGACACTTAGATAATTGCCACAGTGGAAAGGTTCTACTTCTGGTAGCAACATCATGTGTATTAGTACAAAACGCTATTTCTTTTATTACTTTAACCATTTACTATTCCTTAAATTATGATATTTCAACCATGATTTAGACATAAACTAATTTTTTGAATTTTTTTTTTAATTTTATTTTAGTTGTTTTGAATTTTATTTAATTTCTTGGTATTGACTCTTTCCAAAAATGCTTATTTATTTATTTCAAGATTGCTGTTTAATGAATTTTAAATTAATGCCTTATTAAAATCATTATTTTTTTTAATTTCATTTCAATTAAAACCAAAATGTTTTTACGTAATGTATACAGGATTTTCATTTTTAATTTACAAACTATTTTTAATTGTAAAGAAGAATTAAATAATGTACTATAATCCTACCAAAGAATTGAAAACAATTCAAAAATTTTCAATGATAACAATATAAAAATTATTTGTAAATATATGAAAAAAAGTAATAATTTGTTAAATCCAAAAATAATTTTTTTGCTAAATTATAAAAAAAAATGTTTCACAAAATTTTCAGAAAAAAAAAAAGTTTTAAAATTCTGTAATATGCATAAGTACAAATATTGAATTTTGTAAAAAATAGAGTTTTTAGAATTTTAGATATAAATAAAGAGTTACATCACAAGTATAAATTGAAAAAAATCGAATTTTTAAATATTGGATCTCTGGGCGAATTACTCATCGTTCCAAAATCAAAATAATCTAAAAAGATGATTTTTTAAGTTTAGAGCTCTTTATCTCCTCTAGTTTAGAAGTTATTCTCAATTCTCGATTTTTTTGTCAAAAAAAATTTTTTTTTTGAAATTTAGAATTTTTCATTTTTAAAAAAGGTACCTTTTACACAAAAATAATTTTTTTTGGTGTTTTAAAGATCATCTTACTAGGGTAATTTTTGATCGAAAATATGATTTTGGTGAAAAAAATTGATAAAATTAAGGTTTAAAAAATATTTTTTTTTGAAAATTTTTTACTACTCTTTTGATTTTCCCATTTTTGATTTACTCAAATATTATATTTATAATATATTTTTAACTACAATAGTTATAAAATTTTTAATTTTGAAATTTTTTTTTTTATTTTTTTTCACTTTTATCCAAGTTATTTATAAAAATACATAAGTTACTGTGAATATTGGTTGATAAAATGAAATATAAAAATCTATTTGTAATAGACAAAAAATTTTTTTCAAAAATTTTTTATTTTGATTTTTTTTGTGAATTTTTTAAATTTAAACATTATGAGGGTTAGTGGGTTCGAAAATATTTAGTATTTAAAATGGGTGTTTTTGACTTTTTTCAAAATTGAAAATTTTAAAAAATGTATATAAAAAATTTTTTTTCAAAATATTTTTTAAAGCACTAAAAATTGGTAACTTTGAAAATAAAAATTTTTTTTTTAAACATCTCAAAAAAATGATTTTTATTTTTATTTTAACTGAAAAACAATGTTTAAAAAAAAAAATTTTTTTTAATAGGAAAAACTCTAGTAAAATTTCATTTTTTTCCGAATTTATCAGAAAAAAATTCACATTACCAATATTTTGAGAAAAAAATTATTAGGCCTCATCTTATTTTATATAAATATTCATTTTTTCAAATTTTTAATAGCGTAATCATTAGAAAAATATAAAAAAAATGCTAAAAAATTCAAAAAAAATTTACTAGAGTTTCCTATTAAAATGATTTTTTCAAAAAAAAAAAAAAAATTTATAAGTTTTTTTCAATTCAATTTTAAATTTATTAATTTTTTTACAATGAAAAAAAAAAAAAACTTTTTTTAATCGTAAAAAACTTAGATTTTTTTTTAAAAAAAAAATATATATTAGAAAAATTACTCAATTAATAATTCAATTTTATTATCTTCAGAATTTTATAATTTTAAAATATCCAATAATTACTCATTAGCTCAGCGATAGAGTACCGAGATCTCAAAATTTGAAAAGTGATAACCGGAGTTCGATTCCTGATAAGATCAATTAAATTAATAGTTTTTTTTTTTTTTTTTTAAAAAATTTTATATATCTAATTTGATCAATTAAAGTATATATGTTTGCTACCTGAATTTACCTTTAAATCTTTTCAAAATTTTTTTTTTAAAAAATACAAATCTTCTTTAGGTACCAAAATTTGGATAAATGCTGGTAACTAAGTATTTTTTCTGTGTGAGGAGTAGAAGTTTTTAAATTATTTATATATAGTAAAACCTACAATTAAAAAAAAATTTTTTTTTTTTTTTTTTTCAAAAAAAAAAAACTTTAAAATTCATTTTAACATATGGAAAACAGGTAAAAAATATAAAAACAATCTCAATTTTTCATTTTTTTGGGGGCTCTTATATTTTTCGAATTATTACCCAAAATAGTTTTGAAAAATCACTATTAAAAAATTTGTATATAAAAATCGATTTTGGGTAATATCTCGAAAACTAGACGTCCTAGAGACTTCTAAACACCAAAAATCGAAATTTAATAAAATTTTGAATTTGTTGAGCAATAAAAAAATTTTTTGATCCCAGTTTTATATTTACTCTTGTGATGCATTAATCTAAATTTTGGTTATAGTTGAACGAAATACGCTTTTTGATTTTTGAGTTAATATGGATTTTCAATAGACAATCATGTGATAAACATTAATACATAAGGAAGTAAATATAATTTCCCCCAATTTGTAAATATTAATTGTCAGAAAATTAATAAGCCAATTTTTATTATAAGAGCCCTTGTATAAAATACAACTTAAATATTAAAATGCTTCTCATAAATATTTAGGTGAAAAGAATCAAAGGAAAACCAGAGTTGAATTAATATTTTTCACTTTTTTAAATATTTTTTTTTCAAATTTTGTTTTTATTATAAGATACTTTTCATCAAGAAAAAGTGTTTGAGTGGATTGTTGAAATTAATCCAAGAATATTTTAATAAAATATGCATTATGTAATTGTTAGTATTTTTAATAAATCCTCTAAAAAAAAAAATTCAAAAAAGAAAGATCAACTTTCAAGATAAAGATTTTTAAACCCACAATGAAAAAATTTCTTGAATCAAAGTTTATTTTGAGACAATATTTTGTATTTATATTCTTAATGTGTATTATATTTAGAAAATGGAATTATATTGATCCACCTCTTACTATTGATTGATTGTTTTTTTTTTTTTTTTTTATTAAAACACGATTTTTTATATGAACTTTTTAAAAATTCTTTATTCAAATGGCACGTGAATTATCTTAAAGGATCAATGATTATTTGAAAAAAAAAACATAAATTAAATGTTATTTGGGAAATAATATTTTTTCAAAAGAAAAGGGAATCATTTTTAGGTCCTAATTTTTTTGTGTGTGTTTTATTTTTTGTAATATGAAATGGAAGAGTTCATTTCATCTTACAAAATTGAATAATTTGAGTCAATTTTTTGAAATAAATATTTCACATATTTTCAATATAAAACAAATAAAAAAACAAGTAACTACTTATTTTAATTATCATTTTATTTAAATCCTAAAAAATAGTGTAATTTCTTTTTCGTTTTATGTTAAAAAGCTTGATTACAAAACAATTATCTTGTTATAATTTTTCATTCTTGTTTTTTTAATTCAAATTTTAACTAAAAAAAATAATCGGGGTAAAGGTGATAAAATACATGAAATTTTGATAGAATCATAATAATGTTTTATAAAGGGAATTGTGATCCCGTGTGTTCAATTTTTTTTTAAAAAAAAAGTTTGAATAAAGTCGTAAAATAGTTTTCAAAAAAATGAAATTAAACAAAGAACAAATAATTCCACTTTGGAAAATTTTCTCTTTCAAATTATTTGGTCTTATTCACAAGAACCCTTAAAACAATTTAAATCATTTTTTTATAAAAAATATTATTTAAAAATATTCGAGGATGAATTAAGCAATTGGTTAAATCAAAAATATCTTGAAGAAAATTTGGTTGAAATAAAAAAAAATTCATATTATAACAAAAACACAATTTCTGAGTAAAAATGATTAAGTTTTTGAAAAAATCAATGGTTAAAGTTTTATTTTTTAATACAATACTAGTTTTTTTGAATATTATCATTATTTTTTGTTAACCTAAAAATATTTCTCAAAAAAGGACTTTTATAATTATTTCGGAAAATAAAAACTATTATTGGATAATAATGAGAAAAATAGTCATAAACTTGGTAAAAAATTTTATTGTTTTATATAAGAAGAAAATCGATTTAATAACTTTCTATTTAAAAAATGGAAAAAATATTGACTGAAAAAATTACTTTTCCAGGTTTATTGCTTGATCAGAGTTTTTTACATCACTTAGATATTCAACTTTTTTAAGTATTAGATACCACTAATTTTATATTTAAATATTTTTCTAAGTTGTCGTAGAAGACTAGTCCCTAAAAAGATTGGCCGATTAAAAAATATTATTTTTTTTCTTTTTTAGACTTATAAAAATCTTTTTAAAGACAAATAGTTATTCAATTAGAAGCTTTTTTTAATTTAGGGTTTCTGATTCCCAGTTAATTTATGATTGGGGTTTATTGAATTTTCTCGAAAAATAAAATTCAATTTGAAATATAATTTCATTTTGATTTTGAACAAGAAAAGAATAAGATAATAAGAAAAGAGATCAAAAAAATTTTATTTGCTTTTACATTTGATTTCCATGTTTTTTTTTTTGAAGATATGTAAATTTGAACTTATAGTTTTAACATCTTTTTTTCTTCAGAGTTGTTTTGTAACATGTAATTGAGTTTTTCTATCTTTATATATATATATATATATATATAATTGATTTATATGCTGAACTCCAAATAAAGAATATATTGGAAAAAAATGTTATTGGGATTCAATTTGAACTCTACTATTGAAATGATAACAGTTTCTCAAATGAAAAAGTAACAAGATTTGAAATTTCACTATATTAAAATTAAAACCAGGATAGTTTAATTCTATTTATGTTAAGGTTATTTTCTTATTCTTATTAATTTTACTTGGTCTTTAATTTAAATATCAGAATCCAAAAAATCCAAAATAATTTAATTTTCAAAATTTGTACAAAAAAAAATATTAATGAATTATTAAATAAGTTCAATTTTTTAGTTTTCTTTTTTTAACAAACTGATTTAAATAGAATGAAAATTTATAAAAAAAGAAATAAATCATCTTAAGGACTTTGTTTTCAGGTGAAAACAGTCAAATTGTTTTCTAAAAACGCTCTTGAAAGAGTTCCATAATCCCAATTAAATTCATCCACTGAGAATTTCCTTCAGAAAAAATTCAGAAATTATAACAATTTAAACGATTTTCACAATTTTACCCTTCTAAGATCCTTCCAAAATTTGATTATATAAATTCATAATTTCCATTTCAAGTTGATAAACACAAAATAATTTCCCCAAGATATTCTAAATATTTATTTTTCGTTATTTTTACAAGTTTGAAATGTTTTATAAATTAAACCTTTTATTTGAAAACCACTTAAAGTCAATATTTTTTTTTAAAATTTTTTTCAAAGATCTCTTTGAAAATTTGTTTGTCTTGATTTTAAATTCAAAATTAGTATTTTTTTTGATCCAAATTTCTTCAGAATGAAAATTCTTTTTGAGAAGTGAATGTAAAATAACACAATAACTAAGCACCCTCCCGGGTGTAAACGTAATCCTTAAAGTTATCATTCATTCTAAAAAAAATATTTAAAAGGTAAATAATTCTCATTTTAAAAAATTGAGTTAAAATAATAAAATATTTTTCTTTAATAATAAATATTTAATAAATATTAAAAAATAAATTTTGATATAAAAGAATAAAATAAAAAAACTAACATTGCAAAAAATGGATTAATATTTCTAATTTTAAAGACTTTATCATATTAAAAAAGGGTGATGTTATAAGATAAAAATGATTTTTATAATAATTGTTGTTTTTTCATTAGTTCATAAGTTTTTTTTGGAAGAATTGTTCCTGATGAATCTTCAAATTCTTCGTTTTCATCTGGGCTGAATTTTTGATGATTAATTTTGTTTTTTAACTTTTCATATAAATTTTTTGCCTCGTCGATTGAAGTAATTTCATGGAAGTGCTCTGTGTTTGGGATCCCAAGGCATTTCATTCCATAGGAATGTTTCCATTTTTGGAAATGATCTTGAAAGGCCTTTCTACCGCGGTAGGATGCGCCGCCACAAATTTCGCATTTATATGTGACTGATAAGCCATGCAATTTATACATCCAGTATTGTATCGGTCTATTATCGTAATCAAGCGGCACGTTTTTGGGGTTTTTAATCGCCTCATCATCTTCATCATCAAATTCTTCTTTTTTGTCATTTTTCTCGTTTTTTTCGTTTCGTAATTGCAGTAAATATTCTTTGGATTCAATTTTTTTTAAATTCCTTAATTCTCTGGTTATTTCATAATAGGTTAGGGTTTGTTTTCTTTGTATATTTCCAATTGACTTTTGTAATGTTTTGGCAAGAACAATACAAACTTTTTTGATATAATATTCCAACTTCAAGATTTCCTTTCTACTTTCATATTCTTTATGCATATAGGACTCCCAATTTTTTACACCAATTAAATGCCTTTTCCCCTTATCGTGGTATTTAAACACGTTTTTGTTTGTGAATAGTTTTTTGCAATATTTACAATAAAGAGGGTTTTGATATAAAATGGTTTCTTCTTGATCACGAAAGAGATCATCTAATTTATGGTGTGTAAGATCCTTGTTAAATTCTGTTTCAATCACTTGCTTGAGTTTGGCAACGTTAAAAAGCGGCCTTGATCGTTCAATAAAATTAATTAAATAATTATATAAATTTGCCAAGTATTTTGGATATAATTTGTTTTGAAATCTTTTTTGGAATCCTTCAAATTGTTGAAATATTTTTAAATATGATAAATAATCCAATAATTTATTTGATGGCATTTCATTAGCTTTTTGATTAATTGGCTTTTTTTTATTATTATTATTTTTTTTTTTATTATTTGTTTTTTCTTTTTTGTTTTCTTCCTCTTTGTTATCTTCTTCTTTTTCCTTATCATTTTCTTTTTTTACTTGATCTTCATTATTTTCTTCTTTTATCTCATTTGAATTTTCATTTTCATTTTCTTTTTTCATTTGGATCTCATTTTCGTTTTCCTTTTTATTTTCATTCTCATTTTCCTTTTCCATCACCTGTTGTTCTTCTTGTTGTTCCTTTTCCTTTTCCTTTTCCTTTTCTTTTTCGTTTTCTGTCTCATTGCTTTGAATCGTTTTTCTTTTCCTTTGGCTAATGTCAATAGGATTGTCAATTTTTTGAATTTCTAATTTTAATAAATTCAAATTAATAAAAGCATTATAAAAGGAATATAAATCAATAAATTGTCCAAAGGTTTCAGGACCAGAAAATAATTTAGCAACTTTAAGATCTTGTTCAACTTCTTTCTGCTCTTCTTCTTCTTCTTTTTTTTGCTCCATTTCTTTTTTTACTTTTTCATATCCTTTCTGATTTAATAAATTGGTAAACATTTTTTTTTGTTCTTCTTCGCTGGTGATACGATGGAAATTTTTTATATCCACAAGCTTTTCATAAAAAACATTAAAAACATTTTCGCCAGACATCGTTTCTAATTCCATTTTCCTTATCCTATTTGATAAATTATGAAAATTAAAAATTAATAAAAAAAATTATTTTAAAGATATTTATTTAATTCTCCGAAAAATCATCTTTTTTTTTTTTTTTTTTATTTTGTTAAAAGGAGGGGTTTTTAATTCCTCTTATTTGCTCTAATTCCTAAAAATTATCTATTTTAAAGTCAGAAAATAATTTACTAATTATATAAAAAAATTGAATGATAAAGTTTTTTTCAAAAGCAATAGTTTTCAAGATTGCAATAAAATCTTTACAATTGAAAGTAAAGTTGCCAAAATTTAATGATTTTACTATAAGCTTTTGATATTTATTTCTTGTTTCAAATTTATTTTTTAAAAATAATTTTAATGGTTTTCAAATTTTTTTTCTTCACCCTTTTCGATCGTACATTAATGAAAAGTATAGTATGAAAAAAAAATTGTAATGTTTTTATTTATTTTGATTTTTTTGTTGATTCACAAAGTAATAAAATATGTTTATAGGCTTTTAAATTTTAATATGAATATTATAAAAAAAAAGTTGTTTGTTATTATTAAGAAAGAAGTGTAAATTATACTCTAGTTGTCCTTATACTCAAATTTCCTTTAAGAAATTTTTAGCATAAAATCATAGATTTCATGGTTATTCATGCGAAAAGACTGGCCCAAAAATTTAGGAATTTAAGTAAAAGGGAATCTAGAGTGCAACTTACACTTCTTCAATAGTAATAAAAAATTCCTAAATTTTATGATGGGTTTTTGTGAATATTTTTTTTATTTTCGAATTCTTAAATATTTTTGTTAAATGATCTGAAAAGAAAAGAGTGCTTTTAAAACAAATTTTGAGTTTTAATCTTAAACATTTGTTGTTTAATAAGTAATTATCGCAACTATTTATATATATATATATTTAATGCTAAAATCAATAAATTAGTTATTTATTAGAATAAATGTTTGTAATTGTTTAGAATGAGTATTAAGAATTAAAAATATGTCTATTATTATTTCTTTACTTATACTATGGTTTTTGAATTATAATATTTTAATTTTGTTTCAAGTTTCAAAATAAAGAGATATTCTTAATCAGAATATTTTTCAATTTTTAAGGGATTTCTTTATTTCTTGATTTTTGGATTTCAATCATTGTTCAATAATTCTGGAAAATAAAAATAAATTTGTTTTTAATTGGAAAATCTCAGTGCCCATCATTCTATTCTATATTTCCTTTTTATTTCTTAATTTAATACTTATTCTGTGTAAAATTTTTTTAAAATAAATACGTTATTTTTCTTTCTTTTTGTGATTAACTTTTCAAGATTTTTTTGAATGGGTAATTCTGAAAAAAATGTTTTTAAATGTAATTTAAGATCGCTCTTTAAATAATAAGCTACCTTAACAAATTTAAGTTGAATTCAGAGTTTTGTTCATACATTATTAAATAATCAAAGGCAAACCTTTTTCGGTTCTTTCAAGATATCTTGTAAAATTTTCAATAAAGGGAAGAAAACCCACAATAAAGCTTTTAAGAACTTTTTTTACTTATTATTTCTTTATTTTATTATTTTTTTTTTTTTAAGAATAGGTATTTTTCCAGAAAAGTCTGCTTTTTAACAAGAAAGTTATTTTAAAAAAGTGAAAAATTTTTTTTTGCTTTTGTTCGATTCAAAACTTTTTTATCGTTTTCTATTTTAATAAAGTGAGGTATCTTTTTTAAAAAGGGGGCTTTTCTTCCCACACCAGCCTCTACCTCACATTTAAAGGTTGATTAGTACTCACTTTTTTAAAATATAAAAATTTCAAAAAGTTTTAATTCTGAAAAAGTTTTCATTTTATTAAAACAGAAAACTTTCAAAAAGTTTTAATTCTGAAAAAATCTTCACTTTTTAAAATCGAAAACTTGAAAAAAGTTTTCAAAAATTCCTCAATTTTTTAAAACAGATGCACTTTTATTTTCCAATTAATAAATGAAAATTTTTATTTCAGGTTAACAAATATTTTACTAATTGTTAGTCACACAAACACCAAGATCTTTACAAAATTCACATGAAATGGTATTTTGAAGAGATTTTATTAGGCTCTTCTTATTGAACTCTTGGGATTAAATTTTAATTCGGACAATTTGATTGTTACAGTAAAAAAACTGTAAGTCCAAAAGGAGAATATTTTCTTAAAAATGTTTAATAATTTTAGAGTGGTATCATTTGTTTGAGGAGAGTGAATTGTTTCTGAGGATGGAAAATGTATTGAGGTGTTTCCTTATTGTTTATTTTATTTTTTTGAATGTCCAATTTTGGGTTTATTTCGTTGGATCAATAATAAGGTATCTTAATGCGTAAAACTTTTCTTTTTTGTAATTTCAATTTAAAATAGACAGCAAATTTCAGATTTCTGCATGTTAATTTTTTTTGATTTGAAAAATAAAAAATCGGAAAGAGAACTAATTTTAAGAAAGTAGCGTTAAAAAAGTTCGTAATACAGCTTATAAAAGAGATCTATTTTAGTTTTGTCAAATGAATTAGAGATCCTTTTGAAAATCTTTTTGTTCAGTTATTTTAAAAAAAACTCTACATAAAATGAGTAATTAGATTTTTTTTTCAATAAAGACTGATTGGATCTATGAATTAAAAAACAAATTTGTAAAACAAAAATTACTTTTGACAAAAAGGCACAGTAAGTAATAAAAAAACTTGTTTTTTTTTGAAGGGGTTTTGTGAATAAATAATAAAAAGGAAGTGTGTTAAAAACAAAATCAATTTAATAAAGCCGTTTTCAAAAAGTGTGTTCTAAAAAGTTTTCGAAAGTGTTATCCAAATTTCTTCAAATGGGTGAGTTAAACAGTTTGAAGTCAAACTTATATAACTTTTACAAATACGCTTTTTGAAAACAACAGGAAGCAAAAAAAAAAAACTTGTGTTAAAATGCATTTAAGCATGTAAATCAAACAATTGAGATTTTGAATTCAGTAGAACGAACTTTAATTCTATAAAAAGAATTTGTGAGTTTTGTAGAGAGAACAAAGGGAAGTTTTCTTGTTACAAAAAATTATGCAGACAATTTTGTTTTATTTTTTGTTCTTTATTTTTAAGATCGTTGTAATTGTTTCAATTTTCATGAGAAATATTTTTAAATTTAAAATACTTGTTAACTGCTCTCCTCTTTTGAAAGGATTGGTTTTAAAAAAAGCAAAACAAAAAATAATAAAAAAAAAAAGAAAAAGAAGGTTACTTGTCTTTGTCTTTGTAAATGCTTGATAATTTTTTAGAAGATTCTTGTGCGTTTTTTATCATTCTTGCAATCCTATGTTGTTTCATGACAGTTTCTTCAAAAGAAGGATAATCTTCTCCATATAAACTTGAGGATTTGGAACTGACTTTTTCAATTTCTTCTTGAAGAGATCTTGTTTGTTCTAATAACGAACCAGACATTTTCAATCTTTGAAAACAAAAGTTTTTAAAAAAATGATTTATACTTTACTCTGAATTTGTCAATCAGGCTTGTTAGGTTGTTCAGATAAAACTCTTGTTTTATTAAATTATTATCTTAAATTGTAGAAAGTAACTGGAAATAAGGAATTTAAAAATTCTTATCAAGTTAATTTTAATTTACGTTTGATGATTTGGTTTTTTCTCAGGTTAAAAGATTTACAAGAACTACGGTTTGAATTGGACTTGGCTAATATACCCTTTGTCAGCTTGGGGGGGGTGAATTGTTTATTTGTAAAGAAATTGATATTTGTTATTGATTTTTAATACAATTAATTCACCTTTTTAAAAAGTTTTTCGAGTTTTAAACAATCATTCATAAAATTTATCTGAATTTCAATTTTAGGATTTGTTATTATGAGTTGGACAAATAAATGTTTCTACATTTCATCTATCCACCAAGTAAAAAAATTGTCAAATGTTATTGAAAATTTACAATCTGTTGTTTCGAAGTGAGAAAAATACCAGACCTGAAGAAAATCTCTTACAAGATTTTTAATTAGGAATATTAAGTAAATTGTTTTTTAATTACATTTATTTTAAAATCAAATCCTTATTTTAAAAATCAAACTTTTATTAAATTATTACTCACCAACTTTTTAGAATGTTGATTAATTGAAATTTCTCTTCTTCAAAACACTTTTCAATCAAGCAAAGAACAAAATTAAAAAATATTATTTTCCAAAGTCAAGCATACCTCTTAAAAACTCGATTTATTTTTCAAAAAAAGGAGATCTACTAATGGTATCAGACAAATAATTGATTATTATATAGACGCCTTACTTTAATTAACTTTAAGAAGGTTTATTACTTGGTTCATAAAAAGATCTATTATTTATCAAAAGGATTTGATTTAAAATAAAAGAAATTAGACTTCAATTTCTCTAATATTCGCCATTAACAAAATTTTTCTTCTATTTTTTTCATGCCCAGTATTTTTTCACCATCGTAGTTGTAAAACTGTAATAAAAGTTCTCATTTTCAAATATTTTTTGAGTTTATTTTTTTTATTCATTTTAAGGTTTTTCTTTAAATTAAATTTCTTTAAAAGTTTGGGTCTTTAAAATGGAACTGAGAGTAAATAAAAAATGAGCAAATATCAAGACAATTACTCGATTTTACAAATTATACACCAATTATTTATACAAAATTGATGAAAGTCCATAGCGGAAATAATTTAAATTTTAATTAAAGATATAAATTTGCTGATAATACCTAAAAAATGGTTATGAAATAGGATAACTTTAAATTAGGGACAAATGCAAATTAACAATATATGGGTGTGAATTTCCCTAAAATTTATTTCTAAAAATAAGGGAATTTTTTAAACCAAATAGAACTCTTTCAATTTGGGTTTGGTAAGAAATTTGTGAAATTAATAAAAGTAAAAAAACTTTATATGTCCCTACGACTCCAAAAACACTAAAAATGAAAAACTGATCAAATACTTTTCTTTAATACAATTAAAAAAACTTAATGAAATATTAAAAAGGAATAAAGTTTCCAGTGAACTTTTTCTTGATAACATTTTTTGCCAAAATCATTGAATTCACAGTTGAAATTATGTATATTTCTATATACAATATCTTGTTTTAACTCATTTACTAAAACAAATTCTAAATTATTGGAATTTTTTTTTCACAAAAGGGACTAATTTGGTCTTCAAATGTTTTTTTTTATTTTTAAATAGTAAAATTTTAAAAAAAATACAAACTAAAAAAAGATAAACTCTCAGGAAAAGCATTCTAATTTAATATATTAACTGATTCTTTGATTTCTAAATTTTGTCAACCCCAATTTTTCAAAAAAAAATACAAAGGTGCACAGTAATTTCAAAAAATATTTTTGATATTCAAAAGTTGAGATTATTTTTATTCAAAAAAAACTTATCCCGGTGGTTAATTGAATTAAGTTATAATGTTTGATTTCGAAAAATGTTAATCAGAAAAAAATAGTGCTTTTTATATTAAGGGTATATATACTTCTAATAAATAAAAAAAAAATTGACAACCTGGGAAGTATCAATAGATCTACAATAATTTTTTTATTGTTACTACATAAACAGTTGGTAAGGAATAGCCAACATTCATCAAGGATATCAAAAAAATTAATCAATTCAACAATAGCATGGTAACGGGGTATAATTGGAGTATAAAAGATTGTTCTTTACCCTCAATAATATTTGTAATTTTATTTGTCTATATACAACATGTACAACAAACACCATATATATAACAATGTTTGTTAATGACTTTAGCCTAACCATGGGGTCGGTTGGGGTTGATAGAACTGTTATAATAACCTAAAGTGAATATTTATTGAATAATCAAAAAATATGAATTAATTATAAATGAAGATAAAACAAAAAAGCAAAAAAATACTAAAAAAACATTAAATATCTTGGTTTATAACTAAGAAAGAACATAAAACTCAAAAAAAAATCTATAAAAGGCCAAAAATATTTTTTTTTCTTACAGATTTATTGGTTTATATAAGCGTATGCAATAGTTTCATATGTTCTAGGAATCCAGCAGTTTAAAATGGTTATTATGTCTCAAGTAGTATAATTATTAAAAATTTTTATTCTTCTATGGGTATGGATCCAAAAAAGAATGGATTCTAAGATTGATTACAATTTAGAATAATAATAATCAAAGTTACAAACAAGTACTCACCTTGGGTATTCTCAAATTGGAAACTGTAGTTGATCATGTGTTATATCTGATTCTAAGAAGAAAAGTTAATTACATCAAAAAAAAATATATAAAGAAACTATAAATAAGAGACTTAAATTTCCAAGTTGGGGGATTAATAATGTATGAAATAGAAATCCTTGATTGGGGGAGAACTCTGTGGAACAGGTGTTAAGTCAATTCATGACAAAATAAAATCTTCACAGATAAAAAATATGTGAATTACAAAGATATCTTGTAATTAGTCAACCCCCTCACAATCAGTGGTTAAACCCCGCATATCTAAACTGTGCATATTATCCAAACAAATCTGTACTACAATCTTTCTAAGGGTTAAATAGATATGAAGAAAAATTGTAAAGGGTGGTAAATTTAATAATATCCCTCATGTTTTTGGAAACCAATTGAAAATGTTGATCATTTCAAATAGCGATATAAAATATTTGAAAAAGCTTGAAGAGAATGTATAAAAATAAGTTTAAAAATCAAAGATTTTGTTTTTTAGATCATTATCGATAATAAGATTTTCTTATCAAAATAATAATAAAAAAACCTAATAACAGTCCTTAATCTCAAAATTTTCTTTATTTCATTGGTATTATTTTTATCTGAATTGATATTTTGTTATAATTTTCCTTATTCCCTTTCTATATTATTTTCTCCTTTTGCTTTATTACCCCAATTATTAAACAAATGAATAAATAAATAATATTCTTTCGTTTTATTATCTTTAAATTGAATAAATGAATAATATAAAAGTTTAAAAAAAAGAGATCAAAAATAAAAATCATTTTTATATTTTGTTTTTATTAGTACTGAATTTATAGTAATTTCTTTAAAACTAAATATTGGAAATTAAAATAATTGTGTGTCCTTGAAAATTTTGAAAATAAATAAAAAATAAAAAAAATAAATTTAATCAGACGAGTCATCACTAGAAGAACCAGAATCTGATACTGAATCATCTGAATCATCTGAATCGTCTGAATCATCTGAATAATCTGAATCGTCTGAATCATCTGAATCATCTGAATTATCTCGATTATCTGAATTGTCTGAATTAGTTGTACTGTCTGCATCGGAAGAATGAGAAGAATATTGTCCAGAAGAACTGGGGTTGGGATTTGTACTTGAATTTATTGAAATTTCTTTATCCTTACTCTTTTTCTTTTCTTTTTCTTTTTTTTTTTCTTTTTCTCTTTTCTCTTGTTTATGATCTTTTTTTTCAACTTTTTCTTTATAATCGTCATCTGAAGATTCATTGTCTTTCTTCAATAAGGCATTGTTTTTTGCGGTTTTAAATAATTTAATAAATTTAATTCTTTGAGAAGAAGTAGTGAATAATAAATAATAGTAATTGTTTTTAAAACCAATTCTAATTAATTTTGATAAAGTATGATTAACACTAACGATAAAATCATCATTACTGTCATTCTTATTCTCTTCATCATCTTCGTCGTCTTCTTCCTTGTTTGTTTTAAATTTAAAAGTATTAATTTTTTTATTTTTTTCATTGAATAAAGCAATTTTTTGGTTATTAATCTGAATTAACCCGTCTTCATAAGGAATACCTTTTTCGTTTGCATATAAAATCTCAAAGTTATTATCTTTCTTTAAATAATCAATATACACGTTATTAGTATCGTTTTCGTTGTTTTGGCTATTATTGGAGACCTTAATTTTGGGTTTGAATTTGTTTAATAAATTAATAAGGGTGTCTTTATCCTTAACACTGTGAAATTGAATAAAGAAAACTTTATTGTCTATAACAATTTCAGCAAGCAAGTGGTTTGTTTTATGAGGATGGAGTTTAATTTTCTTGAGCTTTGAAGAAATTTTTTCATTATAAATAAATAAATTGAAAAGATCATTAATTATTGCAACCTTAATTTTTTGGAAAACTAATTTTTTTTCATTGTCGACAATATCAATTAAAAATTCAACTTTATTCTGATCATCCTCTTTTATTTTTGGTTTATTTAAATTAGACTTAAATTGAACAAACAATTCGATTAATTTCTTGGCGGATTTCGTTGAAATGAAATTCATATAAAAAAAATCTTTTATATTTCGATTCTTACCATTGCCGTTACCATTTTCATCACCATTATCATTATTACTATATTTATCTTTTTCGCCATCAACGTTATTTGTTTTATTTTCTTTGAAAATTTTGATATTTACGCTTTGTTTTTCATGATTATGTAAAAAAATCTTTATTTGGCTATAATCAATTTTAAATATTTTTGGATTGCGAATTATATTTATACCAATTATTACGCACGTTGTATATAATTTAATAAACCCAGAACACTTCCTCGATCCCTTCAGAGAAGACTTGAGAATATAAAAGGAAAATTGATTCATTGAAAAGTTGTCATCAATATTATTTAAGGGGTGGTTTTTAACAATGATATTTTTTTTAACGTTTTTGAATTGCTTGAGCATTTTGGATGTCTTTTTTGTAAAATATTTTAAGGAATTGATAAAATATTGCCTGATTTCTAAATTGATAAATGAAAAAAAGATCAAATCGCCATTAAAGAATTGAATTTTGACCAGATTTGGATTTTTGGAATCAAATGCCATATTATGATTAAAAAGATTTAATACTATTGAATTGTATTGTTTTTTCTCCTCGTTTTTTTTTAATATTGTCGTTTTATTTTGTTTTTTTTTCTTTTTGTTTACAGTATTTGTTTCTAATCGAAAGATCGGCCTTAAGATTTGGATTTTATTTTTTTGAAATTTAACTACACAATTCCCATAAAATTTATTATTATGAATAATTTTGGAATTAATATTTGTTATATAAGATTTTGGATTTTTTATTAAACATTTCCTTCTTGATTGCGTAAAAAATCGAATAAATTCAAAGCAATTAGATCTATTTTTGAGTGTTAAATGTAAATTTAATCCTTTTTTTTTACTGATATCAAGTAAAACTTCATTATTGTTTTTATGTAAGATTTCAATATCGGTGTCTTTTGAAAATGGTACAATAATGTAATTAAATTTTTCGTTGACATTCCCATTTTCGTTCTTGTTCTTTTTCACCTGATCGTTTCTTTTGTTACAAAAAATTATTGTAAATTTATCATTTTCAATTTTGATATTAATTTTCTCATTTAATTTCTTTTCATGATCAATATTTTTTAATTTTGCTTCAAATATTTTATTTTCCTTTAATTGTTTCGATAATATCCTTTTTCTTTTTAAATTTAAATCCAAAACAAATCCAATTCTTTGCTCAATGGTATTGAAATTTAGCATTATTGAATAATTTTCATCAATGGCAAATAATCCAGTTTTTAAAGAATTATCAAAAGTGATTAATTTTGAAAAAATGGAATAATTTCTAATTATTGGTGTATTTGATATAGAATTAATTTGAACTGAAAAATAATTATTTAATAATTCAATGTAGACATCGCCCCTATTAATGCCAAATGAGTCAATAATCCCAAATGTGTATTTTGTTCTTGAAACTGGTAAAAAAATGGAATTAATTTCATTTAAATTATAATTATTAAATCTTGATAATGTATTATTTTGATAATATAATTTTTCAAAATACCCTCCTCCTTCTTCTTCTTCTTCTTCTTTTTCTTCCTCGTCATTGTCATCATCACGTTCCTCTTCGTCTTCTTCATCCTGCTGTTGTTGCTGTTCTTTCGTTTTTTCATTTTTTTTATTTCCCATATCATGTGATTCATCTTTGTTGTTTAGTCCATTTTTATTATTTTTAGTGTTCCTTAAATTTTGATCATTTGCTGGTAAATATTTAAATTTGGAATCTAATATTCTATAATATTTTTGTGAAAAAAATTCACTAGCTTTGACCATTTCAATTTCTGTTTGCTCAGCATTGGTATCGCGTGGGCACGTATTAATTATTTTAAAATTATTGAAATCAATTTTTTTATTCTTTGATAAGGCTTTTGTTTTAAACAAATTCCATGTGTTGTATATTAAATCCCTTGTTTTTACAGATTCTGCATTTATTATTATTTTTGTCTTTGAATTAATAATTAATAATAAGTAATAATAAATTGGATGTAAATATAAATTTTGCTGAGGTAAATATTCTAGATCAATGAATGGTTTGTCATTATTTTTTGTTAATTGGAACGTTTTTGAATTTAATTTGAATTCTCCTTCAAACCTTTTAGTGTTTCCTCTGCCATTGCTCTTAATTTCGTAAATATTCACTTGAAATTTCGTTTGATCTTTCTTTAAATATTTTTCCAATTGCTTTTTAATCATTTTCTCTTCTTCATCTTGATTTAAATTTTTGAAAATTTTTGAATAAAAGATCGTGAATAGTTTTGTTGGAATGCCATTTAGCATGGATTGCAATAAGACCGGTTCTCCATCCAATGTAAATTCATGAAATAAAACCATGTTGTTGGCACCCTTGATGGTGTTGGCTGTATTGTTTTTTTTTGTTAATTCACTTTCATCTTTGGTTTTATTTTTATCTTTACTTTTGTTTTTCAAAGCCATACTTTTTTTGAAATTAGAATTTTGTTTGAAAATTTCTAAGATCTCATAAAACAATAGCTTTTCATTCTTTGTTGTAAATTTTAATTTAATTTCGTTTTCTTTTTCTTTTTCTTTTTTTTCTTCTTCTTCTTCCTTGAGCATTTTTAATTTGATCTCTAAATCATTTGAACTATTAAAGACCAAGCTATCAAAAGGAATTAAATACTCAACTTTTTCATTATTTGTGTTATCACTGGAATTAATTTTGATTGTATTTGTGGTGATTTCGGTATTGCAATTTTGATAATTCTTGCTTTTGCTTGATCGGAAGAAAAGATTAAATCTCACTTTTTCATCTTGATAAGATCGAAGCGCTAATGCTTTAATTTCATTCTCAATCCCCAAGATCTTGCCATTAATTATGCAACTGCTAACATTTTTTTCAGGATAAGAGCAAAACAAGCAAAAGGTTTTATAAATTAAATTCCTTTTTTCTTCATTTTCCACAACCAAAATTAAATTTTTTTTTTTTGGTAAATTTAAAAACAAGTCTGTTTTCTTTTCCTTGTCAAGCCTCAGTATGTCCAGATAAGACCTTTTCCCTTGACTCGAGTTAAACTTAAGACACACCTTTTGGTTTTCAATGATTACCATTAAAGAGTTGCGGTTCAATGATAAGATCCCAGTCGTTGTATGCAGGCCATTAATTGTTTTGATAACCACACGAAAGGTGCAGTTACTCACAGAAAATAGTGTGTTAATTTTCAGTAAGTCTGTTGTTTCAATTTTTGTTTGATCCTTGTTATCCAGTTCTAGAAGTTTTGTCATTTGGTTTTGTGTTCAAAAAAAAAATTCTGAAAACAAAAAGAATTGTTTAGTTTTTATCGTGACAAAGAAGAAATTTCTAAAAAAAATGCAAAAAATGAGTATTTTTGAGGTACAAAAAACGTAAGAGGTGTTTATTTTTGATTTGTCTCTTAGTAATAGAACTAAACTTTTATTTCATAAATAAAAAAAGGAAAAAAATCTTGTCTTTTCAAAAATGAATTTCATTCAAAAAGTTTTCTGTTATAATACCAATTTGTGATCAAAGTGTTCAAGTCATTAAAAGCTAAATTGGAAGAAAAATATTTCGAGAGGAATGTGTAGTCTAAAAATCTTGTAAAAAAGAGGGTTATAATTGTACACACAACCAGAGAGTATTTTTCAAATTTATTTTGTACTTGAGATCAATCATGTTCTCAGATCGAAAAAACACTTTCGCTTTTTGTGTTTTGTTAAAAAATTTTAAAGAGAAAAAAGTAAGTTGTGTTCCAAATTGAGTATATAAATTTCTTAAAAACATCAGGTGGCCATTTACTCAAGGTTTAGTAACTTGACAAAACTTTTCGAAAGAAGTGGGACATTTTTAATAATTCGGAAAAATAAAAACATTTAGAAAATTCAATTGAGAACCTGTAAGCCCATCAAGGGTTGAAAGAATTCTTCGAACAAAGACTAGAAAGTTAATTCCCTAGAAATTGATTTTTAGACCCTTTCCAGGGAATTACTAATCAAAATTGATAAAAAACCTTTGAAAAAATTAGTTAAAATTTATTAACTATTGTACTTCCAATATTTTAATCAACAAAGTAAAGTTTCTTTTTAAATTCGAGTTGTGTTTTCTGTGTCAAACGGTTCTTGCATAAGATTTTTCTCTTTTTTCAAAATAAAATAAATAACAAGCAAAAAATGAAAAAAAAAAAAGAAAAAAAATCTACAAAATTATTTTTAGAATTTGATTTTAAAAGAATAAGCCCTTTATTTTTTTTTTTGGAAGGAAAAAAAAGAAAATAATTAAGAAGTTTGAAATGCAAAAAAAAAACAAAAAGAATTTTTTTTGAAAAAAAAAAATAATGTTTCTTTTAGGAGTAAAGTATTTTAACAAATTGAAGACTTGTGAAATTTTACATTAGAGAGCATTTTAATTTTTTTTTCCAGCCTCCTTTTTTCTTTTTTTTTGTGCTTTCTGTGTTTTCTTCTTTTGTGCCAAATTTAATTTTTCTGATTTCTCGAACTAAACCGAAAAATGCTTCTTCAACGTTTGTTCTTGTTTTAGCAGATGTTTCAATGAAAGGACAATTGAAACTTTTGGCCAAATCTGTTCCTTCACCTTGGGAGACTTGTCTTTCGTTCTCAAGATCGTTTTTGTTTCCTACAATGATCATTGGGACGTCATCAGAATCTTTCACTCTTGTGATTTGTTCCCTAAAGCTGGAGACTTCATCGAAGGAGTTTCTTGAGTTGATTGCATAAATAATTAAAAAGCCTTCTCCTGCTCTCATGTATGAATCTCTCATTGCTGAGTATTCTTCTTGACCTGCTGTATCAAGGATATCTAATAAACAGGTTTCTTCGTCAATTACAACTTGTCTTCGATATGAATCTTCGATTGTTGGATCTTTATTTTAGAAAAGAAATATTTTTGTAAAAAAGGAGAAAATATTAGACAATTAGACACACAACCACAAAAAAAAAAAAAAAAAAAAAAAAAAAAAATTAGTTACCGTATTCATCAACAAAATGTGACTGGACCAATTGAATTGTTAAAGCAGATTTTCCGACACCACCACCACCAACAACAACTAATTTATATTCGGTCATTTTTAAAAAAATTGAAAATTAAACAAAAATGAAAATTGAAAGAAAAATTTATATTTTAAACAAATCATAAATCGAATTTTGAAAAAAATGGTTTTTCAACATTGTTCTTGGATTTGTTTTGATAAAAATAAATTTTTTATTTGTTGGATTAGTTTTTTGTAACATTTTTTGCAAATAAGTGAAATGTGAATTTCACATTAATCAAAGTTGGAAATTCCAATTTTAATGAGCTGAAGTTGGGTTTATTAAACAATTGAAGAAGTGTTATGATTTATTGTCAGACCTATTTGGCAAAAAAATGGTTTTTCTTGAAAATATAAAGGGACTAGTAACTCTTATTTATTTTTTTTTCGAAAGGTAATAGGACAATTATCTACATAAAGGGTATAGATAGAACATGATAACGAAACTTCCTTTATCAACTTTAGAGAGATGAGTTATCATTTTTAAAAGAATTTCGTTTTTTCCTAATTAAATTTTCAGTCAAAAGATTTGGATCATTTTTTGGTTTCTTAGATCAAAACAGAAAAGGTCAAAATTCACAAAAAAATTTTATTTTCATCAACTCTTACTTTTAATATTTTCTGAGAGTGTGTATGAACAAATAAAATTGAAACTTTAATCTTATTTTAAAAATACAATAAAATAAATCAAAAATTGTTTTATTGAAGATCTAAAAAAATTGATCATTTATTTTATTTTTGAATATTTATTAAATTTCTTGAAATTTGAAAGATTAAACAATATTCTTTTTCTACTATTCCAAGTTTAAACAAAGAAATATTAATATTAAAATCAATTATTTGAGAATTTCTATTATTTTTTTTATTTTATTCGAATTATTAATTTGATGTAGTTTTATTTGTTTGAAAATCTTTAAAAAATTGAGAAATAATTGTCAAGTATATTGTTCTATTTAGTCAACGTGTTAGTAGTCTACTGAAAATATTAAGATTGGGATTGATAATTATTGATTCCAAATAATCAAATTAAAAAGTCTTTTTTTAGATAATTGGTTGAATTTTCCAGATTTTAAAACAGTATTTTGGGAGAATTTTTTAATTTGATTGATTGTTTTTTTTCGAGGATTTGCTTTGTCCAGTCAAATGAAAAAATTGATTTGAACTATTCTTTGAATAAAAAAAAATTATATTTTTTTCAAGTTTAAAATAATTATTGTAATTTTTTTGAAAATTAAATAGATTTTTTATACCGAGTAATTATAATAATTAGCGAGTTTGATTTTTAAAGGGTATTTTTGTAAACCCCCTTTGAAAAAAATAAGATTTCTTTCTTCTTTTAAAGAAAATCTATTTTTCTTAAAATAATTCAGGAATATACTGAGTTCTGAACTTTTCATAACTGAAAAAATACTATTTCTTTTTAAAACCATTAGTTATTTTACTCCCATAGTTTTTTTTTTCATTATTCCCCATTTGAAAAAAATGAAAGATCACATTTAACATCAATTTACATGGACGCTACCCGGTCATCTTTCAAAAAAAGAGTTTCAGAAACTCAAATAAAGAGATACATCTTCAAAGTTATCAATACTTTTATCAATTTAAAAAAAAAAACAAAAATTGAAACAATAACATTTTACAAAATAGATGAAAGGTATATGTAACACACACACACACACACACACATACACACATATATATAATGTGATATGATCATTTAAAATATTTAAATTAATTTTTTTCTGACAATTTGAGGAGTCTATATACATAATTTTATTTTATACTTGAAATCTTAAATTTATGAAAAATTATCTATTCAATTTTTGAAGTAAAAAATTAAAAGTATCATTTTAAAAATTAAAAAATTGTTGTTTTTGTTGAATTTACAGCCTTTCTAAGGTTACCATAAAAAAAGAAAAGAAAACTCAATTTTATTTTATTCCAAAATTTATGGAAGCCTTGAAATGACTATATTTGAATATTTTTATAAAAAAATTTGCGTATAATAAAAAATTTTTTATGATAACTGGGGAGAAGGCAAATTATGACTGAAAAAGACCAGATTTAAAATTGGGTACTTCTTGCAAAATTATTCTTTAGAATCCGATCTAATTTGATGTTATTTTGAAGTATTCCATGTTAGACAGAATAAGATGTTGTAATATTCTTTATATTAAAAAACAAATTATAAAAAGTCAAAATAAAGACAATTGTTAGTAAAAAACAGAATAAAAAAAATAATTATAAACTAAATTTCTAATTAAGTGTGCCTCGAAAATAAATCAATATGGGTTGAACACCCTATCCTGAGAATGTTCCTCTGTTTAAAACTTTCAAAGTCGGATTACAATAACACAAAATAAAAGTTTTTAAGATCATTAAAATCTATCTTTCAAAATCCGACCTGTATATTTTTCTTCTTCGTGTCCAAATAAAACATCCAATTAGAGACCAATAGCAACTTTACAGCGAAACCAATTTTTGGGGTAAACCACTTGATATACAAAGTAAATTTTAAATTGGGAAGAAATATTGTTTAAATTAAATCTTTATAATTTTTTTCAATTTATTGTAACAGAAAGAATTGATTTTTGTTTTTTTGATGACAAATAATTGATTTTCAAAATTAACTCTATATTTTTTAAGAAAAATTTTCCAATTTGATCCTATTTTTCGATCCTTTTTTTTAATAAAAAGTACTTTAAGAAACCAATTTCATATTTACAATTGTTTCTGTTTGTTTCTTTGAATGTCAAGTGGAAACTTTAGACAAAAAAAGAATGATGAATTATATTTTGAAATATTTGCCTAACTTTTCTTCATGAATTGCTTGACAAACAATTAGTTGAAAACAAAAAGGTCGTATTTTTGACATCTTTTTAAAAATAACGAAATGTCCAGAAAATTTTGTTGAAAAAATTATCTAACATGCAGTTAAAAAGCTTTGTTGTTCATTAGAAACTTTCTTGATTCTCATTATTTTCAAAGTTTGAAAAATTATTTCAAAAAAATATATTCTCATATAAGAAGCAAAAAATTCAAATCTGAGGTATCTAATCGATAGCCACACTTCCCGGGTTGCTATCCGAGATCACCATTCTTTTTGTAAATCAACAAAAAAAAAAATTTTTGAAAGAAATCAACTTTTGTTTAGAAAAAACATTCTACCTTTCAAAAATAAAGGTTTAAATAAAAAATTTTTGTTATTTGACTAATATCAGAAATTTTTTCAATAAAACTTATGGTTTCAAGATTCGAACAAACACTATGACCCAAAATTTATCAAAAAAAATCTTTATTTTTTAAATTTAACTTTGTTTTTTGATTTGTTGTTTAAAATGGAATCGACTAAATTTTTGAAAAATATGCAACAAAAAGGACGAGAAAGGGGCAGAGGAAGAGGAAGAGGAAGAAATGGACATAGTAAAAAAAAAAGTAGAAGAAATATTCGCTCAAACACTCTGAAACCCCAACAAAAATTTGTTCGTAAAACAATTGATCTTGAACAGAACGATTCTTTAAAAACAACACAACAGACAAAAGAAATTGAAGAAAAAGAAGAAAAGGAGATTGAAAAATTAGAAAATGGTGACAAAATTGAAAAGGTGAATGAAAATTCTCAAAAAGATGAAAAAGGAAAAGAAAATGAAAAAGAAATTCGAAATTCGGATCAGAAAAATTCAGGAGCAAAAATAAGGAATAAACCACGAGCACAACCTGAGGTGGCCACTCTGAAAACAAACCACAAAAATAAGGAAGAAAGCCAGGAAGAAATTCAAGAAGAAACTGAAGAAGAGAGAAAGGAAAGACTAGAACGAGAAAAACAAATGCTCATTGAACAACAAAAAAAAATTGAAAAACTACGTCAAAGACATGAATTAGTACAACAGAAAAGAAGAAACAGAAAACAAAACATGGAAAATGGTGAAACTTCAAATTTCCTTACCACAGAAATCAATGAAGTTGAAGAACGCGAAAAAGAACAAGAAAGACTGGATCGAATTAAAAAATTCCAAGAGGAATTAGAAAAAAAAAAATCAAGAGGAAGAGGTAGAGGAAGAGGAAGAGGAAGAGGAAGAGGAAGAGGAAGAGGAAGAGGGAGAGAAAGAGGGAGAGGTAGGGGTAGAGGTCGAGGTAGGGGCAAAGAAAGGCAAAGACAGAGAAAGAATACCTCTCAGCCGGTCTTACTATCTGAACCCAACAATAAAAAAAAAGGCTGTTCTCCACTATCCTCAACCCAATCTACAAACCCAAAAAAAGAAAAAGATGAAGAAAAAAAAATTCAAGAAGAAAAAGAAATTGAGCTTCAAAATGAAAAAGAAAAAAAAAGGTTACTTGAAATAGAGAAAAAGAAAAGATTAAGTAATTTAAAGAGGAAAAAGGCTTTAAGAAAAAATGTAATGTTTTTTTTTTTCTTTTTTAGCTTTTTCTAGAATTTCATGAAACTTTTTGCTTGATAAAAAAAAACCAATTCTTTATTTTAATTTTTACTTGATCAAAAAAATCAACAAAGTTCAAGAACCAAACATATTCTGCATGTGTGTATTTAAAAATAACTTTCTTTGAGAAGATAAGAAGATCAAAAAAAGAAATAAAGATCTTCAGACTGTCAAAGTAAATTGAAATATTTAAATTTTAAAATATTACAACATCACTTTTTGCATAGTTGTACTAGTTAGTAGTTTTTTTTAAATTGTTTCAATATCCTAGAACACGAATAATTTGTTTGTTTTATAGAAAGAATTGAAAATTCAAGTTATGGCAAATAAAGAAGGAATTTTGTTCCGAACATACATTACTAGTCCAGAAAAATATATTAAATAGGAAAAAAATTGTCAAATTGTTTTAATTGGAAAATGATAGTGAAAACGAAAATTTGACAAATTATTAGCCAACGTATCTTTAACTGGTTAATAAAGAAATCGGTAATTGGAATTACCCAAACTGAAAAAATACCTTTTGTTAAACTCTTAAATCCAATTTTATTTAAATAGAAAAATAATAACAACAAAAAACCGAAAAAAAACATTTTTACGAATGCTAACAATTAAAACTCAAATTTGAAAAAATAAAGATTATTAAATTTTGGTTAAGGTGATTCTTTGAATTCTATTTTGATTTTTAAATAATCAGTCCAGTTTTGGGACTTGGGCTGTTTTTTTGGATGGGTGTAAAAATTAGTGAAAAATGGATTGAAAATCTGAATTTTTATTATGAACCAAATTTCAAAAAATTGAACACAGTTTACAAAATCAAAAGAATAGCAATACTAGAACTTTTACCCAATTTGGAAATTATTTTGATTTTACAAACTATTTCATTTTTTGTCTTTTTTTTTTGTCCTCATTTCCTTTTTTCCAGTTACATAATCTATTTGGTTAGATCTGGGATTTTTTTTTGAATGGTTGATCAAAGGTTAGTGTTGAGTTTGTTAAATAGAAAAATCAAAAATAGTTGGTCAATGATATTTTATCATTTGATTGATCAATAATTGTTGGTGAAATTTCACCAAATTTACCAATACAAAATTTTTTTCTGCTCGTTTCGTTATTTATGACAATACTGATTATTAATATTTCGTTTTAAATCTTTTTCTTTCATTTGGATTTAAATGATTACTTCTTAAAAAACATTAATACCCCGATACTTCAATGCAATTTAATATTAGGTTTGGAAAAATATAATAAATTGAGTGTTATTTTACCTATTTTTGATTTTGGGTGTGTCCAAATTTTTGGAATGGCGTTCATTTTTATCATTAAAATCCATTCGAAAATTTTTTACCATTTGACACTTTTTTTCAAGAATGTTTATGTTACCTTCTGCAAGAAAGGTGCATTTTTAAATATTAAACTTCTTTTATTATTAAAATAATAACACGGCCAACTGTACACATGTATGTTAAACTTATTAAAGAATAAAGTAAAGTACACATACACACAAACTTTTTAAAAAATAACCTCGAATTAATTCCGAAAAGTAATGGAAACATTTATCTTGCAATTCTTAAATGACAAAGAAAAAAAATAAATTTTGATAAATACCCATTTTAAAATAATTAAAATAATTTTTCGGTACTCAAAATTGAGGTGATGAAGAAAAATATTTTCTTTGTACTCTACAGCTAAATTTATATTTAAAAAACAAAAAAAATCCATAAAAATAAATTTATTTTTGAATTTTTTATTTGAAAAAACATTAGAAGATCTAGATATCAAAAAATACACGAAAAACATTATGACATTTCTTCGTCAGAAAATATTTCCCAGTCAAAAGGCCACAATTGTAATATATCAATTAAATGCATTTTTAGTGTTTGAATCGATATTCGAAGATAACAAAATTAATTTTTGAAATTGAAATCATTTTTTAACATTTTTTCTTTTTTTTCAATTTTTTGATTTACATATAATTGTTTTGTAAATTTTTTTTTTACCTTAAGATCGATAATCACCCATTAAAAATGTGTTATTCTAAGGTTATTGATCAAGTAAAAATGATTGTAGAGAAATAATTTTGATTTCTATTGGAATTTAATTTTGATCTTCAATTGGGAATCGTAATGAACATTTTTGTTTTTCTCAATAGGTTCCTAAGAATTTTTTTGACTTTTTCAAGAAAATATATTGATTAATTAGATTTGCTTCATTAACATGCTATCTATTCTCTAATCTGTATTATTTATCTTTTTCTTTGTTCTTCAAAGTCCAATTATAAAAAATAGTTTATATATGCTTTTTTTTTTTTTTTTTTTCGGGTGGTCTAGTTTAACATAAACTAAGTTCATTCCCCAGTATACTAATTCCTATTTTAGAAGAATAAAATAATATTTTTTATTTTTTCATAAAAATTTTCAAATTTTGATCAGACATAAAAAACAAACAATAACTTTTAAAACTTTGATTAATAATCAATAAAAGTGCATCTATTGATAAATAAATTTAATTTTTGATTTTTATTTCAGCATCGAAAAATTTTTAATTCAATAAAGAACCCACAATTTGACAGAATGACATTTAGGATTTTTTGATGATAAAATACTAACTTTCAAGCTTTTAGCTATTTCCCATTATTATTTTTTTAAGAAAAATTTACTTACAAGAACGAAATTGAAAGGTTATTATTTACCAATCTTACAATAGAGTCTTTTTTATATATTATTAAGTTTAATTTTGTCTTTATTGGTATATTTATTTCCATTTATTTATCTTTTTAATTTCACAAAAAAGAAAAAAAAAAATTTAAAAAGTAACTATTTCAAATTCCAAATAGTTAAAGAAAATGGTAATTTCAAATTACATATGAAAGTTTTTTATAGTGGGATTTATTATTCTTTCAGTAATAACTTTTTTTTTCTTTTTTACAAGAAAAAGAGATAAAAATAATTCATTACAATGGGGAATAATTTTGAAAAAAATCCCCATTTTGTCCTTTTTTTAAGAAAAAATTTTTTATACAAAAAATTAAAAACCCTTTGAACATAATTTCTAGAGAAAAACACAAAATTAAAAATATTCTTATCATTCTTGTTTAATTACCAGCAACAACACAAAAATTCGAAAAAATAGAATATTTATAATTAAAATGATAGAAAGATTGTTTTCTGGAAAATAATTTTACTAATAAAACAAAGAAATTAAAAATAAAAAAAAAAAAACAAAAACCACAAATAACTTTTATCAAGTTAACCTGATTAATTAGAAATTTAAAATAAAAAATCAATTAAACTAAAATATGTTATTATAAATACCATTTAATATTTTTCAAATTCCATTTTTGCAAGTTATTTGACCCCCCCTTTGTTTTTTTAAGTGTTTGGAGGCGGGTAAAAGGAATGAAAAATAATTATAAGAATTGAGAAAATAGTTCCTGATTAGATCTTAAACAAATCAAACAGAACAGACATATGCAACTGTAGAGAACTATTTCTAATAAAGGATATTTGTAACAAACTTAATATAAGCGACCCAATGAACTTTCTAAACAATCTGTCGAGTCGGTGTCTTGTACTGGTATTTTGCGAAAACAAGATTTGGGAAACTTGTAAAACAAATTGAAAAAAAAAAAGAAACTTACAAAAAAAAAAAAAAGCAGAAAAAAAAAAAAATTTCGAAAAAAAAATCCTTATTCTTAAAAACCAACACTTTATAAATGTACCCTATCTATCAAAGTTCTAATTTAAAACTTAAAAAAGTCACTTATTTCATTTGATTAATAGTTGGTCAACTATTTAGATCTCTTTAATAAAATAATAAAATATATGATTTAAAATAGTTATTTTCTTTTTAGAAATTTCGATTTTAGGTTAACTAGGGTGTATTTCACACTTGTTTCTAAATAAGAAATTTAATAAATTTTATAAAATTTTCTAATCCTCTCTTTATTTAAATTCTTGTTATTTTTTTCTTCTCTTTCTCTTTCTTCTTGATAATTCTTAATGAAAAAAAAATACCTTTATAAATAAAAATAGTGCATAAAAGGAAAAGATGGAACAATTTTTCCATATATACCTTTTGAATTCCCAGAAGAACCAACAGAAGCACCACCAACATATTTACTGAAAAACCAATTGCCAAATTTTGAAAAACTAAATACAAAAACAGGACCAGTAAAGATTTTAATTAAAAAACCAAAAGTTGATCGAAGTGATTGGAAAAATCAAGTTTTAAATAAACATAAAGGATTAGCAAATCTACGAGAAAGATTATTCCCCTTATCTAGGACAGTAAAATTTGCACAAGTATTTAACCCCGTTGAAAAAGAAGTTAAACAGAAATTTAATTCCACTCATGTTCTTCAATTAATCATGCATCATATGGTTGCTTTGGGCTATAGAAACACATCCAGAATAATCGAAGTAGAATCTGGTGTTAAATATAAGCCACAATATTTAAATGATTCCAGATTGCATACCATTATTCGATCTGCAGTTAAAAAAACGGACAAAGTTTATGATTTAACTTTGCAAGATCCTGAAAAATTAAAAAAACTTCGAGAGCAAAGCCAAAAAAATAAACAAAACGAGCAAGAGAATGAAGAAAAGGAAGAAAAAGATATTGAAGTTATTGAACATTTTGTTAATATAGGGTAAGTAGATAAAATTATAATGATTTTTTATTTATTATATATCTTTGATATTCTGCTTTTCCCCAAATTATTATCGTTAAAAAAGTTATTTTTCTTGGAAAATTTAAAGTTTGAGTGGAAGGAACTTTAAATTTAAACAACATAACTTATACCCTTCCAATTTATGTGACCAGGATTATTAAACTTCTGTTTCCTGATGGAAAATTATTTATTAATTGAAAGTTTGAAAAGAACCTACCAAGTTAGTAATTGCGAAATTTTTTTTTTTTTCGAATTTACACTTCACTAGTATGAAAAAATAAAATTGAAAAAAAAAAGTTAGACAAAACTATAATTGCAATTATCATTTCATACTTGTTAATTGAGCTTATTCACAATATAATCAACATTCCAGTTCTTAAACTTCTTGAGGCTATTGTATTTATTGTTGTCAATAGTACCACGATTTTGAAAAGTCTCTAGTCTAGAAAAAAGGGTCTATTTTGGGGTAAAAAATTTTCAATGGATGTGACAATGAATTTTCTTTAAACTCAACTTTAGGATATTTTTTTGAAGAGATAATAACTAATAGTTTTGAAAACACTCTACTCATTTAAAAAAAATCAAATACAGAAAAAAAAAATAACTTATGATAAATATTGAGAGTGTCCTTGTTTTTTTTACATTTTGAAATAAACCGAAAATTTATTAAATTTTCTGTTCATTTCAAAAATTAAAAAAAACCTAACGGAAAATCAAAGAAAAAATATTTTTTCCAATTTAAAACATTAAATTATTCTTCAATAGTCCAAATGATTATTTCCCTATTTGAAATATATTCATTAGATTTAAAATACTTTTAAAGTATTATAAAATGACCTCTTATCTTTGAAGAAAAAAGTTTTCAAATTTTTTACTGTTAAATTGAAAAAAAATATTACTGGAAAATTAGATTTTCCAATTTAAATTGTAAAATATCTTTAAAAATATTTTTTGATCAAAGATCCTTTATTAAACAATAGTTTATATTCTGATTGAAGTTAGTAAAAAGGGTAAAATTAGCAAATATTTAATTTTTTTTTGAAAAAATTTTTTCATGATTGTGTAGTGTAAATATAAAATGTAGTAAAATATAGAGTTTTTACAATTTTAGAGATAAATAATGAGTTCCATACAATTTATTCAAAATTTTGCAATATTCAATATAATATTTGATCATAATAATAGACTAATAATAATTTTAATCTAATAATTGTTTATTAAATACAAATCTTTTAATTTTTTGAAAAAATCAAACTTCAAACAAAGTATTTGTGTTCACCTCACGATTTTATGTTCAAAATATCTTTGAGATAAAAAATAAAAGCCGGCGTGTTCGTTTACTATTACCCAATTTACGGTAAATGCGCTTTATTCTTTATTTATCTCAAAAATTGTAAAAACTCTATTTTTTACAACATTTAATATTTACAGTTGTCAAGATTCTAATTTTAAAAAGTTTTCAACATCCCCTATTTTAATTCATGGACTTTACTTGTAAATAAAATTTACACTAACTCAAAAATTTGAATTACCAATTTTTAAACAAATTTTTGTGAAACTGAAACTAAAAATAAGATAACATAAAAAATATTTCAAGAAGATATTTTTATATTTATTTAAAGGAAAAAAAATTGAATAATTAATGTTAAGGTTTTAATGGTAGCTTTAACAAAAGAAAAATGTGGTAAATAATACTTTATATAGATAAGTATAAAAGACTAAATATATTATATATAGTTATGGGTTAATGTAAACAACCAGATATTACTAAATATTGACCAACAAAAATTCTTATATTTTTCAATTAAATTTATTAAAATTTTTTTGATTAAAAAATCTTTTATTATTATTATTACATCATCCATGATGTTTTAGCAATACAATTAAAATTGAAAACATTGTAAATTTATTTCTAAAAAACTTTCAAAATCCATGGTGTCCAACGAATAAAATTGTTATTGATGAATATATAAGATATTTTCCAGTAATAGGCCAAATAGATTATACTTAACCAAGTAAAAAAAATTTCAAAAGGACACAAAAATTATGACATTTTGTGATGAATCTTAAGTTTTTTTTAATTTTTATTTGTGAAAAAAAAAAAAAATAAAATTAAGAGCAAAAAAGCAGTTTTAAAGATATTTGATTTATTTGAACAAAAATATTCAAAAATAAATAAATAAATAAAATTTATTAATATTCATGTTTTGGTTCACTTAAGATTGTAAAATGATTATAGTCAGTTCCACTTTTAAGGAACAAACTTTGAAGAAATTTAAGGCACACAAAAATTCAAAATTTAGGAACTTTGTTTTGAAATTTTTTTTTTACATAAATTATTTTACTTTAATCGGAATTTTATACTTTTTTTTTGAGAATTTTTTTTTATACCTTAATTTTCATTCAAAATTTGTTCTTTAAAAATGGAACTGACTATATTAAAAAACAAATAGAATTTATTACGCTTTGTAAATTTAATAGACATTCATTTTTTTTTTTTTTAGCAGAGAAAAAAAAATTAAAATAAAAAAACAAATAATGTGGAATTTATAAAATAGAAAATTCCAATGATACGATATTTGTCACTTATTGTTTGTTTTTTTTAAAAAACAAAAATAACATACAACAATCGTATAGAAAATCTCATTGATGATAGACACACTCATTTCATTCCAAAAAAAAAAAAAAAAAAAAAATAAATGAAAGTGTTAATTTGAAAAGTAAAGATAAAATAAAACCAAAAAGTGTGGTTGAATATACTTCAAACATACTATTTCTGATTATATTCAAGCTACCCGAAAATCATCATCTTGAGTGATTCCCGAATGTCAATTTTTTTTTTTTTTGGTGTCAAGTCGTTTCAATTTCTTGATATGGTCATATATTAGCGTTGTAAATTCAATTTATTTTCAGGTTAGTGGGTGCAAAATAACTGGATTTTTTATCTTTGAACAGAGGAATTTTTTTTTTCAATTGTTTTTAAATGAACATCTAGGGAAGGAAATTAGTTTCATTATTATGATGAAAAAAAAAAAAAAATGAAAATATTTAAAATTTTATCACTTTTATCAACTGGAAAACGACAACAGAACATAACACCCCCCCCATTTCGGTAATTAATATCCCTATTGTAAAATATTTTCTTTTATGTTGGCTATTTAATTTTCTTTTACATAATTCAAGAATTATTTAGCATAAAATTGACTCTAAGAGTTATACCAATTTTAATTTCCGATTAAATTAACACATGAATTTGTAAATATGTAATGAAAAAAAAATTTAAAATCTCACAAATTAATTAAAATAAAAGTTCTAAAAAAATTGTTATTTTTTTCAATTTTATCCAAATAAAAAATCTTTTACATATTATAATTGTAATTAAAATAGTAAAACATTTCTATTTGATTAATTTCAAGATTCTCAAAGACAGAACTTTAAAAATTTAATAGTCAATTATTATTTTTTTTTTTTTTTTTGATTTACTTTTTTACTTAAGCCTTTTCTTGTATTTAAATTTAATTTTATTCTTTAAATATTCATTTTCCAATAATAAATTAAGAAAAATAAATGTAAAACAAAAAATGCACTTTTAATTAAGTTTTAGCTTGTTGTTAGATATAAAATCTTCTTAATATTATTATAAACGGATTATTTTTTATATATCCACTTTAAGCATTTAAAAATATTTAATTATACTCTCAATACAACAAAATTGAACAAAATACACTAAACAACAATACAATATAATAGATTAAATGATGAATTTGAAGAAGAAGAAAATGATATTAATATTTGGGATGAACCAGAAGGAGAAAAATATCTCATTTTATCAAGTGAAAATGGAAAAGGTGGAAAACAGCATATCAAAGCTGCAACTTTAAATAAAATAGTAGAAAAATTAACAAACCCCAATGGCGTTAGTATGGATTATATTCAAACATGTCTCATGACATACCAATCTTTTACTTCTTCACATAATTTTTTAATTAAATTGATTGAACGATTCAAAGTACCAAAACTAAGAACTGAAAACGAAGACGAATATAGTAAAAAAAAAAATTCTGTACAAATTAGAGTTGGTAATGCCATTAAAATTTGGATTGACAAATATTTAGAAAACCCCGAAGAACAAGTTTTACAATATTTACAAAGATTTCTTGAAGGGGATGTCATGGAACAACATCCTAAAATGGCTAACCAATTATTAACCAAATTAAAAGCTTTGAAAGAAAGAAATGGAGAAACAAATATTAAAAAATATAAAGGAAATCCACCAGAACCAATCATTCCTAAAAATATTTTTTCACCAAAACTTAAACTTTTTGATGTTGATGAATTAGAAATCGCTAGACAAATCACTTTAATTGATTTTAAGATGTATTCTAAAATCCAAGTAAATCTTTTGATTTATTTTTTCTTTAACTGATTCATTCTTTTTATGATGTTTTTTTATATCATTACTAGTGAATTGTAATATCTAGAAAAGTATAATAGTATTATTATTAATAATTTATTTTTTTTTTAACAAGAATAATAATTTCAATATTATTATATACACCCAGTTTCACTTTTAAGGCACAAACTTTCAACAAAATTTAAGGCACAAAAAAATCTCAAATTAAGGTACAAAATTTGGAATTTTTTTTTTTACAATTTATTTTTACTAGAATCCGAATTTTGTGCCTTAATTTGAGATTTTTTTTGTGCCTTAAATTTCATTAAAAGTTTGTACCTTAAAAGTGAAACTGACTGTATTACAAAAAAAAATTAAGTACGATTAATATCAAGCGAAACACACAAATCATTAAACAAATAAGATCTCTCAAAACAATTATATTTTGGTTTTTAGTTATAAACAAATTCTTTTTTAAAAAGAACTGGGTATTTATTAGGAATAAAGAATTAATTAATTAAAAATCATTCAACTTTTTATGAAGGGTCTAAATTATCAAACCTAATTGATTTTTTGAAAAAACTATTACACCCAAAAAATCATAATTTTTATTAATTAAATTGATTCTCTTTTAATTTTATAAAGGTTGAATTCGTTATATTGATCAAGTATTTTTTTTATTTTTTTTTCTCATTTTATCTTCATTATGCATAATAAATAAAGGATTATATTTATCATAATATCCATCAACAGTAACAAAATGAAAAATCCTTCTATATATATATATATATATATTAGCTTAATTTCAAAAATAGGGGCAGATTTTTCATCAGTAAAAAATTTGTTTGATTGTTTTTTTTTTTTTTTTTTTTTTTTTTTTTTTGAATAATGAGGCATTTTACTGAAGTCTTTAAAGATAATAACCAATACAAATTAATAAATAAGTATATTGTTTTATCATTGTGTTTTTTAAAAGGCAAATGAAAAAAGAAAAAAAAATATAATAAAAAAGTTTTCCCCTAATTTTGAAATTTCGCTTCTATCTGTATATATATATATATATATATATCACAGCTATGAAGATTTTTTTATTTCATTAAATGCCCTCTATTCACGCGAGAGATGCGTAAAATTTGTTTATCTGTTATATATATATATATATATATATATATATATATATATATAATCAAAACACACACATACACAAAATATGTAAGCTAATCTAATTTGGAATATGTAATAAAGTAATATTTTGACCACTTTTCTTCCCCAACTAGTAATTATATAAAAATTAAATTAATTCTTTTTCTTGGCGTTTAAAGATCCAAAAATTTCAAGACTTTAAACAAAAACCCACTTTTAATCGTTTTGAAGTTTTCAAAATATAAAATCAAATGACTTCCTTGATTTTAAATCCAAAAATTCCCATTGTTTTCCAAGGATTTGTTTCAATTACCTTCTATCTGTATATAATTGTTTTTTTTTTTTTTTTTTTTTTTTTTTTTTTCCAGTAAACCTATTTTTTTTCATTTACTTTTTTTCAAATCCCTGAAACAAAAAGAATGATTTCAAAAGAATTCGAGTACTTTTTCAAAAATTAAAAAAAATAAAATGACGAATGAAAAGAAAAAACATGTAAACTTTTTTGAAAAAACGCGATTTTATCTAAGTATTTCCCAATTTTACAACGAAAAACGGTACTATATATGATATATATCCGTATAAACAATAAAATTATTAATAATTTTAAATTTTTTTTTTTTAAAATTACATAATTCCAAAGACATCGGATTTTTTAGTTCCTTTAATTAAGATTTAATTTTTTTAAAAAAAGATATTTTTATTCAAAAAATATTCGAATTTGACTTTTATTAACGTTTTTTTTTTTGAAAAAAAAGAAAAAACATAAAAACATTTTAAAAGAGCAAAAACGAAAAATTAAACAATTTCTCAAAATTTTGTAAAAATCATCAGTTTTTCGATTTTTCTCAAATATATTCATTTGATTCATAAAATATTTTATAAAACAAAAATAAATTTAAGATTTAAATAATGTTCCAAAAAAATTTAAAAAAAAATATTTATTTATTGAGAGAAAGAAGTAATTAAATAAAATTTTATCTCAAATAAAAAAAAAAGAGAAGAAGAAAAATAATTAAACTAAATTCAAAAAATAGGGGCCCAAATTTCGAGATCTCGTTCTAGAATCATTGGATTTCAATATGATGTTGGGCAGTTGATTAATGATGTAATTTAAATAAAATTTTCTACTTCATAATTTACTAACCAAACTTTTGACTGAAAAATTGGAAGAAAATAAAAAAAATTTTCAAACAATCAGATGACAATTTGATTTTTTTTTTTTTGTTAGTTTCTTCAATCAAATAGTTTCAGATGTTAATTTTTCTTCACTGATTTACATTTAATATTTTTACATGATGAAAAATTTCAATTTAATTCTCAATCAAATTACTCTTACAACCGAAAAAAAAATTCGATAATATCCAGATGTTGTAAAATTTTGGATGATTTTTTTTAGCCAAATTTTTGTACAAAAAAATGAAATAGATTTTTTTCAACGTATAAAAATTTTTAAAGAAGACACCTTGTTAGTATTTAATCTTCTGATGATTATCCATCAACTTCTAGTTTATTGATGATTATTTACAGGGTTCCTCATATAATTAGTTTAGTGAGTATAATTTGAAAAACTGGGCCCTTATTTTTCGAAAGTAGTTTATATTAATTTTGTAAAAATAATAAATCATATATTATGACTAAATGAAAAATTATTTACTGTTTTTAGGGTTTACAAAATGTAAAAGAGCTGAGTATATTCGTTGATTTTAATAAATTATTTCCCATTCAAGAAAAGTTCTGTTATCTTTTTTTTTTGAAAACAAGTAATTAAAAGTAAATTTTTGTAATTTTCTTTTTATTTCTTGAATTAAAAAAAGTACCATTAGGTTTTCTTGAGTTTTCTTTTTATTGTAAAAATTGATAGATTTTTTGAATCAAGTATAAAAAAATCAAGAAAACCACCATGAAATTTACCAGAATATAAAAGAATCAGTAAAATGATTAATTTTTCTCAACTCTACCACACTTGAAAGCACTCTACGCCACTTTAAAACACTTGACAGTACATCTCCAGAAATCATAGGAAAAAATGACTTGGAATAATTTAAAATTTTTCATCAACTATTAAAATTGAACAATTTATTATTAATTTTTTATTTTGAACTTTATAGCCAACAGAATTGTTAAACCTATCATGGAGTAAAGCAAAATATAAACACAGGGCACAAAATGTATTGGCATTCATCCACCGATTTAATGATTTATCCCAATGGGTCGCAACAGAAATATTACATCAAGGTAGATTAAAAAAAAGAACGATAAGTTTAGACAAGGTGATTAGAATTGCTGGGAAACTTCGAGAATTGCAAAATTTTAATTCCATAATTTCAATTTTATCAGGATTGAATTCTGCTTCAATCCATAGATTAAAATTCACTTGGGGTGATTTACCAAAGACAACTGATGAATTATTTAAAACACTTGTAACACAAATGTCTTCAGATCAAGCTTATAAAATATATAGGAATATTCTTCATGGCTTAAATCCGCCATGTATCCCTTATCTTGGTGTATATTTAACTGATCTTACTTTTATCGAAGATGGAAACCCAAATAAAATTGATGGGTTGATTAATTTTTATAAAAGAAGATTAGTTTATGCAGTAATTGAGGAAATAAAACAATACCAATTAAAACCTTATTACTTCCAAGCTATACATCAAATATCTACACATCTTGAAAAATTAAAAATTTGGGATGAAAATGAATGTTATCGCAAATCATTGAAATATGAACCTAGAAAAGCAAAAAAATCTGCAATTAAATAAATAAATAATAACTCACCTGTCCATTTGAATACATAAACTAACATAAATTATTATAAACATGAAAATAATTATTTTCTAATTCTTATTAAATAACTAAAATTTAAAAAAAATAAAAATATAAATGAAAACAATAATTTTAAATTTCAGGATTTTTTTATTTTTATTATTTTATTCATTGTATATTTATTTCGATTACAGTCAGTTTCACTTTTAAGGCACAAACTTTCAACGAAATTTAAGGCACAAAAAAATCTCAAATTAAGGCACAAAATTCAAATTCTAATAAAAATAAATTGTAAAAAAAATTTTACAAATTTTGAGCCTTAATTTGAGATTTTTTTGTGCCTTAAATTTCGTTGAAAGTTTGTGCCTTAAAAGTTAAACTGACTGTAATTGAAATTCTTGGTGTGCTAGTTTTTGGAAAAGAAGGAAAAAAAAAAAAAAATCAAATTAATTTCTAAAAAATATAAAATTGAATTTAGAAAGAATTATATCTTAAAAAAAAATTAATAAATATCAGGTTTTTTCGTGAAATTTTTTATTGTACTTTTTTTTTTTTTTTTTCGAAAAATCTATTTTAAAAGATTATGATTTTTGATAATAATTATTAATATTTTATTTTGAAATGAATCGAGTAAAGAACTTGATTTTGTTTACTTTGATGATACATTACTGAAATTGATCCATTGTTAATTTCCAAAGGATACACAAGAAAAATCCCACTTAGATTTAAAATAAAAACCAGAAAAAATAAATACTAATCACTCTACAATTTAAAGTTTTAAGAATGATTTTTATTATTATTAATTATTTCATATTCTAAAATTACTTGCGACAATCATATAAGATTAAGTAGAAATTCCAATATTATATATTTTGTGGAGCTATGTTAATAATTGTTGTTCTAAAAAATGTCATCAGAAAAACATTTTTAAAATAATAAGGTCAGTTCCACTTTTAAGACACAAGCTTTTAACGAAATTTAAGACACAAAAAAAATCTGATATAAAGCACATTTTTAGGATTTTTTTTACATACAATTTTCCTAGAATTTGTATTTTATGCCTTAATTTAAGATTTTTTTTGAGCCTAAAATTTCGTTCAAAGTTTTTGTCTTAAAAATAGAACTTACTCTTAAGAAAAAAAATAAAATTCACACAATTTACCAAAGCTTAAATATTAGGGTATTGATTTCTGAAAAAAATTCAAATAAAGTAGATAATCTGAAAGGGGTACATGAAATATAATAATTAAAAGCAATTATTTAGTAATAACTGATTAACAAATAATTTGAAAATTAGACCCCTTAAAATTTTTATTATTTGTAAATTTAATATCTCGATTAAAAATATTAAATTATAAAAAAACAACACTAAATTATTTACATATTTATAATAAAGTCATATATTACTGAAGTATACAAAATAAACAGATAAATGACTGTCATTGTATATAAAAATGAATTCAATGTTTAAAAATTTGGTAATTTCAGTAAATCAAAAGAAATTTAAATTCAAAATTAAATGAAAAAAATTTATCTCTTAAAATATAGCAAATTTTAAGAATTAAATCGATGATCAAAAAAACTTAAAATTTGAATAAAAACTGAAAAAAATTGAATAATTATGAAAAATTTACATAATTTCCTAATTTAAATTATACTAAAAATATCCAAACGGTTACTTTCAAAATTGATTTGAACTTGAGTATACTATTTGATAGTTGATTCGATTGAGACTTGGAACAAGAAGAAAAAAAAGCACGGATTATATTTTGAAACAGGGTTTATAGTCGTTATGCATTCATTATTTTGATCACAGCATATGAATGTTAATTTTGTTTCATTTTATTTGCAAGAAATAATAGTTCAAACTTATTTTTACTAAAACTCTGTTTTTTAAACTACTAAACAGGATTATAAAATTCAAATTAATCTGATTACAACCAGTTTTACAAAAATAAAAATCATTTTTTTCAAAAAACAGTTTTATATTTATCTTTCTATTAATTTGTAATTAACAAAAATAATTTAAAATGGATCAAAACGAAGAATTTGAAACACTTCTTGAATGGGTAACAATCATCTTACTTCTCAATTTCTAAAGTATTTTTCTTTTAATCAAAAGCACACAAAACAAACTAAAAAAAAATTAACAATTTAATTTCTATTAAAATTTCAATAGGTGAATGACTTAAACCTGCTTTCACCAGTTTCAAAAGTTCATTCTTTTAACGATGGTGTTATTTTTTCAAAAATCCTTTTTCAAATGTAATTTGTTCAAACTCTTTTTTCTTTGATTGTTTTGAAATAAAAAAAAAATAAACTAACCGTTAAATTAAAAAACACAACAAAAAAAAAAAAAAAAAAAAAAAAAAAAAAAGTGATCCTGAATGCACTGGACTTGATCACAAAAACGAAGAGGATTTAAACCCATACAGCGATTGGGTTGATCGAGTAAAAAATTTAAAGAAAGTGTATAAAGAATTACTCTATTTTTATTTAAACAAACTCGGAAAAAATCTTGATCCAATCAACATAATTACCCTCTCAAGAAACAACAAACCAGATTTAGTGTGTCAATTTTTAAAATATTTATTATACGCTTCCATGTATTGTGAGAGAAAGGCAAAGTTTGTCAAAAAAATAACTAGACTATCAAAGAAAACACAATTATCAATTATGCAAATTATCAAAAATTTAATGGAATCTCAGAAAGGACAAATTACACTGACCAACAAACAAAAGGAAAACGAAGAAGAGAAAAGAAAAAAGGAAAACGAAAATACAAATGAAAAAGAGCTCTTAAAAAACATTTTCCAATTAAAAGAAACCGTTGATCAACAAAAAGAGGAATTAAACAAAAAAAACAAAACACTCAAAGAGCAATCCAAGATTATTCAACAGTCAATTGGAAAAATCAAGGAAGCAAAAGATGAAAAACAGGAAATGACAAAAAAACTCAAATCATTAGAAAAAGAAAATGATCAAATGTATAAACATTTAAAAAAATATGAAACCAAATATGAGAAATTGAAAAAAAGCCACTTGACTTTAGGACAGGAATTAGAATCAAAGCATGATCAAGAGCTCGAAAAGATAATGATCGAGAACACACGATTAAAAGAAACCGAAAAAGAAAAGCTAAGATTAGATTATGAAATAATTGAATTGAATGAACAATTGGAAGAATTTAAAAAACTGGAGACTTTACACAAGCTTTATAAAGAAAAAATCGAACAAATCCCACAATTAAAGGACTCACTGGTTTTACTGGAAAACCGGAACGAAGAACTATTAAGTCAAATTGAGCAACTCAACGATCAGCTAGAAAAAAACAGCCAACTGCAAAACAATTACGAGGTTACAAAGGATGAAAACCAGGAATTAAAAATTGAAAACCAACACTACAAATCTTCATATGAAAGGACAAAAAACGAACTCAATGAAGCAATCAAAAGCCGCAACGAAGGCTTGGTCAGATATGAAGAACTTTCAAGAAAGAATACATTGATCAACAACGAATTGATTGAATTAAAAGAGCAATTGAAAATCAATAACATATGCAACGACCATTCAAACAATCCAAATAACAATAATAACAACAGCGAAAACAATAATTTTTCAATGTCCGTTCATTGGGAAAATGAATTTTTAAAAAAGCAATTAACAAAATTACAATCAGAGTTTGATAAATTTATCAAATTAGGGCAAATGCAAGAAACAACAGAAAACGAACACGAGGATAGATTGAAACAATTACTAAAGAACACACAGGACTCCAAATTAAAAGTCGAACAGCAATTGATTTCCATGGGTAAGAAAAATATCCAACTTGAATCTCAATTGGAAACCACAAAGTCTGAACTGGAGATAATAAAAGGAACTTTAGAATTGAAAAATCAAGACAATTCGTCTCAAAATATTATTAAAAGTTTGGAAGACAAATTGATCCAATCAACAAATTCCAAAAAAATACTCTTAAAAAAATTAACAGATCAAGAAAAAAATAAAGAAAATTTAATGCTTCAATTGAAAAATTCTTTAGAAGAAAAAGTAAAACTAAACCAGCAATTCCAAAACTCTCAAAATAAACTCTTTGAAACAGAAAAGTTAGTTATATCTTCCAAAAATAGAGAGAAAAACGCAGCTTTAAAAATTACGGAATATCGAAAGTCAATTAAAAATTGCCTTTTGAAAATCCAAAAAAAGGAACAAACGATCAACCATTTCTCCATGAAATTAAAACAGAGTGAGCAAATAAAACAACATTTGGAAAAAAGATTATTAGAAAATGCTAAAAAAAGAGGCCAACTCATTTGCCAAAATAAAGACTCCCAATATTGGAAAAAGAAATTTTTAGAAAAAACAAATAATTTAGAAAAGGAAAACCAACTAATAACATCATCAATTTATTCTTTAGGATCAGAAATCTTAAGAATTAGAAACCAAAATTTTAACAAACCAATCCAGAATAAAAGAAAAAGATATTTTTATGAAAAAAATTAATTTTTTTTTCATACTTATGTTTTTTTTTTTTTTTTTTGATTTGATAAGTATTTAAAATTTTCTATATTTTATATTTTCTATATTTATTTTACATTTCTTCAATTTTTTCATATTTTTGGTTTTTTTTTTTTTTTTCGAATAAAATTTGATTTATTCTTTCCATTTTTAGATTAATTATGAAATTTTCAATTTATATTTTTATTGAAAAGAAGGCAGAATACAATTTTGCTCATGATTGTTGATTTTTTTTTTTTAGAAAAAAATAAAACCCCAATTTAAATTAACAGATACACAATAACACCCTTTTTTATTAAAAAAAATTTTTGAAAAAAAAAAAAAAATAAAAAATGAAATAATTAGAAAAAAATTACTTTATTAAATATCGAAAAAAAGGCCAATCTAAGAGTATTACATTTATCAATATCAATGAACTTTCTTTAAGAATATTATCAATTTGATAATTCGGAACAAGACACTCTGTATTTTTTACAGTGTAAATTGTTTCTTTTTTAGATTGTTATTCCCCTTTGTTATAGTTCCAAGTTTTTTTTTTATTATGATTTCAAAATATTTATAGCAGGTGATTATTTTTGAACTTTGTTTTAAAAGACTTTCTTTAATAATGTCTTTTAAGAGTTTTGCTATTACTGTGAAAAATAATTATCTGAAAATGGACAAAAAAAATTGTAATTTTTAATTAATGAATGTCTAATAATAATCAAAAACTAACCAACCTGTGGTGTATGATCGATCTCCAAAAACAAACAATCGAAAAAAGAGGACATTTTTCGAAAAAAACATAAAAGAGTAACAACTAAGTTTCAATTTGAATGGTTTTGAATATAATTTTGAAAACAACTTTGTTAGTTTTGAAATGTCACTCCTTTCCTCTTTTTGATATTTTGAAGATTTTTTTTTTTTCATTTTTTTTTAGTTTCTCAAATGAGTTATTTGTTTCTCTGGAATGTTACAAAACCCTTACTTTAGTCAAATTTATAGAATTTTACCAAATAAAATCAAAATTAGATAAAATCGAATTAAATAATGAAAACAACACCCTTAGATTAAAGAAATTTAACCCTTTGGAAATTTAAAATAAGAAATTTAGTATTTCTTTTTTATAAATTGGATTTTTTAAAATTGAGTTTACTTTTTAAATCTATATTAGGAAATTTGTATTTTTTGTTCATGAAATCCTATATGTTTTTCGTTTTTTGATTTTTGAAAATTAAGAATTCTTTTAAACTAATTTTTTTAATTGAATTGCTTTGCGAATGAGAATCCTAAGAACTTTTTTTTGTTATTTGATTTTTTTTCCAATCAATAGAAGGATAGTTTGAAATACCTCTGTTTAGTTTCAAGTCATTCCTCGTGTATCGAGTAAAATTCATGGTAAATGACTAGAGTATTAATTTTTTTTTTTTTTTTGAAAAAATATAAACTTTATACAAATACAAAACAAAATTTAAAAGTGTTTCAATTTAAAAAATGAACTGTTTTCTCATGTGAATAAAGATTTTGTAAAATAAAAAATAACAAAAAAAATCCAAAATTATGAAATATGGTTATCAAAAAAATATCAACAAGTTATTCTTTTGAAACCAGATTTATCCAAAATTAATTATATTATGTAATTGGAAATAAATCCTATTTATACTCCACAGTTCATGCAATTCTAAAAAAAAAAAATATATTAGATATATTATTGTAGAATGAATTTTTAGATTTTTTATTAATGATCACTATTTATAAAAAAATATTTTTTTTTTGGAAATTTATGATTTAACTCTTTTCTTAAAGCAAAAAAATAGAAACTCAAAAAAAAAAAAATTCCAGTGTTTAATAATTCATCTTTAGAACTTCCCAAAGTAATTTTTTTATTTTCTAACTTTTTAATTTTAAGCTTTACCCAATAATTATTAAAATTAAAAAACCTAAGGTTGATTAATTTCGATCCCCATTTTCAAGACTTGTTACATCAATAGATTTTTAATTTATGTGATTAATTTGTAAAAATACCCCCAACGAGTTAATTATTTAATATTTTAAAACAATTGATTTTTTTTCCAACTAATCTACATTTCTAAACAATTTTAATAAAGATCCTTTTCAACTTTGAAGCCGAGCTATTGATGATTTAACCCTTATTTTTTTTTTCGAAACGCATATTTTTTGCTAATGTAAGAATCATTATTTAATTGATTCTATCAACAAAAAAAATTATTTTACAAATTGGATTTTAAGAGAGATATAAACAAAAACAATAGATTTGATTTTACATTCAATGATAACATATTTTTTGTAGTAGACATCACCATGATAGATCCTAATCCTGGAAATGAATGGATTTATTGTTTGAAAAGTTTATCTAAACTTTAAATATTAAAATCTCCTTCTCGCTTTCTCTCAATTATTTTTTTTTTTTTTTTTTTTCCATTATACAATTATTACCTAATTTAAATGTCACTTTATACATAATGATATACTTGAAGACAAACTTTTGCCTCATGAAGCAAATACAATTTCTAGTTTCTTTTTGTTGCTTACCAAAAAAATTTTTTCTATCCAAAAGAAAACAAAACAAAAAAAAAAAATGATTAAAGTAACCAAAATTATCTTAACTCCCCTTTACTAATTTAATCCAATTTACAATTAAAAATTACAATTATATTTGATTATTAATAATAATTTTTATATTTGTTCCAAAATATAAAAACTTAAAAATTTATCTAAAAAATTTTGTTAATGCTTTCTAGACTTTTTAAAAAATTAAAACAAACAAAAAATTAGTTAATTACAAAATATATTTTTTTTTGAATTTTAAATTACTTTTTTCTCTTCTCATTTGTTAATCAAACTTGACAAATCAAAAAGTGATAGGCAATGAAAAAAAAAAAAAAAAAAATAGATCTTTGTGAAACAATTTTTTTTTATGCAAACGAGAAGAATAAAAACGATTATTTGTTTTTGATTTATAGTTGTAAATATATATTTATATATTTTAATTATTTCATTTTTCTTCTATCATTTGGAATATTGTTGAATAAAAAAGTTTAAAATCCGGATCAGATTCTAATTTCTGTTTTAATTTTTGATCTTGTTGGCTTGTTTTGGGTTCTTTCATAATATCATTAATAATCTTTTGCAATCTTTCATCACGCAAATAATTTTGAATTTTCTCCGATTGCTTTAATTTTGTTAATACTTCGGAAGGAACTGGCTCATATTCTTCATCCGAATCACTAAATGAGACTTGTTTTTGCTTTTGGGAATTTTGAATTAATAATAATTCTTCTTGTTCTTGTTGCTTTTTCTTTAAATTCAGTTCTTGGCGCTCTTTACATAATTTTTCTTGATGTTTTTTGAAACAAGCAATTGAACAACTATTTTTTTTTTTTGTTGGTTTATTTTGTTAAATTCGTATTTTTTTTGTTGTTTTATATTTGAAATTAAAAATTTTTTTCTGATTTATTAGAATTGTTTTTTCAAAAAAAATAAATTAAAAATTTTTTGGAATTTAGATAAAATATCGTAAATTATATTTTCTCGATTGCAAGTCTAGTGTCCATCATAATTAAAGTTTTACAAACAATAATCTTAGTTATTTTGATAAGAATATCTTATGTATTATTGGAATTGAATCTATGTTGAGAGTGGTTACGAGACATTATGATTCTAATGGCCTTAGCTATTCTTATTAAAATAACTAAGATTGCCAATCAACTTTTGTAATATTATTTGTGATACTCACTATCTCTCGAAAGTATAAGAACCGATATACAGAAATAAAAATCCTTGATTTCAAAATGAGAGAAAATACGAAAATAAGCATTATTGGTGTACGTTTATGGCTGGAATACCCCTATTTATACAAACCTTCAAATTTGATTTAATCATGAATTTTAGTTGTTAAAGAATATTTATATGAATATTGAATGTTCAAAGTTATGGTTTGGAATCTATAAACAGATTTTACCTTCGTCAAAATCTAAAAATGGTTTCCAGATCTCTTAAAACCATCAAAATACATGTTATTACATCTACTAGATGAAATAATGTAACTCTCTATCTTTTTATTTATTTTTTAGATTTTTTTTTTCTTTTTCCTTTCTTTTTTTTTTTTACTTTTTCCGATTTTTTTTTTTGATCCTTTTTTTTTACAAAAGAATATTTTGAAAAAAAAAAAAGATCTTTGAAAAGAGAAATAACAAACAAAATCAGTAATATATAATGTCTTTGAAAATGCATATATTTATTAGCAAGCTATCTTCTTATTAACCCCTTTCCAGTGAAAGTTCAGCAATAAAAAATCCAAAATGCTCATTTCAAAAATTTTGATTAACTTTTTTTTTTAGTTTTTGCTTTTATTTTTTTTTTAATTTTTAAAATATCAGGCTTTTGTATTCTTTAAAATAATTGAAAAGTTAATTATTAACCAGATTGAATTATCAGTTGTTATTGAATACCAAAGAACAATTTTTTTTTTTTAATTTATTATTTCAGGTTAGTCACAATTTTGGAAATATAGCTTACTGTTCGGGAAGAAAAGTTAAATACAATTTTTAATTTGGTGCATGAATATAACCCAAAAATGTCAAGTAAGATCAATTAATAAAAGAAAAAATAAATCAATCGATTAAAGACAAAATGGAGGATTTAACATAATAAAAGTTTTTGTAATACTGTCTTTTGGTCTGGGTTTTTATCATTGATTGATCTATCATTTAGGAAAAAATTTGTTGAAAAAATTGACTATTTTTGAGATCTCCAAAACTACACTAACAATTTCGATAAATCAAGTAGATTTAAATTGTATTTGTTGGGTTGATTGAAAATAATATAATGGATTCTTCTTTGAAGTTAATTGGTTTCTTCTTTTTATTGATTTTACTTTTCATTTTCAGGTTTCTGTGATTCTTTTAAGGACTACGTTTCAAATTTATCAAATAGTCTCAACGCCTTTTGATCCAATCTCATTTAGCATGTGAAGGAATGACTCATCAAAATATTCTCCAATTAGGATCAAAAAAAAGCATTTTTTGTTCATATTTTAAATGGAAAATGACCAAAAGAAAAAATTTTGAAATACGTAAACTCTAACACGCTCACTAAGAAACGTAAAAATGAAATTGAAAAATAATCGTGATTTTCTTGCCTAAAAAATGATGATCATTTCAAACATTTTCAATAAACAATTCTAAATTTAAAAGATCACATTGCCTATGATTTTTTGATCATTGAGTTACTTGGATTGCTCTATTGTCGCCATAAATCAGATTAATTCCGACAAAAGAGTTATGATTTTCTCTGAATTTTTTTGGTTTTAGTTCTTTTTGTTTTTTAAAAAATTGAAGTTCATAAACGCCTTTTGAGAGAGTATTTATTCGATTTGATTTTTGAAAATAAAAGATCATTCCTTACAAACATATAAAAACATCTTTTTTATTTTTGTGGTATAATTTTTTTTTGTTTGTCTTGTTTCTCTCAAAAGATAATTGTTAGTATCAAGACAAATCGGGTTGGGGCTGTGGGGAAAGTTTTTGGGGAATTTTGCATGAAATGATAGAATGGAAAATAAATTTGCAAAATTTAGTCACTTTTTGAAAATTTAAAAAAAAAACTTTGACTGTTGATTGAAAAAAAAATGATCTTTTTTTTTTTTTTTAATTGTTTATGGACGCAATTGAATCATGGCCTATTGCCCTTGTATGGAAGCAGTTATTTAAGAACTTAGTCGTAGGTAAAAAATGATCTTTTTAGGAAATGGGAATTTTGGTGGATTCAATACAATACCAAAACCTATTGCTGTGTCTTTATCCAAATTTATTTTGATTTGTAGGAAATAACAAAGTATATTTCACCAAAAATTGCCAATAACCTACATTTTGACCTTTTAGAATATATTTTAAAACCCTCTAAAGATACTTCTTAGAACTTTTAAAAAACATAGAAAAGTCTATACAATGTGTCAGGGTTTTAAAATTTGTTCTAAAGTGAAATTTTCTCAAAATGTTGATTTTTTCCGATCCTTTTTTTCATTTTTTGATATGAAGAAACGAGGATAGATAAATTTAATAAAAATATTTCATTTTTTACTTAGATATAACTGGACAAACATTTATGAGATTCACCAACCCCTAAATACCGATTAGAATACATAGAACACCAATTTTAAATTTGAAACCATAGTTCTTGAATTGTTTTTGTTGATTTTGATTGAAAATAATCTAATTGATTCTTCTTTGATGTTAATTTATTTCTTCTTTGAATAGATTTTACTTTTCATTTTCAGGTTTCTGTGATTTCTGTGATTCTATTAAGGTTTACAATTAAAAATACTATTTCACTTTTTTTCCCAATTAACTAGTTATTTTTTTTAAAGGTTGGAAAAAATGTGATTATTAGCCATGTTCAAAAATTTTAGAATTCATTGGAATGTGAGAAACGAAAAACAAATAAAGATTTTTTTCTAAATCGTGAAACATCACAATTAGGGAAATCAAAAAATTCAAATTTTCAAATTGAGAGCCTTTTTGTTTCGAATTTACACCACCACCACATATTTTCCATTTTTCCTAAACCTTATATTAGTAAAAAGGATTTGTTGAATTATTCTTCGTTTCTACAAAATTAAGATTCAACAATCCGATTTCTTGGCTTTGTTGTTGATCTCCATTTTCTTTCCCACTAATTTTCCATTTTCTTTTCCTCTAATCTGTATTAAATTTAAAAAAAATTAATGAACTCCTAAGTGAAATTGAATAAAGCTGTTTTAAAATAGTGAGGAATTGTAGTCTTAAATATTGTTGCTCAAACTGTTTGGTTCACTATTTTGAAAACCTTGAGTTCTAACTTTGTTAAAACTGTTGTAAAAAAGTTCAAATTGCTCTATCTAAGCATATTGAAAAAAAATTCAATGAAATTTTAAGCCATTGTATTCTCAAACTTATGTTCGCGAATGAATTTGGTTGTTTTTGGATTGTTTGTAGATGTGCTTGTGAAGCAAACTAAAGTGTAATTTTCCAAAACCTTGAATAGAAACAGTTGGTTTTGTTTTTTTTTAACACCAAAATGCCTTTGCAAAAACCAATAACAATTTATTAGTTTGTTGGAAAAAATTTTGAAATAACAATTGTGCAAGATCCCAATCTCAAAAAGAAGGGAGTAACAACAATTTTGAAAATAAGTAATTGTTGGTAGATTCATTTGTAGGTTTGTGTTCATTAAAAAACAAAATCAAATAAACTCAAAATCATATTTAAAGAAATGAATCAAAGTTTGTTGATCTGATGATCGTATAGTGTTCTAAAGTCTTAAAATCTCATTTTTTGGTTGTCTTTTTAATGAAACAAAAAAAATTTGTTGTTAAATTACGTAAGGGTGATCATTTCAATTCAATTTTTTAAAGAACCCCTTTTTTTTAGTGTTTCTTTTTTTATGGTAAAAAAAACAACAATAAAGAAACAAACACGGTTTATCGAATGAACCGAAATTAAAAGAGAAAAAGAATAATTCTTACTATTTCAAAGAACAACTTGAGCACTTGTAACGCTCTTCCTTTATTTTACAAACTTCGCAAACATTCATTTTTTGAAATGGAAAAAAATAAAAAAAATGATTTTGGTAAAGAATCTTTCCCTTTTTGCAAAAAGAATAGGTAAACAATTCTTGTTTTTGAATAAAAAATAGAAACAAATTTCACTTTATAGTCAATATTATTTTCAAATTGAGTTTTTAAATTTTAACATTCTTCTTTGAAAAGTCTTCTAATGAAAAATATACGGAAACAGAAGTTAAAATTTAAACCCGTTTAGAATTCAAATACCAAAAAATAACTCGGAACATTTTGAATTTTTATAATACATTCACATAATAATTATTCCAAATAACAATTTTGAAAAGTGTTTATAACTTTATTAGGTATTAATGGGGATTGCAAAAAAAATGAAATTTTTCTGTTTTATTTTTTCATTTTTAAGTACAAAATTTTTGAAATTTTTATTTTACTAAGAGGAGAGTTAATTTCAATATATTTTTTAATAGTCAAAAAAAAAATGGTTTTTTTCAATTTTGAAATAAAATCAAATATTACTTTCAAAAGAAAAGCTTAATTAAATTGAAAAACTGATTTTCTCCGGTTTTTGGATTATATTTTTCATCATTTTTTTTTTTTGGTGTCTGAGTTTTTTTATATATATTCCCTGATTTTTTTTCTGCAAAATGTTTTAAAATTAGTATTTTTTCATTTTTAATGTTCAACCTAAAGTCCATTTGTTTTAACTAATTTCAAATAAAAAAAAAATACCTCAAAAATGGGAATTTTTTCATAAGTCAATAATTTTTAAAAAGGGTTATTCGAATCTGAATGAGTTTAATAGCTTTATTCTCTGAATTACATCAAATTATCATAACTTTTACAAATAATTTATAAAAGAGGTGTAACTGAAATCCAATATGTAGTTTTTGTAAACTATAATTTTCAGAATTTATTTTTTCCTTGTGGTCGAGTATTGTAAAAACAAAATTATATATAACCATTTTTTCACCTTTTAATAACCTTAATTATAATAAACACTATGTGTTAATAAACTCCATTTCAAAATAATTGGACCATTAAAAATCTAATTTTGATAAAAAAAATTATTAAATCGAAAATATCTATCAGAATAAAAAAATTACTATTTGAGTATTCAGTTCTATCACTAGAGATATTTGTTTTTCTTCTAAAAATAAAATAAAAAAAAGTAAAAAAAAAAAAATAAATAAAAATTGGGATAATTATTATGAAACATAGTTGATAAGATTTTTTGACCAAAAATTATTTTTCAAGATATTTTCCAATTTAATTTAGAAAATCATATTTTCTAGGTTCTATTAAGATTGTTTTTCAAATTTTAATAAAAAACTTTGAAAATGTTTATTTTATTCAAGCTAAGAGTTCATTTTTTTATATTTTAAAATTATTTTAAATCTGATGAATATTTTTTAATCAGGGAATCAACTATTTTGACTATTGAAGAATTTTTTATTCTTTTAAATTGTAAAAAATATTTTTTATATGATTTTCCAATAGGTTTTTTTTAATTTTTGAAATAAACAGAAAATTTTATTAATTTTGAGTTTATTACAAAAAGTAAAAAAAAAAAAAAAAAATAGTACACTTTTCGTTCGGTTTTTTTGAGTTTTCTGTTTATTTATAAAATCAATAGATCTTACAAATAAAACAGAAAACTTCGGACACTTTTCGTTGGTTTTTCCAGAACCCAAAGGAATTTAGTAAAATCTAATTGATTTTAATCTATTCTTTTAAATTTAAAAAAAGCTAGGCACTTGACGGACAATCCTGTAGATTTTCTTAAATTTTTGAAATAAAAAGAAAAATTAAATGATTTTTCCTTTTATATCAAAAAGTAAAAAGAAATTATATCAATTAACTTTTTCCGAATTTAAAAGATTAGAGAATAATCTATTTGATTTTAATCGATTCTTTTGAAACATAGAAAACTAATTATACACCAAATTTGCTATAAATATTTTTTTCCCCTTGTTTCGTTTTTTTCTAGACAAATAAAGAATTTTGAAAATAAATATAAGTTATTATCTATTCAATAAAATAGCTAAAATTTGAAGTAAACAAAAAGCACAGTTTTAATTGATTTTAAAAAATTTTGTTCCAAAATATAATTCTAATCCTCATTAGAGGATTTGTAAAATCATATTTTACTACCGAAAAACGTTAAATATAATAGTCTCAACCTTTTTAAAGACTGGTATTTTGATTTATTTTAAATAAAATTTATTAACAAAAATGAAATCTTAATAAAAACATTTAGTGTTGTCTAACTAGAAGTTTATACTTTTATTTTTTCCGACAATATAACAATAAATTACTAAAATTGAGATTTCAAAAAAATAAAAAACATTTGTAAAATTTTCTAATTATTGTTGAAAACAAAAAAAAATCAAACAAAAAGATTAGATAGTTTTTAATTTTTTTTAACTTTAAAAATAAACAATTGATTTGAATTCATTAAAATTATGTTTCAGGGATGTAATTTTTAGAGATAAGCCGTTCACAACAATTTTAATTTAGATTATTATTTCTTTATTTTCTTGAACATATAATCTTTAACATTGTCTTGAATTTACTAAATGGAATATTTTTGGAAGAATTTCATGATCCTATTCATATTTTTATATTCTTGAATGTTTGAAATTTACTTATTCTCTATATAAAAATCACTGTATTAAAGTTTTTTTCATAATATTATGTTTATTTTTCTGTATTGAAATTGAAAAAACTTTATCTTTATGTTGATTTTTTTTCTTTTTCTTTTTCGATTTTTTTTTTGTTAATTTAGTATCATTTTTATTGATTGTTCCAGTGGATATTATATTTCTTCCATTTTGTCTATTTTTTGAAGTTCCTCTTTAAGTATTCAATTTATAAGTGAATTTTTTTTACATGAGAATAAAAATTTTTTTATCTGGAAAAGAAGAAAAAGAGATTATTATATCTTTATAAACTGAAATTTTCCAACTGGTAATTTTTTATTCTACAATGTGTAAATAATTTAGATTATTCTGAAAATCCAAAAAAGAGAGAAAATATCCCTTTACAATTTAAAAAAATTGTCTCTAATAACATCTTCAATTAGAAATTCTTTTTAAGGGACTAGTCTATATTAATTTTTTTTGTCCAATAACTAAATAAGGAATCCTTATCTTGAAATATATTTATAATTGAAAATAGACATGTTTTTTCAATGTTAGAACTTTTCGTTCTTGTTTTTTTAAAATTTTACAATTCTTTCAAAAAAAGTGACTTTTAAAAATTTTTTTTTGAATAAAGATCTTAAACGGATGAGAATTTTTTGATTAATTTTGGATTTAATTATTTTCTCAAAAATAATATTTATTCTCATTTTTAAAAACGAAAAAATAATTTAAAACTGGTAAATATTTTCTCCTTCACTTCTATTCATCCAACTTGACTCTATAAAGAACTCAATTTGTTTTATCAATAATTACTTTTTTAAAAAATAGTTCTTATTCTTTTCTTTGTTTTTTTTTTTTGACTCTGACAAAAAAATTTGGGATGGTAATTTGGGAATACTTAAAAAAACTTCAAATTCAACAAAAAAAAAAGAATGTAAACTCAAAAAGTAGATTCATGAAAAAAAAAGAATGGTACAAGAAAAGAAAGAAAATCTTTTATTAAGAGTAAAGTATATATTGTTTATTTTTTTCGAATCAAACTGTTTTTTCATGCAAATTCAAAAAAACCTTTTCAGGTTTATTTTTCAAACTATTTTTTGTACGCCTTCGACAAACATAACAAGGTTTTGCTTTCTTGCTCATATTTTTTTTTATTTTTTGTATTTTTGCGAAAAGTTGAAAAATTGCAACTTTCAAAAAAGTGAAAAAATGCAAAAATTTTTTATTTCTATAAAAAGAATAACTAAATTTAATGAATTTTATTTGGAAAGTTTTCATGAATATACAAAGAATTTTTTCACTTTGATTTGAAATCTAAGCCATTGGCAAAAAAAATTCTAAATCTCTATTAAATTTACCTAAAAAAATTTAATATAGACTAGTCCCTTAAATGAAAAAAAATCTTAATTTCAAGATCCTCACCAGCCATAACATTCTTGTTTTTCAATCTCCAACTAAACTAAAGTGTATTCTCTCTACTCTTTTCAATATTACTCAAATTCTGAATTAAAAATTTGAACTTTTTGAAAATTCAATAAAACCAAAGATAAATCGAATTATCAAAATATCAAACTGAAAACTTATAATATTTTTATTCATATATTAACAACCTAAAAAACCTTTCATTCTTGAATTCAGCTTTTACAAAAAAAAAATATAAAACTTTCTTTTTTTTAAAAATCACTATTAAAATTAAAACGAATTTGAAGATCATTCAACTAAGAACCAAAATAAAAAGGTAATATCCCCTGCACAAAATCATCTTGTTTCCTTCTTTTGGGATTAGGAAACCTTAAATTATTTATTTTCCAAATTTTTCACTTCTACTGAAGACTTAAAAGAATTACACACATATTTTTAAAAAAATCAACAAAATTGAAAATCGTGATTTAGTGACTGAAATAGGATTCTTTGATTTGTCTTCTCATGTGATAAATTTAATATTTTATCAGAAAATTTTCATTTTTTTCAAAAAAACAATAAAAAATTTATTCATTAATGTCAAGTGATATTGAAAGTGAGCTAGATTCTCTTTTAGATGGCTCCTATACTGAAACAGAAAAAGATCGATTAAAATTAATATTTGCTGAATTTGATGAGAAAGAAAAAAAAAAAGAAAAAGAAAAATCAAAAAAAAAAACAAAGCCAAAATCAAAAACTACTGAGGTAAACAATGAAGATCTAGATTGGGAATCAGCAGACTTACCATCGATACCAAACGAAAGGAACACTCGATCTGTCTCCCCAAAAAATAAAACAAAATTGAAACCTAAACAAAAAACAAAAATAAAAGCCAAACCAAAACAAAAACCAAAACAAAAAACAAAAACAAAACCGACTGCAACAACAACCGTTAAAACAAATCCAAAAACCAAAAATAAAGCTCCCATCAAAACGAAAAAGGCAATAACAAAACAAAAACCTAAAACAAAACAAAAGCCAAAAACAAAAACAAAAAAAAAAACATCAACAACCCAACAAAACATAAAGAATAAAAAGAATGATAAATTACAAGAAGAAAAAGAAAAGAAAGAGCAAGAAGAAGAGCAAGAGCAAGAAAACGAGTATTACCAAACAGATAATTTGAATTACAATACTAATAATAATAACGAAGTTAATACCAATTTAGAAATAACTTTAATGGAATATGAAACAGAAAAAAGGATGTTAGAAAAAGAAGTGAAGCAACTAAAACATAAATTAAAGGACATTTCCAAAACAAAAATAGGTGCCGCGCACCAGATCTTGGAACAATTAAAACACAAAATTCTTGAAAAAAGAAACCAAATTGAAGAGATGGAATTGTTGTTACAAGAATCCGACGATCATAATAAGGGCCTAGAAAATCAATTACTAAATCAACAAGACAAAATCGGGGTGTTAGAAGAGTTATTAAATAAAGAAAAAATGGGTACAAAGGAGATTATTGACAAATTGGAAAAGCAAGTGTCTGAATTAAAAACTAAAAATCAAAAGCTTAGCGGAGAAATAAAAGAGGCAAAATCACAAAAAAAAAAACTCAGTAGCCCAATCAACCGAGGGATAAAGAGACAGCGAAGGAAAACGGGCAATTTCGGGACTATCTCGCGTGTAAGAAATAATTTTACTTCCCCTTCGCATCAAAAAACAAAATCCTATGCAAGAAAGAAAACAAAAATAAATTTTAATACCTCCAAGAAATTGAAGAATACCTCAAATGACGAAATATCTTTAAAGGATTTACCATTGAAAAAGAGACTTGCAAAAATTGAAAGCATGCTCAAGGAAAAGGATTCTCAACTTAAAGAAATGAAAATCCAACTAAAAAACATAGGGAATGATTCCTCAAAGTCCCAATCGCCTAAAAATCCTAAAAACCCGAGAAATAGTAATTCCCATGTCTCTTTGTCACCAAAAAACGGAGAGAAGTCGAGTTCTAATCCAAATTACCCCATACAATCAATAGACAACAATAAAACAACATCTGATCTTGAACTATTAATAAAAAAGGAAAAAGAAAAAACACTTTCACAAGAAAACAACTTAAGAAAATTAATTATGATGAATAAACAATTAAACCAAATGCTAATTGAAAATAAAAAAGAAAACAAAGTTCAGCAACAGCAGTTATACGAAAAATTAGGGAAAAAAATTAAATCGTTGATGAGAGATTTAAAAAAATCAGAACAAAAAAATAAAGAATTTTTACAAAATATACAAGAAAATTCAAAAGAAAAAGAAAAATTACGAAACTCAATTATAATTTTACAAAACACAAATAACGAAATCGCTCAAAAGAATGAAACTTTGAAGTTGATCGTCCAAAAGTTGAATTCTCATTTTGAAAAATTACAAAACAATTAAGTTCAACTTAAAAAAAATATTTTTTTTTGTATGGCAAATACAATTTTCATCAAAATTAAAAAACCAAACAAATTTAAAATATAAACCAAATAATTCGATTTTTTATTTTAAATTGAAAAATACTGAAATTATTTTTAGTACTTTTTTTTTTTTTTTTTTTTTTTTTTTTTTGGATATAAAATTAAAAATCTATCAATACGTAAAGATAAATACTCATAAAAATTAATAAATAACCCAAAGACGACTTATTAGTATATATATAAGCTTAATTTCAAAAATAGGGGCAAATTTTTGATTGAAAAAAAATTGTAGTTTCTCATTTAGTGAATACCAAAACTCAACCCAGAAAAATCAGAACTTAAAACTAAAAAATAACTGTCTAAAACACCCTTTTCTGTTTTAATTATTATTTCTAATAAAAGAATAGAGAAAAGAAACCCAGAAAGAAAAAAATAAATCTGACCCTATTTTTGAAATGATTGTTCATCTTAAAATTATCCATTTAAGATTCACCATTGCTTCCAAGAACCTTTTGAAACAACTTTCCATCAGAGTTATCAGATATTTACTATTTACCCATTTGGTATCAACCCAAACTTTCCTTGATACCTTTTTCAAGATAAAAAGAATCTCAACAAAAGAAAGAAAAAGAAAAAGAAAAAGAAAAGAAAGTGAAAACAAAACCAATTTTTTTTATGTACAACAAAGAACTCAAAGATAAAATGAATACGATCACATTCATCACATTATCTCCAAATGAAAGAGAAAAGAAGATCTTATTTGATCTTGCTATTTCTTCACTTTTTAAGGAACCATTGTAACTCATTAAAGCAAATTTGGTTGATACTTGTTTTCGAAGCAAACACTTCTTCGGTGTTTTACTTTCTTTGAATTTTACAATCCCTTTCTCCAATGCTAATTAATCTCATCTCTTGAATATTAACGATTTTCAAAAATGTTCTTGTTCTTTCAACATAAAAATAACAATATGGAATCATTTTGAAAGAAAAATTGCAAAAAAATGAATTCAACTTTGGGAAATTTTCATTAAAAGAAGATTGTTTCTTGATATTAAATATTCAATAATGACTTTTAAAAGATATTGGGTTCAGAATATTTGGTTAACACAACACAAATACCAATAATTTAGAAAATACTAATGATGACCCTATTTTTGAAATTTAGCTTATATATATATATATATATATAGATAGATAGATAGATATATAAACTAAAATTCCAAAATTTTCCACACAGTTAAAACAGTTCAAAGAATCACAATAATATAATTTCATTCAAATTGGAAATAATTTTGATTTTGTCAAATATGAAAACAATTTTTTCATATTTTAGTTTTTTGTTTTCATTTCATTTTTTTGAATTACGTAACAATGTTTCATTTCGATCAATAAGTTTTTTCAAAAAGTTAAATTCCTATAATTTAGAAGAACTCAAATAAAATTAGTTGATGGTATTTATCCATTTGATTGATCAATATTCCTAATAGAATTTTAACAAATTTACCAATGTATTTTTTTTTTATGATCTCTTCAAAATTTTTAATACACTCTTTATTTCTTAGTGTATTGATAATTATTTATTGTTTTGCTTTGTGGTTATTGTATTTTATAAAATTTGTTAAAATTTAAATGAATGAATGGTTCTAAATTGGTATTTTTTCTAGCATTGATTAAAGGGGTCATTCTTCTGAGGCAACAAGCCATAATTTTAAAATATTTCATTTCTGATATTCTCTACTTATAAATTTTGTATATACACAGTGTCAAAAAATTCTGATTGAATAAGAAATCTATAAAAGAAAATTAGTATAGTGAGATCAATATTTTCCTTCCATTTTTTCCGAAAAAAAAACATTTAAATTCATCTTATTTCTCACATTATAAAATTTTTTACCCGATTTATTCTCATTTTGATCATTATTATACTATACAAAGTCTTTGTTACCAATAATATTAATAAAAAAGATTTTTTTTATTTTGAGATAATTCTTTTGGTTAACAAAAAAAATATAATCTTGAACAGATTAATAAATAATTGTATTTTTTTTAAGAATAATAATCATAACAATTTAAGTTTTAAAGTCTTATAAAAATTTTACAAAGAAATTTTGTTTTTGTTTTAAGATAAAATTAGATTTTTATTTTTATCTATAATCGATAATCTTTCTATTGGGTTTTTACCCCTCCTGTGTATTCTGGGGACGTATTTTCAAGTGTCTAGGTTTTCTTGAGGTTTTCTATTTTATTGATAAAATATATTGATTTTTGTTAGATTTTTATGAGATTTCTATTTATTTATGAAGTGTTATAGGTTTTTTTTGAGGTTTTCTATTTTATTTGTAAAATCAATAGATTTTCGTTAGGTGTTTTTTACTTTTCGAAATAAACCGAAATTTTATTAGAATTTTTTGTTTATTTCTAGAATTAAAAAAAACCTAATGGCGTTTTTCTTAAATTAGAAAGAATTTAGTAAAATCAAGGATTTTACTCAATTCTTTCAAATCCTGGAAAACCTAACAACAGTGAATAGTTTCTCTTGGGTCACGAAAATGTTATTATTATTATTATTTATACATATTTTAATTATTTTTCTTCTCTTTTTTTTATTTGATAAATTTTCTTTAATTACTCCTTTCTCAAACTAAATAAATAAATAAAATTAGATTTTTCAAAATAAAATTTTCTTGTAGATATTTTGGAATAAAGTAATTTTATCCTCAAAATTCACAATCATTTTTTTTTTGACACAAATGATTTGAATTGTTATAAGGGTTATTGTGAATAAGACCAAACAATTTATTAAAAAAATTTCTTAAAATTGAAGATTTTTTTGCAATTTTTTTACATTTTTTGAAACAGAAAACAACTTTTCTCAATCATAAAAGGAAAAAAATTAATTTGCATGATAGATCACAATTCAATTGATAGACTTTTGTTAGGCTCCTATCAAATATTCATTTATTTAACCACCAATACCACAATTCTTTTATTGTCGAAGATGTGAATTGAAATATTAATCAAAGAAAAAGAAACTAAAAAAAAAACTTTCTTTCGAAATCAAGACTTTCCAACATAAAACAAAAAATATTTTTTCATATTTTTCAAGAATTATCTTAATTGTTTAATAAAAATAATTGGTTACTTTTTTTATTTTTATATTAGAAACATATAAATTTTGAATTTCAAAAAAGAGACTTAAATAAAAATAATTGTTTAAACGGGATTAACTCATACAGATCTAAAGTTGAAACACAAATTACAAAAAAAAAAAATAATCAAGATCTTTACAAGATTTCATTTTATGTGTAAAAAATACCACCGACTTAAAAGTATTTTTTTTTCTTCGAAAATTGAATTTTGGTGTATAAAAATGTTTTAATTGGGGCTTAATTTTAAACACAAATTAATTCTAACATTAATAATCATCATAAATCAAAAATGAAAAACAATAATCTGTTTTAATTAAATATATAAACATGTAAAACAAAAAGAAAAGGATATTTCTTAATATTTAAAGAGTATTAATATTTTATTTAATAATAAGATTATTTCTTTCAAGAATATGAGAGGTTTTAATGATATATTTTTTTGAATTAACAACCTAATTTTTTAAAAAAATCATACTACATATTTTAAAATAACAATATTAGTGTCTATGAAAAAAAATAATAATAAGGAAAATAGGTCAATACCTTTTTAATTGGGAAAATTGATAAAAACGAAAAGTAAAAAAAAATCTAGGAAGAAACAAATTAACTCCAAATAATAATCAATTATATATCTTTCAATCAAAACAACCAACATTAATTAAATTTCCGTGATTATTGAAATCAGATGGAGTGGTTTTGGAGATCATAAAAATAATCAATTTTTTCAACAATTTTTTAACAATTGATCAACCAAAGAATAATCGAAACCAAAAAATAGTATTAAAAAATCATTTCTTAAGTTGAATCAATCATATTATCCCTATTTATTTTTCTTTTTCTTTTGTAAATTGATCTTACTTTTCATTTTCAGGTTCTATTAATTTCACCAATTAAAAACCATGTTATACGTTTTTTCTCTGGTTCACTTTGTGTAAATGTTGGCTATATAAAATAATGCTGATTAAAATAATAACATTATTCTTTTAAAATCCTAGTAAATGTCGGAAAATCGTGATAATTGTCAAACTAATGTGATAACAAAATTAATATAATATTATAGTTGATGAATAGTAAAATAATGCATTATTATTATTATTTAAAAATGTTTTTTCTTTTAAAGAAAAATCAAAAACAAATATGTACCCTATTTGTTATAAACTCTTGATTATTTGATAGAATAATTAGGATAGATTAGATTTTTGCTTGAAAATAATCCTTTTATTCCACAATTAAAGAATATTTGTTGAAATTAAATTGAAAGATGATCGATTTGGATCTCAAAATGATAGAAATTTTCAGTATATATCCTTTTTCTAAATGTGAGGATTTTTTAAGACCTTTTTATCTGTTTTAAATTTTAAAAAAGTAAAAAAATTTTTATAACTTTAAGAAAGTTTTTGATTTAAATTTAGTGATGGCCCAGGTTTTAAATGTGGTGTTAGATTGGTCCTAAAAGAAAGTATCCTATTTTTAAAAAAAAAGATCAATCTTTATGAAAACTGAAAACTATCAAAAAAGTTTAATTCTGATAATTTCAAAAAAAAAAAAAAACAGTTACCACTTTTTTAACATTACTCTAAAATGAAAATACTATTCTCTTTATAGATCAAATATTTTGGATCATTTAAGGTTGGCAATTCCTGAAATTTTAAAAAAGGATTAACTTGTGCCGTTTGTAAGGACTTGTTAATTTGGTACGTAGTTGATAGATCTTCAACTCAATATGGGTTTTAATAATTGTCCAAAATGACAATTTTTGACAATTTATTTTATTTTTTTTTTATTCCAAAATCCGAATTGAAGAGGCTAAAATTATATAGATTGAAGTTATAAAAAAATTTTGATTTTTGGGTTGTAGAAGAATATTTTGATTTACTTTTTAGTCAATTAACCAAATGAAAAAAAAATTTATTTTAAAAAGCACCCAATAAAATCAATCATAATTAAAATTTTCAAACAAAAACCCATAAATCATATTTTTTTATAACTTAAATATCTTTCTTATATATTAGTCTTACTCTTTTAAATTCGGATTGTGGAATAAAAAAAAAAATTACCAAAAATTGCCTGTTTGAACCGGTACTAAAACCCATACCAAGTTGAAGATCGATATCCAAAGAACCAAAATAACCAGTCATACAAACTACAGAAAATAATCTTTTTTTCAAATTTCAGGTATTGTAAACCTTAAATCAATTTAATTCAAAATATCATTTTTGTTTTTGAAAAAAAGTTCAACTTTTTTTGGAATTTTATTTTCAAACCAAAGGACTTATATTAAAGAAGCTTTTAAAACTCACAAGATTTTGTAAATTATAAAATAATAAGAACGAAAATTTTTTTCATCTTGTGAAAAATAAAAAAAAAAAATCCTAAGATTTAAAATTCAAACCCCAGTATACCCAATTATCAAATTGAAATAATAATTATTGATTCCTATTAAAAAATTAAAGATTTTAAATTTAGAATATCTTTAAAACCTATTTTGGTAAGCTAAATGAAAATTTCGTTCCTTTTATTTTTGCTATTTGAGGGAAAATTGAAAAAGGAAAAAAGTGGAACACAATTTTTAATTGTAAAGTAATAGAACCTTGATAGAAAATGAAAAGTAAGATTAATTAATAAAAGAAAAAATATATAATTTTGACAAAATAAAGGATCAATCACAAGAACAGTTTCGTTAATATTCTCTTTTAGATATGGAGTTTTTTTTTGTTTGATCTAATTATTAAAAATTTGTTTAAAAAATTAAATATTTTTGAGATCGATAAAAGAACATAGCAGATTTAAGATTAAAAAAGAAGTCATAAATTGTTTTTATTTGTTGGTTTGATTGAAAATAATAAAATGAATTATTCTTTAAAGTTAATTTGTTTCTTCTTAGATCAATGATACCTCATGCTTTTCGTTGAGTTGCCAATTAAAAACCGTGTGGAACTTTTTTTCTTGTTGCACTTTTTAACCAATTTATTTCACAAATAGTCGTCATAATAAATTAAAGTAAAGTACTAATAAAAAACTGTTTTACTAATTGATCTTGAAAAAATTTTGAATTTCTTGATTTAAAATGAGTTTATCACTTCATTGCATACATTAAGTTAAAAAATTAAATTAACCCCTTTCTACTTTTTTTAAAATTAAAACAAAATTAATTTTAAATCAATTATCGGTTTGAACAACCGACCCAGATTCTTTTCTTCTTAAAAAACTTGTCCGTTGTGTGTTAGATAATTTCAGAAAAAATGGAAAATTCAAATAATTTTTATTTATCTCAGAACAGGGATAAGACTTTGTGAACAAAAATCGGTCTGATTTCACTTTTAATAAATTGAATAGAAATTAAATCAAATTTTTTATTGATCACTTTACTTAATAGAAAAATATTTAAACATTAATCTAAACATTCAAAATGAGGAATAAAAATAATTCTTAAACAAATTCAAAATAACAATCAGTTTAATGAATAAAAAGTAAAAGACCGAACAAAAAAACTCAATACTTTCGGAAAACTTCATGACTTTTTCACGTTTTAACACTTTCCATCAAGAAGTGAACCTTACAAACACGTTCCAACATTTTTAAATGACCGTACTGATGTTAATAATTAAAATCTATGTTAAAAGTGATAAGTTTTTTGAGGATGAAAACAAAAAAAAAATATATCATTTCTTTTTGATCATTTTAAAAATTGATTGGAATTTATTTTTATTGAAATAATTCACCTAACCAAAACTCATCAGATGTCAAGGATTAAAAGTTTTAGTTCACAAAAAAAACATGGCATTTTAAGCTTTCTACTATGTTCAATCTTTAATTATAAACCGAGAAACAACGAAACAGCCCTTAGTGTGAAATGGAAATTTGGCCACAAATCGAATATAAGCACTTTCCAAACAAAAACAAAAGAAGGAAACTATGTTTGGATGGAAGAATGGAATATACCTTTCACTTATTTTACTTTAAAAAAGAATCAGAAAAAAACACAAAATAGTTGGGATATTGAAAAGTGCATTGACAAAAACCAGATTGGCGACAATGAAAACGAGAATAAAGCAGGCACTAATAAAAAGATGAATAAAAGAAATAGTTTTCGTAACAAATTCAAAAACACCAAACACAAATTTTTATCAAAAAAAGAAAAGGATAATAAGGCATTCACAAGTTTTGATGAAATTGTGAACAAACTAGGTAAAACAGAAGAACCCAGTGATTTGAATCAGATTAAAACTAATAAAAATTTGATTTTGAGGATTTATCAACAAAGTCTTGAAAATAAAAAAAAAAAGCAATATTCAAAACTATTCAAAAAAAAGAACAAGTTAGCTGATCAAAATAATAAAGGCACATTTAAAAATGATCAAACGCAAAGCACTGAGAAATTGTCTTTGAGTAATGAAATTGTTGCTTCAGTTGGCTACAGCTTTTGTCCTAACATCGATTCGATGGGTGAGTCCTCGGTTATCATTCTTCCCCTCTATGCCATTACCGATAAAAAAAATAATAAACCAAAAAAAACACCCTTTATTGTTCTTGTTTGCAGAGCGGATCATAAAGAAAACATTTTAAATGTTGATCCTTTAATGATCAATACTTTGATACTTGATCAGTTACACAAGATCCAAAACGAAAAAGATAATAACGAGAAAATCATTCAGTTTAATTTGACCCAAATAGTGACCAAAAGAAAGAAAATTCATTATCCAACACCTTTAGTTTTCTTTAATTCAGCAAATATAAAGAAACCGAAAAAGAAGAAACAAAAGAAAGAAACGAGTAAAAAGAATAATAAACCAAATAAGAAAAAGAAAAAGAAAAAGAAAAAAAAACAAACAAAGAAAGAAAGAAAGAAAGAAACAAAGAGGGAAAAAAAGGGTCAAACAAAAGAACAAAAAAAGAAAGAAAGAAAGGGACAAATAAACAAACAAACAAAGGGACAAACAAAAGAACAAAGTAAGAAAGAAACAAAGAATAACAAAAGAAAGAAACAAAGGGACCAAACAAATAAACAAACAAAGGGGCAAGCAAAAGAAAAAGAAAAAGAAAGAAACAAAGAAAGAAAGAAAGAAACTAAGGGACAAACAAAAGAACAAAAAAAGAAACAAAAAAAGAAACAAAATCAAAAAAAGAAAGAAAAAAAGGAAAGCAGTAATTCACAATTATCAGACAAAGAACACAAAGAAATAACCAATGAAAAAGTAAAACAAAAGAAAGTCGATAAAAAGAAGAAAAAAAAGCATATTAAAAGAAAACAGCAAAAGAAACAAAATCTTATGGCCAAAGATCAAAACAACAAAATAAGTTTAGATCTCGAAAAAAGACCTTCCAGAAGAATTTCTGTGGTGTGGAAAAAATGGTATCACCGTGATTCAATATATGATCCAATGGACAAATCTTATTTGCAACATTCAAAAAGAAACCAAGAAAAGACAATGAAGGAAAAGGAAGAAATTAACAGTATTTCTCGTTGGAATAACCAAAAACTCAAATCTGAGACCTTATTATTCAGAATGGAAACACAGGCCCAATTGCCAAAAGATAACGAGGGTGAAGAGAATGGTGCTCAAAGATCTAATAAACCAAGAAAAAATGAGCTTTTTGGGGAATTGGAGGACATAGCAAAGTCTGAGGATTCCATTAATGAATTTGATTTGTTTGATAAAAAATACCTAGCTGTTAACACTGATAGTGACACTGAGCCGAATAGTGATTCAAGCGCTTCGAACAACTCCAACCCGATTCAATTAACAGTACAAAATGCAAATCCAAAAACACCAGTCGACCCCGAGAGGATTAATACAAAATCAAATCTAAAAAATGAATTGACGATTGGAAGTCAAGATATCCAATCAACTTTTGGAAGTAGTTCTGGTAAAAATAGTGATTTTTCTTCAGAAGAAATTACCAGTAATTCACCAAACTTATCTGAGAATGATAGTGGTACAGATACTGAAATTATAGATGATTCTAAGACTGACACTGGCACTGATACTGAAATTGATAATGGTTCTAGTACTAGTAATGAAAATGAAAATAACAATGACAATGATAATGAGAATGATACCGAAAATGAAAGTTGTGATACTGAAGACAAACAATTTTTAGTCAACAACGATCAAAGGCAGACTTTAAATAGCAAAAAATATTATATTGAAAAACAAAATTCAATTTTACTTGCACAAAAACTGGAATTAACAACAATCAAGAATTTGGTAGATTTAACCCCTTATATACAATCAATAAAATGGCTAATCAAAAATATATTAAAAACATTTGAAGGCTTTTATTCCAATTCTTTACCTATTGGGGCGTGTATAATTTTGAAAACATTTGAACACCTAAATATCTTTAATTCACAGTTGGAGGATTCTGACCAATATCAATTAAGAGAAAATTTTCTCTCTAATATCATTCAAGAAATTGATTTGTTAATCCAAAACCACAAAAATAAAGTTAGTACTTTATATTGGCTTGTATCCAATTTAATTACTTTAATGAAATTAATTGATCACAACTATCACCATAAAACAACAAACGTTTTTAAAATTAATATGATCGAACCGACTAATAACTATTCCATCCAAAATCGTAATAAAAAATTGGAAAATTTGCAGAAGGAAACCCAGAAAGAGCACAACAGCCTTGTAAATTTCAGAAACCAATTGGACGAGTTATTTTTAACCTGCTTTGAGTTGATCTGGAAGAATTTTAAAAACAAAACAGAACCTTATTTGATATCAACATTCCTGGAAAATACTGAGAGTGTATCACAACGGATCCAGAGAAAAAGAACAATAAGCGTTTCCACAAGTTCATATTTGTATTCAATTTTTTTGAAAATGACTGTCTTGTCAGAAAAAAATAAGATCCCCTCTCTGTTCCCTACACTGTTATCAAAGCCGCTCTTAAAATATTTTGGTAGACATCTTTTTAATACTTTACTATCGCAAACCAAATATTGTACATACCATAACGGAGTAAAGATAAAATTGGCTTTAACACAATTTGAAACCTTTCTCAAAAAAAATGATTTGAGTACGTATTTCCCATGTTTAAATATTGTGCAACAAGCATCCGATTGCTTGATTATGAATAAAATTATTGAAAACAAATCACCTTCAGAATATCTATCAATATTTCAAAATATTGCACCAGATCTCACTTACCCCCAAATATTTAAACTCCTTAGCAATTTCCAAACCGACAAGATGGATAATAAAGCTATCAAGAAAAGATCTCTCAACAAATTTTTAAAAGTTATCAAAAACGATCAGAATTATAAAATACATACACAAACCTTAGAATTGCAAACTAAATTTCCTTATTGTTTTGAATTTGGATTCGAAAAGGTTAAAATTGAGGGATGGAACTCAATTACTTGCCCAAAAACTCTCAAAAATAATCAAAATTATTTATTTTTATTTTAATTATTAGTATTTTGGTGAGAATATTTACTGTTCATGGAATAGAAGTAACAGTCTGCAACGGGACTATAGTTGAAAAATATTTCATTTTATGAACGGAAATTCCGATAATGCAGAAAATTCACTCGATAAGATATTTTTCATTTTTCATAAATTTATGACAATCGGGTTATTATTTTAATCTATTTTGATGAAATAGCTTTGTCTCGAACAAATGGAATAATAATAAAAAATGATAACTATACTTTAAAAATGAAATTTTTTAATTAAATTTTCAATTCTTAATTAAATGTTTAAAAGTTGTTTTTTGTAAATAAATTTCTTGTTGATTTTTATTTTTTAATTTTTTTATTATAATTAGGCTTTCACTCTATTAAATTAGAGACATTGTAAATGTAAACACACTTTTTATTTGTATATAAAATGTGAGATTTTCTACAAAAAGTAAAAAAAAAATAAAAATATGATAAATGATAAAATCGATTTTTTACAGATCTTGGTTTCTATATTTTTTTTTCCAAATTTTTTTTGAAATTGAGCATGTAATATTTTTTTAATATTTTTTGTTTATTGAATTGAGATCTCGAAAGTTTTTTTTGATTTATTGAATCTTTATTCTAATTATTCTATTTGTAAACTTTTTTTTTAATTGAATTTTTTTGTAATCAGATCATTAGTATTATTTTTTTTTGATTATTTTAATTTTTCAACTTAAAGAAGAGCAATTTAAGAATTTACTTTTTGATACAAGTTATTCGTTTGATATCGGAGAAATCTACCTTAAGTGGTGTAGCTCTGAAATTGAAATTACAAGCTTTTTTGAAAATAATCGAAAAAATGATCTTACTACTCAATTCTTGTAAAAAAATCTATTTTTGATCTTTCAATATCTCAATCTATCTTTTTTAAAATTGATTTAAAGTACATTATTTCTTGTTTGTGTGTTTTGCTTAACACATGTAGATGAATAATTTCGTTTTTCTCATTAGAAAATCAATATTCTGAACACAAGTAAAATTTTTGAAACTGGTTAAAATGGATTTCTTAGATTAATAGCTTTCTTATATTTGTTTGGTTCAATTTTTTGGATATTATATATACCCACCAATCACAGAGAATCATAAAGAAGAGTGATATTGATTTCTGGTGAAATTATTAAATATATAAGACTTTATTCGTTCAAAAGTACTAATAACTGACTTAAATGTAAAATGAATAGCTTAGAAATCTTCATTGGTGTCTTTTTTGGGATTAGTTGGTCTGATTTTCGTTTTGAAACTAAAAATTTTTACTCATAAAATATTTTTTTCAATATAATTTTTTTAATGAAGGAGAGAAATTAAGTTTCTCTAAGTCCATCAATAACTGTTGATTTTGTGTTTTATCTCTAAAATAAATTTTGAAGGTACTTCCAGAATAATACTTTTTTAATTATTTTTGAAATTGTTAGAAAAAAAAATTTCTTCTCGTACACAATTATAGTAGTTTCTCCAAATAAAGAATTCTTTAAACTTTTTCTACTCTCAAGATTGAGACAACTCGAAAGTTTCGTAATTATTTTGCAAAAAAGTCTTTGTAATTTTCTAAAAATAAAAAGTTATTTCTCTTTTTATTTAATTGTTTTCTGAATAGTAAGGCATATTAGATTTATGATCTGAAATATAGTGGGCAGTATTTTTTGGATAAATTTTAAATGTCTTATTTGATCAGAAAACAAAACAACTTACAATTTTTTTCACTTTTTCTCCTATTTAAATTTTTATCAAAAAGTAATAATATTTTCTATTTGGATTATCCAAATTTTCTGTTTGGTGAATACTATTTTTAAGTGTAGAAACATATTTATTGGCTTAAAAGAAACTTGATCTTATAGATCTTGCTAACTCTAAAATTTAGAGTGTTTTTTGGAAATTTTTGAGTTTGGCAAATCCATTTTTAGGTTGAATTTAACATCTTTGATATTTTCTCTTGACAAATCTTGATAGTATTCTTGAAAAAATAAAGAATTCCTTGCTTTCTTCTCTGGTGTCTCTAAATTGGTTTTTTTGATGCTGAAAAAAATTTTTTGGGTTAATTTTGTTTCGTTGGGTATTTAAAAGCTAAGTGCATTGATTAGGTTTCTGGACTTTTTTTTTTTTTCGATCTTTGGGATCTTGAAACCCATTCTATTTCCTTTACTATTTTTTTTGAGAGTTTTGTTAGGGGTAGTTGAGTAATTCTCCCAACAAAGTAACAATACCTCAAAATCAACTGATTGGGTTGTTTAACATTAGGTGGTGGTTTGAGAAACTTAACAAGCATTCCTTTAGACAGGTGCCTTTAATATTTTTTACTTTTGTAATGCTATCTCAACCACAAACTTGATGAATTGGTAAAATAGAGAAATTTTAGTCTTTAATGGTAATTGCTTCGATCCTTTTGTGTTGGGAAATGGAATTTTAATTGTTCTTTATATTGCCCTTTCTACACAACAAACCCAAAATATAAAATCCCACTTGATGGTTTTGTGTTCCTTTGAAAAAATGTTTTGTGTTTTTACAAATAAAAAAAAATTTAAAAGTTAGAACAAAAAAAACAACAAAAAAAAAACTCTTTTGTTAATTATTTAAAGAAAAAAACCAATTCAAGACTTCAAAATAGCATTACCAAAATTTCAGATCCTTCACGAAAAATAAAAAAAAATTCCCTTCGACAAATCCAAAAATTTTCTCTCAAAATTTTCGACTTCCAAAATGATATTGGGAAAATGTCACTCCACTTTATATTGAAGTATGTTAGAGTTGGTGGTGAGTGTAGCCACCCATCTGAAAAGAAAGTGGAGTGACATTTTCACAATATCCAAAAAAATAGCATTTTGTTTTTACCTTGCTTTGTTGGGATTTTTCGAAAAGTTTTTGGATTAATAAATGATTTTCGTCAAAATCTTAAAATGCTAAAAATTGGCAATATTTTGACTTTCCCTCAATTCCTTGTATTTTAAAGGTCTTAATCTATTCGCCGTATTGTATTTCAATGCCCACAGAGCATAAAATTCAGATAGTCCTTAAAAGAGTTCAAAATTTGACGAAAAAATTATTTTTGAGAAATTCTTATTTAATCCCGATTGTGGGAGTTATTTTCAAAAAGAAAAGTAGACCAAAAAGATTTTCTAAATTTGCTCTAAAATGAATGACAAACTTCAACAGACCAGTTATTTCTATTAAAATAAATTGATTACAATTTTCATTCTCATCTTTCAGAATTATCAAGATCTGTCAATTTCTCAAGTTGGTCACAGAGTTATTTAAATCCTAAGCGATTCTCTTATCTGGTTACTAACTTTTCAGATTGAAAGAATACGATTTTTTTTGTTCTTGTGTAAAAAACGAAAGAAAAATTTATGCCTTTTATTGTTAAATAAACTTTAATGTAAGAACTCAAATCAAGATTTTTTTTTCTACCCACTTTTTTCTAGTCACAAAACAATACGACAAAAGTTTGTTTCATTTTTTGAAAACAATCCAAAATATCTTGAAAACCATTTTTTGACATTTTAAATGAGTGAAAAAGAACAAATTATTGAGAAAAAAGAAAAGTCTGCAATTGACAATTATATTCAGAAAACTGAAAAACAGAATTTTGCAATTGTGTTCTTAAACCAATCCCAGGAAATTATCTCTTTTAATAAACAAGCAATTGATGATTTCAAGTGTGAGAGCACTTCGATTGAAAATCTTTCTTTTGATCAGTTTTGCTCTGGTAAGCAAATGAACGTCTTCTTGTTTTGGTTTCCGTTTCTTCTAATTTTTTGTTCATTTAATCTAATTTCTTGATTTAATTCGTCTTTCTTTTTTTTCGAATATAGAAAATCAATACCAAACCAAAGTCGAACCAAACGAATTTTTAAAGGAACACTTTAAACACATTGTCAAGTAACCAATAATTTCTTTTCTTTGTTTTGCTTTGCTTTGCTTTGTCTTGCTTATTCACAAATAATTATTTTTATTATCTTCTTAATTTGATTTTATTTTTTGTTTGTCTTGTTAGGGAACGATCAGTCATTTCTGAATTTGTTTGTAATTTTAAAACAAAAGACTCAACTACATTTTGGGGATCAGTTTTTGTTTTGAAGCTCAGATACCAAAAAGAAATTTTATTCCAGTTAGTGATCTTAAAAATTGATCAGCCAGAAATCTTCTTCGAGTCAAGCAAGACTGATCTTAAAACCTTTTTACAGCAAGAAAAAGAAGAACCAAAACCCTTTTTCTTTGAAGGTTTGTCATTTTTTGTTTTTTCTATTTTTTTTTTTTCCTTTCTTTCTTTTTGTTACTTTCATACCAACAACACCAATCCTAATTCCCTCTTGGATCAAGCTTTTATTCATTTTGAGTTTTGAAATAATTCAAACAAACGTTCTTGGTTGTTAAATACAATTGCGTTGATAGCCTGCATTGACAACAATAAACTTGTCAACTTTTTTTTTTTATTTTTGGATTGTAAGTGAATTTAAATCCAATTTGCCCAAATTATGAATAGTTTCTTGAATAAACTATTCAAAATTATTATAAAACTCTTTTTCGGTTATGTGTGAGAGGATACGAGAATTGTCTTTTTTCTCAAGAGTGTCTTCATATTTCTTGATCCTCTTTCTCTAATTTGCTCTGTCCATAATACTCTTACCTTCTTATAATCCGAACAAACCCAAAGGAAACGGAAGGAGTCTAATAAACTTGTGAACTTGTGCTTGAAAGAAAGTAGCACATTTTAATCTTTTTAAAATTTTGAGTGAAGAGAGAAAATTTTTTTTTTGTTTGACACAAGATACTATAAATTCTAATAAATTTCAAAAAATTTTTAGTTCACTTTCCATTTTAACAAACCTCCAACTGTTTCTTATCAAACATTCCGGTATAAAGAATATTTTGAAGAACAGCAAGTTTTTCAGGTTTCTTAACACTTAACTTCATAAAATACTTTATCCAAAGTTGAACATAATATTATCAAAAAGGAAAATCAAGTAAAAATTTTCAAACATAAATTGTAATTTATCAGTACTGTTAATTGAAAAATACCTTGAACTAAATTATCATTCCGGCTTTCCAACAATTGGTATTTCACAAATTCAAACCCACAAGAATTCAATAAATCAATAAAGTCTGAAATTTTAAAACGGAAATCCGTATAATACTGATTTTCACAATATAAAATGTAAATATTTGCTTTGATCTCTGAAAAACTTTTTTTGGAAAGCTGAAATGATACAGCGATCAAAATAATGCGTGCACAAAAACAATAATCTGTGTTTCAAAATATAATCCGTGCTTTTTTTTCTTCTTGTTCCAAGGCAACATCCAATTTACTACCCAATAGTAAACCCAAGTTCAAATCAATTGTGAAAGTAAAGCCCTTGATATTTTCAGTAAAATTTAAATTATTCATGAAATACAATAGTTGAAAATTTTTCATAATTTTTTCGGACTTTTTTTGTTTCAATTTTGTTTTTTTTAAAGGAAAAATTAATTCTCAAAAATTTACTCAATTTTTTTGAGATAAATTTTCCAATTTGATCATTTATTTTTAGAATTCCTTTTTAAATTATAGAACTTTAAGAAACCAATACTATATTTAATTGGGGTTTATTGTTGGTTTCTTTGATCGGTTGATGTATAGGTATTCTATAACAAAAAAACACCATTTTTATTGTGAAACAAGGATAAAACTTTTCTGCACCCTTTATTTTGACAACAGCACTGTTAATTGTAAAATAAAAAGATCAAAATTTTCATTCAGCTTTCCAAAAAAATCTTATAAAGAATTAAAACCAGCCATCCAAAGTTCCTAATTCTAAAAAAGGGTAAATTAATAATTTAAACTGAAGTTAAGAATTAAAATTTGAAAAGTTCAATGATTTAAAAATCTTTTTTTTGGAAAGCTGATGCAAAAGTTTGTTTCATTTATTTTGTAACAAATAGTAATTTTGTTCGAGGTATTTTTCAACAGATAGTATTTAAACTTCGAAAACAAATTACAACCGTTTTAGAATTTTATCATTTTAATTTCCAATGAAAGCTTTTAAAAAAGTGTGGTAACTGTTGCAGAAAAAAATTGTGACGAGGAAAAAAAGTGGGAAACTTATTATTGAAAAATTAAAAATTTAATTGCAAACATTAATAAAACTGATCAAAACCACCAGGATTTTTTGAAGATAATAAGAATCCAAATTGGGATTAAAACCTTTTAAGAAGTATAGTATCTAACTTATTTTACTGTGATTTTAATTACATCATCAAAGTCTTATAAATAGAATGTCTTCAAAATCAAATTCTTTATTTTTGATTGTAAAAAGTGGCAAAAATGAGTAAAAAGTTCATTTTTTGGACATTTCAAATCTGACAAATTACAAGTCTCAGAAATAACCCTTAATATTTAATCTAAATTATTTTGAGATTACTTGAGAAAAATTCTATTCTTGTTAAAATAAACCAATTTCAAAAATGACCAATATCTGATTTTTCGATTTTTCATTGTAAATCTTCCTGAAAACTTTATTTTTTAAAAAATAGAATTGAATACCAAGATTAAGGATTAAAGGCACACAGGAATCAATATAAAATTCAAAGAAATAACCCAACAAATCCTTATTTTTCAAATAACATTTAAAATGGCAAAGATAAAAAATAATGATAATTCTTCATTTCTGTGAAAATTTAGTTTTAATAATAAGAATCTGATTTGTAAAGACATTTTTCTGGTACTATCTTGATGAAATTAAACACACATTAAAATAAGTTAGTTACCATACTATACTTCTTAAAAGGTTTTAATCCCAATTTGGATTCTTATTATCTTCAAAAAATCCTGGTGGTTTTGATCAGTTTTATTAATGTTGGCAATTAAATTTTTAATTTTTCACAAAATAAGTGTCTCACTTTTTTTCCACATCTCAATTTTTTTCGGCAACAGTAAATGTAATTCGAAAACACCCCCCCCCCAATAATTTTTAGAAACACACACTTAAAAGTGGTTTCAAGCAATTTCCCATAAAAAAAACCAAAAGGAATTATCACTATCAACACTTTTCTTCATTAAGATCCCTTTCCATTACAAATCAATTTGTTCTCTAACAACAAAAAACTTGTAAAATTTTATTGTTTAGATCTATTAAACAAACTTTCATTACAAATCCATGATAACGTCTCCCGAATGAAACCACTAATACAGTTACACAGACTACAACCTTCTTCGTTTTTCTAAACAAATTACACCATTTAAAATTGTCCCTTGACCAATTTTACACTTTTGTGACAGCTTTTAACTGCAGATCACAGCTTTTCATTCAAAAAACTCTGATCAAATCAAAAATTAACAATTTTTCAAAAAAAAAAAAAACGAAAAAAGGAAATAAAAGACTTTATTTTGTCATTACAATTTAAGATCTAAATCATTATTTTTTTGTATCACCTCGGCCTCAACAAAAAACCTACCAAATAAATAAATTTCACAATCTTGTCTTTTATTCAAATCTATTCTTTCCAAATACAAAAGTCAATACTGTTGTCAAAATTATTAGTGCAGAATAGTTTAATCCGTATTTCAAAATAAAAAGCGTACTTCTTTTTTTCTAGAAGAGGCCTATACATTAAAAGATCCAAGAAAACAACAATAAATCATAAGTAAACATGGCATTTTAAAGTTCTATTATTTATAATAGGAAATTTAAAAAATAAAAGATCAAATTGGAAAATTTCTTTCTAAAAAGAGAGTAAATTTTTGATAAAATTTTTATCAATCAAAAAAAACAAAAAATTGAGAAAATTATATGAAAAATTTTAAACAAATTGTATTCCGAATTTATATTTTACTGAAAATATCAAGGTCTTTACTTTCAAAATTGATTTGAACTTAACTCTATATATTTGTTAGTGAATTATATTTTACATTGAAACAAGAAGAAAAAAAAGCACATATTATTTTTTGAAACAAGGGTTTATTGTTTTTGGAAACATATTATTGTGATCGCTGTAGAATTTAATAAAAGATAAACACGATTGTCAGATCATTTTGTTAAAAGAACCTTTTAAGGATTTGGTTAGTGGTTTCTACGGCTATTTGGAAACGTTTTCAAAAAATTATTTGTGACATTTTTTGAAAACCTTTTGCCTTGTTACCAATAACCCATGTTTTGAAAACTATTTGTATTTTTAAAAAAAATAAATGTTGAAACAAAGTGTAACCATGTTTTTTTTTTTTTATTTTTAAATATTGTTAAAAAAAATTATTTAATATTTTACTGAAAAATTCAGAAACAAAAGAACTACTTTCCTTCATTAATCATTTTCGGTTACTTTCCAAATTTTCTGTTGCTTTTCAAGATTTTCATTTTCTTAAATTCCTCAAATCATGGAATTATTCAAGTAACTCAAAAACACAATAGAAAAATCAAAAGCTGATCAAAAAAGTATCACTCAAACTCTCAAACATTCCGAACAAGAACACCCAGAAAAACAATTAAACTCTATTAAATCAAAATAAGAACTGACACTAAGTTAATTTAAGGAATTAGTAACCTTACAAAAATTATCTTCTACTAAATTTAATAGCAAATTCAAAAAAAAATTCACCTCATCTGGAATTGAAAAAAATGAAGTAAAAATACTGATTAATTCTAAGAACCAAACTTCCTTTATATACTATTATCAGAAATGAATTATTGTTTTTAAAAAGTCTGATCTATTTTTTTAAATTTTTGAAATAACTTCAAAATCTAACATATTTCTGAATTATTAAAAAAAAATAATTATTTTTGAAAAAAGAAAGAAATCAAATTATCGACTAAGGAAGTCCACAACATTAAATACTTTAAAAATCAAACTCAATACTTTTAAAATAACTCAGTATAAAAAATCTACTTAATTTCAAAAAAATTACAATAATTATTTTAAAGTTGAAAATAATATAATTTACTTTATTCAGATCCAGATTTCTAATCATTTTTTTCTTTTTTTTATCCAAAAAAAATAAAAAAAAAATAATAAGAGAAAAACAACCAAACCATTAATACAAAAATATTTCCAAAACCATTTTTTAAAAATCTGTAAAAGTCAACGTATATCCTAAAGAAATACCTTTTAAATTTGATTATTTTTGAATAATAATTGCTAACCCGATCTTAATTATTTCAGTAATTTTGTAATAATCCCAGTGATTTAAATGTATCAATAGACTTTATTTTTATTTCTCAATTTTTCAAATAAATATTTTCAAACGAATTAAATTAATTCAAATTAATAATTTTATTAAAAAAAATTAATAAATATTATTCACTAACTTATTTCAAGAATAAATGTTCATTATTTATACTCTTAAAAATTGAAAATAGAATATTGCCTAATCTTTTAAATTTCAAGAAATTTAATAAATATTTGTGAATAAAATTGAATCATCAATTTTTTTTTTGAACACGGATATATTTTGGATTTATTTTTATTGTATTTTACAAATAAGATTAAAGGTTCAATGTTATTTATCCATAAAAACTATCAAAAATTACTAACAGTGATATTTCCGCAAAAAAAAAAATTGTTTGGGCAATTTTAATTTTTCTTTTACAAAATTCGAAAACTCAACCAAAAATTATCAGATCATTTAACTGAATGAGACCCCTGAAAAAATATGGAGATAAAACAACAAATTTTGGAAGAAAAATAAGAAAAAAGAAAAAAAAGATCAAAAATAATGTTTTTACAAAATTATTTACATCAAATAAACAATTTATATAGATTATTATTAAATACAATTTGAAATCCTTTTCTTAAGAAATATTGTATTTAAGAAAAGTTTGTATAATTTTTTATTGGAATAAGATCATGTATATATATATATATATATATATATATATATATATAGAACATTTTTACTATTTGGTTTTGAAAAATATATGTTTATTTTTTTGTCACAACCAAAAATTTAATTTTAAAAAAATGATTATTAAAATTATATTTTCTTTCAATAAGTTTCACTCAAATATTAAATAAAAATAATAATGAATAGAAAATTTCAATAAAATAAAAAACTTGAATGCAACTTATTTTTATGATTGATGAAATAAAATATTTTTAAAAAATGTTTGACCACTTTATAATGTTAATGGGAGTTGTTTTGAGGGTTTATTCCAGTATTCTTATCAAAAAACAAAATTTTCAATTTGTGGATCAGAATCATTTTTCCTAATTTCTTCAAATTTTTGTTTTTCTTTGGTTTTTCTTTTTCTTTTTCTTCTTCATTTTTTTTTTTTTATTATTATTGTTTTTCTTTTTCTTGATACTTTTTTTTTTGAAAAAGATCATTAAATGGAAAAAAAAAAGATCTTCGAAAAGAACAATAAACACAAAAAAAATTGAGGCTGTGTAATGTCTTTTAAAAGGAATATAATTATAAGCAAAAAATCTTCTAGTTAAACTTTTTCCAGTGAAAGTTCAGTAATAAAAAATCTTTCATGCTCATTTTGAAAAATCTGATTCATTATTATTATTATTATTATTGAGAAGAAGGGATAATTAAAGAAAATTTTATAAAAATAAAAAAAAGAGAAGAAGAAAAATAATTAAAATATTAATATAAAAAATAATAATATCATTTGAATGAACAAATTAAAAAGACACGTACTAGAATTCACAGGAGGGGCAAAAACCCGATAGAAAGATTATCAAAAATAAATAAAATTTTCACAATCAGTGATTAATAATTGGTATTCGCTTGTGTTCAGTTTTATTTTAATTTGAAAAAATGGAGTAAAATCTTTGGTTTTACTAATTTTTTTTAAATTAAAAAAAATATGTATTCAGCGACATTACCTCCATTAATGGGGAAACTAGATACCCAAATTTAATTTTTTTTTACTATTTTTAGTATTTTTTATTTTCACTGTATTTTTTAATATTAGACCAAGTATTCTAAAGAAAAGATATTTGATGAAAAATTCCGGACAAGAACAATAAATTTCATAATTTTGATTAATCATATCAAAGAATTTCTGTGAAAATCTGATTCATTTTTTTTTAGGTTATAACTTCATTTTATATAATTTTTAAAATACCAGTCTTTTATATTGTTATAATAATTTAAAAGAGATTAATTAATAATATTTTATAATTAGTTGTTATTAAATACAAATGAATAAATTTTTTCTTTCAATTTATTACTTAAGGTGAGTTACAATTTCGGAAATGGAGTTTACTTTACTTTTTTAGTAAATATATTTAAAAGAACATTTTTTGAATATTCATTGAGAAATTATTTCGAATTGTGACTTTTTGTTATTTGATAATTTTAGTAATTTTGTTTAGAATATATAGTTAATTACATTTCTTTATTTGTTAAATTTAGTTAAAATATAAATATCTTAATTTTATTTTTTTTTTAAAACAATTTCAGATGAAAATTAATTTAAATTATAATTTTTTTTTTTTCAAATAAAATTTCAAAAAATATTAAATTATGGTAAAAATGAAATTAATTTATTTAGGTGAAATTTAAGAGTTTAATCTGAATAATTTTTTAAAACTTTGATTTAAGCAATAGAAAATTAAAAAAAATAAAAAAAAAATTAATTAAAAATTTTATTTCCTCTCATATCAAAAATGAAAACTAAAAAATAAACAATCATTAAACCAATAATTTTAAAAATATTTAAAATAGATTTCGACATGGAAGAAAAATTTGAGAAGGAAAATAATGCGATGAAAATTTTATCAAGATCTTTGATCAAAAACCCAATTTTCGTAAATTTATATAAAAAAATAGCTGCTTTAGAAACATCATTCCAAAAAGAAATTAATGATAAAAACCTAGAAATACAAAAGATGATCCAATTGGTACATAAAAAACGAAATGTTCACAAAGATAAAATCCAAACGCTAGAAATACACTTAGAAAGAAGAATAAATGAATTCGAATCAGAAAAGAAAACTTTTGATAAGTTGGAATCTGATAATAAACTTTATAATAGCAAATTAGAGGTTTTAAAAATGTTATTAATGAACCACTCGGAAGAAAAGAACAAAACTTTAAATATTTTAAAATCAAAAACACTGATAGAACTAACAATGGTGATGCTTGACAAGCCAAGTGCCTTGGACGTCCTAAAAAATTAATCATTATTTAGCTCTATTTTATATAACTACTATTGGTATTATTATTTTAATGATTATTTTTTTTTATTTACCAGTTCTAATTTTTTTTAAACTATATTTATTTAATTTAAAAAAATAAACTTTTCTCTGCTTAAAGTCAGTTAGGCTGTATTTAATTTTTATTTTGATCATAAACTGATCGACATTTTCAGAAAAAAAATGCAACATAAGATAGAAGTCATTTTGTGTTATGAAGTTGCATGAATCACGACCCCATTTAGACCTTAATTCAGACTTGATAGTTTTCTTTGATATATAATCAAGTATACCAAAATAGGATTTTTATTTTTCAAATTTTATTATGACTTAAAAGAAAAAGGAGAAATGCTATGAAATGAAGTTAAAAAATTGGAAGTTTATATCCCTTAAAATAAAATCAATCAATCAATCAAGAAATTATATTACCAAAATCTTAATTCTGAAGAATTGAAGTCAAATCAAACAAAGCCTTTTTAATGATCGAATAATTTGAAAAATTTTTAAATAGAAAATGAATGATTAAATTGATTTTGAAAACAAAAATAATATTTTTCAAATTATTATTTAATTTGAGGGATATATAGTTTAAAAAAGAAAACAAAATATATTATGTCGAAGATGAAGATGTAAATGATTCTTCTTCAATGAGTTTTGCATTGATCTGTTTGTTGTTTTTCTTCAGGCCAGTTTTGATTTTCATTGTCCATAATTGAACTATTATTGGTGGAATTTCTGGCACGTAGTAAAAGAAAAAAATATAATAAGTATATGGAAAATATTTCCCTGTGATGGGTCTGTAGAGAAACATAATAAATCTTAAGAGAAAGCATGCAGAATAGAGTATTGTAATTGAAAATATTTTCAAAAGATGTCGTTTTTTATTTGAATGAAAAACCGATTCCTATTAAATTAAAAAAAAATAAGAAATATTATAATTATTTAAATTAAAAAAAAAAAAGGGGCGGAATTATTAGGATCTATTCATTCAAAATAGTATTATTTTGAAAAATTATTCGTTTATTTTTATTTAATTTAATTTTAGTTAAAATTGATAATTAAAAATTCGTTACATCCACATTCACACCCACATACACAAATACATACATACATACATACATATATATAATTATAAACTATTTTCTAAAAATGTTGACTCACATTATAATGTTATTGGAAGTGGTTTTGAGGGTTTATTCAATATTCTTATCAAAACAATAAGTTCAAAATAAGATCAAAATCAATTTTTTCTAATTTTTTTTAATTTTAGTTTGCTTTTTCAAATTTTTGTTTTAATTATTCTTTTTTTCCTTTTCTGCTTATTGTTTGTTTCTCTTCATCTTTTTCTTTTTATTTTACTTTTTCTTTTTCGTTTTTTTCGCAAAAGATCATAAAGTTGGTAAAAAGAAAAATATTTATGAGAATTCCGATAAACATTAAGAAAATTTCGACTATGTAATGTCTTTTTTAAAGCAAATATATTTATTTGCAAAAAAATCTTTTTGTTAACCTTTTTTTCAGTGAAAGTTCAGTAATAAAAAATACGTAATTCTCTTTTGAAAAATTGGAACTCACTTTTTTTTAGGTTTTAAATTTATTTTTTTTGTATTTCTAGAATATTAGGGTTGTAGTGTTAGAATAATTAAAAAGTGAATTATTATAAGCATTTTATAATTGGTTGTTATTGAATACTTGTATATAAATTTTTTTTCAATTTATTATTTCAGGTGAGCCACAATTTTTGAAATAGAAACCATCATTCCAAAAAGTTAGACACACCCAAAATCAAAAATAGTCAAAAAACCTCACAATTTATTGTGTTTTTCAAAACTTAATATTAAATTACATTTAAGTTGCCCAAGTATTAATGTTTTTATATTTAACCATTTTTATACAAATAAAAGAAAAAATAAAAAAATAAAACGAAAAAATAAAAATTCTATGTGTTCAAACAATCAAAATCTTTGTAATCAGAACGATGAAACGAACAGAACAAAAAAATACATTGGTAAATTTGTTGAAATTTCATCAATCATTATTGATGTATCAAACGGTTGAATAGCATCTACCAATTGTATGTTATTTTTCAATTTAGTAAATGCAATACTAATCTTCTATCTGCTAAGCGAAAAAAAATTCCAGATCGAACGAAACAAGTTACGTACTGGAAAAAAGGAAATGAAAGAAAAACTAAAAGATGAGAAAATGATTTTCATTTTTTATGGTGTAAATTCTGAATTATTTCTAAATTGAATGAAATTGTATTATTGTTATTCTTTAAGGGAGTAAGTACATTTTACCAATTTTGAGTTGCACAGTTTATATGAAACTGAATTATTCAAATCATTTCTTTAACCAAATACATTAATATTTTAATAAATAGGAGAGTGTCAGATATCCTAGTATAATATATTTGCATACCGATTAAAAAATGGAAATCAAAAAAAATGAAGAAAAATTGATCAAGAAAAAATAAAAATATAAATCATTAATTTCAAGCTCTATCTGGAAACATTTGATACAATTACTTCTTTAATAATTTGTTTTTATTATTAATTCTTGAATAGAAAAACTTTTGTTTGGAAAATTTTTGATTAATAAATTAGTTTTTATTTCTAAAGAATTTTCAAAATGAATTATAAAAATCCTATTTTCATTTAATTCTTCTAATTCTAGTTTTGGTTCAGAAAATAGGATATATTTTTGAATTTTTTTTTAGAAATAAAGATTTATTGGGTACATTTGTTTGATTTTTAAAATTATTTATTTTCCATTAAATTGAAAACACAAAATGATTCTGAATCATGCTTGAAATTTTTTTACATATTTTCTTTTTCTTTGCATTGAATCTTTTGTAGTTGTTTTTTGATTTAGATAATTCAAACTTTTTACTTCAATCTTTGGAAATAGTATTCTTTATTTTGACTTTTTTTTGTAAAAATATTTGAAAAAAAAAATTTGAAAACAAATTTGTAAAAGAAAATGTTTTGTTAAATAATAATAAATAGTAATGGTACTGAGAAATCCGAGGTAATGACTTGTTTGGATTCATTCAAATTAAGAAGAAAAAAGAACAAAAAAACCTTCCAAAATATACTTTGGCTGAATTTTTTTTTCATTACAATCAGTTCCACTTTTAAAACACAAACTTTTAACAGTATTTAAGGTACAATAAAAATGTCAAATTAAGGCACACGTTTTGGAATTTTTTTTTTTTACAAATTATTTTACTAAAATTTGAATTTTGTGCCTTAATTTAAGATATTTTTTGTGCCTTAAATTTCATTCAAAGTTTGTGTTTTAAAAGTGGAACTGACTGTATTGATTTCAGCTAGTTTCTCTTGAAAGGTGATCTTTTTGTTTTGGTCTTCAAAAAGAAAAGATTTGTTTAAAATGCAAAGCATTATCATGTCTATTTTATTGATTTATTCTCTGATAAATTTCAAGCATTCCCATAAACACATTTCTTGATCAAAACCACAAATTTAAAAAAAGCAAAAATTTTTTTAAAACAAGTCCAAAAGATCAAAAAATTTAAGGTTCGACTCTCAATTCTGGTTTACATTGATTCTTTTCACAAATAGAGTAATAATGGTATTTTGGTTTTAAAGTTTCAATATCTGTTGTTATTATTATTTTGAAAGCTAAGCTAAAAAAAAATGATAAAAAATAACCTAATTTCTAGGAATATTTATATTTGTCATATCCAGAAAAAAAATCATTGTTAGATAATACCTCACTGATTATGAGTATTATTCGTTTTTTCTCTTTTTTTTTTTTTTGTTTTTTTGAGAAACAAATGGTTGAGTTTTTCGATTAGTCTCTAAATATGAAAAACTGAAGAGATAGATGGATAGAAGAAATGTGAATTTTCTCGAGATCTAAATTAACGAGCTATGTTTTTTTATTAAAAAAAATAGAATTCAAATGGTGTTGTTATTGGCTAGTGCCATTCATTTTGAGTGTTTATATAGGGTGAAGAAAATAACTTTTTAAAAATGTTGTAATTTAGAAACAGTTAATTTTTTTGTTTAGAGTAATTACTTTTAATACTTTTATTAGAATTTAAAAATTCGTCTAGTTTTCATGATCTAAAAAAAAATTGAATAAAAAAACTTTTAAGAATTTTTCTACTTTTTTTTTATTCAATTTTTTTTCATTGAAGATCCTTACATTTCAACAAATAATAACTCACGCAATTTGACTCATTGTTTCGAGAAAAGCAAAATATTTTCCTTTTAGGATGATATACATTCACCCTATCAAGAAAAATATATTGCTTATTTTCTCAACTTCGCACAAATAATGACATTTATATTTTCTAAAAATTAATTTTATTCTAGCACATGTTTAAAATTTGGTTTTTTGTAAATTAACAATAATTAAAAAAATTGGTAAAGAAATTTTTAGTATAAATACTGCTCTATTAAAAAAGTGCTAACTCAAAGCTTTATAAGTCGTTGCTCAAACCATCTGTTTCACTATTTTAATCGGTTTCCAGGCTACTTTTTTCTACTTGGAGTCCTCACTTTTTTTTAAAACAGTTGCATTGACATTTTAGATTTTTTTTTCTAATCTGAAGACTAAAAATTGTGTAAAATTTACTGTCTATTTCCAAAATGGATTTTTTTATGAGAAAATTAATTTTTATTATATAGTGTCGAAATAGCTTTTCATTTGAATCTTAAGCGGGGGTGGATGAGCGTTCCAAATGAATTCATCAGATACACTACAAATAATATTCTTTCTTTTTGGTTAATGCTCAGAAGGTCTTTTATACAAAGATTGAAATAAATCATTTTTGAAAAAAAAATGTGTTTTTTTTCGTTTTTAGTTTTTGTTCTATTGTAAATACCCACTTACTACAAAAGTAAAATGAAGAGTTGTATTGGTTCCTGGGGAAATTATTAAATTTTATGGAGGCATTAGTACAAAAGTGCCAATAACTTGCCAAAATAAAAAACTAATTGAATAAATATCTTCTTAGGTGTATTTTAAAGGTTTATTAGGCGAGGTTTTAAAGTAGAACAAAAAATAAACTAAAATTCAAAATTTTTCACACAGTTAAAACGGTACAAACAATCACAATAATACAATTTCATTCAAATTGGAAATAATTTTGATTTTTGAAAAATTAGAAAATATTAAATTCATTTTTTCATCTTTTTAGTTTTTTGTTTTCATTTCATTTTTTAAATTATGTAACTTGTTTTGTTCAATCAAAATTTTTTTCGAAAAATTGGTATTATTTTAATTCTGGACCTTTCCAAAATAGAAGAACTCAAATAAAATTAGTCAATGGTATCTAAACTTTTGATTGATCAATATTCCTAATAGAATTTTTACAAATTTTGCTATGCATTTTTTGTTTTGCTCTCTCCAAAATTTTTAACACATTGATAATTTATTAATATTGATAAATTATTTATTTTTTGTTTTGTGAGTATTGTAATTTATAAACAATTGTTAACATTCCAATTAGTAAATGGTTCTAATTTGGTATTTCTTCTGGAATTTGTTAAATAAGATTTTTTTTCAAAAATTGAATTTTGGTGTGTTAAAAATTTTGAATTGGGGTTTAAAAACGTGAAAAACCACATTTTTTTCCAAAAATAATTTATTTCAATCTTAGGTTAAAAGATCGTCTGAACATTAACCAAAACTAAAGGATAGCATTTGTAATGTATCTGAAGAATTCGTTTGGAACATATATCCTGAAATGGAATAAAATATTTGACGTTAATGTCTTCATTTTTGTTTCTTAACATTTTTATACAAAAAAAATTGTTAATTTTTTGATTCCGTTTTTATTGTGGAAAAACCACTTTTTAACAGTTAATATAAATTGTTTATCATTATTTTCAAAGAAATAAATTGTAATTGAATTACTGAGAAATTGGGCATAGATTTGCACCCTTTTTTCAAATATAGGTTATGAAATTTATCAAATTTGTCCAAAAGATAATTTATTTTAAAATCTTCATCTTGAGTTTTTTATACTTGATTAGCAAATTATCCAAAAAAGTTTAAGGGACTAATCTCTATTAAATTATTTAACTTAAATTTAATAGAGATTGAGAAAATTTTTTGCCAATTACTTAGATTTGAAAAACCCTGTTTATTTTTTTATTAAACTTATTTCAAGATAAGGAATCCTTATTTAGAAATTGTTCAAAAAAAAAAAAAAATAGAAACTAGTCCCTTAACTCATTTAATAAAGTCATTTTAAAAAAGTATGACTAAAAAAATTTTTTAGTAATGAACTGAAAATGGTTTAATTGATGAAGATCGATTGTACTAAGGTGTGTTCTCAAAACTTTTTTAAAAAGCTTGACTAATTGAATACTGATAAATTAGTTGTCTCAGTGTTCATTGCATAAATCCGTTTTATCGTGTTGAAATCTATTTGTCGTGTTTCCAATTAACAAAGGGACATTTTTAATTTACTCAACCCAAAGAATTATTTTATTACAATGCAAAGAAAAAACAAAGAATTATTTCATCCACAAATCGATTTGATTCGGAATCCAATATTTTGATCTTTCTTATCAAACCTTGGATAAGTAATTAAATTTTTTTCATTTGAAAACAACAGATTGGCTTTCGGTTAAATTTTGAAGTGTTAAACGTTCTTGTGAATAAAAAGAAAAGGAAAAGCATGTTTTGTCCCATTTCAAATTCGGGAGTAGCAAAAATTCCAATCTGATTCGAAATGGATAATCACCTCAAGAAATTATTTTTGAATTATTCCTGAGCCTACAGAATTCAAGAAAGAAGGCCACTAAACACTTGTTTTCTTTTGTCAAATACAACCACTAACAAATTTTTGTTGTGAAAAACAAAAGAGATCGCAAGCAAATCGATCAATAAAAAGAAAAAAGAAAAAAAATAAAAATAAAAATTGTCTTACCCCATATTTCCTCATTAATAAAAACCCATACACAAAAAATGCAAGTGACGTACAGACAGACACTCCTGCAATGATCAAAACATTAACATCATAAAAAGGGTTGTTGTCTGTATCTTTCTCAACACCAGTTCCGAATAATATTATGCATATAATAGTATAAATGTATAGCAAGCTATTGAGTACAACGTGTACAGTTTTTAAAGAAGACATCTTTGAAAGCAAATTATGATAAATTTGCGCCCTGCATTGGTTTGTGAAACGTTTTTTTTTAGAAAAAAATATTAGGTAAAGATTTCCAAAATTGAGGATCAATTAAAAAAACAATAAAAACAACAAATTTGGATGAATTCAACATTAAATCTGAAAAGAAACAACTTACCAAAAAAACACAAGCAAGGTAAACGAAGTGAAAAAACTCAAGATTGCAAAACGGTTTATGGAAAACTGAAATACAACCCAGTTATTTTTCCTTTGTTGAAGCGATAACCAAAAAATACGTGCAATACAATAAAATAATGTAAGGACATGAAACAAGAATTGGATGCTTGTAAACGATTTCTCTTTTCTATACTTGATGGATTTCAAGAGTTGGTACTAACATTTTGAAATAATCAGAAAAAAAAAAAAAAAAAAAAAAAAAAAAATTTCATTAAGTAAAGTTCTATTTTGTTTTTAACTCATGGTCGAATGAAGAAAAAGAATTTAAATTGAAATGAATACAATTGTCCATAAGAAAATTAGTCCTAAAATTATAATTCCAAATAGCAAATCCCACTTCATTATAAATTAAAAAAAATGATTAGAAATAATGAGAGAAATTATTTTTTCAAGTTATTTATTTGGGCATTCAAAATGGTGGTCTCTTAAAGTACAATTTTCCAAACATAGACAAACCCTGTCTTTTATTAAAAGAAATAATTTCGTTCGTAATTTTTTATTGCTTCAAGACCCAAAAAAAAAATGAAGATCGCAAGATTTTTTGGAATTGTTTAACATTATTAAAAAGTTAAGAAGGCTTACTGAAATATTAACTGAAAAAAAAGTTATTTTTGAAGAAGAGAGATGAAAAATCATTAACAATTGTATCACAAAGAACTTCAAAAGCTAGAAAAAATTTAAAAAGTGAATAAAGCTATTTCTCCTTTCAATTTTTTGTTTGCAATCTATTTTTCGTAGTTATTTTTTAAGGACTTAGTATATTTTATGATCTGAGCAGTTTACTTTTATACCAGCATCTGATTTGTTGACTGAAAAGAATGTTATGTGAAGAGATTGTTTTCAAATTAAAAATTTTGGATTTTTTTTTTCAAAATTTTTCACTATTCTCTGTAATTAATTTGATTCCAATCCAAACCGAAATTCTCCATGAAAAGGTTCTCAAATAAAAATTCTAATTTTTTGCAAAGTTGCTAAAAATTATTTTCAGCACCGCACCATTTACTTTAGGTGTCCCAGTATACTTGTTAAAAAAATTGGATAGAGCCTGCAGCAATAGTAAAAAAAAAAAAAAAAACTATTATCAATTTTCCCTTCTTTTATTTTAATATTTCCTTAAATAAGATAGATTAATGTTCATTTTTCTTAAATATATGTAAAAGTATACAATTTTTTTATGAAATGTTTTAGCTTTATTGAGATACCTTTAATTGATTTTTATGTGTCCAGGTATTTCTAATCTGGATATTAACTCTTATCTGAAGTTTATTAATTTCTTATTTCGAAAATATTGTAGGTTGGTTTATTCTTAAAAAAATAATCGAAGTTTTATATTTCACTGGTCATTTTCAAGTGAAATGGAGGTTTTTTTTAATTATTTCTAAAAAAAAATTTTTTTTTTTCCATGATGAAAGGAATCTTATTGTTTGTGTAGAAAATATTCAGGATACCCTAAAAAAAACGAACTTAACTGTTGAAATAGCATAGTACAAAAAAATATGATTTGATAATATCTTTGTATATTTACAATTAAGTTTCAATAACCACGTTAATCTCTATAAAAAATGACGATTATTTTTAAAAAATCTCAAGATCGAATAAAATCGAGATAGTATCACAAATCATGATATTCTATAAAAGCGCTATAATTAAAATTTCCTGATAATTTAAAAAATATTGTGAAAATAACTAAATCGGAATATAATAGTAGATGGAATTTTGGGCTAATTCAACAATATTTTTACATAGAAAAAAAAAATTTGATCAAAAAAAAGATTTTGTAGAAAAAAAAATTAATCTTTCCTATTTGAACAAAAAATAAAAATATTGTTTAAAAACAAAAAAAAAAATAAGAACAAATTTTTTTATTTATTTAACACATTTTATGAATGTTTTGTCTTGTAAAACTTTTTATTTTTATTTTTATTTTTCTTGGATTTAAATTGGGATTTTTTAGATTGAGTTATTTTAAATAAAAGTGTGATAAAAAAGCTTTCATAAATATCTATAAAACAGTTGAACAAACTTCAATAGACCAATTTTCAGGTCTTTTTAAAAAAATTTTTGATCACACTTTTATTTAAAACGATTTTAATGAAAAGAATTTTTACTATTTTTTATTTTTTTGAGTTTGGGCTTTTTTCAATTTTGAAGATTTTTTAGGAGAATTTTTATCGACTTTATTTAATTTCATTATTTCAATAATATCATTTGCCATGTCTGTTCTTTTCGGAGGAGAGAAACTTTTTATATTGATTTTTCTATTGTTAATTTTTTTCAATAATTGAATTTCCTTATTATCAAGCTGTTGAATTTTTTGGTTGTCATTAAAATTATAAACGGCCTTTGGTTGGAATAAAGAATGATTTTTATTTGTTTCTAACCAAATTTTACGATATCCTTTTAAAAGTTGTTGTTGAAATTTTTGGCTTTCATGAGAAATTGAACGATAAAATTTTGGAATAGTAGGCTTTATGAATTTAATTTGTTCTGAAGTTGTAAAATTTGTTTCTGTGTTTGTGACGATATTAAAAGTTCTAGATCTTAAAAGTTTAGAGCTTGTGGGGGTGTTAATTGTTTTCTTGATCTTCAGTTGCTGTTCTTTTCGAAGTAAAAAAAGTGCAGAAATTAATTTCCCAGTAACAAGTACCTTATTTTTAATATTAATATTTCTTTTTCGATTTAAGAAATCCCTGCTAGAAACTTTATTATTTTGTAATTTTGGACGGATTTCCTTTTTAGTTTCTGGCTGTTCTTTGATCTTAATTGTAAATAAAAATTCTTCATCTTTTAAATCCTTAATTGTTGACCACATCGCAAGAATTTTTTCAGTGATGAAAGGAATAGACCAGGTAAATACATCAATTAAATCAGGCAACGAGTATGGTTCATTTACCTTTTTAAATTCCTTTATTGTTACTGAGCAATCTTTATATTGCAAAACTGCTCCTTTGTTTCCCATATCTGAATAATTTGGTGCGGAAAAAATTGTTATCAATGATGGCAAATTTGTTTCTTCCCATTTTTTATACATTTGGTATCCTTCGTTTTGGGCTTCATGTGCCCTAATTACACAAGTTAAATCATTTTCAATTAGAAAATCTATTACAGCATCATACGAATATTGAAACGAACACCTCCGCATAGTATTAAAGATAAACTTTTGATCACACCCTTCACTTAAATTATAATTAGAAAATGGATCAGACCATAGGAGATCCGTGAGAAGCCCCTTTAATGGCGGATCTTTAAACCGATTGATCTTATTGATCATCTCGACATCAGATAAATGTGGTGAAATTCCTGCATGAACACAAAAAAATTGATTATCGACAATTGCCGCAAGTGGTAAACATTCGCATGTTTTCATTAATGAATCATAGATTTCTTCATCATACTTTAAAAGAACTTCACTTTTGAAATTAAAAAATTTGGAAAGTTCTCTGGTTTCATGATTTCTTTTTAATTAATTAAATATTATAATGTAAATATACATAAGAAGCATTTAAAATTTTTAGTATAACATATATTAAAAATTGAAGACACAAAAAAATTTTTTTAGTGAAATATTATAATTAAAAAAATTACTGATAAATTCAAATAAATATCTGAAAATTTTCACTTCATTTTCCATTTTACAAATTTTTTTACACAAGCTTTGATAAAAGTGCTCTATACATTTAAATGTGAAGAAAAATTGTAAAATTGGTTTTACTTTCAAAAGATTCGTTCTCTTGAGTTGTTTTATTGGTTGGAGTTAATTGATTACAAAAATGGAAATTGAACTAAAAATTTTATTCAATTTATTTGAATTTATCAGTATTATTCAATATTTTTTAGAAGAATTTCTTGTCAAAAAATAATTTTTTTCAATTATTTCTTGTTTTTGAATGATATTTTTTGATTGTGATCTTCAAGATGAGAAATATATGAATTCAAAATATTATAAAACAATTCTCAGCAAAATAAATAAATTTTTTTCACAATAAACTAAAATTCAAAATTTTTAACATAGTTAAGGGATAAGTGTCAAACCACGTGAAAGTATAAAATTAGAGTATTTCGCCATTGAAGGTAAATAATATTAGTTTTCCATGGTTCAAATGTCTCGAAAAATTCGATTAGTAAAATAGAACTAAAAAAGATAGATTATATTAATGAAAAAAACCCAACGGATTTCTGAAAAATTCGTCTGCATTTCTCCGCAAATTTAAAGGTTGGAACATAAATATTCGGACTTCAAAGTTGAAAAATATCTTTCTTAAATTTTTCTTGGGATTTATATTGGTTTCTTAAAAAATTTCAATTTTTTTTTTTAAATTTGTAATTTTATTTTAAGATTATTTTGACAAATTATTTTCACATATTGTAAATTTATTGAAGATAGCGCTAAAATTAATTCCAAAATGTTGGGACATGGTTAAAACTGTTAAAATAATAGCAATACCACATTTTACATTCAATTTGGTAATAATTTAGATTTAAAAACTATTTTGAACATTTTTTGTATTTTTTGTTTTTTTTACTTTTCCTTTTTTTAGTTAAGTAATCTGTTTCATTTGATCGAAAAAATTTTTTTCAAAGATTGATCCTTGGTTAATGTTGAGTTTTTTAAATAGAAAAATCACATATAATTAGTTGATGGTATTTAATCATTTAATGGATCAATATTTCTTTGTGAAATTTTAACAAATTTACCCTTACAATTTTATTTGTTCCACTAGTTTAATCATTTTTTAATTACAGATTTTAATATTTTTGTTTTATATGTTTTTCTTTTGTTTGAATAAAAATGATTACATATAAAGACATTAATACTTGGGTTACTTAAACATGGTTTAATATTACATTTGGGAAAATATAATAAATTTTAGAATTTTTTTTTTTCCTACTTTTTCATTTTTTATTCTATTTCGCCTTTTTTTTTTAAGAAAACTAAATTAAGTTTAAAATTCTTCTAATGATTGTTTCAATTTTAGACACTCTTTGAATTGAGAGAAAAAAAATTAGTGACTTCAAAATTCTCTCTTTACCATACCAAGTGTCCAACAATTATTTCTTAACAATAAATCCAAAAAGACAATAAAATTGGGATTGTTTTGTCTCTATTTTTGATTTTAGGTTTCTCTAAATTTTTGGAATTGTATTTAGTTACATAAAAAATAAAGATAAAATAATAATCCTTTAGGTTTGTTATTTTAATAATTAAATAAATCCCGAAATTACGTAATTGCAAAAATAGTTACTTTTGGAGGTTCTAAATATTATTTTTTAAACACTGAAAGACTATTATTTTGGGTTTTAATCTTTATATTTGGAAAAGAATTTTAAAAAAATCCCAAAAATAATAATTTCTAATTGGGATCCTTTGTTAAAAAATCCAATAATTTATTGTGAATAATTATATTTATAAGAGATTTTTTTAGAGTCATTTGAACCTTAGATCACTAATATCAATTGAGAATCAATTATAATATACTTTAATTATAAACTATTTTTCAGTCAAAGGGGCCCAGTTGTAATGGTATAATACACGTGTTTAAAGGGTTTGCATAGATATTAGAAGAAAAATTTTATTTTGGAAATTTTTAAAATTGAAATCATTTTTTCACATTTCTACACATTTTTGTTTTTTTTTTTCGATTTTTTTTTTAAAAACGTCATTCATTTGCAAAAAATTTTTTATTGCAAGATCAATAGTCACTTGGTCAAAACTTGTTATTCTAATGTCATTGAAACCATGTAAAGATTGTTGAGAAATGATATTGATTTCTATTGGAATTCAATTTGATCTTTGATCTTGATATTTGTTGAATAAATGTGAAAAATTTTCACTTCATTTTCATTTCCTTTTTCAAATAGAGACCACAAATACCAACAAACTTTGTTTGAGGGCTTAATTTCTAAAAGAAAAGTATGGAAAATGAAGTGAAAAATGTTTTATATTTATTATTCAAATACCAGTAGAAGTTCAAAACAAACATCCTTGTTTTTCTCAATAGGGCCCTAAGAATTTGAGTTTTGAAATTTTTAAGAAAAGCTATTGATTTATTAATATTCTTTCAGACATGTATCAACATTTCTTTGAGGTGTATTATTCTGTTTATTTCTTATTTGTTCTTCAAAGGTCAATTATTTTATATAATTGATATTTGAAAAAAACGTTGGGCCCCTTTGACTGAAACAGAGTTTAGAATAATATCCATTGGGTGAAGTTAATCACTTAAAATAGTTAAAATTATAAAAATATCACACTTTCATTCAATTCGAAAATAATTTTGATTTTTTCAAATAGTTGTATCATTTTTTCATCTTTTTGTTTTTTTGTTTTCATATTAGTTTTGGAATTAGTAACTCGTTTAGATTCAATCGAATTTTTTTTTAGAATTATTAATATTAAGGTCAAAGTTGGGTTTCTTTAAATAGATAAACTCAAATATAATTAGTTGATAATATCTAAACTTTTGATTGAACAATATTTTTTCATGAAGTTTAACAAATTTACCAAGGCTTTTTTTGTTGTTCTGACTCTAAATTTTTTAGTAGAAATTGTCTTGATTTTGATTTCTAATTATTATTATTTTTTTTTTTTTTGGTATTGCTAATGATAAATCATTGATAACATTCCAGTTAATTAGTAGTTCTAATTTGTATTTACCATATAATTTATTTAATTGGATTTTTTTATTCAAAAATTGAATTTTGGTATGTTAAAAATTTGAAGTTTATGTATTGTTTTTTTTGTTGTAATTAAATAATTTTCGATCATATATAAATTATCTGTAAATTTTAATTTATTATTTTTAGTTGGTATCTTCTGAAAGTAATCTCAAGATTAAGAAAACTTTTAAAGAAAAAAAAAAAAAAAAATTAATTGAGATTATTGATTAGGAAATGAAGGTAAATATGCAAAATAATTTCAATAGGAAGAAAAAATTTTTTGAAATATTGAAAAAATAAAAATAGTGGAAAAAATAACTTACCCTTTTATATTTGATAAATTGGAACGATATTGAATTTTATTATTTAAAATCAAAAATTATAAAAGAGAAAAAGAAAATGTAATAGATTAAAGTTTATTAAATAGAAATTTTTTTGATAATATTCTTGAATAAAGAAGATTCAAAAATAAATTAAATTATAAAGAAAACAATAATCAATTCTCAGAATCTTTTATAATATTTTGAGAATTTATTTTTAATTTTGGAAAAAAATAGTTGAATTGATTTTTAATTCGAAATTTAGATATGCAAATGAAACATATATTACAAGAAAAGAATAAAATTAGTATAGATTCATATAAAAATATCTCAAAATTTACAAAAAAAACATTAACTTCATTTCCTTTCTATGAAGTTTGTTCCTTTTCCAATTAATTTCCAATGTGTAAGAATAAATTGTCAAAGTTTGTTACTTTTTCTAATATTGAAATTTTTTGGGACTGGACATTCTTTAAAAAGGATCAAAATTTTTTGGATTATAAAATTAATTTAAACCAAATAATAATAATAAACAAATAAAGAATAGTATCTATGATATTATTCAAAATAAAGATTCTATGTTTATATTGTCATTTTTTAATGATAAATAAAAATATGGCTCTTTATTGGAATTTCTAACTAAAATTTTAGAAATGAGGGAAGTGTAGTCAAGTGTCGTGGAGTTTGTGCATAGGGTTTTTATTGATTTACGAAATAAAAAGAAAATTTGTGAAATTTTCTTTTAATTTCTTTAAGTAAAAAAGCTAACGGTGATTTCTTGTGGTTTTCTGTTAATTCTTAAAATCGTTACAGTTTTAGAATCGAACAGTACTCTCAAGAAAACTTAATGGTTATAAGATGAAATTAATTCCCGCTCTTCAAAATAAAAAAAAATGTAAAAATATTGATTTTATTTTAAGGGAAGTAAAATTTCCTATTTTTTTGAAAAGAAAAAATAGAATAAAAAGTATTTTAAAACTTAAAAGAGGTGGGTATAAATTTTTCATTTGATCAAAAATCAAAGTTTTCAAGCCATTAATCCAGGGAAATAATAACAGATATTTGGCAGAGTTTAATAACATTAAAATGGGAAATTAAAAAAAAAAAAAACAATCTTTTTACTAGATAATTAATAAAAATAAAAATTGGTACCAATTATATTAAATTGCTAAAATGAGAGATGACAAACTCCCAAATACAAAAAAATAAATATTTTTTATTTTTTCTTTCTAAGGAACAAATATTTAATTGTTAATTTTTATTTTTTCAGCGTTTAAGAAAAAAAATACTGCTGAACAGGAAATTGTAAAAATTCCGATAATACTCGAAAATGGAAAATATTCGAATTTTTTAAAAAAAGTCTAAAAACCATTAAAAATAAACTTTTGATGGTGTTTGTTTTTGTTTGTATTCTTTAATATTATTAATTATTGATATTCTAGGTAAAGTTTTAATTTTATTTTCAAGAACACAAAAAAAATCTATTATTTTGAAAAATAAATGAAAATAATCTCGTATTTTATCGATTTTCTTTTTTTTTTTTTTAAAGAAAAAATAACAAAAAAAAGTGAAAATCAAGTTGACAAAATACACTTTTTAAATTAAAAAATAAAACCCATTTTTGAATTATTACAATCTAATCTAACAATCTACTTCTGAGGAATTTTATTTCAAAAAATTATTTAGTTTATATAATTTTTTTTTTGCCTTTTTTTCGAAAATTTAATCCAGAATTCTTTCGAAAAATATTCATTTTTTCAAACAAAATTTCAGATCAGGTACAGAGGATTATTATTTTTATTCAATTTATTATAATTTAATCGTTTCAAAACATATATATTTATAAAAAAACAATCACCATGAGGATTAGAGTGTTGAAAAAAATTTTTCAAAGATTTTGGTACATTTAGGAGTTTTTTTCCTTCCATGATAAAATTAAATTGAAAAAAGTGTGAGTATATACATCATTTGACATCATTTTTTGTGATTTTGGATATGTTTGAAAAGATTCGAATATTTTTCATTTTTGAGTATTTTCAGCATTTTTCCAGGGATTCCGGACGAACTATCACCCAAGATATTTCAAAAACAATACCTTATATTTTAGAATTGTTGAATTAGGGTGTATATTTGAATATTTCTAATTAATATTTTTGATGAAAATTCATATTCGGATTTGGAAGGAAAAAAAGTGAAGCCAGTTCAATGGTTATAATCATTTATTTTATTTTATTTATTTGTTTTATAACCAAAAAAAGAAATGAACATAAAATTTTCAATTAAAATTCATTATGTTTCAATTTAATATTTGTCAATAATAAAATTTAATATCTATATTAAAAAAAAAAAAAAAAAAAAAAAGTTTTTCAATTCAATCTTTTCCAAATTAAGTCATTTTCCTATTTGAAATTGGAAGAAAAATTTTATTTTTCTATTTACATGCAAATTTGCACTTTCATTGGGGGATAGTAACTATAAAAAAAAAATTCTTTTAGTAAATTTAAAATTCAACTCTAAAAATGTTACTGCATCTTCAAATTGAAAAATAAAGTAAAAATCTGATTACTTAAAAACCAAACTTACTTTTAATGTTATTTTCCGAAATGAATTATTATATTTAAAAGTTCGATTTATTTTTAACATTTTCAAAAAAGTTCAAAACTCAATATATTTTCTTATTATTCAAAAAAAAATTATTTTCTTTGAGTGAGGAAGATCAATATCTTATTGCCAGTGTAAGAAGTGTAAAAAAATACAAACTAATTTTTAAAAATGTTGACTCACATTTATCATGTTATTGGAAGTTGTTTTGAGGTTTTGTTTCAGTATTCTAGACAAAAAATATTTTTAATTTTTTGGATCAAAATCATTTTTTCTAATTTTGCAAATTTTTGTTTTGCTTTTTCTTTTAGTTTTACATTTTTTTTAATTTCAAACTTTTCTTTTTCTATTTTTTCTTTTTCTTTTTTTTTTTTTGCATAAGATCAAGTTAAAAAAAAAAAAAGATATTCGAAAAGACAAATAAACATTAAGAAATTTGAAACTATGTAATGTATTTTAAAATTTATATGTATTAGTAAAAAATCTTTTTGTTAAGCTTTTTGTCAGTGAATTTTCAGTAATAAAAAATTTGTAATGCTCATTTCAAAAATTGTGATTCCTTATTATTAGTTTTTTGTTTTATTTTTTTTTTGATTTTGAAATATTAGGTTTTTATTTGTTTAGAATAATTTTAAAATGAATTTATATTAAGATTGAATAATCAATTGTTTTTGAATACAAAAGAATATATATTTTTTTCCTTCAATTTATTATTTCAGTTGAGTCACAATTTTTGAAATGGGTTTTACTTTAAAAATAAAGCCTACTAAGTTTTGAGATAAATCAGTTCTAAAAAATTCATTTTCTTCTTCCTAAAATTATAAAAATATTCGGATTTTTTAGTTTCTGTTTTTGTGATTAAAGTAAATTTGCACCTATGAATAATAATCAAATAATTCTTTTAAACTTATAAAAAATATAATTTGTGTATTCAAATCAAACATTCAGAATTAAACAATTTTTTCATTTTGTTTAAAAAAAAAAGAAATATAGGAAAAATCATTATCAACTCATTAAATTAAAAATGTTCCGATAAAAATTTTTTAAAAACAGGTAAAATTCAATATAAAACAAAAAGAAATACTTTTTAATTTGATTATTCTACATTAATAATTAAAATACCAATCTTAATTCTTTAAATGGGGTTAGTAATAATCCCAAGGGTTAAAAGTATCAATAGGTTTGATAAAATATCTCAACTTTTTAAATATTTTCGAAAAAATAAAATTAATTCAAATTAATAATTCTAATTAATAATTATAAAATAATATGTACCAAATAATTTTTTTGTAAAAAAAAAAAGTTCATTATTTATACTTTGAATAATTTTTTTAAAAAAAATGAATTAATCTCTTAATTTTCAAGAAATTTAATAAATTATTAGAGAATAAAATAAAAGATCAATTTTTTCTGATTTTCAAGAATTAAAATTTTTTGTTTTATTTTTTCTTGTAAACTTTGTTTCTGTCAAATGTGTATCCAAAATAATTTTCAAATATCAATTATTTTTTATCATTGACCTTTGAAGAACAAAGAAGAAATAAGTTGAATAATACACATCAAAGAATAGTTGATATACATCTAAAGTAAAACTAATAAATCAATAAAATTTCTTAAAAATTTCAAAACTCAAATTCTTGGTGACTCCACATCAAAAAATACAACAATGTTCATTTTGATCTTCAATTGAAGTTCCAAAGAAAATTATAATAAAAATCAATATGATTTTTCTACAATCATTTTTACACTTTCAATAACATTTGAATAACATATTTTTACCAAGTGGCTATATCGATCTTGAAATAAAAAAAAAATTTCCTAATGAATTACTATCAAAAAAAAATTGAAAAAAATCAAAAAATGTGAAAAATGAAATTTCCCAAATTAAAATTTTTTCTTCTAATATCGATTCAAACCCTTTAAACATATGCAATTCACTCGAGTAAAACTGGGCCCCTTTGACTGGAAAATCGTTTATTTTTAAAATAAGAACAAATTTTGAATTTTAGTTGTTCATTCAAACTATTAGAAATTGATAAAGGCGCGATTTCTTCAAAAATAAAAATGTTTGGCAAATTTTTTTTTTTATTTTCTTTTTGAATCAAAATACCAAACCAAAAGGGATCAAATATTCTGACTGAAAATATAATTGGATAAAATGATCTATTAAAAATGAAAACTCATCTCTCTAAAGTTGATAACTGAGGTTGCTTTACGAAGTAATTGGATCTTTGTCTAAATACTTACTTTATTAACCATTGGGAAAAAAAATATGTAAGATTTACTCATCCCTTAAAAATTACTGTTTGGCAGTATTTTGTATTTTGTTAAATTTCGAAAGTGAACCAATTAAGGTTTTCCTCACTTGTAGTGTTGTACTTTGTAAAAGAAAATATTTTATTGTTCGTTCTAGATTTTTGACAAAACCAAACATTTTTCAAGGACTGAGAAATGATTTCTTTCAAGAAAGTGAACCAACCAAACTTGTGGTAGATTATTTTTAATGATGTGAAGTTCAATTTTAATCAGAAAATTCCTTTGTTGAGAAAACAAAAGCTAACATAGAAAAAAAAAAGAACTTATTAAAAACACAAAAGAGAGAAAAAACAAAAAATTCTGAACGAGTCTCTTACCTCTTAATAAAAAACAAGCTTTTGGATGACTAATTTTGAGAGAAAAAAGGTACAAAAGAATTTCAACTCCATAATTACCACGATCGATGTAGTCTCCAAGAAATAGAAAATGGTATTTATTTTGTTTACAGGAAGGAACAGCTTCAATAATCGAAACAAGATCAAAAAATTGACCATGTAAATCCCCAATAATCAAAACAGGGGAACTGATCCGAAGTAAATTGGGTTCTTTTCTAAGTGTCTTTTGGGCCTGTTTGCAAATTTTCAAAATATCCTCTTTGAAAAGCTTTCCTTCTCTTTTGAAATGCTTAAAAACTGCTTCCGAATTGGGTTTGTTTCCTTGGTTTGGAAATAAAATCTCACTTGAAAGCCTTTCTCTAACCAGTTCTCTTGCTTTCTTGATTTGTCGATCATCACCACAATTCACCTTACCTCTTTCGTAGTCACTTGAGATTTCGGATTCGCTTGACGTGTTTTGATCCTGATTTGAATTGGAGTCAGATCCATTGCTTTTATTTTCGCCTGCATTTTCGCTTGAACTTTCACTTTCACTTACACTTATACTTGTAGTTAAACTTGAACTTAAACTTGTGCTTGAACTTAAAGTTGAGTCTGAGCTTGTTTGAGTAGATGTTTTTTTACTATTTGAAACATCACTTTCAATTTCTGAGCCCTTACTTTGATTTTGAAAAGATTTAGCCCTACTCATTAAACTGTAGAAAATTGATAAAAATAAAATTAGTTTTTTTTATATTTTAAAAACAAAAGACAAAAAGAAGCTTTTAAAAATAGATTTAGAGAGCAACCAAGAGTAATTTTTGTTCATAAACACAAACCTAATCTCTTAAATAAGACATTTATCTTTATTTATTTTTTTGTACATTAACCTGGCCTTTGTAAAAATTAAAAACAAATTTTGAAGGTATTTTCCATTTTTTTCTCTTTTACTTTTTTTCAAAAAGATAAATAGAGTTTTTACAGAACAAGATATTAATTGGTGATCTCAATTTATTAGTTTGATCCTTTTTTTTTATATTTATTCGGTATATGTTGTAAGAGTTAATAAACCAAAATGAAAGAAATATTAAAGAATCGAAAAAAGATGATCAGTCGAAATTTGATCTCTTTTAAGTGGGGAGTAACACCTTAACAAGACATAAATTGAAACAGTGATAGCTTATTAAAAATTAAGTTCTCTGAGTGGATTAGCTTTATTCTATATTCGTCTGTAATTAAAGTATTTTGTTATTGGGTGTAAATGGTATTAGTGATTCATGTCTCATAAGGTACTAATAAATTTCATTCAAAATATTATCACACAATTAATTATTCGATTTTTGATTAAAGATCACAATTAAAAATTATCCACATTGGAAATTTTTTTTTTTTAATTCCTACTCTAAATTTAAAAAGAGAAACTTAAAAAAATAATTTCCCGATAGAAAATTATATTTTGGAACTCCCCAAAAGTAACTAGTTTTTCAAAATTTTTTATTTTCAAGGTGAATACCGTAATTATTAACACAAAAAAACCAAAGGCTGATTCGTTAGTTTTGTTTCCATTTTATAAAGTTAGTTAGAATATCTAATATTTCCAATATTTTTAAAAACTATTAGTAAAAACAATAATAGTTCATAATTTAATTTTTTTAAACATTTGAAATTTAAGCTACGAATCAATCTTTCAAGGTAAATTTAAGAAATAGATTTTTCAACTTTAGAGTATGAATATTGATGACTCATATTTTAAATTAGTCTCCCTTTCAGAGAATTATTTATAATTGTTGGGTTTTTTACTAATACAAATGATCGTTTTTAATTGGTTAGATCAACAAATAGTATAGTTTTACTGATCAATATTTCCGAAACATTTGAATAGGGAGAACTAATTTGATTTACTCCCAATCACAAAATACTTAAATTTTAGACTTCTCCATGGTGTATACAAATCCCTGAACTTCTAAATTAGCTAAAAAATTTAAAAAAAAACTTTAATTTTACTAATAACTACCAACCAATTAAACTTTTCGAGAAGATAGTATTAATTGAAAAAATAAAAAAAATTAAAGGTAATTTTAAAAAATTTATTTCCTTTTTTTTATGGAGATTATTTTTTAAGATTTATAAGACTAAATCATTCATTTTGTATATTTCAATTTTTTTGATATTATATTTTGTAATTATATAAATATAATTTTCTATATAAATCTTATATGTTCCAACAAATTTAGAGATCTCAGATAAAAAATTAATATTTATCATTATTTTATTTTACTCAGTTCAACTTTTGGAAAGATAATTCCCGGTTTCATTAGTAAATCCTCTTTCGTTTTTTCTTCTATTGAATTAAATATTTTATAAAAAAAAATCATTTTCTTTGTGTAATATTATTTCAAGAGTAATTTCCCAAGTTTTCTTCACTTAATTTTCATTTATTATTTTTCTTATTTAATTTTTATTTAAAAATTTTAATTGAAAAATAAAAAAAGAAATTAGGTTTTTTTTTATCTTACAAAAAATATCTCATATATTTTCTAGATAATTCTTTTGATTTTTTATAAATAAAAATATTTCATTTTTTTGTTCAAGTTGAGTATAAATTTTAAAAAAAAACTTTTAGATAAATATAATAAATTTAGTTTTACCTTTAAGGCACAAACTTTGAACGTAATTTTAAGTTACAAAACAATCTCAAATTAAAGAACAAAATTTGGAATTTTTTTTCTACAAATTATTTTCCTAGAAACTAAAATTTTGTGTTCTTTAATTTGAGATTTTTATTGTACCTTTAAATATCTTTGAAAGTTTGTACCTTAAAGGTAAAACTGACTGTATTATATTTATTTAAAACTTTTTTTTAAAAGTTTATACTCACTTGAACACAAAAATGAAATAAAATATATCTTAATAATAAAATTATAAATTAATTTTTTCTAGGTTTTTAACTTTGAAGAAAGGAAATTCATTCCATTATATGGTTGTAAGTTTTTTTTCTATTTAGAAGAATTGAGTAAAATTAAAATTTTTTCTCTATTTTGTTGTATTAAAAAAAAATTAAGGTACTCTACAGCACTTTGCTGATTTCACATTTTTTTGTTAAGAAATTTCAATAAAGAATCATACTTTTTTTATTATTAAACATTGACAAGATAAATAATGATTCTTAATTACAAATAATATCAAAGAATTATTCTTTAGTTGTTTATTATTTTTGTTTATTTGTATTAATTCTTTAATCTATAATTTTCAATTTTTTTGTCTGGTGGGCAGTAATCAAAAAAAAAATGATTGATATCTTCAATAATTTCTTAAAAAGGTATGAATTTTACATGAGTTAAAAAAATTTGATTTTAATTTATTTTTATCAGAAACATAAGAATACATGTTAACAGTTAGTTCTGCTATTAAGAGGTAAACATTCAATGGAAATTGATACATAAAAAAAAACTTAGTTAGGCTAAAAAATCTATTTAGAGTTAAAAAATATGTTTAAAAAATTAAGCTAATATTCTTTAAATTGAGATCTTTATATGTATTAAGTTTCATCCAAAGTTTGTTTCTTAAAAGTGAAATGACTGTAATTTTTATAGGCTATCTGGTTTAAATATTCATTGAATATGATAAAAAAATAACAATTGTCTAATAATTAGATTTTATAACTTTCTCAATAAGATTACTAAATATTAACTCAAGATAAAAATAGTAACAGCAAATTTCTTCCAACAATACCCTAAATTTGTGATTCTGAACTATGGATTGTGTGAAGTTAGATTAATTTTTTAAAAAAACCCAATAAAAATATAAAGTAAATTTGTTTTTTAAATCTATTCTTTAAAATTCTGGAAATTTTATCGTTAATAATGAATAAGGTAAATCCGAAGAAGATGGGAACATTTTTTTTTACATTTCATAAAAAAATAATCTTTGTTTGTGATGTATTCATTAATTGGCAATACCAAATTAAGTTTAATATTAATACTGATTGAATCAATGACACAGGTGTTTATTTCAAAATATGTATGTTAAAATATTTTCCAAAAATTAAAAAAAAAAATTACACTTTTTTTAGTAAAAACAATGTTAGACCAATTTCAATAAAAAACTTAACATATGTTAAAAGGTACAAATGATTTTTTAAACTATCAAATACAGTTATAAGTTTTCAATTCTATTTGAAATTTTGTTGAGATTAAACAATTATGAAAACGATTTTTTGGATCAAAAAGAAAAAAATAAACACCAATTTTTACCCCTTGGAAAAATATAAGATAAAATCGAGATCAGAAAATTTAATATCTTTTATTTATGCAATACCTTACTAAGAAACAAATTAAATTATTATCAAGAATCAATAAATGGTATTTAATGATTCTGTACATTTAAATACTTTTTTGAAGATTGTCTTTAATAAATATATTTTAAAAAAAAACTACCCCATTTTTTTGGAAATAGCTTATATAGTGTTTATTACTATTTTCAAAATTATTATTGTGTTTATTAAACTAAAATTCAAAATTTTACACATGGTTAAAACAGTACAAAGAATCACAATAATACAATTTCATTCAAATTGGATATAACTTTTTATTTTTACAAAATATAAAAATCATTTTTTCATCTTTTAGTTTATGTGTTTTCATTTCATTTTTTTGAATTACATAACTTATTTCGTTCGATCAAAAAAATTTTTCAATAATTGATATTATGTTAAAGTGGTGTTGTTCCAAATAGAAGAACTCAAATAAAAAGAAGTTGGTAGTATCTAACCATTTGATCAATCAATATTCCTAATAGAATTTCAACAAATTTACTAATGTATTTTTTTGTTTTGCTCTCTCCAAAAATTTTAACAAAACCTTAATTTATTTATATTGATAATTATTTATTTTTTGTTTTGTGAATATTATAATTTATAAACAAGTGTTAGTATTTCAATTAGTGAATGGTTCTAATTTGGTATTTCTTCTTGAATTAATAAAATAAGTTTTTTTTTCATATATTGAATTTTGGTGTGTTAAAAATTTTGAATTGGGGTTTATCTATTTTATAAATCAATAAAATTAAGATATAAATATTAAGGGTGATATTATCTTATTTTTATATAACAAAAAAGTATGTTAATTTTATCAAATGATCAATTTAGCAAAGGTGTGACAAAGGTTTTTCCAAAAAGTGTAGAATCCATTTTTTATTTTAAATAATATTTTTTGTTGAAAGTATTTTTATTCATAAAATTAGGAATGTTAAATTAAGAAGAATAATATCACTAATTGAATTAGAGCCTATTGATCGGATTCTTGAAAATATTTTGATTAAAATTTTACCAAAAAAACAACAAAATAATTAAACAGTTTTTTTGATAAAACTTGGCACTTTCAATTTCAATAAAAACGTTGGAACATATGATAAGAATAAAAAAGATTTCTTTTTCTGTTAATAAAAATCTCAAATTGTTTTATTTATACTTGAATAATGGTTTTATAACTCATTTTTTTTTTTTTTTTATTTATTTACAATTGAATTCATGAATTGAATATTACTAATATTAATAATTTCCGTTGTATAAAATATATATAAAAAGCTATTTCCTATCTAGTATATTAATAGAAAATTTCCAATTTTTGATTGGATAGAATTTTTTCTCTCGAAAGTTTTTTTTTTTTTTTTTTGGATAACAACAAGAAATCAAATTACAAATGAAAAACCACCATAAAATTAATAAAACAAACTTAATTTTTGTTGTTTAAATAAAAAAATTTCATTACAAAATCAAAGAGATATTTAATAAAATTAATGTTTGAATACAATAAAAAAAGTGGGTATTAAAAAAAAATAAATTTGAAAAAAAAATATTTGAATGGAATAATTTTTATTAAGTTCTGGATTTTAATTGAAAAAAAATGATTTTTTTGATCCAAATATTAACGTACAATAATTTTAAAACATTCAGTTTATGAAAAAAAAAACATGCCATTCTGTTTTCCTTGAATTCATTTATTGGTTATTAATATAATTCTTAATCCAAATAATTAATTATAATTATATTAGGTATAGACTAAAAGTTGTTTTTAAATATTTTTTCAATATAACAATCTTAAATTAAATTCAAAATAAGTTGAATTATTAGCATTGAAAAGGTAATAGATTTTATAAATTCAGAAACCTTGTTTCCATCATTTGTGGTTGAACCCGTGTCATCTTCTACATCTTTACAGTAGTTGGTTGGGAATTCTGGTTCTTCAAGTGCAATTAAATCTGGGTTATAACTAAAAAAACAATTAAAGAATATTATAAAAAAAATATTTTAATATACAAATATAATTCAGTTTTTTTGAAGATCATTTTTTGATTAATAATGATTTCCATCAAAAATTATTATTAAAAAAGAAAAAAAAATTACTTTAAGATGCCATTTACATCATCAATCTAAAATAAAATAAAAAAAGATAATTTAAAAAAATAAAAAATTTATAAAAATAAATTTAATTTTTTTTGCAATTATAATTATTAATCAAAAAATTTCAAAAAAACTAAAATTTTGAAAAAACTATTAAATTTTCCATAATAATTTTTTTAATGCATAGTTGAATAGAGGAAACAAATTAAGTGAAATAATTTAATTTAATTTAATTTTCTCTGGAAGTTCTTATTTTTTAGACAAGTTTAATAGAGTGCCAAGTTTGTATTTATTTGAACTTTAAGGTGGTAATTAAGATTACTTTTTAAGATTTTTTATTTTTTTTTTTTTTTGGAAAAAAGAGAACCTAAATACTATAAATAATTGAGAATATTTTACAAAATTATAAAATTTCATCAATTATGAAATGGTTAATAAATTGAAAATTTTCGAGGGAAGCGAAAATGCTTGATAAATTAAGATTCTTTCTTCTTCTTTTATTTTTATTTTTTTTATTTTTTTTGATTTTTTGGTTATCGATAGTTTTATAAAATGGATATTTAAGGTTTTTTATCCCTTATTTTTTTGTCCATTTTGTATCTCAATTTTGACTAAATATAATTCTTTCTTGTTGTTTCTATTTTCTTTTTCTTTTTGTTTTTTAATTTAAATAAAAAATTTCAGACAAATAACTAGTTTTTTTTTCTTTTTTTTTTTTTCAGTACAAATGTAGATTCTGATCCTAAGTTCCAAAATTTTTATATTTCTTAATAAGCAGGTTTAACAAAAAAACTTTCCATTACAATATTCCTTAAAATTAGACAAATATCTAATGGGTTTTCTTCCTCTATATATTTCAAAATGGGTGAATTATTTCTTTATTTGATAAATTCGATGATTCCTGAATTTAAATTATTTATTCAATCAAGTGTTTTCTTACAAAAATATAAAACTAAACAACAAAGAAATATACCTCATAAACTTTAGCATTTTCCCCTATACCTATTTGCAATTCTTCTATATTAGTAACATAAAACCAAGCTGTGAATACAGATTCATCTTCACTTCTGTATTCAAATATTGCTGTTTTTCGATTGTCTCCTTCGTGTGTACCACATGTGACACAATATCGTGCATATAAATCACTCTCAGTTGGTTGATCTGAAGAAAATTCACCATCTACCTTTACAAATCTAAAAGTTCCTTTTGATGTATAACCAGTCCCATTAACAATTGTTGTGTCGGTTGGAATGACCATAACTAATCTATCAGTTCCATCACCTCCCCAAAGTGCATCTCCCCATCCCCCAGAACCAAAAAAATTTGGTCCAAGCCAATTTTCTTCCTATGATATTATTTATGAACAATTGTTTTTTGGAATATTATATTAATGGATTTTATAAATTTTTTTAATAAGATAATAAATGGATAATTAATATTTTTGTTCACAAAGAACAAGATATTTAATATAAATTTATTAGTCTTTAATTTTGGAATTAAAATATTTTTTTATTTTTTTTTTTTTATATAATTTTCATTTAGATATAATTAGATAAGTATATTTGTATATAAACTCTATTTCAAAAAAAAAAATAGTTACATCAATTTTGTAATTGTGAAATTTCTTTCTAAATATTTTATTTTAAGAAGGACAAGGTTAAAATTACATTTAATATTGTTCGTTATTATTTAAATTTATATCTTTTATTTCTGAAAAAATCATAATAATTCAGTTAATAATACATATTAAAAAATGGTTGTAACTTTTATTTTAAATGAGAAACCACATTTTCATTTTTTTTGTAAACTTTGTTTTGTTCATTAATGAATCCAAAAAAACAATTTTCCAAATACCAATTATTTTTAATAAATGAACTTTGAAGAACAAATAAGAAATAATTGGAATAATACACATTAGAGAATTGTTGATATCTGTATGAAGTAAAATTAATAAATCAATAGATTTTCTTTTAAATTAAAAACATAGGATTCTTGGTTCACACTACTGGGAAAAAATAACAATGCTCATTTTGATCTACAATTGAAGATCCAAAGAAAATTCCAATAGAAATAAATATGATTTCTCAACAATCATTTTTACTGTTTCAATAACATTTGAATAACACCTTTTTGACTTTGTGTCGATCGATCTTTCAATAAAAAAAAAATTTGCAAATGAATTAAGTTTCAAAAAAAAAAATCGAAAAAAAAAAAAATAAAAAAATGTAAAAAAATGATTTCAATTTTGAAATTTTCCAAAATAAATTTTTTCTTCTAATATCCAAACAAACCCTTTAAACTTATGTAAATAACCTACTAAAACTGGTCTACTTTGACTGAAAAATGGTTTATATAAAGAAATATTAAAAAATGATTATTTATTTTGGAATACTGATCTTTATTGGTACTTTCTGTTAAATTTTTATTGATTTTTTATATAAACTTTTTAAATTTTTGGAGGAATTCTTTGCATTTTTTTTTTTTTTTTCCTTTTTGCTTTTCATTTTCATTTACGTTTTTTGAAAAAGGTGCTGTTTTTGAAAAACATATTTCTTTAAAAAAGGTAAATATTTAAACGATCTTTTGGATCTAAACATTGTTATTTTGTTTAAGTCAACTTTACAATATTTTATGAAATTCAATACTCAATCATTTAATCAATTTCTTTTTTCAATGAAATGGGGTTTCGATTGGTTTGAAAATCTTTAATGTAAGGAAAAAGAAAAGATAAAAAAGATAAAAAGATTAATTTTTTAAGAAAAGTAAACTTCCTATTTTTTATTTAAGTAATAATAAATTGAAAGTGTTTTTATATTTGAAAGGGAAAAAAAAATGAGAAAATGAATTTTCAATTTGATTAAAAATCAAAATTTGCAAGTTATTTATTCAAGAAAATATTAGCATATTTTTAGCAACTCTAAAAAACTTTAAAAAAATAATGTGATAAAAAAAATGATAAAACATAAATATTTTCCCAATCTTTCTAAACTCTTTTTCAGTCAAAGTTTCCCTGTTTTATTTTAGTAATAGAGTATATTCTCTGAGTTTAATTCATTATTCTTCTCAAAATAAATTTTTAATTTTTAGATCTGAATTTTTTTCTAATTTAGCAAAATAAATTTTTAATTTTTAGATCGGATTATTTTTTTGCTTTTTATACTTTTTTTTCTTTTCTTTTTTTTTTCTTGTTATCATTTATTTTTTTTTTTTGATGAAATTGAAGTCAATTTAATAAATAAAAAAAATGTTTGAAGACTTCAAATTAACTTTAAGAAAATTGAGTCAATGTAATTCCTTTTAAAATTCATACACTTACTATTAAAAAAATATTATTGTTAACAATTTTAATTTTCCAAAGAAATCGAGAAATTTTACATGAGAAATTCTAAAGAAAGATATGTTGATTAAAAATTTTTTAAGGTTTATTTTTTTGGAAATTTTATAGTTTATTCGAGTGTTTTTTTGATGAATATCAACAATAATCTGAAGTTAATTATTTCTCTTATTTCTAAGCAACCGTAGTTTGGTTGATTCTTAAAAAAATTGAATTTTTCATTTTTTGTTGGTCACTTTTGTGTGAAATGGGGTTTAGATTACATTTGAAAGTATTATGATTTGTTTTATTATATGAAATTCGTGGTGTGTGCATTTTTTGAAATAGATTTGATATTTATGCATTTTAATCCAAATGAAAGAAAAAATTTTAAATCAAAAATAAAAACAGGTGTGTCCAAAATAATGAAACGAGAGGAACAAAAATTGTATTCGATAAATTTGTTGAAATTTCACAAAAAAATATTGATTGAACAAATGATTAGATACCATCAACTAATTGTATATGATTTTTCTATTTTACAAACTCAACAAAAAACTTCTATCAATCATCAAAAACAAATTTACAGATCTCAGGAAACAGATTATGTAGCTGTAAAAAAGGAAATGAAAACAAAACAAAAAAGACAAAAAATTAAATAGTTTGTAAAATCGAAATTATTTCCAAATTGAATGTTAAATGTAGTATTGTTATTCTTTCGACCGTTTAAACTGTGTTGAAATTTTTGTAATTTAGTTTAGTTTGGAAATTCAAAATTATTTCCAAATTTCATAAAACTGTGGCCTTATTGTTATTCTTTAATTCTTTTTTTTTTTTAAAGTCTTGAAATTTAGTTTGTATCAAACTCTCGTTGTTGTTTATTCTGTTCATAGAGTGTTAATATAAAATCTAAGTGGCATATTAATACTGATTGAATCAATACCCATTGGATTTATTTCAAAATATTGTGATTTAAAATAAACTCTTTTTCACTCAAAGGGGCCCAGTTTTATTGAAGAAATGGATAGACATTCTTTGAGTTTAATTCATTACTCTTATCAAACTAAAATTTTAATTTTTAGATCTGAATTTTTTTCTAATTTAGATCTGAAAATTTTGTTTTTTTTGCTTTTTGCTTTTTTTTTTTTTTTTTTTTTTTTTTTTTTTTTTTTTTTTTTTTTTTTTTTTAAAAATTAACTTTGAAAAAAAAAATGTTTGAAAAAACGAAATAAACCTTAAGAAAAGTTAAGCTTTGTATGTTCTTTTTAAAATTCATATATTTACAAGTAAAAAATCTTATTATCAACGATTTTAATTTCCTAAAGAAATTGAGAATTTTGTATGAGACGTTCCAATGAATGGGCCCAAAAAATTTTTTAAATATTTTTTTGTTGTTGAAATTTATGGTTTGTTAAGGGGTTTCTTTTATAATTCTGGTCTCTTATATGAAGTTTATTATTTCTCGTATTTTTAAACAATCTAAGTTTGGTTGATTCTTAAAAATAAAGTGACTTTTTCATTTTTGGCTGGGCCCCTTTGAGTGAAATGGAGTTTAGTTCAAAAAAATAAAAAAGATAATTCCCAATTTTTTTGCAGGAAACAAGATACAATAAAATTCAATAAAAAATAGACAATATGATAAGGATGGAAATAATTTTTTTTAACGATATAATACAGTTGTAAGTTTTTCATTTAATTGGAAAATTGTCAAGATATAAACACGTTATGAAAACGTTTTTTTCAATTCAAAAGAAAAAAATAGCCACCAAATTTTTAACCTTAAAAAATATCATAAAATTGAGATTACAAAATTTTATATCTTTTATTGAATGTAATGACATCTTAACAAATAAATTGAATTGTTATTGAGTCAATACATTACAAATAATGATTTTGAATATTAAAATAGTTCAAATAGAATTACATTTAATAAAAATATTTTAGGTTAAATTTGTAACGCTATTTTGAAAATAGCTGATAAAATATATTCATAAGTAAAAAAAAAAAAAAAAAAAGAGAGGGGGGTTACCTGGTTATTTTCATCCACATACCTAATTTATTGAAAAAATTAAGAAAAAGGTGAAAAATAATTTTTTTTTATTAGATTATATTATTCAGTTTAAAGTTTTCTAAATTTAAAGCACCCATTTTAATAGAATAAAGAAAAAAATGTTTGCATTTTTTAAAAATAATATTTTGTTTTTAATTTATCTTTATCATAAAGTTATTTCAATTAAAAAATAAACCTAATAAACATTTAGATTAGCATTCCAAAAAAAAAAAATTATGAATATTTTTTTTTTCAGAAAAAATCGCTGAAATTGCAGAAATTACAAATCCCAAATAGTATCTTTCTAAATTTCCAGATTTGTATTTTCTAAAAGATAGTCTCTACAATTTCGTTTTTGGGATTTTAAATTAAATTTTTGATCAATTATTTTATTAATTAGCAGTACTTTGTTATTTTAAAAAATCAAACAATTTTTTCCCCTCTTTGATTAATCAACATTTTTAAATGAGTATAATTTTGAGGGTATTTTCTTTCTGAGAAAATTAAAAAAAAATGTTAATTTTTGTTTTTAATTCTAAAAAGGTGCGTTAAATATTCTATTATAAGTATGTGTGGAATAATATTTTTACCAAAAAAAGACATCATTTCCATTACCGCCAAACATACGAAAATCATAAGAGTTTCCATGAATAGCAACAATATCATCGCCATCGTTTTCATCTATTGTGTCTGTTCTTCCTGAATTTCCATTTCCTAAATCAATGGCAGCACGTCTATTTATTTTTATTTATTTGGTTTCATTGTAATAAAAAATATAATTTTCAAAAAAGTAATAAATAAGATAATTATATTTTAATGATAAATTGATCAAAATAGCCAAATTCTCATTAAAAGTAACACAATGTGTGATTCCTTCAATCATGTTTACTCTGTATTCGCAAAGAAACAATGACTGTTTGTTTAACATAAATAGAACAAAATAATTAGCATAACTTTTAAATAGTAAATTTTTGGTATTTGAGAGTTTATATCCTATGTTGACAATTTAATATACTTGATCCTTCTTTTATTTTATTTTTTTTTTCCTATTCAAAAAAGAGTTTTTTTAATTCCAAAAAAAATTTCAAATAATTGGAAATTTCTTTTTTTCCGTCAAAACAAGAATTTCACAACAACACTTTTGTGATATAGTATTTACTTGACTTGGTTTTTGAACAGAAGAGATTTTTACAAACACACAAAACATCTTTTTTATTTTTGGATGATATTTTTTTTGTTTGTCTTGTTTTTCTCAAAACTATTTATTAGTATCAAGACAAATTTGGGTTGAGGTTTGTGAGGAAATTTTTTAGGAATTTTGCATGAACCGATCTAATGGAAATTAAATTTGCAAAAATTAGTCAGTTTTTGTAAATTAAAAAAAAAACTTTGCCTCAGTCAGTTGATTGAATAATAAAATGATCTTTTTAGGAAATTGGAATTTTGTTGAATTTAATACAATATCAAACCCACTCCCCTTTCTTTATTAAAATGTATCTTTGTAGGAAATAACCAAGGATTAGTCATCAAAAAATACAATTTTCCTACATTTTTGACCCTTTAGAGCGGCTTTTAAAACCCTCTTAATGTACTTCCTATAACTGTAAAAAAAAAAAAATAAAAAAAAAAAAAAACTTAAAAATTCTATACACGATGTCAGGGTTTTAAAAATTGATCTAAAGGGAAATTTTCTCAAAATGTAGATTTTTTCCAATAATCTTTTTTTTCATTTTTTGATATGAAGAAACGATGGAAGACAATTTTAGGAAAAATGTTTTATTTTTTACTTCTTAGATCTAACTGGGCTAAAATTTGTGAGATTTACCAACCCTTAAATACCGATCAGAGCACACAGAATAGCGATTTTGAATTTGAAACGTAGTTTTTAAATTGTCATAAAAAAAACAAAAAAAAAAAAGAATTAAAAATATTTCTGTTTTTCTTTAATTCGCGAAATTTTTAAAATCATTTTTCGAGAGTAGAATATTGCATTTCAGCCCTCAGAGACTATAAAATTAGGTCATTACTTCAGAAAACAAAGAAGAAGTAAATCATCAAAAATATACTTTGAATCGAAAAACTTTTTCATTCATGATTTACAATCCCATAAAAAAATTGAAAAATGGAAAAAAATTGTCAAATTGGGAAAATTATTAAATTTCAAAATTGGTCAAATTCTCATTTTTTTCAAAAAAGTTAATTCCATTTAAATATATTGACTGTAAGTATTTAAAAACATCTTTACGGGTAGGTTAGGGTAGGTTAGAGTATGCTAGAGTGGGTTTTTGGTGTTTGAATGGTATACTAGAAAATTTTGTCAAGGATTTTGAAAAAAAAAAACAATTAAGAGAGGAATTATACTTTCGCAACTTGTTTTAAGGGGAAAAAAATTTACACTTAACTTTTTGAGTTAAAATTGGATTTCGAACAAATTTTTAAAAATATTTATTTTTGATGATTTCAAAATTTTGGATTTTCTACAATTTAGTAATAAAATACTACCAATCGCAAAATAATCATTTTGCTTTTTCCTCCCACAACTATAAAAAAACATTAAAAACTTTCATACTAATGATAATCAAGAAACTCTTCAAAAATATGAAAAATTTCAATTTGAAAAATTTTGAAATTTAATAATATACCGGTCAAATTGATTTTAATTGTAAGATGGTATCAATCTTAGGATGTTAGTGAAAGGGAAACTTGTTCAAATTATTTTTTTACTTTTTTTTCACTGTACAATAAAGATATATGAAATTGAAATTTCTCAAAATGGATTAATACCCAATGTTAAAATCTTGAATCCAATTTCACATGAATAGAAAAAATCGTAGCAGAGGATCAAAAAATTCAAAAATTCATTTTTGCCAAGGTTTAAAATTAAACAATAAAAATTCAAATCATGAATATTTTTAAATTTTGGTTTGATTTGATGTTTTGGATTCTATTTTAATTCTAATAACCAATCTAATTTTTGTGACGAGGTTTTTGTTTTAAAATGGGGGGGGGGGGGGGGATACAGAATAAAATATAAGAAAATGAGAACTTTTACTGGTACTGTTTTACAATTAAAACCAATTGGGCATTTTTTTTCATTGAGTTAAACAAGTTTCTTTGGGTAAGGTGATCTTTCTTATTTGGTATTAAGAAAGAAAAGATTTGTTCAAAATACACATTTTTTGTTGGACACTTTATTGGTTTACTCTTTGATTAATGACGAGTATCCGTTGGATCACATTTACAGAGTCAAAACATAGATCTAATAAAACCAATAATTTTTTTTGGAAAAATGTTAAAAAAATCAAAAAATTAAAGTTATTATTCTGATTTGCTTTATTTCTGTATTTCTTTTCAGAAATAGAGTAAGTGGATGATTTTGGTTTCTAATTTTCAATATACAATGACACTCAATAAAAAAATCTACTTTAATGCATGTTTCTCACAATTGATATTTTTTTAAAATTTCGGGGATCGTAAACTTTAAGGAACTACAGTTTGTTAAATAACACGTGTCGAAGTTTTCATATGTGTTTTTGAAAATTATTAGTGTTTTTTTTTGTAAATAACTGTTGTTTTTTTTTGTTCATTGTTTATTTTTTCAAAAGCTGTCGTTTTTGGTTTTTATTTTGTGTTTTACAAAAAATTCAGTTCAGTTTAACTATATTTTCAAATCAAACAATATGTACACGAGATCATATTATCCAAGTGTTTTTCTACAGCCTTCAAGACCAATCTCCTCATAAAAGAGATCTAATTGAACCACATTTAAATAAAACAACATCAAAATCCACAACAAACAAATCTTTCAATTTGAATAAATGTACACAAAAAAATCAATAAAAAGGATAAAAAGAGTTTCTTGAAAACTTTTTTACTGGTATCTCCACATTTAAAAAAATGATATATTAACTTTTCAAAGTTTTTTTTGAAAAAGAAATAAACCAAAATTTTCATTTCATTTTCCTTTTTTCCTTTAACCTATCGTCTTCAAATCCTATATTGTAATTGGTTGACTTTATTTATTTGTTTTCATTCTTTTTTTTCCCCTCTATTGGATGAGATAAGAATCCTCAGTGGAGAAATATTTCATATTGAATGAAAAGTTAATTAGCCAATATTTTATCTGATTAAAATTCGACAAGAACGTGCCCAATGACCAAATTATTTAAAAATCAATTCTTTTTCAACAAGTTTAATAATGAGAGCAAATTAAATCTCTAAAAAGATCAATTTTCATTGATTATAACAAGATCTTTCAATTTTTCAATCAATTAGAAGAAAAAATATTTTGGAAGCTTTGAAAAAAATATCTTTTATGACTTTGAGAAGGACAATATTATTGTCAAGACAAACTTCCCTGTTAAAAATAAAGTAACTCTTGAAAACTTTTCATTTCAACAACAGATAATAATTGAGACCAATTTCAAAAAAGTTGGGATAACAATACCGAAAAACACTTTATGAAAAAAACACAGTAAAAGTTTAAAAAAAAATATAAAAATCAACATGGGTAATTGAACATACTATTAATTTTAAAAAAAACAAAATGAAATCTTGTGAGATCTTAAAAAAAAAAATTGTAATTTTTGTATGGATGATGAAATGGATGAGTTAACTTCATTTAAATAATTTATTAATTTTAGCCTATTTTTAGAAATCAAAATTTCTCATGTTTTTGGGATTGTCATTTTAAAAAAGTGATAACTTTTTTTTTTTTTAAGGGACTAGTCTCTATTAATTTTTTTTTTTGACCAATAACTAAATAAGGAATCCTTATCTTGAAATATGTTTAAAATTGAAAATAGACAGGTTTTTTCAATGTTAGAACTTTTAGAACTTGTTTTTTTAAAATTTTACAATTCTGTCAAAAAAAGTGACTTTTAAAAATTTTTTTTTGAAAAAAAATATCTTTAATGGATGAGAATTTTTTGATTAATTTTGGATTTAATTATTTTCTCAAAAATAATATTTATTCTCATTTTGAAAAACGAAAAAAGAATTTAAAACTAGTGAATATTTTCTCTTTCACTTCTGTTCATCCAACTTGACTCTATAAAGAACTCAATTTGTTTTATCAATAATTACTTTTTAAAAAAATAGTTCTTATTCTTTTCTTTTGATTTTTTTTTGACCCTGACAAAAAGTTTTGGAATGATAATTTGGGAATACTTAAAAAAACTTCAAATCCAACAAAAAACAAAAGATTGGAAACTCAAAAAGTAGATACATGAAAAAAAAAGAACGGTAGAAGGAAAGAATAAAATCTTTTTATTTGAGTAAAGCATATATTGCATATTTTTTTTTTGAATCAAACTGTTTTTCATGCAAATCCAAAAAAAAATCTTTTCAGGTTTATCTTTCAAATTATTTTTTTGTATGTCTACCACAAACACAACAAGGTTTTGCTTTCTTGTTTATATTTTTTTTTATTTTTTGCATTTTTGCGAAAAGTTGAAAAAAAGCAACTTTCAAAAAAGTGAAAAAAAGGAAAAATTTTTTATTTCTATAAAAATAATAACTAAATTCAATGAATGTCATTTATCGAGATTTCATTACTATACAAAGAAGTTTTTCATTTTGGTTTCAAATCTAAGTAATTGACAAAAAAAATTCTAAATCTCTATTAAGGATTATCAGAATTTTATGCTCGGTGAATACTATTTTTAAGTGTAGAAACATATTTATTGGCTTAAAAGAAACTCGATCTTATAGATCTTGCTAACTCTAAAATTTAGGGTGTTTTTTGGAAATTTTTGAGTTTGGCAAATCCATTTTTAGGTTGAATTTAACATCTTTGATATTTTCTCTTGACAAATCTTGATAGTATTCTTGAAAAAATAAAGAATTCCTTGCTTTCTTCTCTGGTGTCTCTAAATTGGTTTTTTTGATGCTGAAAAAAAATTTTTGGGTTAATTTTGTTTCGTTGGGTATTTAAAAGCTAAGTGCATTGATTAGGTTTCTGGACTTTTTTTTTTTTTTTCGATCTTTGGGATCTTGAAACCCATTCTATTTCCTTTACTATTTTTTTTGAGAGTTTTGTTAGGGGTAGTTGAGTAATTCTCCCAACAAAGTAACAATACCTCGAAATCAACTGATTGGGTTGTTTAACATTAGGTGGTGGTTTGAGAAACTTAACAAGCATTCCTTTAGACAGGTGCCTTTAATATTTTTTACTTTTGTAATGCTATCTCAACCACAAACTTGATGAATTGGTAAAATAGAGAAATTTTAGTCTTTAATGGTAATTGCTTCGATCCTTTTGTGTTGGGAAATGGGATTTTAATTGTTGTTTCTATACCCTTTCTACACAACAAACCCAAAATATAAAATCCCAATTGATAGATTTGTGTTCCTTTGAAAAAATGCTTTGTGTTTTTCCAAATTAAAAAAAAATTTAAAAGTTAGAACAAAAAATAAACAAAAAAAAAACTCTTTTGTAAATTATTTAAAGAACAAAACCAATTCAAAACTTCAAAATAGCATTACCAAAATTTCAGATCCTTCACGAAAAATAAAAAAAAATTCCCTTCGTCAAATCAAAAATTTTCTCTCAAAATTTTCGACTTCCAAAATGATATTGTGAAAATGTCACTCCACTTTATATTGAAGTATGTTAGAGACCGTAGTGAGTGTAGCCACCCATTTGAAAAGAAAGTGGAGTGACGTTTTCCCAATATCCAAAAAAATAGCTTTTTATTTTTGCCTTGCTTTGTTGGGATTTTTCGAAAAGTTTTTGGATCAATAAATGATTTTAGTCAAAATCTTAAATTGCTAAAAATTGGCAATATTTTGACTTTCCCTCAATTCCTTGTATTTTAAAGGTCTTAATCTATTCGCCGTATTGTATTTCAATGCCCACAGAGCATAAAATTCAGATAGTCCTTAAATTTACCTAAAAAAATTTAATAGAGACTAGTCCCTTAAAAATGTAAACTTTTTTAAAAAGTTTAATGTTTGAATAAAGCGAAAAATTTTTATAAAAAAGTGCTTTCCTTCCCACTCCGGTATATGTGACTCACATTTAAAGGTTGACTCTTCACTTTTTTAAACCAGAAAACTTTCAAAAAGTTTTGGTTCTGAACAAATTTTTCCTTTTTTAAAATAGAAAAATTCAAAAAAGGTCTGAAAAAATTCTTCACTTTTTTAAAAAGGATTTGTAAAAATTAAAAACAGTTACACGCAATAGAGTTAATTCTTGAAAATGGTGAAATATATTGCTCGACTTATGTCAACAAGTATTATTATACAAAAAAAACAAAAAAAAAAAAGAAAAGAGCGGTAAAAACATACCCTATATCACGAACATACACCCTGTCATTACCGGAAAGTGTATGGATTGTGGCTGTTTGAAAATGAAACTTTCCATCGGGAGATCTTTTTGATGGATCATCTAAATTATTACAGTAACCGATCAAAACAAGATCGTCATTCGTGCCTATAGCCAAAGAACAAAAAGAAAAAAGAAAAAAGAAAGGTAATTTTTAGGATCATATAAAACAAAACAAAAGTGTATTGAAATTATTACTAGTTCTGGCGTCTAAACTCCAGGCATCTAAAAAGCTAAGTACTGTGGGTCCTGATCCAAATGCAGTGTCTCCTGTGCTATGTATTTTACCTTCTGGGCCTAAGCCAGCCAAATTGAGCCCTGCACTCCCTTCCCAATAGCTTCCCAATGCATCCCAATCAGCGTTCGTTTCATGTGTTACGAGTTTCCATCCAAACTGATCACCATTTTCGTCGAAGAGCTCTGTAAAGTTCCCCAAATTATCCTTAAAATTCCTCCAATTTGCCAGTGAGGAATCTTCCCAATCCCAATCACCTTCAAGTTTCCAAAGTTATTTTTTTGAAAAGAAATTTTTTTTAGAGGAAAGGAAAAGGTTGAAATATTTCCAACCAAGAACTGTGATTTTTAAAATTCAAACCTGGTGGGAGCGGTGTGTCGGTGTCACTATTATATTTTGAATCAAATAATCCTTCAATTGGAAAAGTTGGTTTAAATTTACCATTCCAACTATACTGATCAGGAGTTACTTTCATACTTTCATAGGAAGAAACTGCGAGAACAAACAAAAGTATAAGGACAATCCTTGTGAAACTCATGTTGAATAAATTATTAGAAAAAGTTAAATGAGTGAAAAATGGAGTAAAGTAAGGTTATGTGGTAGTGAGTGAATTTGAGTTTTCTAGAAATTATTTGTTGTCCAACAAATTAGGTTACTTGGAAGTGTTCTGTTCTTATTTCGTCAGAATTATTGTTTTTCAAAAAGTTTCCTGTTATTTTATGATGAGGAAAATACAAGAGAAATTAGTTTTCAAATCTTTTGGTCTCGGTTATTAAAGTCATAAAAATACATTTTTAATTTTACTTAGTTGCCAAACAAAAAAATTCTTTTTTGAAAGGAAAAATGTTCTAAATTCGAAAACAAATTTTTTCATATTCGAAAGCTAATTCTGTTTTTGGGTTAATTTTTTTATTACCAAAATTTTCTTATTTTGTCTTAAAAAAAAAATTAAACAAAACCAAAGAGAAACCCAACCAATTGAACAGTGGTTTATTGGCGTAAGACAGGTTTTTAAAAAAAAAATACAAAGAGATTTTGGGAGAGAATATATTCAAAACAAAAATTTTTTTCCGACTATTTACTTGATATCTGAGAAATATTCGTGATTACAAAATTTCACTTGAATTTAAATTGTTGTGTTTTTACATGAGAAAAAACACAAATGGGTTATTGATTATGAAAAAAAAAATTTCAAAATTAGAGATCACACTTTTTCCACTATTATTTAATTAGCAGTTCCCCGGTCATGTGATTTTTTGAGTTAAAAGAAAATGTGAAAAGAATTCTCGAAAAAAAAAGAAAACTAAAATTAGTTTAGGGACAAAAAGTGGAAAAGTAAAGATCTAAATAAAAGATATATTTTCTTTTTTTCCGAATTATAACAAAAATTATCATTGATACAAGTATTCGAAAATAATTTCTGAATTGGATCAAGGAACAAATTTATAAATTGATCTTATAATTAAAACAAAAATTAAGTCGGAATTTTAGGTATTTTGGTTGACTTCAAATTGTAAAAAAAAAATGTTTGAGTAAAAAAGTTAAACTCAATTTTCAAGAACTATTAAACAATTTATCTGAACATATTGTGATCCAATCTCATTTAAATTGTGAAGTTTTGTTGATCAAAATATTCCTCAATTTGGATCAAAAAATCATTTTATGTGTATTTTTTTAATGAAAGAAAGAATTAGAAATTTTTAAATAAACCCCATTTACATATTATGGGCCCATTAAAAATCAAATTTTAGAAAGAAATATTTTTATAAATTGAAGTTATCTATTCTTATAAAAAAATTCAATAATTTTTTATTTTTTTTTTATTATTATTTAAAGAGGGTGTTGTTAATTCCTCTTGTTTTCCCCAACTCCTATATTTTAATTTAGAGATTTTTTTAAAGATTTTCATATATACTTTTATTTTCCACTAAGGCTAATCAAGCTAAAGAGTTTTTTCTGCTAATAATATTAAAAATATTATTATTTTTTAATATATGAGATATATTGATTATTTTTAATTCGGATATCCAGATTTTATGATTATTTTCATAGGCTGGACTGTTCGAGAAAAAATCACTCTTTTTGTATTCAGTTCTATATACGAGAAATATTTTTTTTAGTAAAATATAAAATAAAAGAAAAGTTAAAAAAAAGGAAAAAAAAATTGTGTCATTTATTCTGAAATTTAGTTTTCAAAGCCCAAGAACCCCTACATGGAAATACGAGAAATGAAAAACAAAAAAATAATTACGATTTCCAATCCTAAAACATGAAAAAAATTTACAAAACCATGAAAAAATAACTCGACTATTTAAGATCGCGTTTTTTAATATTATTGAACATTGGGTTACTTGAATTTTTCCATTGTAAACTAAATTTCAGAATATATTACACAATTTTTTTTTATTAACTTTTTTTTATTTTATTTTTAGATGAAAAACATATATTTCTAATATGTAGAACACTGAATATTAAAATAGTATTTTTTTTATTATAATAGATAGGTTCAATTTATAAAAATATTTTTTTCCCAAATTTGATTTTTAATGGGTTAATGATTTTGAAATGAAGTTTATTATGAAATAATAATAATTCTTATAGGGAAATTGTGATTTTTTCATATTTATTATTTTATTTTTTGCTTTTTTGTGTTTTTTGCTGAATTTTATTTCCTAACAAGACACCGAAGGACACTTTTTAGCCACTTTGGTATTTTTTTAGAATCTCCTTTACCAAATACCCTAAACATTTCGTTTATTTTTATAATTCAATTATTTTTTTATTTTTTTTCTTTTTAACAAATACTTCTTCATTACAAAATAAATTAATTTGTGTTACATATGTAAATTTTTGAGAATTATTACCTTTAAGGATCTTTTAAAAATATAATTTACAGAAACCCATCTCTGTCAAATAGTAAAAATGCTTTTTTATTTTTTAAGTTTTTTTTTTAATAAAAATGTTATTTTTAATTAAAAGTGACAATATAATAGTATAAATCCTAATTTTCAGGTAACTTGGCAATATATTTTGATGTTAAAATTATTCAAATAATAGTTATTAAACTATGGATAATATATATAACCGTTGCAAGAATTCTTATTAATTCTCTATTAGTGTTTGTACCCTCAAAGAAATACCCCCTTAATATACAGTCAGTTCCACTTTTAAGACACAAACTTTCAACAAAATTTAAGGCACAAAAAAAAATCCAAAATTTAAGCACATTTTTTTGGAAATTTTTATTACACAAAGTATTTTACGTGAATTTAAAGTTTGTGCCTTAATTTAAGATTATTTTTTGTGCTTTAAATTTCGTTGAAAGTTTGTGTCTTAAAAGTGGAACCGACTGTACATGGAAGAATGCCACTCAATAAATTACAGTAACGCTCAATTTTCCCGTCCCACGACAATGCTACTGTAAAAATTTCACTGTTAATAAAAAAATTATGTTTGAACACGTGTAGTTTTTTTTTTTTCAAAAAAATTATAAGTTGCCCTCATGGGAAATGTTTTTTATTTGAATAAATTAGGGGTTTTGAATTTCATACAATATCAATAAGTTACCAGACTTTTATTAAAGTAGAACCAAACTTAAAATAATAAATAAAAAATCCTATTTTTTTACCCTTTCCCACCAATTCCAATTGATTAAAATTATATTTGATTCCTCTCAAGTCAGCTTTTAAACCAAAAAAAAAAAAATCATTTAACAATATCAAAAAATTGCAAGGGCTATAAATGAATTTGTAAAGGGAAATATTCTCAAAAAGTTTATTTTTGCCAACCTTCTTGTTTATTGTTTTGATAAAAGGGGAGACTAATTTTCAAAACTTTATTTCCACCAAAGAGTTCTAAATTTGTTTTTCAAATCTCAATTATATTTTAAAATTGATCTTTGAAGAGCTAATAAGGAATATATAAGCAATTTCCAAAAAAGTGGGGCAAATTTATTTTAAAATATATCTTTTAAACAGAATCTTAAAAGAAGCTTTTAAACAGCCAAAATCATTAAATACCATTTATCGATTCTTGATTATCATTTAATTTATTTCCTAGTAAGGTATTAAATAAATAAAAGAGATTAAATTTTCTAATCTCGATTTTATCTGATATTATTTAGGTGCTAAAATTGGTGTTTATTATTTTTTTTTTGTTTGAAAAAATTCTTTTCATAACTTGTTTAATCAAAACAAATTTTTAAAATAGAATTGAAAACATATAGCTGCATTTTTTTGTTTAAAAAAATCATTTGTACCCTTTCCATATTTCCAGTTTTTTATTGAAATTGGTCGTACATTGTTATCACCAAAAAAAGTGCATTTTTTTTTTAATTTTTACGAAATATTTCATCCAGCCTATTTTAAAATAAATACCTTCGCAATTTGATTCAATTGGTATTAATATTAAACTTAATTTGATATCATCAATTAATGAATATTACCACTAACAAAGATTATTTTTTATAAAATGTAAAAAAAAAAATGCCACAATTTTTTTGGAAATACCTTAGAACAATAGACACATATTGTTAGTTATACTAATTTTAAGTCAACCAAAGCAATAAATATATATTCTTAAAAATTGAAAAACCGAACTTTACTTTTTTTATTATTGATTAAAGGGAGTGATCAAAGATCCTCTTACAGCAGCTCTGTTTTCAAACATTCAAAAGAATGGAGAAAAATCAAAGATTTTTCTCTATTCTTTCGAATACTAGAAAAACTATCAACACTTTTCATGTGGTTTTCTGTTTTATTGGAAAATCAATAGATTTTCGTTAGGTTTTTTTACTTTTTGAAATAGAAAGAAAAATTATTTAATTTACTTCACATTTCAAAAAGTAAAAAAAATTTAGGCACTTAACAAATAAAACAGAAAACCTCAAGAAGCGCTAGGTACTCTGCGGTACTTATTGGCACCCACCCTAATTACTAAAGATAAATTAGTAATTGAGATGACAATATATATATATATATATATTTCGTAACCGAATCATTTCCAAATTTTTATTGGTTGAAAAAACAAAAAGAGAAAAGAAAAAGAAAAGAAAAAATACAAGTTAGAAAACAAAAAAAAGGGTTTTTTATAGGAATTTGGTAAAAAATCAAAAAAAAAACCCAACAGTACATTTTTATCAAGAACACTCAAAAAACAAAAAAAAATCCCCATATTTAAAATTTTATCTTTTAATTATTTCTAAGAAATCGTGAATGCTTGGTTAAAAGGTTATTGTTTAATAGCTGTTTTTTTTTTTAATCCAATCTTTTTTGATCGTTCCAATTTATGTTTTTGTCTTTTCTTTTTATTTTCAAGTTGCCCATACCAACTAGTTTCTAACCTTCCAGTAACAATAAGGAACCACTTGATTTTTCTTCTAAGTAACTCTTCTTCTCAATAAAAAGGAAACTCAACAAGGGAAAAAAATATAAATAATAAAAACTGAACTTTCTTAGCTTGGTATTAAGGAGCTAGTCTCTATTATATTTTTTTAGACTAATTTCTAAAAAAGGATACGTTATCTAGAAACGATTTTAATAAGAAAATAAATAAGGTTTTTCAAATCTAAGTAATTAGAAAAAAAAATTCTCTATCTCAATTAAATTTTAGTAAAAAAATTTAATATAGATTAGCCCCTTAAAGAAAAAAAAGACAATACCATCTTAATCCCCACTTGAAGATCCAAATAAAATCACACTAGAAATCAATATTATTTTTCTACAACCATATCCACACTCCCAATAACTTTGAAATAACATGCTTTAGCTTTGTGGTTCAAGTTCTTGTAATACAAAATGGGTAAGCAATTATTCGTCAAAAATTAAAAATTGAAAATATTTTATAGTTAAAAATTAAATAGAAGATCCATTTTATATAACAGTGGGTGTATTTTTGAAATACCCAACTTTAAAACTACAGTCCAACAGGTGTTTCAAATATATACCAGTATTAAAGTATTTGTAACCTTTTTTAGTTTTCAAAAAAAAATTGAAAACTATTAAAAAATAAAATGTATAAAAATGTTTTTAATTTTTTAATGTCCAAAATAAATTATCTTTTATAACCCTAAATTCAAATGCTTTAAGGAATTAACATGGTCATTTATTACTCTAAGAAAATAAGATATTATCCTCTTGATAATTAACCTTCTGAGTACTATCATGTTTAAAAGGTTCTAAAAAAATTTAATTAAAAATATTATTATAATATACATTATTACATAATTCACTAAGTATCACCATTAAAAATTATATTTTTAGAAATTGTTTTTTTTTTTTCTAGAATTCCTTTTCCAAATTTAAAAATATCGAAATCTACTACAATTGTATTATTTTATATAATAATTAATATTTCAAACCCCCAAAGGTGTCACTATTTTTTCATTTTTTTAATATCAAAGATTTACACAATTATTATCAATATATAATCCTAAAGATTGATATTTTTTGTTTTCTTTTTAAGAAACTAGTTTTACTTTCAATACGTTTCCAATTTGTAGAAATAATTGGTAAAAAAATAATACCATAGAACCAATTATTTGATTTTTTAAGGCAAAAAATAAATTTTTTTAGCAACTAATTTAGATTTAGAGACAATTTTAAGAAAGAGATTTTGCAACATTGGTGTAGGTTGATTGATAACTCATCCTTCAAAATTTGTCTCGAAATGAAGATTTTTTTTTTGTCTTTTTGAATTTTTTACAAAGACAATAATTATTTTGAATTGATGGGATCAACTTTTAGTACCTATTTTACTAATCAGACGAGAAAGAGGACAACTTTATAATTAAGATAACTAATATGATTAACATTCAATAGCAACATACTTTAATTTTCCGCTTTTCCATGATAGACTCTATTCCCTTAAGAATATTTTTTATATTGGGTTATTTCAAAACTAAGTGGTTTCGTTTTTACAGTTTACTTATGTACACTTCCTTCAAATATAATCTAATTTCTTTCTTCTTTCAAATAAAAATAAACCTTTATAAAATTCTTTTAGGTATTGGTTGCATTTTTAACTTTTCAAAAATGAGAAAAATGGATCAAACATTTTTGCTCCCAATAATTCATTTCTAAAAAAAGTATTATAATGTGAGTTTGGTATTGAAGGAATCAGATTTTTACTTTATTTTGAATTATTTCGAGAACACGGTAAAATTTTTTTGAATTTACTATTAAATTTGTAAAAAGATTTTTTTTTGTGGTTGATTTTTCCATCAAATCTTGTCAATATCTGTTTAACTCATGTTAGTGATAAAAAAAATTTTTTTTAAAGGATAATATATAGGATTGGTTTAATTGAGTTTGTTGTTTTGAGTTTTTTTCTGAGAGTGAAAAAGAAAAATTTTATATCTGATAAGAACCAAAAGATAAGTAATAATTTGAAAGAGAACAGAGAGAGTTTTTTGATTCTTCTACTTTTCCAATTCTGACATTTTCTTGGAGAAACCCTTTCGTTTAACAAAATAGATAATTATTCACTGACAAGATTGTTCAGGATAATTTAGAATAACCTTTTGGATTTACACAACACAACTTTAAAATTGAGTGAGGTTTCTATAAGATCGATGACGTATTTGAATTGAAGATTTTTCAAAGATAAGAATTCACAAAATTACCAAAATAGACTGAAAAAATGGAAGACAAGCAAACACAAAAGACAAAAGCAAGAAAAACAACAATTCGTGACTGATATTGAATAGATTGAACCAACAAAAAGAATCATTTTTTTTTAATTTATTATTAAATTTCATCCTATTTATCAATGACAGAAGAAACAAAAACAGAAAAACAAACTGAAGAAAAAAAAGAGCTATCACTCCAAGAAAAATATGAATTGTGTTTATCAATTGCAGAAGAGTGCATCAAGCCAACAGAACTCTATTCCTTATTGGAACATATCGAGCAGCCACTTGCCTATGACGGGTTTGAGCCATCAGGAAGGATGCACATTGCCCAGGGTATTTTAAAGGTAATTAATGTCAACAAGCTCACACAAGCTGGTTGCAAGTTTATCTTTTGGGTTGCAGATTGGTTCGCACTAATGAACAACAAAATGGGCGGCGATCTTAAAAAGATCAAATTGGTTGGCCAATATATGATCGAAGTCTGGAAGGCCTGCGGTATGGACATGACCAATGTTGAGTTCCTCTGGTCAAGTGACGAGATCAACAAAAGAAGCAATGAATACTGGACACTTGTCTTGGACATTGCACGACGAAACTCTGTGAAAAGGATCCAAAGATGCGGGCAAATCATGGGACGAAATAACTCTGATGACTTGTATGCATCACAAATCTTTTACCCATGTATGCAAGCTGCAGACATCTTTTTCTTGAAGGCAAACATTTGCCAATTGGGTATCGATCAACGAAAGGTCAACATGCTAGCAAGGGAATATTGCGATTTAAAAAAAATCCGCCACAAGCCAGTCATCATCTCTCATCATATGATCATGGGCTTGAAAAAGGGCCAAGCCAAAATGTCCAAGTCAGATCCAGACTCAGCCATTTTCATGGAAGATTTACCAGGCGACGTCAACAGGAAAATCAATGGCGCCTATTGCCCAGAAGGAGACGTCGAAAAAAACCCTATTTTTGATTACCTGAAATACATCATCTTCCAAAAGGTCGACAGCATCACAATCACAAGAAAGGAAGAATGGGGTGGTAATGTGACTTACAATTCTTATGAAGAAGTCGAACAGGCCTTTATTAAAAAGGAATTACATCCACAAGACTTGAAGAAAGCAGTTGCCAAGGTAATCAACCAACTGATTGATCCAGTCAGACAATATTTCAAAAACAACAAAAAAGCAAAAAGATTATTGGCTCAAGTGAAAAAGGCCGTACTCCAAGAACAAAAACGTAAACAAAAAGAAAAATTGAAAAATCAAAAACAACAAGAAAAAGAACAAGTAAAAGAAAATAAAACTGAAAACGAAAAAGAAAAAAAGTAAATTCAATTAATTAATTTTTTTTTATTTCTTTTTTCTCTTTTTTTTTAATTTTTTTTTTCTTTTATTTTTAATTTTTTTTTTTTTATTATTTTTTCTAATTTTTCATCTTCACTTTCATACTTTAGATTATTTAAGTGTATTAATTAAGAAAGAGAAACGAAAATAACAAAAAAATTTAAAAAAACTAAATAAAAAGCAAAGATACTCTTTTTTATCATTTTTTTTTTTTGAATACATAATTTGTTCTTTCCTTCTGATTTTTTTCTTAATGCAAAAACAATTTCACACGAACCAATATTTTAAAGACTAACTTATTTACACCATAAATTTCAAGTTAAATTAACTCTACTTCAACTCAGGTTATTATTCTATGATCAATTTTTTTTTTCTCATCAATCAATCCTTCTTTTTTTAAATTATTTACAGTCTCAAATATTAACACAAATTACATCCTTATAAAGAGTTAAAATCTGTTCAAATGTTAAAATTAACCCTTAAATTGTAATGCTCATTTGCTTGACTATCAGAAAGATTGTCATTTTGCTTTTCATAAATGAGAAAATTTTATTTCAATTTCTTCAGAATCTTTTGTTTCAACCAAATGATTAGTAAGATTAAAAACAAGATCTTTACAAAGTTCAATTGAAATGCACAAAAATTGGTTTATTACTTTGGCTCTTCTTTTTTTAGCATTGGTTGTTATTGACACGGTAATATTTGAAAAGGAAAAAGGAAAATGAAATAAAATTTTCTCCATTTATTTTTACTGTAGTCAAAATAAAGCAGACAAAAAAAATTGATCCTATGTTTCAAAATAAAAAGCGTGTTTTTTTGTTATAGAAGACCTATATATTAACCAATCAAAGAAACCGATAATAAAGCCTAATTAAATATGATATTGGTTTCTTAAAGTTCTATTATTAAAAAATAAATTCCAAAAAAGAAGGATCAATTTGGAAAATTTATTTCAAAAAATAGAGTAAATTTCAATAAATTTTTTAAACAATGAAATTTTTAAAAACCAAAAAATTTGAATAATATGAAAATTTTTCAACAAATTACATTCATAATTTAAATTTTACTGAAAATAACCAGACCTTTACTTTCAAAATTGATTTGAACTTAGGTATAACTTTGTGCAGTGAATTCGATTTTACATTGTAGCAAGAAGAAAAAAAAGTACGGATAAGATTTTGAAACACGGATTAGAGTCTTTTGGCAGGCATTTTTTTGATCACTGTAGAATACCAGTTTATAAAGATACAAAAATGTTATTTATCATAAATTAATGATACACAATAATTCAATTTATTTGTTTATCATTACCTTACTTTAAGAAAGGATATAAAAATTCCTGATCTCAATTTATAAGCTGTTTTTCAAAAATAGGGGCAGATTTTTCATCAGAAAAAAATTAGTTTAATTGTGTTTTTTTTTGAATAATGAGGTATTTTACTAAATTATTTAGAGAAAATAGTTAATATAGATTAATAAATAAAAATGTTAGTATAATCATTGTATTTTTTGAAAAACAAATGAAAAAAGAAAAAAATAATAATAACAAAGTTTACCACTAATTTTGAAATTTGGCTTAGATGATACTTTTTCGGTATGAAAATCATTTGTTATTTTTTTCTTTTTGATACAGTTACAGTGGTTCCAAGGCTACGATAATTTTTTTAATAAAACACAATTGATTTTTCAATTCTTATTTTCCATTTTCAAAAAATTCGGAAATAAGAGTTATTATTCAAAAAATTTTTTAATAATAAATGATCTATTATTGAAATTTTTGAAACATCAAAAAAAAAATTCAAGATCCCACGAAACTTAAAGTTTAAGAGTCCAAAACAACTCAAAAAAAATAGCAATATACACTGATCTTTAAAAAATTTACCTTTCTAGAACAATATTCCTCAAGTGCTCCAAGTACCTTCAAAATATTTTTTTTTTGATGTTTCAAAAATTTCAATAATAGATCATTTATTATTAAAAAATTTTTTGAATAATAACTCTTATTTCCGAATTTTTTGAATATGGAAAATAAGAATTGAAAAACCAATTGTATTTTCTTTAAAATTGCATGGTATCCTTGAAAAGACTGTAGTTCCACTTTTAAGAAACAAACTTTCAAAGAAAATTAAGGATCAAAAAAAATCCAAATGAAAGAAAAGAATTAAAGTTCGAGAAAAATAAATTGTTATTAAAAAAAGTCATATTTTTTTATTTATTTATTATTTATTGAAGGGGTTATTAATCACACAAACTTGAGCCAATTCAAAGAAATTTATTCATAGTTTTTATTATTGACTGAAAAATAAGTTCATTACCCACTAAGGGTAATAATTACCTTGGATCTGTATTTGTTATAATATTATAAATATTATTATTTTTTAATATATTAGAAAAATTCATTTTTTAAAATTCTGATATCCAGATTTTGTAATTCTTTACATAGGCTGGTCAATTCCAAAGAAAATGGTCTAAATATTCATTGAGATATTAAATTTTTTTTTTTTACATAATAATTCACAATATTTTGATTTATTTTTATTCATAACATAAGAATACCTGTTAAGGTACTTTGTAAAATTTCGGAGTTTTAAAATTGTAGTTGAACCCTTCTATTTTAGATATCTTTTCTTCGTAGATTTTCCAAAATTTAGAAGAATTGAGTAAAAATCATAGATTTTACTCTATTATTTTGAATTCTAGTTAACAATTATTAACTGTTTTTTATTTTGAGAAATTTAAAAAAAACCTAGGAACTTGACGACACTTTTCCTTAGATTTTCTTTAATTGAAGTAATTAAAATAAAATTTCAAAAATTTACTTAAATCTTAAAAAAAAATATAGTTAGGTTTTCTTGAGTTTTCTGTTTATTTAGAAAATTAATAGTATTTCGTTAGGTTTTTTTGAGTTCTCTATTTATTTGTAAAATCAATAGACTTAACAAATAATATAGAAAACCTCAAAAAAACCCAGAACACTTAACCGATACAGTCAGTTTCACTTTTAAGGCACAAACTTTCAAGGAAATTTAAGGCACAATAAAAAACTCAAATTAAGGCACAAAATTTAGATTCTAGTAAAATAAATTGTACAAAAAATAATTACAAATTTTGTGCCTTAAAAGTGAAACTGACTATAAACAGAAAAACCCAAGATAATATAGGCACTTGATGACACCTAGCAACAGGGTTGCTCATTTATATTGTTATTGATTTGTATATTTTTTAAATATTTTTGGACTTTCCATCTTGAACTAAACTAGATTCCAAAAATTTGGACACAGTTTATACAGTTGAAAGAACATCATTACTGTAAATTCAAATTGGAAAGAATTTTGATTTTACAAACAATTTCTTTTTTTGTCTTTTTTGTTTTGTTTTTTCATTTCCCTTTTTGCAGTTACGTAATCTGTTTGGTTAGATCTGAAAAAATTTTTCAATGGTTGATAGAAGGTTAGTGTTGAGTTTGTTAAATTGGAAAATCAAATACAATTGGTAGAAGGTATCTTATCATTTGATCGATCAACAATTGTTGGTGAAATTTCAACAAATTTACCAATACATTTTTTGTTCAGCTCGTTTCATTATTTTGGACACACCTGTTTTTATTTTTGAGTTTTAAATTTTTTTTTTTTATTTGGATGAAAATGATTACTTATAAAAACATTAATACTGGAGTAACTTAAATGTAGTTTTATATTAGGTTTGGGAAAATACAATAAATTGGGTTTTTTTTGCCTATTTTTGATTTTGGGTGTGTCCAAATTTTTGGAACGGGGTTTATTTTCTTAATTTTTAATTCTATAATTTTTTTCTTCATATTTTTGTTGTTTTAAATTTTTGGAATACTAATTAATATTTTCTGATTCTTTTTTTTCTCAAAGGGAGATAATTAATTATATCATCAAAACCAAGGATATATAATTTTAAATTAACTTAAATCTTCTTTTATTTAATATTATTCTGACAGGATCAATTATCACTTCTGTTTTATAAATAAGCCTATGGGTGTTTGGTGAATTAAAAAAAAACTGTAATTTTTTTTTATTAATCCAAGTATCAATATCTTTAATATCTGTTTTTTTCAAATCAAATATTTTAAATCCATATTATAATTGGTTATAATATGGCCTTAAAAAGCCGAATTTTTATTCTATTCAAAAAATTTTTATTGTAAGATATTGAGTAATAGGTTAAAATTGACCTTAACTTTATCTAGATTTTATATTTTAAATAAGTTTTTTTCTCTAACCGAATACCACTATATATATAATTTTCCTTGGAATTAATATTTTTTTGTTTTATCATTGTTGGGATTCATTACAAAATCTTATATATATATATATATATATATATATATATATTGTAATTGAAAATTGATTTCTATTAACTATCCCCTCATAAGAAAAATAAGATCATCTGTAAACATTTGCACACATAACGCTAGTGATTTAATTTTTTTATAATGAAAATGAGTAATAAATCCAAATAATAAAGTATATAACGTATCACCTTGATAAATACCAATTGCTTCTTTTTAGTAATAAACAAGTAGATATTTTACAATAATTTCATTTTTTATAAAATTTTTAACTGACAAATTAATAAGTGAATGATGAATGGAGTCAAAACATTTTTGGATATCTATTGAAACAACTTAAATATTTTCTTTTTTAAATTTATTTTTTAATTTTTGATATTCATTCAAGAAGTCAAAACTGCAATTCTGGTATCTATTTTCTTTTCAAATACATATTTTTTTTTTCAAACTAAACTCCATTTCACTCAAAGGGGCACAGCCAAAAATGAAAAAGTCACTTTATTTTTAAGAATCAACCAAACTTAGATTGTTTAGAAATACGAGAAATAATAAACTTCTTATAAGAGCCGATAATTATAAAAGAAACCCCTTAACAAACCATAAATTTCAAAAAAAAAAAAATGTTAAAAAATTTTTTGTGCCCCATTCATTGGAACGTCTCGTGCAAAATTCTCAATTTCTTTAGGAAATTAAAATCGTTGATAATAAGATTTTTTACTTGTAAATATATGAATTTTAAAAGAACATACAAAGCTTAACTTTTCTTAATGTTTATAAGGTTTTTCAAACATTTTTTTTTCAAAGTTAATTTTTAAAAAAAAAAATAAAAAAGAAAAGAAGAAAAAAAAAAAAAAAAAAAAAAAAAAAAAAAAAAAAAAAAAAAAAAAAAAAAAAAAAATTTTACTAAATGAGAAAAAATGATTTTGATCTACAAATTGAAAATTTTAGGTTGATAAGAGTAATGAATTAAACTCATAGAATGTCTTCCATTTCTTCAATAAAACTGGGCCCCTTTGACTGAAAAAGAGTTTAAGTTACAATAATCTTGGATTCAGGCTAATAACAATTCAAGAAAAAATCTTGGGAGAGTTTTACAGTCAGTTTCACTTTTAAGGCACAAACTTTCAACGAAATTTAAGGCACAAAAAAGTATCAAATTAAGGCACAAAATTTGGAATTTTTTTTTATACAATTTATTTTTTCTAGAATTTGAATTTTGTGCTTTAATTTGAGACTTTTTTGTGCCCCAAATTTCGTTGAAAGTTTGTGCCTTAAAAGTGAAGCTGGCTGTATTAATTGAAATTGGTTGATAATTAAATGGTATCCCTTAAATAATTCCGAATTTTGTAACTTAATTTGAGATTTTTTTGCACCTTAAATATTGTAAAAAGTTTGTGCATTAATAGCAGAAATTTAAATATGATAAATTTAAATTTTTAAAAGAGATTTCATCTTGAGAAAAAATAAAGAGAAGAGAAAACTTATAACTACAATTTACTATTGAAAAATCATTTGCACCCTAATTATACATTTTTTTATGGAAATTGGTCGTGTCTTGTTTTTTTGAAAAAAAATGTAACCTTTTTTTTTTATTATTTTTTGAAAATATTTAAACGAACCTATTTCGAAATAATTACCATAGTCATTGATTCAATCAGTATTTATATGTATCATTTAAGTTTATCATTTCTATCAACAAAGAACCCTAACCAATAAAGATGATAAAAATAAGAATTTTCTAAACCCCTTTTCGTTCAAGACATCCAACCACTAATAAAAAATTCAATTATTTTACGGATCAACCAACTTACGATTGTTTAAAAATAAGATAAATAATAAACTTCAGATTAAGTCGATATTCATAAAAAGAATAACTGGACAAACTATAAAATTTTTAAAAAATAAAATACATAACCAAATTTTTGGTTCATAGAAAATGGAACTCTTGAACACAAGTTCCCAATTTGTATAGAAATTTAAAATTGTTGACAGTAATATTTTTTAATAGTAAATGTATTCATTTCAAACAAAATTATAAACCCTCAATTTTTTCAATGATAATTTGGAGTTTTTTAAAAAAAAAAATTTTTGAAATTTACTTATCAAAAAATAATGAAAAAGATAGAAGAATAGAAAACCAAAGAAAAAAAAAGCATAAAGCATAGAAAAAAAAATTGAAGAAATTAGAATAAATAATTCTGATCTACAAATTGAAATTTTATTTTTAAAGAATATTGGATAAAACTCATAAAATTTGTTATATTTCTTGAATAAAATTGGGAGACTTTTATGGTAAAGAATTTTATAAATTTACAGTGGATGTTTTCAAAGAATGTTTTGAATCCAAGATTTTGTATTTTATTTCTTGTTAATTTTTAAAAAAATAAAAATAATAATGAATATCTCAAAAGTTTATAAATCTTCACAAAAACATTCAAATTGAATGAGCTTTATATATTTACCGGACCTTGAACCATTGAAATCCATCGTTCCATTTGGTGGGTTTTGATAAACTTTATCGTTATCGTGATGCTTTGATTCTAATTCTGAATTTATTCGAAAAGTACATCTTATTAATAGATATTAAAGAATGTTAAATTAATTTATGGCAAATTAGAAAAAATAGAATTCAATATTTTTAAGAATAAAATAATAATTATTAAAAAAAAAAAAAAAATATTTACAAATAACCAAATAACGGACCAAAAGAATCATTCCACCGAATTGCTATTATTATTATTATTATTATTGTCATTTTTATTGTTGTTATTGTCATTATTATTACCAATTAGAAATTAATTCAAGTAAAATAAGGAGAATGTTAAAAATTGAATAATAAAAGAGAAAAAAATGAACTTACCAAAATTATTAAAATTTCCAGTCAAATTTAATATTTTGGGTTTTTGTAAATTATTTCCACAATAAAAAAGAAAAGATTTTGAAGAATGCTTGTAGACACCAGCTTTACTACCACTCCAACCAACATCACTATACCCACCAAAAACATAACCTAATTCATTTTTACAAATAATTAAACTTTCCCCCTTATCATCACATTTTTCATGCCATACTTTGATTGATTTTTCATCTCTACCTAACTGATAATTTAAATTAAGATGCAAATTATTTGGTATATGCTTGTACAATTTTTGGATATGTTCATAAGGTAGGATGTTTGAAGGTGACACGGGATCGATTATTTGAATTTTATAATCTGGGAATTGAATTTTATTAATTATAATTTTAAAGATAAAGATACCAACTTTTTTAATCTTAAATTTAGTTTGAAAAATTGACATTAATAATTTATTTTGATTCATATCAAAATTATTATTACATTTTTCATTTTCACCCCCACCACTTTCTTTCCCCTTACCCTTTTCCTTTTCCCTTTCCTTTTCCTTTTCCTTTTCCTTTTCCTCTTCCTTTTCCTTTTCCTTTTCCTTTCTCCCCCCCTTTTCCCTTTCTGTTTTCTTTTTGATTCGCCTACCCCCCTTTGGATCTTCATTGTTTATCTTCACATTATACTCACTCCACTCTTTTTCTATAACTTTATTATCATTACTGGTCTTATTTATCATTGTTTTTTTTTGAGTCCAATTAAAATCCTTTAAAATAAGCCTTTTTTTATTTTGTAAAGGATCGATCACAAAGCATTCAATTTCAAGATCATTTAGTTTCAGATTACTAAAATATTCATTATTTCCATTTTTTAGTTCAATTTGAAGACCAATTTTTTCATTTACAAGAAATGATTGTTTATTAAAAATTATTTTAGAATAATTAATAGAAATTGGTTCCAGTAGTATTAGATTATTTATTGATCTAATTGAGTTCTTGATAGAAAATAATTTTTTATTTCTCACATTACAAACATACTTTAAATTTTGAATAGCAAAATCATTTGTAAGTTTTTGTATTTTTTGAATTTTTAATTTTTGTGAAAGAATCTGAAAATTATTTTTATTTTTATTTGCCAAATTTAATAAGTTTAAATGCTTTTCATAATTTTGGAAATCCTTAATGTTCTGTTTTTCTTTCGAGGACTGAAAATTGAGTTTAATTATTTCTTCATTATATTCTCTTTCTATATCCTCTTTAATAACTTTGATTTTGTTTTTTAATTGCCTTTTTAATTTAATATAATTTTCTTCAACTTTGTTTAATAATTCGATCTTTTCGACTTTACTTTTTTCTTTTTCCTTTTCGATATTTAATAATAATTTTTTTCTTATTTTAATTGAGTTTTGGATTTTCTCTAGATCAACTTGAACGTTCCCCTTATTTTTACCAATTTTCCATGTTTTTTCATCATATTCGGAAATTGATTTAATATTATGTCCATTGTGTTTCGGAATCACACATTTATAACATAATATCTTTTCATCATCGAAACAATAAAATTCCAGTTTTTCTCTGTGCTTCTTACAAATTTCAGATTTAGCATTAAAATGCTCTTTTTGCTTATTTTCTATATAATTATTAATTGTTATTTTTAAAAATTAATTCAGAGTATTTAAGAAGAACAAGCATTTGAAATTAACTTGGATTGTTTTTACCAATTTGGTAAAAAATTGTTTTATAATTCAAAAAAATTGGGAAATGTTTTTTATTGTAAATGAGGATAATGCGAAAATTGATCATGGATAAATTGACAACTTTTTTAAAAATTGATAGTTTTTAAATTTTGAAAAGAATAATAAAAACTTTTGTTAAAAATTATTTTTAAATCAAATTAGGAAAAGTAAAAAAACTGTAGAGAATTTTGGTTTTATTAGTTTTTTTAGAAATTTTTTTTTAATTAAAGAAAAAAATTTTGTAATGTTTTCCAAGAAAAAGAAACACAAATATGAATTCTGTCATATACAAATCTTAGTACACATGTAGATTGGTTAGGATAGTAAAAGCTAAATTATATTATTGTTGCTACATTGAAAAAGAAAGAAATTTGGTACATATATTTTAAAACCCTTTTTTTGATAGTATTCACAAATTGGGGACAAATTTTTGATAACGATTATTAATTTTTTAATTTTTTTTTGGTTTGTTTTTATTTTTCAAAAATATACAGATCTAATTGTAAAAAGTTTTTTTGTTTAATATTTTTTTCCAATTATTAATATTTTTTAACATTTTTTTTCTCAATATTTTAATATAGGAAATTGTTGAAGAAAAATCTGAAAATAAAAATAAAAAAGCTGAGAATTATACTAAATATATGGTAGATCTTCAAAAACAATAATAAATAATAAAAACTTTTTCAAAAGGCACTATTCCAAAAGACGAAACCATTAAATAAACTATTTCCCAGTCACATACAAGCTTTCAATGGGTGTATTACAAGAGCTTAAAGAACTTGAATGGAAATATCGAATAAAAAAAAATTAATTTTTTAAATTAAAAAATTGAAATCATTTTTTTACAATTTTTCAATTTTTTCAATTTTTATTGAACTTAATTGTTTTGCAAATTTTTTTTTTTATTGCAAAATTGATAGACAACAAGCTAAAATTTGTTGTTTCAATGGCATTGAAAAAGTGGGAACGATTATAGAAAAAAACATATTGATTTCCATTGGAATTTTATTTGGGTCTCAATCTAAGATCAAAATGAATATTGTTGTTTTTCTTCAATTTTTCCCTAATAATTTGTGTTTTTAAATTTTCAAGGAAATATCTAGATTGATTATATTTACCTAATACCGATATTGGATATTCTTAGATGTGTATTATTCTACTTATTTCGAATTTATTGATTAAAGTCCAATTATAATAAAAAAAAATATCTGTAAAATTTTTTTTGATAGGATACCCTTTGACAGAAATAAAGTTTATTCACAATCTACTAATTTAAACATGAAAATAAGAATTTTAAAAAAAATACTAAAAAATATTTTTTTTTAATATTATTTCACCCCAAATAATCTAACTTTTTGGTTTTTACTTTTTTTACAATCTTTTCCTTTCCTGCTTTTCTTTCTCTTTCTCTTGTCTTTTGTTTTAAATTATATATATTTTTTTTCTTTTTTTAAAGAAAAACCATTTTATAAGTTATAATTTTTCCTACATTATAACAAGAATAAAAAACTCTAAATACAAATTTGGAGTTTAATGAAGTGCTGTAGAGTGTCGAAAGTGCCTCGGTTTTTCAGAATTCAAAAAAATAGAGTAAAATCTTTGATTTTACTCAATTCTTTTAAATCCCGGAAAACCCAACGAAGAGTTTCCGTAGAGTTCCTAGTTTTTTTTTAATTCCAGAAATAAACCAAAAATTTATTAAATTTTCTGTTTATTTTAAAAATTAAAAAAAACCTATCGAAATACAAAAGTTAATTTTGTTGAAGGACCTCTCCTAAATAACAATAAAAATATTAAACAAACTTTTTTTTTTTTTGGTGAAATAAATTTCAAAATCCATTTCTAAAGTAATGTACTATTTAATAAAAGTTACCTTATATATATATATATATATATATATATATATATATATAGAATTAACGACACCTTTGAATAATTGAAAATTCTATTATTTGTTTTTTGAAAAATATTTTTTTATTTTATTACATTACAAAAAACCAATTAAAATTATTATTGAAATTGTAGAACAAAGAAAGAAGATTCACCAAAAGATACAATAAAAACAATCTTATAAATATATACTTTCTAAAAAGCCAAAAACTTGTTTGCATCTGGTTTCTGTAAGGAACAAATATACTGTTAAATCCCAATTAAAAAAAAAATCAAACTTTAGCTCAAAAGTTCAATAAGGAAGTCTAATTCAATCTATTGGAACACCTTTTCTAATTGGTTTTATCAAGATCTTTGGGGGGTTTCCCACTAATAATTCCAAAAATATTTTAGGAACTTTAAATAAAAATTTTCATTTATTATTAGGAAAATGACCGTAATCCAAAAATTGTTGAAATCAAAAGTAAAAAAAATGTTATCTTGTATAATTTCATACATGGGATTTAATTTGATAGTTTAATGTAAAAACTTTGAATATTTTTATAATTTATACAAAAAAAAAATTATTTTTATAGGTACAGTTCCCTTAAAAGTAATCCAATTAAAAACCTCTGTAAATTCTAAGATTGATAATGGCAATTATTTCTGAAACTAGTTAAAAAAAAAAGTGCCAAATCAGTCCTTTATAAACCAGTACTAATAAAGTTCCGATTATTACACAGTTATTTTCTACCTTATCGAGATAATTGTTTATAACTCTTTTTTCAAAATAATTCAATTGGGCGGCTTTGTAGATCTTGGAATAAAGAACTTCAATTTTTTTCAACATTAAGTGAAAAAAAATATTACTAATTTAATTTTTATGAATTAGTAAAGAGATTTTTTTTAAATAGAGAGTGTTCAGTGTACTATAGATCCACTAACAAAAAGAACTTAGAGTGAGCAGATACATTTTATGTTACAATACACTTATAAGATAAATTTGAATGGTTACTTTGGTTCTTTTTTTGTTTCTAGGCTTAATTTTCCATTAAATTGTTTTGATCATTGTTAGTTTTGGTCTCTAAAAGTTCAAACCCGCTCAAAAGTAGACACATATTTTTTACATTGCTTCGGTTTATTGTCATTTTCATTACAATTTTCTTTTGAATTGATCTTTTTATCGCTATAGTTTTCTTTTTATGAAAATTACTTGATAGTATCAAACAATTTGATCCATCTTCATTACAAAAATTTTAACAAGAACCAATTTCTTTTTTTGGTTTTTGATTATTAGGAAAATGTTTTATATATAGTATCAAAATAATAGGCTATAGAATTGAAAAAAATCCTGAACATAAAAATAAATCAGGGCATCATTATTAATTGTTAATATTGGGGAAATTGTTGTGTAATTGCTTTTATTTAAAATCAAATCCTATTTTATAACTTTACAATTTTTTTATGAACCCATAATAAAACATCATTAAGTTCATTAAAGTGGGGGAATCTAAAGATCACTCATTTAATTGCTTGATAAATAAAGTAGATCTACTTATTTTGTAAAAAAAATTATAGTTTTATAGAGGTTTGCAATGAATTTGGAAAATGATGATTTTTATTCTTGTTTTTTGATTGAGAAAATATTATTTCGAACATTTGTAATTCATTTAGTCATCATTTTAATAAGTCTCTAGTTATAATTTTCAGGAGTTTGATTCTTAAATAAAAGAAATTATGAATCAATGTTAATACAATTTTCCTAAGTCTAATTTTTAATATGATGTCAGGACATATTCCCAGGTTACATATTTTTTTCAACACTATCGATTTTTTTTTCTTTAGATAAATCCAAAATTGTTAACACAACCTTCATTTATTTGTATTGATAATTATTCAAATTATTGATTTTTTTTTTGTAATAATACAGCCTTTCCAAATCTACCCTGAAATTTACATAGACATAGGAATTGGCCTTTGGTCTCAGTTAAATACAAAAAAAAAAAATCTTCTGTTATACGCTATCATATAAATTTTATGGTTTGAAATAGGTTTTTTTTAGAATTTCTTATTTGAAAGACTGAGAAAAAAATCTTGTTGTTTATGAAATAAATTCAAAAATTCAAAACAAAGTTGACAAAGATCGAAGATAGAATTGAATGATTTCTTTGAAATGGTCTTGCCTTTTGATTTTAAGGTGTTTAGAAATTAAGGATCCACCAAAAACCTGAGAATTTTTCTAAATTACAGTATTGTGTCATTTTAAGGCACAGGAAAAATCAACATATAAGGCACAAAATTTTTTTCACTTTAAGGCACAAATTTTTGATTTAAGGCACTTTCCCAATTTCAAGATATAATTTCACTGAATAATTACAGAGTTATTTTGAGTGTTTTCTTCAATATATATATATATATATATATATATATATATATATAGAATTTTACATTATGAGTAATCTTGGAAATTTACACAGAAAAATTGTGACTTATTATGACCACTTTAATTTTGTGCCTTAATGGGATTTTTTTGTGCCTTATTTCTTGATTTTTCCTGTGACTTTTTCAGGCACAGGACTGTATTGATCATCCAGAAGGTTTGTGGTAAAAAATTCAAATTTTAATATTTTCTCAATTAGAAATTTTTGTTCTATTATAAAATATCATGGTTTGTAATAGGCGATCACATAACCATAAAATTTTGTCATAAAAAGGAAAGTGTCAGATAGAAAATGAATTTTCTGTTTATCATAGATTTCACTATAGGGTTGGAACGGCTGTAAAATAATTGTCATCATACACTAAAGTAAGAAGTTTGAATTTGTAATAGCTTTTTTTTAGGACCGTTCTAGCCTTACCTTGAAAATTCATAAGACATGGAAATTGATTTTCTTTTATAAAATTTTACTTAATGAATGATAAACAATAAAATGGGGACAGACAAGGAGATCATAAATCGTAAATTTTATAATTGAGGAAAAAAATGAGTGTTAATAAATTTTTTTGTTTTTGACATAAACAAACAAATTTTAAAAAAAAAGCTTTGTTAATGTGGATCAATTTAACATAATTGTAAAAATCGAAGGCTTAAACAATTTCAAAAGAAATGATCAAAAAATGCTATGAAATTTCCATGGTTTCTGTGGTTTCTTTTCTTTTTTAAAGATTTCAATTTTTTTCAATTCATTCTTCTAAAAAAAATTTCTATTATGATGCAACAGAAATAGCTAGTTTTGCCTTTTAATATGAATTTTTTCATTCACAAACAACAATTTTAAAATATACAACCAATTTCTATGTCTTAGATCTTTTCATGGTATGGTACGAATGGCTTTAAGAAAAGGTATCAATAAAAAATTTTAGGTTATCAAATTTTTGTAATTCTACGGATATTACCAATAAAAGATCCTTTCCGTTTGTTTTCAGGTGCTAAAGAGAAAAAGAAAAAGAAAAAGAAAAAGAAAAACCTAGTTTTGTTCTTTGATGTTTTTGAAATGCCACCAACCTATGGATTTCTTTTTCGTGACGTGAACAATAAACACATTTACATTCTTCACACCAAAATGTTGCAATTGTTTTTTTACCTTCTTGTTTGCATTGCACACAATATTTTGTTGTGCTTTTATTCGTGAATAATTGTTTTTCATCTATTGCTTCTATTGGGATGTTAATAGAACTTTTCAGTTCTTTGCTCATTCTATTTATTGATTTAAGAAAAGAAGTAAAGAAAGTTGTAAAAAATGTTTTTGTCAAAAGTGTTTTTTTTGATCATTTGAAGACAAAAATTAAATGAATATCTTTCTTTCTTTTACTTTTAGAACTCTAATAAAACGAATTCAGTTTTCTTTTTTAATTTTTACCTTATATACTTGTTCAAAAAAGAACAATCAAGCATTTGGGTATTAAAGGGGAAAAAATATTTATCTATTAATATTATTTCTTAATGGATTAGCATCTAGAAAATTCAAGTCTAAGATCAAAGTGGGTTGTTATTTGGTATCAATCGCATTACAGATCAATCGTTTAAGTATCTCAAAAAAATTGATGAGTAAAGTAGTAATATTAGTTGATCATTTCAATTAAAAGATTTCTTGTATTAGTAAAAAATTCAAATAATTTTAGAAAAAAATCTACATTTCGAGACAAATTAAAAGGTTGAGTTATCAGTATTCAGAATTCTAAACTGCAAAATAACATTTGTTATTTTAATGAATTTGATAAAATAAGTAATATATTTTGTTATGACTGGGTGATATTTTAAGCACCTAGAAAGAAAAAAATATTTCTCATTTTCTAAATAAAGAGTCAAATTATGTGTGTTATTTTTTGTTGAGGTGGTGAGAGATCTTTAAGGAATAAAAAATAAAAAAATAAAAAAACAAAAAAAAAATTAAATTATATTGAAAGTTTTTTAATTTTTTTTTAAATTATTAAAACTAGATATATTTTAAAAAAATCTTATTCAAAGTTTGAATAGGAATTACCTCGACTAGAAAAAAAAAAACATTTATTTCTAAATTACAATATTTTTATAAAGTTATTTCCTCATCCCTCTTAAACTCTGGAAATGAATTCCATTCATTAGAGACAATAGATTAAAAATACCCATTCTTTATAAAAATTATAACTCATTAAATTTGATCCAGAAAAAACTCTCATTTCTTCTATTCTTCTGTCTCTCCCTTTTTAATATTTAGAAATTATTCCATACAACTCAACCAGTAACAATAAAAAACAAAAAAAAAAAAAACTGTGTAAATTCTACTATAAGTCAAAATCAGTCGAGTATTATTTAAGAAAGATCTTTTTTCAAGAAAACACCAAAATAAATATTCCTAGAAAATTGATTAATTTTTTATCATTTTTTGGGATTATTTTTCAAAAAAAATATAACTGATGTTATTTTAAAAAAATCAAAAAAATATACCAATTATAATTCTCTCTAGGCGATCTTTTTAATATCACCTAGAGAGAATTATAATTTGCTAATTTTAAGAAATGAACAAAACTGTAAGATTTAATATTTGAAAGGGTTAGTAAAACCCAATAATTAAAAACAAACAAATAAAAAAAAACAAATAAATCGATTAAAAATTTTTAAAATTAAAAAGAAATTAAAAAAAATTGTTAAAATTCTACTAATTTAATTTCACATTTTCTTTTATTGAAAATCATACCATTGAACAGAACATTTATAAATGTTTTTAGATGATTTAATTTTCATTACAAAAGAAAAAAAAAAATCCAAATAAACCAAAAAATAAATTCTATATATGAAATTATTATCCAATTTGGGTTAAAACCAAATAAAGATAAAAGAGTTGTATCAAAAGATTAAAAAAAAATAAATAAATATTTGGGTATTTATTTAGATTAAAACTCACATATAGTCTTTAATTTAAAAAAAAAATCAAAAGAGGTGTTTAATAGCTCTAAACAATTATCTAACATCAATTCTCTTAACAATAACCGAAAAATAAGATTATTTAAATCTTTTATATTCTTTCAATTAACATATAGATTAGAAATTTTTAATTATGGAATAAAAACATTAAATTACTTAAATTCTTGAATTAATTCATGCATCACTAAAATATGTAAAATAAACAAAAACACACCTATTTTAATTTACAAAAAAGAATTTAAAATTGAAAATTTAATACTTTCGGTTTATAAAAAAAATTCAAATCTAAAAAAAAATTAAAAAATTTATCTCTACCTTATTTGGAAAAATAAATAAAATTTAAACAATGAACAAACAATAAAATCAATTGGAATTCAAAAGATTTAATTGAATTGAAAAAATTAATTTATAAATATACATATAATGAATTATTGAATTCGAAGAGCTGGAAAGTGTCGTTAGGTTTTTTTTAATTTTTGAAATAAACAGAAAATTTTAGGAAATTTTAGGTTTATTTCAAAAAGTAAAAAAAAACTAGGCACTGGAAAACCATCGTTAGCTTTTCTTGGGTTTTCTGTTTGTTTGGAAAATCGATAGATTTTCGTTAGGTTTTTTTTACTTTTCTATTTTGTTGGAAAATCAATAGATCTTCGTTAGGTTGTTTTTTACTTTAGAAATAAATTGAAAATTTGAGAAATTTTCTTTTTATTTTGAGGAAAACCTCAAGAAATCTTAGGCACTCTACTGCACTTGACGACACTTTAGAAAAAATTTTACAATAAATAAAATATCAAAACTCTTTATTTAAAACCCAAAAATATTCAAGTTATCCATGAAGTCCAACAATCATAAAACTTAGGGCATTTACTAATTGCCTAAACAGATATTATTATGTAATCGATAAAAACTCAAATAAATTTTGCCCTTTCTCTTTAAAATATGAGCATAAAGAGATAATAGAAAATTTTGATCATTTTTTTATGGATATGCCCTTCTTATGAAAATAATAGATTATTTTTTCTTAATTCATTAAAAGAAATAAATATTAATGAATTGATTTTAAACCGTGATAGTCTGAAGTCATTTTCATTAATTAAAAACCTTGGAATCTATGATTTTACACAAAACTTTCGGAAAGAGAATTTAAGTCTATGGACAACTTAGAGTTAAATTTACCCTTCTTCAATAATAATAATAATAAAATTATTTTATTTATTTTTTTCATAATTTTATTGTCTAAATATAAGTTTATATTTATTAAATAAGAATTCCAAATGATAAAAGTTAATATAATTAACAAATGAAAAAAAAAAAATAATCTGACTAAATATTTATTCCATTTAATTTTCAAATACCAGTATTGTTTTTACTAAAATATCAATGGAAAATTGGATTTTTCAAATTAAATTATTAAATATTTTGAAAAATAACATTAAAATATAATATCTGTTATTAACCAATCGTGTTAATTTCAAGTGAAGTAATTAAACAGTAAAATAAGCAGATGTTGAATTTTTTTTCAAAAAATTTTTTCATGATGGTTGAAGGTTATAAACTCTCAACAGGGGATATTTTGGACCACTAAGTCAAGTAGTGAAATAAAAAAACACCGAGAGAACTTAGTCTTAGTTGTTTTTTTAAAGATTATGAGAATCAGGTTTTTTGAACGAAAAAAATTCAAAAACCAAAATAACTTTTTAAAAACAAAAAATATATAAATTTATTTCTTCAATATCAAATTGTAATCACAAAAAACAACAGAAGTAATTGGTATTTATGTTATCTAAACAAATTTTTTCAGTGATAACCTCCTTATAAAAAGGTATTTTAAATATCAAAATATTTTTAACGTTTTTAATTAAATCATTCTTTGTTAAATAATTCTTGAGCAATATCTCTATTGAAAAACCCAAACACTTTACTCAAACAAATATGAACCAAAACAGTTCTCTTCAGTTTAATTTTCAAAACAAACAAATCAATGGCAATATTCAGCAACAAACCAACCAACCACTAAACCACACACCATTCCAAAATCAAAATAGCCAAACACAAATACAAATGCAAATGGAAAACCAAAACAATCATCAAACCAACCAGACACCAAAGCAGTTCCAGTTCCCAAACCAACAATTCCAACAGAATAATTTATTTAGTCCACAAAAAATGAGCAACCAAATCATGACTCATTCACGGAATAATGTCCCCATTACCCTTTCCCAGATCTTAAAAGTGACACGATTTTTAGAACGTTGCCCAATTATTGATTGCCAGCCAGTCAAGACAATCACCTTGGTAACAACAATAACAAAATACGAAAAAAAAAATAATCATGTCTTGTTAACTCTGAACGACGGCACGGGAGAATTAATTGCCAAGGACTATCTTAATTTTCGCAACATTAATAACCAGATTTCAAACCCCTATGAAAACCAGTATGTAAGGATCTATGCTAGTGTGGTAATGGATTACAATTTGAGAGAAATCAAAGTAAAAAAAATTCTACCAATAACTGACTCAAACGAGATCACCTTCCATTTTTTAGAGGCACTTGTTACACATTTTGAAAACACTGTCACAAGAAAATATATTAACGAAAAGAAATTTGTGATTTCAAATCAACAAAATTACCAAAACCAAACACAATTAAGAACCAACACCAAACTTATACCTCGTGAATTATTTAATTCAGAAAACGAAAATATCACAATTGAAAACCAAAACAATCAAACAATCAACCAAAACAACCAGAACCTTCAACAAACAAGTACTAACCCAAACCAAAATACAAGCCAATTACAATTTCAAAGCCAGTTACACAATCAAAATACACAACAAAACAACCACCTAAACAATCAAACAACCAACCAATTCAACCAGAACCTTCAACAAACAAGTCTTAACCCAAATCAAAATACAAGCCAATTACAATTTCAAAGCCAGACACAAAATCAAAATACACAACAAAACAACCAAACAAACAACCAAAACAATCAATTCAACCAGAACCTTCAACAAACAGTACTTAATCCAAATCAAAATACAAGCCAATTACAATACCAAAACCAGTCACAAAATCAGAACATACAACAAACCAACCAACCACTAAACCACACACCACTCCAAAATCAAAATAGCCAAACACAAATACAAATGCAAATGGAAAACCAAAACAATCAACAAAACTTTAACCTACAAAATAGTCAGTATGGTATTACGTCCCTGATAAGTTCACAGGGAATTACAAGGACAAGGTACGATCAGTTAAAAAATATGATTTTACCAATTATACAGCAAGACGATTCCGATGAAGGTGTAGGAATTCAAAAAATCCAATTCAAACTCCAAAATCAAGCAACAGCAAACGAAATTCTTGAAGCCCTGAATAAAATGGGGTCAGAAAATCTAATATTCCCTTCACAAAGCGCGAACGATCACTGGAAAACATACTAAACAACACAAAATCATTTCTAAATAAAATTTTTTTAATTGTCATTTGGTTTTCTTTTTGTTACAAGCTTCAAATTTTGTTTTTGAATGTTCGAAATTGTAATTTGTGATCCTAGACCAATTCACAGCCTTGAACAAAACCTTTAAATTTGGAATTAGTAGAGAATTATAAGTTTTCTGTTTGTTGTCCTAAACTCTTTGGGCTCTTCCTTTCTTTTGCTTTTTTTAAAATCGGCCCTGAAAAATTTCAAAGTTGGTTAGAGATTTTTCAAAATATTTGGTTTTTAAATTACTTTTTTGATGGACTTTTTCTTTTTGAAAAAAAGGGGAAAAAATCAGAGTTGCCTAGAATAGAACAGCAACAAACACAATTTAGACTTACAATAATCAAATCAAATAAAAAAAAAAAAGAAATTTAGGAGTTTATCAAGGGGATCCTCTTTCCCCCTTAATGTTTGGGTTTATTAGCCATTTTTTAATTTAAAAAATAAAAGATTTAGTTCATCAAGTTCAAATGTTTGCAGATGACTTGATTTTAATAATGGAAGGACCTATTCCAGAAATTGATAAAAAGTTGAGAATAATTTACAACCTTATTAAAGAATTTGGAATGAATCCAAATACTAAAAAAACCTTAAAATCAAATCAATTATCAAAAATAAAAAACTTTTGAATTTGGCTAGAAAAAAAGAAACATCTTAAAAAAAACTTTAAAAAATTAAAAGCAAATTTTAAAAAAATCAAAATGAATTTTTAAACAAAAAAATTTAGCTAATGGAGTAAAATTACAAATGTTTAAAGCAATCTGCATTCGTCAACTATTTTATGGACTAGTTATATTTAATCTAAATCAAAAAGATTTCAACTTGATAGATGTTACAAATAAATAAAAAAGTCACAAAATTTTTAAAAATAAACCCATACTCTCCCAGAATAATTTATAAAACTGAAGTAAAAATAGATCAAGTACGAATTTCAATATATAAAAGAAGATTTAAACTCAAAAATAAATTAGAAACCCTTGGGTTTGAACACCTATCAAAAAATTTAAAATTCATGCTAAAAAAGATGATGAAAATATCAATTGGAAAGCAGAAAATTTATAATTACTAAATATGAATCTTAATCAATTTAGAGACAACTTAATAATAAATAGTTCTCGATGGAAAGGTCAAGAATATTTAAAAATTATAAGTTAAAATAATAATATCAACAAACAACAAAAAATATTTAAAATGGAAGGGCTCTACTTCCATGCTAAAACTCAGAAATTTCACAAATTATCTAAATAGATATTCTTATGCTTATGATAAGAATAAAATAAAAACAAAATTATACAATTTATGCAAAAATTGTTTAAACCTAGAAATAATTGAAGATATCGATCATTTTTTATGGGACTGCCCATCCTATGAAAAAAATCGAACAACTTGGATTAAAAAACTAATTCAAATTAACAAAAATAATAAGAATAATATCTTTGATATTATTTAAAACAAAGATTCATTATTCATTTTGTCATTGGTTAATGAAAAAGAAAATTATGATTCTTTATTACAATTTCTAAACAAAAATTTGGACTTAGGGAGAAGTGCCTAGGTTTTTTTAATTTAAGAAATAAACTAAAAATTAAATAAATTTTTTGTTTATTTCTTAAATTAAAAAAAACCTAACGGCTGTAAGAGGAAATTAATTTCCTCCCTTCAAAAATAAAAAAAAAAAAAAAAAAAAAGAAATTTAAAAAAAAAATGTTCTGAAAATTGAGTTATTGTTGTTTTTATGGTTAAATTCAAATTTTTTTTTGTTCTTTGTACATTTAAGTAAATTTAATCACAATATTTTCAAAATATTTCTTAACAAACAGCTTACCAAAAATAAAGTTTTTTACAAAGATCTCTTTTTCATTTAAACCAATAAAATTCCTTCTTGAGAGCAATAAAAAAAAGTTGAAATGGAAATTTAAATAAAACTTCCAAGGTATTTTTTTAAAATTATGGGTGAGTAGAATTGAAAAAAAAAAACAGGACAAGATAATAATTCCTGAAAGGATTTTTAATTGTTTTTATTAGTCAAATTGTTTTAAATAAGCAAATATTTCAAATCAAATTCTTTTTTTATTAATCAGACTTGAAAATTATAACCCAGCCATATATTACTATGATAATTAATAAAATTACACTTATTTAAACCAATATCCAATTGATATAAAAATAAGAATAAAAATTATCATTTTTTAAACTTTGGTAAAACTCTATATAAAACTTGATTTTTTTTCTAAAAAAGTAGATCTACTTTATTTACCAAACAATTAATTGGGTATTCTATATAACCCCATTTTAAAGAATTTTAGGTAATTTTTATTACAAGGGTTCATCAAAAATTTGGTTATTTAAAAATAGGATTTGATTTAAAATATTTGTAATTACACAAGAGATTCCATAGTTTAAGTAAATAAAAATCTTGTCATGATTTTTTTTCATTTAAGGTATTTTTTTTAAGGACTATATACTAATAGATTCAAAAAAATTATACAAAATTTTTACTTCGTGAATAAAAATAGCACAAAAATTCTGGCCATGAGATTAAATTCACAACACTTTTGTTTTTTGAAATTATTCCAAATTTTGAAAAGTAATTCAAAGATTAAAAATCCAATAATCTTGAATTCAAAAGTTTTTACTATTAATCTCGTTTATTTTTATTTATGGGATCTATAAAAAAACATTTAATTTGTAATTTTCAATCTAGTATTTTGGTTATATTTACAAGGAATATATATATATATATATATATTTGTTATTGAATATCTGAAACAAAAATATCATTAAATTGAAAGATTATTTTTCATTAAAATGAATTATTAGGTGTATTTTTATTGGTAAAAATTACTTTATTGTCAAACAAATAACTTTTCTACCATCACAGTACTTCCCCATAAAAATCTATATTATTCTAAAATTAGTAATAAAAAGGTGTAAAATGATATTTTTTATATAAAAGTACACAAGTATGTATATGAATGTTGTAAAAAATTAAGTTTTTACCTTTTACAAGATAAATAAAGAATTCCATGCATATACCCAAAATTCAGGAATAGTAAATATAATTTCTGATTATTTTAATATACTGATAATAATTTTAATCAAAAAATCGTTTGGTGAATACCAATCTTTTAATTTTTCAAAAAAATTCATTTTTCAAACAAATTATTAGCATTTACCCAATGGTTTTATATTCAAAACCCTTTTCAGCTAGTAAACCAAAATGTCCCTTTCGTTTACTACTGTTAATTGCAAAATAAAAAGATCAAAATTTTCATTCAACTTTCAGAAAAAAGCACATTTCAAGAATTAAAATAAATCATCAAACTATCCAATTCTCAAAGGGAAAATGAATAACATAAGTTTCTTTTAAGTATTAAAATTTGAAATGTTATATGATTTGATAAATATAATTTGGGAAAGATGAATGAACATTTTGTTCTTTGTATTTTGCAACAAATAGTATTACCAAAATTAGCATAAATGTACGAAACTCTTTATTTATACTGAAAAATCTCAAAACTTTATTTTTTATAACATTCAATATTTCAACTTGTGTACTAATCAAGGTTTTTTTTTCACATTTAGATGCTAACCTTTTTTGAGGGGAAAATTATTAAATTTCAAATTTGGTCAAATTTCAAAATTGGTCAAGTTCTCATTTTTGCAAAATAATCAATTATATTGAAATATATTGGATGTAGGTATTTAAAACCCCCTTAATTGTAGGTTAAGGTATGTTAGGGTAGGTTAGAGTATGCTAGAGTAGGTTTAGGTGGTTTAAATGGTATGCTGGAAAATTTTGGCAAGTATTTGGAAAAAAAAAAAATTAAGACACCAATTAGAATTTTGCAACTTGTTTTAAGGGGAAAAAAATTTCCACTTAACTTTGGTGGTTAAAATTGGGTTTCGGTACAAATTTTTAAAAATATTTAATATTGATGATTTCAAAATTTTGTATTTTCTATAATTTAAGCAATAAAATACTACCAATTTTGAAATTATCTATTTACTTATTCCACATACAATCCTAAAAAACCATTAAAAACTTTCATACGAGGAATTAATCAAGAAACTCTTCAAAAATAAGACAAATTTCAATTTGACCAATTTTGAAATTTGATCATATACCCTTTTTTGAGCCTTTTTTCAATTATTTTTTTACCAATTATTTCTTATAAACTATTTTTCAGTCAAAGGGGCCTAGTTGTAATGAAATGAAATACATATGTTTTAAGGGTTTGCATAGATATTAGAAAAAAAAATTTATTTTGGAAATTTTCAAAATTGAAATTATTTTTTCACATTTTTGTTTTTTTTTTGATTGTTTTTTTAATATGGAATTCATTTGCAAAAAATTTTTTTATTGCAAGATCAATAGTCACTTGGTAAAAAAATGTCATATTCTAATGTCATTGAAACTATGGAAATGATTGTTGAGAAATCATATTTATTTCTATTGGAATTCTATTCGATCTTTGATCCTGATATTTATTTAATAAATGTGAAAATTTTTCACTTCATTTTCATTTCCTTTTTCAAATAGAGACCAGAAATACCAACACACTTCATTGGGGGACTTGATTTCTAAAAGAAAAGTATGAAAAATGAAGTGAAAAATGTTTCATATTTATTATTCAAATACCAGTAGAAGTTCAAAACTAACATTGTTGTTTTTCTCAATAGGACCCTAAGAATTTGAATTTTTCATTTTTCAAGAAAATCAATGAATTAATTAGTTTTCTTTCATATGGGTATCAAAAATTCTTTGAGGTGTATTGTTATGATTATTTCTTAGTTGTTTTTCAAAAGTAAATTATATAAAAAATAATTTATACTTGAAAAAAGTGTTGGGCCCCTTTGACTAAAACAGAGTTTACATTATTCTCTACCTAATTATATTTTTTACTTTTATTCTGCCTTTCTTGTTAATTTTTGTTTTCTCTGTTACAACTTGAAAAATAATATGTGCACCATTCCCACAAACAATCCAAAAATCAATAATTTTACTCTTAAATTTCCATTTTCAAATTATCATAAGTGAACATCTAGAGTGTAATTTTCACTCCATTAATACTCAAAATTAGTTTCTTTTTTGATTTTTTTTTTAAAATTAATTTTTATTTCAATATCTGTTTTTTATCAAATATAATTTTTCTTTCTAAAAATATTGTTCAATTAGTCTTCAAAGAAATAAACTCTTATATTGTATTTTTTTTTTTTTTTTCACAATATTGCTACATTTTATTACAATATTTAAGCAATTATCCCAATTTTATAGAATATCGCAATTTTTACACAAACCATAATATTATCGATTCTCACCATTGAATACAATCCACACATTTTTTTTTTTGAAAGATATCACAATTATCTGCAATCACGCGATTTTCTAATTTTTATCTTATTTATTTATTTAATTATTGTGAGAAAGGAGTAATTAAAGAAAATTTACTAAAAAAAGAGAAGAAGTAAATTAATTAAAATATTAAAGTAAAAAAAATATTATATCATTTACATTACCAAATTAAAAATTATCCACTGTCTTTATGTTTTCCAGGATTTGAAAGAATTGAGTAAAATCCTTGATTTTACTAAATTCTTTCGAATTCTGGAAAACTTCTGTTAACTTCTTTTTAATTTGAGAAATAAAAAGAAAAGTTTATAAATTTTCTTTTAATTTCTTAAATTAAAAAAAAGCGCTTTTAGGTTTTCTTGATTTTTCTATTTATTTGGAAAATTGATAGATTTTATAAATAAAATAGAAAACCTCAAGAAAACCTAGACACTTGACGGCACTTGACGGCACTTCTCCTGAAACAGGAGGAGTAAAGACCCGATAGAAAGATTATCAGTAATAAATAAGATTCCAAAAACTGTGCTATATCAATTGGTATTCCACGACTCCGAAAAGTGGGGCACTATGTACCTGAATTTGTATATTTTTTTACTATTTTAGAAATAATTTTTATCTTATTTTTGACTTATTTATAACCAATTGAAAAAGATATTGCCAAATCCTCTAATTTGTTATTTTACTCAATAAAATATTTTTTTTATAAAAATTTTTTACTTAAAAACTAATTTCAATTTATAACAATTCTAAATGGATATTAATTTACTTTGTAGACAATTGTAGATTTTTAGATAATTATAATATTTAAGATGTTATCCAAGGTCATATTTGTGAAGAAATTGTGTAATTATATCAAGAAAATATAAGAAATGAGCAATTATAACAAAATATAAATTTGGTTGTTTTTGAATATAACAAAAAAATGACCAAAAAAAAGGAAAAAAAAAAATTTGTTTCATTACGCTTTTCACACAAAAAAAAGAGTAAAAATTTTAAAAAAATGAAACAGTTGTAAAAATTGTAAAACCAAAGAAAAGAAAAGAATTTTTTTTTTTTTTTATAAAAAATTGTTGAAATTGCAATAAATAAAGACTTTTAGTTAAAAAAAAAAAGAAATTCTTGAAAGAAATAATAAATTAAAACAAGAAAGAAGATTAAAGTATTATTGTTAACCAAGAGAATTAACAAAAAAACAAAAATTAAAAAAACTTCACATTTCTTTCTTGATGATTACTGTAATTTCCTATTTAAATGAATGAAAAAACATTTTTATTTTAATTTCCAAAAATCGTTTCTTTACAATTCAAAGAAATAATAAAAAGATCTTCACAAACTCACCAAGCAATTAAAAACGAAAATTCTCTCTCATTAATTTGAATCTTCCTTATTAAACTTTTGAGATAAAATTAAAATTTTTTTCAAAAGGAATTTGGCATTATTTAGAAATCATAATCTCCATTAATGGCTTTTAAATAGTCCAATTCCTTCGTGACTTCGTCCCAATTCTGTAATGAATTTTCGTTGGTTTGCTGGCTTTGCTGGCTTAGCTGGCTTGTTTCGCTGAGTTGGAATTGCTGGCTTTGCTCCACAGGCTTGCTTTGGAGGCTGATTGTTTCTTCAAATTTTGGATTAAAAATTTTCTCTGGGATTAGATCTTCAAATGTCAACATTAAATCGTTATGGTTAAGGTTTGAATTTTTTATGTTGTCATTGAGACTGTTGTCGTTGTTCCCCTTTTCAACTTCAATTTTGATTTCTTCTTTTTTCGTTCTTCTTTTCCGTTTCCGATCCTTTTTGTTTAGCATGAACATATTTTTTTCTTTCAGATCGTTCGGTACTAAATTTTTATAGTTCAGGATCGGAGAAAAGGTCAAAAGAGGATCCCTTGACAGCCGGATTTCGGTCTTTGCAGTACTTCTTTTACTACTACTACCGCCGAAGCTGTTTGAAAAGTGCTTTTTGTCGGATAGAGACTTGCAATATTGGTTGTTTTTTTTTTTTTTCTTCCTTCTTTTCACTTTTTTTTTTTTTGGTGCCCTTGGCTTTTCCTTGAGGTAAATGTAAGAATAACACTTTGGATTCTTTTTCTTGTTCGGGTACATGTGTACCTTTTCTAAAGAATTTCGAACACCATCAAGAAAATTACGGTGCTCGATGCACCGACAATGCGAGAGCACGTAAGACCATTCCTTTGGGAATTCCAAAAGGGAGTTATCGTTGTCAAGGATCTGGAATTTGATCGCTGGGAATAATGTGGAAATAATCTTAAAAAATTGCACATAATTGGTAATCTCACCAATATACAAACAACTATCCCTTAAGTGATCGGGCACATATTTGTTAAACATTTTTTTTTGGTGGCCATAATCTTTCGAATCAAGGTATTTGTGTTGTTTTTTTGTGAGTGGTGAGATCATTTTTTTAAAAAGGGAATTTGTTTGGCTTTGGTTCATTTTGTTTGATCTGTTTTGTTTTGTTGTCTTTGGGTTGAGTTCTGTTTAGACTTGTGTTGTGTTTTTGTTTGTTTTTTTTATTTTTTATTTTATTGTTTTTTGTTAAAAGGTTGTGTATTTGGTTTCTTGTAAAGTGAAGAGATTATTTAGGCCAATAAAAATTAAAAATAAAAAAATGATCTTTAGATTTGATTTCAAAGATTCAGTGTATACCTATTTTTTTCCTATAACACAGTGTCCGTTAACTTGATTTATAAAAGGAATAACTTGTATTTTGGGAAAAATCAATTATTCTCAATAGAAAATTTTTTTTAGGGAATTTTATTCAAAATCGTTTGAAAAATAATTTAATGATGATTTTTTTAAAAGAACAATCAGTTTTTTAGAGTTACATTTTTTTTAGAGAGAATCAATTGGGGTTTGTTTATGATTCTCATTTTAATAAAATTGTTCTTGTTTTTTATTTTTATTACTCTATTTCCCCTTAAAAAGACAATTAAAAGGAATAACCTTTGAAGAAATATTGATATTTTAACTGAAACAATTTGTGATAAATTATGTAAAAACTGAATAAAAAAAAATAATCTTTTTAATTAAACACTTATCGAAAATAAAAATTCCTACCATTTATAATTATGGGAGTAGTAACATATGATCAAATATGAGTACCCCAGTTTATTGAAAAAGAGAATAAAAAAACTCATTTCCTAAACTAAATAAATAAATGTTTTAATTAATGGGGAAATTGAATTTATAAGAAAACAATAAATTTATATATCAATTAAAAAATGTAAATAAAAAAAAAATCAAAAATTGATCAAGAAAAAACAAATAAAAAACATTTAAATATTGATCTTTTGCATTCCATATTTGATATAATTACTTCTTCTTTAATTGGTTTTATTATTAATTCTTCATGGAAAAACTTTTGTTTGTTAAATTTTTGAAATACAAAATTACTTTTCATATCAAAAGAATTTTCAAAATGAATTAAAAAATTTTATTTTCATTTAATTCATCTAATTCTTGATTGGATTCTGAAAATATACTATTTATTAAATTCCTCTTTAGAAATAAAGATTTATTGGTTGGATTGGTTTGTGTTTGAAAACTATTTATTTTCTTTCAATTTTGTAAAAACTCAATATAATTTATAGAGTTCAATTGAAATTTTCTCTAAAATTTTCTTTTATTCTGAATTGAATCTTTTGTAACTGTTTTTTGATTCCAAGAATTCAACACCTTTACTTTAGTCTTGGAAACAGTACTATTTGTTTTGACTTTGTTTGATAAAAATATTAAACAAAAGAATTTTGTAAGTCAATCTGAAAAAAATGTTTTGGTTAAATATTTATAAATTTGAAAGAGTTGAGAAATAAAAGGTAATGTCTTGTTTCTTCTTAGCCAACTTCAGAATATAAAGAATAAAAAAAAAATCTACCAAACTATATATTTATCACGTTTTTATTTTTATTCTTGAATTTAACAAGGTTATCAGAAAAGGTGATATTTCTTATGTGATTTTCCAAAAGGAAAAGATTTCTTTAAAAAATACATTTCAGTGTCAATTTTTTTTTACCCTTTGATTTATTAGACTGTTAACTAAAAACATTTCTCAATTCAAAAAATTATTTAATTAAATCTCAAAAATTGAATCATAATATAAATTCAAAGAATTGAAAATTTAAAGATTCAAACCGTGATTTACTTTGAATCATTTTCTTTTCACCAATAGAGTAAAAATGCAATTTTGGTTTCAAAAATTCTTTATATCTGGTTGCTTTCAAAAAATATTTTTCAGTAATATACTTACAATTAGAATTTTTTAAAAACTATAAAATATTACCATTCCCTTCGGAAATTTTCTTTATGTAACACTTTTAAAAAGGTATGGACTATTTGAAAACTTTTTTTTTTTGAGTTTTTTTTTTTAAAAGGGGTATTAATCGATTTGAAGTTTTGTAATTCAATTAAAAGTACTTGATTCACAAGAAGTATTAATTAAAAAAAAAAAGGATAAAATATAAATATTTTCCAAATCTCTATATATAAAACTTTGAAAAATTACTATTTTATTACTATTGATAATTTTAAGTGTTTGTCTTTAATTATCGAAAATAGGTTCGTAGTGAATCATGGTAATAACTTTAATCATAAATTATTTTTTGATCTAGCAAATTGTCATGAAAAAATCAATAAATGAACCCAAGTAATGCTACCTATATATTTACTATGTCTTTAATTATTTTTTTTTTTGAATTAAATTTTTAAGAAAATATAAATACATTTTCATTTTGATTATTTATTATGAAGAAAAAACTTTCTTTCTTGAGAAAAAATAATCATATAATATAAAAGAAAAAAAAAAAACTGATTCTGAAGATTAGAAATATAAAAATGTAAAATGGAAAATCGAAAAGTGATTTAAAAAAAGAAGTTAAAAAATGACATTAAAGAAATTCTTCAGTTTCCTTTGGAAATTGTTGTTTAATATAATCTTCTAATTCTACACGATATTCTTTTTGTTCATTCAGTGTTTGCTTTAATTCAAGGCAGTTGTTATTTATTCGCTCATTGTTAATTTTTAAAGATAATATTGATCTTTGTAATTGGTCTATTTGATCCCGAAGTGATTCCAATTTACCCATTACTCTACCTCTCTTTTTCTTTGTTTCCTCAATATCCTCAATTTTTGGAACATAATTTTCTAAAATTTCGACATATGAAGATGGTATTAAGCCTTTTTCGCCTTGTAAATTTTTTACAGTCCACCATCTTGGATCTTCATTTTCTCCTCCTTCTTCTAAATGTTGCGAAACTACTTCATAAATTTCACCCATATGAACAAATAGTTCTCCTTCTTCTTGTGGTTGATATTCATAAGCACCTTTTGCAAACGTGGGAAGAAAGTTTTTTTCAATTCCCTATTTGTATAAAAGAAATAATTTGTTAAGATTAAAAAAAATAGTAAAGGCAACATAGATTTCAAAAAAAAAAAAAATAGAAAATGATTATTAATTGTAATTAATTAATCTATTTTTACTGATCAAAAGATTCTATAATATGATTTGTAAAAGACTTGTATTTTAAAAATAAAAAAAAAAATAACTAAACTGTTAAATTTTTTATGTTTTGGTGGATATCGTCAAAAAAATCCCATTTAAATTATTATTTAATCAAATAAAAATAAAAATAAATTCAAAAATAAGAATTACAAGAATTATATTTAAAAGAAGAATTTTGTCTAAAAAATCTTTCTAGTCAAAAAAAAATCGAGATAAGCAGTAATATAATTTTTTGGAATTTAGAAGGATAAATTCAAAAAAAATTTTCACAATTTATAGTTTTATTTGTTTTGTTAGGACTTTTAAAAAGTAAATTAATTTTTCACCAGTAAACTAAAGTTTGAAAAAGCCGATTACAAATATTTGAAAAGTATAAGCTATATTGTTTAAATTTAAGCTTCATTTGTTTCAAACTTTTAAATTTCCAAAAAATTAATTTAACTTTATTTAAAAATACTAATTTGGAAAAAGGTGGAATTTAGAGATTTTTCGATTGTTTTTAAACTAATGAAAAATCCAAATTTAATGTATTTTAATGTAATTTGTAACAGGAAATATTATTATGTCAATAAAAAATTCAAAATAGATCTTTGATCAACTATTTGGAAGGAATTATTATCAACAATATTTGAAAAAAAAATATATATCACAGATAAAAGATATCACTTACAAAAAATAAATAATCAGATTCTTCGAAAATATATCTGCAAATGGTATATTGGATACTAGCATCATTAACAACTGCTGAATAACTATCTTCTGGCGATCTAAGTAAATTTGGTCCAATTACAACGGCTAAATTATCAATACCCATTTGATTTTTTTTTGAATGGAGAGAAACATTCTTCATATGTTTTGAAAGGAGTTTAACAGTTTCATAATTTGTTGTTGGTAAACAATGCAACAAATGTTTTAATCTTTTCATTTTTACCCAAATTTGATTAATAGCTATTTTAATTATTAATAGAAGGATATTTATAAATTAAAAGTATTTTAAAAATATTGAATAATTAGTATCACAAAAAAACGTTTTTATTATATAAACATAATCTCTTCTTATGAAATAATAATTATGAATACATTTGTTTTTCTATTCATAATTTTTTTTAAGATAATATTTGCATATGTAAGAGTCTTTTTTATAAAAAATTTGTACATAAAATATAATATCAATTATTATTTTTACAAAAGAAGGGTAAATTATACTATAGATGCTCTTTTACATAAATTTCCTCAAATATAAATTTAAAATAAAATCATAGATTTCACGATTATTCACTAAAAGAACACTCCCAAGTTTTATTAGGTTTAAAAAGCAAAAAAAATTGAAAAGTAAAAATGATAAAAAAAAAAAAAAAATTTAAAAAAGGTTTATAAGAGGCATTTGGCAAAAAGAAAAAAAGAAAAAATCAAGCTATTAAAAAAGAAAATTTAAAGAAAAAAAAAAATTAGATTCAGAAAAAGTTAATAATGAGCAATTGGTAAAAAAAGAGAAAAAAAAATAAATGCTAGTATTTAATTAAGAGCACCAAAGATAATAGACGAGATACTTTTGGTTAATCTATTTTTGTTTGATAGCAATCATAAATGTTCATTTGGGTGATAGTTGTTCATTTAAACCCCATTCCAAAAAGTTGGACACACCCAAAATCAAAAATAGGCAAAAAAAAATCCACAATTTATTGCATTTTTCCAAACGTAATATTAAAACCACATTTAAGTTACCCAGTATTAATGTTTTTATAAGTAACCATTTTTATCCAAATATAAGTAAAAAATATAAAACGAAAAAATAATAAAAGGGTGTGTCCAAAATAATGAAACGAGCGGAATAAAAAATGTATTGGTAAATTTTTTAAATTCTATTCAACAATTGTTGATCGATCAAATGCTAAGATACCATCAACTAATTTTATTTGAGTTCTTCTATTTGGAACAACACCACTTTAACATAATATTAACTTGTCGAAAATTTTTTTGATCGAACGAAACAGGTTACATAATTCAAAAAAATGAAAATGAAAACAAAAAACTAAAAGATGAAAAAATGATTTTCCTATTTTTACAAAAATCAAAATTATTTCCAATTTGAATGAAAATTATATTATTATGATTCTTTGAACTGCTTTGGCTGTATTAAAAATTTTGAATTTTAGTTTAGATTGATTAGTTCTTATAAAATTGTGTTTAATGAAATATAAAATTCAATTTCTCTAAGGTCTTAAGTAAAAAATTCAATTTTTCTTATATTATAAGATAAATTTTACAATTTCTCTTACATCATTAAGAAAATTTTTTTAATTTTTTTGTAAACAAAGACAAAAATTGAATTTCAAAAGAATAGAAATCAAAAGAAATCACAGAAATCATAGAGACTACAGGAACTCCAGAAACTTGTAGTGATTTTCGATCATAACTTTTAAATTATTTAAGCCTGTTATTTTTCCAATTTTGGAAATTGAAGATCTGTATCAATGTAAGTTTTTTTTATGAATATGCTTATCAATGACAAAACCAAAAAATGGACAACATAATTTTTTTCTTCTATTATAAATTTTAAGGTTTATGATAAACTTTCTGAACCATTTTACGTTTTATCCGACAGGATAATTTTTTATAATAAAAAATCAATTTCTATTTCTTATAAATTTTCATAGTATTGCTGGAGCAACAGTATGCTGTATAAATATGATCAAATAAATTTTGTTTATTTCTAATATATGTTTATATATACTAAGTGTTTCTCATAGTTTTGCTATAGTTAGATAATCTTACTTTTATATTTTAATTTTGATTAAAATTGTTTAATTTGGCTGAGTGATCAAATCTTTAAGCAAATTATAACGAGCGTATTATTAGAAAGTTAAAGAAGAAAAAAGAAAAGAATTAAAAAGTATACAAAAAATTTCCACAAAAATTTCATAAAAATCATATGTCAACAAGGGTTCAGGCAATTCTCTTAAATATAATTTTAATAAACCAGCAACATCGTGTACAGATTTTGTAACATTGGAAATGTCAACAGCATCTTTTTCATCAAATTCTTTTTTTAATTGTTGAATTCTATTAACACTCCCAGGAATACGATAAATACCTTCACATTCGATTCGTTTATTCTTTTCAATAAAACTAATTGCTTTATTCATGATTACGGGAATTTGAAGAATCTCATCTCCACGTCCTAATGCTTCAAATAATGGTTTTCCAAAGATTGGATTTGTTGGTAAATCATTTTTTTTAGATTTTTTTTTAACTAATGGTTGTTTAATCAGGGTTGCAATTGTTTCCTTTTTATAGAAAAACTCAACTTTACTCAAGTCTGTAATACCCAATTCTTCAAAACTGTAATCTTGGCTTAACGTTCCTTTTTGTAAATAATCAATCAATTTAGATTTATGTTAAATAGAATAATTATTTTAAATAAAAAGTCAGAAATTTATTAGTTTTAAAAAAATAATCAAGATTAAAATAATTTGTTTTAATGATTTGTTGAATTTTAATTTTAAACAACTAGACCTAAAAAAATGTTAAAGTAGTTATGTGTTTAAAAAGTATAATTTTTTAAAATTATTTGCTTTATTAAATTTTCTATTGTGTAAAAAATAACTAATTTAGACAAATATATAAGTTATTTCCAAAAAAGTGTTACAAATATGATGTAAAATATCTTTGCAAAAACTCAATTCTAATATAACTATTTAAATATCCAAAATTGTTATATGTCATTAATTTATTCTTCAGAATAATCCAATTTGTTTGTTTGCTAATTGACATTACTAAATTAAATGCAAGATAATGAAAGTTATTGTTCACAATTTTATCTGATATTTTTTAGGGGTTAAAAATTGTGGTATATTTTTTTCTTTTTTGATCTTAAAAATAAGTTTTCCAAAGTGGTTTAATCGTGACTTAATTTCCAATAGAAGGGTAAAAAAATATAACTATATATTAATGTTGAAAAAATTCTTTGTATCCTTGTAATATTGCTAATTTTTTTATTGAAATTGGATTTTATTGTATTTTTCTCCGTTAAAAAAAGTATTTTATTTTTTTTTTTTTATTATTTAAGGGAGGGGTTATTAACCCCTCTTTTTTGTCGTTAAGTTTTCCAAAATTCAAAAGTATTGAGTAAAATCATAGATTTTTTCTATTCTTTTGAATTCTGGAAAACTATCGTTAGGATTTTTTTCAATATTTAGAAATTAACAGAAAATTTTAATAAATTTTCCTTTAAATTGAGGAATTAAAAAAAAACCGCTGTCAGCTTTTCCAGAATTTAAAAGAATTGAATAAAATCTTTGATTTTTCTCTATTCTTTTGAATTTTGGAAAAGCACACTCGGGTTTTCTTGATTTTTCTGTTTATTTGGAAAATCGATAGATTTTCGTTAGGTTTTTTTTACTTTTTGAAATAAACCTAAAATTTCCTTAAATTTTCTGTTTATTTCAAAAAGTAAAAAAACCTAGAACACTTAACAAATAAAACAGAAAACCTCAAGAAAACCTGGGCACTCTGCGGCACTTGAAGGCACTTCACCAAATTCCTAAATAAAAATTTAGGAATTTTATTAAGGACTCAAAAATAAGTTTATTACCCACTAAAACTAATAAGCACGTTGAATCTTTTGTTGTTATAATATTAGAAATGTTATTATTATTTAATATATTAGATATATTGATTTTTTTTAATTCAGATACCCAGATTTTGTGATTATTTTCATAGGCTGGGCGATTCCATAGAAAATGGTCTAAATACTCAAGAATTTCTAAATTGTTTATTTTTTTACATAATTCAGGGCTCAAGATTTTGATTTATTTTTATTCATAACCTAAGAATACCTGTTAAGGTAATTTGTAAAATTTCGGAGTTTTAAAATTGAAGTTGAACCCTTCCATTTTAAATATCTTTTGTTGTGCAGTTTTTCCAGAATTTAGAAGAATTGAGTAAAAATCAAAAATTTTACTCTATTCTTTTGAATTCTGGAAAACCCAACTGCGTTTTTTTAATTTAAGAAATAAAGGGAAATTTTCAAAGATTTTCTTTTTATTTCAAAAATTAAAAAAAACCTAATGTGAAGTGCCGTAGGTGTCTAGGTTTTTTTTATTTTAAGAAATAAACCTAAAATTTTTGGAAAAAAATTAATTATATAAGGTCTAAAAAAATGAAAATGATTTTAAATAATCAAAACATGATTGATGAATATTTTGGTTATATTAAAAACAATTCAATTGAACCAAGTAAAAATATTTTTAAATTATATAAAAAATTTAAAAATTAAAAATTTAAAAAATTTTAAAATTGATAATTTTTTTTCCAATTGAAAATATTAAAAACACAATCAAAAATTTAAAAAATAAATCAGTTAAAGGATTTCAAAAAATTGAGAATTTAAAATATATTTGTAATAATGAAATAATTTCAAATCTTGAACAAATTGAAAATAAAAATTATGATAAATATTTAATTGCAATTCATAATATATTTAATAATTGGCTATTTAATCCTAATAAGAATAATATTGAATATATTAAAAAAAGATCAATTTTATTTATACATAAAAAAGGAAATGAGGGGGTAGCTTTGAATTATCGACCAATTTCAATTAATCAAAGTTTACCAAGATTATTTCTTAAAATGTTATATAAACTAATTGAACCTTGTTGGGAATTTATTCACAAATCACAGTTTGGATTTCGAAAACAATATGATACTCGAATTGCAGTTTTAAATTTCTTGTTTACTTATAATAATATAAAATCAAATAATGAAAATGAAAATAATAAAACTTATATTATTATGATTGATATAGCAAAATATTTTGATTCAATCAGTTTTAAAATAATTAGAAAAACAATAAAAAAATTTATTTTGGTTAAAATTATTCAAAATTTTTTAATAAAATATTATCAAGGAGAAGGGCTAGGTATATTTCATGGAGACCCATTGTCGCCTATTTTATTTGCTCTAATTTCACATTTTCTTTTATTAAAAATAATCTCTTTAACAGACCATTGTCAAATGTTTGCAGATGATTTAATCTTAATTATAAAAGGAGATAAACATCATTTAAATCAAAAATTAAATTCAATTTATGAAATTATAATTCAATTTGGATTGAAACCAAATAAAGAAAAAACAGTTATTTCAAAAGATTTAAAAAAGATTAAATATTTGGGTATCTATTTGGATAAAATTTCACATATAGTTTATAATTTAAAAAAAGCTAAAGAAACATTTAATAACTGTAAACAATTATTTAATAACAATTCCCTCAATAATAATTTGAAAATCAGATTATTTAAATCTTTTATATTAAGTCAATTAACATATGGATTAGAAATTTTTAATTATGAAATAAAAACTTTAAATTATTTAAATTCTTGGATGAATACAGCCATTACTGAAATATGCAAAATAAACAGAAATACACCAATTCTTATTTATAAAACAGAATTTAAAATTGAAAATATGGTAATTTCAGTAAATAAAAAAAAATTCAAATTTAAAAAAAAATTAAAAAATTTATCTCTTCCTTTTTTAGAAAAATTAAAAAAATTTAATCAACGAACCAACAATAAAATTAACTGGAATTCAAAAGATATAATTGAATTAAAAAAGGAAATCTATAAATACACATATAATGAATTATTGAATTCCAAGAGCTGGAAAGTGAAAAAATACTTCACAATATTAAGAAACCAAAATTCATTATTTACAACTCAAAAATATCTAAGCTATCCATCAAGCTCAACAATCCTAAAATTTAGGACATTTACCAATTGCTTAAACAGATATTACTATGTAATTAATAAAAATTCAAATAAATTTTGTCCTTTATGTTTAAAATACAAACAAAAGGAAGTTATAGAAAATATTGATCATTTTTTGTGGGTATGTCCTTCCTATGAAAATAATAGATTAATATTTCTGAATAAATTAAATGAAAAAAACCTCTATGAATTAATTTTAAACCATAACAGTTTATTATTATTTTCATTGGTTAATAATCGTGAAATCTATGATTTTACGCTTAAATTTCTGAAAGGAAATTTAAGTATAAGGGCAATTAGAGTGTAATTTTACACTTCTTCAATAATAAAAAAAAAATAAACCTAAAATTTCCTAAATTTTCTTTTTCTTTCTTAAATTAAAAAAAACCTAACGGCAGTTTTCTTGAATTTAAAAGAATAGAAAAAAAAAAAAGATTTTTCTCTATTCTTTTGAATTCTGGAAAACCTAACGACAAGTGTCTAGGTTTTTTTTATTTTAAGAAATAAACCGAAATTTCCTAAATTTTCTTTTTATTTCTTCAGGAAGTAAGTACATTTTACCATTTTGAAAAATTTATATTGTGTGAACCTTACTGAAAAAATATTTTTTGAGTACCACCAGATATTGAAACTTTGAAACCAAAATTCCATTCGTTGGTCTATTGGTGAAAAGAAAGTGAACCAAAAGTAATTCAGAGTTGAATCTTTCATTTTTCGATTGTATGAACATTTTTTTTTGATTAAATTTTTGGTTTTATTAGATTTGGTTTTGGATCTAGAGATATGTTTATACGAACTATTGAAATTAATCAAACAATAAACTAAAAAAATAGACCTGAAGAGGTGTGTATTTGAAACAAATCTTTTCTTTTAGAAAACCAACACAAAAGATCATAATTCCAAATAAATTTGTTGAAATCAAAAATGAAAAAAAAAATATTCGATAAAAGCCTATTTTCGAAGATTGATTTTATCTTCTGAGTTTGTAGGAATCCCAACAAATAATTTATTACCTTGAATTTCTCGCCCCATTGCCATTTATTATTATTTTTCAAAACACTTTGTTACAAATTAACTTTCAAAATTCTAGTTTTAAATATTTTTATCAAACAAAGCCAAAACAAAGAATAATATTTCAAAAATTAAAATAAAGAAATTGAATTCTCGGAATCAAAAAACAATTACGAAATATTCAAATCCGAATAAAAGTAAAATTCAAGAAAAAATTTCAACCAGATTCAGAATTATTTTGAGTTTTCCAATTTAATGGAAAATAAATAATTATCAAATCAAACAAATTTGTCCAATAAACCCTTATTTCTCAAGAAGAATTTGTAAAGTATGCTATTTTTCTGTTTAAAACTAGAATTAGATGAATTAAACGAAAATAGCATTTTTAAATTCATTTTGGTTATTCTTTAGAAATAAAAAGAAATTTGTTTCGCAAAAATTTTCCAAATAAAATTATTTTCATAAAGAATAAAAAATAAAACCAAATTAAGAATAAGTAAATGCGCCAAATTTTATAGATAAGATCAAGAAATAAATGATTTTGTATTTATTTTTTCTTAATCAATTTTTTCATTTTTTTGAATTTCGTTTTTTTATTGGTCTGAAAATATTTTATACGAGGATATATTCGCACTCTAGTAGTTCTTAAAATGTTAATTTATTTGGCTAAAGAAATGATTTTAAGAATTGGGTTTCACATAAATGGTGGCACTCAAAAAATGAAAAATGTACTTACCCCCTTAAATAAATTTTTAAAAATCACTTTTTTTGACTAGAATTGTAAAATTTTAAAAAAACAAGAACTAAAAGTTCTAACATTGAAAAAACCTGTCAATTTTCAATTTTAAACATATTTCAAGATAAGGATTCCTTATTTAGTTATTGGTCAAAAAAAAAATTAATAGAGACTAGTCCCTTAAGGGAGTAGTTACACCATAAGGCATGATAAAAATTTGAGAGAGATGAGATAAGAACATTTTATTTTAGTGGCGTGTGATCGTAGATTCTCTAAAAATTTTTTTAAAAAAATTATTTGATATTTTTTTTTTAGTAATGTTCAACAATTAAAAAAAAGAGATTATATTGATAAAATAGTTTTTTTTTTTTTTTTATTTTTTTATTAAAATAAACTTAAGGTTTACAATCCCTGAAAATGGAAAAAAGATTATCTTGTATTGGGTGTGTCAACTTGTTATTTTGGTTCTTAGCTGATCGATCCACAACTAAGTTTGGATCGTATAGGTGGTTGAAAAAGGCTATTTTTGACATTTTATTTTTTTTTTTTCCGAAATCCGAATTGATGAGTCTAAGATTAATTGATTGGAAGGTATTGAATTGAAAGTGTTAATTTTTGGGTTGTCAATTGAAATTATCATTTTTCTTTTACAGAATTAGGAGTAAATAAAAAAATTTTTTTTTACAAGCATCAAATAATACAAAGCGTAAATAAAAATTTCAACATAGAAAACAAAAAACCCAATTACTAATTAAATATCTTCCAATTAATTAATCTTAGACTCATCAATTCGGATTTCGGAAAAAAAAAAAATAAAATGTCAAAAATAGCCTTTTTCAACCACCTATACGATCCAAACTTAGTTGTGGATCGATTAGCTAAGAACCAAAATAACAAGTTGACACACCCAATACAAGATAATCTTTTTTCCAGTTTCAGGGATTGTAAACCTTAATTCCATTAATTTGGGCACAGTTTAAACAGTTGGAAAAATAACAATAACATGATTTACATCCAATTGGAAAGTAATTTTAATTCAACAAACTATTTCATTTTTTGTCTTTTTTGTTTTTGTTTTCATTTTCTATTTCTGAAGTTACTTAATCTGTTTCGTTAGATCTGAAAATTTTTTATAGATGGTTGATAGATGGTTACAGTTGAGTTTCTTAAATTGAAAAATCCACATACAACCGGTGCATGGTATCTTATCATTTGATCGATCAACCATTGTTGGTGTAATTTTAACAAATCAACCAATATATTTTTTGTACAAACTCTTTCATTTCAGCTCATTTCCTTATTCTGGACACACTTGTTTTGATTTTTTGTTTTTTATTGTTTTCTTATATTTGGATGAAAATGATTACTTAAAAAACCATTAATACTATGTTATTTAAATGTGATTTTATATTACGTTTGGAAAAATATCATAAATTGAGTTTTGGTTTCCCTATTTTTGATTTTAGATGTGTCCAAATTTTTGGAATGCGGTTTAGTTTTTTTTTTTTGGGGATGATAATTTCAGATTCTTTGAATAAAACTTATGGCTATTTTGTGGTTTAAACTTTGATAACATATAATCATATTTACTTCTCCAATTCCACTAAACCCAACTCTTTAAAATCCTAACAAGTAATAATTTGACTTAATTATTCTTTTTTTTGGAATCTTCTAGCTATTTAAGTCCCATTTATGTTTCCTTTTATGATTCTCTCAATTGTAATAGTGTTGTTCTTTTTAAAAAAAATCCATTAATCCCAAATGCCACTAATAAAAAAATATTTCTAATTGCTTTATGTTGTCAGGATTAAAAAAATCTCAAAAATGATGAAAATTGAAAAAATGTTAAAATTAAATGCCAAAATAGAATGTTGAGATAAGGATAAAAGATAAGTCGTTCAACATTCAAAACACTATTTTAAGCAATTCAACTCAACATTCTATTGTGGCAATTTCTTTGAGACTTTTAAAAAAAAATTTAAAAAATTTAATGAATGAAGTACTTTAAATAATAAAAATCAATGAGGTACAACCAGAGTAAAAAATGTTATTTTCTGATCCTCTTCAAAATTGCAAAAAAGTGAAAAATTTTTCTTTACCGTGGCTACTCCCTTCAGATACTTTTTTTTGAAATTGGATCCTTTTCAAACTTTTTTTTAGTTTGAATTTTTTTTTGAGAAAATTTGAAACTTTTCTTATCTTTGTGTTTTTGTAAATGAGAATTTGAATTCTTTTTTTTTAATTGGGGGTGCTATTAGAATGTTTTTTAACATCTTTGATTTTTGTAGTTGAAGTTTCTGTGAATTTTTTTTGTTATTTGATTTTCTGTAATTGAGATCTCTTTCAAACTTGATTTTTTTTGTTGAATTTTTTGTCAAAGAGATCCTATGTCCAATTTCTTTTTTGTTATTGAATTTTATAAACCAAAAGAAGTGCAATTCCACAATATAGTTTATAAGTTGCAAGAATTCTCCTATCGTATGAAGTAAATCCAGGGTAAGTAACTTACCATTCAGAAAAAAATAATGTTCTGTAAATCCATTATTCAATCAAATAAAAAATTAGTAACGAGAAAAATAATAGTTTATTTTTCATCAAGATCTTTTTAAAATGAGAAAAGTCCTCATTAAAATTTATAAAACTATTGCCTTTTGAATCTTTAATACTCAGATTCGTATAATTTTTTTTTTTGTATTGAAGATCGAAAATGTTTGGTTCTAAGGATTATATTTTTCTCTTTTTGTCTATTATCCAAAAATTTAGTAATTGTCTTAATTCTAAAATATCTTCCTTTTTACAAATTTTCAATTGAACTGAAAAACAAGAATTTGTGAAAGGTGAATGGTAATTTAATAAAATTTTTCGTTTTTCAAAACAAAAGAAAAAGATCATACTTCCATTAAGCGCAAGAACATGTTCCTTGATAGGAGCAGATGTTTGTTCGATAACATTTTGAATTATCTGGCGAATTGGGACACTTTCGTCAACAGTTATAGAATGGGATTTTCCTCGGTAGATTACAGTTATTGTTCTTGTTTGTTTTTTTTTGAGTTCCAATTTTTTCTTTTTAAATTTAAAAGAAAACCAAGATTAAAAAAAGATTTAGATGAAAAAAAAGAACAAAACAATTATTGAATTTTCTTGAAAATTAGATTACAAGAGTCCAAGGATTATAGCTAATGAGTGTGCAGTCATCGTCTAGCCAAAAACCATCCCCATCTGGACAAAAAATACCAAATGATTCTGGATCTTTCTTATGGGATTTGGTGCAGATAGTTTTAATTGATTGTCTAACTAAAGTTGTTGGAGTAAATTTTGTAACAACACTTTTGATTGAAAAAGGAAATTCAACTTGTAGTTGAAAAATTACAGCCATCTTATTGGGAAAAGAAAAGAGGAAAAATGTTTGATTAATTGTTAAATTTTGGCTTATTTAAAAGCACCACAACAAGTGAATGGTTTTCTCACAAAGCTGTTTGATTTTCGGTGAGTTTTATTTGTGTTATTGTATTTAATGCCTTCAAATAAAAATTAAATTGTTTCTTAAGGGATAAGCGTCTACCAAGGAGAAGCCCAAGATAAAAGTAAGCTGTTACTGGGTCTAACCACATTTGTTTTACATGGTTCAAATGTCTATAAAAAATGGATTAGTCAAGTAGTAATATTTATTGATCTCTTCAATTAAAAATAATCCTTATATTTGTAATAAACCCAAGAAAATTTCAGAAAAAAATCTGCATTTCAACACAAATTAAAAACTTGAATTATCAATATTTAGAAGAAATCATAGTTGCATTAAAAATCTCGCTTAAATTTGTCTCGAAATGTAGATTAGTTGTTAAAAAATTCATTTTTTTTAAAAAATGAAATAATTAACAAATAAATTTTGTTGATGAATAATTTCTGAAATATTAGGAATATATTGCTGTTGCAATAAGCTTAATACTTTAAGAAACAAAAATAATCAATTTTTGGGGTTTCATGTAGATGATTATTCAGTTAATCTTTGAAATTTAAAAAATTAAAAATATACTTAATTTGGGAAGTTATAAAGATGAATTATTAAATACCAGAAATACTATAATTTTTTAGGGTTTCTATTTTTAGATTTGGAAAAGGAATGAAAAAAAAAAATTTCAAAATGAAAATTTTCAAGAGTGATCATAAGTAAAAAACCGAATAATTTATTGTGTAATTATCATTTAAAAAAAAGATTTTTCAGAGTTATTTGAGCCGTGTTGAATTAATTACATTTACACCTAATTACAACTCACTTTAATTATAGAAAAATTTATGGTGAGGCAAATCACTTAAGGGACAAGTTAATATTACAAATATTTATATAAAATTAGTCATTTTTTGAAAAAAAGTTTAACAATATTTTTTTTTATAAGAAAAATTTATAGATCCTGGAAACAATAAGCTAGATCAATTTACAAAAGAAAAAATCAATAGTCAAAGAGATAATGAAGGATTAAACAAAATATTAGTTTTTATAATTCTATTTTCTTTTAGTAAGGGTTTTAACTTGATAGATCAATTATTAAAAATTTGTTTTGAATAACTATTATGCTTGGGATCTCTTAAACAATTTATTAGATTTGGATAGATAATAATTGACTCCAATTTGGATTTGTGGATTTGATTGATTATAATATCATGAGAATATTCTTGGGGTTGATTTTTTTCTTCTATTCGTTGATTTTAGTTTTCGTATATATTAAAGTTCCCAATTAACAATCAAATTTTACTGTTTTTCCCAAATTACATATGAAATTTGAAAAAAAAAAAATAATTCTAATATAAAATTCTAAAAGAAGTAAAAATTAGATGAAAAGATTGCCAGGCTAAGATAAATTAAATTTTTGGAAATGAATTATTTTTTTTAACATTTCGATCCAATTTTATACATTTTTGGATAGTTAAAAATTCAACAATATTTGAAATTATTTCAACAAAAAATATTGTCTGTAAATAAAAAAGAAATCTTATTATTTTTGAAGTATGTGTGTAGTATAAAATAAAAAAAAACATTCAATGAGCTTTTGAAAGATTTAAATATATTTTTAATAAATTAAAATTCTTGTGTTTTCCTTGATTTTCGGTTATCTAAAACAGTTATTGTAGCGAACTTACAGTTTGGTTTGGGCATTTTTAAGTGTTTGAAAATAAAGTAAATAACATAAATATGGCAATTAATGATATAAAAAAATCAAGTAAAATGTTCAATAGGAGTTCAATAAATATTATCCGAAATGGATAGGGGTTGATTTCTTTAATTTAAATATAAAAAAAATAAATAAAAAAGTTTGATTTCTTGAAAATATAACCTGACTGAAAATGACTAGACTTCTTTCTATAATAACGCATGGTATTGTTAATTTTTATGGGGAGACTATTGATATAAATTGGAATGAAATGGATTATATTAAACAAATTAAATAGTAAACATTTCAATATTAATTTTTTTTTTTTTGTGGAATTATAATTTTTTTAAATTCAAATAGAAGTTGGGAAGACTCTGAAGGTTTTAAAAAAATTTCAAAAATGAAAAACATGCTATGTTTTAACAAAGTGTGTTTTTAATCTTTTTTCCATATCCCCTCCCCGGCTGTATCTCCTTTATATTGGGAAGAAGAGTTATTAAGGATAAAGATCTAAGTGATTACTTGTTAATACTATTGCACTGGAACATGAAGGTATGAGTAACTTGAAAATAAAAACCAAAAAATCATAGGCTAAAAATGAACAAAGGTTTAAAGAAAATCAGATTAAAAAAAAATAAAAGAAAAAAATTACAACAATTAAATAATGATCCCCAAATGAATATTCATGATCAATTATCAAATTATTAAACCAATTCACCTTAAGTATTGTGTATGCGATTTTGGGAGTCCTTAGTTAATGTACCATTGTCTTTTTTTTTATTATTATTAATTTGAGAAATAAATAAAAAAATTCGTAAATTACATTTTTATTTCATAAAATTAAAAAAAAAGGTTAGTAACTAGACAACACTCTATTAGATTCTACAACACAGCCTTTTGTATTTTCACATTTTATTGTTTTATAATTTTTAGATATTGTTAAACTTTTCGACTTGTAGAATTTTCTATTCTGTTGAATTATAGAAACTTTAATTTCAAATCTAATAATTTTAATTCCTCCGTGAGACAATTAATATTTTCTTTTCCAAATCTTGAAAATTTTATAACCATTTTTAATTGTTTTAAACCAAGAAATCTAATTTTTCTATTAATTTTTATCTTCTTCGGTATACTTTTTAGTTTAGAAGATCAATTTTTGCATTCGTTTTATAAACTTATCACGATGGGTGAATGAATATTTATTTGAAAAAATTAACTGATTTATTGATAAATCTATCAATTCTTTTAAAATAGTTTTGAGTAAAATCAAATGTTTCGATACAAGAATAAAGAGTTGACTTAAAATAAGACCTTTGAAAGAAGTTATTTTTACTCCTTTATTGATATTATTTTATTGAAACAATCGATTAAGTGTTACAAGGGCTTTTCTAATTTTTTTTACTTTAAATTTATTATGTATTTTTGTTTCTAAACATATTCCTTGATAAAAAAATTGAAATTACTTTTTATTTAAAATTTGAATTAGTTTTGAGGTTTTATATACTTTAAAAATTTTTTAAAAATAGCAAGTTTTAGCTGACTTGAGAGTATTGAAATTTAAACCATGTTCAAAAACTATGTTTTGTAATAAAAACACACACCAAATTAATGAGATCAAACAAAAAATTATGAAGGTTTCGGCACCATTAAACTACTGATAAATTCAAAGAAATATCTGAAAATTTTTAATTCCTTTTCCATTATACAAATTTTTTTACATAAACTTTGATTAACCATTTCTAGATTTTTAAATGTGAAGAAACTTTGTAAAATTGGCTTGACTTTCTACAGATATGGTCTCTTGATTTGTTTTATTTGTTGGGTTACTCGATTTTCAAAATTGGAAATTGAACTTAAAATTTAATAAAATATATTTGAATATATCAGTATATATAATAATTTGCCAGTTTAAATACTTTGCAATATCGGATTGTCTACATTCATTGATATAATTTTTAAATGTGTTTTCTACACATGAAAAGCATAATTAAGAAGATATTCAAATTCCTTGTTTTGGTGGTCTTTCAATAAATGTCTTTTAAAAAAAAATAGAAAAACTGGTAAAATCATCGATAAAAATGTTGTTTATTTTGGATCGTTTGATAAAACAAAAAAAAAAAATGTCAATTGAAGAGATAACTACTATCATCTTTTCTTTGTATTATTTTGTATATAGGTGATTTTAAAATAAAAAATTCCAAATGGTAACACACCTTCATCAAATAATCTTTTTGAAATTATTTTTCATTTGATTTTTGAAGCTCAACCTAAAGAATCAAATTTTTGTTTATTTTTGTATAAGAATAAAAGAAAAAGAAAAAGAAAAAGAAAATGAAAAAGAAAATGATTTTAAAAGGAATAGATTTAAAAAAGAAATGAGGAATTATGTCAAAAAAAAAAAAAAAAAAAAAGGGTGAAAAGAAATCAAAGATAAAGAAAGAATACAAACCCTTAATTGTTGAACTAATTCATCTTCAATATCGTCTTCGTCCCAATCGTCTCTCCATAAAACTTGATCTTCCTGATCTTTTTCATTCTCACCCCAGTCTAACGAATCAATTATTGGGTTTGTTAGTTTTGATAAAAAAGTAATAGATGGCTAATTAGAAACAAAAAGAATTGAAGCCTAGATAGAAATAATAGTGATCGATAGAATTACCTTGTTCAAATTCTTCAAATTCGTCGTCTTCTTCAAGTGCTTCAAATACCTTTTCGGAGGTGGTTTTTTGTTTGTTTGACATTGTTGTAAAAAATTATTTTTGGTTTTGAAAAATGGAAAAAAATGATTAATTTAGAGTTGTTCAAATCATTGACTAAATTATTTTCTAATTAACTTTGAAAAAGGGAGGTATCTTTGCAATTTTAATTCAGATTGGTTTAATGTTAATAAAATCTGTCTAAGATTGGATTGTATCTAGCTTGATAACTATTTTTTTGTTCTTCAATTTTTCTTACTATTAGAATCATCTAAATTGTTTGTTTTCTAAATGTTAAAATCAATAAAGCAGGAAAATAAAATGAGAAAATGATTTAACAATTCATTAAGACAAGGAAATCTAAAATATAACAAATTTTTTATTTTTCATAGAAATTACTCAAAAACAATTATTGATCCAAAAAATTTCCAATTTTTCAAACAAAAAAACAAAGAAAAATTATAAAACCCTTTTTGTATATTACTGAACTTTCATTCAAAATAAATTTGAAGAATATGTGTACATTTATTTAAATTTGGCCATACATAAAGTGAAAATAGGGTGGCATATTCAAAATGAAATTTTTGTTTTTTGAAACTTATCAAGCTATATTTCAGTTTTATATTTGTAATAAGAGTTTTACCCAAAATGAATTTTTGAAAAATAAAAACCCAAAATTTTAACATGTTCTCTTTACTTATCATTCTTTTAGGCAATAAATATATTACTAATCCAAAAAAAAAAAAATCAGAATACTTGCTGTTTATTGGAAATTTTTACCTAAAAAAATAAAAGAATGGTTTATAATATTCATGAAGTAGGTTAATTTAAAATAAAAAAAAGAAAAAAAAATATTTTTAAATGATTATATAGTTTAGAGCGGACTGAAAAGAAAAAAAAAAAAAAATTGAAATTATCATCTTAAAGTTAAATAATTAGGTATTTGGCAAAAAAAAAAAACCATCATTCAATAATTAAAAATAAAAAATGGAACCTCAAGAATTTTGATAGCTATAAATTAATAATTTATAATTTCTCAATTCTGGTACTAACTCAGATTCGTAATATTTATGCATTTTTTACAGTCAGTTTTAAATTTTAGGCACAAACTTTCAACAAAATTTCAGGCACAAATAAATTTCAAATTACAGGAGATAAATTTGGAAATTTTTTTTTATAAAATATTATATTAGAATTTGGGTTTTGTGCTTCAATTTGAGATTTTTAATGTGCCTTAAATTTTGTGAAAGTTTGTGTCTTAAAAGTGGAACTAACTGTAATAATAATAATAATAATAATAATAATAATAATAATAATAATAATAATAATAATAATAATAATAATAATAATAATAATAATAATAATAATATAACTATTCAACAAAATATACACATAATTAAAACCTAACTCAAAAATAGAGTCTATTTTTAGACAATTTTTATTTACAAAAGAAAAACAAAAAAAAATCCAAAAAAGAAAATAAATAATCTAAAAACTATTTTTTTTTTTTTTTTGATTTGTTATCAATTAAAATTATTAAAGTTGAGGAAGTAGTATTTTTAAAAAATGAACAGAAATTTTATTGTGATCCTAATTTTTATTTTTTTTAATTATAATTTATTCTTTGGTCAATGAAAACAAAAAGTTAATATCATCATTAAATTTATGAATTTGAGTTTTTTTTAAATTCCAAATTTCATCTATTTCAGGTATAAAACAAAAACAAAGTAACTTATTATTTTATATTTAAATTTAGTTAATTCTTAAAAATTGTATCACAGATTTTGTGTTTTGATTTTTTCAAAAACTAATTTTTATTTGAAACTTTTTATGCTTCTTAATATCTCAATTATAATCTCAACAAATAAAAACAATAGAAATGTAGGTGATTCAATATCTCTAAATTTGATTTTGGTTTAATAAAAATTTATCAATTGAACAAGATCAAACAAGTAAAAGTTTTGAATCATTGTCAAATGTTTGCAGAGAATTTAATTTTAATAATTAAAGAAAATAAGAATAAATTAAATCAGAAATTAAATTTGATATATGAAATTATTATACAATTTGGGTTAAAAACCTAATAAAGATAAAACAGTCGTTTCAAAAGATTTTTTTAACAAAATTAAATATTTAGATATTTATTTAGAAAAAAATTTCGCATTTAGTTTATAATTTAAAAAAGGCGAAATAAACATATAAAACTGTATACAATTAATAAATAACAACTCGCTGTATAATAGTTGAAAAAATTAGATTATTTAAATCTTTTTTAATAATCCAATTAAAATATGGGTTGGAAATATATAATTATGATATAAATACTTTAAATTGTTTAAAATCTTGGATTAATTCATGTATTATTAGAATCTGTAAAATAAACAGAAATACACTAATTCTTATTTCAAAAATAGAATTTAAAATAGAAAATATGATTATTTCTGTCAATAAAAAGAAATTTAAATTTAAAAAGAAATTAGGAAATTTGTCTCTACACAATTTACAAAAATTAATAAAATTTAACCAAAGAATAAATAATAAAATCAATTGGAATTCAAAAGATATTACCGAACTAAAAAAAGAAATATACAAATACACATATAACGAGTTGTTGAATTCTACAATCTGGAAGTGTCTTTAGGTTTTCCAAAATTTAAAATAATAGAGTAAAATCTTTGATTTTATTCAATTATTTTTAATTTTGGAAAAACGCCTTTAGATTTTTTTTAATTTGAGAAATAAAAAGAAAATTTTTAAAAATTTTCTTTTTATTTCTAAAATTAAAAAAAAGTTAGGCACTTGACGACGCTCACCAAAAATATTTCACAATAATAAAAATCAAAATTATTGATTGAAAACTCAACAATATTTAAGTTATCACTCAAGCTCAATAATTCTAAAAATTCAGAACATTAACTAACTGCTTAAATAGATATTACTGCCTAATTAATAAAAATTCAAATAAATTTTGTACTTTATATTTAAAGTATAAAAAGAAGGAAATTATAGAAGAAATTGATCATTTTTTATGGGTATGTACTTCTTTATGAAAGAGATAGATTAATATTTCGACATTAAATTAAAAGAAATAAATCTTAAGGAAATGATTTGAAACCTAGATAGTTTGAAATTATTTTAATTGATTAAAAATCGTGGAATCTATGATTTTATTCTTAAATTACTGAAAGTAAATTTAAGTCTAAGGGCAACTAGAGTGTAATTTACACTTCTTCAACTTCAATAATAAAAAAATAAAAATAAAGTTTTTATTTTTTAAAGTTTGAAAAAAGTCATTTTCTTGTTTGTAAAAATTCAAAAAAAATGCCAAAGAATTTTGAATTTTTCAAAAAATAAGTATCATGAAGATATTTTGGGAATTAAGTAATATTTTTCAAAAATATAATTAAATATTGTTTTGTTCCAAAAATTATTTCCATTTTTTAATGATTCTTGTAAGTAATTTCAAACAATTAGTTAAAAAAAATATAAATTTCGAAATATAGCTTAAATACAATTTCTCAGTCAAATTTGTAAATTACTTTAAAAATTTAATGAATAAAAATATTATTTGTTTCAAAATAAATGAAACAAAATTTTCTTTCAACTTTCCAAAAAAAGAATGTATATATCATTTAACAATTCTAATTTTTTAATTTCTAAAATCAGTTTAAATTATTAATTTAACTTTTAGAATTATGGACTATTGATGATTTATTTTAATTCTTGAGATGTGAGTTTATTACGAAATTTGAATGAAAATATTGATCTTTTTATTTTACAAGTAACAGTATCTCTTATTATAACCAATACAAATATTTTTCAAATGGTTTAAAAAAGCAATTTATCATTTAACCAAAAGAATTATCCCACAACAAAAAAAACTCTTTACACTAATACGTCTGGCAATAAATACTTGATTGGTGAAAATTGTTAGAATTGGGGTTTTTAGAGGGATTGTGAAAATTTCTCATTTGTTGTAAAAAGAAATGCTCAGTGGACAAATTTAAAGGAGATCATAGAACTCTTTCAAGATTGTTTTAAAACTTAATTTCTTCCATTTTCACTGAGAAAGTTTTTTTTAAGGGACTAATCTCTATTAAATTTTTTACCTCAAATTAAATAGACATTGAGAAAATTTTTTGCCAATTACTTTTATTTGAAACCCCCCCATTCATTTTCAATATTAAACTTATTTCTTGATAATGAATCTTATTTAGAACTTGGTCAAAAAAAAAATAATAGAGACTAGTCCCTTAAAGAGAAAATAACCAAAACAATTTTTTTTTTGAATAATGCACATTTATTGCAATAACATACTGGGATTGAAATTGAAATGTATTTGTTCAAATTTTCAAAAAAAAATAATTTGAATAAATCTGATGCTACAATTTCAAAGCTGATGAAACTCCTAAATTATTGAAAAAGATTAAAAATACTCAACTTTTTGATTACTGTTTGATTTTTATGAAGTGTGTTTTGAAAAATTGTCATCATTTTTTGTATTATTTTAACTTTTTTTCTCTTTTCGAATTAATGACAAATAATTATACGATCGGAATTGATTTTGGGAATACGTATTCTTGCGTTAGCGTTTTAATGAACAACAATGTTGAGATCATTCCAAACCAACAGGGCAATCGAACAACTCATACCTGTATTTCCTTTTCTGAAAACGAAAAATTTGTTGGCGATAATGCATATAACTTATCATCGAGTAACCCTTTAAATACAGTTTTTGATTTAAAACGACTGTTTTTCAATGAGTACTCTTCCAGCTTTTTTCAATCCTGTCTTAAAAAATGGCCATTTAAGGTTGTTAAAAAAGAAACACAAAACAAAAACAAAAACGAAAACGAAAACGAAAACAAAAACGAGGAGGAAGAGGTTGGAATTGAAATAGAAGTCGAATATCAAAACGAAAAACAGATCATTCCAATTGAATCTCTGATTACTCAGTATTTTGAAAAACTAAAAGAGATTGCAAGTATGCATCTTTTAACCGACATCAAAGACGCAATTATTACAGTACCAGTTTATTATAATGAAACACAAATAAAGAGAATCAAGAAAATTGTTACGAGAGCAGGCTTAAATCTCAAAACTATAATTTATGAGCCCATTGCGGCCTTGCTTGCGTATGGGTTTGAGAAATCAAATAATAAAAAGATCTTAATTGTTGACATTGGTGGCAGCGATACAACTTTTTCCCTGTATGCGATCAAGGACTATGTCTTTAAAAAATTATCACACTCTTTTAATGGGAATGTGGGAGGTACCAATTTTGATGAGAAATTGCTTGATTACTGTGCTGGTTCCTTTACAAAACAAAACAGGAGTATTGACGCATCACGATTCAAGTCAAGTTCCCGATCAATGTCCCGAATCAAAAAAGCCTGCCAAAGAGCGAAAAGGGTGTTATCATATTCAAACAGAGCAACAATTGAGATTGATTCTCTTTTTGAAGGAATCGATTATTATGAAAATATTGGCAGAAGCAAGTTTTACGAATTATGTGCGGAATATTTCCAACAAATTAAAAATTTGCTTCATGAATCAGTCAATCAATCCGGACTTGAAAAGTCTGAAATTGATGAAGTGATTCTCGTTGGTGGAGCATCCAGAATTCCAAGAATACAAGAAATAATTTCCCAATATTTTGATAATAAAGAATTGTGTAGATCTATTAACCCAGATGAAGCAATAGCCTATGGCGCCTCAGCAAGGAACGTTTTATTCCTTAAAAACGAAGAGCTAGGTTCTGAAAATGTTGTTGACCATGGAATTGATATTGAATTTTTATAATTTAGTCCAGTTCCTGTTTTTATACATGGCAGTATTTGAAAGAATTAAAAAAGCTTCCGAAAAGTTTTTCAAATATTTCAATTTATTTTAAGACAATTTTATTTCTTTTTATTATTAAGATCAAACTAAATTCCAAAAATTTTACTTCAGATTTCTCACATCAATTATTTTTGGCTTGTTCATTTTTTTCTTTTTTTACATTTCTTCTCTCTCTCTTTATTTTTCTTTTTTTTTAGACTTTTTTTTAGAAAACTAAATTGACTTTCAAATTCTTCGAATGACTTTGTCTATTTGAAACCCTCTTTGAATTGGAATTCTTAACTTTATTCATTTTAAAATTCTTCTCATTACCAATTTAAATGACTCTTTCATTTTACCCTTTATAGTAACGTCAATTATAATAAACACTATTGGTTAAATAAAGATCTTTGATCAAAAATTATTTTTAAAATTATTTGAACAATTTAATTCGATAAAATATAATTTTCCAGATAGAAAAAATTCCAAAAATTTGGGTATAGTTTAAATAGCTGAATTAATAACAATACCACACTTTAAATTAAATTTGGAAATAATTTTTGATTTTACAAACTATTTCATTTCTTGTCATATTTTTTTTTGTTTTCCTTCAATTTTTTCCGGTTAGGTAATCTGTTTTGTTAGATCTGAAAATTTTTTTCAATGGTTGATAGAAGGTTAGTGTTGAGTTTTTTAAATAGAAAAATCACATACAATTGGCCGATGGTATCTTAAAATTTGATCGATCAAAAATTGTTGGTGAAATTTCAACAAATTTACCAATACATTTTTTGTTCTGCTCCTTTCATCATTTTGAAAACAATGGTTTTTTATTTTTAGTTTTATATTTTTTTCTTTTATTTGGATCAAAATGATTACTTATAAAAACATTAATACTCAGTTTATTTCAATGAGTTTTAATATTAGGTTTGGGAAACATATTTTAATAAATTGAGTTTTTTTTTTTTTTTTTATTTTTTTTTTTTTTTTGTATATTTTTGATTTTGGGTGTGTCCAAATTTTTGGAATGGGGTTTCGTTTGTGAAGATATTTCTTTTTTGAATCCAGACTCTAATCCCAAGTTTATTATTTCCCTTATCTCTAAACAATAGTAGTTTGGTTGGTTCTTCAAAAAAAAAGTGAATTTTTCATTTTTGGCTGGGATCACTTTGAGTAAAATGGAGTTTATTTTTTTCTCACATTTGTAGAATTTGTATTTATATCAGATGTCTAATAAATTAAAAAAAAAAACAAATACATTAATAATGTTTATTAATCCATTGCAAAAAAATAGATTAAGATTGTGAAATAATTAACTTCCCCAAATAATTATTTTAACTTTTCTAATATTTTAGAAAAAAAATAAAAATAAAAATAAAAGGTGTTGATATTATTCAAAATTAATATTTATATATAAAGTTAACAGTAAAATAAAATCAATATACATATACATACATGCATGAACACACACATACACACACACACACATATATATATAATCAACATGGTATAAAAAAGAAATATAAAAATTCAAAAAGAAGATAAAAAGTCTTTTTATATAAAATCAAATCATGTTAAATTAATGCCTTTATTGTGATAATGATTAAAAATTGGAATTGATAAATTTTAATCGAAAATTGTCTTTTTTCGTTTCATCAAATAATTTTTAATTTTTTTAATACTAATGTCTGAAATGGAAGCAAGATCGATCTCTATGTTATTTTTCCCTGCTAATAAAGGATTATCCTCGACAATAATTTCAAAAATTTTACTCAAGCCCTTTGAATTAAGTTGAGGAATTTCAGGAGCAAGACTAACAATTTCATTAAGCCCCAGTTTGTGGTCAATTTCTGGTGAACTTGGCACTGAATTTTCACCATTTATGATACCTTGTTCAAACTGTGTTTTTTCAAAATCTAAATTTGATTTTAAATTTTTAATTTCATTTTCTAAATTTGAATGTAATTTATTTTGGAAAGAAGATTCTGGAATATAAAACGGCACTTTTCCAATTTGATAATTATTATTTTTTTCAATTCTCATTTTCCCACAAGTAAGGATTGGGTATGGGCTTAATGTTTTTTTTTTGGTTTTTTGTGCTTTTAATTTTTTTTTGATCTTTGATTTTAGATTTAATTGAGTTGTTGTTTCGTAAATTGGATTTGTTTCAATTAATGATGATGTGGTGTTGATGTCCATATCTACATTGCGAGATTTATTGATATCATCATCATTATTATTATCATTTGGGTTTGGTTCGGTTTCTACTTCTGTTTGATTGTGTGAATGGGTCTTATTAGGCCTTTTTTTTTTTTTTTTTGCTTGATTGCATCTTTTTTTTCAAAATCAATATTCTGTAAAATGGAAAACAAATCAAATGCTAAATTTTCTGCATATTTGTGGGCTTGATAAACATAATGAGATTTGTTTCCAATTTTATAGTCAATTCCAATTCTTTCAATTACTTTAAGATTCTTTTTGATTTCTTGAAGAGGAACTTTTACTTTTTCTTGGATTTCAATGTTTTCTTCCTCAATTGCTTTTTCTTGTTTTTTTGGATTTTTCTTTTTTTTTTTGTGTCGGTGTCTGTGCCTCCTTTTCCGATCACGACTTTTTCTTTTTGACTTTTTGTGTCTTCTTTTGCGATGACGATTAACACTTTGTTCCCTTGACAGCTTACTTTTGTTTCTTTTTCTACTCTTACTGAGAACAAAATCATCATCATCATCTTCATCATCCGAATTATTTGTCCTTAGATTTGGTTCAAATGATCGATCACTTATTTCAAATTGAGTAGAGGCGCTTCTAGTGATCCTTCGAGAAGAAATTTTTTTTAAATTTGGTTCATATTCCTCATCAGAACTTGATTTGGGTTTATAAACGGGAGAGTTCTTTTTTTTTGGTGTTATTTTTTCTTCTAAGATCACAAGTAAAGTTTCAGCTGCTTTATACACTTCCAATTCAGGAGAATTAAAGCTTTGTTTTTTTTTAGATTACCAAAAATAAAAAGCCAAAAAGTAATAAATAGTTTATTTTTATTTTTGTTAAAAAGGGATCGTTAATAAATTGAATTCTTGAATTTTGTTTTTTTTTTTGATGAAAAAATTAGAGAGCAAAATGTGATGAAGAAGAAAAAGAATTTTGCATCAAACTTACACCATTGCGTTTTTAAACATCAGTCGTAGATCATCAGCAAGATCATTCATTGTTGTATATTTCCCACTTCGTAAATTGTCTGAGATCGTGATAAGATCTATTGGCTGCTCGATCTCTGTTGTATATGAAGGGAAAGCTTCAATGATTTCACGAATGGATTGCGCAAAAGGAATGATTAATTCATGGGTTGTAAAAAAATTTAATAATTCTTCGGGGGAAGAAGGTTGTTTTGGGCTCTCCATTTTGCTTTCGTGCTATTATAAATGGAAAAATGAAAAAAATGTTCCAATTTTTATTTTGAATAATTATTATTTGTCTTTAATCTAATTTTTATGGTACAGCGAAACAAAAAGAGAGTTTTGGTTTCCACAATATCTCATTTAAAACATAGAAGACATATAAATAAAGATTTTCAATGTCACACTCAATGTTATTTTTCTTCTTCAATTATTGTTTTTATTGTTAGTTTTTGAAACAAAGTTTAATTATCAATAATAAAAAGTTTTACAAATTACCCCATTGCAAATAATATAACAAATACTACTTCACATAATTGTACATGAGATTAATAGGTTTGATTTTTCTTTATATGCTAAATTTGGAAAATTTAAGACACAGTTTTGACTATTGGAAGAATAATCATACTTCACTTAACATTCAATTCGATAATAATTTTGATTTTACAATAAAATATTGTATCATTTTTTGTTTTATGAATTTTTTTGTTTTCATTTCAATTTTTTCCGGTTAGGTAATCTGTTTTGTTAGATCTGAAAATTTTTTTCGATGGTTGATAGAAGGCTAAAGTTGAGTTTTTTAAATAGAAGAACCCAAATACAATTAGTTAATGGTATCTAACCATTTGACCGATCAATCTTCCAAATAGAATTTAGACAAATTTAACAATGCATTTTTTTGTTTCTTATCTCCAAATTTTTAACATACCGATAATATTTATATTGATAATTATTGGTTTTTTGTTTTGTGAGTATTTTAATTTATAAAAAATTGTTAAACATTCCAATTATTGAATGATTCTAATTTGGTATTTCCTTGGGAAACGATTAAATAATAATTTATTTTCAAAAATTGAATTTTGGTGGGTTAAAAATTTTGAATTGGGGTTTATTTTAATAATTTCTCCTTAAAAACAAATCAAAAATATTACATTTTTTATTCTTTGATTTCAAAATTTTGAATTTAAGTATGTTTTAATTTTGTTTCAAGTGATCTTATAAAGTCTTAAAAATGTGATAAAATTATTATCAAAAAGTTAAAAAAAAAAAAATTGTTTAAAAAGAAGGAGTTTATTCTCAAATGAAAAATAAGTTATAAATATGAAAAAAATTAAAAAATTAAAATAAAGTTTAAATGATTAATAGAATTAACTTCATATCAAAAAAGTATATATATATATATATATATATAATATTTCTTAATAAAGAATATATTTCATATTTTTGTTAAATTTCTTTTATTCCTAAAAACCAATTTCCAAAGAATAATAATTTAATCTGAGCTTTTGTATTTTTTAATAAAATCAAGTAAATATTTGTTATTGAAACATCTTATTTCTCACATTTTTTGCATTTTTTACAAACAACCACTGGATTACCAATTTTAAGAATTTCTTTGCCAGCTAATTTATTAAAAAAAGTTGCTGCCATTAAGTATAAACTAAGAAGAGTTGTTAATAATAAGATATTTCCTACTAATAAATTATGTGTACCAGAAAATACTCTGAATATTAAAAAGAAAATTCCAGTGTTCAGAGAAAGGATTGTACCAAAAAGTGGCTGGTTAACAACTAATGTTGCAAACAATAGCACAGTTAACAAAATAAGTAAAATTATCAAAAAGACACCAAAAATGATTACACCAGTTGATTTTTCAAAATCAGATGTATTCCAAAATTCATATTTCCATACCAATGAACATCCAATAAAAAAAATTGTTACAAGAGTAAAAATAATTATTTCAAGTTTTGCCTTTCTGAGACTAGCTACAATAAGACCCAATCCAGAAAATACCGCTGGTAGAATTATCAACCAAATTGAATTTTTTGCTATTAAATTAAAATATATTTATAAAAAATAGAAAAAAAAAAATAAATGGAAAAAAAAAGGTTTTAAATACTGTTTTTTAATAAATAATACTTTGAAATTCTTATTATTATACATCTTTAAATCAAATAATAATAATAAAACTATTAAGAATTTGCAAGCAAAGATGACAGAATATAAATGCTTATTCTTTCAGAATTAATAATAGAAGTTCCTGAATAATAAAGGTAAATTATTTTTTTAGAAAAGAATATTTCTTTTCTTTTCACTCAAAATTAAGATAATCAAAACTGTTTTTTCATTATTTTTTTTTTTGATAAACAAAGAATTAATTAAAATAAATGTGATGTTTTTATTTTAAAGGGTATAGAATTCTTTTCATTTCATTAGACCAAGTATTTATTTCAAGAATTTATAATTCAACATATGTTTATTAATATCTTTTATTTTAATTTTAATTTTATTGCCTTAAAAAAGTGAACACTAAATTCATTATGTTTGTCGTTAAGTTTTCCAGAATTTAAAATTAATGAATAAAATCTTTGATTTTAATTAAATACATATGAATTGCGTAAAACCTAGGAACTTTTATTATTATTTTTTTTTTTTTAGTTTAAAAAAACAGAGTAAAATCGACAATTTAGGTTCATTCTGTGAAATTTTGGAAAACTGGTATGTTCTACAGCAGTCACCCTATACTGGAAGGTGGTGGATGAAATTCTAGAGAATACTTCCAAAATCCCTAATTTAACATTATGTATATTATTAAATCTAGTGACAGTTTAGCAATTCTCTCAATAATTGGAACCAACTCAATAAATTGAGATGTATTTTGTTCCAATTCTTATTCAGGTTCAGTTTTTTAGAATAGACAAAAAATATTTCAAATGGATCAGATTGTTTCTCGAAAGAATTAGTGATTCCATGAAGTATAAGCACGATTTTTGGTTTAAAAAATTATAACTTGTTGATTTGTATATCTTTTTGATTAAATGTTAAACAATCAGAATATATATATATATATATATATTACAAGATTTTATCAAAAAAGTAGAAAAAAAATAAAAAAAAATTTATTAAAAAGAAAAATGGATTTTAAAAAGAAATTTGACCAATTTAAAACTCAAATAATAGTAATTATAGAACTAGTTATTTTTTTTCATTTTTGTATCTGAAAAAATATTTTTATTTTTACAAATTGTTTTTTTTGAGAAGCTATTAAACAATAATCTTTTGAGAACTTTCGAATTTTTTTTACAATTGGATTGTTATTTTCCAAAAAATCGTTTAAATTTTTCCAATTTTATCAATTTAAAGTCTAATTATCAAATCATCTAAAACTTTAGACGAAGTTGAAGATTTTTTTGTTGAAATCTGAAATGGGAAATTTAATCAAAAATAAATAAATAATTTTGTTGAGTAAAAAGCAAGTTAGAACATTATAGGCTCATTTTTGTTTAAAACTTGTTAAACTTGTTTTTGATCAATTGTTTATGAATTCAATTGTACTCATTTTCTTTTCAGCAGATAATAGAAAAAGATGAAAAATGAAAAAGAAAAAATCAAATTCAATTTCAAATAAGTAAAAATATAAAAAATTTCCGTTAAAGAATTTGGAAATCAGGAAAATTGATTTTGGGCTTCTTAAGTGGTTTAATCAAATGTTGATACATTGAATCCAATTATAAAAGAAAAACTATCAGAAAATAAATTGAAAAAAAATTACATTTTAAATATTATTTAATAAATATTTTTATTTCATCAAAAAAAAAAATACCTTTTTTTTTTCTTTTCAGTTTGTATTTTAAGTAGTTTTGGTTTGATCAATAAGTAAATTTTTTCTATAATTTTCCACAAAGGAATTGTAAAAAAACCAATTTTGTTTACTTTAATGAAAAATTATTGAAATGAAACTATTAATAATTTCCAAATGAGAAACAAAAAAAAATCTCATTTAGATTTTTAGAAAAAATCAAGAAAAAATTAAAGACAAATAACTCTCCAAATATAAGTTTTATGAACTATTTGAAATAAATTTTTTTAAATATTATTTTTTATTTTTTAAATGTTTTTCAACCATAAGGGATTAAAGATAAAATTAGAAATCTTTATTATTTTAAAATAACATCTAAACAATTGGTTTTGTAAAAAGTAGTCAAAAAAATAATTTTATAAAAAATAATAATAGTCTCATAAAGTGGTGATTTTGTGGTAAAAAAATATTTTTGTGAAAATATATCCTAATTTCAACCCTTTTCCAGTCAAATGGGCACTGTTGTAACGAAGAAATTACATGTTTTAAAAGGTTTTGAAACGATAAAAGAAAAAAATTTATTTGGAAAATTTTGTTACTTATATTTTTTTTTCATTTTACTTTTTTTTTTTATCTATTTTATTTTGATCCTTAATTTATTGGCAATTTTTTTTTTTATCACAAGATCTATAGTAACTAGGTAAAAACTTGTTATTCAAATGTTATTGAAAGTGTGATAATGATTGGAAAGAAATCATATATATTTTTATTGAAATTTTCTTTAGATCTTCAATTGAAGATCAGAATTAATAATGTTTTTTTTATTTAGGCTATTTAAAGAATTTTATTTTTTCATTTATTAAGAAAATATATTGATTTTTTAGATTTACTTCATATGTAAATCAACTATTCTCTAAAGTGTATTATTCTACTTATTTATCTTCTTTATTCTTCAAATGTAATTTATAAAAAAATAATTGATATTTGGAAATTTTTTTGGGAAACTTTGACAGAAAAAAAGTTAATATAAAAAAGAAATTAATAAGTGTCAATATATTTTTGTTGTTTTATTTAAACCTTTTTCATTTTTCTGTAAATGTTTTCTGTTTGATCTTACTTTTGTCAACATTTAAAATTAAAATTTAATAAAATTCACATATTAATCATTTTAATCACACCCTGCTTTTATTTTTCTTCTCTATTAATTCAAATAAGGAAAATTTGTTTGAATGAATTTTAAAATAATTCCTTTCACAAAAAATATTTTGAAACAGAAGGGTTCTTCTGCCACTTTTATATCTTTATCATTGATTTAAAGATTTAATTTTTTTTTTGAATTTTTTAAATTAGAAATTTTATTAGAATAATGGTAATTCAAAACACAATACATTGATTTATTAATAATAACTCGTTTAAAAATTTTTGTTAATTTGATGATTAAAAAAATACATAAAAAAGATATATTACTGATTTTCATTTTTTTTTTCAGATTAAATTTCAAAAAATATTAAATCAAGGGAAAAATGAAATTAATTTATTTCGGTGAAATGTAAAAGTTTAATATGAATAATTATCTAAAACTTTGATTCAAGCAATAAAAAATAATTGAAAAAACAAAAAAAAAAAATTGTTTAAAAAATAATTTAATTCCTGTTAATACTTTGTAATTAAATCCATAAAAACTTCTTTGCTAGATAAAATAATTTATTCTAAATTTAAAAAATATAATAAATAAAATTTAAATATTATTCTAGGATCATAAAAGAATCTATCCTTAACTCAGAAAATTTTGATTTTTTTCTATTTTTCCACTGGCTGAATCTTCTTTATATTGGGAAGAAGAGTTTCAAAGGAAAAAGATCTAAGTGGTTACTTGCTAATATTATGACACTGAAACACGAAAGTATGAGTAACTTGAAAATAACAACGAAAAAGCAAAGCCTAAAAATGATCAAAGGTTTTAAGCAAATCAGATCAAAAAAAAAAAAGAAAATACAACAATTAAACAACAGATCCCCAAGTGAACATTCATGATCAATTATCAAATTAAATTAAATCAACCAAAAGTATCATGACTGTGATTTTGGGATTCCTTAATTAAAGATAGCATTGTTTTTTATTTTTTTTTTGATCTTTTATCAATTGCTTCTTATAAACCCTTTTTAAATTTCAATTTTTTTTCCTTTTTTCCTTTTCAATTTTTTACTTTTGCTTTTTAAACATAAAAAAAATTTAGTTATTTCTTTCCCTTGAACAATCGTGAAATCTAGGATTTTAAGCTTAAAATTAGCTTTGAGGAAATTTAAGTAAAAGGAACATCTAGAGTGTAATTTACACTTCTTCCATCAATAAATAAACTCAGAATTTTTTTTTTTTTAAATTATTATTGAAAGGATGGTTTTATAAAGAAGTTCTGTTTGTGTCTCGAGAGAGTTTGGAAGAATTTGTTAGCCAACGAAAATTTTTGCCATCATGATATTTTCATTTTTAATAATTGAGTTTTGGTTTAGTAAATTATTTCATCCTTAAAGTATCATTACTCTTTTGCGAATCTAACTGATATTCAATTTATTTTTAGTGATTGTTTTCTAATATTAAAGAATACAATTGAGTTAAATGTAATAAAATAATAAACTTTGGTTTTCTTTGTTTTATGATTTATTTTCAGATAAATCAACCATAAAAATAAAAAAAATATCATTGAGTAAATACAAGTTTGCAATTTTCATGAAAATTGTTGATTTAAATGTGATGAAATAATCATTTAAAATTGAAACAAAAAATGATTATTGTGCATTCTCATACTTTTTATGTTTTTGAAAACTTTTTTTTGTTTTTATTAACTTGTCTTTGTTGCAACATTTTTTATGAATTGAAAAAAGCCTATCATGGAGTTTATCATTCACCTTTTGGGTTCAATTTCTTAAACCATTAAATTTAAACATTCCAACTCAACAACAATATAGATAGTTTTCTGATACTTGTTTTTTAAAAAGTTCATATTTTAAATTGAAAACACAATTAAAGTGAAAAAAAAACGGTTTTATGAAGAGATAATTTTGTCCTTCTAAACAAGACTGTAATTGTATTATGGTGTGTATTACGGACGAACTTTTCTATGACAACATGGTTGCTTTTCAAACTTTTATTTTATTGTGAAAACGGTCTTTGCTTTTTGACATCATTATTCCAAAAACCAAATTTTCAAAATGTTAATAACATTGTTTTGAAGAATAACCCAATTGTGTTTCAATTACTTCTTTGTGGTTTTCTTCAAAACACAAGTAAAAAAATAAAAGGCTCAAAAATTTATTTTGAAAAACTGTTTTTTTTTTTTTTTTTGTTTGGCTGAATGATCTTGGTTGTTTTTCATTTTCAAAACAAAAAAAAATTTAAAAATAAGAGACAAAAAGTGGTAAATTGGAGACACTTTTCTCTTGCTAAGCTTTAAGTTTGCATTAAAATCTTTTCAAAAAGTTAAAATTCAATGTTTAAAAAGTTCTGCATTAAACTGTTCTCTATGGTTTGTTGAACTTTTTTATTGATAACAGTTACAAACATTGTATTTTTACGATTTGGTAATGATGTGATTTGATTTGTTTTCTCATTTTACAGAGCTCACAAATTTTTAAAGAAGCTGTGAACAAAAGAATGGGTTTTAATTTTGAATAACATTATTGTTTAATTTTGAATGTTGCAAATAATTCATTCTTACTTTTGCCTTCGTTTCTTTTTTCGATCTTTTGTTTTGACAAAAAAAAAATGACATTGCAACAAAAAACAAATAATAAAAGGATTACAGGTCGGAATTCAGTGGTGTTTGTTTCTGAAAAATAAGAGAGGTGTTTTTGAAAAAACAAACAAAAAAAAAAAAGAAAAAAGAAAAAGAAAAAGAAAAAGGAGAAAAAAAGTTCTGTTTTGAAAAAAGAAATCTCAAATCAAAGGATTAAATTGGTTTACATTCATTAATAGATGTTCCCATTGTAAGGAGTGCAATAATAAATGATCCCAATGCTAAACCTAAAAAACCAATTACAGCAGCAAGTGGGCATTGGAATTCTGCGCAAGTTTTATTGGAATCCTTTCCTTTACATTTCTTGTTTTGATCGACTTCATTTTCCATTCCAGAACCACTTGATTGGTTCAGAAGATGATCTTCGTAAGAACTATTTTCAGAGTTTTTCTTATCATAAGATCCTGTTGACGGTAAAGGATCAGAGTCTGAGTAAGGAGAAAAGGTTTCAAAACCACTATCTGACATTATGAAAAATTATTTCTTAAAGTAAAAAAAAATGAGAACTTCAAGGATGATGTTAGACCTAGAAAAATCTAAAACTAAATTGTGTTGTTGAATTTAAATCCAATTATTGACTCATGGGTTTGGATGTTTTTAAAAATTCGATTAGGTGAAAGAGTGATATTTGTTGAAGTTATCAATTAAAAATGATCGATATATAAGTTAAAAATTCAAAAGAATTTTCCGAAAAAAATCTGTTATATCCTGAAAGTTAAATTTAAAGATCGAATTATAAATGTTCAGACTCCAAAGTTACAAAATATCTTTCCCAAATTTGTCTTGAAAAAAAATATAAATGCAAAAAAATACAATTTTTATAAACATTTAAACGAATGGATTCTTTTGACAATTTATTTCTGAATTATTAGAAATATATTGATAATCCAATTGGTTTTTATAAAAAGTCAACTAAAGTAAGCATTATTTGGGTTTTTAGTTTGATGATTATTGAGTAAATCTTTGAAATAAAAATTTTGAAAAAATGGTCACTTTTGGAAGTTCAACATATGAATTATTAAATCAAGGAATATTATTATTTTACTATTTGCTATTTTGTTATATTTTGAAAAGGGAATAATTGAAAAAATATCCAAAAGTTTTCAAAGTTTTAATAATTATCAATAGTTAAAAGTTGTAATAATTTATTGTGCAACAAGATTTAAAATAGATTTTTTAGAGCTATTTAATAAAATCTAGTAATAATAAAAATTTACTTTCAATTCCGACATACTAAGATTATTGACAAATTAAGAGGGAAACGAAACTCTTAAAGGAATAAGAGTTCATTTTTTTTTAATGTAAACTAAAATTCAATATATCCCACACAGCTAAAACGTTCCAAACAATCACAATAATACAATTTCATTGAAATTTGAGATAATTTTGAATTTAGTAAAATATGAAAATCATTTTTTCATCTTTTAGTTTTTGATTTTCATTCCATTGTTTGAATTACGTTATATGTTTCGTTCAAAACTTTTTTGAACAATTGATATTATGTTAAAGTAGAGTTCTTTTAAATAAAAGAACTCAAATAAAATTAGTTGGTAGTATCCAACGATTTGATCGATCAATAATTCCTAATAGAATTTAAACAAATTTACCAATGCATTTTTTTTATTTTGCTCTCTCCAAAATTTTTAGCACACCCATGATTTATTTGTATTGATAATTATTTATTTATTGTTTTGTGAGTATTGTAATTTATAAAAAAAGTGTTAACATTTCAATTAGTGAATGGCTCTAATTTAGTAAATTTTCTTGAATTGATTAAATAAGTTTTTTTTTTCACAAATCGAATTTTGGTGTGTTAAAAATTTTGAATTGGGGTTTAGATAATAATGAAATGTCTTAATATATTTAGTGACTTTATAAATATTAAGAACTAAAATATTAATACAGTATTAAACAATAAATATGAACATTAAATTTTGGCAATTAAAAATCTTATCTGTTTTTTTATTTGGAATCTTAAAAAAAGGCAAAAATGAATTTTTTTTTTTTATACAATGTACCTAATAAAAAAAAAAAATTAAGAACAATCAAATAAAATCTTTATAACAAAAATCTTGTTTATATTATGATTTTAGACTAAAAAAAATTAACAAAAATATTTTTTATAACATGTTATAATTTTTGATTATTTGTAAAATATTTCAAATTTTTAAATAAATTCTTTACTTTTAAAAAACTTTTTTTAAAATAAATAAAATTGGAAATATTTGTTTCTAATACATTAAAAAAATTTTTTTTATCTACAATCTCCCAGAATAATTTATAAAACTGAAGCTAAACTTGATCAACCCAGAATATCAATCTACAAAAGAAGATATAAACTCAAAAAAAAATTATAAATTCTTGGTTTTGAACACATTTCACAAAAATTAATATTTTCCAAGAAAAAAGATGAAAATATTAATTGGGAAATAGGAAATTTAAAATTATTAAATGTAGACCTAAATAATTTTAGACAAAAGTTAATTATAAATAGTTACTGGGTGGAAAGGTCTAGAAAATTTAAAAATTATTAATTACAATAACAATATCAACAAACAACAAAAATATTTAAAATGGGTAGGCTCAACTTCCATTTTAAAATTAAGAAATTTCACAAATTATCTAAACAGATATTCTTATGTTTATGATAAAAATAAATTAAAAACTAAATTCTGTAACTTATGTAAAAATCATTCTAATCAGGAAATAATAGAAGTTATCGATCATTTTCTTTGTGACTGCCCATTCTATGGAAAAAATCGAAAAATTTGGATTAATGAATTAATTCAAAATAAATAATAATAATAAACAATTAAAGAATAATATTCTTGATATTATTCAAAATAAATACTCATTATTTATTTAATCATTGGTTAATGATAAAGAAAATTATGACTCTTTATGAAAATTTCTAAACAAAAATTTAGAAATTAGGGCTTTAAGAGGAAACTAGTTTCCTCATTTCAAAATAAAAAAAAACAATTGTTTTTTATTTTTTTCTATTTTTCCCCTTGTCGAATTTCCTTTTTATTAGGAAGAAGAGTTACTAAGAAGCAAAATCAAGTGGTTACCTACTAATAATTGAAGGGATGAAACTAATCAGTTGATGTGGGCAACTTTAAAATAAAAAGAAAAGACAAAAACAAAAACTGGAACGATTAATAAAGATTTGATCAAAAAGAAAAAAATAGTATCTACTAAAGAACTACTTCTCAACGTAGCATTCACGATTTCTTAGACATAACAAAATGACAAAATTTTTAATAAATGGATTGTATCTGTTTTTTTGAGAGTTCTTGATAAAAAGGGCATTTGTTGGGTTTTTTTTTTAATTTTTTACCAGTATCTTAAAAAACCCCTTTTTTTGTTTTTTCGATTGCTTTTTTTTTTTTTTTTTTCTTTGGAATTTTTCTTTTTGTTTTTTCAACAAATAAAAATTTGGAACTTGCTAGATTACGAAAATTATTTTTTTCTTTTTTATCATCTAAATTAGTAATTTATCATTAGTGATCATAGTGAGTGCCGTCAAGTGCATAACTTTTCCAAAATTCAAAAGAATAGAGTAAAATCTTAAATTTTACTCAATTCTTTTAAATTAAAAAAAAACTAATCGAGGTTTTTTTTAATTTCAGAAATTAAAAGAAAATTAATTAAATTTACTTTTTATTTCTAAAATTGAAAAAAACCTAACGGCTATAAGAGGATCTTTGATCACTACCCTCAATCAATAAAAAAAAAAAAAAAATGTTTTTTAATTCTATTTTACAATTTAAAAGATTTTTCTATCTCAATATTTCACAGCATAGCAATTTTAAAAAGATGTATTCTGAATATTTTTTATTCTATTATTTTTTTTCAAAATCCATAATTTATAACACATTATAAAACATGATTAATCTTATATACCATCAATATAAAATGTGACAAAAGTTCATAATGCTTTTAATATCAAAAGAAAAATTGTTATAAATTTTGTTCATTTTTTAAAACATGTTTGAGTGGATGTTATTAATTATTTAATGAGTTTCGATGAAATTTTATTAATTAAAATTATTGGTTTCTTATTCTTTTTGTTCTGTTTTATTTAAACAAAAAAAAATAAGAAAAGAAAGAAAAAATTTAGAAAAGAATAAAACAAGAAAAAAAAAAAAAAAATGAAGAAATGGGAAATAGGTTAAAAAAAGAATAAATAAAAAGAAAAGATTAGATTAGAAAATCATTGATTTAAAAATCTAATTAAATTTTTCGATTCTTCAATAAATTTTTTTGAAGAACCAGTTTTCCAAATAAATTGAATAGAAATCTTCCAAGTTTTTTGTTTAATTTTTTCTAACTGGTCTAATTCTTCCCATACATGATGACGAAGCTGATCTAATTGTTCTTCTTTCGACAAATTTGGAAATTGTTTCAAGTTTTTTTCTTCAAACATGGATTTTGCGATAATATCAATTATTTTAGTTAAATCTGATTCAAGGATTTTGATTTTGATTTGTAATTTTTGCAAGGTTGCTTTTAGTGTATAAATATCAGGGTAAATCCAATCAAGGTTGCAAATCGTGAGCGCAATCTGCAATTCTGTTATGACAGACAGAAATGATCCTGTACTTACGGCAATAATTCGATCATTTCCAAAAAAAATCGGCAGATTTTGGTTTTTTTGTAAATGTTTCATCAAATCTTTTTTAGCCTTTTTCAATTGTTTTTTCAACTGCTGATTCAAGGATCTTTGCTTTTTTTTGCTAATTAATTGTTGATTCCAATAATTTTTTTTAAAATCGAATTCTTCTTCGGGTAAATCAGAAAAAATATTGTTTTGAGCTTTTTTATTAAAATTTGAAGTTCTTTTGATTTTGGTAGAATTATTGTTTTCTTTTTCATTATTATTTTCTTTTTCATTATTATTTTTATGCTTTTTTTTTTTTTTGAAGTTTTCGTCTTTATGTTTTTGATGTTTTTTTTTATTTGATTTTGTTTTTTTTTCTTTTTTATTATGCTTTTTCTTTGTAATAACATTTTCATTTTTATTATCAGTATTGCTTTTATCAACTTCAGCACTGATTTCGTCACTGTCCTGCTCTTTATCATTATTTTCGGAATCATTATTATTATTGATATTACCTATAACATTATCGTTATCTTTTTCTTTTTGCTTATTTTTTTCTTTTTTTTTCTTATGTTTTTTCTTTTTTCTTTTATCATTCTCTTTATCTTTATCCGTATCTGTATTATTTTCATTTTCATTTTCATTTCCTTTATCTTTATATTTGCTTTTTTTATCTTTATTCTTTTTTCTTTTATCTTGATCTTGATCTTTTTCTGTATCTGTATCATCTTCAGTTTCATTATCCTTATCCTTACCTTTATATTTGTTTTTCCTCTCTTTATTTTTTTTTCTTTTATGCTTTTTCTTTTTCTTTTTCCTTTTATTATTCTTTTTCCTTTTTTCTTTATCAGAAATATTTGAATTTTTTGTTTCAAATGGCTTTCTTATTCCAACTGATTCACTTCTTCTTCTTTCATTTTTTTCATAATTTTCAAATTTATCAAGATCAAGTGTAAAATTAATATTCTCAATACTTGTAAAATTGCTATTTGTGAAATTATTTTTGATATTTAAAATTCGTTGCTCTTCTTTATCTAATGTTCTAAATTTTTTTTTTTTCATAAGAGGGTTTTTTTGAAGACTTTTTGATCTCGTTTTCTCTGAAAAAATATGATTCTTATGCTTATTAACATCATCAATGGAATTTACTTTTAAAATAATTTTTGAATATTCTCTAATATCGAGAATATTTTCTTTATTAGTTTTTTCAATTAATTTTTGAAGTTTCATTATTTTTGTTGTTTCATTTTCTTTATTATTATCATTATCGTTCTCAGTATCAGTATTACTTTTATTATCGTTATGATTTTGGTGATTATTCGTTTTCTGGTTTTCATTTTGCTGTTTTGATTTAAACTTTTTTCTTGTTAATGATTTTTTTCTTTTCTTTCTTTTTAAAGATTGTGTTTTTCTGTTGTTTAATCCTCTTTTAGTAGTATCATCATTTAGATAATTTTCAATTGTTGAAATATTTTTAAAATAATGCGCATAAAACAATTTTATAATATTTGGTTCATTACTTGTTAGGGATTCATTAATTTTATTACTGTCCATTAGTCCTAATTTTACTAAGTAATCAACAATTTCAACGTCTATTTTATTTTTTGGTATTGCCTTTTGGACTTCATTCTCATAATTGATTGGTGGCGATGGTGGGATATATCTTTTTGGAAAATTTTGTAAAAACCATGGATGCTTTTTAATATCATTTAGGGTGATCCTCTTTTTAGGATTCACAGTCAACATTCTTTTTATTATATCTTTTTCCTCTTCTAAAACTTGAACTTTATATTTATATTTTCCAGACTTCACTTTTGATAACAAATTAATTGTATTTGAAGATTCAAACGGTAAATTCCCAGTTAATAAGGCAAATAGAATTACACCACACGACCAAATATCAGAAATCGGTCCATCGTATCCTTTTCCCTATTTTTGAGAGAATTAATTATATAAGAAAAGTTTTTTTCATTTTGGTGAATGTATTAAAAGAAAACAGAAAGATATGTTTTAGTCAAAAGTTGTTTGGTTTTTGAAAGTTGCGCGGGGTGTTGTAGAGTTTCGTAGAATATCTTAAAGTGCTAGGTTTTCTCGGGTTTTTTTGTTTTATTTGTTAAGTGTTCTAGGTTTTTTTTTACTTTTTGAAATATTTAGAAAATCAATAGGTTTTCGGTTTATTTCTAAAGTAAAAAAAACCTAACTAAAATCAATAGATTTTCCAAATATTTCAAAAAGTAAAAAAAAACCTAGAACACTTCACAGATAAAACTGAAAACTCAAAAAAACCTAAAGAAAATCGATAGATTTAACAAATAAAACAGAAAACCTCAAGAAAACCTCAAGAAAACCGCCGTTGTTTTTTTTTTAATTTTAGAAATTAAAAAAAAAAACCTAGGCACTCTATGGCACTCACGGCACTTGACGGCACTCAACAACATTCTACCTACATTAAAATATTTTTCATCAAGTCTTTTGTTTTTTTTTTGGGAGTAGCAACAATAAAGTTAAAATTATAAGTTTTTTACCAATTTTAAAGAATAATCAAATAAACAACTTTTTTAACTTTGAATGTGTCTCTTGCTTTTTAGTCTTCAAATTACTTTTTGAAAAATTATTCAATTTTTTTTTACATCATAAAATAAAATGACACAATAGAATGTTAAGTTGAATTGTCTTATCTATCTTTGAGAAATGTTAAATGATTTACCTTTTGTTCTTATTTCAACATTCTATTGTGGGTTTTTATTTTAGGTTTGAAAAAAAAAAAAATAAGTGACCTTTTAGGGAGTATTTTAACCAATAAAAATCAAAAAAACATCAAAAATATAGAATAATAATGTTGTTTTATGATCAATTTTAAAATTCAGAAAAAAGTGAAAATATTGGCTTCTGGTATAATACTCTTACTTCTAATTGAACCTCCTCTTAAATTTAAAAAGGAATAGTATGCTTTTGATAAAAAAAAAAAAAAAAGTGTGTTGAATTTTACTTTCACTGATTTGAAAGGAATTAAAAAAAAGAGAGAGAGAGCTTAAAAAAATCTAAATAAAAAAATATATATGAAATTTACTATAAGAACTTCTGGTGCAACATAATGTGGAGAACCGCATGCTGTTTGTAGTAATCCCCCAGTTTTCATAATACGTGCCATTCCAAAATCTGCAATTTTGATATTATTGTTTTCATCTAATAATAGATTTTCTGGTTTCAAATCTCGGTGGGTTATTAAAAACGAGTGCATATGTTCAATTCCATAAATTATTTGTTGAAAAAACTGTCTTGCTTGATCACTGGGAATTCTTCCGTTTTTAGCAATATAATCAAATAATTCTCCTATTAATATTAAAAAAAAAAGGGTGTCCGTATATAAAATTTTTTTAGAATTAATGCGTCAAAAAATGAATTATAACAGCGTGGCCAACAATTAGTTTCTAAATAATTGATAATGAAATTAATAAAAGTTAAAAGATTAATCATTTTAGCACCATTCAATCACCACAATTATTCTTAAATTTCATTTTTAAAATCTATTTTTGAGAAATTTTTTTTAACTTTGTGATGATTAAAAAGTATTAAATATTTTTTTTTTTTATTATTTAAGGGAGGAGTGATTAACCCCTCTTGTGTGCGGTTAGTTTTTTTTTAATTTTAGAAATAAAAAGAAAATTTATGAAATTATCGGTTATTTTCTCAAATTAAAAAAAAAAACGCCGTTAGCTTTTCCAAAATTCAAAAGAATAGAGAAAAATCTTTTAAATTCTGGAAAAGCGCCGTTAGGTTTTCTTAAGTTTTATGTTTCTTTGAAAAATCTATTGATTTTCGTTAGGTTTTTTTTACTTTAGAAATAAACAGAAGGTTTTTTTGAGTTTTCTATTTATTTCAAAAAGTAAAAAAAAAAACCTAGAACACTTCACAAATAAAATAGAAAACCTCAAAAAACATAGAATACTTAACAAACAAAACAGAAAATCTCAAGAAAACCTAGGCACTTGATGGCACTTTACGGCACTCACCGAATTCCTAAATTTTTTATTTAGGGATTTTATTAAAGACTCAAAAATAAGTTTATTACCCACTAGGACTAATAAGCTTGATGAATTTTTTTTTGAAATAATATTATAAATATTATTATTATTTAATATATTAGATATATTGATTTTTTTTAATTCAGATATATCCAGATTTTGTGATTATTTCCATAGGATGAGCAATTCCATAGATAAAAATTAAATATTTATTCTTTTAAATTTTTAAGCTCGAATACAAATGTGCAAAAATGATTTCTTAATTTTTCATGTTTTTTTTTTTGATTTAATTGTGATTTTTTCATTAATGGTGATACTATTCTGTTAGGTCTTCAAGAGTCAAGAAACTTGACAATGTATTTGATGTTTTAAATGATTACAAATTACATTTAATAAACCATTGGAGATGTTTTGGTTTTGTTTGAATTGAGAAAAAAAGTATTTCCGATTTTCTCTTGACATTTCTACTCCAAATAACTTCCTTTCTTTTTTAAATACAATAGAATATCACTAAATACATCTAAAATATTGCCAAGTTTCTTGACTCTTGAAGACCTAACAGAATAGTATCACCATTAATGAAAAAATCACAATTAAATCAAAAAAAAAAACATGAAAAATTAAGAAATCATTTTTGAATGTGTGTAAGGGTATAAAAAAAAAAGTAATCATAAACAAAAACATTTTTTATTTTTTTCCATTTTTTCCCTTAGCTGAATTTTCTTTTGAAACTGAGAAGAAGAGTCACAAATGAAAAAAAGGATCTGGTGATTACTTGCCAATATTGTGACACTGAAACGCAAAAGTATGAGTAACTAGAAAATAAAAACGAAAAAGCAAAGTCTAAAAATGACCAAAGGTTTAGAGTAAATAAAATCAAAAAAAAAAAAAAGAAATTACAACTATTAAATAACGATCCTCAAATTAACATTCATGATCAATTATCAAATTAAATTAAATCAACCAAAAGTATCATGGCTGTGATTTTGGGGGTACTGAATTAAAGATAGTATTGTTTGTTTTTTTTTTTTTTTGATTTTTTACTAATTGCTTCTTATAAACCCATTTTAAATTTCAATTTTTTTTCTTTTTGTTTTTCCTTTTTTCTTCTTAAACATAAAGATAATTTGGGTATGTCCCTTCCAATGAATAATCATGGAATTTATCATTTTACACTTAAATTTCCTCAAAGGAAATTCAAGTGAAAAGATATCTATTGTGTAATTTACACTTCTTCTTCTAATAATAATAAAACAAAAAAATTGTTTTTTATTTGAATTTTTTTATTTAAAAAAAACAAGATAAAAAAGAAAATTGCAATGTTTTTTTTGATACGATTATTCGGGATTTAATGGTAAGATATCCAAAAAATATCATTTGAGAAATTATTTAGTATTTTTTTATGTTTTTCTTTCGTTTTATTTTTTTGAAATTTGTAGATTTGCTAAATTGAAATTAATTGTTTTTGAAGTATTTTAGTTTTGGGTTTTCAATTTCTTTGAATCTATTACTCTATTAATATAAAAAATACAACGTAGCTTTCTGTGTCTTCTGTTGTTGTACGAAATTGTGAATTTCGCTACTATTTTAAAATTAGGAATTTAAATCGAAAATTAAAACTCAAAAAAAAAAAAATTTAAAAAGATTTTGATTTCAATTTCACCAAATCTTGTCTCTCCACAATAAGTAGATAATTAAAAAAGGAAGTGTCAAATAAGTTTAAGAAAATTATTATTATTAATTAATTTATTAAGATATTTTTTTAAAAAAATGTGATATTTCAATGGTATTAATTTCATTATTGAAGTTCTTTATGGACATCTTTAAACAATTTTTTCTCCAAATAATAGTTTTTATTGACACAAAAAAAGGTAATTTACAATTAAAAAATTATTTCCTTCCTAAATTTAAGTTTCAAAAGTTCTTACTTTTAAAATTTGATCAGTTATTGTTTTCGTCGGATGAATTCTGATTGTTCTTATGAGCAAGACAATTAAATTACTACTTAATTTTAAGGTGCAATAAAACCATATTTGCATCTAATATTTTTTTTTTTTTTACTATCTTTATCACCAGTCTTTATTTCTTGACAGTTATTTTCTTTCTAACACTTTGCTTCATTTTGTTAAAACAATAATTTCATTTTTTATAATTTACTTTTTCTAATAATTATTTTGTAGCTTTTTTACCAAAATTATCGTTTTACAAAAGTTAAAAAACAATATTTCTTTGTTTCATTTAGGAATCAAATTCAACTTTTGTTGTAAACATAAGAAATAAACCCTTTCATCTTTTGAATAAACTTAATTGTTAAAAGAATTCTAATATTATTTCTTTTATATATGTACTAAATAAATTATAATATTTATTTACTTCAACCTAACAAGGGGGGAAGCCGATTATTTTTTTGGTTTTCCCGTTTATAAAAATGTTCTACCTGTGCTGTTATTCTTTTAACTGTTTTCACTATTTCAATTTTTTTGAATTTTTGTTTATTTTCATGTGTTTTTAATGTGAAAACTTCCAAAAAAATGTAAAAACGCGAATTTCCATTGTTTTCCCTCACTTTTAACGGAATTACTTCCTACCATATTATTGTAAATATAAATATGCCAGTTTCAAAGTATTGATCTTTTGCGCTTTTTGAGATCTCTTTGGTTTTTTTTTCATTACTTAAGGATTTAGTGTCACCACTAATTCGTTTATAATGAAAATTTGCCTGAATTTGAGGTGTAAATGATCTTAGTGCACCAAGTTTCATATGGCTCTAATAAATCTATTATAAATCTTATTGCAACAATAAATTATTACATTTTTACTAAAGATCACAATTGAAAATTGTTTTTTTTTCTCAAATGTTTTTTTTTTTTTACCAAATCTAAAAATAGAAACCCAAAATACTGTATTCTGGTATTTAATAATTTAGATTTAGAAACTCCAAAAGTAGCTATTTTTTTAATTTTTTTAATTTCAAAGATTAACTCAATAATCATCAACATAAAAAAAAACAAAGACTGGCTAGTTTTTTTTTCCTTTTTTATAAAATCTAATTGTAGCATCAATATATTTTCAATGATGTGGAAAATAATTTTTCAAAATAATCTATTGTTTAATTATTTTAAAAAAATTGAAATTTTTAGTGACTAATCTACATTTCGACACAAATTTAAGAAAGATATTTTTCAACTTTTGAGTCTTGGTATTTATGAAAATTCAACCTTTGAATTTGTTTCAAAATGCAGATTTTTTTTTCAGAAATTGTTGGGTTTTTTACTAATGCATAGAATTTTTTTATTGAGGACTCAATAAATAGTACTCAGTTGACTAATCGATTTTAAAGAGACATTTGGACCATGTATCACTAATGTGATTGACACCAAATAATATCTTAATTTAATTTTAGACGTCTCCTTGGTCGAAGCGAATCTCTTAAATCAGTTAATTTTTTCACAAGAATTGAACAAAAATATTACTTTGTCAAATACTGATAAATTCAAAAAAAAGTTTGAAACTTTTTTGTTCAATTTAGATTTTTTTAATTTCTTATAAACCAACTTTCAAAACATGATTTTTTTTTCCAACAACAGCCTTCTTGTCAACTAATTTACAAGTTTTTTTTGGATTTAGATCAATAAAATTCTTTATTCAAAGGTCATAACAACATTTTCATAAAAAAGAAAAGCGAACAAAAATGTTAAAAATATTTTTGTGAATTTATAAGGCAGGAAGGTTACAAAATAAAAAAATTTGGATTATATTGATTTAAATTGCTTTTGTACAGAGAATAAAACGGTTTACTTTCAATTGAAGAAATTTAAGCTTTTGGAAATATAAAACAAGAAAAAGATTAAATTTTTTTTTTTTACTATTTGGATTTTTTGAAATTAGGATCCTTTAAATTTTTTGTTTTTGTTAATTACCTTTTTCAGATAATTTTTTTCTTTTGAAATTTTGAATTTTTTGGAATTGAGAAACATTTGAGAATCTTTTTTTGTTAAGGCTCTAGTCATTTACCTAGATTTGCTCCATACCCAAAGAGTGACTTGGAACTAAAAAGAGTATTGTTTAAAGTGCCCTTCTTTTGATTGACAAAATTCAAATAACACAAAAAAAAATTTCTTGAGGATATCATTAGCAAAAAATTAAAATTCAAAAAAAAAAGTTGAAAAGAATGATCGCAATTCCAAAAAATTTAAATTTAAAAGAAAAAAATAATCTGTTTCTCAATGAAAAAATGAAATTTTGAAGAAATTGCTTTCTAAAAGTACATAATCAATTTAATTAGATTTAGTCCAATTTGTGGTTTTTTGTAAACCATATATTGTTTGACAAATTAAGGATTTTGTAACATTTTTTAGAAAAAAAAAACTCATTGAGAGAAATTAAAAAAATGAAAAAAAGAAATTTTCGAGATCTAAAAAAGAGTCAAAGAGCGACACTTCAAAACTGACAAAGTTGTTTTCAAAATAATAATTCACGAACATTCAAATTGGAAATTGAGTGTCTCTATTTGGTGGAGTTTTTGAAAAATGACCTCATCTTTAGTTGTTGATTTTTGGAGATCGATCATGCATCATTTGTTTGTTGGTTTTTGATTGGTTTTAGGTCCTCATAAAAATTTCAAAATTTTTTGTTTCGATTTCAAAAAATTATTTTTCCTATTAATGACTCTACCCTTAATTGAATTTTTTGTCAATTGAGATAATGGAAATCATATTTCAAAAAATTGTATTTTTTATCTTGGAAATGCTTCAAAACTTTACCGTTGTGGAAAAAAAGTGAAACATGGAAAAAAAGTAAAACACAGTTTTTAATTGGGAACATTACTGAAAATTCAAAGTAAGATCAATGAAAAAAAGAATAAATAAATAAACAAAGACAAAATGAAGTATTCGTCACAATAACAATTTTTTAAATACTCTCTTTTAGTATGGGTTTTTCTTTGATTGATCAATTATTAAAAATTTGTTCAAAAAATTGACTATTTTTGAGATCTCCAAAACTACACTACCAATTTCGATAAATCAAGTAGATTTAAATTGTATTTGTTGGGTTGACTGAAAATAATATAATGGGTTATTCTTTGAAGTTAATTGGTTTCTTCTTTTTATTGATTTTAGTTTTCATTTTCAGTAATGTTCCCAATTAAAAACTGTGTTTCACCTTTTTTCCATGTTTCACTTTTTTTCCACAACAGTTAAGTTTTATAAATTTTTTTTATAATTGAAACCCTTTGGATTAAATGTGCAAAAACTATTTGTTTGTTTTTCATGTCTTTTGATAAAATTGTGATTATTTCAACCAAAAAAGAGCAGCTCCAAAATATTATTTTTAGAAGCAAGTAGTTTCTTGAGTTGTAAGGGAATCCGTGGTGAGTCACTTTGAGAATTGAAAATCAATTTGATAATCAAAAATATAGTTGTTTTTGTTTCCTTAATTTCTTCAAAAATGTTTTTTGATCCCGAGCAATTCCTCAAACTAATCTTTGACTTAAATTCACAAATATTTTCTGAAAGAAACAAAAAGAGTAGAATTAAAATGGCTTGATTTAGGTGTTTGTAATTCACCCTTCTCAAAATGAAGAGGATTAGGGAAAAAAAATAAAAAAAAACATTTGTATTTGAATAATTGAAAAATAAACAAGAAGGGAAAAAGCTCAACCTTTTTGAAAAAAATAAAGAAAGGTTTTTAAAAAAAGACAATTCTGAAGGTATTCAATTTTTTTAATTTTGGGTTTTTTCTTTTTGTTTTGTGTTAGGGTTTACAAAAAAAAAAAAAAAAAAGATTAAAAATAAGAAGAAAAAGAAGGAAAAAAAAAAAATTAATTCTCGTACCACCAGGAATATATTCAAGAACTAAAAACAAATATGATTGTGTTTCGTAAACTTCAAATAGCCGAAGAACATTTGGATGGTTAATTAGTCTTTGTACAGAGATTTCTCTTCTGATACGATCAAAATTTTTTGGTTTAAGTCGTAGTTGCTTTAAAGAAATGATTTTGATTGCAAACTGTTTTCCTGTTTTTTTGTGAGTTGCTAGCTTCACTTTTGTTTTCAAAAAGAATGAAAGTTATCCAAAGAAGAGTGATTTTTGAATCATCAGTATTTAATATTTTTTTTTGTTTGTATTTTTTTTTGTAAACTCAGAATAAAACAAAAAACCAAACCTTTCGAATAGCTACCTGTTCCAAGAGTTTTCTCTAAACAAAGAAAATAATCAAGTTGAAATTAATATCGAACCCAAAACAGTGAAAAAAATAAACAAAATCAAAAGAAAAATACCAAATTTATAAGGCCCAATGCTCTTGAGAGACATTTTATAATTTTGTATTTAATTTTAATTGTATTTATAGTTGTTTTAAATGATTTGTTTTTTGCAAGCAACGAAAAAATTAAAAAAAAAAGTAAAAATAGAATTCAGGAAAAATGATCTTTTTTTCAATATTCTTTAATTTTCTATCAATTTGTAATTTAAATTTTGAACATTTTAACTGAGGGAACTTCTAAAATAATTAAAATCGGTTTGAAAGGGTCTACCTTTTCAAAACAAGTTTTGTCAAAAATCAAATTTTTAAGAATTAAATTTTACTCATTTTTTTTATTTTATTTATGTTTTAGGGGTCAGGGGTCCAAGAAGGATTTTTTCTTAAATTTTATATTCACAACCAAAAAACAGACTTTACTGAAAGCTAAAAACCTTACAACTTTTTAAAAAACTTATTGTTTTTTTATTGTTCTGAATTGGTTGTGTAAAAAAACCCTTCTTTTGAACTTATTCAAATATTACAATTTAACTTATGATCAAAATACTGTTGACTGTAGAAATAAAAGAAAAACCTTATTAGATTGACTACAACATATATACCAGAAATAGAGTTATAAAAATAATATTTTTATTAAGAATTATTAAGGTATTGAAAGATTAAAATGAATTTTTTTTATATTAAATCATAAAAAATTTTTGATTTTTTGATAATTTTGAAATAAAAAAAAATCTTTTTAGTAACATTGAATTTTTAATAGTTAACAAAATTATTGAACCAAAAGGAATTATTAATTTTTAACAATTTATATTAATTCAAGCTCTAACATCCAAAGTTCGTTTAAGTGGGGAGCCACGAAATATATATATATATATATAACTAAATTTCATAATAAATGGCCCATATAACATTTGAATTCTGAATTTTTTTTGTATTGTTTTGAAGTTTTTCCCCTCACATTGAAAAGTTTGAAAATAAATAATTTTTTCTCTTATTTATTTTTTCCAAAGTATTTTGTTAAAATGGAAAAATAAAATGAAAATTTGGAAAGAAGTAACCTATGAATTAATGAAAAAATTGGTTTCAAATATTAAACAATAACCTTAATTATAAAAGGTAAAATGTGATTTTTTTATTTTTACTTTAGTTTATTTTCAGATAATAAATAAAACACAAAATTTATTTAGAAAAATTATTTTTTTTACTGAAAGGATTATAATACACCACAAAGAATCTTATAATAAAAAGATGTTACTATTGGTTATAAATCATATCATTGTTCCATAGTTGAAATTTATTTAGTAAATCAATAAGTTAAAAGGCTCAAAAAGTGCTCCAAATCAATGAAAATGGTCTTTGTATTAATATTGTTAAAAAAAAAATAAAAAATAAAAACAAAATCTATATTTAAGACGAATTTAAAGGTTAAATATTCATTATTCGGAAGTTAAAGTTGAAAAATACCTATTTTAAACATTTCAGAAAAAGTAGATTAGTAGTGAAAATATCCAATTTTTTTACAAATTCTATAATTTAACTTTGGATTATTTTGACAATTCATTTTCAAATATTGGAAAGTATATTTTTGTTACAACTAGCTTTATATAAATTTAACAAAATTAACCGTCTTTTAGTTTTTTTGGTTAATGATTATTGGGTTAATTTTCAAAAGTAATAAATAAAAAAAAATAGTTACTGTTGTCAGTAAAAAAATATAAATTATTAAATACTTGAAGATTATTATTTTAAGTTACATTTTTCAATTTGGAGTAGGAATGAAAAAAAATCTAAAATTAATATTTTTAATTGAAATTTTAGTTAAAAATGTAATAATTTATTATTCAATAAAATTTATAATAGATTTTTTAGAGCTATTTGAGCCATGTTGCTCTAATATAATTTTGGCACAATTACAACATACTTTAATTTGAAACTTTTTAATCAGAAAGTAATCAAAAAATTCTTAGGTTAGGTTGGGGTAAAATAATCCAATAATTTTTTACTCAATTATATAAGAGGTTATTGAAAAAAAAATACCAGATAAGAAAATATCCCATGATAAGATTTTTAATTGTTAATATTCGTAAAATTGTTGTGTAATTATTTAAGATTTAGAATCAAATCCTTTTGATAAATAACCAATTTTTTTATGAACTTGTGTAATAAACTAGTATAAAGTTCATTACAGTGGTGTATATATATAATACTCAAGTAATTGTTTGAAAAATAATGTAGATTAACTTATTTTGAAAAAAAAACAAAGGAGATTTTATAGAGTTTTGCTATGTATTGGGAAAATGATTTTTATTCTTGTTTTTGGATTGATTGAATGATGTTTTGTACATTTTTTATTTAATTGGCGATCATTCTCCGAAGTGGGTGAGTTATAATTTTCAAAGTTTGATTCTTTAATAAAGGGTTTTGATTTTAAATATTTGTAATTAAACATCAATTTTACTAATATTAATAATTAAAAATCTTTAAAGATTTTATTTTGGTGACAGGGTTTTTTTTCAATTCTTTAATTGTTTTTTTCAAATCATTTAAACGATGGGGCACTAATATGATTTATATTCGATAAACACAATCTTTACTCTAGACTCAACTATCTTATGCAATAATCACTTACACTTTTTTTTTTAATTTAAGCCCCACCAAGTTTGAAAACAAAGTTTTTAGAACTCTTCATATTTTATACATTCTTGGTTACTTTTCTACAATATCTTAACAAACAAAAAGGATTTTATAATAATATCAATTACAGTAAATTTTGGATTCTGATAAATTGCAATTTATGTTTGGAAATTTTTTTCTTGATTTTCTTTTTTGAAATTTTTATGATCAACTTTGAATAAAGAATTTTATTAAGTCGAGAGTTAAGAAACTCTGTAAAACTTGCTGTTCTTCAAAATATTCTTTCTCGGGGACTATTTGACAAGAAACAGTTCTAAGATTTATAAAAATGAAAATGAAGTTAAAATCTTTTGAAATTAATTAGAATTTATCAGTATAACATTTTAGAGGATTTTCCTTTCAAAATTAAAAAAAATATTTAATCAAAAACTGGAAGGATTCTGAAAAGAAAACTGTGTAAATTTAAAAATAAATTCTATTTTAGATTGTTATTGAGGTCTATTGTTAATCTTTTGAGGTTTAATATTATTTTCCGATTAAAAAATGAAAATTATTGGTTCAAATCTCGAATTATTTTTCTATATTATAAGTTGTAGAAAACTCAAAGATCTTTACAGTAACATTTCGAAATGATATTTTCAGACAATAAATTAAATTTCCTTAGTTAACTCTCAGACAAAATTTTTACTCTACTAATTTGATTGTAGTAGTTATAATTAATATACATTTTGGATATTGAAATAAAAATTTTCATTTATTAATTGGAAAATAACAGTATTCAGGAACTTTCATATTTTATGGTCTTCAAATATTACTTCCACAACAAATTGGCCTTTTTGTTGACTTCAAAGAATGTTGAGTAAAGAGATCTTATTAAAATATTAAATTTTTGGTTTTTGTTATTAAAAATTATCTACTTTGTGGGGTAAACCATTTGAGACTAAACAAATTAAAAATTTGCCTTGAGAAGGTTGTACAATCAAATTTTCATATTGTAATTATTTATAAGACATCTTCAAGTGCCATATTATTTCCTTTAAGTATAATAGTACTGTTATTTTCCAATTAATAAATAAAAATTTTTATTTCAATTTCCAAAATGTATATTAATTATAACTACTACAATCAAATTAGTAGAGTAAAAATTTAATCCTAGAGTTATCTAAGGAAATTTAATTTATTGTCTGAAAATATCATTTCTAAAGGATACTGTAAAGATATTTGGATCTTCTACAACTTATAAACGAGTAAAATATTTTGAGATTTTATCTAAAAATTTTCATTTTTTAATTGGAAAATAATAGTTTTTTTATGAACTGTCAACTGAAAATTTCAAGAAGAAGAATTTTATATTGTTGTTTTATGGACAATAAGGAAATGCTGTATCAATAACTACAAACGCAAAGGATCTACAGCACCTCTCAAAACATATTTAATTCTCAAAAATAAGCATCTTTTTATAAAAACAATTCTCTTTGTTACTGGAAAATAAAAAATAAAAAGGGAAATAGATTTCTATTTTGGTATGTTTTTTATGTTATGTTTTAATTTTTCTCAAATTTCCTTCTTCAAAACGAAAGAAAAATCCCTCTTTTAACAACAATAACAAACGCAAAGTTGAATCAAGAGAGAAATAAGTGTATTTGATTTTTGGAAGGTAGAGACTTGTCAAGAAAAAAGGAAAATCAAAAAAATAATTTTTATCAATTAAAAGTAACACTTACAAAAAAATAATTGCAAATTTGATTTAAAATCCATAACAATATTCAAAGTTTCATGTACTAGCCCAAAATTTGAACCATTATAATTGTTTTACAAATTTTCTTGAAACACAAATTTATTTTTTTATTGTGACTCTTTTTTTTTTTTTTACAATGCAAACCTCAGCAATGACTATGCGAGTCGACGGGTGGAACAAAAAAAAATTCTTTTTGTTCTACTTTTTGTTCTTTCTCTTTCTTGTAATTGGCCTTGTTGTTGGTGCGATTGGGCCTTATCGCTACGAACAAAAAGTCTTTCAACATGATCTTACAAATGAAAATATAAGCTCAATTTTCCCGATCAAGGTGGTGTCTCTTAATCGCTTAAACCAATTTCTTTTCATTGACGAACACTTTTATAATGGTGCAGATCTTGGCGTGTCTGAAACTGTTAATTTTGAAGTCTGGGTTTGGGGAACAAATGATCTTAGTGGAGCATCCAGCAAGCCTAATTATACAGAAGAGTCAACTGTTGGTATTAGTTCTGGAAATTCTGATAGTGACGAAGACACAGAAGACGGGTGGGATTTACTTGAATATTCTGACCATAAACGTGAAATTGAATGTGATGTATGTACCAAACCTAAATATTTTTTTTTTTTTTTTTTTTTTTTTTTAACCTTTTTTCCTTTTTTCTTTAATTGCATCTAACTTACATCTCTCTTTTTGTTCGATTTTTAATGAAAAGGCCAAGGAAAATTGTACAACCCACACAATGGTATATGTACCATTTATTCATCACAAAAATTACTTTGTCAAAATAGAATATGACAAAGAGGAAACTCAAAAATATTTCGAATCCCTATTTATTGATGTATGAAACTCTTTTTCTCTTTCTTTTTTCAGGAATTTCTTTTTTTTTCCTTTTTAGTTATTTTTTAATTTTTTTTTTCACTTCATTTGAGATTTCTTGTTTTGTCAATTATTTTTAAAATTTTGTTTTTTTTTATATCTTGGAAAATAAAACCACTCACCAAATATATAACTTTGAAAAAACATTGAAGCAAAATCAGAATAATGATAAAAAGTTCAAAAAAAAATTAATTATTTAAAATAAAAGAAGAAATCCAAAACAATAAAATTAAGAGACTAATAAACACTAAAAAAACCCTCTAAGAAAAACAAGTAACAAATTCAAAAAAATTTTACCGAATCCTGAAATTTAAAAATGAAATCAAAATTTGGTTACTGTAAAATACCTGAATGTCTTTTAATGCTATTTTCTGAAACGAATTATTGTTTTCAGAAAGTTTGATCTATTTTTCTCATTTTTCAAAAAGTTCAAAAATCCAACATAATTCGGAATTATTTAAAAAAAATTTTTTTCTTAAGGGAAAAAATAAATCTTATTGTTCTTTGTGGGGGAATTGTATAAAAATCAACTTTAAAAATAAAACCACAAAGTTTTGGAATAGCCAAAGTCTCAAAAATCTGCTTAATTTCAAAAAAATTACAATACTGGTATTTGCCTAATAAATGGGAAAAAATTTTCACTTCGTTTTCATTTTCCCTTTTCAAAATAAAGATCACAAACTCCAACCTAATTCTTTGAAAACCCTATTTGTAAAAGGAAAATAAATGAAGAGAAAATTTCTTCACCATTTATTATACAAATAACAATAATTATTTTAAACTTGTAAAAAATCTAATTTCTTGATTCAAAAAACAGACCAAATCAATTTTTTCTCGGAATAACGAAGAAAAAAACATGGAAAAATAACCAAATCAATAAAAATAAAAAATATTCCCAAAATACTTTTTTAAAACCTGTAAAATTCATCTTATAATAAAAAGAAATACCTTTTTAATTTGATTATTTTTGATCAATAATTAATAACCCCAATCTTAATTATTTCAGTGGGTTAGTAATAACCCAAAGATTAAATGAATAAATAGGTTTTATTTTTATTTCACAAAACGTTAAATATTTTCAAACAAATAAAATTAATTCAAATTAATAATTCTAATAATAAAAAAAAATTATTATATATTATGAAATAACATGATTTTAATAATAACAGTTTGTTGTTTATACTCTGAATATTTGAAAAAGTATATTGCCTACTCTTTTAAATTTCAAGAAATTTAATAAATTATTGAAAATAAAATAAATGATCAATTTTTTTCTGATCTCCAAGTATTCAATATTTGGTTTATTTTTCTTGTATTTTTAAAATAAGATTAAATTTCCAATGTTTTTTATCGATACAAACTATCAGAAATTACGAAAAGCGAGATTTCATAACAATAAAAATGTTTTGTCAAATTTTTCTTTTTTTTTTTTTAAAATATCCAAAAACTCAAACAGAAAAAGAGTATCAGATCTTTTTAATCAAAATTAATGGAAAAAAAATTAAACGACCTCGATTAAAAATTTGTGGTTTATTTTTCCTCTATTTGGAATTAATTTGTTATTTTTATAAAGAAAAGAATGTTTGGGTGAGTTTCTTTTTTTAAAAGTTCTGATCATTAAAGTATGGAAAGTTTTTTTTAACTCCAAAATGTTGTTATGAAATTTTCAATTTTTAGTGTTTCTTAATTAGGTAAGTAATATATCTTATCTTGGAAATGTTTCAAAACTAAAGCAATATTTAAAGAGGTATGTTGTTATAGTTGTTGTTGGGTGTGAGTTTTGGAGATCATTTTTATTGTCACTCTTTGAAAAATTTATGTTTCTTTGGATTTTTTTGTTTGTCAAAAATTACTTTTTGATTTTTAGAAAGTTTTTAACTTGACAAATAAATTTAAAAATTGAATTAGAGTTAATTAAAATCCTAAAAATGATTTCTATTGAGATGAAATTGAATTAGTATATAAAAAAGAATTATTTCAGATATCTAATAATAAAAATTATTGGATGTTTTTTGAGATTGGCAAATGGGATTATTTTTACAATAAAACCCCTTTAATGGATATTTTGAAGAACTGAGAGCCCTGTCATTTTTATTCTTATAATTCTAGTAGTATTTGATAATAATAAAATCAAATATAAAATCTTATCAAAATTGGTTCATTATTAAAGAATTTCCAAAAAAATCGAGGTCGACCCAATGAATTCTTTTAAAAATTGTTAACTCATTTCTCTAAAGTTGATAAAATGATTTTCTTTAACAAAGTTTAATCGGATCTTTGGGTAAATAAGTTTGCTATTTCCATTGGGAAAAAAAAATAAATAAAGTTATTAGTCACTATGTAGATCTACAAAACCTCTGTAAGAAATATAATTATTTGACAATGGGTGTGTTTCATTTTTTTTTATTACCACAAGATTTATTTGTAATATAAATGTTATACGAGATACTTTTCAGTCAATTTTAAATGAATGTAACTATTTATTGAAAAATAAATTGAGCATATTTTCCAAGACTCTTTCCTAAAAAATGTTGAAAATCTCTTGGGAAAAGTCAAAATTCAAACTTTTTTATTTAGTAAATCAGTTACCTTAGTATTTTCTCTTTAAGAATTTGGTAAGTTTAATGATTTCCTCTTGATTTATTTGATTTTTATTACTTTTTGGCAAAGTTGAATGAAAATTTTGTTCAATTTGTTTTTTAATTAACAGTATTCACCAAAACTTTAATTTGTCTTCAACTGTCTAGGAAAAAAGATGTTTCTCTAAATTCTGAATCCTTTTTTCAAAAAGGAATTTTTAATAATATAACCGAAAGGGTTGATCTTCAATGTAGATCCCAAATAAAAAGATTTTTCAAACCACCTTTTAGTGAACAATTCTTAAATAGAATGTATTGATTTTAAAAATAATTCTTAAGACACCAAAAACTATCAAGAATTTTCTTCATAATTAAGGAGTGGGTTGAAATCTAAAAATGATAAATTGACAAGAAAACTTATTTTCGTGAACCGAATTCAAATAACAAAAAAAAATTCAATTAACACAAAAAGTTGAAAAGAATGATCGCATTGGTAGAAAATTCAAAAAATACAATTTTAAAAAAAAAATTTTAAAAGAATTCTCTACTCAAAGCTTCCCATTAACAAAAAGCCAAAATTCAACAAAAAAATTTCTTTGTATCTCATTGACAAAAAAATCAAAAAAAAAAAAATTCAGAGCATTTCAATGACAACAATCAAATTTTAAAAAAAAATTTTTTTTAAACCAGTATCAATGAAAAAAAATTCAAGTGTTGAAAAAAATTACACAGATCTCAAATAAAAAAAATTCAAAAAACGAAAAAACAGTTTAATAGAATCTACTTAAAAAAATCCAATTAAAAAAAAAAGTTTAAAAGAATCATCAATTTCAAAAATCTAAATTTTAAGAAAAAAATTATTAATCTTTTCTTGTTTTATATTTTCAGATGCTTAATTTTTTTTCAATTTGAGAGCAAATGGCTTTAATTCAGATACAAAATCAATTTATTTAATTCAATAAAATTCAATTTGTGATTAGATTGTTCTAGAACACTCTATTATTTTCAAAGAAATGATTTTGTTTTTACCTCTTTCCAAAAAATAACTTGATTTAAAAAATGAAAAAAATCTATGACAAGATCTCATAAAAGTTCCAAAGAACTGAAACTTCAAAACTTAAAACACTTTTCAAAATAATTAATTCACAACAATTTAAATTGGAAATTAATTGACTGTAGCTCTTTGACGCTTTTTTTCTCAAAATTCTTTCTTTTTTCATTGTTGATTGTTAGAAATGTACCATACAACATACATCAAAATATTTACATACCTTTTTTTTAGAAAAACTGATTTACCATTATTGATTTGCCTACTAAATTAATATATTTAAACCCAACCGAAAATCATTTTTTTGTATTAAAAAAGAATACCAAATTAACATTAAAAATAAATTCAATTTAAAGATTCTTTGATTCAATAATGAAATAATATTAAAACTTCAAAAGATAAATAATTTAATTGAAGATATCACACTAAGATTATATGAAGTTAGATCGTCAGAGGAAGGATAAACTACTTATTAAAACTTGAAATAAAAATCATTTAATTTCATTTTTTAAGTGCATTTTTAAAATTTTTCTTCTTTTTTTTTTCTATATACCCATTTGATAGTAGATAGTCTTGGACTGAAAGAAAGACTTGAATATCAAAATATAAGAAAAATATAATTCCAGTGTTGATTTGAAATATATTAACATTTAAACATTTTCTATAGAATTGTCAAGCCTATGAAAATAATCTTAAAATCTGGATTTCTGAATTATAAAAAATTAATATATCTTAAATGTATTAAATTATAATATTATTATTATTTTATTATAAAAAAGGATTCAAACTTGTTTATTAGTCTTAGTGGGTAATAAACTTATTTTTGAATCTTTGAAAAAAATTCTAAATATAAGTTTAAGAATTAAGGAAGAGCAGTAAAGTAACGTGGAATCTTGTATAGTGTCTAGATTTTCTTGAGGTTTTCTGTTTTATTGAATAAGTGTTCTAGGTTTTTTTTTACTTTCGAAATAAAACAGAAAACCCAAGACAAACCCACGACACTTTTCCAGAATTCAAAAGAATTGAATAAAATCAAAGATTTCACTCTTTTCCACTAAATTCTGAAAAAACTAACGGCAGTTTTCTTTTTTTTTTATTTCTTAAATTCAAAAAACCAAACAGCACACAGGAGAAAAGTAATTTTCTCTCTTCAAAAATAAAAAAAAAACAATTAATATTTTTAAATTTTATTGACTTCAAAAATTTTTACTTTATATTTTGAAAAATTTAAATCAAAAAAACAAAAACAAAAATAAAAATGAAAAATAATAGGTTTATTTTGTTAATAAAAGTATGGCATACTTTGAACTCTTTTTCAGATTTTTTTTTGTCTTGTTAGTGCTTGTTTGGATCTTTTTGATCACCCGTGCAACTAAAGGAGTTGCTTTTAGATCATTTTCTACTGAGCAAAAATGGATCTATTTTCTTTTAGTATTATTATTATTATTTGATTCACCAATTCATGGACTCACTTTGCTCTCCAATTCTGCTTTTGTTCAAGTTATGGATGCTATGTTTACAGTGACATTTATTATGGTTCTAAATGCTTTTTGGTTATGTATGATTGATCGTTTTCGATATGTATGTTTTTTGTTTTTTTTTATCTCTTTTAACTTTTTATTTTTTTAAAGGTATTCTCAAACCTAAAAACCTTTCTTGAAATATTCCCATTAATTTTTTTTTTTTTTTTTTAAAAAATCAATTTTGAGTTATTATTGTAAATTTAATATAATGTACTATATTCTGCTCTTTCAATATTTTTGTTTCTTCGAATTATTTTAAATTATGGATTTAAAAGAATATTTCTTATCAATTTTTTCTGAAATCTAAAAAATTAAAATTAAAATCTAATTAAGCTTGCTGGTATTTGAGATTAAATGAGAAAAAAATTTACACTTTTTTTTCTATTTTCATATACAAACAAGATTTATTCAAAGAAATCAATTTAACTTTGCTTAGCTAATTTTAAATTCAAAACACCTTATATGTCTTAATAGACGAGAATAATGATTTTTTTTAAAAAATTTGTTTTAATGAATATAAACAACTAAATTTGATTAGAATATTGTTAAAACCCAACTCTTGATTCACTATTTTGGTTCAACAAACCACCCATAATCTTTTGCTAAAAATTTAAAAATAAATAAAAATATTTTCAACATTTTATTATTTTTTAGTTACTGATATCAAAATAATTAAAAGATCAGTCAAAAGGGTGAAATAGCATGTTTTTTCTTGGGAATTTGAAATAAAAATAGAAAACCATTTTATTTTTTTGCAGAAAATTGAAATTTCATTAAACTTCTTTTCTTGAAAATATACAATTCCCTTTTTTCTGTACCGAATGGAATCCACACCACCAAAACAAAACAATTTTAAAACCAAAATTGAAATTAAACTATATTTTTATGAGTTGAGAAATTAAATTTCTTTTTTTTGTACTTTTATTCAATCGAAAAAGTTAAAATATAATTCCTACCAAACGTTCAAGTAGTAAAATTTTTTCTTTCTAGAGTTTTATTTGTAATTTTTAAAGCCTTACTTAGCACTAAATAATCTCAAAAGGTAAATTCCATTAATGAAAATTAGCACCAAATCCCCAATTTCTATTATGGATTTAATTTTTGGTTTCAAAATTTCACTTCAAAAAAGCAATTAAATACTGTTTTTCAGTCTTACTCCAAACTAAATAATGTTTTTATCCTTTATAATTTGAAATTGTTCAGAGTGGTTTTCCCAAAAAAATTATTCCAAAAATAAATAAATACCCAGTTATGTTTCGAAAAAATGGAGTATTTCAAGGCATTTCGTTTTCCAATACAAATCTATTTTAGATAAATATCTTATGATCAAAAAATCGAGTATCTAAACTTTTTTAACCTTGTTAAATTCAAATTTCGACAGGTAACTCTTCATTCGATTCTAAATTAATAGATTTTTAATCCAGTTTTCACTTTAAGCAAAAATTGTTACAGTTTATTCTCTTTGCTATTTTTTTATATCTTTATTGGTTTATTGATCAACATTTCCCTTTTAATTTTTAATATTCACATAAGAATCAATATTATTTTTGGTGTCGATTACTGGAAATTAGAAAAAATAAAAAATACCGAAATTGTAGTACAATGCTTCACTAGTCTGAAAAAATAAAATTTCAAATTCCAAGTTAGACAAAACTACAACTTCAATTATCATTTCATCCTTTGTTAATAAAGTTCATTCAAAACATAATCAACATCCAATTCTTAAAAATCTTGAGGCTGTTGTTTTTATTGTTGTTAATAGTACTACGATTTTTAAAAGTCTCTAGTCTCGAAAAAAAGGTATATTTTGGGGTAAAAATTTTTAAATGGATGCAACAATGAATTTTCGTTAAATTCAACTTGGATATTTTTTGAAGAGATAATGACTAATAGTTTTGAAAACACTCTACTCATCTAAAAAAACTCAAATACGGAAACAAAAATAACTGATGATAAATATTCCGTATCTTAGGTTTTTTTTACTTTTTGAGATAAAGCGAAAATTTATTAAATTTTCTGTTTATTTCTTAAATTAAAAAAAACCTAACGAAAAGTGTCCGTAGAGTGCCGTCAAGTGTCTATCTTTTCCAAAATATAAAAGAATAGTGAAAAATCAAAGATTTTACTCAATTCTTTTAAATTCTGGAAAAGCTAACGGCGATTTTTTTTACTATTTGAAATAAACCGAAAATTTCTTAAATTTTCGGTTTATTTCAAAAATTAAAAAAAACCTAACGAAAAAATCAAAAAAAAAATATTTTTTCCAATTTAAAAGAACAAATAATTCTTTGATCGTCCAAATAATTGATTCCCTATTTGAAAGATACTCATCAGATTTAAAATACTTTTAAAATATAATAAAATGCCCCCTTAGCTAGAAGAAAAAATGTATTCAAATTTTTTACAATTAAATTGAAAAAAAAAATCTTAATAGATACTGGAAAATTGGATTTTCCAATTTAAATTGTAAAATATCTTGAAAAATAATTTTGGATCAAAGATCTTTTATTAACCAATAGTGTTTATTCTAATTGAAGTTATTAAAAAGGGTAAAATTAGCATATATTTGATTTTTTTTTGGAAAAATTTTTTCATGATCGTGATATAGTGATAAAAATAAATTTTTTAAACTTTTTTTTTATCGGCTGCGACGATAACCTAAAAACTATTAATAAACAAAAAAAAAAAAAAAAAAAATATGATAAGTGTAAATTTTTTCAATTTAATATTCAAATAATAGTATTAAAAAACAGGAATTTGATTTCCCTAAACAAGTTTTTTTGATCATTTCAAACTATGGAAATCTTGTTATTGAAATAATATCTAAATAAAATATTTATCAGAAAATGAAGGACTTGAAAAATTCAAAATAACATTTGCAAAAATACATTCCATTATGGGAAATTTAAAAATCATTCAAAATGTTCCAAAATTCTTAGAATGTTAAAAGATGATTGTAAATGGGTTTTTAAAGTTTCTGTTTTTGTTAAAACTCTTTTTTGTTAAAAATTAAAGGACTTTAGATTTGATTTCAAAAAAAATAATCCTCTTTTTTTTATAAAAATGATTTTTTTAAGGTTAAAGTTGTTAAAATTAATTTAAACTCCAATTCAAAATTTTGAACACACCAAAATTCAATTTTTGAAAAAAAAATCTTATTTAATCGTTTCCGGAAGAAATACCAAATTAGAATCATTCACTAATTGGAATGTTTACATTTTTTTTTAAATTACAATACTCACAAAACAAAAAACCAATAATTATCAATACTAATAAATTATCGGTGTGTTAAAAATTTTGGGGAGAGTAAAACAAAAAAATTCATGGGTAAATTTGTTAAAATTCTATTAGGAATATTGTTTGATCAAATGGTTATATATCATCAGCTAATTGTATTTGGGTTCTTATATTTGGAAAGAACTCAACTTTAGCCTAATATCAACCTGTTGAAAAAAATATTTCGATCAAAAAAAAAAGTTAGGTAATTCAAAAAATGAAATGAAAACAAAAATCAAAAAGATGAAAAAATTAATTTGAATATTTTTTAAAAAAATGAAAATTATTTCCAATTTCAATAAAATTGTATTATTGTGATTGTTTGACACGTTTTAATTCTGTGGGATATATTGAATTTTAGTTTATGTATTCTTAGATTTTTCAAAATACACCAAAACATTTCCCTTCCATTTAATAGAATTTTGTATTTCAAGATCTCAAAACTTCAATAACATTTTTTTGAAGATAAAATAAATTTTTGGGTTTAGAAAAAAATTGAAAAGGAACTACCATTTCGGTTAAACTGGAATGAAGCACAAAAATAAAAACTTCAAAATAAGGAGAACAAAATTAAAATCAAATAAGATCAATGTAAATCCAAAAACAATTCCAATTGTAAGTTTTTACTTGATCAATTCTTTCTAAAAACAGAAATTATCCTTTTTTTTACATTTACTTTTGATTAAAAATTTAGAATTTTATCTACAATTAAAAATATTATCAGATAAAGATATTAAGTTTTATTTAAAGTGATAATCACAATATAAAGTTTGGATGTTTTGCAAATGAAAATTTTATTTCTCTTTTTTAAAAATTCTTCTTGAAAGACTAACTGTTATTCGAAATAATCCACCCTTAAGGTTTTTAAACTTACCCAAGACTTCTTTATGTTTTTTTAAATTGAAATTTTTTCGAAAAAATGTGTACAAAAGAGACATTTTTCAAAAAAACTTATTTGGAAAATTTTCATAAAATTATCATTTCTAATTTAACAATACTAAATTCTTTTAAGAGCACACTATTAAACAAATTTGTTTCTTGGAATTTAAGATTAAATTCGTTTTTATTATAATTATTTATTTTTAGGTGATTTCAACGCCTATCAGTATCATGAAAGCAAAATGTAATAAACTTAAATATTTGGTGTGAGAATATTTATAATAACATTTGTAAAAAAAAAAAGGGGGGAAGAAGAAATCATTAATCATAAATGATGTGTTAAAACTTTAAATTTATCTTCATTTTCAAAATAACATTTATCCTAATTTTAAAAATAACATTTCTCTTAATTTTCTGAAAATAGGATGAGAATAAACGTTCATTTTTTAGATTTTATCTCCCAAAACTATTACCCTTGATTATAATGTGGGCAGCTTATATCTCAATTTATATTTATACACGCGAGCATGAATTTGATGATCCACAATTCGAAACAATTAATGATATTCCAGGTTATAAAACAGCAGTGATCATTTTTTGGATTATGAACGCACTAATTATTTTATGGATAATTTATGTTAGTGTTCGTGCTTTTATTGAAACCAAGGAAAAACCTGATCGAAGGAAAGGCTTGAAATTTTTCTTTTCCCTTTTCGTAGTTTCTTTTATTATGATATTGACTTCAATTATTGAAAATTTCATTCCTGCATTACGCAACACCTCTCTTGAATTCGCTTCGTATTTTGTTATTGTTAATTTATACATAATATTCCTTTCTGTTGCATATCTGCCAAGCTCCAAAGCACTTGAAAATATAAAGGATGGTACCCATACAAAACTAGAAGATGATGACATGAGTCAAACTGGAAGTGGAAGCGAATATAGAAATAAAAAAAATTCTGTTATGGAATCAGATTTTGAAATGGAAAAAAAAAATTCACAAGATTCCTCAAATAAATCGCAATCAGAAAAATCAGAAAAATCAGAAAAATCAGAGCAATCAGAAAAATCAGAACAATCAGAACAATCAGAACAATCAGAACAATCAGAACAATCAGAAAAAGAGTCTGATGAAAATTAGATTTCATTAATCAAAAAATAAGTTTTAAATAAATATAAAATAATTAACAGTGAGTAATTAATTTTTGCTAATGTTGCTTAAGATGCAATTATGAAAGAAATTCTAAAATAATTATAACTATTTATTTTTTTTTTTTTTTTTTTAGGTCTCTGATTTTTTTAGGAATTTGAAATCCCTAATTTGTAATGTAAACTCAAAATCAAAAATTTTCAACACACCAAATTCAATTTTTGAAAAAAAAATCTTATTTTTTTTTATTATTATTATTGAAGAAGTGTAAATTACACTCTAAGATGCCCTTATACTTAAATTTTCTTTCATAAATTTCATGATTATTAATTAATGAAAATAATTTCAAACTATTACAGTTTAAAATTAATTCATTAAGATTTATTTCTTTTAATTTATTTTGAAAAATTAATCTATCTCTTTCATAAGGAAGGACATACCCATAAAAAGTGATTAATATTTTCTATAATTTCCTTCTGTTTATACTTTAAACATAATAGACAAAATTTATTTGAATTTTTATTAATTACATAGTAATATCTATTAAAGAAGTTAGTAAATGTTCTGAATTTTAGAATTATTGAGCTTGAGGGATAACTTAAATATTTTTAAGTTTTAAATGAATAATTTTGATTTTTATGTTATTGTGAAATATTTTTGGGGAGTGTCATGAAGTACCGTAGAGTTCCTAGATTTTTTTTTAATTTCATAAATAAAAAGAAAATTTTTAAAAATTTTCTTTTAATTTCTACAATTAAAAAAAAGCTAACGAAGCTTTTCCAGATTTCAAAAGAATTGTACAAAATCTTTGATTTTAATATATTCTTTTGAATTTTAGAAAAACTAACGACACTTCCAACTTATAGAATTCAGCAACTCATTATATGTGTATTTACATATTTCTTTTTTTAGTTCGATAAAATCTTTTGAATTCCAATTGATTTTATTGTTTATCCGTTAGTTAAATATCATTAATTTTTCTAAATTAGGGAGAGACAAATTTTCTAATTTCTTTTTGAATTTACATTTCTTTTTATTTACTTAAATTATCATATTTTTAAAGTTCTATACTATTTTATAAATAAGGATTGGCATGTTTCTATTTGTTTTAAGTATTTCAGTAATGCGCTAATTAATCCAAGAATTTAAATATTTTATTGTTTTTATTTCATAATTCAAAATTTGGGACCCATATGTCAATTGACTTCTTAAAAAAGATTTAAATCATTAATTTCCTTTTAGAATTGGGGATTTCAGACTTGTTTTAATTCTTGAGTTGGTGATTTTTTCGAAACTGGATTCAACTTTTGATCTTTTTTTTTTACAATAAATAGTAATATGTCCTTAATATAAAAAAGTACTATTTTTTTCTGATTAATATTTTTCGAAATATATGTTTATAACTAAATTTAATTAACCACTGGGATAAATTTTTTAGAATCAAAATACTCTCAACTTTTGAATAATGATAAATTCAAATAATTTTAATAAAATTTTTAGTTCAATTTCCATTTTTGTAATCAATTCTCTCAACTTTTATAACAACCCAAGAGAAATTATTTTAGAAGTAGAACTAATTTTACAAAGTTTTTTAGAACTTAAACCAATAGAATGCTTTATTCAAAGCTTGTATAAAAAAATTCTTAAAATGAAAAATGAAGTGAAAATTTTCAGATATTTATTTGTATTTATCAGTAATTAAAATATTTTTCGAAATTACTGTGCACTTTATGGATAAATTCTAATAAATTTCAATAAATTTTTAGTTCAATTTCCATTTTTATAAATCTCAGAACTGTTTCTTTTAAAATATTCCCTGACAAAGAATATTTGGAAGAACAACTAATTTTACAGAGTATATTAACACTTGACTTCCTAAAATTCTTTATTCAAAGCTTGTATAAAAAAATTTCAAAATGGAAAATCAATTAAAAATAACCAAATCATTTATTGTAATTTATCCATATTATTTTTTTTTGAAAAATTTGTCTTCAGAGGATTTTGAAATCAAAGAATAAGTTAATATATTAAATTAAGATTTTTCCAGAGATTTTATCTTGTTTAAAGGACTAGTAACTCGTAATTATTTTTTTTTTCTAAAAGGTAATCGAGTAATTATTTACATAAGGATACAATTAAACCCGATATGCAACTTCATTTGTCAACTTTAGGGAAATGAATAATCATTTTTAAAGATTTCATTTTTACAATGAAATTTTAAGTCAAAAGATCTGATCCTTTTTTGTTTGTTTTTGGATCAAATTATAAAAATAAAAATTTTCAAAAAAAAAATAATTTTGAATAAATATCACTTTTAGTAATTTCTGAGAGTCTTTATGAACAAGTAACCTTGAAACTTTAATCTTATTTTAAAAATACAATAAAAATAAATCAAATATTGTATCCTTGAAGATCTAAAAAAATTGAACATTTATTTTCACAAATATTAATTACATTTATTGAAATTTGAAAGACTTATCAATATACTTTTTCAAATATCAAGAGTATAAACTAGAAACTGTTTGTATTAAAATCACTTATTTGATAATATCTATTTTTTTTTATTATTATTAGAAATATGTATTCGAGTTGTTTAATTTGTTGCAAAATCTTTTAAAAAATTGAGAAATAATTGTAAAGTTTATTTGATAAATTTAATCATTCTGTTGTTAATGGCTTACTGAAATAATTAATATTGGGTTAATAATTATTGAATAACAATAATCAAATTAATAAGGTATTTCTTTTAGTTATAAGTTGAATTTTTCTGGTTTTAAAAAAGTATTTTGGGAGAATTTTTGATTCGATTGTTTGGTTCTTTTTCTCAGTTTTTTTATTCAATAAAAAGAAAAAATAGATTTGGTCTGTTCTTTGAATCAAACAATTATATTTTTTACAAGTTTAAAATAATTATTATAATTTTTTTTGAGGTTAAGTAGATTTTCTAAACATAGTTATTATAGAACTTAGTGGTTCCATTTTTAAAGTGTATTTTTGTACACTTCCTTTACTGGCGATAAGATTCCAATCTTCTTTCAAAGAAAATATTTTTTTTTAATAATTCAGAAATATCTTGGATTTTGAACTTTTCAAAAATGAGAAAAAGGGATTAGACTTATAAAAAAAAATAATCCAATTCTGAAAATTGTATTAAAAGTAAGTTATGTCTTTCAGTTCTCCAAAATTTCTCGATTTTTTAATTTCAAGATACAGTATAATTTTTTTTTAATTTGTTAGAAAATTTACTTGAAGATTTTTTTTAGTATACTAGTCCCTTAAATAACTTTTTTTTTTTAATTTGACAATTTAAAAATAAAAAAAAATATGAAGACCAAATTAGTCCCTTTTGTGAAAATAAAATTCCCATAATTTAGTATTTGTTTGAGTAAATGTGTTAAAATAAGATATTGTATCTAAAAATATACATAATTTCAAGTTAAATTCAATGATTTTGGCAAAAAATATTTTTTCAAGAAAAAGTTCAAGGGAAACTTTATTTTTTTTTTATTTTTTCGTTTAGTTTTTTTAATTTTTTTAATGGAAGGTATTTGAACAGTTTTCTCTTTTGAGTGTTTTTTGGATAGTAATAAAATATGTTTCTAGGTTAAAATAAGTACATCTGATGAATTGATTTGATTCTTTATTTTTGCCCTTAGATTTTCAGCACATAAATTATTCATTTTTCAAAACATCTAAGAATAATTTGTAATTTTTTTTCCTCCTTATTTAATTTATGAAATCTATGAGATTTTTTTCTCAATGGCCTCAGCTAGAATCAATCCAGTGTGTTGATTAAAAAACAGATTATTGTTGGATCAAATGAAAAAATGTATTAATTGGAAATTCCTAATTTAATCAAAAAGTATATGACGAAAATAGACACTCTTTGAAAAATATATTGAACTTGATTTAAAAAGGTGTTTAAACTTGCTATTTATTAAGAAATCGAGAACTAAATTTTTCAGACAACTTCAGTTGAAAAAAAAAAATGTTACTGACTTGTGGAAAATAAGAAACTTTTTAATCTATTGAATTGTGTTTCTAAAAGTTTCTTTTGAAGAAAAGTGATTATTGTAATCGTTAGTTTGTTGTCTTAAGAAAATATGCTCTCTAATATTTGGAAATTTACAGTAAAAGAAAGAAACAAAGAATAATTCTGATTGGTGAATTTTAAAATTTTTATTTCAAACTATTAAATTGAAAAATTTACTTATCCACATTTTATTTTTATTTAAAATCAAGTTCTTTGGAGATATTCTTTTTAATTCCAAAACGAAAAGAAATCATATCGCATATAATAAAACAAACCAAAACTCTGGTTGTTTTTATGATTTTTTTGAAAAGCTGTATTGTAAAAGATCCTGGAAAATTTTGTTACTTTACCTTTTCAACTTTGATTTTTTGAATTGTGATATGAATTTTGTTTCAACTTTTTTGGTTTTCAAACTTAAGTGTTGTCCTTGAAATGAAATCTAAATTCACCTCTTTTTCCAAATTATAAATCCATTTTTGGTTTAAAAAAATTATTAGAAGTTGAGACAAAAAGAGAATCTAAAACACTGCGTGATTGGCTATTTCAAAAAAAGATCAGTTTTGTTTTTGGTTCTTGTTGTTAGAGTAAATAAATTTAGTTATTTTTCAAAAATATTTTAATTTGAAAAAATAATTCAATCCAATTTGAATCACAAGAATTTTGAGTTTCAATAATTACTTGCTAAAGATTTTTGAAAAAAATTTTTTATTAACAATCCATTCCTTTATGATTTTTTGTAACACTTAAAAGTTCTTGAAATACTTTTTTAAATTTACAGACACTCTTTATTTTCAGTCTGAGACAATCTAAAATTTGCTTATGAAAGTTAAAAAAAAGTGAAAAATTAATTTTATGAAATAAATATTCCACTTTCAACAACAGAATTCTGTTAAAGAAATTGAAATTCAGTTGAGAGAAATCAAAATGAGATTTCTGTTTATACAATTAAAAAAAAAATTAAGCCTATAAGTTATGAAAATAAAATATAAAAATCAAACTATTAAAAAGTTCAATTTTAGAGCCACACAGCAAAAACACAACAATTGAAAATTTTTTTAAATAAAAAAAGTGACTAAAAAACCATTTATTCGAAATCAAAATTCATTTTTTTAAAAACTAAAAAACAAATTTTGCAAATTTTAATTTAAATGACTGAATACAAATTAGTTGTCGTCGGTGGTGGTGGTGTAGGAAAATCTGCTTTAACAATCCAACTTGTTCAATCACATTTTGTTGATGAATACGATCCAACAATTGAAGATTCATATCGAAGACAAGTCGTAATTGACGAAGAAACGTGCCTTTTAGATATCCTTGATACAGCAGGGCAAGAAGAATACTCAGCAATGAGAGACTCATACATGAGGGCAGGAGAAGGATTTTTAATTGTATTTGCAATCAACTCAAGAAACTCCTTCGACGAGGTCTCCAGCTTTAGAGAGCAAATCACAAGAGTTAAAGATTCTGACGATGTCCCAATGATCATTGTAGGAAACAAAAACGATCTTGAGAACGAAAGACAAGTCTCCCAAGGTGAAGGAACAGATTTGGCCAAAAGTTTCAATTGTCCTTTCATTGAAACATCTGCTAAAACAAGAACAAACGTTGAAGAAGCATTTTTCGGTTTAGTTCGAGAAATCAGAAAAATGAAATTTGGCACAAAAGACGAGCAAGAAGACAAAACAAAAAAAAAGAAAAAAGGAGGCTGGAAAAAAAAATTAAAATGCTCTCTAATGTAAAACCATTTCAAACCTTTGGTATACTACTTTTTTTGATTATTCTTTTTTTTTTTTGTAATATTTAGACATTTATTCCAATTTCTTGATTCCAAAGAATTTGAATGAAAAAATAAAATCAAGAATTAATCTTTTTCAATTAATTTTTTTTTTAAATACTTTTGGTTATTTTGAAACAGAATTTCAGACTCTAGGAATTTTAATTCGTTGTAAGTTAGAATTTTTTATTACTTTATGAAGCCGGTACATTTTCTCATTTATAAAAAAATTTTAAGTGTTGAGTTCTATTATTTTTTGTCCAATTTCTAAATAAGGATTCCTTCTCTAAGAAATAAGTTTAATATTGAAAACAAACAGGGTTTTCAAATCTAAGTAATTGACAAAAAATTTTCTCAATCTCATATAAATTAAGGTAAAAACATTTAATAGGGATATGTCCCTTAAAGCCAGAGGCTAACTGAAAAAAGATTTTTCATGTGTCACAAGATCTTGAAATTTATGAAACAAAAAAACCCTTCACCAGTATGTTTTTGTAAAGATTAAAAGTAGTCCAGAATGGAAGCTTTAATTTTATGATTTTTTCAACTATTTTTTCCTTTGATACAGTTTGTTAAATAACCCGTGTCAAAGTTTTAATATGTGTTTTTGAAAATTCTATGTAGTGTTTTTTTTTGAAATAAATGTTGTTTTTTTTTTAATGGTGTTTATTTTTTCTCGATAACGGTGGTTTTTGGTTTTTATTTTGTGTTTAACAAAAAATACAGTTTAGTTTAACTAGACTTTCAAATCAAACAAAATTTACACTAGATCATATTATCCAAGTGTTTTTCTACAACCTTCAAGGCCAATCTCCTGATAAAAGAGAACTTATTCAACCAAATTTCAACAAAACAACACCAAAATCCATAATAACCAAATCTTTCAAATTGAATAAATACAAAAAATCAATAAAAAGGATAAAAAGATTTTCTTGAAAACTTTTTTGCTGGAATCTCCACATGTTTAAAAATGATATATTAACTTTTCAAAGTTTTTTTTAGAAAAATAAATAAACAAAAATTTCATTATCCTTTTTTCCTTTAACCTATCGTCTTCAAATCATCTTATGTAATTGGTTGACTTTATTTATTTGTTTTGATTCTTTTTTTTTTTCCCTTTATTGGATGAGATATGAATTCTCAATAAAAGAATATTTCATATTGAATCAAAAATTTAATTAGCCTATATATTATATGATTAAAATTTCGACAAGAACATGGACAATGACCAAATTATTTATAAATCAATTCATTTTCAACAAGTTTAATAATGAGAGCAAATTAAATCTCTCAAAATCTCAATTTTCATTGATTATAACAAGATCTTTCAATTTTTCAATCAAAATAATAGAGATAATATTTTTGAAAACTTTGAATAATAATTTCTTTTATGATTTCAGCGAATGACAATATTATCATTAAGATAGACTTCCTTTTTAAAATTAAACATACTCTTGAAAATTTTTGATTTCAACAACAGATAAAAAAAGAAAACAACTGAAAAAAGTTGGAAAACAACACCTAAAAATACATTTTTGATAAAACCACAGTAAAAGTTTGAAAAAAAATATTTAAGTCAACACGGGTTATTTAACAAACTTAGGTTGTATAAATTGGAAAAAATTTTCTCCTTATTTTCAATTTCTGATTTCAAATAAATAGGATTTCCAAAGAAAAGATTGAGATTTATGATCTCTATTTATATAATTGAATCCTTTTGTATTGTTAACACGTATATTTATTGGATGGGTCAATAAACTATATGAATTTCAGACTTGAGTATTGAAAAAAAGATAACCAGCTCAAGTTTAAGGGATCAGTCTTCTACCACAACAAGGTAAAATTTTAAAATATGTTATTGATAGTATCTCTATACTTACAAATTTTGTATATACCAAGTATCAAAAAATTCTGATCAACTAAGAAAGCTATAAAAGAAAATTAATTTAGCGAGATCAATTTTTTTTTTCCATTTTTTCTGAAAAAGAAAAATATTAAATTGATTTTATTTCTCACATTATGACAATTTTTTACCCCGTTTATTGTCATTTTGATCATTATTATTCAATAACAAGTCTTTTTTACCAGTAATATTAATATAAAGATTTTTTTTTCTTTTTTGAGATAGAACTTTTGGTTAAACAAAAAATTGATATATTCAACGGATTGAAAAATAATTGTATTTTTTTAAGAAAGATAGTTATAATAATCAAAATTTTAAAGTCATATAAAATTTTTACCAAGAAATTTTGTTTTTGTTTTTGAATGAAATTCGATTTTTCAAAATAAAATTTTCTTGAATATATTTGGGAATTAGTTAATTTTATCCACAAAATTCAAAATCAATTTTTTTCTGATAAAAATGATTTGAATTGTTATAAGGGTTCTTGTTAATAAGGTCAAACAATTTGTTAAAAAATTTTTTCAAAAATTATAAAATTATTTGTCATTTATTTTTTCTTTTTTTTTGGAAACAATAAAACATCTTTTTTCAAACTTTAAAGAATAAAAATTTTTTAATAATGAATCTAAATTTACTTGAGATATTTTTGCTAAGCGTCTATCAAATATTCATTTATTAAATCTCCTATACTTCATTTTGTTTTATTGGCTGATATTTGAATTGAAATTGTTAATAAATACAAAATCATAACAAAATAAAAAAATTTCTTTCAGAATCAAGATTTTCAAAGAGAAAAAGTAAAAATATTGTTTACCATTTTCAAGAATCAACAGTCAGTTCCACTTTCAATATATAAACTATGGAAAAAATTAATTCACAAAAAAATATCAAAATAAGTCAAATATTTTTGTAATTTTTTTTTTAAAAATTATTTTACTAGAATCTAAATTTTAGAATCTATCAAACATTCCCGAAAATACCTGAAAATCGAAAATAACCGAAATGTTTTTAACCACAAAAAAACACTTTTTGAACAACTTATAAGAAACCCTAGTGCCAATATACTCAGTTTAAAGGTAAATTTTGGAATTTTATTTTCGAAAAAAAAATTTTTTCGGATAATATCAAAATTCAAAAAATTGTAAATTTTAGGGAATGGTATTAAAGCTACTTTGTGTGAAAAAGGATTGGTATCTTGGATGACTAAAATTACTGATCATTCTGAAATGGTATTAACCAATTGAGAGAATATGTACTGGTTAAGAAAATTTCTAATTGTGTATCATTACCCATAATTTTGCAATCTTAAATACAATCCAAAAAAAAAACAAGTCATATCGAATCATAAAACACATACCGATACCCTTCACAAGGTTACCCAAGCCAAACTTTTTTTAACTTTCAATTCCATTAAAGGAACTGGTTTAACCAAAACATACAAACACACACCATACCAAACCTAACACAACCCATACCGATACCCTAACATACCCATCAGCGTAACCCAATAAGTACCAACAATTACTCAAATATACTCAAAAGGTACCAAAACCTCTTTAGAGTAGTTTAAAGTAGAAAATACAAAAAAAAATATTTTGTCTGAAAGTCAAATTGTTATTTTACCGTTAAACTGAGTATATTGGCACTAGGGTTTCTTCGGAGTTGTTCAAAAAGTGTTTTTTAGTGGTTAAAAAATTTTCGGGTATTTTCGATTTTCGGGTATTTTGAGGAATATTTCAAACACCCAAATTTTATAAAATTAATTTGAAATTTTGTTTATGCCTTAAATTTCCTTGAAAGTATGTGTCTTAAAAGTGGAACTGGCTCTAAGTTAATTGTTTATAAAAATAGTTGTTTACTTTTGTTAATTTTCATTTTATAATGGAAATATGTTAATTTTGGATTTCTAAATTGATTTTAAAATTAATAAATTGTTTAGATGGGGTTAAACAAATTCATTTCATATTCAAAACACAAATCACAAAAAAAAAATAATTTTTTTAAGGATCTTTACAAGTTATATTTCGTTTTTTTAAAAAATACAACCCTTGACAATTATAAAGGAATTAAATATAGATATAAATATAAAAAATTTGGAAAGAATTTCTAAATAATTAATTTTCTAAAAAGTGGTGTTCAGAAACTAATTTTTAAATTAATAATAATAAACACAAAAAATGAAAATTTTTTGATAAAAAATTATTTTTGCCAAAAATAACCTAATTTGTAATAAACGCCATTTCACTCAAAGTTCCCTGTCCATAAATGAAAAATTCACTTTTATTTGAAGAATCAGCCAACATACGATTATTTAGAAATAAGAGAAATAATAAACTAAAGATTAGAGTTGATATTCATCAAAGAAATATCTGAACATACTCTAAATTTCAAAAAAAATGTTAAAAATTTTTAATCCCCTTTATAAGAATGTATCGTGCAAAATTAACTAAATTTCTTTCAAAAGATTAAAATTGTTGAAAATAAGATTTTTTAATATAGTAGATAAAATCAATTTTAAAAGAAATTATTTTGCCACAATTTTCTTATTGTTAATTTGGACTTTCAAACAGTTTTTTTTTTTTCAAATTGACTTTTTTTACAAAAAAAAAATCAAAAATACAGTTTTTATTTTGAAACACTGGTTTTATTCCCTGGGCATGTTTTTTTTTGACCATTGGAATGCAAATTTTGATGTACTCTTACAAACAAATGGAGGTATATTTTACCTTTTATTCCCTGTATTTAGAAAGTTTCTATTTGAGAACTTGTTCAAAAATGAAGAAAATTCGTAAATTTAAATTCTTTTAACCAAAAATCTAGAAGGTTTTTTGGGTGGTAGGGTGATAATATCATCAAAAACTGGTATTTGATGAATAAAAAAGAAAAAATTTTCACTTGATTTTGCTTTTTATTTCTTGTTCTTTTCCTATTAGATTTTCATTTTTAATTTCTATTTGTTTGCTTGAAACTTTTTGATCCTGTAAAGTTTGGGTGAACATCATTTCTCAAGAAATGGAATTTTGAAACATTGAAAAAAGAAAATCAACTGGAATTATATCCCGTTTCAATTTCAAACCCCAGTATTATTTAAATTCTTTTAACTAATAGATTTTTAGTGTTGTTTGGGTTGGAGGTACATATACAATTGTTTTTTTCATTCATTACACTACTCGCCCAATTTAAAGTGAACAAATTTAATTATGCAAGTAAAATCTTCAATTATGTTTCATTTCAAAGGACTCTCGATCCTTAAAATATCAAAAAAACAATTTGTTTCAGTGTGTTTTTTATGGTTACGGTTTGTGGTTGGATTTCTGAAAAATAACATCAAAAAAAAAGAATTTCAAAAAATTGAATCAATTAGTTCTGGTTTTCTTTTTTTTTTAAAAACTTCACTGTTGTAAAATAAAGAAAAAGTCAAATAAAGAGATGAATTAACAAAAAAAAAGAAAAAAAGAAATGAAGTAAAAATTGGTGTAAATTTAAAAAAAAAAAAAAAAAAAAAAAAGAAGAACATTTCTTTTAAGACAAAGTAAAAACAGATTTAAAGCATAGAATTTTTGACTCTAAAGCAAGAAATAATCAAAATTGCAAATAATAATAAACAAATGAATGTGATTGCAATTTGCCCAGAATCTTGAAGATAAGATCCAATTGTGAGTGTACTTATTTGAGTTTTTGAAAAGGAACCTTTTGAACTTCCAAGAGATGAAGGGTAACAAGTTCCACCACTATGCTGATTTCTTTTAAAAAAAAAATGGATTTTTTTGATGAAAAGGGTTTATTTAAGCAGAAAAAAAAAAAAAAAAAAATTAAAAAAAAAAAGAAAAAAGATAAATCGAATTAATGATCAAATTTGAATGACGAAATTCGGTTGTTTTGTACTTTCCAGAAAAACAACAAAAAAAGAAAGGAAAAACAAAAAGAAAAAAAAATTTGTTTATAACATATTTTTTTCTTTTTTGATTTTTTTTCGAGTGAAATAAAAAAATAAGAAAAAATACATACTCGATATATTGGTCGCCAAAGCTCGAAAAGGCATGTCCACAAGGAACACATTTCTTGTCGATACACTCACCAACCCAAGCATACGATTTAACTTCATCTGAATCTTTTTCACAATATCCACAAACCATATTATCTTCATCGGAATCACAAGTAGTTGGTGCCAATCGGCGACAGTCCTCACCAAGGATCTCGTCCTCTGAATATTTTTTGCATTTGTTATTGGTGGTGCAATATTTGTCAACCGAACAATGCTCATTTTCCTCACATTCCACACATTCTTCATTAACACACACAGGGGCGTCTTTCTCTTTGCAGTCTTTGTACTTTGTACATTTACTACAAACAAGTGAGATCAGTAAGAAAAAGAAACACAATTGAAGAAACTTCATTTTCAATCCAATAATTGTTTGAAAAATTTTCACAAATAAAATCAAAAAATGATCTTAAAATTCTGTTTTTTTCAAAGTTTTTAAGAAAAAAACTTTTTCCTTTCAACTTATCGGTTGAGTAAAATAAATTCTTATTTTTCAAAATGCGCTTTGTTGAAAATTGTCTACCATTTTTCAGATCAAACCATTTTTTGAATTTTAATTACAAATATGTTGCGAGTTTTGGATTTTTTCAAAGGAAAAATAAGTCATTTCTATTTTTTAAAAATTATTATTTGTTTTAAGGGAACTTTCACTTTCAGAGCTTTTTATGATAGTTAAACCCACACTTGTCTTGAGTCATGAAATTAAAATTTTGGTTTCAAGAGTTTTCCCAAAAATAGTAAGAAAAAAGTATCTTGATAGGATAGAAAAAAAGATTTAAAAAATCCAAAAATTTTATTTTTTTGTTCTTAAAATAACCAGTGAAGAATTGACGAATCCCTCTTTCAAATAAAAAAATTACCTTTCTTTTATTTTTCAAGAAGGATTATATTTAAATATAATCAAGAGTACTTAAAAAAAAAAAATAATAAATAAATATGCTATTGATTTCTCAAAATTTATATCTACTGAAATTTGAAAAAAAGATTATCTTGTAATGAGTTGTGGGTACTTGTTATATTTGGTCCTTATATGACCCATGCACAATTTAGTATGACAATTAATAGTGGATCAATTTTTGTTAATTGATTTTTTTATTTTTATAAAACCCAAAAGGGGCATCAAAAAGTGAATACTAATAGATTTGAAGATAAGTTATAAAAAAAATGTTTTGAATTATCAATTGAAATTCTTATTTAGCTTTTTACTCAATTACCTAAAAAAAAAAAAGTTTTTTCAAAAGCTACAAATAAAATCAAACTAAAATAAAACTTTCATTTATTAACAAAAAAATAAAAATATTTTTTTTTAGATAACCGTCAGATGAATTATTCTTCACGTTTTAACACCCCTTTGAATTTCAAAAAAATAGATAAATAAATTGACAAAAATTTCCTTTTTGAAAAAACTATGAAAAGGCATACCAAGCTCAAAGAACAATCAGATAAGAACCAGATTAACAAGTGGTCACGCCAGACACAAGATATTTTCTTTACTAAATAGAAGGATTGTAATCCTTAAGATGTATTATTAAAAAAGAAATTCTAAAAATTCAACTGAAAGTTTAATTTTTTTCTCAAAAAATAAGAGTTAATTTTTAAGAAATTTTTTATATTAAAAAAATTGATAAAAATCGGAAAAAAAATAACCTTGTTAATACATAAACTATTTTTTATACAAGTATTTTATTGCAAGTTTTTGAAATTTATTATAGTTGCAAAGATTTTTCTTTGATAATTTTATTATTTATTTTTTTTAATTTGGAAAGAAATGGTTTCTTTTGAGATGTGTGTATTACTTATGTTTTTTTGGATTATAATTTATTTAAATTTTATTAATGCATCTTCAAAATAGTTAATGTCTAGTGAATTGCATAAACTTGTCCAAGCATTCGAACATTATAGAAAAAATTTTGTAATATATTTATATGTGAGTTAATATGTATTTCTTGTGTCTATTTCTGATCAAAATATGATTCATGAGTGATTTGTGAAAAATGTTTGTATTTGTATTAAAATAAAAAAAAAAAGTATCCATTATGTTTATAAATAAAATACACTTGAATTACTTAAAAAAATGACTCATATATTTAAAAAAAAAACAAGAATAATAAACAAATCCCTGTCTTTATTTGTTATTACTTAGGTTTTTTTTTAACAAAGTTTGTTCAAATATTATTTAGCTTATTTATTTATTAGAATAAAGTTGTAATTTAAGTAAATTTATCAAAATAAAAATATAAAAAAAAAGAAAAATAGTTTAAATATCACTAATACAAAGAAAATAATAAAAGTCAACTAATCAAATTTAAAAATAATAAAATCGAATTCAAAATTTTCCACAAAGCTAAAACTGTTCTAAATAATCACCATAATACAATTGCATTCAAATTGGAAATAAATTTTGATTTTTACATAATATGAAAATCATTCATTCATCTTTTAGTATTTTGTTTTCCTTTCCTTTATTTTTTGAATTAGGTAACTTTTTTCGTTCGATCAATTTTTTTTTTGAACAATTGATATTAGGTTGAGGTTGAGTTGTTCCACATAGAAGAACCCAAATAAAATTAATTGAGGAATCTAACCATTTGATCGATCAATATTCCTAATCAAATTTCAACAAATTTATCAATGTTTTTTTTTGTTTTGCTCTCTATAAATTTTTTAACACACCCCTGATTTATTAGTATTGATAATTATTTATTTTTTGTTTTGTGAGTATTGTGATTATTAAACAAATGTTAACATTTCAATTAGTGAATGGTTCTAATTTGGTATTTCTTTGAGAATTTGATTAAAATAAAGTTATTTTTTTCACAAGTAGAATTTTGGGGTGTCAAAAATTTTGAATTGGGGTTTAAATTGTTGTTAGACGATACAGAATTTGAAATTGGGGGTTAAAACCTTTTATTTTACTCAAATATCAAAATTTTGGGGAAAACCTTCCGTTTATTATAATTTTATAGTCCTATTTGGATAATATGTTGATTGTGTGTTTTATTTCTCAAAAGAAAAAAAAGCACAACGGCATTTTTCTTGATTTTTCTATTTTATTTGAAATATCAATATATTTTCCAAATAAAAACGATAATTATTAGATACCTAGGAACTGAAAAATAATTCCAAGAATTCATAGAGGAACGATTAAATTGATAAAAATGTTATCAATAATAATAAAAAATCATTACATAAAATGTTATTAATAATGGGTTTTAACGACTTCATAGTAGAAGGTGCCGAATTAAATAATATTTAGCTAATTGAAGTATTATTTCAAAATTTTCATGATTATTTTTTATAATATGAACTATGACTAAAAATCAATTTGTCTTTGTTTTAACTTAGTATTTTTTTTTTTTTAATTAAACCCCATTTAGATTACTTGTGGATTTGTACAAAGGTTAGATTAGTGTATTAATATGGACTAAAAATATCAATTTATCATAATCTTAGTAAAATTTATCAAAAATTCCTAATTTAAAGAGGCTAAATAATAGTCTAAAAAACAATAATGATAAATTCCAAATTGAAACAATTATTTGAATTGAACAAAAATAAAAATAATAAATATTCATATTTTTAGTTATAAAAACATATCACTTTTATGATTGCAGTCTATTAATCAATACAAAGAATAATGAGTCAAAATATACAGTCAGTTCTACTTTTAAGATACAAACTTTTAATGAATTTTAAGACACAAAAAAAATCTCAAATTAAGGCACAAAATTTGGAATTTTTTTTTACAAATTATTTTTCTAGAATTGGAATTTTGTGCCGTAATTTGAGAAATTTTTATATGCCTTAAATTTCGTAGAAAGTTTGTGCCTTAACAGTAGAACTGGCTGTAAAAAAATTTTCATTTTTTGGAATTGTGGATACTTTTTTACTTTTTTTTGTTATAGTGGGGAAAAAATACCTTACATGAAAATAATCCAGAACAAGATTTTTAATTGTGAATATTAGGGAAATTGTAGTGTAATTTCATTTATTTTCAATCAAATCCTTTTTATAAATAACCAATTTTTGGATGAAACAAGTAATAAACCAACACAAAGTCCTTTAAAGTGGGTTTTCTATAGAGTGCTCAAGTAACTATTTGATAGCCTAAGTAGATCAACTATTTTTGAAAAATGCTAGAGTTTTTTTTAAATAGAGGTTTGCTAGAGTTTGGAAAATAATAATTTTTATTCTTGTTTTTTGATTCGTCGGATGCTGCTTTGAACAAGTATGATTACAATAATCATCATTATAATAAGTGGATGAGTTATAATTTTAAAAGTTTGATTCTTATGAAGGGGATTTGGTTCTAAACAAAAGAAATTTCACAGCTATTTTACTAATATTCACAATTAAAAATCTTTTACTGGTTTATATTCATGTCAGGTATATTTTTTTCACTATGTTTATTGAATTATTTGATAATGAGATCCTCTAAAAAAAATTATTGTTATTTGAATTTTGTCCAACAAAAGAAGGGCAATTTGAGAAGGGCCTTTTAGTATAAAGTATCTCATTGGGTCTAGGACAAATCCATGGTCAAAGGCTAGACCCATAATTTTTTGCAATCTTCTTCTCTTTTTTATGAAATTTTTTATAATTTTTTGTTGATCTAAATTTTAAAAATATTAACTTTATTTTCTGTAATTTTTAACATTTGATTCTTCATTTTGGGAATTTATTTTTTTCTTGATAGATCTTTATGAAACTAAAATCAGATATGCATATAAACTAAATTTTATAATAAATGACCCAATTTTTTTTATTTTTATTTTTACTTTTTTTTCTTATATTTTTTGAGGAAAAACAAATATTTCTAGTGTATAGAACTGAATATTAAAATTATAATTTTTTTATTATAAGAGAGAACTCCAATTTATAAAAATCATTTATTTTCAAAATATGATTTTTAATGTACCAATGATTTTGGAATTGAATTTAGTTTATTTCCAATTTTTTATTCAAATTGTATAAATGTGTAATCTATCTTAAAAAAAGAAAAAGAAACATAGATTCTAGCAATTCTCAACTGATTATTTTAACAACACACGATAATTTTCCAATAAAAAAAGAAATTTTTAATTTCGAATCATTCAAAACCGTTTCCCAACAATCAGATAAAAAAGACCATGATTGTATTTACAAAAACAATTAAAAATTACACTTAGTGCGATTTATTGGAATTCAACCTCAAAGAAAAAGTAAAAAAAAGGTTCCATTTATGTAATTTGATTATAAGAATACTGTCAAAATCAACTACCACCATTCAACTTTTATCTAAAAGTTCAATGAGGACTATTTGACTTAATTTCAAAAAATATACTATCTAATTTGACTTTGAAGAAATAGATGTTTTTTCAACCAATATTTAGATAGTAAAAAATTTGGAGATTGAAAGTCAAAATAAAATTTATAAATTGGAAAATCACAGAATTGCAAATATGAAGTGAAATTTTGAAAAATATATGATTGACAAAAAATTCAAACTATTACCAAACTATGTGAAAAAATCAACAAGAGTTTGGGAAATAAACAAAATGGGACTTATTCAAATAGATTTGTTAGGAAAGAATTTTTATTTTTTTATCTACCTAAAACCAGTTCAAATCTTCAAATTTTTCATCAAACTATCAAATCTAATGATCACTTAAGACATTTAAAATTTCGAGATCAAACTAATAAGTTTAGATTGAAAAAAGTAATTGTTTAAAATGTGTTTCTCGTTAAAATAATAAATCTTAGAATTTTCTGTCTTAGTAAAAGACTGCATGATTTGTCATCTTTTTTTTCTAGATTTTCTAAATGTCTGACAAAAAAAAAACCATTCTTTTCGATCTTTTTAAAAAAAGGAAGGATCTTCAAAAATACACTCCAGCCAATTTAGTTGCTGAAAAGAAAAATGTCTTAATTTTTTGAGTTTGGTAAAAAGATCATTTTTTTTTATTTTACATAAAAAAATTTTTTTTAATCTTTTTTAATATTCTTTTTCAAGAATTGTAATTTTATTTTTTTAAAATGGAAGAAACAAAAATTGTTGTAATTGGAGGAGGTGGAGTTGGAAAATCTGCAATGACAATTCGATTTTTACAAAACTATTTTGTTACCGATTATGGTATGTTCCCCATTATTTTTTTTTTCTTTTTTTTTTTCTTTTTAGTAATACTTTTTTTGTTTTTCCATTCCGAAAATTTTTTTTGATTAAATTCTTTTTTTGCTTTGATCTTTTCTTTTTTAATCTTTTTAGATCCAACAATCGAAGAGTCATACAGAAAACAAATTCTTGTTGATAACAAACCCGTACTCCTCGATGTTTTAGATACGGCCGGTCAAGAAGAATACTCAGCCATGAGAGAACAAGTAAGTTTTTCCACATTTTTGAATAACTCAAAGAATATTTTTTGTGTCTTGTTTTTATTTCGCTTGTTGTTTTTATTTTGCTTGTTGTTTTTGTGTTTGTTTGAAAGAAGAAAACAAAAAAAAATTAAAAAAAACTCGACAATTTAGAATTTTTTTTTTTCTTTTTATCATTTTCAGAAAGGTTTTGTCTTCTTATCAAACCAACTCATTTCACTTTCTTTTGATCAGTTTTTAAATTAAAGAAGAAATTTATTTGTTTTTTTTGCTTTATTTTACAATTATTGTATTCGACATGATTCTCTCAACATTATTCTCTTTTTGTTTTCCAAAAAAAAATAAAAATAAAAATAAAAAATAAAAATAAAAAATAAAAACTAAAAATTAAACACCAAAAACAAACACGAAAAATTCAACAACAAACCAAAATTTCAAACAAAAAAGTATATGGAGTCTGGCGAAGGTTTTTTGATTGTCTACTCAATTGCAGATAATGGAAGCTTTGAAGAAGTTCCAGAATTGTACCAAACCGTATTAAGGGTTAAAGATGCCGAAAAATTTCCTGTTGTAATTTGTGGAAACAAATGCGATCTTGAAAATGCAAGAGAAGTAACTTTAAACGAGGGCAAAAGTGTCGCCAAAAGCTATACTGTACCATTTTTTGAGACATCCGCAAAAACAATGAAAAATTTGGAATCCGCATTCCATGAAATTGTTAGGGAAATAAGAAAAACACAAACACCAAAACAAAAGAAATCAAAATGTTCCATACTTTAAATATGCTGGAATTGTTGCGGGCTTGATCGGTAGTATTTATTGATCTTCCACACAAGAAATTTCCTTTTACATATTTAATTTTTTTTTTTAAAGACTGAATGAATTGGAAAATTAAGAAATGTTATTTTTTTTTTTTGTTTTTCCTTTTTTTTTTCTTCTTTTGTTTTTTCTTACCAGTTGCGGACTTGTGGAAAATTTGTGTTTCTAATTGGTTTGCTTTATTGGTTTGTTTGATCCATAGATTTTAAAACAAATCCTCAAACAATAATACAGCTATTTTAAAAAAGCAAAAACTTTTTCAAAATTAAAACTTTTTGAAAAATTATGTTTTAGAAAAGTGAGGGTTTAATCTTTAAATGTGGCGCATAGATTCTGGAGTCTCAAGAAAAGAATATTTTTAAAAAAAGGGGTATATTATTAAATTTCAAAATTGGTCAAATTAAATTTTTTGGTATTTTTGAAGAGTTTCTTGATTATTTCCTCGTATGAAAGTTTTTAATGGTTTTTTAGGATTGTGGGAGAAAAAACAAAAGCAGTGTATTGTGATTGGTTGTATTTTATTACTTAAATTGTAGAATATCCAAAATATTGAAATCATCGATATTACATATTTTTAAAAATTTGTTCGAAATCCTATTTTAACCACAAAAAGTTAAGTAAAAAATTTTTTCATCTTATAACAAGTTTCAAAAGTCTAATTGGTCTCTTGGTTATTTTTTTTTCAAAATCCTGGGCAAAATTTTCTAGAATACCATCCAAATCACGCAAGTATACTCTAACCTACCCTAACATACCTTGACCTACCAGTAAAGGATGTTTTAAATGCAGACAGTTAATATATTTCAAAGGAATTGACTTTTTTTAAAAAAATGAGAATTTGACCAAAATTTAAAATTTGACCAAATTTGAAATTTAATATTTTTTCCCCACTAAGCTCTGAAATAACCCAGTAAAAAAATCTACTTAATTTCAAAAAAAATATAATAATTATTTTCGAAGAACAAATTTAATTTTTGAAATTTCACATTTTTTTACATTTTTTTTCAGTTTACTTTTTGTTTTTTTTTGAATTTTTTAAAAAAAATAATTCATTTGTAATTGTTTTTTATTGCAAGATAAATTATCACTTGGTAAAAAACATGTTATTCTAAGGTTACTTAAAATGTGAAAATGATTGTAGAGAAAACTTATATATTTCTATTGAAATTTTCTTTGGATCTTCAATTTAAGATCAAAAAATACCTTGTTTATCTTAATAATTACCGAAAATTTGGGTTTTTCTATTTTTTAGAAAATATATTGTTTTTTTCTTCATATTTCAGACAAGTATCAACTATTTAACCTCGTGCTTTATACTTCTTAATTCTTATTTAATCTTCAAAGATCAAGTATAAAAAATAATTGATATTTGGAAACAATTTTTTTTTTTTGGATTTCCCTTTGAATGAAACAAAGTTTATATTATAATACAAAGCCTTTTCAAGATTATTATTTTGAAAGCTCAAATAGTATTAATAAATAAATGTAGTCTTTTCAAGGTTACAGTCTTTCCAAGTCTGCCATAAACTTTTAAATAAAACAAAATCGAGTTTTCTATTCTTATTTTAAATAAGAAAACGGATATTCAGAAAAAAAAAAAATCAATTAATAACTAATAATTGAAAATTGTTTTACAAGTTGATAAAAATATTTTCAAGACCCCATAATAATTTTCAAAAAAGAAGAATAATTTATAAATAACGTAAAGTGTACCAAAAAAAAAAAAAAAACTCCTTTTCAATTTTTAAAAAAAGTTTAAATAATATCCAATTTAATGATTGTTTTTTTTACTGAATATCAGTTTTCTTATTTAAAAAAAGAATTAAAATATGAAAAATATTTCCTAAACAAATTTAGTATTTCTACCGAACAGTTGTAAGTCCAATTACAATCACTTTTTTAGTTCAAAAAATATTTTGTTTTTAAAAACGTACCTTAAATCAGAGAAATTAAATAATAACTTTTTAAATTAAAAGATCCATACTTTTAAGGGTTTCATCAAATATTATGAGTATTGGAAGACTAAACTAAATTCTGTTTCATTTAAAGTTTTTATATTAATAAAGGGATTTGTTAAAAAGTCCAATCTTTTGAAGTAGAAAAATGAATGAATGGAAAATAAAAAACGAAAATTTCTATTCTGATCAAAAGTGAATAATTTGCGAATTCAATGATCAATAATACCTTTTTAAACAGTATTATTTTTTGTTACATTTAAAGAAAGTGAACTTGACAGATTAAGAACAAACTACACGACATAGTTCACTTTTAGGGGAGTTCTGTGTTATAGGATCAACACTTGAATTTTTTTCGAAATGATTTAGTAAATTCAATGCATAACAAAATCATAACCCGCTAATTATTAAAAAATCTTTTGATTGAAGTGATGATTTTAAACAAAATTAAATTCGTTTTGAGTGTATTTAAAAATTTGACATTTCTTGTTCTTGAAAAAGTTGTTGTTGTCTTTGAAATAGAACCAATTTTTTCTCATTAAAAAAACCATTTTTTCCTTTTTGTGTTATATCCAACAAATAACTCCCAAATGGATGAACTATATATTTTAGACATTGGTGCCCACACAACACATTTTGGGCTGTGTGGTTTTTCAAAGCCAAAATATATTGAACGAACTGTGAGTGGGAAATTGTTTGAGAAGAATTGCTCGTCCTTCCCATTAAAAGCCAAACAATACTTTGGAAATGCATCTTTTTCACAATCCAACAACAATATCAGCCAGATCATTTCACCAGACTTCCAGTCTGTTTCTATCGATTGGGGAGAATTAGATTTCTTTTTGACCAAATTGATCGAGCGCCTAGAGATCGATCGGGACACGAACGATTTAAATGTCTTGAACGTGCGCTCGTCGTATTTCACGAGGAAGGACGACAAACACTTTGCAGAGTTGATGTTTGAAACCCTGAATTGTGATGGTGTTAGCAATGTGCTGCAGCCACTATGTGCTGTCATTGGCTGTAGCCAAGTTACTGGGCTGTGTGTTGACATTGGCGAGATTTCCTCACGTTGCGTCCCGTTCTATGAAGGCAGGATCCTTTATCGCCACTCCGCCTCAGCAATGATTGGTGGGTTTCACACCACCAAGTATATCCAAGATAAGCTCTCTCAAGACCATGGAATTATTACCAATGGATCACTAATGAGAACAGAGGCTATCGTCCCAAAATTAAAAAAGGAATACCTTTATGCAGTCTCGCCTAAGGAATTAATTGACAAAATTAAAAAACAAAACTCAGAAAACACAGAAAATAATCTCAAATTTGAAGAGAAAATCAAACTAAAGTCTGAAAAGAACAACCAAATCATTGAAGAAATGTTACACGACAAGAAATTAAAAACTTTTGAAATCCCGCCTTTTTCGAAAAAAAAAAAAAAAAAATCAAATGAAAAAAAGAAAAGACAAAAAGGACCACAAATTATTGATGTTTCAAAGATCGCAGAAAATGCAATAAACCCACTTTTTTCACCCCACCTTGTGAGTAAGACATGCAAACCAATTCATGAAATGATCCAACAGTCTGTAATGTCTTGTGATCTTACAGTCAGGCAAGACTTATTAAAAAATATCGTATTAATTGGTGGATCCACACTTACAAAGGGCTTTGTTGAGAAATTGTGGTTCCACTTAAAAGAAATCTCGCCAGAAATGTCCGAAATTAATTTCTTTGTTCCAAATTCTGAAGAAGACCGTGGGGTTTTCAATTGGTTAGGAGGGTCCTTATTTGGTAACGTTTACAAAACTTCCAATTCTTTATTAGTCACAAAAATATTGTATGAAGAAGAAGGCCCAGATATTTTAAATCAAAAATCAATACGTTCTTTAATGTAATTGTTTTTTGTTATATTTTTCATGATTTTGCCTTTGTGTTATCATTTTGAATTATAAAGTCTTTTATTAATGGGAATTTTTCTTTATATTGAAAACAAGTAACCCACACTCACCCCTTTTTTTCTCTCATTGTTTTTCTCATGTATTTCAATAAATCAAATACTACTCAAACAATATTTATTTGAAAACCATTAATTAACATAAAGGATTGAATATAGGTATCTCTAAAATTGATTTTTTTTGAAAAAAAACTTTATTTTTATCGATACTGATATTGTGTCTTTTGCAATAAAAACTATTTATTTTTCTTCCTTTTATCTTCAATAAAAAGAGATTTTATTGAAAATTTGAATAAAAAAAAAAAAAGACATTTTGAAAAGATTTTTTCTATTTTTTGTTTTTTGATATTTAAGATTACTAACTCTTATTTATTTAATTTTTCCAACATGAATAACATTCTTTTTTTTCACAAGGTTTCATTTCAATTTGATAAATAAATTCCTTTATCAACTTTTGAAAAATGATTCTCTTTTTTATCGGAATTTTTTTTTTGTGATTACTTTTTAGAAAGATTTGATTTTTTTCTTGTTTGAATTTTTGAAGAGGAAAAGAAAAAAAAAAAGAAAAATTTTCATAAACTATTGATTTATTTTTTATAATGAAGAAAAAAAAAATAATTAACTCTGACAACTTCCTGTTCTAACACAATTTGAAAGAAAAGAGTAAATATATTTGATTTTTCTCAATTATATAGTACCATAGAAAAAAGTCTTTAAGGCTTTTTTAATTTGAGAAATTCAAAGAAAAATTCAAAAATTTTCTTTTTGTTTCTTATGTTAAAAAAAAAAATTCCCTGCACGGTTTCTTAAGGTTCTATGTTTGTTTTTGAAATTCAATCTATTTTACAAATAAAACAGAAAATCTTTTTAAAATTACTGCTCATTTTTTTTTTTAATTTTATTTTGATTAATTAATCAATGGATTTTCAAATAAAAACAAGAGTTAAAAAAAACCTCTTCTCTTTTCCAGAAATTAAACGAATAGAGTAAAATCAACAACTTTCTTTTTATTCTGATGAATTTTGGAAAATCACTGTAAGTTTTTTTTTACTAAACTCAATTCCAAAAATTGGGGCACACCTTCAAAATCAATTTAATTCCAAGAAAAGTGATATTTGACTCTTAAATAGAAACATTAGATATTAACAATCAATGTAAATAATTTTAAAGTTAATTATTTATCATTTTTTTTTCATTATTTTTTGATTTTTGATTTTCAATAATTTTTTTGATTTTTTTTTCGATTCTTTTTTTTTTCAAAACTTTTCGAAAATCTCAAAATCACTTTAAAATGAAATTTAAAAGTTTTCATTCTGATCACAAAAAAAAATTTTTTTTTTTCTCTCAAAAAGAAAAAAAATTTTTTTCTTTCTCAAAAAGAAAAAAAATCATGATATGGGGTGCTAGAGCACATTGCCTACAAACATACCTTATTATCATTAATGGAAGTGTGAAAACTGAATGTATTATTAATGATATTATCAAAAAAATCAAAGGTAATTCAACTCGCTAATTCAGAATATAGTGAGTTGAAATGGATTTTCCAAAAGGATGGAGCTTGTCCACATACTTCAAAAAAAACTCAAACTTACTTAAATCGGGGATGTAATGTTATGGACCCTTGACCCCCAATTCCACAAATTTAAATCAAATTGGGAATTTATGGATACTTAACTGAAAAATTGTAACCAAAAAACGAAGAAGAATTTTTAAAATTTTCACTAATGTATGGAATACTTTGAGTTGGGAAACCTAAGAAAATTAGTAAATTCTATATTTAAAACGATAGATTTAGTTATCAAAAGACAAGCTGAATCTATTAATAGTTTTTATTAATTTTTCTTTCAATAAAAATGGATTTTTTGGTAACCGTGTTCCAAAAATAAGGGCACACTTTTTTTTATTTTTTCTTTTTTTATTTTTCGAATTGAATTTTAAATTTACTATAAAATATAGAAATAGTATTAATTAAATATTTTCGGGTCTTTTATTATTTTAATGTTTAAGTATTATGTATTTTGGAGTATATTTTTATTAATGTAATTTTTTTTTTTGTGTCCCATTTTTTGGAATTGAGTTTATTTAAAATAAAAATATAATTTATCAAATTATTTTTCATTTCAAAAATTAAAAAAATAAAAAAAAAAAAAAAAAAATAGGCATTTTAAAGTATTCTTCATCACTCTACGGAACTCTATAGCGCACTAACATCTCTGCCAAATATTCAAATCTAACACAATTGAATATATTTCGATAATTTCTAAAATTTTATTTTGAAATTTCAATAAAAAGTTATTATTTTCTTTATCATAAACCTATGATAGATAAATGACTAGTTTTTATTTTTGGAGAATATCATCAAAACTATTCTGTTTATTTATTTCGTTAAGTATTCTTTTTTATTTTTATAATAAATTATTGAATTAAAAATTGTAATTGTTTTAAAATGATAAATAACACTATATTAGTTTTATAAATTACACTTTTAATAATTAATGAAAGTTTAAATGTTTAAACAATATTAAAAATCTTACCCTTTTTTAAAATTCACTAAAAAGAAATCAAATATTTAAAAATTATAAAATAATGTTTTCTGATCAACATGACTCAAAATATTTCATGAAAAAAAGAACCCAAATCCAAATATTCAGGATCACATTACCATACAAATTCATCTATATATCAATAACTCTAAATATTTTTAATATCTACTTACCATTTCAAATATTCTAACTCACCTGAAATTATAAATTGAAAAAAAAAAAAAAAATTATTCTTCGGTATTCAAGAACAATCAAGAATATCACATTATTAATATTTTACACTTAAATTAGTAGAATTTTAAAAAAAACTGAAACTTTTAAAAAAATAACAACAAAAACTAAACAAATCTGAGTCATAATTTCTGAAATCGGCATTACCAATTTTTCATTACTGAAATTTAAAGTTAAAAAAAAGATGAACCAATAGATTTTTAGTTCAAAATTATTTAAATTTTGAAAACCATATGTATTCTCAATTTTTTTGAAATCAGTATTGGTATTATCAAAGATCTTTTTATGTTTTCAAATTGAACTCTCTTGAAAAAAAAAAAAATCAAACTAAAAAAAAATCAAAATGTGAAAAAATGGTTTCAATTTTGGAATTTTCATAATTAAATTTATTCTTCTAAAATCCATTCAAACCCTCTGGTATATGTTATTCACCTATTTCAACTCGATAACCCTTACTTGAAAATAAACCCCTTTTCAAATAAAAGGGCACATTGAATTTCAATATTTATACATGATTGAATCAAATTGATTTTATTATCATTCTCAAATTTAAGAAAGTCTTTAAGGTTTACAATCCCTGAAACTGGAAAAAAGATTATCTTGTATTGGGTGTGGCAACTTGTTATTTTGGTTCTTAGCTGATCGATCCACAACTAATTTTGGATCGTAAAGGTGGTTGAAAAATGCTATTTTTGTGATTTTATTTTTTTTTTTTTCCGAAATCCGAATTGATGAGTCTAAGATTAATTAATTGGAAGATATTTAATTAGTAATTGAGTTTTGGGTTGTCAATTGAAATTATTATTTTCCTTTTACAGAATTAGGAGTAAATAAAAAAACTTTTTTTTACAAGCATCAAATAATACAAAGCGTAAATAAAAATTTCAACATATAAAACAAAAAACTCAATTACTAATTAAATATCTTCCAATTAATTAATCTTAGACTCATCAATTCGGATTTCGGAAAAAAAAAAAAATAAAATCACAAAAATAGCATTTTTCAACCACCTTTACGATCCAAAATTAGTTGTGGATCGATCAGCTAAGAACCAAAATAACAAGTTGCCACACCCAATACAAGATAATCTTTTTTCCAGTTTCAGGGATTGTAAACCGTAAAGCCCTAATACTAGCAACAAAGAAAAAAATGGTCATTTTTTTTTTTCCTTTTATTTTGAATTAACTTTTTTGAAATATCTTTAAGTTATAGTTTTGAATCAAGTATTTGACTAGTTTTGAATATTAATCAATTTTATATTTCAGGCAACATTTTGTTTATGGGGTTTTTAAAAAAAGTCGATTGAAAAAAATGACAAAAAATAGACATTTTTTGCTTTAATACTGGGACTAGGACTTTTAAATATAAAAAAACACTCAACAAAATATTTAAAGCCCATTAAAACAAAACAATCTGCTTAAAAATTAAATATTTTAAAAAGATATGTACCCTTTTATTTAAAATGAAAAAGTTTGTTTTGTAAATTGTAAAGAAAAAGAATTATAAAAACAATAAAGTCCTTTGAAACAGGTAAATTGGGAAAAAATACTTTACATTTTATTGATAACTCTTTCCACATCAAACTTTTGCTCTTTAAAGTCATATTCACAATATAAAACCATAATTAATCTTGGTATTTTTTTTTTTTTTTTTCTTTATTTTCTTATTTCTTTTTTCCAGACATCAATCCAATAATGGTCTTTCAAAATTCCTATATCTAGATCATTCGAAATCAAACTTAAAATGTTTCCATTTTTATATTGTCAGATTATTTCCAAATTGGTATCCTCTTGTTTATTTTCATTTTCCAACTGTTAAATATCTATAAATAAAAAAAAGAAAAAAACAAAAAATGAATAATTAAAATGAAAATCAGCCAAAAGTAATTCTCTTATTAATAATCAAATTCAATTGTATTGATGATTTGAGAGGTGCACCCTTTTGTTTTAAAAAGAGTTTAGTTTAGTTTTCTTTATTTTTTATTAAAATTAAAGCGAGGTTAATCAAAGAGTAAGAAGCGTTTAGCATTTTTTCATCAAAAAATTCAATTTTTGAACCTTCCTTTAAAGCAGATCTATAACCTAAAACCATAGTATCCCTGAGAGCAATTTTCATATTTTGAAATGATGTGTCTAATTGTGCAACCCGAAAGGAATAATTTTGGTTTTTCATTCCACCCAAATTATTTTCCATAAAGGATTCTTCAAATTTTATTGCATTATCAATTTTTTCTTCTTTTTCAAATGGTAAAGAACTTTCTTTTGTATAAGAAAAATCAAAATCGCATAAGGATAAAAATCGGGACCCATTGCGCAAATATAAATGCTGAGGCATCAAAACAACATTATCAATGTGAGCATTGCAATGTATATCATTTGTAAAAAAATCATTAAATGTTCCCCAAGAAATATTATTCTCTTGCAAGGTTTTAATTATTCTCCCAGTTTCAAATCCTAAACGGTAATACAATATACTAAGAATTTTTTTTCTTTTTTCATTATTCATCTCTTCTAAATTTTTTTCAAGCTTTTTTTTTTCTAATAGCCATTGGCGATGATAAATTTCTTTCATCCCTCGAACCTTTTCTGGAATTTTTATATCCATGGTGATTTCTCTTAAATCAATTAAAGGCAAATTCAAATACAATGCCTGATAAGTTGTATTGATTTCAAAATTTGATTTTTTATTATTTTCCATTTCTTTTTCCATTGGATCTTTATTAAAATCTAATAATTCAAATCCTTCATCAATACTTTCGTTATTTTCTTTTTGCAAATTATCATTGTTTCTCTTATTTTTTTGTATTTGCTGTTTATTTTCCTTTTGATTTTGATTTTGAATTTGTTTTTGTTTTTGTTTTTGTTTTTCTTTTCTTTTTTTTTTTTCTTTTTGTTTTTCTATTTCTTTTTTTTTTTTTTTGTTTTTCTTTTTCATTTTGAGTATTGTTCTCTTTTTCATTTTTAATGATATTAGTTTTTATAAATGTAGATCTATCATTGATTTCATTTTCAGTAATTATTCTATTTGGGTGTACTAAAGAAATGATCGGTTTATTGCTATTTTGGAAAATTAAAGGCAATAATTGTTCAAATGCAAATAAAAGATTACTACCAAGTCGAATATCGCTGTAAGTTCGATAAATATTACAAAATTTGGGGATTAAAGGATAGATCTCGTTCTCTAATTTATAATAATAAAACCCCAAACTGACATTGGCCACTTGAATTGCAATACTCCTTTTCATAACTTTTGCAATGAATTTTGTCATCATCAGTGCTCTTGGACTTGTATTTTCAAACATACATCCCCTGACATCGATAGAATGTTCAAGGATTTTCCGTTCAATCATCCCTTCATCATTATTCCCACAGCCCTTTAGCCTATAATAATTCGATCCCTTTTTGATAATTGCAGATCTACAACCTGAAACAAATCCCTTATATTTATTTTTTTCCTTAGTTTTGATCATTGGGCTTATTCCAAAATCCTTTAATTCGTTGTTCTCTCCAAGATCTTGGGTTTGTGCTTTAATATCCCACGAGGGGACTGGTGGGATAATAACCTTTGCGTACTTTTTGCCCAAATCTCCAAATTTGTGTTTGATCCTATACTGTGTTCTTTTAATGTCTTGTTTTTCATTTTGAATCGTATAATGCACAGCTTTTGAAACTTTTCCTTTTGTAGGTTTAAAATTACATATTTCTGAATCAAAATAGATATATTTGCTACAGTGCCTACAATCAATAGATGCCTCTCTTCTTTTTTGTTGTACTTGCATTGTTACTAAATCATACAGTAAATGGGTTGATATTTGATCATACCCATATCCAAAATCGAATTGAAATGAATTCTTTACAAAAGAAATTAAAAAAATTGAAAACCTTTCTAAAAGAAAACAGTTTTTTTCTTCTTTTTCGGCTTTTTCTCCTTTTTTTTTTTCTTCTTTCTCTTTTTCTTTTTGCTTTTGTTTTTGTTTTTGTTTTTCATTTTGACTTTGTTTTTGTTTTTCTTTTTCTTTTTCTTTTTCTTTTTCTCTTTGTATTTCGTATTGTTCTTGTTTTTTTTTGACAAGATTAGTTTTACTTTTAAGAAAAGAATGATCAAAAATATCATTTTGAAAAGATTTCAATTGGACGTTCTCAAGAAAATCACCTTTCTTTTTAACTATTGACTCAATTAAAGAGATTTGTTCCTGATCAAGATCTGAGAAACAGAACAAACAAGGCATTCCACTTGCTGATTGGCGGAAAATTTTCATATTCACGGCATTGATTTTGACCCAAAAATATTTTGCGTTTTTTGTTAAACAATAATAGGAAAATAAATAACTAAAAAGAGTGCTTTGTTGGCCTTGGTAAAAATTAAGCATTAAAGTAAGATCAGAAATTTGATCAAACAAATGATGTAATTGATTATAGTTCACATTTCTATTGATTTGGATTGGGATTAATACCTGTTTGTTCTTCTGTAGTTGTGTTTCAATTTGGTCGTGAAAAATTTTAATTTTGCTTTGTCCTAAATGCGATTGTGTGTATTTGGATGTTTCAGAAACCTCTTTTTTGTTGACTGTTTGATCATCAATTAAATATATTCTCTTGGAATTATATTTAAGAAGTTCGTGAATGAATAAAATGGTTAGATCGTCTGGGGTGTATTGTAATAAATGCATAAAAGGTAAAAAGAAAATTATTTAGATTTTTGATTTGAATCATTCAGGGAGCAAAAAAGAAATGAATTACGAAAACCACAAATAACAATTGTTTCGTCCTTCAAAAAATTGCTAGATTTTGGATCTTGAGACATTCAGATTCAAAATTTCTGAAAACAAAAAATAGCGTTCTAAAAGAGAATAAAAAATGATTATTCAAAAAACTAATTTTAATACAAAAAATCTAATAAATTTTATCAAGCTTTCAGCCTTTTTCAACTTTCAAACACTTTTAGAGAATTTAAAAAGCTTTCAAACACTTTCTAACACTTTTAAGGAGCAAATATTATGGAAAAAGTCAAAAACTTTGTAAGAGTCAAGAGATTTTAGGGAGGACGGTTTTATTATAATTTTTTCAAGAACAAGATTAGGGAGGGGTATGAGGTAATCTCACAGACTAATTTATATAATCTGTCTTTTTTATTTATTAACATTTGTTTCATAAGTATCTTCTATTCTAAGAATATATGTGGGTTATGACATTTTTTTTTTTTTGATATTTTCACTTTATAAAAATGAAAAAAATTTATTTATTTAGCTAGAGTTTCGAAGGCCAAAAGCTTAGGAACAATATAACAAATATTTTACACAATGCAAGACGAGCGAAAATATAGCTAATATTTAATATTTTTTGTTTTGTAAAGAGGTAAAATTTTGAAAAATGTGAGATAACTTAAACTTTATTTCAGCCAAAGTTCCCAGCATTTTTTTCAAATATCAATTATTTTTTATAATTGAACTTTGAAAAACAAATATGAAGAAGAATAATAATACACACAAAAGAATAATAGGTATAGATCTAAAATAAAATAAAAAATCCTTAATTTTTCTTAAAAATTTAAAAACTCAAATTCTTCAATAAGTATTAAGAAAAACAATCAACTTTCATTTTGATCTTTTAATGGAAGATCGAAATAAAAAATTAATAGAAATAAATCTTATTTTACTTTGATCATTTTAAAAGTTTGAATAATATTAAAATAAAACATTTTTACCAAGTTCCTATAGATCTTGCAATAAAAAAATTGCATTTACAAACAAAAATACAAATTCAAGAAAAAAAAATTAATTCAATTTTTAGAAAAAATTAAAATTCAATTTTATGCTTATCTTTAAAATTAAATATAAAAATACAAAGTAATTTTAATTAATGGATTTTTTCATCTAAAAATTATAAATGGGTGAATATTTTTATCCATTTTCAAAAGATCCCCCATTTCACTTTTAAATACTTCTTTAATGGATAAATATATATTTTTCCGAAAAGTTGGGGGTTTCAGAGAAATGTAATTTTTTTAAAGGATAAACACATAAAAAGCAGGGGTTGTTGAAAATTTAGAACCAATTGTAGGATATATTTGTTCCATACCCACAATTCTATAGATAGGAACATATTCATATTCTTTTAAATTAAAAAAAAAATAAAAAATATTTATTATTATCTCTATTTATTCCATTTATAAAAAAAGTAAATAGAATGTTGTTTTTAATAATATAAATCAAATTCCAAATTTTGTGAAAAATATATAATTAATTTTGAATTGAAAAAAAGGTGTTACAATCCAAGATTAGAAGAGTTTTTAAATAAATTCGTTTCACCTTTAAATGTTAATTTCTTGGTTAGAAATAGAAATTTTCATTTTATCTAAGCCATCTATAAAAAATATTTCAAAATTTTGTGTTAAAATTTCATCAAAATGTCAATTTTTAAAAAATGGAAGAACAAAAAAAGAAAAAAAAAGTTATTCAAATATGGATTTTAAACTCATCAATGAATAATACTAATATTTAAAAAGTTTTCAAAATTGAACCATCTCCTTTAGTATTGTAGATACTTTAGAAAATTTTTTTGCTGATTAAAACTAAATATAGAATTTCAATTGGGTTAACAATATCCAAAGATATTTTTTTTTCTTCGAAAATGATAATAAAATGGCTAATTGAGAAATTATAATTTACTTTATGGACTATTCGAATTTTATGCTCAGTGAGGGTTGAAATAAAATACTATAAACAAAAAAAAAAGCTCTAAAAGATAATGAATTAAGGAAAAGTCAAAATATTGCAATTTTGGGATTTTTTAGATTATGCTTGTAAATCTTCTTATTGACCAAAAACTTTTTGAATTTCCCGAAAAAAACAAGGCAAAACTAAAAAGTTATTTTTTTTTGATATTAGAAAAATACGACTCCACTTTCTTTTCAAGTATATTTATACTCTCTCCCCACACTCTAACATAATTGAAAAGAAAGTCGAGTGACATTTTCCTAATGAAATTTTTTTCTTCAAAATTTTTTGAGGATAATTTGGATTTGATGAAGGGAAATTTTTTTTGCCCAACTCAAAATTTTCCAAAAAAAACCTAAATTTTTCAAGTTAGCAAGATCCCTTAGATCAAGTTTCTTTCAAGTCTATAAATATGTTACTAGATCGAAAAATCGTATTCACTAACCATAAAATTCGAATAATCCTTAAGATATTACCATTGTTGGTAATGAAAGGGTACATAGAAATTTGCGAAAAAAATCAAAACAAAATTCAATGAATGTTTTGATCTAAGGTATTTCCAAAAAAGTGGGGAATTTTTTTTTACATTTCATAAAAAATAATCTTTTTTAGTTATGGTAATCATTAATCAACTATACCAAATTAAATTTAATATTTATACCGATTGAACCAACCGCTAAGGTAGTTATTTCTAAATATTTTTGAGGAAATATTTCCAAAAAATGAAAAAAAAATAGCACTTTTTTTGGTTAAAGCAATGTACGAAAAATTTCAATAAAAAAACGAAAATATGGAAAGGGAAAAAATGATTTTTTAAACAATCAAATGCAGTTATATGTTTTTAATTATATTTTAAATTTTGTTGAGATTATAGAAGTTATAAAAATGATTTTTTAGATCAAAAAGAAAATAATAAACACCAATTTTCACCATAAAAAAATATCAGATAAAATTGAGATCAGAAATTTTAAGATATTTATTTTATGCAATACAATACTAAGAAACAAATTGAATTATTACCAAGAATCTATAAATGGTGGTTAATGATTTTATATATTTAAATCCTTTTTTGAAGAATTGGTTACATATATATATTTCAAAATAAATTTATCCCACTTTTTTGCAAATAGCTTATTTATTAATTTATTTTTTCTTCTTTTTTTATACATTTTATTTTTATGGAATTATTTAATGAAGGAGTTGTTAACCACCTTTTTTGGCCCAAAAAAAAATTATTTTGAATATCAGTTTGTTGATCCCTAAAATGTATAAATATATAAATTGTGATTAATTGTTAATCACAAAATTCAAACAATTATCACTATATATGATACAGAGTGTTTTTTTAAACACAATGTTTAATTGAAATCGAAATTGAAATTTACTCTTGTATTAGAAAAAAATAATATTTTTTATTTGAAAATTAGGCAGTGTATGTAACTTTTTGGATAGAAGTTACTTTTCTACGAAAAAAGATTTTATCCACAAAAAGGTTAGTTCATCCAAGAAATTTTATAGAAGGGAAAATGACATTATTATGTATTAGATACTTTATGATAGAAAATCCTAATTAGTTATTGAATTAATATTTAGTCAGCGTGAGTTTTTTTTTGTTTTTTGGAAATTTTCAATAAATGTAATAAAAAAAAATTTGTTTTACAAACTGCACAATGTTGGTGCATTTTTTTATTTTTAATTTATATTTTTTTTTTATTTTATAGATTTGGCCAAGAAGTTTTATCATTTCGAAATAATAAAGAGTTTTAATTTTTCTTAAAGAATTAATTTAAAAGGCTTTTTTTTTTTCTTTTGTTCTCATAAATAATTTTTGCTGTGCACAAAATTATAACTATTATTTAAATTATTTTTATGAAAGACTTTGTAATTATATTTTTCATGATTTGTATGTTGTTTTTTTTTTAATATATACAATTAAATTGGAAGTGTATTTATATGTTTTATTTTTTGTAAAAGAGTCTGTTTCTAAATAGCCATTTTTCAATTTGTTAATTAAATTTAATTTTGCTTTGTATTTTCCAAATCCTTTTTCATCCCATCTAACCACCCATCGCTTTCATTGTCTAACACACTTTTATTAATACTGTCTTGTTTTTTATTCTTCATAAGATCTAATTCTTCTTTTTCTTTTAATTTTTTGGTTGTGTTTTCATTTTCGTTAGATTCAGATTTAATTACAAGTTGTTTTGATTCTTCTTCCAAACTAATATTATCAAATTTTTCATTGTTGATAACTCTTGAGTCGTTATTTGGATTTTTGTCTTTGTTTGTTTTTTGTTTTGTGTTTGTTTTTGTTTTTTTGTTTGTTTTTGCTTTTATTTTTGTTTTTGTTTTTCTTTGTTGGTTTGATTTTTTTACTTTTTGTGAAGGAAATTCCTCGTCTTTTTTTGGGGTTTGTTTTGCGATTTCTTTGCCTTCTTCGATAATCTGATAAACCATATAAAAATATCCAAACCAAAAGTCCCGTTCTGTTACAATTTTTGGAACCAAATAAGCTCTCAATTTTGAAAGCCTTCGATCTCTTTTGATTGCTGCCCTTGCCAATGGCTTGTGAGATCCAAAATCAAAAGTAAAATCGCTTTTTACTCCTTTTCCAGTCAAGTTTTTTGATTTGTTTGATATTTTTAACATCCTTTCCCTAAGGAAGCGCTCATGTAATTTGTGTTTGCTGAAATATCGCCAAGGTGGGATATTTTCTGGGACTTTTTTTTGAATAATAAAGCGTGGTGGGGGATCGATTGCGTCAATTGTTTCGTTAATCTTTTCTCCAATACGAGAAAATAGATTTTTAAATTGACTCTTGTTTGGTAGTTTCTGTTTAAACGATACCTTTGAAAAGAGTTTTGACATAACCAGATATTTTGAAATATGAAAAAAATCTAAAAATGAAATTGGAAACTTGATTTGAAAACTTTATTTTTTAAGGGATTAAATCGAATCTTTTTGTTTTTTTTTTCGAAAAGATGATGTGGCACTTATTGTATGTAATTTAAGAATTAAACATTACTAAAAAAACACCAGATCAACTTTAAGGGACTAGTCTCTATTATATTTTTTTTTTGACCAATTTCTAAATAAGGATTTCTAATCGAGAAATAAGTTTAATTTAGAAAATAAACAGGTCTTTCAAATCTAATTAATTGTCAAAAAAATTTCTCAATCTCTATTAAATTTAGGTAAAAAAATTCAATAGAGAAGAGTCCCTTAAGGAAATGAATGCTCATTATTTAAAGAAGTTCATTTTTTCAGATTGAATTTACCATATAAAGATCTGATTCTATTTTTCTTTGGAGTTTTTGGATTTTTTTGAAAATAAAAAAATTTACAAAAACATTTTTATTTTTATGAAATCTCCCTTTTAGTGATGAGAATATTTTCGAAGAACAAATAACATTGAAACTTTCATCTTATTTTAAAAATAAAATAAAAATATATTAAATATTGAAACCTTGGAAATAGTGAACAAAAAAATCATTTGTTTTATTTTCAATAATTTATTATATTTCTTGGAATTTAAAAGAACAGATAATATTCCTTTCAAATATTTTGAGATTAGATAACGAACTATTATTATTTAAATAATTTGTTTTAGGATTTCTATTAAATATTTATTTTTTATAATTAATTAAATGAATTAATTTTATTTGGTTGAAAATACTTGAATTTTTAAAAATAAAAGTAAAATTATATTGATAGTTATAATCTTTATGTTGTTACTAATCTACTAAAAACCACAAGATTGGGTTATTAATTATTGATTAAAAATAATTGAATTAAAAAATATTTCTATTTTTTTGTGTTTTTATATTGAATTTATCAAGTTTTTATAAATTATTTTTAGGAATATCTTTGATTTAATGATTTTGTTGTTTTTCTCAGATTTTTATAAAAGATAAAGGAAAAAAATGATTCAAAACCGATACTTGATTTCAAAAATTGTAACTACCAAAATAATAAATTGAAAGAAAAATATATTCTTAAATAATCAGGAATAATCAGGAATAAATAAATATGATTGATGCTTCACTTTTAAATTATTCAAAACATATAAAAACCTGATATTTAAATAATTATAAATAATAAAGCCAATAACTTGAAAATTTGAAACATCAATTTTTGTTGTGTAGACAAGAATCCTTACAAATAAAAATAAAATTTGAATTGAAAAGTATTTTTTTATTTTATTTTTTTTTTTTTTAGTAATTTATTCAAGAGAATCAAGTACCAATTAATAACAAACCAAAAAAGAATATCTGATAGATCTCTCAATATCAACAACAAAAATGAAAGACAAATGTTGAAAAACATCATGAAAAGCGTTTAAATTCCCAATTTAAATCATTTTATATTATAATTTTGAATACAACTCCACAAGTATCAAAGTGCCTATTGTCTACTTTTTTTAGGATTTAATAGTATTATTTTTATGATGATTTTCATTTTTAACGAGTTATTTTTACCAAATAAATATAAAAAAATCTTTCATTTTGTCAAATATATTAGGTTGTAAAATAACCATAAATTAGATTAAATCGAATTAAATTATTTTTTTTCTTACAGATTAAAACTTATTTCAAATTCATGAAATGTGAACATTTGGAAATACAAAAAGAAAAGATAGGCAATCTTCTGGAATTGGATTTTTTGTTAATAATCTAAATCTTGGGATTCTGTGAACTGTTTTTTATTGGTATTTTTTACAAGTGAAAAATATGAATTTTTTTTTATTATCATTTTGAAAAAAAATTGGTTGGTTAAAAAAAAATTGGTTCAGTTATAAATTTATTTTGGTTTTTTAAATAGTAAATTTTGGCAAAAATATTTTTGATCAAAGTAAAATTTTATGAGCAAATCTTACATTCGAGAGAAACCAAATCTATTATCAATAATTTTTTCAAAGTCAATAGTATTTTCTTGCATTTCGGCCCTTTTAGAATTGCTTTGGAACTCTAACAAACAAAAATTGGCGTTTAATTGTAAATTTACTAAAAATAAGATAACTATTTATGGAGAAATATTCAAATCTATGAATCCAATAAGATATTTATCATTATTAGAGAATGTGAATTTATCAAAGATTAATCTTAAATATCATTTAAACTGAATTGAATCAAATAATTTTCCAAAAAAAAACTATTTTTTAAAAGAGATTGATTTTCACTAACATTTTATAACCAAAACTTCAAAATAACGAAATATTAAGATTTTAGAAAATGATTTAAATTCTTTAGACACTTATAGAAAAAACCATAATTGATCAATTATTCATTTTTAGTCTTCACAAACAATTACAAACTTTATCCTTGAATGCACCTGAATCAAAAAAATTAACATTTTTTTTTTTTTTTTTTTTTTTATTGAAGAAGTGTAAATTACACTCTTGTTGTCCTTTGACTTAAATTTCCTTTCAGAAATTTAAGCGTGAAATCATAGATTTCACGATTATTTTTTAATGAAAATAATTTCAAACTATTAAAAAATAACATTTTAGTAAAGTGTGTAATAAAAATTCAATTTTTGTACTTTTAGCATTCCAAATCAATTCTCAAGGGCCAAAATGCAACGTTATAATATTATTTTAAAAAATTACAATTGAACGTGAATTTGGTTTTTCTTACAGGCAAGATTTTTTCATAAAATTTTACTTTGATCAAAAATCATTTAGCTAATATTTCCTATTTAAAAAACGAAAACCAATTTTGACTAACCCATTATTTTTTAACAATGTTTATTCGAATTTTTTGAATTCCAGATTATAAATTGTATTTTTTTAATATTTAAATTTTTTCAATAGAAAGAAGAGAAATTTATCAATCTTATTGTTGGTGAAAAGCAAATCCACATGTATGCAAAAAATCCAAGGAAAGAGATTTGAACCTTAACCATACTGGTTTTTGTATAATAAATGGGAAAAATTTTTCTCTTGATTTCGCTTAATATTTAACAAGTCTTGTCCCCAAATAAATCAAGTTAGGATTTATGATAACTATTTGAAAAAGGAAATGAAAAAACAATAAGAAATTTTTTACCGTTTTTTAAGGCAAAGATCAACATACTTTAAGTTAAAAGAGAAAATTCCTATACTAAAAAGAAAATTTGTGGAAATCTTCAAATTTCCGAACTTCAAAAAAGTAATATTTTGTCAATTACTTTTCCTTCAAGAAAAAAGACAAAATTTTTAAAAAATACACCAAACATTCAAATTGAACAAAATACACCGAATTATACTTTCTCAATTCATTTTAAAATCGATAACTTTTTCTATTGAAATATCACACAATAAAAAAATTTGCTTTAATTTATTGATTATTGATTAAAATATACCTCACCCAAACATCAACTCACATTGAACTAAAAGAAACTATCAACCGAAAATAGAGGATATAGCAAATCTCTGACTTTAATAGAGAAAGCAAATACCAAAACTCAAAAAATTTTTACCAAAAACATTTTTCAAACTTTTTGTTGGTTTTATTTTTCTTGACAAAACCTTTTTCTCTTTAGCTCATGGAATATGCCGATCAACAACACCAAATAACAATAATCTTTAAACAATTACAAACAGGAAATCTCAAAACACAACAGCAAGCCGCTGAAGATTTAAAAACATATTTAATCTCTCATCGGTTGGAATTAACAAAGCATTCCAAGCAGCTGCTTATTGAGTTTGTGAAAAAGAATATCCATGAATTATTGAAATCAGAGAACAACCAAAAAAAAATAGGTGGCATTTTGTCATACGATCGTTTGATTGAATCTGGTTTAGAAGACAATTCTATTAATATTACAAGGCTACACAATCATTTAAGAAATTTTATCAAAAACCCAGATCAAAGCACGATCTATGTAATTACACAAATTTTAGGAAACTTGGTGAAACGATCGTCCACATTAAGCGTTGATTTTGTCATTTACGAAATTAAGCATGCAATTGAATTGCTTGAATCACAAAATTCTGAACTACAAAGCCTTACTGCGTTATTGGTCTTTCGAGAAATTGCTTCGGCTTCTACAGAAACTGTCATTCCATATTTGGAGCAATTTTTGAAAAATGTTAACCCACAGATCCATTCACACAATAAAAAAATTCGCAAGATTGTGGCGCAGACAATTGGAACTTGTCTAAATCTAATTTCAAACGAAGAACAGCAACTTAAATCTAATATTTGTGTCAGACTATTTAACCATGCCGCAAAGGTAATTTTCTTTTTTTTTTTTTTTTTATTTTTCTTCATGTTTGTTCTTTGTTGGTTTTATAAAAATTAAAAAAAAAAGGATCTTTTGCTTTTAAGAGAGTCGCTATTGGCAAAAAATGTTTTTTTCAATTTTGACTTATTTTAATCTTGAACTAACACCAATAACAAGACAAAATAATTTGAAAACGATCAGGAAAAAATTTGTTTTTAATGAACAGAAATCGAAAATTAATAATCACACCCTTTAGTTATTAGAATTTTAAATAGCAACAGACTATATTTTAGCTTAATCTTCTCAATTTGTCAGTCATATTTTTAACAACATAAATTTTAATTTTGGTTCTTTTAGTTTTACACTCATTTCCTCTCAGTAAAAGTAAAAAGTTGAATGTGTTTCCATAAAAAAAGGTTGAACAACTTTAATAGAGAAATTTGAATATAAATTCCAGCTATTTTCAAAAAGTGTAAAACTGTTTTCAAGGTTTCTATTTTAAAAAAGTGTGTAATCAAAACATTTTAGAGTACTTTTCTTCAGACTTCGAACTCTAGCTTACATTTAAAGGTTGACTCCATCACTTTTTAAAAGACAAAACTTCAAAAAAGTTTTTAAAAAACCCCTCACCTTTTTGAAATGGTAATATTTAAAAAAGTTTTAAAGTTCTCATTTTTTTAAAACTACTATATTCAACATATTTTGTTTTAACTTTTTGCGAATTACTTTAATTTTCAGAAACTTCTTTTACAAAGCCCAAACTAAAGGTAAATTATCGATGCTGTTTTTTTTTTAAGGCATAATTCTAAAAGTAAAAGGTATTGAAACCAAGCATAGACTGAGATGAAAATTTTGTCTCCATTAAAATTAAACACTCAATAAATCACACAACCCAATTTTTAAATGTCAAACGTTACTGAAATTTATTATAAACAAATTTTGTACAAACAAAATATAAATTAAAAATAATCAATTTTATTTATCCTGGATTTTTTAAAGGATACAAACTCAAAAAAAAATTATTTTGGCCAACCCCCATAAAAAATGAAAATGATTTAATTTAAAAGTATCTTTCAAAGCAAATCACACAAATTGTTAAAACAATAAATATACCGCTATTTCAACCCTACCCAGAAAATTTATAAGATATCCTTATTAATTTTCTATTATAAAATTTTATTCTATATGATAAACCGTAAATTAGTTATGAAGGGTTATTTCAAACAGTAAAATTTATCTTCGAAGAAAAAAAAAATTATGTTATCCAATTTTTAGTTTTGGCAATTTGCAAATAAATTCATAAAAAAACAAACATTAGTGTGGATCTTCAATTTCAAAATTTTAAAAACCTCAGGTTTGAATTATTTAAAAGCAATTATTGAAAAATATTTTAAAGTTTTGGTAATTTCTTTTGAAATTCAATTTTTGTCTTTATTTATTACAGAAAAAAATTTTCTATTAATATTTAACCGAAATTGAAATTTGTCTATTATGATGTAAAAGAAAGTGAAATTTGTATCTTATGGTATAAAATAAATTGAATTTTCTTCTTCCAAAATCAACAAACAATTTATGAATCAAATTTTTTATTTACAAGACAAAATTTTATTCCATTCAGAGATCAGTCTTTCACAACAGCAGGTTAAAATCTTAAAATATGTTATTGATGATATTCTCTACTTACAAATTTTGGATATGCCAAGTGTCAAAAAAATTCTGATCGACTAAGAAAGCTATAAAAGAAAATTTTTTTATCATTTCAATTTTTTTTTTTCATTTTTTAATAAAAAGATAATTATTTAATTGATTTTGTTTCTTACATTATAAAAAGTTTTTATCCTTTTTATTTATATTTTCAACATTATTACACAATAAATAGTCTTTTATTTAAATAAATATTAAAGAAAGGATTTTTTTTTTGTTGGGGAGATAATTCTTTTAATTAACAAAACAAAAAATCTTTTTATTGAAAATATTGGAAAAACATTAGTATTATTTTCATAAGAGATAGTTATAATCATTAAAATTTTCTTCAAGATATTTGGGGATATAGTTAATTTTATCCTAAAAATTCAAAATCGATTTATTAATTAAATACAAATATGATTTGAATTGTTATAAGGATTCTTGTCAGTAAGACCAGATAAATGTTCAAGACAAATATAAAATTCTTTTGCATTTTTTTTGGAATTTTTACAAACAAGAAAATGACTTTTTTCAAACTTTAAATAATAAAAAATTTTTCGCATAATAGATCTTGAATTTCATTGATAAAACTTTTGTTAATCTTCTATCAAATTTCAGATTTATTTTATCGTTCACCTAAAGTTCTATTAATTTTAATTGTTGAGATTAGAATTGAAAAAAAAATATTAAAAAATACAAACAAAAATTTTTTTTATCAAAAGTAATACTTGCCAACATAAAACTAAAAATGTGTTGCACCATTTTCAAAAATTAACTAAATTTGTTAATAAAAATAATAGGTTACTTTTTTTCTGGTTTTATATTGGAAACATATAAAATTTTGGATTTCAAAAAATAGAATCATAATTAATAAATCGTTTAGATGATGTTAACTCATCCATTTCATAAAACCAAAACACAAATTACAAAAAAAACTTTTAAGATCTGAACAAGATTTGATTTGTTTTTTTTAAAAAAAAACTAGTACCCTAAGTTATTTTCTTTTTTGAAGTGGATTTTATTTTATTTTTTTTATTAAATTTCAATTTCTTACATTGTTTTAGGAATTAAAATCACAGAAATCACAAAAATTCAAAATGTACATTCTTTGGGAGTTTGTATAAATAATTTTTAAAAAATAAAATGCTTTTTTTTGTTGTTTTTATCAGTTTTTAAAATCTTTTAAATGACTATATTTATTTTTAATTGAAATCGCTTTATCAAATTTTTTTAAAAAAAAATTTGTTAAAGAAGGAACTTAATTTGGTTTTGAATCAATTTTTCTTTTAAAAATTTAATAAACAAAAAAAAAAAATATGAGAAGCAATGATTAAAGTATTTTTAGACCATTTTAAAAATGTGTTTGAAATATAATATTTTTATAATAATTATTTTAGAATGTTTCTTATTTTAAAATTGAAAAAAAAACAAGAAGAAATTGAAAGATCATCATTTTTTAAAAAATCTTTTTTTTTTTCTTTTTCATCTTATTACAAATTTTTCATTAAACAATTATTATTTTTATCATTTAATAAATTATTTTCATTAATAAAATAACAACAATAACAATAAATACAACAACAACAACAACAAAAAACAACAACAACAACAACAACAACAACAACAACAACAACAACAACAATAATAATAATAATAATAATAATAATAATAACAACAACAACAACAACAACAACAACAACAACAACAACAACAACAACAACACCAACATTGGTATTAATAACTACTAATAATAACAACAAAGGGTATAATGACAAACAACATAGGTAAAATACATGGTTCATTATTGATATTTTTCCAGCTCTTTAAAAATTCTGGGGAATTTATGATTAAGCATTATGATAATGCATGTAAATATATATTCCAACATAAAAAAAATAAACAATTTTTAATTATAATTACGATTTTAAAGATAATACCATATATTACAAAATTGGATCGTAATAAATTTTCAAAACAATATTTAGTTACAACAATGAAGATTTATGATCAAGAATTCAAAAAAGATAAAAAAAACAATAAAGATCGAAAAAAATTATTTGAGTGTTTAGGGGATTTGATTTTAAATTTAGGTGAAAATATTAACAATGAAATATTAAAAATAATTGGATATATTAAATTATCATTGCAAAGCTTTGATAAAAAATTTTGTTTAAATTCCATTAGTATATTAGCAAAACTAGCAAAAATTTTTCGTTCGAAATTATTAAAATATCTAATCGAAACAAACATTTTAGGTGTGTGTTTTAATTCTGGCTTATCGTTAATATTGACATCCACATTATCAAAAATTACAAAGAATATCCCAGAGTTATTGCCACAAATACAAGATTATTTATTTTTATTGCTTTGTAATGCGTTGCATGAAAAAAAGGAAGATAAATCTGAAATGTTAATGAATTTTTCAACTATGGATATAATGGATAATAGGAACCAAACGGAACAAGACAAAAATCATATTTATATTGCTTTAAAAACTTTTAGAAATTTTAATTTCCAAGGTTTAAATTTACTAAGAATATTAAGAGAAAAAATTTTGAAATTTTTAGATTCAAACCAAATAAAAATAAAAAAGGAAGCTATTTTAACTAGTTGTCATTTACTTCATACCTTTTTCCAATTGACTACAAATGAAACTGAAAATGGGGACTTAATCGAAGAAAATAATAATTTTACTGGCAGTAATAAGATCAATAACAGTGGTAAATCATTTAGCCAGGATTTTTATGATGAAAATTTTGATGAAAATGAAAATCAAAAAATAGAAGAAAAAGAAAAAGAAAAAGAAGTGGAAGAGGAAGTGGAAGAGGAAGATTTTTTCGTAAGACAGCAACAGCAGCAGCAGCAGCAGCAGCCACGGCAGCAGCAACAGATTCAATTACCAAATTCTTTTGTTTTTTTAACCGATGTCACAAACGAAACAAATATTATTTTCAAAGACAATTCCTTTAGAATGATCATTTCGGAAATTTTGGATCGGTTAATATTATTAGCTGTAACTGATTCAGATAAAGAAATTAGATTAATTATTTTAAGGTCATTAAAGTCAGATTTGGATGAATTTTTAAGTCAATCTGAAACATTAAAAATGTTATTTGTTGCATTGGACGATGAGGTTATTGACGTGAGATTTTTAGCAATTACAATTATTGGGAGGTTAACTTCTTTAAACCCGGGGTGCATTTTGCCGGTATTAAGAAACAAATTAATTCAATTATTGACTGTTTTGGAATATTCGACGGATCTATTGGTTCATGAGGAATCTACAAATTTATTAAGCCATTTAATCCAATCATCAAAAAGGGTCATCGAACCGTATTGCGAATCGTTAATGGAAAAGTTGATTTTTGAATTGTCCATCTCTCAACAAGACAGTGAACTTCAATCATTGATCTCAACCCATGTATTAAGTTCCATAGGCGAATTATGTGAAATTGGTGGCGAAAAGATCACCAAATATTTGGATGATTTATTGCCTTTAATAATGAATTTACTACATTTTGCCCAATATAAAGATCAGCGTTTAGCCACGTTGCATGCCTTGGGCCAAATAATTAAGGCAACTTCGTATGTAATAAAACCCTATAAACGGTTCCCTCAATTGTTTAATGACTTGTTGAAAATTTTCAAAACCGAGGAGCAATGGGAAATTAAAAGAGAAGTTTTATTAGTCATTGGTATTTTGGGTGTGTTGGATCCCTTTCATTATAAAATTAATTTACAATTAATACAAAATTCGATAAAAAATAAAAATGTAAATCCTAATTTGATTTTATCCTTACAAAAAAGCAATTCAATTAATTTGGATTATATTAATAATAATGAGGATTTAATTAATAATACAATTAATATGAATCAGATTAATCAAAATAATCAAAATAATCAAAATAATATTAATCTACAAAATAATTATAATTATCATTCAATAGAATCATTAAATTTTCAAAATCTTAAAAATAATAATTTTTTAAAAACAAAATTTTCCAATAATAATTTATTTTTGAATAATTTTAAAAAATAATACTATTACTACTACTACTAATAATAATAATAATAATAATAATATTAATATTAATAATAATAATAATAATAATTATAATTATAATAATAATAATAATAATAATAATAATAATAATAATAATAATAATATTTGGGGTTATTTAATAATCAGGTGGTAAATAATAATAATATTAATAATTATTTAATTTACAATAATAAATATAGTACGAATATTAGTAATAGACAAGGTGTTAGTAATAATTTTATAATTATTAATAATAACAACAATAACAATAACAATAATAACAACAACGGCAATAGTAATATAAATTTAATAAATAATCTAAATAGTAACAATTCAAATAATGGAACTAATAAAAGCAGTGAAAAAATGAATAGAAAACATTTAATATTAAATTCATTTTTAAATGATAATGATGATAATTCCAAAACCATTGAAAATTATTTTGAAAATTTAGAAATTAGTTCAATTTTTCCCGAAATCAAGGAATCGTTAACTGAAGAATATTATCCAAAAATTGTAATATATTCATTATTACAAGCATTGAACGATCCAAATTTCAGTTCTTTTATCCATACAATTATTGATTCTTTAATGGTTGTCTTATCAAATATTGGTATAAACTGTGTAAAATTCTTACCACAAATTATGCCCATTTTTTTTAAAATTGCAAGAAATTGTGATGAAAAGTTAAAATTGTTTCTCGTTAAAAAATTATCTGATTTAATAATAATTGTCAAGCATAATATCTCGCCATATTTAACCCGAATTTTGGAATTAATCCAAAGGACATCTGAAGAGAAGGATTTAACGTTGCAAATTATTGTTTTGATTGAAGAGTTATATATTGCATTATCAACTGAAATTAAAATCTATTTGCCAATCTTAATACCAATATTGATCAATGGATTAAAAAATCCATTTCAAACCCAAATAATCAAAACCAAAATTTTGCATTCCTACCAGCTATTTGGTGCAATTTTAGAAAACCATTTACATGACATCATCCCTACAATAATGAAAATTTTTGAAAATAAGGATTCAAATTTAAAATTGAAACTGTATGTGTTAAAAACCTTAAGAAAATTATCTGAAAGGTTGGATTTTAGCAGCTATCGATCAATAATTATACATCCGTTGATCAGAGAATTGAATTATAAAGATGCCAAATTACAGAAAAAGGTTATGAAGTCTTTAAAAAGAATGTTAATCCATTTTGGCTCTGATTTTTTGATTTTTATTCCCAAAATGAGTTTGGCCATTCAGCAATATAAGATCAATGATCCAATTTATCAAGAATTAACAAAAAGGATTCTATTAAATGAGCCATTAAATATTGAAGAGTTGGGGATCGTCAAACAGTCGAGGGACCCTATTCAGAAATTGAGAAAAAATCAAGTGCAAACCAAAATTGAAAAGTTAAAGAATTTAAATGTCTCAATAAAGTCTTTGAAATTGGCTTGGAATGTCCGAAGCATTAATACCAAGGAAAAATGGAATTTGTGGATTAAGCAATTGACAATCGAATTGCTAAGAAATTCGCCAAGCCCGTCATTAAGAAGCTGCTCCACTTTAGCTAATTTGTATTTCCCGCTTGCGGAAAAAATATTTAATGCCGTTTTCCTAAGCTGTTGGGATAAATTAGATTCCTATTCAAAAAGGGATTTGGAATTAAATATTAAAAGAACATTTGAGCATAGCAATACCCCAATACATATCATACATAAGCTATTAAAACTAGCGGAATTTTTGGAGCATGTCGATAAGCCACTTTCAATTGGTTATGAAAAATTGGGCTTTGTTGCAGAAAGGGTCCATTTATATTCCTTATCTTTACATTTTTTAGAAATGCAGTTTCGGAAAAATCCAGATTCTAAAAAGAATGTTCTCTTTTCTTTAATCACCATAAATAATAAAATTCAACAGTCAGAATCTGCTTTAGGTATTTTAAAATATGCCAACGAAAAGCACCAAGTGGAAATTCAAGAATCTTGGTATGAGGAATTAAAACGCTGGGAGGATGCCTTAGAGTTATATAAAAAAAACGAACAAAGGTTATTAAATAATAGTGGTGGCGACGACGACGAGGGCGAGGACGACGAGGGCGGTGAAGGTGGTGATGATAAAAAAAGGAATAATAATAATATCAATAGCAGTAATGAAAGTATTAATAGTATTATAAAAAGCAAAAGCAGAAGCAGCAGTATTAATAGTAATAGTAGCGACAGTAATAGTGTTAGCAGTAGTGATAGTAACATTTTCAGTGGTAAAAATAATACATTAAAAGAAAGGCATTTCAAAATAAAACTGGGAATAATGAGATGTTTGCATGCTTTGGGCGAGTGGGATAAATTAGAACAGCTAAGTAAAGAATCATGGAAAATAGCTACAAAAAATCAAAAAATGCAAATGGCCATTTATGTTTCAAAATGTGCCTGGCATATGGGCAAATGGGAATTAATGAATAAATATGTGTCAGTGATGGATAAAAATGAAATCAATAGTTTGTTTCTAAATTCAATCTTATCCATCCATTATGGTAATTATAGCAAATCTTTGCGCTATGCTGAAAATACTAGGCAGTTATTAAGTAAAAGGGTAAATAATTTATTAGCTGAAAGCTACACTCGGGCTTATTCTCAATTTGTTAACTTTCAACAACTATATGAAATCACTGAAGTGATAGAATATTTGCAATTAAATGATTATGATTTGAATAGGAAAAAAATGATTAAAAAGGCATGGAAAAGAAGGATTTTAAATGCTGAAAATGATTTAACTATTTGGAGAGATTTGTTATCCATTTATACAATTGCTATCCCTCCAAAAAATAATATTAAAGTTTGGTTAAATTTTAGTAAAATTGCTAGAAAATCGGGAAATAATCAATTGTCAAAGAAAATTATTTCAAATTTACTTAATGAAACGAAAAATCAACAAAAAATGAATTTAAATTTATTAAAAAAAAAAAACCCTATTGGTAATGATGTTGAAAATGGCAATCATAAAGTAAATTTTGACCAGGGCTTGTTAAATTGTAACCCTAAAGTAATTTATAAATATTTGAAATCTTTGTGGAGGAATGATGAAAAGGAAAAATCATTAAAGGGGTTTGAATTGGTTTTACAAATAATTCCTAAAGAGAGGTTAATTTCAAATAAAAATGAAATTAATGATAATAATATTATTAATAAATTTAATTTAAGAAATAGCCAAATTAATTCAAAATCAAAATTTAATAAAAATAATATAAATTCAAATCCTAAAAGTTTTTTGATTAATAATAAAGAATTAAATAAAATTAAAAAATATAAATTAAGTTTCGACATCAATAAATATTGGAATTCAAGATTACAATCAAAATTTTATAGGAAATATTCTGAATTTAAAAATAAATTTTTCCAATCAAAATTAAATAAATCAAATAATAATTATTTGCAAAATATAAAAATTATTTTTACTTCAGTATACAAATCCACTGTATACGACCCTAGTTGGAAAAAAGTTTGGAATTCTTGGGCTCAAATAAATTTAAAAGTAGTTAATTTAATCGATAAAAATTTCTTTTTTGATAATAATGTTAATCATAATCGTAATCATAATAATAATAATAATAATAATAATAATAATAGTGGTGGTGGTGGTGGTAAAAATAATAATAACAATAATGAGAATGGGAATGGGAATAATAATAATGATAATATAAATGAACAGTTAAATATAAAAAAAAAAAATCAAAAAGAATATCATTTAAATTGTTCAATAAAGGGGTTGTTTAATTCTATTAAATTGTCAAGAAAAAAATCATCCATTCAAGAAATTTTAAGGTTATTATCTATTTTATTTAAATATGGTTGCTCGGATAAAAATTATAAATTCATTAAAAATCAATTTAAAATGGTACCAATTAATATTTGGTTACCAGTTATCCCACAATTAATTGCTAGAATCAATACTCCAAACAATCAGGTTAGAAATCTATTACATTATTTATTAAATAAAATTGGGAAAATCCATCCCCAGGCATTAATTTATCCTTTAACTGTATCTTATATGATCGAAAATTATCAATATAAGAACAATCAAGAAATTAATAAACAAACGCTATTAATGAATAATAAGGGTAGTAGTGGTGGTATTGGTGATAATATTTTCTGTGTTCGTTGTAATGGGAAAGGTTGCAAGGAATGTTTAAAAAAAAAAAAAAAATATTTTAATAACAAAACAATTAGCGAAGCAGAAAGAATTAAAGAAAAAATGAAATTGTATTCTAAAAATTTGGTTGAACAAGCAGAAATGGTTTCTAAAGAATTAATTAGGGTCGCTATTTTATTAAACGAAAAATGGAAAAAGGCCTTTGAGCACGCGTCAAGATATTATTTTAAAGAAAAAAACAGTGATAAAATGTTAATGATTTTAAGGCCATTGCATAGACTATTAGAAAAAGGTCCAGAAACGTTAAATGAAAGCTTTTTTATTAGAGAGTACGGCCAAGATTTGAAAGAAGCGTGGGGGCTATGTGAAAATTTTTTACAATATCGAAATACCAAATTTCTCGATCGTGCATGGCAATTCTACTACATCATTTTTAGGAGATTGGCGAGAGATACCCCTATAATCACTTCATTGAAATTGCAAGAGGTTTCTCATTTGCTTGAAAATGCGATTGATTTGGAATTGGCTGTTCCTGGAACGTATCTACCAAATGAAAAAATTATAAAAATTTTTAAATTCCACCCAACTTTAAAAATCTTAAATTCGAAGCATAGACCAAGAAAATTGAAAATATTGGGTAACGATGCTCGAACATTTCATTTTTTATTAAAGGGCGACGAGGATTTAAGGCAAGACGAAAGGATAATGCAACTGTTTGGCTTGATCAATATTCTGTTTGCAAATAATAATAACAGTACAGAAACTTCGAAAAGAAATTTGTCAATCCAAAGATATACCATTGTGCCCTTGTCCCCTAACTCGGGTTTATTGGGCTGGGTTCCAAACTCTGATACATTGCATGACCTAATTTATGAATATCGAAAGGTTCGAAAAATTATTCCAAATATTGAATATCAAAATTTAATTAAATTGGCTCCTGATTATGTCAAATTGACGCCAATGCAGAAACTGGAAGTTTTTAACCAAGCGCTGCAAATGACAGATGGACAAGACCTGGCAAAAATTTTGTGGCTAAAGTCATCAAATTCTGAATCTTGGTTAGATCGAAGAATCAACTATACGAGATCATTAGCAGTAATGTCAATGGTTGGCCACATTTTGGGTTTGGGCGACAGACATCCCAGTAACTTGATGTTAAACAGACTGACGGGGAAAATAATTCATATCGATTTCGGCGATTGCTTTGAAGTCGCCATGCATAGACAAAGGTTCCCTGAAAAGATACCCTTCCGTTTAACTAGAATGCTCGTAAATGCCATGGAGATTTCTGGTTTGGATGGTAACTTTAGATGCACTTGTAAAAATGTAATGAAGGTGCTAAGGCAAAATAAGGAGCCTCTTTTGGTTTTATTAGAAGCCTTTTTATATGATCCACTCGTAAACTGGAAATTAGATTCAAATTTACAAGGGTCAAAGAATTTAAAGAAGAAAGATAAGAATCTTAGTGTTGGTACTAATGTTGTTGATGACCTTGGAATTATCAATGATGATTATATCAATTTTAATGATGATTTATCAACTAATTCACAAATAAATAGATCTGCTTTGAAGGTTTTGCTTAGAATTAATGAAAAATTGACTGGTAAAGATTTTAAGCCTAATACGGTTTTAAGGGTGCAACAGCAAGTCGACAAATTAATCGAGCAAGCTACTTCAAATGAAAATTTGTCTCAAAGCTATTTAGGTTGGAATCCTTTTTGGTAAAATTATAATAATTTAAATTCAATTTCGATTTCAATTTGAAATTGATTTTTTTTTTTTTTTTTTTTTTACTTAGATTAGGATATATTATTTAACGTTGTTTTGAATATATATATTTACATATACATATACATATACATGGTTGCCTTGTAAAAATGCCATTAGATTTATTCAGTTTTAAATAAATTCATCTATTTGTTTGTTTATTTTTTTATATTAATATTTTATTCATTTTTCTTCTGTTTTTTTTTTTTTTTCAGAAATTTTTGATTAATTATTTTTTTTTTATTGTTTAAATTGGAAAATAAAAGATTTTAGAAAATTCAAATAAAACATCAAGAAGATTGAGACTATGCAATGTCTTTTAAAATAGGTATAATTGTTACCAAAAAAAATCTTCTTGTTTTTTTTTTTTTTTTATTATTGAAAAAGTGTAAATTACACTCCAGGGTGTACTTATTCTGAAACTTTTTATTTCATAAATTTAAGTGTAAATTCATAGATTTCACGTTTATTAATTATCGAAAATAATGATAAACTGTCTTGGTTTAAATTATTTCATTGAGAGTTTAATTCTTTTAATTTAAATAAGAAAATTAATTTGTTATTTTCATAGTAAGGGAGTATTCATAAAAAGTTATGGAGTATTTCCTATTATTTCCTTTTACTTATACTTTAAGCATAAAGGATAAATTTTAAGTTTATTTTTATTAAGCTGTAGTATCTATTTAAGCAGTTAGTAAATGTTCCGAATTAATAATTGTTAAGCTTGATGGATAAATTTAATATTTTTGATTAATTAATATTCTAGATATTTAACAATTTTGTTATCTTTTGACTTGACTCAATTCTATTTTTTTTTTATATATTACCAAAATATTTTCCATTCATATTTTTATTGTTTAAAATCATTTTCAATTTTTTAGATTGTATTAAATCAATTTTTTTTCCAAAAATTTTTATTTTCAATAAAATTTAGCTAATTTCATTTCAATCAATTCCACTTTTAATAAACAAACTTTCAACTAATTTTAAGATACAAAAAAATCACAAATTTAAGTTACCATTTTTTTCGAATTTTTTCAAACTCAAATTATTTTATTAGAATCCGAATTTTGTGACTTAATTTGAGGGTTTTTTTGAGTTTAATTTTGTTGGAAGTTTGTGTCTTAAAAGTGGAACTGGATGTAATATATTCCTTTAAATCTGCTTTATTTCTTTTTTTAATCTGATTAAAAAAGTTTGGGATGCTTAAGAGATTTTTACTCTTAATCGCTATTGTTAAGATGAATTTCGTTTAAAATAGATTTTTTACATTTTTTGAGATAAATAAAGTGTTCTATGTATTTATCTAAATTTTATTTATAGTAAAGAAAAGATCTGATTATTTGAATTAAAAGGTAATAATTTTAATCAAAAAATCGTTTTATAAAGGCCAATCTTTTAATTGGATAAAAAATCATTTTTCAAAAAAGTATTGGAATTTACAAAAATGTTTTATATTGAAAAGACTTTTGTGCTCAAAAAGCAAAACATGTTTTTCGTTTAATATTACCAAAATTGGGGATAAATGTGTGGATCTCTTTATTTATCTATAAAGGTGTAAAAACTCTATTTTTACACTTTCAAGCTTTATAATTTCTATGGTGTGAAATTTTTCTTTAATTTCTCCTTCCCAACAATAAATAATTAAAAAAAAATTTTTTTTTTAACTTTTCATAGTTATAGAATAATAATAATATATTTTTAATGATTAAATTAAAATATTTATATACACGGTCCTTAACTTTTTCGGGTTTAAGAAAAAGAGGAAAATTAAAGTGTTTTTTTCAATTTTTTTGAATTCATAAAAACTGCCTGTTCAGTTTTTTTTTATTTTAAAAATTAAAAAAAAATTCTAAAACTTTTTTTTATATTGTCAATAAAAAAACGTAGTTAGGTTTTGTTGTGTTTTCTGTTTATTTCGAAAATCAATAATTTTTAAAGATGGTGTAGAAAATCCCAAGAAAGCCCCCTTTAAATTTTTCCAGAATTTGAGAGAATTAAGGAAGATCAGATATTTTTCTCTATTTTTTTTTTTTTTTTTGAATTCTGAAAAGCTTGGCACTCCTGGGTACCATATAGGACTTGAAGATACTCCACTAAACTTTATTAAATACATATACTAATATAAATTACATATTGTATAAATCGATAAGATGTAAAAAAAAAAAAAAAAAACTATTCTAGAATGATTTTAAAAAGATGTGACCGAAACAAATTTTCAAAACGGTCTAAAAATACTTATCTCTTCATCTGTTATCTAATGTTTATTAAGTTAATTTTTAAAACTTTTATGATAATGATAATTTTTTGAAATGATTCTATTTCAGTTTCAAAACACAAAATATTCAAAAACTATTATAATATTTTAGTAGCCATATTATCTGTTCTCAAAGATCTTAGAATATAACCAATTTTTCAAACAGGAAGTAATTTTTTTATATCACCTCTCTTCAAAAATAAAAAAAAATAATAATAAAACCAATTTTTAAGAAACATTTTGAAGAGATTTGTTAGACTTTTACAAAGCAAAAACAAAAAAAAACAAAAAAGAAAAAAAAGTTATGAATTTTATTTAAATTAATTTAAGAATCAAAAATAAACTTCATTATGTACACAAGCATGTGTTCATTTTTTACAGAATTGGTTTGTTTAAAGAAAAAAATTCTATTTTTAGGTTTATTTTTTTTTGGTTTTTTTTTTAACGATCCTAACATTCATAAATCAACATTGTTTTTGAAGAACAATATTTAAATTGTAGAAATTCTTGCATTAAATGTTGATTTATAATATATTTTAGGTTTTTGGTTTTTTTGGCTTAATGACAATAAGTGGGTTAAATTGTATGTGTGTGTGTTTATATATGAAATTATATTTATATCGATTTTATATTCAAATCCAGTTTGGTTTTGCAATTTCACCATTTTCCCATCGTTCTTTTTCGATTCTTCTTCTTTGTCCAAACCACCTTTGGACTTGTAATTCGGGTGTGTTTGTTTTTTTGGCAAGGATATTTCTTGTGTATTTATTTGGATAGGGACCTTGCTTTTCATTATAATGGTTATTAAACCAGCTTTCCCAGATCTCCTTAGCGTCTTCTGTTGTATTTTTTCTTTTGTTTCTTGTTCTTTTGATTTTTAGTATTGTGACTCTTTGTTTGTCTCCATAGAGTACCTTAAAGGTTTTCCTGTTCCAACCTTCTGTAGGTTTTGATTTCTTTTTGTTCTTCTTCTTCTTGTTGATTGATTTTGAATATTGCTGTTGTTTTTCTGATCCAATTTCTTCGCTCATTGTAAGGTCAAAGTCATTCTCTTCTTTGGTTTCTTTTTTGTTTGTGCTTAAATTGTTATAACAGCTGGTTCCTAATGGAGAATTTTTGAAGAGCTCGTCTTTGTCCACGTTTTCAATTTGGCCATCTTCTCCTTGTGAAGTTTGTTGGTTATAAAATTGGCTGTCGTTTTCACTTATTTCACTTTCATCAATGTTAACCAAATTTTCAACAAAGCTTGTTTGAAATAATGAGGAGTTATTTCCATTTTCATTTTCATTTTCGTTTGAATTTTGTTTGTTGAGATCTAATTGTTCGTCAGGTTGACATTTCTTTTTGAGCTTCTCAGATTGCTCTGTGTTTAGTGAATTGAAAAATGGTTGTGTGTCGAAATTTTTTAAATCAAAAGAGAGTTCATTTAGATAATTAGCTTCACAATTCACGTATTCTAAATCAGAAAAGTTGCTTTGAAGTTCAGATTTTCCATTGATCAATTCCCATTCGTTCTCGTTCTCGGTTTCGGTTTCGTTCTCGTTTTTGATTATGGGATTAATCTCAACACATTTGTAGTTGACTGCAAATTCGCTGATGTTTTCTAAATCATCGAAATTTTCGAGGGATAATAAATCAAGATCATTATAATTTTTGAAATCATTGTTGTAATCAAATTCAAGATCCATAGAGTTTGAAACGTTGTAATTCATTTTGGTGTCGTGGTTGTAATTTGTTTCGTAAAAAGTTTGTTGTTCAAGTTTGTAAAAGAAGGAAAGTTTTTTGTTTGTTTTCTGTTGTTGTTTTTTGTTTTCAAAAGTCGAATTTAAAAAAAATGAAAATTTGATTTTTGTTTTGTTTTTTTAAATCCAATAAACGGGGTTCTTTAAAAAATGACTAATCATTTTAAATATAGAGAAGATTTCAGTGTCCCGTTGTTAATGTTTGAAATTCGAAAAAACGTGATCTCAATTCTTTTGTAAATAATTTTTTTCAATTCAATGTAATATCTTTTTTTTTTTTTCAAAATCCAACAAAGAAGAATAATTGTATTAATAATACAAAAATCGTGTTCAATTAAGAGAAAAGAAACAAAATTAAAACAAAGTAATCTCTTTTAAGAATATTGAATTGTTCAAAAATAGAATTATTGTGTGTTTTTTAGAAACTAAAATTTTTTCATGAATCGTTAATCTCTACAACAGTTTTTACTTTGAAAGAGGTGTTTTTTTTTCTTTGTTTTTTCACTCTTTATGGAATGGAAGAAAAAATTGATGATCAAAATTTTGGTTTTTTGTAAACGAAATTTTTTTTGGAACAATTTTTGTTGAAGAGTTAAAAACCCAAGACAAAATCAGTTCTCAAGTGTTTCTCAGAAATTGTTTTTATGAGAATTATAATTTTTTTCTCATGGATTTCTTTGTATTTTCTTTAAATTGATTCAATGTGATTTAGAGTTCATCAAGCAAGATGCTTTTTCTTTGAATTTTAAGGATTAGTATCAATTTCATTTCTTTTCAATTTTTTAAAAAAAACTCATCACACAAGTTTTCTTCAAAAAAAAAGGTTGTGAAGATTTAAAAGCTTTCTTCATGGCACCATTGTTTAAACAAAACAATGTTCAAAAAATTCACTTTTTATTAAATGAGTGTAATGTATAAAAGGAGAACATTTAAGTGAAAAAATAATTTTCATTTTCTAAAATGAAATGAGAAGGAAAAGAATTGATTGAAAAAAGGAATTTAAAGAAAATATGTCAAAATAAATTCATTTAAAAAAAGAATACGAAGTGAGTAATTTTTCAAGTGAATAAAAAAAAATGAAATTTTTTTATAAATTTTCTTCAAGATAATTAGTAAAAGACACATAAGTTTGATAACAAACGGACAAATTTAAGACGAATTAAACCCTTTTTAAGTGTTTTATAATTGCTATGATATTTTTATCTTTTTCATTTTAATGTAACTAAAACAACGATTTTTTTAGGTATTAAGAAAAAAAATTTTTTACTAACTAAAAACAAATTTTGAACTCTTCAGAATGTTAATTTAGATTTAATCGATATCGTAAAATTAATTGTATTTTATGTTTTGATTGTTAAACTTTCAAAGACAAGAAGTTTGAAAAATTTCAATCATAAAACCTCAAGGGATATTTCATAAAAAAAACTTTCCTATCTCAAGACTAAAAAAAAATTTGTCACATCTAGCACAATTTCATTTTAGTCTAATATTCTTCTTGTTGAGTTTCAAAAGAAATAAGGCCTGAAGGGCTAAAATACCAAATGGGGCCTTTAAGAGCAATCTTTGCACATTTTTTTTGTTCGAAATTGATCAATAGAGGTTTTGATTATAACTGTTGAGAGAAAAATGTTGGGAAAAAAAAAATAGTTTGAAAGCAATTTTAATTTGGAACATTACTGGAAATGATTTTTAATTCCAATAGTTTGTGAAATAACTAAAGAAAATAACAATAATCTACTTCTGAGAATAACGATTAATGTAATTCTACTTTTTCATAACCTTATCTCATATAGTCTAAAGTAAGTTTAAAAATTACCATTTTCAGAATTAATAGTAAACTTTACTAAAACTTGGTTTTTGTTAAAATATCATGATCTACTATAGTTATCAATCATTCAAATGAGTATTCTACACACACCCCAGATTAATAAACTTGTAACACATTTAAACCTGGATTTATATAAAATTCACCTCGTTTTCAATAGGATTTGTTTTTCAAAATTACTAATGTTCCCAATTAAAAATGGTGTCCAACCATTTTTCTGTGTCCAACATTTTTCTCTCAACAGTAACATATATTATCATTATATTAACAATAAAATCGCGATAGTATTAAAAAATCGTGATTAGTCCAACTTTATCACGAAAAATCATAAAATCGCGATATTCAACATTATCGCGATTTTCACATTATCACAAAAAAATAAAAAATAATTTTTTTGAAATCACCTTAAAAAAATCTCTTGACTTTTACAACACTTACCCCTTAATAAAGGTTTGAAAGTGTTTGTAAGGTTCGTGAACTGTCTTGAAGTGTTTGAAAGTTTTGAATAACAGAAGACTTTTATAAAGGGAGTGAGTTTGGTTTGTTGTGGAAAGACAAAATTTTTTTCATTTCATTTTTTTATTACAAAATATAAAATCTCAAACTAATAATTACTCATTTCAACAATACACTTGAATATAAGATACATGTGTTTTCTTAAAATGGAGTTGTTACATTCACAATTTTAAATCTTCAAAAAGAATAAAGAATAATTTTCCTCCTTATTGGTGATTGATCCAACAAAAACCTCTAAGCCCTAATTATGTTTTCTGCCCAATACAAAGATGCTCAAAGAAGAAAAAGAAGAAGACAACAATTGTATAAAAAATCTTAATAATTGGTGATCAGCTGGCAAGGATGTTGTAAAATCTTTTGAAGAGTTATCCAACTCCTTTTAGCTTTCTGAGAATATTGAAAATTTTTTCACCCAAGAACACATTCTTTGAAGAACAGATAAAGGGTTGGTTGTTTTAGAAGCTAATTATTCAAGGCAATTTCTCTCACCACAATTAACTGAGATAACCTTTGTGGAAAAAAAGCTAAACACCGTTCTTAATTGGGAACATTACTGAAAATTCAAAGTAAGATCAATTAAAAAAGGAATAAATAAATAATTAAAAAAAAAATGAAGGACTCAACACAATAACAATTTTTTTAATACTATCTTTTAGTATTTGGTTTTTATTTGATTGATCAATAAGTTAAAAATTTGTTGAAAAAATTGACTATTTTTGAGATCTCCATAACCACAACATCAATTTCGATAAATCAAGTAGATTTAAATTTTATTTATTGGGTTGATTGAAAATAATATAATGGGTTATTTTTTGAAGTTAATTGGTTTCTTCTTTTTATTGATTTTACTTTTTGTTTTCAGGAATGTTCCCAATTAAAAACCGTGTTTCACTTTTTTTCCAAAAGGTTAATATTTATTTCACTTTATTTCCTTTTGTTGTTGATCTTAAAGGATCTGTAAGTTTGTCAACCAAATAAAATGAAAACACAACAAAACTCTTTGATCTGATCCTTGATTGAACCAAGTATCATTTTTTGTTGTTTTTTCAAAGAATAACTTTTTTTCACCCAATCTATTTTTTGATCAAAAAAAATTATTTTTCGAAAATATTTCTCATTTTATCCCAAAAACTCATCAACTATTATATCGCGATTACTTTTTAATCGCGATATTTTGGCATTTATTACGATTTTTTAATAATTATCGCGATTTTATAGAATTATCGCGATTTGTTATATTATCACGATAATAAAGAATTATTTTGCGATTTTCTGATATATCGCGATTTGATGGAAATTATCACGATTTTTGTAACTTTATCGTGAATTAAGCATGTTATCATCAAAACCTTTAATCAATGATAGTAAAAGTGTTGAAAAATTCTCAAAATAAAAAATGTAATAATTTTTCTTGTTTTTAACATTATTATGTTGGTTGATTCTTTGGAAAAAAAATTTAATTTTGAATTTTTGGCTAGTGCTAAGGGTAAAATGGATTTTATTTACAAAGTCAAAATTTTATAAAGAAACGAAATTAAATAATAAAATACAATTTTATTTTATTTTTGTTTAAATATTCAAAGCAATGATGAAAAAAATATTATGATATCAAAATAAAAAAAAAAAAAACAGCACAATTACTCAAAATATATAAAAAAAAAGAAAAAAAAAAAAGAAAATCAAATTCTTATTTTTCCAATAATTTTAATTGTGTTCGATACACACGATATTTTTTAGTTTGTTTGCTGCGAGGGACATAGGATTGTATTATCCAATAGCTTGATCTGGTGTTTTTTTTTAAACCGAAAATTCTGTTTTCAATTTCTTTGCAAGTCTTATGGTCTTGCTTTAAGCAGCGGGGGCCGGAATTAGGTAGATTTAGAAAATATTCAGCGTCAGAATAGGCCAGCAGCACATTTAAAATGTCTTGGTTTTTATCCTTTAATGTTAATTCGAAGAGATAAAATTTTTCGTAGGTCGAGGGTAATGTACTTATTGAAGGGATCTTTTTTGTTCTATAAAAATCTTCGATCTTTATGGGGAAGTTTGCAATTGCAACCGCATTAATGAAAAAGCTAGCATTCCTTCGGGTATCTTGTTTGATTTGTTTAATTGTGGAGAGCTTGAATTTTTTATTATAGTTAATTGCTGTTGTGAATAAATATTGATTATTTTGGTATATGATGTTTTGGTTAATTCCTAAATTATTGAATTTCTTATCATTATTATTATTATCTATATTATTGTTGTTGTTATTATTATTATTGGTATTAGTAATATTGTTGTGGTTATTGATGTTCTTATTATTTTTCCCATTGATATAGTTTCGTTGATTATAAATAATGTTTTGTGGTATGTTTTTATTTTTTTTTATATGCTCGATTCCTTGGTAATCATATTTAAGGATCATTACCCGTGTTTGGTTTGTGGTTTGTAAAACGGAGTCTATTACTTTTAAATATCTAATCTTTACCCAATGGCCAACCCTCACCAAAGTAAATGAGATCAAATTGTCGTAATGAATCTCAATTTCTTTTGTAATACCATCCCACACAGTAATAATCCATTTTGTTTTTTGTTTCACAATATTTTGAATCTTGCTGATCAAATCAAATCGATAATTACCAATAAAATTTATTTCTTGCAAATTTTTACAATATCTGGTAGAACATTTTAGTTGCTTTTTATTCTTTACAGACCATAACCGCAAATCATTCAAATAATTCAAATTATGTTGGCACATTCTAACTTTTTGATGGAGAGTGATTTTTGGTTCAATAGATTGCGTTGCAAAGTTTTCATAAATTAGCAAATTTTGTGATAGTTCACGTAATCTAATGAATCCTCCAATTTTGTTTGAATGCTTATATGGGTAAACATCCCATATAAAGATAATGTCATATTGTTGAATAATTGGAAAATTATCTCTTGTATCCGAATAAAGAAAAATTTGGAATCCAGATTCAACATCACACGTTTCTGGATCAACTAGAATAAAACTAGATCCAAAATTATCTTTTATTTTTTTTTTTTTTTTTTTTTTTTATTTTTGAGAGAATAAAACAAGAAAAAATTTGAAAATTCAAATAAAAAAAAAAATTATGTAATTTAATTATGATTAAAAAAATGATTGTGAAAATAATCCCAACGCATTTGCTATTTTCCATTCTTAAAAGAGCAGATGGTTTACTTTAAAAAGAATTTTTTGGTTTTTTTTTGTTGTGTTATTATTTTTAAAAAAATTTTTATTTTATTTTTGCTTTCATGAATTCAATTTATTTAAAAACTAAGATCAATGGATTTAAGAATAATAATATTGTTCGTAAATATTTGTAGACTATTTGAACGTTTGTTATACCCTTTCAATGATATGTGTACCTCTTTAATATCATGATTAGGTTATTTAAACGAATGTTGTGAGCTTTGTTTACCCCTTGGAATTATTATTTGTTTTTTGGTTATTTTGATGTATAATATGAAAAATATAATAAATGTGTTTTAGAAATACCATTCATTTTGAATCAAGATTCAAAACAAAATACTCGAGGTGGGATGTATATTATCGGTCAAACAAACTTAGTAACCTCTTAAACCCTTTCCTGGAAAAAAATAATAATTATCGTTAAAAATGTAGAAAATCTAAAAAGGTTACTAATTATAAAAGGTTAAAAAAAAATATTGAAAGACGAAGAAGAAAAAAAAAAAAATTTTAGTAAAAATAACAAAAAACAACTCTTTCTTTGAACGATTCTTTTAAATTTTAATTATTTTGAGTTAAAAATGTTTTTTTTTTTTATTCAAAAAGATGAAATAAATTTCCTCTGACATCCTTAATTTCTCAATTTTTATTTAGAATTTTGAAAAGATTCATTATTTTTCTTTTTTAATCTTTGACTTTTTTCAAATTCCCTTTTTTAAGTTGCATAGGTTGGTCTTCCTTTTGTTTTTTTAAAGGGTTAGGGAGGGGGCTCTTTCTCCTTTAATATTTAGATTTATCAGTCATTTTTTAATTGAAAACATAAAATATTTAGTTCATCATGTTCAAATGTTTGCAGATGGCTTGATTTTGATAATGGAAGGACTTATTCCAAAAATTGAGCAAAAAAGTTGATAATAATTTATAAAATTATCCAAGAATTTGAATGAATCCAAATGGTAATAAAACACCTTAAAATCAAATCAATTATCTCGAATAAAATATTTAGGAATTTGGTTTGAAAAAGAGAAACATTTATACAAAAAAACTTTAAAAAAGTAAAAGGTAATTTTAAAAAAAAATCAAAATGATTTTTAATTACCAAAACAAATTATCTTATGAAGTAAAATTAAAAATGTTCAAATTGATATGTATTATTCAATTGTTTAATAGCATAGCAATTTTCAATCGAAACCAAAAAGATTCCAACACTGATTGACATTTGATAAATAAAAAAATTCACAAAATTTTTAAAAATTAATACAGATTCTCTTAGAGAAAAATTAATATTTCAAACTTCAAAAATAGACCAAGTCGGGATTTTGATTTATAAAAGAAGGTATAAAATCAAAAAGAAAAAGAAATTAGAAATTCTGGGTTTTCCACATATATCAAAAAAATTAAAATTTTGAAAAAAAAGATTATGAAAATATTAATTGGGAAATAGAAACTTTAAATTATTAGATGAAAATCTTAATCAATTTATCAAAAATTTAATAATCAAAAGTTCTGGATGGAAAGGTCAGGAATATTTAAAAAATTATTAGGTATAATAACGATATAAAGAAACAGTCGCATCGTCAAGTCCCGTAGAATGCTTTCAAGTGTTCTAGGGTTTTTTAGACTTTCTGTTTATTTGTGAAGTGTTCTAGGTTTTTTTTACTTTTTGAAATAAACAGAAAATTTTAATAAATTTTCGGTTTATTTCGAAAAGCAAAAAAAACCTAACGAAAATCAATAGATTTTACAGATAAACAGAAAACCTCAAAAAAACCTAGAACACTTTACAAATAAAACAGAAAACCTCAAGAAAACCGTCGTTAGGTTTTTTTTAATTTATGAAACTACAAAGAAAACCTAGGTACTCTACAGCACTGGATGGCACTTTACGACACTCCCCAAAAATATTTCACAATGATTAAAAATCAAAACTTATTTAAAACACAAAAATATTTAAGTTATCCATCAAGTTCACTAATTCTAAAATTCGGGGCATTTACTCAACTGTTTAAATGGATACTACTGCATAATAAATAAAAATACAAATCGATTTTGCCCTTTATGTTTAAAATATGAGCAGAAGGAAATGATCGAAAATATTGATAAATTTTTTATGGTGTATGTTCTTCCTATGAAAATAATAGATTAATATTTCAAAACAAATTAAAAGAGATAAGTCTTAATGAAATAATTCTAAATGGTGATAGTTTGAAATTATTGTCATTAATGTGCAATAGTGAAATCTATGATTTTGTGCATAAATTTCTGAAAGGGAATTTAAGTAAAAAGGGCAACTGGTGGGTATTTTAGACTTCTTCGATAATAATAATAAAATAAAAATAAAAAATATTTTTTTCAAAAGTTTTCTTCAAAAGGACTTAACATCATAACCCATACACTCCTAGGGGGGCGGTATTAAAAGTTTTCGTTTGCGCTTTTTGAAAATAGTTTTCATATTAGAGTTTCTTTCTCCATAAAAATATTGAAAAATAAGAGAACTGATCTTTCAATATTTAGAATACAAAAAAGAAGAAGAAAAATCAAAAATTTTGAACAAGACTCATTTATCTCGACATCTTTTTTGAAAGGATTTGAAACTGTAAAAGGTTTTTTGGTTTTTTTGAGAACCTGAAGTTAATTATTTATCTTTGTTACTTGTTTGTGTTGTTATTTTTAACTGTTTTTATTTTGTCAAGTTATTACATTCAAAAATTTAATAAAAAAGCACTAATTGATTATCTTCTAGTTTTAGTGTTTGTCTTTGGTTGGTATTTAGTCAAGAATTCTGAGTCAAGGTCAAAATTTTTTTTTTGTTACAAGAGATCAAATTTGTAAATTGGATCTCGTCTTTAACAAGATCTTCATTGTTGTTCAGAAATCTTTGGTTTGTTTAAAAATAAAAAAAATTGTTGTAGAATGAATGGCGGTAATTGTTAAGCTTAAATTCTGAGATTTATTGAACTTCCAACACGACTAATTTTAGAGAACGAAAACTGATTTAAGAGAGGTGGAAATTTATTTAATTTTTAACAGTCATTTGAAATCGATTGTTTTTTTTTAATGATCGTTTGTCGTGAAAGGATTTTTCTTGGAAGTGCTTCAATGAAAAAGAAAAAAAAATAAATGATTGTCTTATTACTTGAATGCAGAAATTAGATGTTTAATTTCATTTTAGAAAAATAAGAATAATAAAAAATCATTTGGAACATACTTTGTGGTGATTTGAAAAGTGTTGTACATTCAGCAACAACACCAACCATATTAAATTTATTTTGATTTTTTGGCTTGGACTGTTGAATCGAGACAAAATTGTATTCATCCTTTGTTTTTCTTCTTTTAAGGTGTTCTTCAGGGTTTTGATAAGATCTTTTTCTTAGCATTTTAATATTGAACAATTAAAAAAAGAAATGACAAAAAATGAAATCTCGTAAAATCAATCCAAAAAAATAGTTTTAATATGTCCTGTTTAAAAGTATTTATCATAGTATTTTAATATTGTACGTAATATTGATGAGAGATGGATCGTGTGACTATTAAAATTCTAAATTGAATGTGGAAAATCCTGATTTGGCTGGATACTTTTAGTTCAAAAAAAAATCTTATTTTTAGATAAAATGTACGTTGGGGAAAAAAAGTGAAAGACGGTTTTTAATTGTGTACATTTCGAAAATGAAAAAAGAAATTAATAAAAGAAAAAATCAATTATTTAATGCGTGCTGGGGGGTTTAACACAACAGAGGTTTTTCTATACTATCTTTTGAGATGGTTTTTTACTAATCTAATTATTAAAAATTTGTTGAGAAAATTGATTATTTTTGAGATCTCCAGAACACACTTGTTTTTCTTTTTCCATTTTAAATTTTTCTTTTGTGTGAAATATATTGATGTGAAATATATTGTATTAAAATAAAACAATACATACAATAAATCTCTTTTTCTGAAGTTGAATTTAATAAATATCCTATTCTCTTGGGTAGGGTCTAAAGTACAGTCAGTTCCATTTTTAAGGCACAAACTTCAACGAAATTTAAAGTACAATAAAAATCCCTAATTAATATACAAAATCCAGATTCTAGTAAAATAAATTCTAAAAAAAAAATAATTACAAATTTTGTACCTTAATTTTAGATTTTTTTGTGCCTTAAATTTCATTGAAAGTCAGTGCCTTAAAAGCGGAACTGACTGTTGATGATTTAAATTCACTTTGGAATTATAATTCCTTTTGGAAAATTCTGTATAAATAATAAGTAATATGTTGAACAAAAAATTGTTATACATAAAAGTTTTTTATATTTAGAATTTAAACTAAAAACAAGTAATAAAAAAATAAGTCTGTCTAGTTACCCCAAATATCAACAAATAAATAATTTTTTTTTATTTATCACTAGAAATTTTTTTTTTTTTAGAATTCCATATTTTGATTTCCAAACAAAATATATCAGATTATGCTACCTCCCCATCTCTCACTTTTTTAATTATTCATTTATCATAGTCAAAATAATGTGTGCAAAAAAACTATAATCTGTGTTTCAAAATATAAGTCGTGCTTTTTTTTTCTTCTTGTTCCAAGACAACATTCAATTTACTACAATTGATATACCTAAGTTCAAAGGGGTTTTAAAGGTAAAATCGTGATATTTTAAGTAAATTTTAAAGTATGAATTGAATTAGTTGAAAATTGTTTTGAATATTCACAATATTTTTAATTTTTTTTTTTTTTTTGATGCTAAAAAATTTACGCTATTTTTTGGTCTATTTTTTGAGATCAATTTTGTTTTTTGATCCTTCATTTTTAGAATTTCTTTTTAAATAATAGAACTTTAAGAAACCAATATCATATTTAATTTGGGTTTATTGTTGGTTTCTTTGATCAATTGATTTATTGATCTTCTATAACAAAAAAAAAAAAACACTTTTTATTTTGAAATGCGGTTAAAAATTTTATACATACTTTATTTTAATAACAGTATTTGGTTAAAGAAATGATCTGAAAATTTCTTTTTCAAATAAACCATGTCACTCAAAATTTGCTAAATCAACCTACCCCCTTAAAGTTTATTTTTGAGAATCAAAAAAAAAATCTTGAACTAAAATACAACCCCATTTTAATTTGGGTATTTAATGTCAGAGGTATCATTGTTTTTTAAACAATTTCAAATGTGGATAAAAAAACTTTGAAAATTTATGAATAATTTTTGTGAATATATAGTGATATAAATAATGCGTTCACAACACCAATAATCCGTGTTTCAAAATATAATCTGTGCTTTTTTTTCTTATTGTTCCAAGACAACATTCAATTCACTGCAATTGATATACCTAAGTTCAAATCGATTTTGAAGGTAAACTCGATGATATTTTAAATAAATTTTAAATTATGTATTATGATTTTATGCAAATTTTTCAAAATTTTTTGTAATTGTTTTTGTTTTTTGGAAATAGGAAAAATTTTTGATAACAATTTAATCTATTTTTGAGATATATTTTTTCCAATTTGATCCTTCATTTTGTGAATTTCATTTTTAAATTATAGATCTTTAAGAAATCTGTACCATATTTATTTTTTATTTATTGTCCTTTTCTTTGATCGGTTAATGTATTAGTTCTTGTCTAACAAAAAAAAACACTTTTTATTTTGAAGCACTGATTAAACTTTTCTGAACATATTATTTTGACAACAGCAAAAAAAGTCTTTTAATTTGAATTCACAAAATCACTTAATTTGACCTAGAACTGTATCAATTTTAATGATTTTTTTTTTTGACGAAGACAGCCTTATCTCCACAACACAATTTGAGTTAACATTTTAATTTTTAAACTGGTAACAAAAAAAGTCATTAATCTCATAAAGTTGAGAACAAATAAAAGACAAATATTAACAAAATGAAACAGTGTTATGTGATACACGAAAAAGGACTTTATTTTATCGAATTCTTTGTGACTGTTACCTTTTCATAAAAAATGGAAAAGAAAGTTTTTCCAGATAAAGAACTTCATTGGGAATCCACAAATAAAAAATGAGAAACAATAACGCTTATTTTGGTAGGTACAAATCGTGATCTTGAGAGTAATCATTTGAAGAAATTTTAAAAAAAAAATGTGTAATTTTATTTAAAAAAGAGATCGTTTTGATAACAATCAAAACAAAAGGGCAACAAATCGAAATCACCCTTTTATTTTTAAAAATTTTCTAATAAAGGTGTTTTATAATAAAAAAAACAAAGTCTTTTTCCAAAAAAGAAAGATCAAATCATAAATTTCTTCAATCCTTTGTGCTGTAGGTCTCTTTTCCTCAACTTCTAAGATTGAAATAATTCTTCAAAATTTCCAAATAAATTTCAAATATGATGAAAATTAATTTCTTGAGCAAAACATCTGGATCGTGCTAAAGTGTTACCCGTTTTCCATTTTAAAAGTGTTTATTAAGTGAAATAATAATTAATAAGAAAGACAATAATTTATCCAATTTTTTGGAAAAATATCTATTCACATATTTTTTCAAAATCTACTTTTCATAATTTTTTGATCTTTCTTGTAATTTTTTCAGATTATTTGAGTTACTATTTTAAGAAGGGAAAGAGCATGTTCAAATTTTATTCAAACTTATTAATAGACGAGTCAGACAACGAGGAAAGTGAAAAGTCGATGATCTTGGAATCGCCCGAAGAATCATATTATGAAAAGCCATTTATCCACCAACAAATCTTTTTTAATGAAGAACGAAATATTAACCAGTGTAATAGCAACAGCTCCAATAGCTTTAACACCAGCGAGACAAAATTGAACACGACCCAATTCCAGACAATTCAAAGAAGTGATCAAAAAATGATGGGCCTTTATATGAATACAAAAACACAAGTTTCAGAAGTGATAAACAGACCGTTTTCACAACCAAACTCCACCAAGGGCACAGATGCAAAGATCTTTATTTGTAACATGCCCGAAGAAGAGACAAGGGAGAAAAAGCAGCTCCTTAGCCAATTTATGAAGCAAAAGCCTAGACCCCGTTGGGAGGCAAGGATCGATAAATTTAATTTATTGTTTCCTGGTATCATAAAAAATTGGAACCCACAGCTTCTTAAAAATGGTCAGATTAATCGTGTCGAAATTGATAAATTATTTTTTAAAATCTTTTTTGAAATTTCAAACCAACAAAACCACACCAGGTTTAATCGCAATATCCAACGAAGTTTGACAGAATATATGAGAAAATTTGGTTTGAAAAATATTACAAAATATCAACGCGATATCATGATCTTTGAGAAAACTAATTTATAATCATTTAGAAATTCTATTTTAATTTATGTTTTTTATTTTTGCTGTGATTATTTTTTTCTTGAATTTATTAATATAATAAAACCACTGTTTAATTTTAATTTTTTTTGAAAATTTTTTATCAACTTTTAAAACCATTTTAAGGGATTAACTTCTACCAAAAAAAAGTCAAAAATTAAGATATGTTGTTTATCACAAGGATTGATCTTATTCTCCTTCCGTGTTCCAAATGTCTCTAAAAAATCGATTAGTCAAGAGGAATATTTGTTAATCTCATTAATCAACAAAGATCTTTTTTTTCTTCATTAAAAAAAAACCATAGATTTTTTGTAATATATATATAAATTGAGACAAATTTAAAGGCAGAACTATAAATATTCAGACTCCAAAGTTGCAAAAAATACCCTTTTTAGATTTGTATCAGAATGTAGATCCGTAGTTAATAATTTCCATTATTTTAACAACTTATCATAAAAAAAGAAGATTTTTTAAAGGAAGAGTTTTTCAATATTGGAAAAATATTGACAATTCAACCATTTTTTAAAGAGAGAACAATAGATAGAATCAATCTATTATGTTTTATATTGATAATCATTAAGAAATATTGATAATAAAAAAATTGAAAAGAAAGTTAATATTGGAAGTTAGATATAGATTAAACATTCAATATTGGGTATACTTTTGTTTGGTGTCTAATTACGATTTGGAAAAGTAATTTTAAAAAAAAATTCAAAATTGATAATTTTTCATCGTGATTTATTAAAAAATACAATAATTTATTTTTAACTACAATTTAAAATCGATTTTTTATAACCATATTAACCAACAAGTAACTAATATCATTTATTTTCTGATAACACCATACTTTAAGTATATGAGAACATATGTAGTAGATAACACCCTGACACCAAAAAAAGTACATTTTTTTTCACAGATATGGAATTTTGACAATTCCAACTTATATCCCAAATCACGCAGTGAACTGATAAACTTTATAATTAGTGTTATTTAATTTGGGACAATTTTCTCATAGACCTGGAAATCTAAAACCAATTCAAACCTTTTTACCACCCTTAAATATATATAAAATTATACTTGAATCTTTTGATGAATCTTTAAGATTATATTTTAATTTTAAGAATTCAAATGAAAATTTTGATTTAATTTTTGTTTTACAAAGATATAGGGGTTAATATGAATATTATATATAAAAAAAATTTTTTACAATTTTTGAGATAAATAAAGATCTAATTCTTTTATCCTAAATTTACCAATTATAAACAAAATACCTTTTTTAATTTTTGAATTCAAATGGATTTTCAATATAAAATCATTTGTTGAACTCTAATATTTTGCTTGAAAAATGATTTTTTAAAAAAAAATTGAAAGATTGGTAATAACCAAACGATTTTTTTGATTTAAATTATTACTAACCTATTCAATGAATCAGATATTATAGTTAATTTCACAAAAAGTTGGATAAAGTAATGAAGTACATTATTAATCCCCAAAATTGTAAAAACTCAATTTTTTACAATAATCATATTTAATCTTGTGATGTAAAAAAACAAGTAAAAAAAAAATTCGAAAATGATTACTTTTATCACTTTTTGAAAATCAAAAACGATTCAACACATTTTTGATAAAAAATCACATAAACATTATTTTAAATTTTTTATTATTAAATTCTACAAAATATTCATAAATTGAAGATAGAAAATATCCACCATAAACCAAAATTATTGAATCTTCAACGGATTTTTCCAAGATAAACCCACTTAAGATCGATTTTAAAGTCAATAAATACAACCATTGCACCTATTCTACTACCCCTGATTCTTTTTTCTTTCTACCATACCCCCCATGGTCAATACACAATTAAACATCTAAACATAATAACCAATTTTAATAGAAAATTAATATAAACCCCATTTCACTCAAAGGGACCAGCCAAAAATGAAAAAGTCACTTTATTTTCAAGAATCAACCAAACTTAGATTGTTTAGAAATACCAGAAATAATAAACTTCTTATAAGAGTCCATAATTATAAAAAAAACCCCTGAACAAACCATAAATTTTAAAAAAAAAAAATGTTAAAAAATTTTTTGGGACCCATTCATTGGAACTTACCGTGCAAAATTCTCAATTTCTTTAGGAAATTAAAATCGTTGATAATAAGATTTTTTACTTGTAAATGTATGAATTTTAAAAGAACATACAAAGCTTAACTTTTCTTAATGTTTATTTCGTTTTTCAAACATTTTTTTTTTCAAATTTAATTTTTAAAAAAAAAAATAAAAAAGAAAAAAAAAAAGCAAAAAGCAAAAAAAAAAAAAAAATTTTACAAAATGAGAAAAAATGATTTTGATCTAAAAATTGAAAATTTTAGTTTGATAAGAGTAATGAATTAAACTCATAGAATGCCTTCCATTTCTTCAATAAAACTGGGCCCCTTTGACAGAAAAAGAGTTTACAATATAAAAAGGTTCATTTCCCAAAGAAAAATTATTTAACATTTGCTATTAAATGTTATAAATTACATAAGTTAATGATTTTGAAATTATTATTTTTAACCAATTGAAAAATTTTTTTTTTGCTCCTGTTATTAAGTTTATCATTAATTTTTGATTTATTTTTTCTTTTGGAAAAAATTGGAAGTTGGCTTTGCTTAACATAGAATCAAAAATGTAAGCAATTTCCTATTATTCCTAAAATTTAAAAAAATAAATATTTAAAATATATTAATATTATTTTATCTTTTCAACCCCCCAATCTTCTTAAATCCATGATTTCTTTGAATAATTTAATTGTTAATAGATAATATACACATACAAAAATAAATTGAAACTCAAAAATCTAAATTTAGTATCTAACCTTTCATTTTAAAATCATATGGTTATCAGAAACCAATGATGATTTAACGTACATTTTAATAATTATAGGGAAATTATATATTTTCCATGAAATCATATATTTTTTTTATAATGTTGTTTTTTATATAAAAATAATTACATTATAATGAAAATAAATCTACCTCAAGATTATAAAACTTACATTTCCTAATAAAAAAACTGATATTTTTCTTTCTTATTACAGCATAACAATATACCTATAACCAAATTAAAATATAATATAAATCTGAGTAGTTTGGAAGAATTTTAAATTCAAAATTGAATAAATTTAAAAACGTGTGAAAATTATCCATTTTTTTTTTATCAAATTTATTATTTTTTCTTGAACAAAAATTTACTTTTATTTTAGAGAAAAATTTTCATACATGATTGTTCATTTTTCGAAATTTGTTTTTTTTTATATAGATTTTAAGAAACCAATATCTCATTTCAGTTTTTTCATTTATTGTCACCCCGATGATTAAATTTAGAGTTTCTTGAAAAAAGGAAAAGGATTTTTATTTGTAAACAAATATTAAACAATCTATCACATGTTATTTTAACAACAATGGAGCATATATTGCATTTTTTAAAATATATACCAATTGAAATGATTACAAATTTTAAAAAAGAAACTTTCAACAACATTCCAAGTAAAAAAAGTAAATTGAATTAAGGTCAAAAATTCAGTATCTAGGTTAATAAAATTAGGTTAATAAAATGTGTAAAAAGGAAATAAAAATAAATTTTATTAAATTGTAATTATTATTTGTCTCAAGTAAAACTGAAAGTATATATCTTAAAAGTGATACTCACTCAAAATGATCCCTTCAAATATTATATTATACTATTAAGAATTCTGAAAAAAGTATAAAAATCTTTTTTTTTTTATACTGGTAGTGTGGGATAATTAAAGAAAATTAGACCACAATAAAAATAAAAGAAAATAACAAAAATAACAAAAAAATTAAGATGAAAAATTGAATACCATTTAAATAACGAAATTAAAAACCATAAATTTTTGCTATTTTTCTTTTTTTAATTTACAAAACTAAAAAAAACTTGGACATTTTTACATTATTTTCCCCAGTATTTGAAAGAATTAAGTAAAAATCCTAGATTTTACTAATTTATTAAAGGTTTTGGAAAACTTTATTGTACTTTTTTTAATTTAAGAAATAATAATAAAAATTATTCAATTTTCTTTTTATTTCTCAAATTAAAAAATTTACATTTAGGGTTTCAAAAATTAACATAATTGTATTGAACCCATAAAAAGATTATCAATAATCAATAAAAATTCCATAATACCTCATAAATGACCGGTATTCTGATACCAGTAAGTTTTTTAATATAAAATAATCCAGTAAAATGTTTTGTTTTACTCAAATCTATTGTATTTTTTTTTAAAAAAACCCGAGACACAGCCTTTCAAAGTGGAGTACTAGGTACCCCAATTTATCTAATATTTAACAAGGTAGAAAATCAATAAATTTAACACATATTCCCTTCTTCACACTTTCTTTTCACAAAAAATAGATTTGTGTATATTCTGGATTAGTTAGAAATTCTATTGATTGTTTAGTTGAAAAGTAAAGCCATTAAATCAAAAACAATGTAGGAAATCTATTAAACCTTTTTGGAAAAAAAGTTCGACCTGATTTTTAATTAGTTACTTTAATTGAAAATAAAAACCAAGAGGACGATTGATTAATAAAAGAAAAAACAAATTATTTCAAAGAACATGTATGAATCAACATAATAAGGGTTTCTAAACTCTCCATTATGTAGGGCCTTTTATTTGATTGATCTATCATTAAAAAATTTATTCAAAAAAATGGTTATTTTTGAGATCTCCAAAACCACACGATATTTTATAAATCAAGGAGATTTTAATTGATTTTCTTGATTTGATTGAAAAAAATCAGACGAATTATTCTTGAAAGATAAGTTGTTTCTTCCATTAATTGATTTTATGTATGGTTTTCAAGCACTATTAAGATTCACTAATAAAAACCACGTTGAAATTTGATCCCTAACTATAAATATAATTTTTACTTTAAAAAAGTGGAAATTTTTTTAGATAAATAAAAATTGAAGTAATTTTAACAAGGTATGAAACAAAAGTTTTTCAACCTATCCACAAAATATTCACCAAACTTTAATTCCCATATTTATAGGATTCAATTAAAAAAAAATGTTTTATTCACTCTCTGTTAAAAGAACTATAAATTAAATTAAATTAATTAAAAAAACAACACCAAATATAAATGAGTATATATTGTATGAATATAACTTCGCAATTATTTTAAAATATAGAAATTTATCTTGAAAAAAAGAAATATTGTTGGAATGAACTTAATTCTTATAATTCGAGTTGTTACAGTTTAAAAAAATTTTTGAGTTGATTCAAAAACACTCACACTCAAAATCTTCTTCAATGTTACCCAAACTGCTTAAACGGGTGAATTCGATAATTTGAAATGCCAACCACATAACTATACCCCCACTCTTTTTTGAAACAACATTTATTAAAGATATAAAAATCTTTACCCTTTAGGAAAAAAAGTGTAAACACATTTTATATTTGTATCATTAAAGAAAATGAAAATTAAAATCAATTAAGAGAAGAAACCAATTAACTTTTAAGAATAACCCATTATATTATTTTCAATCGATCCAACTAATACAATTTATATCTACTTTCTTAATGAAATTAAAGTCTAGTTTTGGAGATCTGAAAAATAATTAATTTTTGAACAAATTTTTAATAATTGATCAATCAAATAAAAACCCATACAAAAAGATAGTATTAAAAAGAATGTTATTGTACTGAATACTTCATTTAGTCTTTATTTCTTTATTTATTCTTTTTTTACTTGATCTTTCTTTGAATTTTCAGTAATGTTCTCAATTAAAAACCTGACTTCAATTTTTTTCCCTGTTTAACTTTTTTTCCACAATGGTTAAAAACAATCCTCAATTTATAAAATAAGAATTTTTATAACTTTATTAGAAACTTTTTTTATCACTTCTAATTTATAGTGATACCTTCCTAATCTTTTTATTTTTTTTGGTTAAACACTCTATAAAATATTTTTATTTAGAAAATGCAAACCAACTTGAAATTTCATCTAAATGTATTATTACTTTATCATTTTTAAACTCATTTAATCTCCTAAATATTGATATTCCGAAAATCTAAAATTTATTGTTTTCACTAACATATAAATTAATTATGTGACTACTTTTGGAGAGTTGCTCTAATCATTAAACTTTATCAAAATTTTGATTTAATAGTTAATTAATTTTTTTTAAATTTACGAAAGGAAAGGTTAGTATTTTGCATTTGATCACCACCTTGCCATTTTGTTAAAAATTTTCGAGTTGTGAAAAAAAAATAATTTATTTCTCAATATTTAGTTGAACTTTCCAAGTTTTTAATAAAAAATTTTTTCAATCTAAAAAAATGAGATACTAAAATAAAGTAAAGTTGACTATTTTCGCTTAAAAGAAATTATTTAGAAAATATATATCAACAGACAAAAAGTAAATTTAAAGTAATTTTTTAACACTATAAATTCATAAAAGACACTCTTTTAATTCAAAAGAAAGATGAAATTTTTGAAACAGATACCTTGTTATTTAAAACGGACAGAAACAAAAACATTTCAGAAAAAAGAAGATAAAATTTATGCAAGTTAAATGGGTAAACAAACAATACAGATTTATTTTTTTTAAATTTATATATCAAAAAAAATAATCGTCTACCCGCGTAAAAATTTTGCGATCACTAAAAAATATTTTGAATCAAAAAAACACAAACAAATAAAAACAACTCACGATGTCTTCTGACACCCCCCTGGACGATTTAGAAAAACCCATACCCAAAAAGAAAGTTATCGAAAGTACAATTGGTACTTCAAGTGTAAATTCTGATCTAAGTGATAGTAATTTTAAACTCGACAAAATGGAGATCATAACACCGAAAAAAAATAAAAAAAAGCAAGGTGGTGATGGTGGTTTAAAAAACAGCTTAAGTTTCCGGAATTTCCAAATTTCTCAGCTCGGACAAACATTAAAAAAGGGGTTTAAGATTGCACGTGGTGATTTAGGTTTCTTACCTGAGGAAGATCAAAGCAACCATCAACAGAAATATCGCCACATGACCTTTTACAAAAGGAAAGCACCACCTCGAAACTTAATGGACCACCAAAATACAAGACCAAGGTTTGCAAACAATGGCGATGTAAATTTAGAATCTGGATTTATTGATGCTGACTTTGTAAATGAATTTGGTAAAACTAAGTCCTCAAGCAATTCTGATCAAGAATACCTGAGAAGAGAGAAGAAAAAGAAAAGGAACAAGAATCAAAGCAAGAATGAGAAGGACAAAGCTCTTCATAAAGAAGATCATGTTCAAAGAAAAAAAAACAAAAAGAAAAAAAAGAAAAGAAAAAAAAAGCGCAGAAGGGCTCAAAAGCATGATGAATATTGGAAAGCAGAGAGAATTCCCTATTTTATTTATTTTGTCTCTTTTCTGGACGTTCTTTTATTAATCATTTCTATTTGGAAGAATGGCGGGCTTGAAAGTCTCAAAAAAAACCCTTGGTTTGGTAAATAATTTTCTTCAAGTTTTTTTTGATTCCAATTTGGATCCACTTTTGAAACAACAAGACTCCAAAAGCATAGCTTTTGTATATATTGTTTCTAGTTTTTCTCTATGTATTTCTACTATTTTTTTGTTTTTTTTTCTCTTGTTCTTGGGTCTTTTTCAAAACTTAAGACCAATTTGTTACCAAAAGCTTCTTTAAACCCCCAACAAACTTCAATGGTACCATTTTGATTGTAAAGCTAAAAATTTTTTAAAAATTATTCCCTTCTTCACTGATCGTTTTAATTTACCAAACTCTTGTTTAACTTTCAAAAGGACCTTCGATGGAAATTTTAGTTGATATGGGCGCAAAAGAAGCCAACAAAATTAAAGATGGCGAATATTGGAGATTCTTTACTGCAAGTATGTCTTTTTTTTGAAATGATCAAACATCAACTTTTTTTTTTTTTTTTTTCCTTTAATTTTTCACTATTGTGTTGTAATAATTATCAAGTGATAAAAAAATTTTTTCCTTTATTTTAAGGGTAGAAGTGACAAAAAAGGAAAAACCAATTATTTGTTTGTGTATAAATAGAAACAAACGTATATTTTCAAAGTCGTCAATTCAGCTAAGATAAACAAAATATTTTGAAAAAATTAAAACGAAAAAATATTGAGACTTTTTAAAAATTTGTCAAAAAAAAATCTTATGACTTTTAGAAAGCTTTTCAAACACTTTTAAAAGGAAAAAGTGTTGGAAAGTATTTGATAGAGCTGTAAATTTTCTAAAAGTGTTTTAAAGTTTGAAAAAACTCAAAGATTGATCGAAATAATGAGATTTTTGTAGTGCTGTGAGGCATTCTGGAAAACTTTTTTTTCAAGTTTTTTATTTCAAAAAAGTGATGGTTCAAAAATTTTGAAAGAAATTTATCTTCCCATTTCAATCTTTACACCCATTTAAAGGTTATTTCCTTTTATTAAAAAAGAAAAGTCAGAAAAATGTTTTTTATATAAATATTCCTCACTTTTTGGAAATTTTATTTATCGATAAGCTTTGAATTAACGGATCTAAAAAAAAAACAAACATCCTCACCTCTTTAAAAAAGTTGTGCCAAATTAACAAAAATTGATTTTATGATCAAAAAATTTCTAGTCTTTTTTTCATTTTTGGATCTTTTTAAAAAAGAATTTATCTTTTCTTAGTTTTCTTTTGAGTTTTTTTTTTCCAAGACGAATTAATCAAATTAATCTGTGTATTTTTTCAGATTAAAAAACAAAATGTAACCTAAATTTGTTTTTAATTCCAAATTTACAAAAAAAAAAATAAAATTTGAAAAAAAAAAAAGCAATTAATAATCCAAAAAAGAGTTTTTATTATTATTATTTAAATCTTGAGTTATTAAACTTTCCAGAATTTAAAAGAATTGAGTAAAATCTATATTTTTTCTCTTTTCTTTTAAATTCTGGAAAAGTTAAAGGCGTTTTTTTTTTTTTTATTTTTGAAATAAAATTTATTAAATTTTATTTTTATTTCTAAAATTAAAAAATCTAAAGAAAGGTACCGTCAAGTGACATAAAGTGCCGTTCAAGTACCAAGTTTTTCTTTTGAATTTTAAAAAACACCATTATGCTTTTTTTTTAAATTCTCTGTTTTGATTAGAAAATCAATAGATTTTCGATAGGTTTTTTTTAAGCTTTTCTATATTATTTGTGAAGTGTTCTAGGTTTTTTTGAGTTTTTTATTTATTTGGAAAATCAATATATTTTCTTTAGGTTTTTTTTACTTTTTGAAATAAACAGAAAATTTTAATAAATTTTCGGTTTATTTCGAAAAGTAAAAAAAAACCTAGAACACTTCACAAATAAACAGAAAACCTCAAGAAAAGCAATGTTAGGCTTTTTTTTTAATCTTAGAAATTAAAAAAAAAAACATTGGTTAACTTTTCTTGAGTTTTGTGTTTATTTGGAAAAACAATATTTTTCGTTAGGTTTTTTTTTACTTTTCGAAATAAACCGAAAATTTATTAAAATTTTCTGTTTATTTCAAAAAGTAAAAAAAATCTAGAACACTTCACAAACAAAGTATAAAACCCCAAGAAAACCTAGGTACTTGACGGCTCTCTACGAACACTTTCAGTACTTGGCAACACTATACAGCTTTTTTGATTTTTTTTTGATATAAACTGAAAATTAAAGAAATTTTCCTTTCGTTTCTAAAATTAAAGAAAAAAATATACACAACATTAATTCCACGACTCTTGAACCTTTCCGAATTCCTTAATATTTATTTAGAAAATTTTTTAAAGACTTAAGAATAAGTATATTATCGACCATGTGTTAATAAACATGATTAACCTCCTTTTTTTTTTTTTTTTTTTTTTTGAATAATATTATGAATATTATTATTTTTTAATATATTATATATATTATTTTTTTTTAATTCTCATATTCAAATTTTGTGATTATTTTCATAGGCTGAGTAATTCCATAGAAAATTGTCTAAATCTTCAATAATATCTTAATTATTTCTATTTTTGAATAACTCATAATTTTTTGATTTGTTATTATTCGTAACATAAGAGTCTCTATTTAAATAATTTGCAAAATTTCTGAGTTTTAATCTCGAAGCTGAACCTTTCATTTTAAATATTTTTGTTGTTAATATTTCAAGAATTTAAAGAATAGAATAAATTAAAAATTTTATCCAATCTCTTTGAATTTTGGAAAACCCAACTACATTAGTTTCCAACTCCAACTATTTTCGAAATTTTTAATTCTGAAATTGCAATGTTCGATTTCTAGCTGTTAAAAGTTTTTTGATGACCAATTAATACTTTCAAATTCTGTTTTATTAAAAGACCAATAATTAATTAATTCATCAAAGCTTAGAATTTTTAATATTTGAATTAATTTAAATCTTCTTTTATATATTGTTATTCTTGCTATGACAGATTCATTCTTAATTTTGATTTTATAAATTATTATTAGGGAATTTGGTTTTATTAATAAAATTTTTGTATTTTTTTTTTTATTAATCAAGTATTGATATCTTTAAACCCTCTCTCTCTCTCTTTTTTGTTAAATGATATATCTGTAACCCATATAATAATTGACAATGTAATACAGCTTTAAAAAAATAAATTTTCAAACCATTATAAAATTTCTTTTTTTCAAAGGTATTGATAATTTTTCGAAATTGATCTTCACTTTATCAAGGTTGAATTTTAAATGAGTTTTTTTATCTAGCCAAATACCAAGATATAAAATTTACTTTGGAATTAAAGTTTTTTAAGTTTTCTCATTATTTGTGTTCATTTCAAAATTTATTTTTATTTTATATTTTTTTTGTAATTGAAAATTGATTTCTATCAAAACGAGTTTTTTATTGATTTTTACACATCTAAGAAAAAAAAATTCAAAAATATTCTACATCATCTAGATTACAATTTTGTTATTGGGATCTATAAGTTTAAATAGTTTGGTTGTATTTTTATTTAAATTCTTTTCTAATCTTTGAATATAGCATCTCATAGGTTTAAAATCCGGACCATTTTTATATAAAAGTTATCTGATCAATAGTTGGAATTTATACTTTTTTTTTTTATTTTTTTATTATTTCATATTATATGTCCTTAATAAAATTAAGCACTATTTTTTTCTGATTAATATTTTTCGAAATTAAGAACTAACTTAATTCAATTAATCACTGTGATGATTTTTTTTAGAATAAAAAAACACTCTCAACTTTTGAATATCGAAAATATTTTTTGGAATTAGTGTGCACTTTTTTATTTTTTTTTTAATGAAAAATTTGGGTTGAGAAAAGTTTTAAATAAAAGAATAAGTTAATATATTAAATTAGAATGCTTTTCCAGAAAGTTTATCCTTTTAGTTTAACTTTTTTTTTATTCTACCATTTAAAACTAAAAAAAACATTTGAGGACCAAATTAGTGCCTTTCGTGAAAAGAAAATTCCCATAATTTAGAATTTGTTTTTGTAAATGAGTTAAAACAAGATAGTGTATCTAAAAATATACATAATTTCAAGGTTGAAATCAATGATTTTGGCAAAAAAATGTTTTCAAGAAAAAGCTAAATTGAAACTTTATTTATTTTTATTTTATCATTTTGTTTTTTTAATTGTATTAATGGAAAGTATTTGATCAGTTTTTCATTTTTAGTGTTTTTTGGTTTGTAAGGACATATCTTGTCTTTGATTACGAATATAAGGTATTTCGAAAAATGTGGGAATTTTTTTTTTACATTTCATAAAAAATAATCTTTGTTGGTGAAGGTATTCGTTAATTGAAAATATCAAATAAGTTTAATATTAATACTGATTGAGCCAATAACTAAGGTATTTATTTCAAAATGTGTTACATTGGAATGATTCAAAAAAATGAAAAAAATGAAAAAAAATAGCACCGTTTTTTTTTTTTTTTTTGGAGAAAACAAGGTATAACCAACATTAATAAAAAAAATGGAAATATGGAAAAGGTACAAATGATTTTTTAAACATAAAATGCATTTATATGTTTTCGATTCTATTTGAAAATTTTTTTGATATAAAAAAGTTATGAAAACGATTTTTTCGATCAAAAAGAAAATAATAAACACCAATTTTCACCCCTCAAAAATTTCAGATAAAATGAGATCAGAAAATTTAATATCTTTTATTTTATGTAATACAATACTAAGAAACCAATTGAATTATTATCAAGAATCAATGAATAGTAGTTAATGATTTTGGACATTTAACCACTTTTTCGAAGATTGGGTTTAATAGAGATGTTTTTTTTTTAAATTTGCCCTGCTTTTTTGGAAATAACTTAGAGTAGTTTTATTCTGGAATTATAAAGGATACAAACAGTGTATATATTTTTTTACTGGGTTATACCTTCTACCAATTTTGAAATCTAGGGAGATTCTTTATGATAAATTTTAATTATTCATGCAATTTGTTAAAAAATTTTTCAATTTTTATTCTTAATTTTTTTGAAATTTTTTGTTTTTTTGATTTTAGAATGGCAGTTTATTTTTTTTATAATTTATCATTTTCCTCACAAGTATGACATTTTTACCAATGGGAAAACTACAAAAACATGCCGTTTTCATACGTATGACAACCCAAACAAAAGAGTTATTAAAAAAATTGAGTTTAATTGTCATATTTCCACTTTTTTATTGATCTTACTACATCTTAAAAATTTTTTAAATATTCAAATTGAAAATTCTACCAATCTATAATACTCTCTTTGATAAAATTTGGAGAAGAGAACAGCTTTTTATAAATAATTTTTCAATCAACCCTGAAAAGATTAATTAAGTTGTAGATCAAATAACGTGTCACACTATAACAAAATGTAACTACACACACATACACATTATATTTTACCCATTTTTATATTGCTTGAACTTAATATCCTATTCCCAATTCGTAAAAAAAAAAAACAATAAATATCTTTCTAAAATTTTAATAAAAAAAATCATTAAAAGTGTTTCTTCATGTAGGTGTTATCCATTTATTAATGAATTTGGCATTCCAAATTCGTGTCGGAGCTCAGCTTGAAAAAATTTTTGGGCCTACTAGGATGATCATCATTTATATTATATCGGGTATTGGTGGAAATTTATTGTCTGCCATTTTCTTACCCAGTTTGGTTTCTGTAGGTGCATCTAGTTCACTTTATGGACTGGTTGGTATTTTATTTTGCGATCTTTTTCAGAATTGGAAAGAAATTAAAAATCCGAAACGTTCCTTGTTTAAATTAATAATAATGGTTGTTGTCAGTTTATGCGTCGGGCTATTTCCAGCAATTGATAACTTTGCACATGTTGGTGGACTTATTGCTGGCAGTTTAATGGGAATCATTATCCTGCCATATATCCATTTTGGTAAAGCACGTAAATTCTTGGTATTAATAGCTATACCACTTCTTTTGTTATACTTCTTTTTGTGTTATTATTTCTTTTTTAAGGATGTTGACCCAAATGGTTGGTGTCCAAAATGTACATATCTCAATTGTTTACCAGTAAAGGATTGGTGTAGTTCCACGAATGGTACAAACCAAATGGAATAAATTTTGTTATTTATCTTTTCTTTCTTTATTTTTCTTTATTTTTTTTTATAGAAAATATTTATTATTTTTTTTTAATTTTTTATAAAAACAAAAAAACATTTGGAAATAGCTAATTTTTAATTTAACATTTGAATAATAATTTGATTATAAATCCAATTTTTCTCTTCTTTTTATCCTTTGTTTTTTTAATTTAACTTTTTCAGAATTTAAGGGAGCAGCTCCGCCACACCAAACTTGAATATTTTCAGTTTTTATAAAAATATATTTTGGTGTGCTAAATTTCTAAACTCTTGAATTTTTTAAAAAAATCAATGAAAATTTTTAATTTTACTATTATTTTCAATTACAATTTATAAGAAAAAAATTAAAGAATAAAAGAAATTAACAATGATTGAGGGGCTGTTAAAATTATTTCTTTTTTGTATTTTCAATTAATTTTTAGTATTTATAATGTGGAAATTTGTATTTTTAAATTAGTAATAATATACAATAGAATTCTAAAAGACTTTGCTTTTCACTTTACTATTATGATAAATAAAATTGAAAAATTAAAGTTCAACAAAACCACTACTTTCGTTAACCTTTCATCATGAATAATAAAGTTTATTTACAATATAGTCAACATTCAAGAACTTCAAATTCATGGATCTATTGTATTTATTGTTGTTAGTAGTACTACAATTTTGAAAAATCTCTAGTAAAGAAAACAAAAATTTTTTATTTCATGTTTGAAATTCCAAATAACAGAAGGAAGATTTTTAATTTAATTCAACTACGATATAATTAATAGTTGTAAAGATAATAATTAATAGTTTTCTAAAATGCAGTGCTCATTGAATAAAACTGAAATACAGAAAAAAAATTCCTTATGATAAATATTGCCATTTTCGTAGAGTGCCTAACTTTTCCAGAATTTAAAAGAATAGAGAAAAATATTTGATTTTACTTCATTCTTTTAAATTCTGGAAAAGCTAAGGTGTGGGTTTCTTGGGATTTCCTCTGTAATTTTTGTTTTTAGAAATAAAAAGAACCCTCGAGTATGCCTAACTTCTGAAAGAATAAAATACCCCCCCCCCGCCACTTTTTTCAATAATAATCAAAATCAAAACAAATGTTTTAAGTCAAAAGAAGATGTTGTGAAAATTTAGTCCTATTTAAAATTTAAAAAAATTCCAGAATAAGAAAAAAATACTTCATCAATTTTAAAAAATGTACAATTGGCAGAATATAAATTCTAGTCTTTGACACTATTTTTAATAATGGTATTCTTATAAATATTTAAAACCCTTTCAAGTAACATAATATATCTATTTTTATATTCTCAGAGAGAAATTCCAAAAACTTTCTCGGTTTGACTGTCCACTTTAATTGTTTATATAAATATATTTGTTGATTATTGCCATTTCAAAAAATAAAAAACATATTCTAATAAGAAATTATATTTCATCTGACAACCCTGTGACTATTTTCTCTTTCTTCTACTACAGTTCTCCACACTTTTGATTTTGAAAAAATTATACTTTTTTATAAACTTTCCCCAAAAAAAAAAATAAAAAAAATATCAGTTTAAACATACACTTCCTCAAATATGGAAAAAGTAATAATACCAACATCAAATTTTTACAAAAATTTTTTTGGAAAAGTTGGCGTGTTATTATTTCAAAATGTATCAATTTTTTGAACTTCTTTTTTTTTCAATTTTTAGGAGATAAACTTATGTACCATGAGATAGGAAATTTTTTTTATGTAATATGTATTATTTTGAAGACGGTTATCATTATTTAATCTTAGTCAATTGAAATACCAACTATTTTTTTCTTCAATTTATCTTTCAAGATGTCTCTGATTTATTATATTGTATGTGATACTGATAAATCCATACAATTGTTTTTTCAACATTTTTGTCCACTTTCTGTTTTTGAAAAGGTTTTGATGAGTTTTGAATAAAGAACTTTATTGATCAAAATCTAAAGAAAACTTTTACATTTGTTAATAACAATACTTCAGTTGGAAAAAATATGTTTTAAAAGTTGGTTTATAAGACCTATAAATGTAAATTGATCTAAAAATTTCAATTTTTTTTGAGTTTATCAGTATTAATGTGATTTTCAAATCATTTTTTGATAAACACTGTGAAGGTAGAGGTGGGGTACCTGTGTACACTAACCCTCTACTTAAATATAGCTTTTTCTTAGAATTTTGTTTGATTATTTTATAAGTGATCATTTTCAGGTTCACTTAAGGTCTACAACCCCTGAAAAAATGAAAAAAGGATTATCTTGTGTAGGGTGTAGTGGCTTGTTAATTTGGTTCTTATCTGATCGATCTTGGGCTTGGTATAGGTTTTTAAGTTGGTTCAAAATGACAATTTTTGACAATTTATTTTTTTTTTTTCCAAAATCCGAATTGTAGAGTGTAAAATTTATTGGTTTTTGAGAAGAAATTCTAATTTTTGGGTTGTAGAAGAAAATTTTTATCACTGTTTTGTCAATTAACTAAAACCAAAAAATATAATAAATTTTTTTAAAAAACTCCAAATAAAACCAAACCTAATTTAAAATTTCAATCAACAATCTACATAACCACATTTTTTATATATTATTAACCTACCAATAAATTTTACACTCTACAATTCGGATTTTGGAAAAAAAAAAAATAAATTGTCAAAAATTGTCATTTTGAACCAACTTAAAAACCTATACCAAGCCCAAGATCGATCAGATAAGAACCAAATTAACAAGCCACTACACCCTACACAAGATAATCCTTTTTTCAGATTTCAGGGATGTAAACCTTCAAGGATCTTAAACTGGACTTTTGAAAAAAAATCAGGTAAAAATTAAAAAATGAAATATAAATCAAAAATGTTCGAAACTCCTGATCAAAACAAATACTGTTGAATCTAGTCTTTTTGAATTAATAACCATACCAATTAAGTATAATCAAGAAGTTGCAGAATCATAATTATTCTCAATACAACCCAAAAATAACAAGAAAAATACTTTCCATTTTTTAGATTTTTTGCAAAATCAAAATTACAATTTGATGACAAATAAAAAATTTCAAAAAGAATTATTTGAGCTTAAAAAGCAAACCGAAATCTGTTTTTCAAATGGCGAATATGAAAAGGTGATTCACCTTTTAAAGCCAACAAAACAAAGTGGGAAGGACTTAAACATCCGACAATTAAGCGAAGGCCATGCACAACTGGTCCAATGCCAAGATCTGTTAGCCAGATGCTATGAACGTGTTGGTGCAAATAAAAAAGCAATCAAGGTGTATCAAAAGATCGTCACTTTTACCATTCCTGCACTTCGTGACATCAAATCGATCCCAAGACAAATCGGCGTCATTATTCCTAGGGTGGAGTATTCTTTGTTAAGGATTTGTGAGCTTGAGGAAAAAGATCATTTAATTGAGTCTGCGATTAAGGGCTACCGAAACTTTTTAACGCTTGTCTTAAGGGACAACATTTTCCAAAAGGAAACCTTTTTCGATTCAAAGCCTATTGGGATCGCATTATTCCGATTAGTATATCTTTTGCTAATCAATGTGTGCAGCTCGATTTATCCGTCGATCAAAATTAAAAATTCCAAGATCTTAAAAACACACTTTGTTCCCTTTTCTTTGCCTGAAGAAACTTATTTGTTGCTCTCTATATTAGAAAGGATGGTTAGTCAAGAGCCAAATCTGAAAATTAATGTCAAGTTATATCATAAAAGGAATCCTCATTTGAAAGGATCGAGAGCTGTTTCTAGATTAAAATCTGAATCAAGTTTAGCTTTGTTAAAGAAAAATCAAGAGCAATTTAAAACAGTAGCTTTACTTGAAACTAACCCACAAGAAGAAAAAGAGAAAACAAAAGAGAAAACAAAAGAAAAGACAAAAGACAAAGAAAAAGTAAAAGAAAAAGAAAAAGAGAAAACAAAAGAAAAGACAAAATCGGAAAAAAAAAAAACAAAAAATCTTGGAAATCACAAATCAAAAAAAAAAGAAACTAAAAAGGTACCAAAGACAAAAGCAAAGACAAAAACAAAAACAAAAGCCAAACCACAAAATAGAAGAGTTGATCGAGAAAAATATCAAAAAAATCGAATGAAATCAATGTCTATATCAACATTTTCACCAACAAACGATAAAACAGAATTTAAAAATGAAAAAAAATTATTAAAGATGAGATCAAAACAGAATTATGATACAAATTCAGATTTATCAGAATTAAAGCAACCAAACAAAAGGGGCAAAGGCAATCGAAGTGGTAAAGGTAATAAAAGCAATAGTAATCATAAGACATCAAAAAAAAATAAAAAGCTTCCAAAAGATCCTAATAAACAAAAAGCTAAAGCAAAGTCAACATCAAATTTAAAAAAAAAGTTAACCAAAAAGAAATATCCAAAAGATAAGACTAAAATTATTAACGCAATTCCAAAACTTTTTGATTTATTCCCTATTGCAAGTTCAATGAAAATGAATATGAAGGATTTATCAAAATATTTTGAACTAGCTATTAAAACGAACCCAAATAATTCACATTATTTATTCCAACTGGCATTTGCACAGGATTATGATGAAAATCCAGAACTTTCTTTGATCACAGCAGAAAATATCCTTTTTAAAACCCCAAATAATATTCCAATGATTTTATTAAAATTAAAAACCTTAATCAATAAATTATCAAAAGAAGAAGATGCCTTAAAATTTGCAAATAAATATTTAAACATTTTCAATTCTAAAAAAAATGAAAGCAAGAAAAAGAAAAGGAATAAGAATAAGAATAAGAATAAAAATGGAAATCATGTTGTTCAAGAAGAAGAAGAAGACGAAGTAGAAAAAGTGAAAAAAGAAGAAAAAATGAAAAAAGAAGAAAAAAAAGAAAAGAATGACGATGATAACCGTTATGATGATGGTGATGGTGATGATGATGATGATGATGAGGAGGAGGAGGGTGATGATTACAATTCATTTATAATACAAAAATTAAAACAAATAATTGGGATCTGTCATGCAAAAATTGCTGATAAATCACAAAATGAAAACAAGAGATTAAAACACCAAAAATTGTCAATCCAAACACTCGACGATTCTTTTAAAAAGGATCCAACTGATCCTGATGTTGCATTTAATTTGGCATTACTTTATGCAAAGTTGAGATGGTTAGACGATGCCACATACTATGCGCGACTGGCTTTAAAACTGAATCCACACTCTTCCCCAAGACCATGGGAGCTACTTGCTTTAATAATGACCGCCAAAAAGCAATTCAGAGTAGCTGCCGAAATTTGTGAAGCTGCAATGGTGCAATTTCCTGAATCCATCGATTTAATATTATTAAAGGCAGACATTTATTACAAATTAATGAATATTAAAACCCAACGAGTATTTTTAATTTATAAGCAAGCACTTGATTTATGGAAAAAATTATTTTTAAAGAATTTAATTAAATTGGGGATCTTAGTTGACCTTCGTAAGCAACAATCCCAAAAATCAAATATTTCCTCGTTACCTGAAAATTTATCCTTACTTATTCAAAATTTTGAATCTGGTGCGCTATTAGGCAGAAGCTTAAATGAAATGGTAATTGGGCTAACAGCAAATAAAAGGAAAAAAAAAGCAAAGCAAAATGCCAAGAATACGGATCAGAAAGGCAAAGGAAGTAAAAGTGGTGGCAGTGGTAGTGGTAGTGGTAGTGGTAGTGGTAGTGGTAGTGGTAGTAGCAAAGAAAATAATATTAAAATCAATAAAGAAAATCGTAAAGATTATGAGAATTATAATAAAGCTTTAAAAAATAAGGATTATCCCAAAACTTCAAATTCAGATCTAGGTAGCTCTGATTGGAGCGAAACTCAAAGTTCAGGTGATCATTGGACTGAAAGCTTTTTAAATCAAGGACTATTGAATAATCAAATTTCACTCAATAATTTAAAACAATTCGGAAAGCAATCTTCACAACAAATTAATCAAAAGCAATTTGTTCGATCTGCTTTATTGACCTATGCCAAAATCTGGAATTTGGCAGCGAGATCTTATATCAAAATTGGTAAATTGGATGACGCCCTAACGTGTATTAGAGAAAGCTATATCCTATCAATAATAATGCCAGATTGCTTCTTTGCCCATGGGTTAATAGAATATGAAAAGCATAACTTTGCAAATGCATTGGACGTTTTTGAAAAGGCATTACTTTTAGATCCCAACCATATCGAATCTTTATGTTATAAAGGCCTTGTCTATTTAAAGCAAGCAAAGCACGAGAAAAATATCGAGAAGGGCCAAAAAATAAATATCGCACTTACTCATTTGAAATCTGCGGTGAAAATGAGCCCCTCTAGTCATTTAGCATGGAAAAGTTTGGGTATCGCTAGAAAGCACCAATCGCAATATCTCGAAAAATCAAATGGAAATACAGAAATTTGGAAAAAGGCTATTGATTGTTTAAATAAAGCCACAAAACTTGAAAGTACTAACCCAGTTTATCCTTTTAAAAATATTCAATTCATTCTTTAGATTTATATTGTATTTATTTTTTTTTTGTTTGTTTTTATCTCTTTCCCGTTTTTTTTCTATTTCCGCTTTTTTCATAAGCAAAATGAAAAAAAAATTCAAGGCATTTAAAAAAAATGTGAAAGAATTTTTAATTTATTCGAAAGATTAATAGAATCATAAAATCTAAAATTTATTTTAATTTTTTTTTTTTATACAAGAAAAATAAAAAATAATTCTAATAAAACAATAGATTACAATTATTAAAATTTTTCAAGTTCCAAATGGGAAATTAAATATATATATATATATATATATATCTAATTATAAGTCCTTATTTATTTCTGAGAAAATTTAATGAATCCTTTGATAAAAAAAATATTATATTATCACATTTATGCAAAATTTAAAAAAATATTTTAACAAATACAAAGGATGGTGTATAAAATTAATTAAGAAAATGAAGAATTATTGAATTTAATTAAAAATTTGTTAATTGGTAATAAATTAATTTTTCAATTCAAAAAAATGATCGAAATTAATATTAGAGAATTTGAAGATAGCTGTGTTAAGTCACGATCAAGCTTCAAAAATCGCAATTATTTTTCACATATCGCGATATTATAGAAGATCGCAATAATCTATAATATCACAAATCGAATATTCAATAAAATGACAATAATTTGCAAAAAATCATGATAAAAGTCAAAATATTATGATAAAAATTAAAATCGCAACATATAATAGTTGATGGGTTTTTGGGCTAATTCAGCAATATTTTTTACAAAGCAATATTTTGTTTGATCAAAAAATAGATCCTAGAAAAAAAGTTATTCTTTGAAAAAAAACAAAAAAAGGATATTTGATTCAATTCGTATAAGATCAAGAGTTTTCATTCTCTTTTATTTTATTTGGTTGAAATATTGATTGATCCTTTTTGATCACCAAACATCATAAAAAAGACAAATAAATACTTTCTCAGTCATTCTTGGTGTTGTGAATTACATTGAATAAAAAGGATTCTAAAACAACCAATTTTTCAGATGTTATTTAAAGAATGTGTTATTGGGTTAAAACATTTTCAATATTCTCTGAAAGCTGAAAGGAGTTATGGATAATTGTTCAAAATATTTCACCACAACCACAACTTATCACGTCACCTCTTATTAAGATTCTTTGGAAAGTTATTTTCTTCTTGTTATTCTTCTTCTCATAGCATCTTCGTATTGTACAGAAAATACAACTAGAGTTTATAGGTGTTTTTTTGATCTATCAAAAATAAGAAGGAAAATTACCCTTACTCTTTTTTCGTTATTTAACTTGCGAAGTTAATAACCCCATTTAAAAAAACACATCTATTAGAGACCAAAGTACATTGTTGAAATAGAATGTTGTTTGCTTGAAAATAAAATTTACAGGAGATTTTAAAATTGTTAAAAAAAAAAATGAAACGAAAAAATTTTTTTACAACTAAACAATAATTCCCAGAACTTTTTTAAAACTTTGAGACTTTCAGAACGTTCAAGTACTTGTGAAGACTTTAAAACACTTTTAAACATTTTCTAAAATTTTTAAAAGGGGAAAAGAGTTGTAAAAGTCTCAAAGATTGATAATATTCACAAGATTTTTTTGTAAAAGAGATTTCAAAAAAATAATTTTTTCACTATAATTATTTTATCTCCGATTTTATGTGGTAATATTACGATTTTATGATTATTGAGATAAAGCTGGACTAATCACGATTTTTTTAATATTATCTATAATTTATTTATAGTATCGTGATAATATGTATTATTATGAAAACCTCTCATGAATTTGAATTTAATGAAAAAAATATGAAATTAATAAATAAAATGAGAAAATATTTCAATAATATTATATTGAATAATAAAAATTCTAAAAAAAATATATTTCATTTCCTGTAAAGAAATTATCTAAAAAATTAAAATAAAAACAATAAAATTAATTAATGACAATTATTATTAAAAATTTGAAGATTTAAAACTAATGGATATAATAGATATTTTATTCTTTAGAAAATATTTATGTTTCAATAAAAAAGTAAAAAAATTAAATTAGAAAATTTTTTGAGAAAATTCATTTTTGCAAATTGGACTCTAAAAAAAAAGAATGAGAAAGAATATCTTCTTAAAAAATTTTCTTTCGAAAAAATATTTTTATATTGGATCGATAACCCAAATGAAGGTTGATTTATTTTTTAAAAAAAAGAAATGTTATTTTTAGAGAAAGACGAAGATGAAGGAATTCTTTTAAATTTTACACCAATATAAATTAAGAACACTTGAGCTATATTTTTCTTTTAGCTCATCTAGAAAGGAATATAATTTCCTTGTAATCAATTATTAAATTCTCGATTTGGTTTCAAAAAAAAAAAACTGGATACAAGAATAGCGATTTGAAATTTATTATTTAAACTAGATAAACTCAAAAAAAATATAAATTTAAATAATTTATTATTGTCACAATCGATAGCAAAAAATTTTTTAATTCATTTAGTCAGATATTAGTTTACTATGCTATGTATAAAGAGATTAAAAATGAAAAAAATCAAAATTAGGTCGCTAAAATTATCTAAAAATCCATACTAATGTGAAGACGATCAGTTTAGAATCAAAACTGCATGACTTATTACATAAATAAATGACAATATTTTTTTTTTTTTTCTTTTGGTATTGTAAACCTTATTAATCAACAAATCAAATGAAATTTTTCTTCACTCAATGAACAATTTTTAATTCTAAGCATTATTTTTCGAGAGTTACTGATTTGGAGTTAGTACCAACAATGACTAACAAATGGTCCTTATTACTTGAGACAAATTGTAAGAAAAGTTTCTTAACTACAGTATAAAAAAATTTTTCATAATTAAGAAACATTTTTTCTTTTTTTCGAAACTTGGCTTAACAAAAGTTTTTTTTTTTTTTTTTTTATCTTTTCTGAATTGTAAAAGATAAAAACCCACATCTTTTTTACTTTAACAAACAACAGTAGTAAAATTCAAATCAAAAACTGTTTTTTAGAATTTATGAGTTTAGTTTCTCAAGATCATAAACAACAACAACAATCTAAAATTTACAATAACAACCACATGACGAACCGTTCAACTGAGACAGACAATAATAAAGGAATTGTTTTGAATCAAGAAAATTATGATCCGAATCGATTAACAACCAGAATGGTACAACCACAGGTAAGAAGAAAAAAACGGAAATGGAAGCAACCTAGGCAAGTTTTCAAACCTAAAAAAACAAAAAGCAACAATGATGAGCAAGAGCAAGAAAAACAAAAAAACAATAATAAACACAACAACAACAATAAACAAGAAGAAAGCAATTCCCTCAGAAAAGTGAATCCTTTGTTTCTGAATTTCAATGATCAAAATTTTGATTTGCCAACAGATGAAACACAAAACAATTTCCTTGCCAAAATCGAAAAACTACTCAAGAAAACAAAAAACAAATTATATTCAAAAACGGAATTAATTCAGTTTGGGCTTCCATCAAAAATTATTGGTTTAAACAGGAACAATTGTTTAAATTTCAAATTTTCTTTACAGGAATTAGATCTAACCAATCTCTTAGAACTTTTAAAATCAACAAAAAACTGTGTAACCAACTTCACCAAGCAAGGCATTGGCTTTGAAGAGATCCGATCAAGACTCATTCTTTATCTTTTAATTGTGAGAACAAAAGAACACCCAAGTAACGAATGGATCACAAACCATTACCAAAGGGTTGTTTATGATTTAGGATCCAAGCTACGTTTGTACCCAAAGCAGTTATCCCAATTGTATCAAAAAAAGCTTTACTTTACACCACTACACATTTTAAATAAATTAAAAGAAAGGTACCGAATTGAATTTACTGAAAAGAAACAGTCTCCGCTGTCTCAAATAGTTGGCAGTCCTTCTTTATTAACAAAAGGCATTATTTTGGAAATTTCTTCCATTCAAATACAAAAGCAACAAAGCAATATCCAAACAATGACAGAAACAGAAATGGAAGACTTCTTTTCAATATTTGATCAATTTGAACAAGAGGAGCAAAATGGTTTGAAAAAAAACGATTATTCAACAACAACAACAAAAATCACTCCTACTCATATAACAACAACAACACCACCAACAACAACAACTACTTCTTTTTCTACCTCTTCTCATATTTCTTCGACTTCGTCTTCATCTGCAATAACTACATGTTTTTCGAATTCGACAGAAAAAACCACAAACTCACAAAAATATCGGATTGAATTAACTGACGGATGGTATTCAATCAAAGCACTTTTTGATAAACACTTGCTTACTTTAATCGATGAAGGTAAATTGATCGAAGGATCAAAATTGCAAATACTTAGTTCACAACTTTCTGGTTTTGATAAAGTTGCCTCCGTTCTTGATTGCCTTTCCTCAGATATTCGTTTATCTCTTTCTTTTAATTCTACAAGAATTGTAAGCCAAAATACCAAATTAGGATTTCCAAAACCTAATCAACAATTAACCCCAATCAGTCTTTCTTTATTAAAACCAAACGGCGGAAATATTTTTTGTATCGATGTTATTATTCAAAGAAAATCGCCTATGTGGCTTACACAGAAAAAGTATAATTGTAATTTCAGCTTTAAGGATCCTTTACAAAGAAATATCGAATTTGAAAAGATATTTCAAAGAAACAATAATCAGGATAAGCATGATGAAAATGAGAGTAGTGTTCTAAATAATATGAATAACTCTTTCCAAAAGAAGGAAAGTGTCATTTATAATAGTGTAAATAAGACTGATAAAAATTGGAACCAAATGAAAAATGATAAACAAATTAATAATAATCATAATAATCCTAATAATAATACTCAAAATTACAGCAATGGTGATAATAATATTAATAATAATAGTAATAATAATACTAATATTGAACAGGTCTGTAATAATTCTAATCTCGTTATTAGCAATCCAAATATTAATATGAACATTATACAAAATGACAATTTGGTACAAAATAAAAATTCTGACCAAAATGTGAATAATCATAATAACAACATTAATAACAACAACAATAATAATAATAATACAGATATGGATATGAATATCTCAATGAATGGCAATTTTGTTAACAATATTAATAAAAATGATAAAAATGAGAACCAAATTACCAACAATAGTAGTCAAAAGAAATCTTGGGGAATCTCCAATAGTGGCCATTATAATAATAAAGATAATATTAATAACAAAAACAAAAATCATAATTCTATGAGTTTTTTTGAAGTAAAGGTAATAAATTACAATGCCGATTCAACAACTCATCAGAATGATAAAATTATTCAGATTTGGGATGATTCCATTCAATTGTGGAGAAAACTTAAAGAGGGAACTCGTGTAAAAATTTATAATTTAGATTTAAGACATTATTCTGGTTTTAATGAAAATTCAGAAACCTCTTTTTCTACAAATATCAAAACAAAATTTGAAATATTACAAGAAAATGTAAATCAAAATCATTTTATTCCGAGGGTTTTAACAAATTTACCAAGTTTGATACCTTTAACAAATCAATCAAAGAGTTTAAATTTTATTGGGATCTTAATTTATTATTCCGTCGAAAACTCAATATATTATCTAGCAGATGAAAGCTCAATATTAGCGAAAATCCATCTTTCTCAATATTCTGATTACTTTTTTATGAAAAATAGTATCGTTGGTTCATCGATTATAACAGCTCATGATATTTTTCCAAAAAAATATGATATTTCCACAAAGGTATTAACTTTTGAAACAAATAAATATTCCTTTTTAGCAAATAATAATCCTATTGAAAAATCTTTCTTACAAAGATACAATAAGTTAGCAACGTATTTTAACACAGAATTGGGCAAAAAACATAAATTACATTTAATGGGCCATGTAGATTGCATCGAAACCGATTTTGAAGATCTTTTTCTTTAAATTTTTTTTTATTTTATTTTTTCATATGATTTCATTAAAAATACTTTAAACAAATTGGAATCATTAAGTGTATTAAATTGAAATTAATTTATTTTCTTTTCTTTTATTAGATGTTTTATAATTTATTTTTTTTTTTTGAAATAAAAAAAATTACTGAATTTAATCAAAACTTAATTTTATCTTTTCGAGTATTTCTCTGTTTTCTTTTTCTTCGTTTTTTTTTTTTGTTTGTTTGTTTTTCTTTTAATTTTCTTTTTGATCTTTATTTTTTTTTCTCTTATTAATTAATTAGTTAGTGGGTTTCATTGGAAATGTCTTTTGTTTTTCTAGAATTTAAATTTATTTAAAAAAATCTAGGATTTAATGAAAATGATTTGAATCTCAGAAAACGAAATTGTTTTTTTAGTTTAAGAAATAGCATAATTATTTCTTAAATTATAAAAACATACCATTAGCTTTTCTTGGGGTTTGGGTTTATTCCAAAAATAGATCCACTTTTTTAATAAAATGGAAAATCCAAGAAAATTGTCGTTGGGTTTTTTTTTAATTGTTATTTTGATTTGAAAATCTATAGATTTTTGAATCAAAAAAAAAAAAAATAAAAATTCAAGAAAATTGCTATTATGTTTTTTATTACAGAATTTAAACAAAAAAGTCAAATCTCTAATTTTATCAAACTATTTTGAATCCTGGAAAAGGTTGTAACTTTAGGGCACTCTACAACACCCCACAGTACATGATGACACATATTTTTATTGACAAAATTATTATATTTATTTATTTATAAAATCCTAATTTCCCATCAAGAGTGATAGATTATTCATTTTTTTCTCTAATTAGTTTTAGATTTATATCTTAAAATGTTAATTTTTCTATTTTCCAATTAATAATTACATTATATTTTTTTTTTTGAAAACTTTAAATTTTTGGATAGGTTTTTTAAACCCTTTATTTCTAATTTATTTTGAGTTCATACATTCTTTTTTCGATTTGAAGTGCTTACTTGGTCAATTTTCACCGCAGTTTTATGAATTAATATTGGAAATAATGGATTTTTATATTTTAAAAATTTGTGACTTTTTAATTTTCCAAGAAAATGATTAGTTTAAGTTTTTTTCGTTTAGATATCTGTTGAACAATCCCATAAACAAATGGTAAATACATATTATTTTAAAATATTTATATTTCAACCCATTGGCTTAATTTTGCTGTTTAAAAATCAAATATTTTTTTTAAAAATTATCTTTTTTACATTTCAAAGTTTTTTATTGTAAATATTTCGTTTTTTTTTTCAATCCGAATTAATTTATATTTTTTTTCAGGTAATTGGTTTATTTAAAGTTTTATCGTATTTGTTTTAATTCCAAATTCTTGGAAAATTGTCAAAATTATAATTGATATTTATTTTTTTTAAGATATGGTTGTGTTTTATCAAAATTAAGTCATATACAAACATTTGATTGTTTTAGGCTAATTTTAATTTTATTAATTTAAAAAGTTCTGATTTATCTTATTATTAATCTGGATTGTGTATCATATTGATAAACACATATTCCTTCTTTTTTATAATAATTTTGTAGCCGATTTTTTTTTTTTTTTTTTCATTTTTAATATATTAATAGTGAGAATATTGAACTAAAAAATGTTATGTAATGTAGTAAAACATTTTTTATAAATCAATTGGGACAATAAATGATTCTTTTGTTTGATATTTTTGGATTTTAATAGTTTAAATAGTAAATTTGGCGTTGTAGTTATTATATATAATTATTATTTTGAAATTTTTTTGAGAATATATATTATTTTAATATTTTGAGAATTATTTATCTGAATTCCTTTTTAAAGTTTGAAAATCTTTAAAAAACTTAGATATAATAATAAAATTTATTAAAATTTTTACTATTTTTTTTATTTAAAAAGCATTAAAATAATTCAGATTGATTCATTATTAATTAATTAAAAAAAAAATTAAATTGAAAAGTTTTTAAATATATGTGAATTTAGATTTTTCTGGTTTTAAAAATTTTATTTTATTATAATTTTTAATTTATTGGCTTGGTTGTTTTTATCTGATTAATAATTAAACAAAAAAAAAAAATTGATTCGATTTCTTTTTATTGAATAAACAAATTATATTTTTTTTTAAGTATAAAAAATATCTTGAATTTCTAAAAAATTAAGTTCATTTATAATACTTGGTTTTTTTAGAAACCTTGTGGTTTTATTTTTAAAATCTAATTTTGTATATTTATATATGAATAATAGGAATCATAAATTTTTCAAAAGAAAACATCTATTTGAAAGAAATCTGAAAAGTGTAAGGATATTGAATTTTTCGAAAAAAGGGAAAAAAGGATCAAACTTTCCAAAAGAATAATTTTTCTGGAAAATAGCATTTAAAATGGGTTTTCTTTTATCTTAATCGGATTTTAACTCCATTTTTTAATTTTTATAGCGGTGAATATTTGTGTATTTATTATATTATTTAATTGAATATTTTCATTACAGTCAGTTTCACTTTTAAGACACAAACTTTCAACGAAATTTAAGGCACAATAAAAATCTCTAATTAAAGCACAAAATTCAAATTCTAGTAAAAATAAATTGTAAAAAAAAAAAATTCGAAATTTTGTGCCTTAATTTGTGGTTTTTTTGTGCCTTAAATTTCGTTGAAAGTTTGTGCCTTAAAAGTGAAACTGGCTGTAGAATAATTATCAGATAAGTGGTTTTTGTTAGTCTGGGTTATTTATAAGTCTAGAGTTAATACCTTTGAAATCAATGAATAGAACAAGCTCTGGGTATTAAAATTTGTTTTCTAGTTTAGAGTTTCTTATTTAAATAACTAAAAATTTGATGAATCTGCAATTGAGCTATAGTAGAGGATATATTGGTAACTGGGAAGATATAATTTAATATATTTGTTGATTTACAAATAAATTTCAAAAAAAAAAAAAAAAAAACTTCAAATCAAAAGAGAACAAAGAAATATTTTTTTTATGAAAGAGTCTTTTTTCCTTTTATTTTTTATACCCAACTTCGGTTTTCTTTCACTTTGCTTAGTCTTTTTTTTTTTTTTTTTTTTTTGGTTTTTATGGATTAGATCTAATGGTAAAGGGTTTTTTGTAACTTTTTGTTTATTATATACAACTCAAAACAAGGTGAGTATACATTTACCAATTCATTTGTTTACATTTACTATTCTTTTTTTATTTTCTAAAAAATTTTGGTAGTATTGTAAAAAAAAAAAAAATAAAAATAAAAATTACTGATTTTTTAACAATTATATCATATAAATAACTTCTTTATAAAATTAAAAATCTACCAAAAAGTTTCAAATGAGAACTTTTCTCCTCGGTTTTGGCGAATTGAAATAAATTAAAATTTTTTGAACAGTCAGTTTCACTTTTTAGGCACAAACTTTCAACGAAATTTAAGGTACAAAAAAAATCTCAAATTAAGGCACAAAATTCAAATTCTAGTAAAAATAAATTGTAAAAAATAAAATTCCAAATTTTGTGCCTTAATTTGAGATTTTTTTTGTGCCTTAAATTTCGTTGAAAGTTCGTGCCTTAAAAGTGAAACTGGTTGAAAAGTAATAATTTCTTTTAAGAACACAAGTTTTTTTAATCAATAATCTATGAGAAGTCTCTAAATATTGAACACGTTGGAAAACAATAAGCGTGTTTAACATTACTCCTATTTACTATTCAATAAATAATCGAAAAGGAATAATGGTGAAAAAAAAATACAAAGAAAGTCTGTCATATTTTCTTTAGCAAAATCTGAAAGAGATAAATTAAAAGAAAGATAGAATTATATTAATTTGTGCAAAATTCTCTAGAAATGGGAAGTAATTGTTAATCTCTCAATTTTTCCAAACAAAAGTTTTTTGATTCAGAATATAGAATAAAATCAAGTTAAAAAGAAGAAATTGTATCAAATATTAAATATACACAAGAAATAAATAATTTGTATTTATATTTTTTTTTTAAATATTTTCATTTTTTTGATTTCCATTTTTAAATTGATCTATAAATATATTCTACTGTTCTCTACTCTCAAATTTCGAAAGACATTGATCACTAAGTTCAATAAATGTTTTTAATGATTCAATTTCAAAATATGTTAAAGTATTCAAAAGTTGTAAAAATGTACCTACCACCTTAAATAAAGAAAAGTTTGATCTTGGTTTCTTTTTATTTGGAAACTTTTTTATTTTTCAAGCTCGTTAAACAGAAGAAACGAAATCTTTACTCAATACCTGAATTCTAAATGAAAAATAAAGAAAGTACGATTAAGATCTAAAACAAATTAACATTACAAAGATAGACTGATTAAATTTTTTCTCTTTAAAAAGAATTCAACACGAGAAGACAATAAATTATTTTCAATTTTATTTTATTAAACCTGTAATACTCTTTTATTGTTAGTTAATCAATTTACCAATGATTATCATTTTTTTACTGTTCTTTAGTTTGGATATTCTTTTTTAATTTTTTTTTTATTTCTAAATATGTCGATAACTGTTCAAGAAATTAGATTAAGAATAAACCAAAGTAACCACTTTCCTTTCTTTTTTTTTTAAAATCTATTTTTTGAGGATTGAAAATAAAAGAAACCAAAAACCTTGTTTTTTTATTTATTTCTTTACTTTGTTTGTGATAAAACCAACAAATGAAATCGAATTGTGATTACTTTCTTAGGAACAAGTATTCTTGAAATTTTAAATTACCTTAAAAAGGAATTTCATGAAATGCTAATACAAGAACAAATCCCAAGTGAAAAAATTGATTATATGTCTAACGTTGTTACCCTGTTTTACAATACAAAGAAATTTTCTCCAAACGACGCCATGGCTGTGAATCAACTTTTTAGATATTTACTTGTTTTAATTCTCGAGAGGATCAAGAAATATGGAAGCATTATTTCAAGCAGGTGTGTGTTAACAATGGTAAAAATTTTAACACTTTTCCGATCAGCAGATTTTTATAAAAAAACACCCCAGGTCGAAGAACCGACTATTGCACAAGAGATCTCAAAATATATTAGCATCGAGGATTTCCAAAGATCATCAATTCTTGAAGTAAATCCTTTTTTGTGATTATTTATTCTTTCTTACAGTTTTTTGTTATTTTTTTTTTTTTTTTTTTTTTTTTTCTCACACTCTTTCTTGTTTTACTGCTCAAACGAAAAAAAAAAAAGCTAATCTCCAGATTAGTAATGCTTAAAAAAACACATTAAAACAAATTTTATGGTAAGAAATCAATTTAACCAAACAGGATTAAAAAAAAATTACATTTCCCACTAGTAAAAATTAAAAAAAAACAACGTCTAATTCTCTCGAGCAAATTCCCAAACAACTCGAAAAAAAAGTTTTCAAAACTGTCTCTAAAATAGTCTGAATGAAACAAAAGACACTTTCCGGTACTTTACTTCAAAGTATTTCTTGTCACACTTTTTTAAAATCTTTTCATATTTTTTTTTTTTCCAAGTGTTTGAATAAACGCTTGGTTGTAAATGGACTGAATAAATTTTTAGTATTCAACCCAAAATTTTCAACCTATTGACAATTGATTTCCAAACCAAATATTTTTTAAACACCCAGGATTTTAAAATATTGTCCACTGCAAATTTCAAACAAATTGTTTTGCTTCCTGATTAAATTATTCTTTCACCAATTTCTTTGTAAGGGTTTAAATTGCCGAAGCCACAAAAACCAGATTCTTTTCTGAAATTATATTGACCGTTTTATAATAGAATCCATTCACTAAAAAAAATTGGTCAATTTGAAATTTGTTTTCATTTAATAAAATGAAATTGGAAGGCTTTTGTTCACTTGATCCATCAAAAATTGTATTACACTGATCTCGCGTACTCGAACTTTCTCAAATAAATTACTTTTTAGAATGTATGTAATAAACAGTGTCAACTTTTAAGAGTATCAATTTTAAAGGCGCAGTTTTTTAAGCTCATTAAGGGTTAAATAAACTCTGTTTCAGTCAAAGGGGCCCAACGTTTTTTTTCAAATATCAATTATTTTATATAATTGACCTTTGAAGAACAAATAAGAAATAAACAGAATAATACACACTAAAAGAATTGTTGATACATGTCTGGACGAAAACTAATTAATCAATAGATTTTCAAAAAAATTGAAAAACTCAAATTCTTAGGGCCCTATTGAGAAAAACAACGATTTTCGTTTTGAACTTCTACTAGTATTTGAATAATAAATATGAAACATTTTTCACTTCATTTTCCATACTTTTCTTTTAGAAATTAAGCCCCCAAACAAAATTTGTTGGTATTTGTGGTCTCTATTTGAAAAAGGAAATGAAAATGAAGTGAAAATTTTTCACATTTATTAAACAAATATCAAGATCAAAGATCGAATTGAATTGCAATAGAAATCAATAGATTTCTCAACAATCTATACATGGTTTCAATGACATTAAAATAACACGTTTTTACCAAGTGACTATTGATCTTGCAATAAAAAATTTTTTTGCAACTGAACGAAGTTTTAAAAAAAAAATCCAAAAAAAAAAACAAAAATGTGAAAAAATGATTTCAATTTTGAAAATTTCCAAAATAAAATTTTTCTTCTAATATCTATGCAAACCCTTTAAACACATGTATTATACCCATTACAACTGGGCCACTTTGACTGAAAAATAGTTTAGAATATGAAAAAATGTTTTTGAATTTTGAATATACGTAGTTATTGAAAAGTTGACTGTCCGATTTGAAAGTCAATGATAGCTTTTTAAAAAAAATTTCAAAAAAAAAGAATTCAATTTTTTTTTTTTATTATTATTATTGAAGAAGTGTAAATTACACTCTAGTTGTCCTTATAATTTTATTCCCTTTCAGAAATTAAAGCACAAAATCATAGATTTCACGATTATTAATTAATGTGGATAATTTTAGACTATTTTGATTAAAAATATTTCATTAAGATTCATTTCTTTTAATTTATTTTGAAATATTAGTCTATTATTTTCATAGGAAGGACACCCACCATAAAAAATGATCAATATTTTCTATAATCTCCTACTGTTCGTATTTTAAACACAAAGTACAAAATTTATTTGAGTTTTTATTAATTACATAGTAATATCTATTTAATCAATTAGCAAACGACCTGAATTTTAGAATTGTTGAACCTGATGGATAACTTAAATATTTTTGTGTTTTAAATAAATAATTTTGATTTTTAATCATTGTGAAATATTTTTGGAGGTATGTCGTAGAGTGCCGTAGAGTGCCTAGGTTTTTCAAAATTCAAAAGAATGGGTGAAAATCTTTAATTTTACTCAATTCTTTTAAATTATGGAAAGGCTAACAGTGATTTTTTTTTAATTGTAAAAATTAAAAAAAACCTAACAACAATTTTCTTGAGGTTTTCTGTTTTATTCGAGAAATAAAAAGAAAATTTCTAAAATTAAAAAAAAGCTAACGGCACTTTTCCAGAATTCAAAAAAAAAAATGAGGAAAAAATCTTTAATTTTACTCTATTCTTTTAAATCCTGGAAAAGTTAACGGCACTTATTTTTAATTCTTGTTTTTGTTTCGAAAAATATTAATTTTACTAAATTCTTTTTAATTCTGGGAAAGTTCATGGTAAACAAGGCGGGTTTAATGTTCGCTTCTTTAATGGCAATAATAATAATAATAATTTAAAAAAACAAAAAATGCATTTGGTCTTTTTAAACTCACTTCCAGGTTCTCATAATTATGTACCTTTTTTTTTTTTTTCAAAATTACATTAGAGTTTGCATCCTTTAAATCACAGAAACCAATTTCAAAAATTCAAAATTATAAAATTTCTTTCAAAAAATAATTTTTTTAAAAAATATTTTGTAATGTAATTTATTTTTTGAAATAAAAATAAAAAGAAGAAAAACAAGTAGCAAGTTTTTACTTAATAATAATTATTAATACAATAAACAATACTTTTTTAATTCCAATAATATTAAAACGAATTTTTTTTTACTAATTTTTAAAAAATAATTCTTAAAAAAACAAAAATAAAAAAAAGTAATAATAATTTTTTTATGAAAATTCACCAGTGTATAAATAATTGAGAACATTTTTCCTCTTTTAAAGAAAATTACTTTAATTATTTACAATTATTTTTATTTTTTTCAAAACACCTTTTTTAAAATCGTTCTTTGATTAACTAACCATTTATTCTCATTATTAGCCAGAAATATTAGATAAAAAGCCAGCTTTATATCAATCAAATGTACAATTTTTTGATGCGATGGGTGGATATGATTTTATTGCAAATTATATCTTTTCTCCAAAATATAAACTTGAACCACACAAAACACTTCATTATTTTCGAATTTTACGCCGTGGTACAATTATTTTCAAAACATCATATACAAAATCGTTATACGAAGGAATCAAAAAAATTCATAAAAAATATTTGAATTTAACTTATGAAGAATTTAAAAAAATAGGATTTGAAGACATTTTAAGAACTAGTGAAGATATAAAAAAAATTTTAAAAAGAACAAATTTGGATTCTTTTTTTTTCAAATTTAAATTTGATATCAAATTTTATGAAATGTTGCTTCATTTTGCTTCGATTGAATTAAGAGTATATGCAGTAACAAATTTAACAAAGAACGTTGAAAATTTAATTCAACTACAATTATATGAAAAGGAAGTTTTTCTTCAACAATACCAATATCAACAGCAATTAAAACAACAGCAGCAATTAATTAATAATGCATCACACGCGAATACTAATACAAATACAAATGAAAATAATACGAATACCAATATCAATGACCATATCCAGAATAATATCAGTGCCAATAACAATAATCAAAATAATATGATCATTGAAGATTCTATTTCAAAATTTAATTCTCTGGATTTAATATTAAATTCAAAAAATGATAACGAAACAAGAAAAATCTTAAACCAATTTAATCAAGGTGATAATAAGCAACAAGTGATTATTAATAAACAAATTGGATTTTTATTATCGTTTTTTTATCAAAAAAAAATAGTTGATACGCTTTTTGGTAAACTTATGCATATTGAAGTAATAAAATCTTCTTCATCGATTATAAGCTTTTTAGGAAATAATGATTTAATTACAAAATCAAATATTGATTCAATTTGGAATTTTTCAGAAGGTAAAATGATTATAAAACTTTTTTTTTTTATTTTATTGTTTTTATCCATTTATTCATACAAAAATAAATGTCGTTAAAACGTGTGTGTGTGTATTCGTAAATATTCTTCTAATATTTTTCAATTATTTCTTTCAAATTATCTTTTTTTTTTTTTTTTATTATGATTATTTTTTTTTTTTTATTTTATTTATTTTATTTTATATATATTTATATAGGACAACATCAATCAACAAGGGAAGAAATTTTTGATTTTTTAGGAAGTGTTTCAAATTCCTTTTCACTTAATATTATTAATTATATCATTCGTACCAAAATTGAAAAAATTGAAAAATGGACGGATTCTCATTTAAAATTTTTAAATAATTTTGCACTTGGTACTTTATCAAAAACAAAAAAAGTTGTCAAACTTATTTTAAATTTGATAACAAATTATAATTATTCAAATGAAATCAGGAAATTTTGTTTATCAAGTTTTCAAAAATTAATAATTTCTGATAATTTTTCTTCCAAATTAAAAAGAGTTTTAGTTGACCAATTTATAATTTTTATTAATAAAGGAATTAATGTTCATATTTCTTTAGTATTGCTTCTTGACATTATCATTTCTTATAAATATGATTTAGGGGATATTAATGGTGGTGGTGGTGATGATGATGATGATGATGATGATGATGATGTTAATGATTTGAAGAAAGAATTAGAGCTTTATAAAGATGAAAAAAGTGAAAATGGGAATGGCAATGAAATAAAAAAAGAAAAAATAATAATAAATGGGGGGGTTAACAAACTTGTTACTTTAGTTTCAAATGATAGAAGGATTTTACCACCAGAATCCTTTGCTTTAGAAATTCAAGAAAAATTTGATATTATTTCAAAAATTATTTTAAATTTAAAAAAATTTAAATCAAAGTTTTTCAAAATTTTTAAACAGAAAAAAATTGAAAGTGAACGAAATATACAAAAAGTTACAAATGATGAAAATAAAACGGGTAATAACAATAAAAACAATAAAATAAATAAAAATAATTCAGAATATTTATTTAAAGAATTTTTAATTGTTGATCAAAGAACTTATGAAGAAGAATTAATATCGCATTTGAATTTTTTAAAAAAATTCATCAACTTGGAAGAAAATTTAGAATTAAACAAAGAACACTTTCTATTATTATGGGATATTTTTATTGAAAAATCTTTTTTTGAAGAAGAAAAAGATTTATTTTTTAAATTTATGGTTGAACTTGAAACCACTAATGAAAATAATACATTTTTTTTTAAATTGATTAATCAATACCCACCAGAGCAATTTAATATTATTAGTTTTAATTGTTTTAAACATTTTTGTTATTTAGAAAATTCTAAATTGCAAATTATTGGTGGGAAAGAAAATAATTTTTATAGAATAAAAAAAATTAATTATAATAAAAAGAAAAAAGAACAGAAAAGAGATAATAATAATAATAATAATCTTAAAAATGAATTGATAGAAGAGGTGGATGGTGAAGAAGAACGAGTGAACGACCAAGTGGGTATTGACCGGGGTGAGGAAGAGGAAGAGGGAGAGCAAGGGGAAGAGAAAGATGGGATTGAAATTGAAATTGAAGTCGAAAGGGAAGGAGAAAAAGTAATCATTACCAATAAAGAAAATAATAACAAAAAAATAATAAATGAAAAAGAGCAAAGTGTTCGTAATAATAAAGATGATACCAATGGAATTAATAAAGAAAATAATAATAATAATAATAATAATAATAATAATAATAATGAAGAAGAAGAAGAAGAAGAAGAAGAAATTAAAGGTATTAAAACTTTATGGAACATTTTTTTAAAGGTGAAAAATATACAAGTATCAAAATTATCAGCTGATTTTTTGATACAATTTGAAAATTTATCACCAGTATTAAAACAAAAAAATGAAGAGTTGTATGAATCGCAAAGTAGAAAAAACTTTTTAAAAACTTGTATTTCAAAATTATTTTTACCAAAAAAAAAAAATGATTTAAAAATTATAAAAAGATGTTTAAATTTAATCAATGATTTTGCTTATTCATGTGAAAGAAATATTATTCCAGATTTTTTGGGGTTCAAAAGGCATGGTATTATGGGAGGAGAAAGTTATCTTGGCATTAATGTCCTATTATCAACGAATCCACAACAATCACTGACTTTGCATTTTGATAAAACTGATTCATATTATTTTTTTGTAAAAACTATATCCAAAAAAATCAATCATAAAATTGAAGAATTTGGTATTTACTATAATACTAACAATAAAAGATATATCCTAACCTATCAATATTACCCACTTACTTTAGAGCAGTTGGGGTTTCAAAATGGAAATACTGTCCAACTGTTTTTAAATAATATAAATAATAATAATAGTAGTAGTGGTAATAATAACAATAACAAATTTGATCAAAACATTTTGAAAGAACAATATTTTGTATTACAATCAAAAAATCTAAACAAAAAAATATTGCCAAGTTTTATCTTATCAAAATATTTTATGAATTTTATGAATTTTTTTTACTATCGAATTGGTAATAAAGAAATTTCCCAATCTATTTGGAATTTGTTAAAGCAATTGCCATCTTATCCTCCAATTAAAAACAAAATGATCTACTTATTTTCAAATTTAAATAATAATCATAATCATAATTTTAATTTGAATATAAATTGGTTTCATTATTTGAATCAAGAACAATTACCCCAATTGCTCTATAATTTGGAATTAATTGTCAAAATAATGAGAGATCAGCAAATCCAATCTCAGTTAAAATGGAATCTTCATTTTTTATTGTATGGTGGATTTGAACACTTGGCTATTTTACTTCGACATTTATTCTTAATAATCAAATCAAAACCTCAAAGGCAGTATGATTTCATTGAGAATACTTTTTTAATAGATACTTTTCGTTATTTATTAAAAATCATTCTTCATTTTTATCAAATTCTTATTGAGCAAATATATAACTTAAAAAATATAATCTTTAAAAAAAATTTTCTAAAATCAGATTATTTATTTGAAATTTTAATGGAAACATGCTTTATTTTTTCTGAATTGTATAATAATAACTTTAATCAACAAAATAAGAAAGATGCTAATAAAAAGAATGATAATGATATCAATGAAGAAGAATTTGATGATGATGATGATGATGATAATGCCAATGACCATCATTCTGATGAAAATTCAAAGGCATCTGATTTAATACAAGACAATTTAATTTATAGTGAAATAATATACTTTTCGTTTTTCTTAATTTTTAAAAGTTGTTTGTTTGACGATGAATTGGGACAACTCTGGAGAAATAGTTTAATGAATTATAAAAAATTTTCAAAATGGTTTGAGACAGTAATAATTTTCTCGAAATTGTCTAAAGTTAAAAAGCAAATCTGTACAACAATTATTGAAGAATTTCGTAAATTAAACCCTTCAAATAATGTTTTATTAAATTTTTTTTTAAAAAATATTTCAGAAATTTTCCTTTCAATTTATGAAATTAATAATATTAAGAATTTTTTAAATAAAAATTTTTATCTATTATTTAATTTATTATATGATTTAATCAAAATAAAATTTATTTCAAATAATAATAATAATAATAATAATAATAATAATAATAATAATAATAATAATTTAATAAATAATAACAATAATAATAATTTTCATATAAACCCTGAATTTTTTTTTAAAAAATTATTAGATTTATTTTTTAAATTTAAAAATTGTCAACTAAGTTCAAACAAAATTGAAAAGAATATTTCAGGTTTGTTAAAAATTATGAACATTTTAATTAAACAAGAACCAAGGTTAAAAAACAATTGTTTCAAATTTATTGAAGAAATTTTTTTTAATTTCTTATTTAGTTTAAAAAAAAAACATTCTTGTAATTTAAAAATTTGTAAAAAATCCACTTTCGATTTTTTAATTGAATTAACTAAAAATTGTAATAATAATTTACTTTTATTAATTCAATTATTAATTAGATTACAATCTGATATAAATATACCAAATTCTTGGGTTTATTGGCCAAATTATCAAATTAAGCCGCCAAATAATAAATATATTGGTTTAAGAAATAATGGCGCCACTTGTTATTTAAATTCTTTATTACAACAATTATTTATGGTTACTCAATTCAGAAATGGTTTATTATTAATAAATATTCAAGATTTAAATAGCAATGATAATGGAAATGATAGTAATAATAACATTAGCAATGATGATAATGAAAGCAATAATATCAGCATCAGCATCAATGTGAACAATGGTAATAATATAGAGAATGTGGATAATATGCCCATAACCATCAATCAAAATAATGTTAACAACCCAAATTTAAATGTAATTAATTATTTACAAATAATTTTTTCGAATTTATTAAAAAGTGAAAAGGCATTTGCGAGTACTAAAGAATTTTGCCAAAACTATTTAGATTGGGAAGGTAATCCAATTAATCCTTTATTTCAAATGGATGCATTTGAATTTTTTAATACATTATTTGATAAATTAGAAAATTTTCCGATATTAAAAAATTTAACACAAGATCTTTTTGGTGGATCATTAATAAACCAAATTTCAACAATTAAAACGAATCATTGCTCAGAAAGAAAAGAACAGCTATACGCCATTTCAATAGATGTAATTAGGAAAAAGGATATTTATGATTCCTTTGATCAATATATTGAAAGTGAAATATTACAAGGAGACAATCAATATTATTTGGAAGAATTAGGTAAAAAGGTGGATGCGAAAAAACGGGTTTTTATTAAAACTTTACCTAAAAATTTGATCTTACATTTAAAAAGATTTGAATATGATATGAGAACTCAGCAAAGATATAAAGTCAACGATTATTTTGAATTCCCAATGAAATTAAATATGTTTAAATATACTAAGGAGGGCATTTTAAAAGAGGAGAGGGGAAACGGGGATAATATTGATCAGAAAGATGATTACCAACCACTGAATACATGCTATGATTATGAACTTGTTGGGATATTGGTTCATAGGGGAAATACAGAAGCAGGGCATTATTACTCCTATATTAAAGATAGAAGTTCAACCAAATGGTATGAATTTAATGACGAAATGATTAGTGACTTTAATCCGAATAATATTCCTGAGCAATGCTTTGGTGAAGATAATAACAATAGTAATAATAATAATAATAATAATCAAAATCAAAATAATAATCAAAATAATATTTATTATTATAATAATAATTATTTTCAAAAAGATTATTCTGCATATATGTTATTTTATCAAAGGGTTGACATAAAGGATCAAAATATTGATATTGATTTAAAGAATAATCAAGCAATCCGCCATAACAACAACAATAATAATAATAATTTATTCAAATTAAATAAATTAAATGTAATCCAAAACGTATTACAGGATAATTTAGTCTTTTTAAGAAGAAAACAGATTTTTAATGAAGAATATTTTAAATTTATGGATCAATTATTTCAAAATTCTAATAATAATTTATTAATAAAACTATCATTTCAATTTTTTATAAAATTTTTTTTACATTCAAGTAAAAAGCCTGGGTTAAACAAATGGATTTCTAAATTTGAAAGTGTACTAAGGAATAATCATGAAATTTCTAAATGGTTTATCGAAAATCTATTTATTTCATTTAATAATAATTATAATTTAATAAAATCAAATATTACAGAGAGTAATAACAATGGTTGTTCAGGGAATTTTAATCATAATGATAATGATAATGATAATAATGGAAATGAAAATAATTTAATTCAAGATATAAATATATCAACAGAATTGACTCGATTAATGGAGGGCTTGATAAATAAAAGAGTTTGTTCAAAAGAAAATGAATCTATTATAAATTTATTTTATATATCTTTCGAGACAGTTTTCCAAATGGAAAAAAAACAATTTAATCAAGATATTGAAACTATTGAATTTCTGATTACTAGAGAAGTTTTAGAATTTTTTAATCAGCAAAATTATTCAAATATTTCTAATTTAATTCAGGGAAAGTTAAAGAATAAAATCTTGATAAATAATTTCCAGACGTTATCAGCAAAATATTTGTATTACATTTTAACTTATTTAAATCAACCAATCAGCAATTGGATTAAATTGGAGTATGTGTTTAAATTATTTTATAATTTAATAAGAATTAATAATAAAATCAAAAAATTTGTAATAAAATCTAGAATAATTACCTTATTACTCGATCATTTTTTATCGAACTATTCTCCATTTAATGAAAACAATAATCCATTATCCGAAAAATCTCGAGATGAAATAATTGGCAAACTTTCCTTTTTTCCACAGATCTTATATGAATTGTTAACAAATAAAAAAAACGATTTGGGTATTAAGATTAATAATAATAATGATAATAATGATAATAATAATAATATAATGGATAATGAGGGTGATAATGATGATGATGATGATGATGATCTAACAGATCAAATTAATATTGATGAAATTGATATTTCTTTATTAATTATTCAAAACAATTATCAAGATTTATTTAGAAATGATACCAATGATAAAGTAACTGGCAAAATTATCGAAACGTTAGTATTAAAAGAAAACTTAACCGAAATATTTTTCCCTGTAGTGATGGATTGTTTAAATCATTGTGATTCCACCCAACTTGATATTATTTTTAATATCATTGAAAAAATTGTTCTCAAATATCCAAAATTGGTAAATTCGATTTTAGAGCAATCGACAAAGATAATTATTGATAATTTCCAATATAAAGGGGCAACAAAGGTTTCAATAATCACTTTAAAAAAATTAACTCAAAGGCACCCACCAATATTGAAGTGGTATATAAAAAATAGTTTAGAATGGATTTCAGAGTTTTTAATAAAGCCAGTGCACCATGTTGGTAGGAATTTAAGCCAAAAATTTATCTTATCATTGCTTCAAAATGTTCTCAACCCAGAGCAATTTTATTTACAGTTCTTTAAACAGATTTTAAATTCTTTGCCAAATTTAAGTCAAAAAATATATCAAAATATGAAAAAAAATCAAAGAGTGAAAACTACCAAAAGTATGTCAATCAAAGACTATTTTAAATTAACATCCTATTTTAGTACCATACAGCAAATATTAAAATTATATCCTAATTTCATATCTGTTTTTACTGTCAAATATTTCCAACATTTCTGGGAGTTGTTTAAAGTCATTTTCAATCACGGAATACCCAACGACAACAACCAACTTTCTTTAATTACCTTTTTAAAGGATAATTTAACACAAGAGATAAAGCAAATCTTTTTAAATGAACATAATAAATTTGATTATTTATTAGAGATCGAATTAGGCTTTGGCTATGTTTCCCAAGAGTTTAATGAAATTTTTTTATCTCAATATTATCTTATTTTAATCGAGTTTATCTCCTTTTCAATTACATTTAACGACAAAATTAGAAATAGTAAAAACTTAAAACAATCAATTCAGCATGTAATAAATAATCAAAATACTATTTTTAATAATGCTAAAAAAACTTTTAAAAAATTAATAGAACAAATTTCAGATTATGAAAATTAAAATAATAAATTTTTTTTTTCTTTTTTATTACTGGGTTCTGTTTTTTTTTTTTCTTGGATTCTTTTTTTTTTTTTACATATTCTTTTTTATGATTTTTTTTTTTTGAAATTGAATTACTTTGAGCTGTAATTCATTTGCAAATTTTTTTTTAGTACAAGATTGATATTCACTTTGTCAAAATGTGTTCTTCTTTTGTTAATGAAACAGTGAAAATTGTTATATAGAAATCATATTGATTTCTATTGGAATTTTATTTGAAGCTAAATTGAAAATCAAGATGAACCTTGGTGATTTTTTTTAATTGCCATAAGAATTTGAGTTTATCAATTTTTAATAAAATATATTGTTTTGATTAGATTTATTTCAGGTGTGATATCAACTATTCTCTAATTTATATTAATCTACTTGTTTCTTATTGATTTTTGAAATTCATTTTTTTTTTTCTTTGAAAATAAAATAGGAAAACTAATTAAATTCCATTTAAAATTTTAAAAGTGGGATACAATGACTTAATAAAAAATGTGGTTAATGGGTTTACGTGATCATAAATTAGTCGTAAATTAAAGTATTTTGTAATTGGATGGTAAATGATATTAGTGCTACATGCATCCTAAAAATCTATTATAAATATTAAAGCTCAATAAATTATTACATTTTTTGCTTAGGATCATTATTCAAAATTTTTTTATTGGAAATATTTTTTTTTTAATCACTTTTCGAAAGTTAAAAATAGAAACTCCAATTAATAATATTCCAGTATTTAATAATTCATCTTTTGAACTTCTAAAAGTAACTATTTTCATTTCATTTTTATTTTCAAAAATTAGCTCAATAATCATCAACATAAAAATACAAAGAATAATTAATTTTGTTTCCTTTTTTATAAAGTTAATTTTAACACCAGTATATTACCAAGATTACAGAAATAATTTGTAATAAGAATCTCTGATAATTTTTTATTTTTTAAAAATAAATGAATTTTTTAGCATATAATCCTTGGTTTCGCTACAAATTTAAGAAAGATATTTTGTAATTTTGTAAGTTGAAAATTCATGGTTCAAACTTTAAATTGGTGCCGAAATGTAGATTTTTTTCTGACATTCTTGGGTTTTTTTGACTAATAAAAGCATGGTTTTTAGTTTGAGATGATCAACAAATAGTATTATTTAACTAACAGATTTTTTAGAGATATTTAAATGGTGGTACATTAATGTGATTACACCCAACAACAACTTACTTTAGTCTTTGGTCATCCTGGGTAAAATCTCTTCCCTTAAAAGAAAAAAGATTGAGGCATCATTTACATAATCTGGAAATATTATTGGAGTTTTAATGACTTTTTAAGAATGGTTGGGTGACCCAAAGTGTGTTCATTTATAAGTAATTTTAACTTTTATTTAATTTCTTAATTATATGTAATAAAAAACTTCCTATGAATAAGGTCTTTTAAAAAATAATTTTACAATGAAAAAACCGTATTTAATAATTTTTGATTGATTTTTTATTAATCATTATTAGTATTTTTTTAGGGAATTTTTTATATTTTAATTTTTAAATAATATATGGGAAAATCTCTTTTTCCATTTTATTCTAATAATTTTATATCTTAATTAGTGAATGATAAGATGGTTCGGATTTACAGGATAATTAGTTTAATAATCACATTTTTTTAAAATTGTTATTCTTATTACCAATAGTTAATTTCCTTTCTTGTGTGATGAAGAGTTACAATGAAATAAATGAAGGAAAACAATTCTAGTTGTTACTTCCTTTAAAGTAGTTAATGAAGCATCTAACTTTAATATAAGAAAGAATGAGAAAACATAAAAATTATTAAAATAAACAAATAAATTCGACAAACAAGAAAAAAAACGTAATCAGAGTAATGAAACAACTACCTCTTGATTAATCATTCAAATTGCTTATGGGTTTAAATACAATTTTATCTCCAAAATTTATTTGATTGTGATTTTTGGGTGTTCTTAATGTAAAATAGTAAGTGTTACATTTTTTTTTATTTTTATACCATTACTTATTATTATCCTTTTTATATTCTTTTTTTGTTTTTATTTACTTTTTTAAATTTTTTGTATCAGCTTTCTCACTATAAAAAAATTTTTGGGCTTTTTTTTCTCTTTTTTTTTTGTATAGGTTTTAAAATTAAAAAGAACTATCATTTTTCAATGATTAAAAGAAAATCTATCATTTGGTCTTTATACTAGTATCTACATTATGTCACGGGTAATAAAAAAAGCCTCTAAATAAGTGTAGTGTTTCGGAGAGTTCCATAGAGTGCTTTAGAGTTTCTTGGTTTTCCAGAATTCAAAAGAATAGAGTAAAATCTTTGATTTAAATAAATACTTTTTAATTATGGAAAACCTAACGAAAGTGTCCGCCAAATGCCGTATGGTTCCGCAGATTGCCTAGCTTTTCCAGAATTCAAAGGAATTGAGCAAAAATCAAAGATTTTACTCAATTCTTTTAAATTCTGAAAAAGCTAACAACATTTTTTTTAATTTGAGAAACAAAAAGAAAATTTAATAAATTTCTGGTTTATTTCTCAAATTAAAAAAAAACTAATGGTAAACAGTGGATATTTTGTAGAATTTTCTCTCCTAATTGACCATAAAAGATAAGTTTTTGGATCACAACATTTGTTTCTTAAAATAAATCTAAACAAAAACAAAAAAATTCTATCTAAATCAAAAACAAATCTATAGAATCATTTAAACTAATTTTTAAAATTCAGCAAGCTAAATCCAATTTTTTTTTCATAATTACTAACTTTGTTGTTTTTGTTATAAACTTTAAAAAACCTGGTTACTAAAATTTCAAAAGAATTAGTTAAATTGTTTAAATTGAAAAAAAAATAAACTTTTTTCAAAATAATAAAGCTGGTAAAAGGAGGAGTATTTCAAAAAAAAAATCAATATTTAATTTTAAACCCTATCCTCTCAAATTTTTTTAATAAATTATTATTAGAAAAAAGATCCAAAAAATACTGTTTAATATCAAAAAATAATAACAAGAATTTTAATTTTGATAAACTTTGTTAATTTTTTTTCTTTTTTTAAAAGAAAAATTAATTAGATTATTTTTCTTCAAAATAAAAAAAAAACAAGAATAATAGAAGTAGATTTAAAATGGATATGTGATAATGATTTTGAAATTGGTTAATAAGAAAAAAAAAAAAAAAAAAAAAAAAAGCAACTATGATCAGATTAAATTCTAAAAAAGGAAATCTCAAATCAATATCCACCAATTTGGAAAATATCTTCAGTCACACATTAATGATCTTATTTAACAGTAATTTTTCAATATTATACGACAAAACAAATTCCCAAATCCAAACCAACACAATCATCATCAACATATGATATAACTCCAACATCAACAATCACTCTAACTTAAAAACCTACTACCATTTCAACTAATTGAAGAAATTTTTATAAATAATAAATGGTTTTTTAAAAAAAAAAAAAATAATAATTAAATAAAAATTTTTTTTAAAAAAAAAACCTATCAGTGGACCCAGTAAAAAAAATCAATTTCCCAAATGAATTTAACCAACAATTAAACTTTGTAATGATTTATGCTACACAGCTTTGAATCTTTTTTTGCTTTAATTTTTTTAATATTTTATTTAACGAATTCCCAAATTTCAATTATCATCACCATCCCAGTAATATCTACCACCATGTCAAGTATGAACCGAAAATTAATCTGATTACTAACCCAAGAAAAAGTGTATTAAAATTTTTAAGAAGAAATAAATAATAAATAAATAAAAGAAATCATGAAATTGTTTCTCAAATATCTAAAAGAAAGGGAAAGAAAGGAAAGGATATTAAAGATTAAAAAAAAAATATTTGAAAAAAGAAAAAATAATAAAAAAAAAAATAAGAAATTTAAACATAACTCAATTAAACCCCTAAATAATTATTTTTTTAATTCTCTGATTATACGCTAGCGCCAGAATTAAGTAAACTTGTATCAAAAATTTAGAAAGGGAAAATTGTTGTATTTTGTTTAAATCTTTGTGATCATTATGAATCTTATATCTGTGGTTAGAGAATTGAGATTATTTTTTCTCTTTTTCATTTTCAGATTTTTCTTCATTAGTGTTTTCGTTTTCATTTTCATTTTTATTTTTATTTTCATTTTCATTTTCTTTTATTTCATTTTCTTTTTCCTTTGTTTCTTCATTTTCATTTTTGTCTTCATTGGGTTGAGTATTATTTGATTTTTCTTTGTTGTCTTCGTTAGACAATTTTGTTTCAGTATCTTTTTTTTTATTTTCAGTTTCAGATCGAGGAGAGCGAGAATATTTTTTTTTATTATAAGGCGAACGTGAGTCAGAGCGGGAACGAGAGCGAGAGCGAGAACGAGATGGTGTTCTTGATCTAGATCGTGAATTTGAACGAGATTTATAAGGTGATCTTGACCTTGATCTTGAATTTGAACGAGATCTTGAGAGTGAATTTGAGCGAGAATTAGATGGTGATCTTGATCGTGAGCGTGAGCGTGATCGTGAGCGAGAACGAGAAATTGAAAATTTTCTTCTGTATCTTTGATTGTTATCTGATCTTCTTGGTGAAAATCTTCTTCGACCTCGATCTTGTGAGTAGTTTGATTTTCTTCGAATACCTTGATCCCAATCAAGTCTGAGTCTTCTTCCTTGAAAGTTTTTTTGATGATATTTATCAAAAGCATATTCTGCATCTTCACGTCTTGCAAATGTTACAAATCCAAACCCTATTAGAATATTTGTAAATTAGAAAAGTATCAAAATAAATTTTTGAATTGGACAGAATATTTGAGTTAAAATTCAAAAAAAAAAAATAAAAAAAGAAATTATTTAAATTAGTTGTTTGTTATTAAATTTGTTGGTGTGATTTCTGTTACCTTTTGAGTGTCCTGCAAGATGATCAAAGCCCACCATAATCCTTGAAATTTCTCCACATGAACGAAATTCGTCTTCTAATTCTCGTTCTCCAACAGAATATGGCTAAATGAGTTATTTTTAAAAAAACACATATATATATATATATAAAATTGTTAAGAAATAAGAATAAAATAATTTTGATTATTTTTTTCAAATTTCAGATTTTGGAGGGTTTTTAATTCTCAATTTATCAAGTTCAATACCCACTAATTGTTGGTATTTTTTTTCTTTTTCATTTTTATTAAATAAATTTAGATTTTGATTACATTAAAATATGGTAATGTTTAGATTTTTGAGAGAACATTTTCATTTTTATGCTTCGGTAATAGTTTTGTTTTTTTGGTATTTTTGTAAATTCTTTTGAAAGAAAATCAATTGATTTTTACAATGGTATCTTTGGAAAGTTAATTATTAAAATTAGGTGATTTATTGTGATTTTGTTAAAAATTGTCCTAAATTTATGTTCAAAATTTTTTTAATAAAAGATTGGTTAATTAAATATATATATGCATAATTCTCAGAAATGAAAATAAATATTAAATATTTCAAACAATTTCAATCAAATAAGTGACAATTGTATTTTAAATTATTAAAAAAAGTATAAACCTTCGAATAAATCGATAATAAAAAAATTTTTTTAATTGTTTTATTATTCCGTTTCAAATAAAATTAGAATCCAAAAGTTTTTTTATTTTTCATCCAAAGCTTGACTTTGTATGTTTTTGTTTGTTAGTATTTAAAAGAATTTTTTTGAAATGTAATTTTTCCAAAAAATTTTACAAATTTAATTTTATATTTTTATAGTTGGTAATAATTGAATAATTATTAGTCTATTTGAAAGGTTGTTTTTAATCCAAGTTATTTTTGTTTTATATGATTGAAATAATTTTTAAAATTTTATTTGGTTATATTATTATTCTTTTTTTCATAAAATTCTTTTATTTTTTGGGGATTTGATACTAATCAATATTTTCCTCTTTTTCGTTTATCAAAAAATTCTTTAGGCTTTGTTTTTATTTATTAATATTTTGATAATAAAACTAAAATCTATTTATTGAACAAAAAATAATAATTAAAAAAAAAATCTTGGTTGGGTTTACATAAGTTATGTAGAGTATCTGGGTATTAACCAATTTTAATGTACAAAAAGCTATGTCAACTACATCAGTAACAGTTTTTTTTTTTTTTTTTTTGTTTATCAAATTGAAATATTTGATCATTAAATAATATTAAAAATTTAGAAATCTTTCAAGTCAGTAAAAATGGAATAGTACTAATAGAAAATCAAATTTATGAGACTGTGATATAGGTGTGATAGATATTTAGTACGTGCACTATAAATATGATGTAAAATAATTTATTTATTTCATATATATTTTATATGTAAAATGATTATCACACCTTTATCACAGTCTCATAAATTTGATTTTCTATTGATTTGGAATAATCTAAAATTTCAAATTTCTATTTGGAAAGAATAATAATTTTATTCTTTGTAAAATAATTCATTTTTAAATTTTCAGTTTTGGTAAATAAAAACTCAAATTTGTGGACAATATTAAAGTTTTCTGTGTTCAAAAATTATATAAAAAGAATATTCACAATGTTTTGAATTTATCAGAAAAAGAATTCGATTGGATAACGTTGGATAAAATATAAATTAGTACAAAATAAATACATTTTTTCGTTCATTTTTCAAAATAATTTTTGATTAAATTACAGAGTTGTAACGTGTTTTCAAATGAGTAGTTACCTTTAAGTTAATCAAATTTGTTTCAGATGAAAAAAAAAAAAAACGAATGAATTTTAAGTTTGGTATTGATAGTCATTTTCAAAAAGTAAAAAACTAAAAGTTTGTATAATTTATTGCCAAAATTGTTCAATTTAAGTTGCTAAACCTTTTTTATGGATATCTTTTTTTAAAAAAAAATTTGGATTTTTACTCCATTTTTAAAAATGATCTAATCAAAAAGTTTTTTTTTTATTTATTTTATGTAATAAGGGAGGGTGTGATTTTCCTTCAATGATCAAGTTTTTTTTTTTATTAATTCAAAAGAATTGAGTAAAATCCGAGATTTTTCTCGATTCGTTTGAATTTTGGAAAACTGACTTGAGTTATTTTTAAGTGGCTAGGTTTTTTTGAGGTTTTCTATTTTATTTCGAAAATCTATTGATTTTCATTAGGTTTTTTTTACTTTTTGTAATAAACAGAAAATTATAATAAATGTTCGGTTTATTTCAAAAAGTAAAAAAAACCTAGAACACTTCACAAATAAAATAGAAAACCTCAAAAAAACCTAGAACACTTCACAAATAAATAGAAAACTCAAAAAAACCTAGAAAACTTAACAGATAAAACAGAAAATCTCAAGAAAACCGCCCTTAATTTGCCTAAATTTACAAGAATTGAGTAAAATCTATAATTTCGCTCTATTCTTTTCAATTATAGAAAACCGCCGTTCGGTTTTTTTTGATTTCAGAAATTAAAAGAAAATTTCAAAAATTTTCTTTTTCTTTCGTAAATTAAAAAAAAAACGCAGTTAGCTTTTCCAGAATTTAAAAGAATAGAGCGAAATTATAGATTGTAATCAATCCTTTTGAATTCTGGAAAAGCTAGGCATTTGACGATACTCGAAAGCAGTCGAAAGTGGTCGGAAGTACTCTACTACACTTTGCTTAACTGAACAATTTCTTTTATTTTTTATTTCTTCACAAATTTTATTAAAAATAATATTTTTCTGATATTTCATTTTTGAATAATATTCATTTGATTTGTTAAAATGGAACAGTTTTTTATTAATTCTGTGTGTAATTGTAAGATATTACAATTTTGTTTTTTATTTAAATACTTTGATTTTTTTTTTCTGAACTTTAATGGTATTTCATAAATAAAGTAGATATTTTTTTAATCAAATTTTTCGAGATTTAACCGTAAACAAGACACCTTTGTCTGAGAATGAGAAAAATTAATTTTTAAAGAAACCATTTCTTTAGTTAATTGAAATTATTTTGGTTTTTGTGGTTTTTGATTTAAATTACAGAAAGAATAGGAATTGAAAAGTTAATTTTTCCTTTTTGAAAGTGAACAAAAATCAAATATTAACTATTCATCAAAAAAAGGAAAGTTCAAAATATAGAAAAGACTACAGTTGTTGTTTAGAAACTTTCAAATAAAATATTCAATGTTTTGGAATGATAAGAATTGATCTGGAAAAGAGAAATTAAAAAATTAATGAAAATTAAAAAAAAAAAAAAAAACAAATGTTAATTTCACAAACCAAATTTCCAACGTAAAGACATGAACTTGAAGAGTTTCGATCATTGTTATAAGAAAAATTGTAAGATCTAAAAGCGTTAAAAATAAATAAAAAGAAATTTGTTTTTTTTTTTGTTTTTTTTTTTTTTCGTTTTTAAAAAAAGCATTCGAATGAAACAAAAGTAAAAAAAAATTTCAAACAAAGATTGGTTTGGGATAATTAAAAAAAAGGGAGAGGCAAAAAGGGGATTAAGATTAAATAAAAATAAAAAAAAAAAACTCAAATACCTATTGGTGTAAGATTGATTTCTTCTTGGTGGTTGTCTTCTTGGTGAACGTCTTCGGAAATTTCTATTACGACTTGGTGAGATTCGACTGCTATTGTTATCCAATCACAAAACAAAAATTATAAAATGTTAGTTTTCTTCTTGTTTACATTCTCTTTGAAGAGAGAAAAAATAAAAACTTAGTTTTTTTTTTAATTTTTTTATTTTTTGGGATAAAATGAAAAACAAATTTATTAGATATGACAAAAGGAAAATCGAACTTTCTTGGTGGACTTCTTCTATAATTATTATAAGGTGATCTATTTCTTTGTGGTGATCTATTTCTTGGTGGTGAATTATTTCTACTCATTTCAAAATTAAAATAAAAAGAAAAATAAAAAAAATGATTAGTAATTAAACAATCTCACAAGAAAAAATCTCTGAACTATTAAAAAACGTTTCAATATTGAAAGCTTTTAAAAACTCAAAAATTTATAAAAGTCAGGTGATTTTTTTTTCGAGTAGGAAATATTTTTCGCAAACAACAGGAATTGCACTTTGTTTGTTCTTAATTAAATCAACTGAATAATCTAAAAAATTTAAAAAAAATTTTGGATTAAATTCGAAATAAAATAAAACTTTAAGAAGAAATTGATTGAATTAAAGAGCACTCAAATTATGTTTAAAAGAAATTAGTTTTAGTTCACCCTAAAATCACTTTATAAATTCTATTTAAAATCAACTAAAATGGACTTGATACAGTGATCAAAATAATGCGTGCACAACGACTATAATCCGTGTTTCAAAATATTATCGGTGCTTTTTTTTATTCTTGTACCAAGGCAACATCCAATCTACTACCAAATAGTATACCTGTGCGCAAATCAATTTTGAAAGTAAAGTACAGGTTATTTTCAGTAAAATTTTAATTATTAATACAAATAGTTGAAAATTTTCCATAATTTTCTCAATTTTTTTTGAATTTTTTGTTTTTTTTATGATTAAAATTTTATGAAAAAAATTAACTCTATTTTTTGAGATAATTTTTCCAATTTGATCCTTTATTTTTAGAATTTCTTTTTAAATAATAGAACTTTAAGAAACCAATACCATATTTATTTCGGGTTTATTATCAGTTTCTTTGATTGGTTAATGTATAGGTTTTCTATAACAAAAAAACACGCTTTTTATTTTGAAACACGCATTATATTTTTTTGTACGCTTTATTTTGACTATAGTATAATTACTTTGAGTTTAATTTTTTAAAGGAAAGAGAACAAAAAGCCATGTTTTCAAGTTAAAAGTGAGAAGTTCCTTTTTGTGTACACTGTTATCGAGCAATTTGATCCCATTTTGTCAGAAATAACTTAAATGAAAAATACTAACAACAATACTTTTTATGGTTTTCAAAGATTAATAAATTAAGGTAAAACCAAAAAGTGAATCCCTGAAGGGGTTAGCTTCAACAAAGGGGAGTAGTCTAAGATTAAAGTTTGTTGTTATTGGGTTTAAACCACATTTGTGTTCCGTTGGTGTAAATTGCTCTAAAAAATTCAATTAATAAAGTAGTAATATTTATTGATCTAATCAAATTAAAAATGCTCGTTTTTGAAGCAATTAAAAACATCCAACAATTTCTACAAATAATAAACATTTGGAAAAATTTAATATTGAATCATCATATTCAGACTCCAAAGTTGCAAAATATCTTTCTTAAATATATCCCAAAAGTTATCTTAGTTGCTAAAAAAGACAATTTTTTAAGTAAAATATCAAATAATTAACATATATATTTATTTTGACCAATTATTTCTCAAATCTTTGAAATATATTGATGATACAATTACCTTTATAAAAAGGAAACAAAAACAATCAGTCTTTGGGGTTTCATCCATGATTATTGGGTTAATCTTTGAAATTAAAAAATTAGAAAAAATAGGTACATTTGGTCGTTCTAAAGATCCATTATTAAATCCTGGAGCACTATTGTTTGGGTGGTATTCTATTTTTAGATTTGGAAAAGGAAATATAAAAATTAATATGACAAAATAACAATTTTTAATAGAGATCTATATAGTTACCAAAATAATACATAGATAAAGCTGATAATCTGTGTTTCAAAATAAAAGCCGTTCTTTTTTCTTCTTCTTGTTCCAATGTAACATCGAATTCACAACATATTAGTATACCAAAGAACAAATCAATAATTAAGGCAAAACCCTTGATATTTTGAGTAAATATTAAAGTAGATATGGAGTTTGTTCAAAATATTTTGTAATTGATAATTTTTTTAAAAATTTTTAAGGGTGTAGAATCTATAATTTTTTTTTTTTTACTAATTTCTAAATAAGGGTTCATTATCTAGAAATATGTTTAATATTGAAAATAAACAAAGTTTTTCAAATCTAATTAATTGACAAACAATTTTCTCAATCTCTATTAAATTTAGGTAAAAAAAATTTAAGAGAGATTAGCCCCTTAATACAAAAAATTCCACCAAAACATTCTTAATTTTTTGTGAGTCAAATTTTCCGATTTAATCCTGTATTTTTAGAATTTATTTTTTAATACTGGCTTTTAAATTATTAATGGGTAATAATTTTCACTATATTTTTAATATTATTCTTTCATAAATAGAGTTCATAAAGAAAAAAGTTGTAATTTGCCAACTAGTTATTGAAAAAAGGAAATTGAAAAAGAAGTGAAATTTTTTGCAGATTTATGATTCAAATATCAGTATATGTTACTTTAAGAAATCAATATTATTTTAAATTATTGTTTATTATTAGTTTATTTGATCTGTTCATTTTTTGATATTCGATAAACAAGAATCAAGCTTTTTATTTTGAAACACTGGTTAAACTTTTCTTCAGTATTCTTTTGACAACAGTAGTGATCCTTCATAAAAAATCTAATAATTTATTATAGAGTAATGTTTATAATATCCATTTTAGAACCATATAAACTATTTGAGCCACACAGTACTAACACCATTTAGACCCAATTACAACATACATATCTTATAGGTGGATCTAGAGCGACACTAACCTCTTAAAAAGAATTAAGAAACTTTTTAAATCTAAATTCAAGACAATTTAGGTTATGTTACTTCCTGTAAAACGAATAACATTACTAATCAAAAAAAATATCCCATTAACTTTGAGTTTATCATAGAAATTGTGACTACTGCAAGGGACATTCCATTGGTATTGGTTCAATATTGTTTTAACATTTTTTTTTGAATTCAAAGTTTGACACTTATTTCTTTAATAAGACCCAAAGGTGATCGAAATTTTATTAATACTCTCATTGTTAATTCACCATTATTTTCATTTACCCTTAAAAAAAATGAATTTTTCATTATTGGATGATACCATCTGGGTAGAATTGTGTTTAATTTGATGAAATTAATACAAAAAACCCATTTATTTTCTTATTTTATTCCAGTCAAAGTAAATCTGGTAGTTAAAACATGTATTTAAGTTTAAACAGCAACAATAAACATTATTTGTTTTTATTATTGTTATTATTTGAATCAAATGTATTATTAAACCCAATTATTCACATGGATTACCATTAGAGTTTTATATAGTTATTTTATTAATCACACAAAATCTTTATTAATTATTTTGTAGCAACAGTAAACAGAAGTAATAGATCCGAGTAAAATTATTATTAATATTTAATATATAAATTATATTTTATTTTTTATAATACAATTACCCAAATTTTACTATTTTTTTCATAGCCTTGGTGATTCAATAAAAAATGATTTAAATCTTCTATGGTAACCTAATAATTTATTTTTTTACAAAAAGTAATATTTTGCATTCAGAATGACAATTATTTTGGAAACTGTAAAAAAACCAAAAACAATACCAACTTTCTACACGGTCCATAACTTTGTAACATTTGCCCCGGAAAAGAGGCTATTTAAAGTATTTTGTAAAGTTTTCCCTGATAAAAACCAATTATAATATATAAAGAGCCAATTATCACAACTATTTCTCTTCATCATACCTTATCTACCAAAAACGAATCATAACCTCATCTATTATAAAAAAAAAAAAACATATCATTTAAATTTATCTGATTTTTTTCTTAATAAAATGTCAAATAAAAAAAGGACAAAATATCTAAAATTGAAAATGCGGAACTTTTAAAAAGACTTGATATTGGGTTTTTGCTGATCAATTAAAAATATTACTAAAAAGACAAAAAAATTATATATATTTTATAGATAAATATACAAATTAATGATTAATAATTAACTTCTCTAACCAAAGAATTGATTAAATATTCTGGATGAAGAAATAAAACCCTTTGATAAATCAGAAAACAAAAAAAAAATCTTATAGTCTTAAAAATTAATAAAGAACCGGACCTGGAAATTTAAATCTAATTTATTGCAAATCTTCATTAGAAAAATAATTGAGTTTAATATAAAATATCTGTCAAAATAATTCTCTTTTTTGTATATTTATAAATTCTGGGCTTTAATTTCTTAAGATCAAAGATTTAAGATTTATTTTTAAAAAATATATCTTTCAACAAGTAACTTCTAAGAAAAAAATACTGTATAATTTTTTATCTGTAATTTAATCTAAACTAAAGTATAAATATTTAGATACAGTTTAAACAGTTGAAATACTAACAGTGTTTCGTTTTACATACAATTGACAAATACTTTTGATTCTAACAAACTATTTCATTTTTTGTCTTTTTTGTTTTACTTTTATTTCCTTTTTTGTAAACAATTAATTTGTTTCTTTTAATCTGTAATTTTTTTCTTCTATGGTTTGATAGAATGAGAGTTTTGAATTTTTTAAAATAGAAAAATCACATTCAATTGGTTGACTGTATCTTATCAATTGATCAATCCACAATTATTGGAGAAATTTCAACCAATTTACCAATGCAATTTTTCTCATTTCTTTTATTTTTTTAAGAAAACTAAATTAAATTCAAATACTTCTGATGACTATATCTAGTTTAGATACTCTTTGAATTTGGAAGGTAAAATTTATTCACTTCAAAATTCACTCTTTAACAGTTTAAATGAATTTTAATCTCACCCTTCACAATATATCCAATACAATTTTTCCTTTGGCTCCTTTCATTATTTTGAACAGAGTGGTTTTCATGTTTTCGATTTATATTTTTTACTTTTATTTGGATTAAATTGATTACTTATCAAAACAGTAATACTTGATAAATTAAACTAGTTTTAATATTAGGTTTGGAAAAATTCAAAAAATCTACATATGGGAAAAGGGAGTAGATTTCAAGATAAGCATATTCTATAAAAATAAAATTCATGATGTAAACCACTTTATATCGGACTAGATGATTTCCGAGAAAACCAGAAGACATTGAAAAAAGTACCTCAAAAAACACAAAAATTTTGACTTGAATATAATAATCAAACAGGATATCTATGAATTAATGAGAAAAATGAACATTAAAGATCTCTATTGACATCTAAATAGAATATTTCTTAATTATTATTATCCAACACATTATTATGAAAAAGGAGCTAAAATCCAAATTATCCCCTAATAACTGAAACTTAAAAATTCATTTGTATATAAATGAATCAGATTTCTCATAACAACTATTTTGAATTTGTTCATTTCTTTTTTTATTTTTTTTAAACTTTTTTTTTTCCTGAATGATATTTTAGAAAATTAAATTGAGTTTAAAATTCTTCTAACGACTGTGCCTATTTTATATCCTCTTTGAATTAGAAGACATATTTTTTCACTTCAAAATTCTCTCTTTACCATACTAAGTGTCCAACACTTCGTTCTTAACAATAAATCAGAAAAAAAAATAATAAACTCAGTTTTTTTTTGCCTATTTTTGATTTTGGGTGACCGCAAATTTTTAGGATGTAGTTTAAATTTAAAATAACCAAACACATTTATCAATTTAAAATACATTCAAATATTGTAAATTGATAAAAATGATTCAGATTTTAAAATGAATAAAATGATACTGATTTTAAAATTTCCTATCAAAATTAACTTTTAATTTTTATAACTTTCTTTATTATTTATTAAGATCTGAAGATTTTTTTGTTTGTTTTCTTATTTACCAAATGGTGAAAATTTATTGATACAGAATATTTAATCAAAACAAATATCAGAACGATTAATGGTTACTCGATAATTTATACATTTGTCTTTTAAAATAGGAATAAATTTTTGAATTTTTACTAATATTTTTTAATCGATAAGAAAAATTTAAATTTCGAGTGTTTTTGAAAGTTCCACATTTTAGATTTGAAGGCAAAAATAAAAAAAATAAAAACAAAAACAAAAATAAAAATAAGTTTCTAGAATAAATATTATTTTGATAGAATAAATTTTATGAAATAAGAGAAAAATAAGAAAATGAAAAATAAGATAACATTTATAAAATTAAAGTATTGAAGAATCTAATCGACCAATTTCTTTTTTGATAAGATCCTGATCTTTTGAGATAACACGGAAGGTATTTTTCAAATCTTTTGGTAAAAGAACTTGGATAAAGTCTAATTCCTTTTCGCCACGTAGTTTTTTTAAATTCACAACTCCCTCAGCAAGAGATTCAATTAATTTTTCGATTAAATTTATTGCACTCCTTTCTTCAATATTTGACGTTTCCATGTTTTCCTTTTCAATGTTTTTTGAAGTCGATGTGGACGTGGACGTGGACGTGGACGTGGGTGTTTGCTTGTATGACGTCGAAAGTTTGAATAAAGTCTTTTTTAATTCCTTTCTTTTTTCGTTTAATTGGTTTCTTTTCTTTTCCTTTTCAGATAACTCATTTTTAAGAGAAGATATTCTACTTTCAAACAACTTTGCACCAACGCCAACAATACCCCTTTCGATTGCATTATTCATTTCTTCATTTTTAGACTTAAATTCGTGGATTTTTTCTTTGAGTTTGGAAATTTCCTTTCTGTGAAGCAGCATATTCTCATCGATTCTTGCGATCGACTTTTGGGAAGATTTTAATTCATTAAATTTGCCATTCAGCATGCGCCTTAAGGACTCGTAGTCGTTGATCAATTGCTCCAATTGGGACTTTTGTTGATCGCTGTTTAGTTTCATTGCAATCAATTCCAATTGCTCGTTTAAGAATTTGTCGAATTTTTTTTTTTTTTTTTTCTTGGAAATCTCTTCAAGGATATCATCGATCTTTTCCTTCATTTCTTCAATTTTCATTTTGAAATCAAAAATTGCGTCTTCAATTTTGACAGACAGAGTCTTATTTTCGTTTTCCAATTCTTTAGTTTTTTCTTTTGAGTCTTCCAATGTCTTTGTAATTTCCTCGATTTGTTTTTTTTTCTTCCTTTGGTTGATCATACTCGTTTCTTTCAGCGTTCCAAGCTCTTCATTTAAGTACTGGACTTTTTCTTCTTTGTCAACCAGCGACTCTTTCATCATTTTGAGTTCCTGCTGCCTCCTTTCTTTCTCGTTTTCAAAGTTGTTGCTCAATTGCATTTCGTCGTTTTGGATGCTAGAAACCTCTTCAGTTAGCTTGTCGATCCTTTCTCGATGCGTGGTATGATTTAAAAGATAGAGCTTTCGAAGCTGTGCTAATTGGATTTTTGATTTATTTAGCCTTTGTTCTAACCTTGCCGATTTCATACGGAGAGAACTAATGTCAGGTTTACGAGTGGTCATTTTGGTTTTTAATTTCTTTGTAAATTTTTTTTTTTTTTGTTTATTGTTTATTGTTTATTGTTTATTGTTGGGAAGTTAAAAAGAAAAGATTATTTTCCGAAAAACAAAAAATGATAATTTGAAATGGAAAAATTGTCTCTAGTATTGTGCGTTCTCGGTTGGTTAATTTTCTGTGTTTTTTAGAATCTTGAAAATTTTTAACTTTTCAAAGAGTTGCCTTGAATATTTTGGAAATCTGTTTTACTAATTCCCAAAATTAATGGTAAACATTTTGTACTTCATTTTTCAAATAAAGTAAAAACCACAAATCAATATCCACTTCTTTGTGAGTCATGTTTGTAAAAGAATAATTTGGAAAAGATGGTGAAAATTTTTTCCTATTTTATTAATTCAATATCTCATGGTTAATTAAATCCAAACCTTTTTTTTACTTGAATCTTGGATAATTTAAATCACAAAAGGTTCAATCTCTTCATTTTTTTTCATTGAACTCTTGATTAGTCTCAATCACAAGTGAGTTTATAAAGGAATAAAAGGAAAAAAATTTGTTAAATATTTAGAGAAATTATCAAAAGCTAATATTTTTTTAGTGTTGCCAATAGAGCAAATATTTAAGATTGACAATCCCATATATAACTATATACATGTTTAAAATTTTTTATTTGATTGTTATACAAGTGCTAAACAGTCTAAGCAATATATATTTTAAAGAGTTTCAAGTTTTTTTTTTATCTCTATAATTTTTTTTCAACTGAATTACTAAAGTCAAAATAAAGAGTGAAAACAATTTTTAATCTATGTTTCAAAATAAAAAGCATGTTTTTTTGTTATAGAAGACCTATACATCAACCGGTTAAATAAAATGATAATAAACCCTTAATAAATATGATATTGGTTTCTTAAAGTTCTATTATTTAAAAAGAAATTTTAAAAATGAAGGATCAAATTACAAAATTTGTATCAAAAAAAAAAATAAATTTTTAAATATTCTCAATTTTTTTGAAATTTTTTGTTTTTTTTGATTGATTATAATTTTATGAAATATTTTCAACTAATTTCATTTCTAATTTAAATTTTACTGAAAATAACTAGATGGATACTTTCAAAATTGATTTGAACTTCGGTATAATATTTGGTAGTAGATTGGATGTTGCCTTGGAACAAGAAGAAGAAAATGTACGTATTATATTTTGAAACACTGAATATAGTTATTTAGCACGTATTATTATGATCACTGTAGATCACGACCAGAAATAGTCTACAAATATTAGAATATGTTATTTACCTACTGAATTGAAAAAATATTCAGAGTCCTAGTTTTAAAATTCATCTTCAAGTATTTGCAATACAAAAGTTAGCAATTTTGTGGACTAATACTAACCTTGCTTTTAGTGAAAAATAGATTCCTTTTTTTGACATTTTTTCTTTATTTTCTTATATCTGGAATCAATATTTAATTCGTATCATCTTATAACTCAAATTTAAGCATGTTCTATTCTCAAAATTTGTATCAAGCTAAAATAGTTAAAGATTAAGAATTAACAAATTTAATCACATTCATAACTATAATCGGCTTTTCTGAATAATATATTATTTTTCACAAGTATTTTTTATTATCCAAATTCCAATTCATAATTTTTTTTGTACCAAAATTCAATTTTTGAAAAAAATATCTCATTAAAGAAAGTATACCGGAAAAACTAAAATAAGAAAATTTAAATAATCTTTAGTTATAATAAAACCTCATTTCTCTCAAAGTGGACCAGTAAAAAATGAAAAATTCGCTTTTTTTATTTATGAATCAACTATTATGATTGTTTAGAAATAAGAGAAATAAAAAAAAAATAAAGACGAGAGTTGATACTAATAAATGAAATACCGGATTTGCGATAAATTTTCATAAAAATAAAATGATAGAAAAAAATTGGGACCCTTTCATGGAAATGTCTTGGGTAAATATTCTCAATTTCTTGAGGAAAATGAAAATTGTTGTCAATAAGTTTTTTAAAGAGTAAATGTTTGAATTATAAAAGTAATTACAACGCCTCAATTTTTTTAAAAGTTAATTTGGGATTTTCAAACATTTTATTTTGATTTGAATTGACATTTTTTTAAAAAATAGACCAGAAAAAGAAAAGATAAAAAATTCGGTAAAAGATAAGAAAAAAAACCGCAATAAAAAAAGGAAAAATTGAATAAATTAGTAAAAATGATCTGATTTAAAAATTTTACATTTTTTTTTTGAGAAGAATACTGTATTAATCCCCTCAGATAGGTTCAATATCTCCAATAAAACTATTACTCCAATTGAAAAAAACATTAGTATATTTTCGTTTTACTTTGAATATTATTGTTTCAAATCATTTTTATCTATTTAGGGTATTATATTTCAACTCTATGAAAGATAGAATATGAAAAACCGTTAAAGTACAAATAAAGATTTAAAAGGTGTATATAATGTTAAAAACTTTTTTTAGACAAAAGAAATATAAGAAAATTCATTAAACATTTTTTTTTAGGTAAATTAAAGGAGAAAAGAATAATCAAATTTTTGAAGTGGTTATAATGTTGGTATTTGTATATTTTAATAAATTTAAACTACAAATAAACTAAAATTCAAAATTTTCCACACAGCTAAAACGTTCCAAACAATCACAATAATACAATTTCATTGAAATTGGAGATAATTTTGATTTTTGTAAAATATGAAAATCATTTTTTCATCTTTTTAGTTTTTTGTTTTGATTTCATTGTTTGAATTACGTAATTTGTTTCGTTGGATCAAAAATTTTTTGAGCAATTGATATTATGGTTAAAGTCAAGATGTTCAAAATAGAAGAACTCAAATAAAATTAGTTGGTAGTATCTAACCTTTGATCGATCAATATTCCTAATAGAACTGCAACATATTTACTAATGTATTTTTTTTGTTTTGCTCTCTCCAAAATTTTTGACACACTCTTGATTTATTTGTATTGATAATTATTTATTTATTGTTTTAGGAGTATTGTAATTTATGAAGAAGTGTTAAAATTTCAATTAGTGAATGGTTCTAATTTGGTAAATCTTCTTGAATTGATTAAATAAGTTTTTTTCTTCACAAATTGAATTTTGGTGTGTTAAAAATTTTGAATTGGGGTTTAGTTGACAGAAGTTAGATCAAATATAAAATTTTTCAAAAAAATAAAAAAATTATATGACCACTTATTATATTTTTTTAGAGACAGTAAAGGTTGAGGGAAAAATTTCATATTTTTCTTTTTCTTTAAATTATTTTTGTATTTTCTTCATCTAATTTTGTTTTTGTTTTTTTTTTTTTTTTTGTTTTTTATCTTAACCTTAAATATCATAGACTATTGGAAATAAAAAGAGAAATTATCGGTATTTGTGTCTTGTGATTACAGTCAGTCTTACTGTTAAGCCACCAACTTTCAACGAAATTTTAGGCACAAAAAAAATTACAAATTAAGGCACATTTTTCGGAATATTTTTTTGACAAATTATTTTACTAGAATTTGAATTTCGTGCCGTAATTTGAGATTTTTTTGTAGATGAAATTTTGTTCAAAGTTTCCGTCTTAAAAGTGAAACTGACTGTACAGATCATCAGTAAACTTGACTTTTTTTGAAAAGTTAGCAAGTTTGAAAGATCACTTTGCATAAAAGGAAAAATTCGAGCAAATTACAAGATTTTAATAATTTCTCTTTACTTAACATTTTTAAAAGTCAATAAATACGAAATTAAACATAAACACAATCGCTACTGATTGCCAAGTAAAGTTTATTCAAAAGTGATTCTGAGTTTAAATACACCAAAATAATTTATAATAACAAAAATTAGGTTAGTTTTATTTGATTATTTTTTCAGATTATTTATAATTGAATCCAAGTTCTGGGATCTTTTTGGTTTGTTAAACATTTTGACAATTTCTTCTTTTGGTATCAACTTTCTTTTTTTAAAATTTTGTCTCTGATTTTGCATATGATCTTTTTGAACACTTTTTTTGATCTTATGAACAAAAAGTGGTAAATTTTCTGTTCTTGAATACAGTGTAAAGTCTTTCATACAAAACTCACGGTTCAAGATTTCTCTTTCCTTTTGTGAAGTAGTCTCCCATTCATAATCTGATTCTGATTCCGATTCGCATTCTGATTCTGAATTTTGATCTACTTTAAATTCTACCTTTTCTTTTTCTTTTTCTTTTTTTTTTTCTGATCTAGGATTTTTTTCTTGTGTTTGTTTCATTTCTTTTGTTGTTTTGATTTTGGATCGTTTAGAAAGGGTTTTGTTTTGTTTTTTTGGAATCTCTTTTGGTTGTTTGTTTCCCTTTTTTTCTTGTTTGTTTTTGTCTTTTGAAACAAAGTTAATTTTGTTAAGTCCATCACACACATAAACTTTCACGCTTTTTTTTTTATTTGAAGGAGTTGTGACTGTTTTTTTGATAAATTTAAAATCGCTAATGAGTGTTTGCTTTAGGTTGGTTGAAGACATATTTAAATTTTTCTGTTGTTTCCCACTTCAATCAAATATTCCACGTTTTCTCAAAGGAGAGAAGAATTAAAAAAATGGGTATTGAAATTATTTTTTAATCACATTCCAAATATTTTAACGTATTATTTTTCTTTTTATAAACCTTTTTTCTAAAATCCAAAAATCTCTGAAGGAATTAATGTTATTAACACAAAAGTTCTTACAGTCAAATCTAAAACCCGGAAATTTCTGAAACCCGGTAATTCCATTTTTCTGATCAATTGTAAATATTAGTAAAATGTCAAAAATATACTCCCATTTTACCGACAAACAACCCAATTACCCAGCAACTTATAACCTTTCCAATTGGTTTATTGGTTAAATATTCTGAATCCATTAATTTTAACTCTTTGGTGAAGTCAGAAATTAAAAAAATCCAAAATTTGTAAAATTAATTGAGAACATAACTGAAAATTGAAAATCAAATTTATTGCGATTTTCCCTTTAGATAAATTCTAAATTTATTAGGAATCATCCTTATAAGAATTATTTTGTTATTGCATTTATGAAATAAGAGTTTTATTTACTTTATATCTTTCTTTTAATATTTTTTTCAAAATTTTAAATTTCTATTGAGAACCTTAGAGGATTTATTTTTTGTCAAAATGGTTTTCATAATTTTTGGAAAATTTACAATAATCAAACACCTCTCTCAAATTCAAATTCTCTCAAATATTTTAAAAGTATGAAAATGTTTTTTATTTCAAAATTTAAAATCAAAAGTGGATTTTTATTTTTCAGTAATGTTCTCAATTAATTTTACAAATTTTGGATTTTTTTGATTTCTGACTTCACCAAAGAGTTAAAATTAATGGATTCAGAATATTTAACCAATAAACCAATTGGAAAGGTTATAAGTTGCTGGGTAATTGGGTTGTTTGTCGGTAAAATGGGAGTATATTTTTGACATTTTACTAATATTTACAATTGATCAGAAAAATGGAATTACCTGGGTTCAGAAATTTCCGGGTTTTAGGTTTGACTGTTAATTTAAAGTTCGGAATTATTCAAGGTTAATTATTTGTCTTAAGTGACTTTACCCTTTATTTATTTTTTTTTCACAAGGTGATAGAGTACTAATTTTACATAAGGATATGATAAACCCGATGCACAACTTGATTTATCATCTTTTGAGAGATGAGTTATCATTTTTTAAAACATTCATTTTTCTCAATGAAATTCTGTAAAAAGATCAAGATCTGTTTTGTTGCCTTTTTGGATCAAATTAAAAAAAGAATAAATTTGAAAAAATTTTTATTTTGAAGAAATCTCACTTTTAGTAATTTCTGAAAGACTGTGCGAACAAATAAACTTTGAAACTTTTAATCTTATTTTAAAAATACAATAAAAATAAATCAAATATTGAATCCATTGAAGATCTAAAAAAATTGATCCTCTGTTTTATTTTCAAATATTTATTACATTTCTTGAAATTTAAAAGATAAAACAATATTCTTTTTCTACTATTCCAAGTTTAAACAAAGAAATATTAATATTAAAATCAATTATTTGAGAATTTCTATTATTTTTTTAATATAACAATTTTAATTTGAATTAGTTTTATTTATTTTCAAATCTTTAAAAAATTTAGAAATAAATGTGAATTTTATTGATATCTTTAATTTTTGTGTTGTTATGTTTATAACTGACTGACTAAAATTAAAATCAAGAACATTAATTATTGGATAAAAATAATCAAATTAAAACATATTTCTTTAGATTATAAGTTGAATTTTCCAGTGTTTTAAAAAAGTATTTTGGGAGACTTTTTGATTTCTTTTTTTAGTTCTTTTTCTCAGTTTTTTTATTCAATAAAAAGATAAAATTGATTTGAAGGGTTCTTTGAATCAAAAAATTCAATTTTATTTATTTATTATTATCTATGGGAGGGGTTATTAATCCCTCTTGTTTACCCGAATTCCAAATTTGTTTTTTTAGGAATTGTATTAAAGACTGAAAAATAAGTTTATTATCCACTAAGGCTAATAAACTTGATGTATCATTTTTTGTAATAATATTAAAAATATTATTATTATTTGATATATTAAATATATTAATTTTTTTAAATTGATATATCCAGATTTTGTGATTATTTTGATAGGCTGAGCAGTTACATAGAAAATGATCCAAATCTTCAATGATATCTAAAATATATATTTGTTTACATATCTTGCAGTATTTTGATTTATTTTTATTCATAAAATAATAGTACCTGTTTAGGTAATTTGTAATTTTTCTGAGTTTTAAAATTGAAGTTGAACCCTTCCATTTTAAATATCTATTGTATTTAGGTTTTCCAAGATTTAAAAGAATTGTGTAAAATCTCTGATTTTACCCCATTATTTTAAATTCCCAACTTGAGCTATTTTTTAATTTGGGAAATATAAAAAAAATATAAGTACTTGACGATACGACTCTTTATTTATTGTGTTATTTATTTGGATAAATTTAAATTTTTTTAGGACTTTCGAGGTCAAAATATTATTATTCTTATTTTTGTTTTTTTTGAAAAGTTTGTCGTTACATCAAAAAATTCTTAGTTTAAATGGTTAAAACACAAAAAATTTTACTTATGAAAAAAAATTGGGGACATTTGTACCCCAAATTTGCCTTAATATTTGATTAAATAATAGATTCATTATAAAATGATATTTTAGCACCAAATAGAAAATTTGTTTTATCTGTTATTACCATACAATATATATATATCTTTGATTCTAAATACTTTAAAAATAAAAAAAAATATAAATTAAATTTAAAAATAAATAATATTTTTTTTCATTCTAAAATTTGGAAATGTTTTTTCTACAATTTTTTTAAATTTAAATGATTTACTCAATAGTTCGAGTCAGATAAATAATTGTCTGTTTTTAAAAATTATTACTATTTTTTTAATTTTTGACTTTTTAAAAATATAGGCATGAAATAAACAATATTTTTATTTTTTTTACTTTTTACTTTTTCCAAATTTTCTTTTTTAAGTTGTTTGGGTTCCTCCTCTTTTTGTTTTTTTAGGTGCTTGAGGAAGGTAAAAGGAATAAAAAATCATTATAAGAATTGGTGGAATTGGTCATGACTAACCGAACCAAACTTGTTAATGATCAGATCTAAAACGAATTGAGCTGGACTATGCAACTGTAGAGAACTGAATCCAACAAATGCGATCTGAAACCAACCAAAGTGAACCGAATTGGACTTTCCGTACAATCTGTCGAGTCGTTACCTGGACTGGGTTTTTGCTGTCGAGTCGGTGTCTTGTACTGGGATTTTGCGAAAACAAGATTTGTGAAACTCAAAAAAAAAAAAAGAAAAAAAAAAAGCAACTCAATTTTGTAAAACCAAATCTTATTCTTAAAACCTTAGCACTTTATAGAATCAAACCATCTATAAATTTCTAAAAAACTTAATAAATTAACCTATTTCATTTAATCTATAGTTGTTCAAATATTTAGATCTCTTTATTAAAACAAATTGAAAATATTGATCACTTTTTATGGGTCTATCCTACCTATGAAAAAGATAGATTAATATTTCATAACAAATTAAAAAAAAAAAAAATCTTAATGAATTAATTTAAAACAAACAGTTTGAAACTATTTTCATTAAATAATAATCGTGAAATCTATGATTTTACGCTTAAATTTCTGAAAGGGAATTTAAGTAAAAGGATATCCAGAGTGTAATTTACACTTCTTCAACAATAAAAAAAAAAAATAAACAATATTTTTCATAAGAGTACATAGATCAGAACTTATTTTCCAAGATCTGGATTAATTTCGAAGAAGAAAATTTCAAATTTTACAAATATAGTATTCAAATTTTTACTAATAACCAAATTCAAAAAAAAAAACAATTCTTGGTTTCTAAGATTATTTTTTTTCTTTAAATAACATTTAAAAGTTATTTATATATATAATTAAATTTAAGATTGATTATTTTATCTATTAAAATACTTTTGATTTGTTTAATTCCAATATAATAAATGAAATTATTTTACATTTTTTTTTTTTTTTTTTTCAAGTAATTTCTATTACTTAAAAAAAAGTTTTAGAAAATTATTCACCATAGAATTTTAATTTTGACCGAAAGGAATTATTTTTATTTTTCTCTTTATTTAATAAAATTTTATCTAAAAAAAAAAAATTAAAATGTCTCAAGTAATATATTTTTTTATTTATTTTTATTTTATCATAAAATTAAAAACTTTTTTGGATTATTATATTAATAAATCAATCTATTGACTTTTGAATTACTATTATTGTAATAAAATTTCTGATTTAAACAATTAAAATAAAAATAAAAATCTTTGAAAAAATCTCAAAATGAATAATTATTATTCTTTTAAAAAAACAAAAAAAAAAATATAAAAAAATAAATACTTTATCTTTGAACTATTTTAACTTTTTATTACAATTCAAATCTGGATTAAAGACAAATAAGAAAATAAATATATTAGCACAACAATATTATTCCAAATTATATCTTAGACTTTATGAAATTTATTCATATCCAGAGTGCTAAGGAATATTTGAAAATATCAATTCAATTACACATATAGTAAAATTAAAAATTTTCAATTTTGGTTTTATTTTGGTTTTTATTTGGCAATTTATTCTTTTTAGTGGTTATTATTTTTCAACAAAGAAGAAAATATACAAAATTTGTTATATCTTATGGTTATTCTACTACTTTAATTCTATTTTTGACATATTAACTACTTTTCCCGAAAGTAAACATGATTCCAAAAGTTTCGAAACATACCAAAATTCAAAAAAGGGAGAAATATAATCACATTTTATTGTAAACCCCACATTCAAATTTCTCACACACCAAAATTCTATTTTTTGGACAAATTTCTTTTATTACCAATTCTAGAAGAAATACCAAATTAAAACCATTCACTAATTGAAAAATTAACAATTTTTTACAAATAAAAATATTACCAAAACAAAAAATACATAATTACAGTCAGTTCCACTTTTAAGGCACAAACTTTCAACAAAATTTAAGGCACAAAAAAATCTCAAAGTAAGGCACAAAATTTTGTAATTTTTTTTTACTATTTATTTTACTAGAATCTGAATTTTGTGCCTTAATTTGAGATTTTTTGTGTGCCTTAAATTTTGTAGCTAGTTTGTGCCTTAAAAGTGGAACTGACTGTATTAAAATTTAAAAATCAAGAGTTTGTTAAAATTTTTGGAGAGAGTAAAACAAAAAAAATCATTTGATAATTGTTTTTAAATTCTATGAACAAATTATTAAAATAACAACTAGTTAGATATCAACAACTAATTTTATTTGAGTTCTTCAATTTTGAAGAACATAACTTTTACTCAATATCAATTGAAAAAAATATTTAGATCGAATGTAATAAGGTTAAGTAATTTAAAAAAAGAAATTAAAACAAAAAATGAAAAGAATAAATCATGTTTTTCATATTTTAGAAAAATCACTATCATTACCAATTTGAATGGAATTATATTTTCATGATTCTCTGAACTTTTTAAAGATTTTCTGAAGTTATAAATTTCAGTTTATTTTTAAATACTTTGGATTAAATCATGTTAAAGTTACATCATATTAATAATTTCTAGGTAAACACTTTCTTGTCCAAATAAAAAACAAAAAATAAATCGAAAAAATCATTCAATATGCCAAAAATTATAAAAAAACTCGAACAACAATTGTAAAGAAAATGTGTTGAATTTTTACCAGCAAATTATTGATCGATCAAATGATCACAACCATAAACTAACCCTATACAATTCTTCTCTTTAACTAAACTCAACTTTAACCTTAAAAAATCCTTTAAATAAAATTTTTCGATGAGATGAAACGCAATTACTTAATTGGAAAAAAAAAAATGATAATAAAACTAAATTTAAATAAAGGATTTTTATATTTTACAAAATTCAATCTTATTTTCAAATTGAATGAAATTGGAGTTATTGCTCTTATCTCATATTTTTATAAATTCGTGTGAAAATTAGGGAATTTAGTTTAGCAACATAGAAAAGAAACAAAAAAACCAATCTTTAAGTATTAATTTTAATATTTATTGAGTAAATCTGAGAAATTACAAAATTGTAAAAATTAGTTACTTTTGGAAGTTCTAGGGTTGAATTTTTAAATAGTGGAATACTATATTTAGAGTTTCTATTTTTTAGATTTGGAAAAGGAATTAAAAAAAAAAAATTATATAAATGACAATTGTTAATAGTGATCATTAGTAAAAAATGAAAATAATTTATTATGGTAATAATATTTAGATAGATTTTTTAGAGCCATTTGAAACTATTTGTGCCATGTAGCATTAATATCATTTACACGAAATTACAACGAACTTTAATTATAGGGAAATCTATGGCAAACCTATTCCCTTTAGTAAAGCAACTAAATTAAAAAAAAAAAAAATTCAAGAGAAAATAACACCATCATTATTAAAAGCATTTTAAACTTAATTTTCTAAAATAAAATTGAAATAAAGAGCCAGATATAAAAAAAAATAAAGAATATTAAAAAAAAAATAAATTAAAAAAAGAGATGAAAATGTTTTTTTTTTTTGATAATTGCCTTTATTGGGTTTCAATAATAGTAAAATTCAACGTTAATAAATGTTAAACTTTGTATTTTTATTTTTTAATTTTACTAATAATAACAAATTGCTTGCTTGATTGATTTTATTTTAAGCAAAGTAAACTTCTTATTTTTCCTTTAAGAAAAAATAAAGAAAAATAATTTTTAAACTTGTAAGAGAGAAAGAAAATTTTTAATTCGATTAAAAATAAAAGTTTTCAAGTTATTAATCAATGGAAATAATAACATGTATTCGTTTAGAAACTCCTAAATAATTTTTAAATGAAAAAAAAATTATTTCCTACAAGTCTGCAAATTACTTTTGGATAAAGAATTATATATATATATATATATATATGAAAGAAAAAAAATAAAGAGAGAGAGAGAAAGAAAGAAAAAAAAAATTAGAGAAAAAATAAAAAAAAAAAAAAAAAAAAAATGTCAAAGAAATAATTAGATTTTATGATTTTAACAAGATCTTAATTGAATAGATTTAATAAAAAAATCTGTTGAAGATTCATAAAATTCATCATTATTAGCAAAAGACATTATAGAAAGACTGCCCTTTTTATTTCGGAAGTTGGTTATTGTTTCTTTTATTTTTTTGCTTGGATTTGTTTTGATAGATTCTTTCCAATCACATAATCACAAATTTTATATAAAAAAAAATAAAAAAAATAATTTTCGAAAGGAAAAATGGTTCCTTATTTAATCTTTTAAATTTCCTTGAGTAATTCAAGTAACAATGATGTACTTAATGATAAATTCTGACCAAATTTATATTGAAAATCTGATTCATTTTTCTTTTTAATTAATTTTTCAATTGAAATGGTTTTTTCATAAAGTGGATTTGGTTGTTTATTTGTATGTAGACTTAATTCAAATTCATCTTCGTTCTCAGATCTTGTAAGAAGGAAATAAACTTCATTTTTCCTATTGTTGTTCATTTAATATTAATATGATGAAAATAAATAAGATAAATATGTAAAATAAAAGAATCGAAATAAATATATAATCATTGTTGCAAAAAAGTAAAACAGGGAAAAAAGTTCAATATGATTTTTAATTGTAATTCATTACAGTTTTTTTGAGGTACAAATTTGAAAATTAAATATTTTCTAATATTTGGGGATTGAGGTATCAAAAGAAAAGTCCCCTCCAAAGCAAAAAAAAGAGCTCATAAAATAACCTTAAGGCAAATATAATTGAGCGGATTTGATTTTAATTTTCATAAGAATAAATTTTCAAATCGGTTACTTTTCCATTTTAGAAATTGTTTTTTCCATAATGAAGTTTAAATGTTTGTCCATTAACACATTCTTTCAATAGAATTCTATCTTTGGAGTTAATATAGAAAACCAAAAGGTAACAAATCTAATTAAATTTTCCAAAAAGTACTTGAGTCAAAATAAGATGAGAAAACTCAAAGTTAAAATTTTAGGTCTTCAAACATAAAATGACAAATGTGAAAGAACTATAATCCTTTTTTGATCTCACTTTTAAATTTAAAAGTGACAATTCATTTTCAAAATACAAGGAAAATAATATTCGAAATTAAATTTATTTTTAGAGAAAATTCAACAAAAATCCCTTCATAAATTAAACTGAACCCAGAAACATGATATTTGAAAAAGCAATTCAAGTCAAAAAAATTTGGGCTTTTAAAAAGTTTGAAGATAGCCAAAAAATATTGTTTTAAAAAGAAAAATTTTTGTGTTTTCATTTCACAAAATGGCTTGCCTTGACAAAACAAACTTTAAAATTAAATAAAACAAGCAAAGATCTTTGAAAAGATCATTCATTTTAATAAATAAAAATGAAATCAGAATATTTCATTTCTATTTAAAAAAGCAAGCAACCTTTTCAAATTTTGAAAACTAATTGATTTTTATTTCTAAAAAGTAAATTCAGTTACTTTTATGATTTACTAATTCTAAATTAGTGCTTAAGGTGCTTCTGAAAAATGATAAACTTTGAAATTATCATAAAATAGAAGATTTTTGGTTTGAGATTGAAATTAACTTAATTTTCGAGTAAGAGTTTTAATAAGAGTAAAATATTGCTTTTTCATACTTTGATAAAATATATTTTTTAGTCGAAAATACTTGTTTATTGTTAACAGGAAAATTAATGCCATATTTTTTTGGGATTATTTAATAAGATTTGATTGAGGCAGAGATAAAAGTTTTTGATCTTTTGAAGAAAAATGCTAAATGAAAAAAAATATTAAATTTCAAATGAAAAACTTTCAATACATAAATATATATATATAAATATATATTTCCCAAATATTGAACAAAAGAAATTCAAATAGATTCAAAATGAATCGTTTAATAAAAAAAAAAAAAATTGTTTTTTTGTAGATTATACAAAGTATTAAACTAATAAAACCAAAATTTAGACTTTTGAAAGAAACAGAAAAAATTTAAAAGATCTAAATTATTTTTAAAAATGTTTTTATGATGAATCAATTACTAAGAATTAACAGGTTATTATTTGTTTATTCGAACTATATTATTGGAACGAACACATTAATTAAATTTTGAGAAAAAAATTAAAATTTCCTTTGTAAAATTCCTCTTTTAAAATTAAACAAAAAATGCAAAATAAATTGTAATGATTACTGAAAATTCAAAGTAAGATCCATTAATAAAAGAAAAAAACAAATGATTAAAGACAAAATAGAGGATTCGACATAATAACAGTTTTTATAATACTATCTTTTAGTAAGGGTTTTTTCTTTGGCTGATCAATTATTAAAAGTTACTTGAAAAATTTAACTGTTTTTGAGAACTCTCAAAGCCACACTCATCAAATTTGTCTATAAAAGTAGATCTAAATTGTAATTGCTGATTCAATTGAAAATAAATTAAGGAATTATTCTTTGAAATTAATTTGATTCTTCTTTTAATTAATTTAACTTTTCATTTCCAAGTTTCTGTGATTTCTGTGATTTCTGTGATTCTATTAATGTTCGCAATTAAAAATCATTATTGACTTTTTTTTTCCTAATTAACTTTTTTTGCCCAATGATTATATAAATAAGTAAAATCAAAAAATCAAAAAAAAAAAAAAAAAAATAACTTACTGAACATCTTCAAATTCAAATTTTGTGATTATTCCGCGTTTTTCGAAATCAAAGAAATCCAATTTAATTACTGCTGCCTTGTCCTTTTCTTTCCGTTTTTTATTATCCTTGGGCTTTAATTTCTCCCTTTCGCTTTCTAAAAAGCTATCTTGATAACCGATGAAAGTTTTCAACTGTTCTGATAAATAGGATTTATATTTTTTCAAATTTTTCTTAACTGAAGATAAAATTTGAATAGCTTGGTTAACTTGCTGTTGGATAACTGTTTGGTTTTCAAAGTATAAAGAAACGTCTCTTCTAAACTTGGTATAATTTTTCTTTTTGGATATCTTACCGTCTCTATACAATCTGGTTAAGTTACCAATGATCTTTCTGGCTCTGCGAATTTTCTTTTCTGGGAAGTCATCGTATTCTGTTTCTTGTTCGTGCAATTGCCTTTCAAAGACCTTTAATGAGTGTATTAAGTTTCCGTGCCTGAGCTCTTCTTTGGATGTAGTCTTTTTAAAGTCTTCAAATAAGGAGACCATCATAAAGATTGTTTCGTTATAAATTTTTTTCGTTTCGTTTGTATTTAACTTGGAATGCAGATTTAGGGATTCAAGCATATTTAGCTCGATTTCGTAATCCTCTTCCTTCGACAACTGCTTGGGAACATTGCCCAGGCTATCCATCGTTTCAATCAATGGGTCGTCTTGCCTTGATGTGATTCTGGACAGGTATTGGTTTAAGATCGATTGCACAAAGTACATTTCATTCATTTTGATTTTTATTTCTAAATCCTTCTTTGACAAAAACAAATATTTATCCAATTCTTCATCAAATTGCAAATCTTGCACTTTACAGAGCTCCAATAAAAATCTGATCAATTTTTTCCTCGTTCGTGAAATATATTTTTTTGGTACAAATTGGAAAAACTTTTGTTTCTTACCAAAGGTGGACATGTTGCTTAAATTTTGAAGAAATTTGCCCAAGACCAAAATATTTTTTTTCAAAATGCCCATTTTGGAATTGCCTTTGGCAAAAGGATCATCAACAATTTCTTCAACTTCTTCTTCAGAGTCAGAGCCAGATGATGACGAAGAGGATGACGAGGAGGATGAAGACGAAAATTCTTTTCTTTGCCTTTCTTCTTCTTCTTCTTTTTCAATTTTTTTTTTCATTTCTTCTTCCTTTTCCTTTTCTTTTTCTTTTTTTTTCATTTCTTCTTCCTCTTTTTCTTTCTCAATCACTGTATGATCTTGTGGCTGATCTTTGTTTTCCTCTTCTAATTGCTTTTCCTTTTCAATTTCTTTCTCTTTTTCCTTTTCCTTTTCCTCTTTCTCTTTCTCTTTTTGTTCTTCTTCCACTTTTTCCAATTGCAATTGCCTTTCTCTTTCTAGTTTCTTTTCAATTTTTAACTTCTTTTTTATTACTCTCTTCTTTCTCCTCTCCCTTTTGGCCACTTTTTTTAAAAAGTTAGGGTTCAATAATCCATAGGACATGGGGGTAATTAAGGCCGGGTTTAAGAATCTTAGGAAAAAAAATCCACCAATTAAGGATGCTAGGCTTGTTGCTTTAGACTTTGGGTAATATTCCAAAGTCAATTTTTTAATTTTTTTACAAATTAACCGAATTCCTAATGGTACAGCTTCGGGCTTTGTAATAATGTACTCGATTAAATTATCAAACATTTCTAACATTTTATTTGTTCTTTCCTTAAGAATTTTGCGTACTTTTTTATCTTCATACGCTGTGTTATCACTAACTCTTGCGTTTTCCTTTTCTGGATATACCTCTTTATAAACATGAACCGGGTTTAAACTGATATCAAGATCCTTTTCCTGAGCTATTTGGCTAATGGGATATGCTAAAATATTTTTTAAATATTCTTGTCCAGATTGCCTCTTTGTATAGTTATGCAATAATTTTGTTATATTGGTATTTGCCCTCATTAAGGTCGTTTCATCAGTGGAATCTTTATATTCATAAAGTAAAGCAATCTATTTGTAATTTTTCAGTTGTTTTTGATAAGAATTTTAATATTTTTTTCAAATAAAAAAAAAGAGTCATTAAGAAAATAATGTTTTTAAAAAATTAATTTTTTTTTCTCAAATTATCAATGATTATTTTTTACTGCTTTTTTTTAAATCTGATTCAAGTTAATAAATCAGTGAAACTAATAATAAAATTTGTGAAAAAAAAAAATAAATAAAAAGAACAAATTTAATTTTTAGAAAAGAGGATTTATTTTTTCAAAAATTGATGATTTTAACTAATTGTTGAATTTTTTTTTTAAATTTAATTTTATTTCCAAAATTTAATTTTTCAAGACAATCAATCCAGCAGTAAAATCTTGATTTCGAATCTTAAAATCAAATAACAACAGATATTTTTAAAAGGGTATATCTTTTAAAAGAGGTTGAAATGATTTGATTTTGGTTTTGTGAACATCTGTTCATTTGATTAGAATTTTTTTTTTTTTTTTTTTTTTTTAATTTTTAACAAGTTTTATTAAAGATAGCAGTAAACAAAAAAACCAAAAATTGAAATAAACCATTGAGACTAACCTTTTCAAATTTTCCATTTTCTGTGTTTTCCTTGGTATTAACTATTCTTTTGATCTATATTTTTCTTATTGCTTTTTTTTGTGATCTTATTATTTATTTGAATTTAAAAAATTCTAAATAATTAAGATCCTTAACTATTCATTTTTGTAATCGTTTTAGGGATCTGAAAATTTATGATTGTTCTTCATGTTTTTGAGATGCAATAATTTTCTTTTTTTTAGAAAGTAAATTTAAAATAATTTGAGTTTGGGCTGAAGTTGAAGAATAGAATTTCTTTAGTTTGTGTGGTTTGTTTACTGGTCTTGAAAATAAATGTGAAAAAATTTTCACTTCATTATTCATTTTTTTAAAAAATAGATTTTTCAAATAGATCTAAATTTTTGTGATCTCTATTTATTTGTTTGGTTATTTTTTTATGCTCGATATTGGTATATACCCATGAACCAAAAACCCTAAATGGAAAGAATTTTGAAACAAATATTTTGGAATTGAAAAAAGATAATCAGCAGATGAAATTTGATCCCATTTAATTTTCAAAAACCAGGTAACGAACAGAATTAAAAAAAAATCAATTTTGATAAACTAAGTAATTACAAAATGAAACATATTTTTTCTCTCGAATAGCTTTGTTTTCTTTCAAGAGTAAACAAAAGTATTTTTATAATTCTTCTTCATTCTACTTACCTGAATGGACTAGTCTCTATTATTTTTTTTTGAGCAATTTCTAAATAAGGATTCCTTATCTAGAAATAAGTTTAATAGGGAAATAAACAGGACTTTTCAAATCTAAGTAATTGGCAAAAAAATTTTCTGAATCTCTATTAAAGTTGATAGGTAAAAAAATTTAATAGAGATTAGCCCCTTAAGAAATACAGTGGGTCCTTATTTTTGTGGTTCTCTTTCTCTTGGTTATAAAGTTCTTGACAAAAGTAGAAAATTCAACAATTGGTTGGATTTAATAAGAGCAATTGAAAATTTTTTCATTGAATGATTTGAATCGGATTGTAGTCCCTCAAAAAAAAAATCAAAAAAGAATTTCTTACATCAACAACTCCCATAATAAGCTTTTCTTCTGCTTGATCCTCGTTTCCAGAAAAAATTGAAAATAACAAGAGGTGTATAATCTTTTCGGCTTCGACAGACTTTAAATATTTAAGCAAAGTTCCAAAATATTTTGGATCTTGTAAGATTAAATAAATCATCCCAGTGTAGCGTCTCTAAAGATTGGTTATTTTCAAAAAAGAGAAACAAATTCATTGTTTAGCAATTATTTGATAGATTTGGAAGTGGTGATTTTTTTTTAAAAATGTTTATCAAAAAAAAAAAAATAATAAAAAAAGGAAAAAAAAAATTGCTTGTTATTTAACAAAGAAAAAAAATCCAAAGACTTTTTTTTTTGTAAAAAGAATAAAGGTTGTAAAAAAAAGAAGAAAATTTGATAAAAGAAAAAAAAAAAAAAAAAGCGATTTTTTACAATAACAAATTTTTTGTCGATCTCAAAGATCATTTGTAATTCTTTTTGTTGTTTTTCTTTAAGTTCTTCTGAGTTGCTAGATTTCTTTTCCTTGGCAATTGAAATTAATCTTTTTGAAAGAGTTATAACCTTGTCAATAATTTCTTTGTTCTCGTTTGTAATTGTATCGATCTGGTGCTTTAATTTCAAAAGATTACGGAGCGAGGCCAAATATGGATCATAATCAGGCAAACTTGACTTTGGTGGTGGGTGTTTTGCTTGCTTACGTTGCAAAAAATCCATGAACTGTGGTTTTTCCTGTTCAGGTGGAAGTATAAATCCTGTGTTTATCATTTTAAAAATATCCATTTTGATGGAAAAAAAAAAAAAAAAAAAAAAATTTTCTTGAAAAAATGTTTGCAAAATATTTTTTAATTGGGATTAAAAATTTGGATTGATTTTTTGATGATTAAAAATCAGACTTCTCTTACTTTTTGTTTGTAACCCAACTGTTTTCAAGGGCTTAATTCTCCCAATTCATTTTCCTTTATTTTCTTTTTGTCGACAGACTTTGCTCAAATAAAAATCAGATCCAAATTTCTTTTAATCATATTTTTGTATAAAAATTTCAAAACAATTGCCAACTTATTTAAATTGGAGAATAGAAATATTTGGTTATGTTTAACTTTGTTAATTTTTGAAAATGAAAAGTTGGTCTTTTTTTGGAAAAAAGTTAAATTTTGTTTTGTCCTTGAGTAACAACCTTCTAAACTTTTTCTTGATATATTCGCTTTGTGTCTTCATAACAAGCCACGTGAAAAAAGATTCCAGTGAGTGTTTGGATGATTATTTCATCAATTTATGAATGATAAACTTTGATATAATGAAAAAATTCCCGAAGTTAGTAATTATTTAGCAAAGTAAAGAATAAGCGTTAGTTCAAATATTTAGTTTTTTTCTTTCCGGGTAGACTTCAATTCTTAGGGTCTTAGTGTTTTTCAGAATATACGACCATGAAATTTTGTTAAATCAACTTTTTTGAATTTATTTTTTCTCAAACTCAAACTTTTTCATCCATTCATAGATTTGAAATTTTCCCAATTCTTTAATGTATCATAAATGGTGTTGGCTTAAAACCGAGTGGCCAGAAGGCCACACCAAATTGGGTTCCTTGAATTATAACTCACTTGTTGTGTATAAGACTTCGCTTTATTTGTTTGGGGGATTTGGTGAAAATGGAAGTGGCTTAACTAATTTGTGGTGTTTAAAAAACCATGTTTGGGGAATTTTAAAAACTTCTGGAAAAACTCCGTCACCAAGATACAAACACAGAGCTTGTGTGGCTAGTGATCGGATGTGGATTTTTGGTAACATTTTTTATTTTGATAAAAAAAAAAACTGAATAAAAATCTTTTTATTTTTTTTTTTTGTTTTCCGAGATAAAGATATTTTAAAGCTATACATCACAACAGATTCTTTTCATTGAATTTCTACAAATATCAAACAGTCTACAAAAAAACAAACCAAAACAAAAGAAAAAAAAAAGATCCCCATACAAAACAAAACAAAACAAAACAAAAGAAAACAAAAGAAATCAAAAGAAATCAAACCACAAACCTTTGTTAAACTTTTTTTTTTTTTTTCCTATTTTAAAAAATTGTTTTCATGATACCCTTTCTCCATAGGCGGGTGTCAAATGGGGAACAAACAATTAGGGGATTTTTATTTGTATGAATTTTCAACAAATAAATGGAAAAGAATAAAATCGAAAGGAACCATGCCTTGCGCAAGGTTTTCACACACACTCACCACTTATGATGAAAACCGGATCATTCTGCATGGTGGTGTTGGTCCAAAGAAAATCCCATTAAATGATCTTTGGATCTACACAATCTCTGAAAACCGATGGGTGGAATATCTACCAGAGCAAGAACAACCCCAGCCAATACCAAGGCACTTACACACAACAGTAGTGATGAATAAAGAATTGTTTGTTTTTGGTGGAACCAATGGGAAAACAAGGTTGAATACCCTTTCTAAATGTGAATTTCTCGAAAATACAGTACATTGGTCCAATTTAGCGCCATATGGAAACGTCCCCACCTCAAGAAGAGACCACTCAGCAGTAGCTTACCAAAATAAAATGTTAGTAATTCGCTTTCTTTCTTTGATTATTTAAGAAGCTTTTGTACTTTGATTTTTTTAATCATGAACTTTTAGAAAAATAGTTTGGATGTTCAAGCATCCACTAACCTAACCAATAATAATAGCAATAACAACAACAAATTATTTTTTTTTACGTCTCGTTACCAACAAAATATCAAACAGAAAAGTCATTCTTTTAATAATCCACACTTTAACAAACTCAAATTTCCAAATTACAATTTTGATTCGTTTTTAAAATGATTAAAAGTGAAGAATCATCATAAAGTTACAGAAAACTGCCATTTTCCAATTAATATATGAAAATTATTTTCAGTTTTCCAAATAGCCTGTTGAATCATAAGCAACAAAAAAAAATACAACGATCTTCACATATTGTTTGAAAAAGGAAAATTGTCTCATTAATTTTTCTCTTCCTTTTCGAAAACCCGAGACAAAATCAAATTCTCTTTAGATTAAACTTTAGCAGCATAATAATCCCTTTCTCATTAAGAGATTATTTTGTTTTTCATAAAATGCGGATCTAAAAGCTGTATAAACGTTACATCGATCTGTCTAATTCACACATTTTAAACAGTTTGGGTGACACTGTTATAAAAATTTGAGACAGCTCTTTTTTAAAACAGTTGCATTTTGCTTTAATTATCTTTTTTTATAAAAAAAAAGGCTGAATAAAATGAAATTAACATTTTGCCACATTTGCAACTAAAGTATACAAAATAATTTTTTCATCACAATTAAATTATCATTTTTAACTAAACTCCATTTCAAAAATTATGACTCACCTGAAATAATAAATTGAAAAAAATAATTTATAAACTTTTTTTCAAATAAAAGGGCACAAAAAATTTCAAGAATTATTCATAACTGAATCAAATTAATTGTAGTATCATTCTAAAATCGAAGAAACGCTTTAAAACATAAAAAAAAAAACACTCAACTGAATCTTTAAAACTCATTAAAACAAAACAATAAAAATTAAAATTCAATATTTGAAAAATTGGTGTAACCTTTTATTTGAAATGAAAAAGCTTGTTTTGTAAATTGTAAAGAAAAAAAATATAAAATAAATAAAAACCTTTTAACAAGGCGAATTGAGAAAAAGTTCTCGGAATTTTATTGATAATTCTTTACATGTCAAACTTTTGTTCTTTAAAGTCTCATTTTCAATATAAAGCAGCAATTCATCTGGGTATTTTGTTGGAATTGTTTTTTCTTTATTTCTCTTTTCTTTGTTCCATGCATCAATCCAATAATGGCCTTTCTTAATTCCTATATCTAGCTCATTCGAAATCAAACTTCAACTGTTTCCATTTATACACTGGTAGATTAGTTCCAAATTGGTTTCTTCTTATCTTGCTTTTTCATTTTCCAACTGTTCAAAATCCTTAAATAAAAAAAAAAAATGAAAAAACGAATAATTAAAATGAATATCACCAATAAGTAATTATCTTATTAACAATCAAATTAGATGGTATTGATGATTTGAGAGGTGTGCCATTTTGTTTGAAAAAGAGTTTATATATATATTGTTTAGTATTCAAGAACAACCAATGATTAAATCTGATTTGTAATTCACTTTTAAATCATTCTAAATATATAAAAACCTGATATTTTAAATATTAAAAAAAATAAAACCAAAAATTAAAAAAAAAAAAGAGTAATAATTTTTGAAATGAGCCTTACGGATTTTTTTATTACTGTACTTTCACTGAAAAAAAAAAAAAAAAAAAGATTTTTTGCTCATAATTAAATTCATTTTAAAAGATATTACAGAGTTTCAATTTTTTTTGTGAGTATTTGTCTTTTCGAAGATATCTTTTTTTTTTTCCATATGGTTTTTAATAATGCGAAAAAAAGAATGAAAAAAAAAAAAAGTAAGAAATTGAAAATTTGAAAAAGCAAAAAAAAAAATTGAAAAACAAAAATTTGAAAAAGAAAAACAAAAATTTGCAAAATTAGAAAAAATGATTCTGATCCAAAAAATTGAAAATAATTTTGTGATAAGAATATGGGATAAACCCTCAAAACAACCCCCATTAACATTATAAAATGAGTCAAAATTTTTGAAAAATAATTTAATTTAGATAAAACGAAATCCCTTAATTTCTAAAATATTTTTTGATTAGTAATTGATACATTATAAAAAAGTGTACCAAAAAAGTTTTTAAAGAATAACTTGACAATAGATGAAAATACTTCAATATACCTGTTTTGAGGATATAGTAAAAATTCTTTTGGTAACAATTTTTTAATAAAACTTTAAAGATGATTTATATATATATAAGGAAAATAAAAAAGTTAATTTATTCACAAAATATTCAAAAAAAGCATACATGCTGAAATTTTATGGATTTTATGGATAAAAATTACAGATATATCTTTAATACTATTATTTAAATTTCGAATAGTGATAAAAATTACAATTAACTTTCCAAATTCTTTTTTCTTCGTCTGTTAAGAATACATTCACCTTCATTAACACCTAAATAAAGGAAAAGAAAAAAATTAATCAATTAAAAATAGAACGAGATCAAAATATTTTTTATTCATTAAAAAATTATTCTTTTTATTAAAATTGATTAAATTATCATTTTTATTCTTCATCTTTGGCTATGAAATAAACAATTATATCAGACGTTATAAAGAGGTGGGGGTGGGGACTGTATATATATTTTCTTCCCAATGTGAAATAATATGCCAATTCAAATTAACATGGGTTTTCTTTTCTTTTATTTAAAAGAAAACACGTGAAAAATATATTGTCTATTTCACAATATTTTAATAAAAAAAAATAATTCCATTTTTTAAAAAAATTAAATAATTAACCAAGATATTATTTTTAAAAATTATTTCCACATGTTTGAAATATATTGGAAATACACCTAGCTTTATCAAAAGCAAACAGAAATAAAACAATCTTTGTGGCGTTATGTAGATGATTATTGAGTTAATCTTTTCCAGTAAAAAAATTGAAAACATAGTTACTTTTGTAGGATCTAAATCGTAATTATTAGTTTTTCAATACCAGAACACGATTCTTTTGGGTTTGATCTATTGGATTTGTAACAGTAATTAAAAAATAAAAATTCCAAAATTACATTTTTTAATTTTGATCATGAGTAAAAAATCTAATCATTTTTGAATTAATATTTATAATAGATTTTTTTAGAGATATTCAAAATATAGAGCACTAATATTTTTTACACCGAATTACAACACATATTAATTTTAGACGAATCTATGATGACACTAACACCTTAACACCATGGGGAAATTCCCAAATGAGTAATTTAAAACAATAAGGTTCCATTAAAAATGTTATTTAACAAGAAACCCTTGTTTATAGCAAAACGTTTGAAAAAAAATCAAAACAATTTTTTGAAAAGAAAAAGAATGAAATTTTGCTTATAAAAGAAAAAAAAGGAAAAAAAAATAACATTTCAATCAATGAAAGAAAAATAAAAGTATATATAAATAAAATAAAAAAAGAAAAAGAATAAATAGATTTTTTGAAAATTATTTAGAATAAATCAAATAAATTGAATAAAACTAAAAATTATTTTGAATAAATCAATAAAGTATAATTTATGTTCCTAACAGAACACAATATTTCAAAAAAAAAAAAAAACAAAATCAAAATGAATTTGGAATTTATAAAAAAGTAGTAAGACATTTTTATAAGGTGAAACAATAAATAATGTTTCAAAAAAAAAATAACTAATAGATTATTTTTTTGTTTTTATATTAGAGAAAAATAAAAATGAGAAACTCCATTTCAACAATTATTGGTAACATTTTTATTTAGAAAAATATTTTGATTTTAATTATAAAAAAATTTTTCAAGATAAAAAAAAAAGAAAAGAAATTAAATTCAAGTTATGTGTGGTGAATTATATGTATTTTTAATACAATTTCTCATTGTTTTTTTTTTTTTTTTCAAGTGAAATAAGATTTTACAATTTTTCTCAAAATTATATTAAATTTTATAACCACAATCAGAAATAAAAAAATAAAAATAATCAAAAATTGTAAACAAAAGTCTATTTATAAGTAGATTAATTTAATTTTTAAATTGAATTTAAATATTTAAAAATAAACTTTATTTTTGTCAAAGTACCAAAAAAAATTTTTTAAATTATCAATTATTTTTTGTATAATTGGACCTCTGAAGAACAAATAAGAAATAAACAAAACAATACACATCAAAGAATAGTTGATATATATATGAAGTAAATAATAATAAATCTAAATATTATCTTAAAAATTGAAAAAAATAAAATTCTTAGTAATCCCTATTGAGAAAAACAACAATACTGTTCATTTTGATCTTCAATTGAAGATCCAAAGAAAATTCCAATAGAAATCAATATAGATTTTTTTTTAAAATCATTTTCTCTGTTTCAATGTCATTAGAATAACACATTTTTTCCTTTGTGACTATTAATCTTGCAATAAAAAAAAAAAAATTTGCAAATGAATTAGCTGTGTCAGAAAAAAATTGAAAAAATAAAAAAAAGCACAAATGTTTAAAAATGATTTCGACAATTTTGAAAATTTCCAAATTTATATTTTTTCTTTGAATATCCAATTCAAACTGTTTTAACACATATAATACATCCATTACAACTATACCCCCCCTTGACTGGAAAATAGTTTATTTTATAAAACAAAGTACTTCAAATGTACAAAATAACATAAAATAAAATTTTAAATTAATGAAATTCTATTATTATACAAATAAAAAAAACTTTTTATATAAAAAACAATATAATCAAAGGTTTATTTTCGGTGGATATAGAAATGAATCGTTGAATGAATTATGGATGTATGAATACTATACAAATAGTTGGACTAGGTTAAGTAATTATGGGGAAGTTCCTTGTGCGAGGCATCACCATTCAGCAATAGTTATTGACGACACAATGTATATATATGGTGGATGGATAGATCCAAGTGTATTGTATGATTTGCATACTTTAAATATTTCTGGGGATATTGTTACTACAATACAATTTAATAAATTAAAAGAAGGATGCAATGAAATGTATGAAAATCAGGAATTTTGTGATTTGGAAATTAAAACAAAAGATGAGAATATTAGAATTCATGATTGTGTAATGAAAGCAAGAACTGGTCTTTTTGGGAATTATTATTATTCAAGAAATAAAAATGAAAAAACTAATTTTCAATTTAATTCAAAAACAAATAAAAGAAACAAATTAATAAGAACGCAATCTTTGGATTCATCTTCATCCTCATCGTCCTCATCATCCTCATATTTATCTTCGTCTTCATCCTCATCTTCAATAACAACCTTACCGGAACCATTTTCCACAACAAATAATACAAACACCAATATAAATATAACAAATCGAGAGGAAAATAGCAACGAAGAAAATATTATAACCCAATTAAATGGACAAACTTTAACAATTGAAAAAAATAATTCAATCCAAAATAAAGAAAGCGAGGATAAAAAACTTTTAAACAATGAGCCAATACTTTTTACAATTTTTGATGATTTAAAAAAGTTAAAATTAACAAAAAAAACACCAATTGAAATTTTAAATGAATATACAAAAAATGAATCATCGCATATTATAAAGGCAATTATTTCATTTATATATACAGGAGAATTTGATAAAGAATTATTATTCTCAAAAATTAATAAAAAAATAAAAAAATTTCAAAAAAAAAAAAAAAGCAAAATTATTATTAATAAGAATAATAATGACAATACAAAGGAAACTCAAAATTTAAACGGAAATTTTTTCAATAATATTAATAATAATAACAATATTAATAATATTAAAACAACATTAGAAAAAAAATATGATTATAATTTAAAAGGAAACAAAATACCAAAGCAATTTTTAACCAGATCACTCGAAAATTATGAAAGACTAAATATTTTAATTTGCGCATTAAAAATTGTTGAAGTATTGGATATCAAAAGATTACTTCAAATAATACAAACAGAAATTGAAATGAGAATCCATGCAGACACGTTAATTACAATTTTAGTTTTAATGTACCAAAAAAAAGTCAATTGTTTAAATTTTCGGGCTTATTTATTTAATCGTTTAAGGCGATATCGAGAATCCGTTTCAAATTCAATAGACAATTACATTAATTCAAGAAAATTATTAGTAGATATGTTAAAGGCTGTTTGTGGGAAATCAAATTTACCCTGTGATTATAATAAAAATAGATATCCGGCAATTGTATCGGATTATCAGTTTTTATTTGATACTGAAGTAAAATATTTCAATTATAAAAAGAACAAAAACAATAATAATATTTGTATTGATTTAAAGAACAAAAACAAGTTAATTGAAAAAGAATCTGAAAAATTACTATTTGAAAATAATTTAAATGGGAAAGAAAAAGAAAAAGAAAAAGGCACAGGAATAAGAACGGAGAAGGAGAAGGAGAAGGAGAAAGGTAAATATAAGGAGAAAGAGGTGGGGGGAGAGAAGGTGACGGGGAAAGGGATTGAAAAAGAGAAGGAGAAGAGGAAGGATAAGGAGAAAGAGAACTATAAGGAGAAAGAAAAAGAAAAGGAGAAAGGAAAGGGCAAAGAAAAGGAGAACGAGAATGAGAACGAGAATAAGAAGGGGAAGGGGAAAGAGAAGAGGGGAAAGAAATGCAATGAAAAGGATAAAGAAATATATCTTGAAAAGGAAAAGCCGATTGAATTGATAAATTCTGATTTAGAAGACAATTTAGAATCAAATCAAAAAATTAATAACGTCAAAAACGATTTTATTATTAAATGCTTTGATGGAGAAATTCATTTACATAAACCAATTTTGCTTGCACACAGTGAATTAATCAAAACTGCTGTACAGACTTTAATTGGTAAAAAAAATGAAAATGAAATAATCACAGAATTTTTTGATAAATCTAATCGAAGCACAGAATCTTTATATTGCTTGATTAGATTCATTTATACTGGAAAATTTGACCATATTTTAAATAATTTTAAAATTGCCTACGAGCTATTGGGCGCTTCGGCTTATTACCAATTGAAAGATGATTCCTTAGATCATGTTTGTTCTTGTGTTTTAAAAAATTCAATAAACCAAGAAAATGTTTTATATTTGTTAAATAAAGCAGAAAACTTACAGATTATTGAATTGCGCGATTATGCAATGAAGTTTACCCTTTTACATTCAAAATCGGTTTTAACGAAAGAAAATTTAAAAAAAATTACAGACGTTGATTTATTACGCGAGCTTCTTTCTTCAAAGTTAGATGATTAAATTTAATTTCCTTTTTAATTTTATTTATTTTGATTTAATTCAAGATTTAAATAAATACTATCGTTTTATTTATTTTATCATTTGCATTTATTTTATTTATTTTTTGAAAACAAACAAATTATTTTATTGATCTATATAAAATTTAGATTTCTAAATAAGTTTAACAGAAGTAAAAGTAAAATCAAGTTCTTTTGATACAATGTTTTTTATTATTTAAATCAAACATCCAAATAGGTTTGTAAATATAATAATTATCAAGGTTTATTGTTTCAAAATCTAGATTTTTATATTAGATAGATTAAAAAAGTTTTTATACTGAGTAGTATAAAAAAATTACACTTTTTAGTTAATTGATAAGAAATTCGATATCAAAAATTATTACTCGATCAAACAATAAATTGAGAAAAATATTTAAATATCTTTAACTAAACTCCAATTCAAAATTTTTAAAACACCAAAATTCAATTTTTGTAAAAAAAAAATTTCTTTAATCAAATCAAGAAGAAATACCAAATAAGAATCCTTCACTAATTGAAATTTTAACAATTGTTTACAAATTAAAATACTAACAAAACAAAAAATAAATAATTATCAATACCTATAAATCATCGGTATGTGAAAAATTTTCGAGAGAGCAAAGCAAAAAAATGCATTGATAAATTTGTTGAAAATCTAATAGGAATATTGATCGATCAAATCATTAGATACTATCAACAACTAATTTTATTTGAGTTCTTCTATTTTGAACAACTCAAACATTAATATAATACCAATCATTAAAAAAAACATTTCGATCTACCAAAATAGGTTACATAATTCAAAAAATTAAATGTAAACAAAAACTAAATGATGAAAAAATGATTTTCAGATTTTACAAACATAAAAAAATATTTCCAAATTCAACAAACTTATAGAATTTTTATTGTTCTAACTGTTTCAGCTCTAGGGAAAAATATCAATTCTGATTCAGCTTGTAACAAATATCTTTAACAAATATCAAATCTATTATGGGGTTTATTATTTCTATTAGTTCTAATCGATCTTAAATTGGCTAATTCTAAATAAAAAAAAAATTAATTTTTAATTTTTGGCTAGTAAAAAATAAGTGAAATAGGCTTGGAATTTCACTTAAGGGATTAACGTCGCTAGAGATTTCTCTTTAATCAAAGTATGTTGTAATTGGGTGTAAATGATATTAGTACATCATGGATTCTATCACTCTAAAAAATCAATTATAAATCTTATTGTAGAATAAATTGTTGAATTTTTTATTAATGATCACTATTAAAAAAGTTTCATTTTGCAAAAATATTTAATAATTCCTTTCCCAAATCTAAAAATAATAACCCAAATTACTGATTTCTGGTATTTAATAATTTAGATTGAGAACTTCCAAAAGTAACTATTTTTATAATTTTTTAATTTCAAAGATTAACTCTATAATCATCAACACAAAAGCACAAAGACTGATTGTTTTTGTTTGCTTTTTATATATAAAAATACTTGTAGCATCAATATATTTCCAAGACTTTAGAAATAATTTGTCAAAAAAATTTATTAGTTAATTATTTAATTTTTTAAAAAAAACGAATTTTTTACCAACTAATCTAAATTTCGCCACAAATTTAAGAAAGATATTTTGTGACTTTGTAGTCTGAATAGTGATAATTCAACCTATAAATTTATGGCGAAATGCAGATTTTATTAATGTAATTGTTAAGTTTTTTACTAATACATAGATCATTTTTTAATTGATGAGATCAACAATATTACTACTTGTCTAATCGATTTTTTAGCGACATTCGAACCATGGAGTACTAACGTGGTTAGGTCCAATAACGACATACTTTGTTCCTAGGCTTCTCCTTGGTGGACGCTAATCCCTTAAACTCAGTTTAATAAAATATTGAACTAATCTTAAAATTCGAAGAAAAGTTAACGTACCTACATCAGGGTTTAAACAGCTGCAAAACTAAATCAAATAATTCAATCGATATCTATTTCAAAAAAAGACTTTAACAATATTATATTTTCTTGATCCCAAACTAGAATAAGATGAATTAAAAGAAAATATTGGAATTAAAGTGTCCATTTTGGAAATTCTTGCAGAAATAGAAAGTGATTTGTTAATTAAAAATTTGACAATAAAAGTTTTTACATTCATAATTAAAAATAAAATTGAGTCATAAAAAAAGGAATTATATCAAATACTCCTCAAAAGATCAATTTTAAAATGAAATATTTTTTATTTAATCTCTATCAATTTTTTAATTTTTTTTTTTTAATTTCTATGTAAATATATTGGACTAGAATACATCCCACTCCCCTTTGATTTAAACATTAATATATTTAGTTAAAGGGATGGTTTTAATGATCCAGTTTCGAATACACAGAGGCACTAAAAATTTGTAAAATGAACTTATCCCCTTAAATTTTCAATTTAAAAGTTTGTTCAAACGATTGAAAACAATCTCTTATTTCTGGAACTGTTTTAACAACCAACTGATACAAGGGCAGCACGCTAAATTTTACAAAGGAAAGATCCTTTTCGTTGTACTCAAACCCCAATTCTTCACAAATTTTTTGTCGCCATTTGGTAATTACATTTTGATTACGTGTGTAATAACCAAGATCTGAAGCCAAAAGAATTAAAGCCCCTACTTGCAAACGGTGCGACTCTTCTTCAAAAGACAAACTCTTGTTCTTTCGGATTTTTTGTAATTGCTCATTATGGAATTCAGGATCTGTTGCCAAAATTAATTGGATAATCCATTTTCTGATTTTCTTTTGTTTTTGCTTGGCAATTTCAGAAAAAATGTTCGCCTCTTCATTCTTCTTCACTAATAAGAAAGTTTGGCTAATTGAATAATTCTCAATCACACTTTGATCATTATAAATTAATGCCAGATCGCTTTCTTTTTCGATCTCCTTTTGGTTGTTTCCTCCTGGATGCTTTAAATCGTGACATAGAGCGGCAATAAGCAAGGCCGCTTGCTCCTCACTAGTAAAATCTTTTTTTAATTGATCGGATGTGTATAAGAATGTCGACAAGCTATGGAAAACTTCAAAGGCATGTGAAAAATTGTGATAGGGGATTGTTGTTAGGTATTGCTTGCGGATCTCTTGAATAAATTTTGTTCCTTTTTCTTTGTTAATCTTTAAGGTTTCACAGACATGAAAGACTTCAAATATTTGGAAAGCCATTTCTTCTAACTGCTCATCTGAATACTCAAAAACATTAAATGATGTTTTGAGAAGATTGTTTGTCATTTTGAAGGCCAACTTGCAAAAACAAAAAAATGATAAGATCTCTTTTTTTCATTCTTTCAACATCTTGTTATTTAAACTCAACGCGAAAGATAATATTTATTTTTGTAATGTTTGAATTCTAAAAAATTGAATAAAAGCAATTCCATACTTGTATGTTGTTGGAAGAATAAATTGTAAAATTTTTATAATACTTTAATTGTTTTTTTTTGTGATTGAAAGAAATTCAAATCCAAAAAAAAATCAATTAATATATTTCGAGAGGGGTAGTTCTATTCAGATGTGGTGAAGATATCAGAGTGCAAGACCCCTTCTAAGAACTTTCTTCAAGGATATTAGCTTTTGGGTAAAGATATATTATTGGCTTTTGTTTACTAATGATACAAAATATCATTTTTCTTTAATTGTTTTAAATTAGTTATTTACGTAATTGTCACATATAAGGACAATCTACAATACAACCATTATGATAAAGGCATCGGTCAAAACATTGTTAAATTATGTACTTTTTTTTTTGAGACCCAGATGAACTCAAAAATTTCAATTTATTTTCAAACAAATAAACATTCTTCAAAAAAAAAAAATGTGTAAGTATTCCTTGAAAAATAGAAAACTTAAAATTATTAAATGTAAATCTAAATAATTTTTGACAATACTTAATAGGAAATATTTATGGGTGGAAAGGTTAAGAATATTTTATAATTATTAGATCGAATAATATTATCAATAAACAATGGTATTATCTAATGCCTTAGAGTATCATAGAGTGCCAAGTTTTTTTTTTTTTTTTTTTTTTTTTATTAATTTTAGAAATTAAAAAAAATACGAAAGGCGATTTTCCCGAATTTAAAATACTAGATAAAAATATCTGATTTTTCTCTATTTACTTAAATTCTGAAAAAGCTAAAGGAAAGTTTCTAAAAGAAAAGAGAAAACTCAAGGATTTTATTTAAATTATTTTATTCCTGAAAAAAACAAACAGTCTAAGAGGCAATTATTTTCCACCATTCAAAATAAATAAAATAAGATATTCATTTAATAATAAGAAAAAATAATTATTAATTTATTTCAATAAAACATTTTTTTAATTATTAAAAATGCATGTACTCCTAATTCTTTTTAATCATCATAAATACTAGAACCAAAACCCAAAAAAAAAAAAAAAAAAGTGAATTAAAAATTTTGAAATGAGTAATATAGTATTTTTCTAACTGGAATTTGAAAGAAAAAAGTTTTACAAAAAAATTTTTTTGCAAATAAATATATGCACTCAAAAAAAAAAAAAAAAACATTACATATTCTGAATTTTCTAATTGTTTATATGTCTTTTGTCGATATTTTTTTTTATTTTCAAATTGATTTTTTTTTAAAAAAAAAGAAAAATACTTCAAAAAATACAAAAGAGAAAAAAAATTTCAAAGAATACGAAATATAAAAATTTTTCAAAAAAAAAGAAAAAGAATAAGAAAAATATTAACAAAATAAAAATCAAAATTTGAAAAAAAAAAAGAAATTTTTGCCAATTTAGAAAAAAATATTTTGATTTAAAAAATTCATTAAATAATTTGAGAAGGATATTGATTAATATCATCCAGAACGACTTTGGATAATATGATAATATGAGAGAAAATTTTTGTAAAAAAAAAATAGTTTATCTATACATTTGGAATTTGATTCACAATCTTGATATATAATCCTTTTTGTGATAAAAATAGCGTTTACAAGGTACGTAAAATTCACAATTAAAAAATGGAAAATTTATAAATCCAATCATTTTTACAATATTTTTCTCGTAATAAGAATAATTTTTTCTCAAGTATACTCAAAAAAATTTATATTAAGTAGTATTTAGGAAAGTCGAAATTTAATAAATTTGAATTGACCTAAAAATGAACGATTAACACATTTTTGTCACTATTTCAAATCAAAACCAGAGTATTTATTTTATTAAGAAATTTTAACTAAAAGAATCTTGATCAAATTGAAGGCCAAGATAATAAAAGAAATAGCTTTATACTCTTACTAAACTTTCTTCTTACTTTATGTATTTATTTTATATAAAAAATTATAGTCATATTGGGTAGTTTTACAATTTTCTATATTACAATTCTACCAATTCCAAAAAAAAAAAAAAAAAAATCAAATTTTTTTTTTTAACAATAACTATGATCTCCAAGTTTTTATTCAAAAAATATTCTGAATATCGTATTGCAAGTTGCTATTAAAATTATTAAATATCAATACCAAGGTAATCCAAGAAAACATATCAAAAAACATCCTTTTTGACGATTAAAAAAACTCAAAATTTACATTTTAAGCCATTAGACCAAATAATCTTATTAGTTTTAAATTTTTCTAATTTATAACATTCTAATACTTTTTTTCTCGTGTAAAAAAAGTATTTTGTATTTGTTGTTTTGAAATTATTCATTAAAAAATCATTGACGATAAATTCACGGATTATTTTTTTTCCAAATTTATTTTTTTTTTTTACTTAGTCAACCTTTATTCGTTCTTTCTTCCCTTTTTCAGGAATGGTTATATCGAAAATAATTCTAAATATGGAAAATAAATGATAGTAAGAGTTCCAAGATTGATTCCATTTTTGGAATTTTTAAAATCTCACAAAAATTAAAATTTGGAAACATAAAATTTAAATGATTCCATTAGAATCAATTTTTATCAAACATTTTCGACTTGTTAAAGTACCTTTGAAGTATACTTTTACAAAAACATTAATAAATATTTTATTCTGATACACAGAATTAAAAAAAGAATTTTTATTTGGTAACAAAACTCTATTAAAAAAAAAAAAAAGAATGTTTTGATTCCATTTCATAGTAAAATAATTTGCTTATCAGTAAGAAACTTAAAAACATTAGAATTGACAACAAGATGATGAAAACTAAAATTTTATGAAGAAAACCCTGAAATATTTAATATTTTTTAGAAATATTAAATTCATATTGAAAATAAAAAAAAACAATTATTAATTATTAAATTTTCAGAATGATGCAAAATTCCTTGGAAAAACGAATGTAAACAAGAAATGAGTTGAGACTTATGATTGGAAGAAAAAAAGAATCATTTGATTCTATGGATCAAAAAAAGAATTATTTGAATTTTTTTTCAAAAAAGATTCAAAATGTGAGCTCTGATCAATGATAAACGGAAAAATTCATTTTTACTAATTATTGGGTTGATGAGACTTATCCAACGATTAAAAAACAAAAAAACATTTCACAGGTTTGAAAAAAAAAAACTAACAATCACGATTAATCCTAGAGAAAATAAATGAGTTGTATTATATTATTTGAATAAATTATTTGTTTTGAATGTCCTAATACCAATAAAAAGACAGTATAACTCTCTTTAAAAAAAAAAAATCCAAAGGTCAAAAAAAAATAAAAAAATAAAAAGATGTATGGCTTTTTTTTTTTTTTAAATAATGTATCTAAACTGTTTTTTTAATTGAAAATGATCGAACAAAAAAATCTATGATCACGAAAGCATGTTTTTAATTCAAATAACTTGACAAAATTAACATTTGTAGTATTAATTCTCTTTAAAAACATCATTATTTACTTCTTTTTGTTTTTTTCAAAAACAAGTTCACAAACACCACCAACAGCTTTGATTTTCTTTTCTGCTGTTTCTGAAAATGATTTAGCTCTCACGATCATTGGTTGCTTTGGGAGTCTACCTTTTCCAAGAACTCTAAAGTAACCGAATTTGACAACATCAATAACTGGTACTTCGTCACCTTCTTTGGCTTTTTGGTATTTTGTTCTTGTCTCTTCTGGAACTAAGGTCCAAAGTTTATCAAGGTTGATGATTGGTGCGTATTTGATATTGTTTTGTTTATGATACCACCTCATACCTACTTTTCCAAAAAATCCTGGATGGTACTTATCAAAGGCAATTCTTTTTTTGTTTTTGAAAAATAAGAAAAAAGAAATTCAAAGTAAGTAAAGATTTAATATTTTTTTTTGTTTTTTTGTTTAAAAAGATCGTGTTTGTTTGGATTTTTTCAAAAAGTAAAAAGAAATCAAAGAAAAAAAAATTGTAATAAAAAACAAAAAAAAAAAAAAAAAAAAAAAAAGAAAAAGCAAAAGCAAAACAAAAAGAAAAATAATTTACCTATGATGTTGGAGACCACCTGATTTACCTCTACCACTTGGATGCTTTCTGTGTTTTCCAACACGTCCATAACCATGAATAATTTGTCCTCTTTTTTTTCTGGATCGTTTGAATCTGGTTGGCTGTTTCGAAGAAAAGGTAAAAAAGAGAAAGTTTAAAATGGTTTGTTTTTTGATTCAAAATTAATTGAAAGAATAGGAAACAAAGTAAAAAGACAAAAAAAGTTCAAAAAAAGAGTTTTACCATTCGAATTAATTAAAAGATAATAATAAAAAAATGATCGATCATCAAAAATATTTTTTAAGGGTTTAGAATTTTAATAAAGAATGATACAATTCATTTGTGGTGTAGTTGGTAATGTGTTGTGTTCATTCTCTTTTGCTCCTATGAGTATGTTAATATCTATTTATAATTTTAGCAGACTCAAGCACTTTTGAATACAGAATTCGATTTAACAAATAAAGCAGAAAAAAAAATGTTGTTAGTTCTTTTATCCAATTAAAAAGACACAATTTTTTTTCTTTGAGAATTATTTGTTTTGAAAAAAATAGGTTGTGTGTTATCAATATTAATTATTGAATAAATCCAACACAATTTTCATTCAGCTTTCCAAAAAAAAATATTTTGAATTATCTAGATGTTACATTTAAAATGTTTAATTCTTAAAGTCAGCTTAAATCATTAATTTCTCTTTTAGAATTAAGGGGTTTGAGAATTTATTTTAATTCTTGAAATGTGATTTTTTTGGAAAGTCGAATGAAAATCATGATCTTCTTATTTTCCATTTAACAGTATGACCAATCCCGTTTTTTGTGTGTGTGTGTTATTTGTAAATTTTTTATCTTATTTTTTTACCTTATCTGGGTTCTTACTATGTATACTAAAACGTCATATAACTTTAAGGATGAAATTATCTGATTTTCTACGACTTTTGCAATATTACCAAACATAATAAGGCTAGGACATTTAGAGAAATCATGGAAAAATCCGATATTTCAAAAGAAATATTTAAAAATTGAAAATCTTGTTACAATAGCACATTCCTTTTATATTGTTCTAAAAAAAAACAAAAAATTTAGAATATAATTTAAAAAATGAATTTTATAAAAGACTAAAAAAAAAAAATTCTTTTTATTGTACTGAATCAATCAATAGGATGAAAATAAACCTTATTTCACATAAAAAGGTAAATAAATTTTCAAGAATTATTCATAATTGAATCAAAATAATTATAGTATCATTCTAAAATCTAAGAAACCCCTTAAAATATAAAAAAAGATCACCCGAATATTTAAAACCCATTCAAAAAAAAACAATAAAAAATTAAAATTCAATATTTTAAAAATTGATGTGCCCTTTTATTTGAAATGAGAAATCTCGTTTTGTAAATTGTATGGGGAAATTAATTATAAAATAAATAAAAAAACTTTGAGCACGGTGAATTGGGGAAAAGTTCTTCACATTTTATTGATAATTCTTTACAAAACAAACTTTTTTTCTTTTAATTCTCACTTTTCAGGTAAAAAGCCGCAATTCATCTGGGTATTTTGTTGGAATTGTTTTTTCTTTATTTTCTTTTTTCTTTGTTCCATCCACCAATCCAATAATGGCCTTTCTTAATTCCTATATCTAGTATATTCAAAATCAAAATTCAACTGCTTCCATTTTTATACTTGTTGGTTATTTCTAAATTTATTTCTTCTTATCTTGTTTTTTCATTTTCCAACTATTCAATACCATAAATAAAAAAAAAACAAAAAATGAAAAAATGAATAATTAAAATGAAAATAACCAATAAAAAATTATCTTATGAATAGTCAAATTTTATAGTATTAATGATTTAAGAGGTTTAATCTTTTGTTTGAAAAATATTTTAATTATTTTTTATCTTTTAACTATCAATATGATATATTTTGATATCTTTTTTTTTTTAAAAAAAACTTTATAAAAATATAAAAAACCCTAATAGAAAATGATAGAAAAGAATTCACAATTTTAATCAATTTGAGAATTTTTCTCTTAGCATATTTCATCAGATTCCTATTTAATGATTCTTGGTTATCACACAAAAATTTTATCATTTACAAAAGTGATTTTTTTTTAATGACAGCAAACGATAATTGTAAAAAAAATTTTTTTTTCAAGGGTTTCAAAATGAAAGAATAATAGTACTTGTTAAAAAGGCTTAATAACCTCTCAAGTTTTAAGTTTTCGCTTTTTAATGATATATATATATATAAAACCAAATCATCAAAAATCGTTATTACAAAAAATAAGCGACTTAAGTGTGTGGTAAACTAAAAAAAATCTTCAAGTGAATTTAATAGAAAATTCAAAAATAATTTACATCATCTTTAAATTGAAAAAAAAATTAAAAATATGATTACAACAAGACCATACGTACTTTTAAAGTATTTTCAGAAAGAAATTATTGGGTTTTAAAAGTTTGATCCATTTTTACCATTTTAATCAGTCAAAATCTAACAAATTTTTGAAATTATTTTTTTTTAGAAAAAAAATATTTTTTAAAGAAGAAAGAAATATTAATATCTATAAAGGAACTATACAAAAACAAACTTTAAAAATAAAACCACTAAGTTCGAAAACAACCCTTTTAAAAATTCTACTTAATTTCGAAAAAAAAATACAATAATTATTTTAAACTTGTAAAAAAATATAATTTTTTGATTCAAATAACAGTTCAAATCATTTTTTACTTTTTATTGAACAAAAAAATGAGAAAAAAGAACAAAAAAATCAAATCTAAAACTCTCCCAAACTAATTTTTTTTTTATACCCTGGAAAATTAAACATATCATTAAAAGAAAATATTCAAAATTTGATTATTTCTAATCAATAATTAAAAACAAAATCTTAATTTTTTAAATGGATTAGTTTTAATATATAGTTTAAAATTATCAAATAGAGTTTTATTTATCATTTTTTTCAATATTTTCAAACAAAAAAAACTAAATTTAATCAATATTTCTGAATAAAAAAAAAAAAAAAAAAGGATATTATCAAATAACTGATTTAAAGAATATTTTTTCTTTTTTTATTCTTTTAATATTTGAAAAAAAATACAAAAACATTTAGTATATTATTTGTAAATTAAATTAAAGAATGAATTTTTTTTAGAACTTCAAAGATTCAATATTGGATTTATTTTTAGTGTATTTTTTAAATAATATAAAATTTTTAATGTAATTATTCTATACAAACTCTTTCAGACATTACTAAAAATGAGATTTCTTAAAAATTAAAATCTTATTTAAATATTTTCTTTTTCTTTTTAAGATCAGAAAATCCTATATAAACAAGGATTTGATCTTATATATGAAAATATAATTAGAGAAAATGAACACTTTTAAAAATGATAATTAATTGCTCTAAACTTGAGTAGTGTGTCTTTTTTAATAAATAATTAATTGCACCCTTCCCAACTATTTGTTGCAGTATAAATGTAACAATATTTTCATTCATCTTTCGGAAAAAAAGTTTTTATAATCAAGTAACATTTTAAAATTTTAATTGCATTTATCAGTTTAAATGATTAATTTCCCTTTAATAATTGGACTTTTGATGATTTGTTATAATTCTTGGTATATGGTAATTTTGGAAAGCTGAATGAAAATTTTGATACATTTAGTATACAATTAATAGTAGTATCAAAAAAAAAATTGAAAAAAAAAAAAAGTTAGAGAAAAATAGTACTTCATTTATCATTTCATCTTTGTAATCGAGTTTATTCACAATAGAACCAACATTTCAGTTCTTAAAAATCTTAAGGCTGTTTTTTATTGTTGTTAATAGTGCATCTCTTTTTAAAAGTCTCTCGTTGAATAAAAAAGGTTTTTTTTTGAGGGTAAAATTTTTAAATGGCTGTGACAATGATTTTTTTTAAAATTCATCTTTAGGATATTTACTTGAATAGATAATAATTAATCATTTCGAAAAAATCTTATAATCTTCTAAAAAAACTCACATATGGGGAAAAAACTTATGATAAATATTAAGTGTCCTACGTTTTTTTTTTTTAATTAACGAAATAAATAGAACATTTATGTAAATTTTCTGTTTATTTCGAAAATTAAAAAAATCTAATAAAGTGCCTAGATTTTCCATAATACAAAAGAATCGGTTAAAATATTTGATTTTACTCAATTCTTTAAAACTCAAAAAAAAACTTAAAGGGAAAGTGTCTGATTTTTTTTACTTTTTGTAATAAACCGAAAATTTATTAAATTTTCTTTTTATTTCAAAAATTAAAAAAAATCTAACAGAAGTGTGCTAGGTTTTCGAATAAATAGATAAATCAAAAAAACCTAACAAATATCTACTGATTTCACAAATAAACAGAAAACTCAAGAAAACCTAACTACCGTTTTCCAGAATTTACAAGAATAGAGAAAAATCTTTAATTTCACTCAATTCTTTTAAATACTGAAAAACCAAACGGAAAAATAAAAAAAATATTTTTTTCAGTTTAAATCAATAAATAATTCTTTAATAGTCCAAATGATTGGTCCCCTATTTAAAATATATTCATTATATTTAAAATTCATTTTAAATATAATAAAATGGGATCTTAACTATAAAGAAAAAATTATTCAAATTTTTTACTATTATATTTGAAAAAAAATCTTAAAAGAATCTAGAAAAATGAATTTTACAACTTAAATTGTAAAATATTTTTAAAAATAATTTTTGATCAAGATCTTTTATTAACCAATATTGTTTGTTATAAATGAAGTTATCAAAAAGTGTAAAAATAGCGAATTTTTAATTTTTTTTCAAATATTTTTTTCATGATCGTGTTGTGTAAAAAGTGACTTGATAATCTTTGGGAAAAGAAAATAAATCTGATTTATTGGTCCTTCAAGAAATAACTATTTACTGTTGAGAGAAAAATGTTGGACATAGAAAAATGGTTGGACACCATTTTTAATTGGGAACATTAGTAATTTTTTAAATCAAATCCTATTGATAACTAGGTGAATTTTATATAAACTCAGGTTTAAATGTGTTACAAGTTCATTAATATGTGTTTTGTGTAGAATACTCATTTGAAATGGTTGATAACTAAAGTAGATCATATCTATTTTAACAAAAATCCAAGTTTTAGTAAAGTTTACTATTAATTCTGAAAATGGTAATTTTTAAACTTACTTTAGATTGTAAGAGATCTGGTTTTGAAAAAGTAGAATTACATTAATCATTATTCTAATAAGTAGATTATTGTTATTTTCTTTAGTTATTTCACAAACAATTGAAATTAAAAAACATTTTCAGTAATGTTCCCAATTAAAATTGCTTTCCAACCATTTCTCTCTTTCCAACAGTTTTCTCTCAACAGTTATTTGAATTTTAACTTTTTTGAAGAGAAAACATGTTTTGTTAAGTTAGTTTTTCGGAACAAAGTTTAATTGTATTTAGGTTTTGTGATCAAATTACTAATTCAACAATAATAAGAATCCTTTATATTTTGATCAATATTTGATCAAATTAAAAATTTTTATGGTTTGAATTTTTAACATTTCTCCGAACAAAACCTTCGATGAGAATCTAAACTTGTAATAAAAACAAACCTCTTTTATTGTTTTATTTTACAAAAGGTTTGTTTACTCTCGGTATCCCCTCAACAAAAAATCGTATAACTTTTACAAAGATTTGATCCTTAGTAATCATTTAGTTACACAAAGACATTTTACAAATCTTAAATAACTTTCAAACACTTCTATTTGAAAAAGCTTTGTAAATAACTTTGATTATTTGAAAAGATCTGACAAAATACAGATCATTTTTTCTCCATTTTTTAAACCACCAAATACATTTTTCTCAATTTTAATACATCTTAAAAAGCCTAATGTCTCTTGGAAAAAGTCCAATTATGATGGCTGTTGGTGCTGTAGGTGCGCTTATTGGATCACGAATCCTAGTGTCGACCTTGATGGATCATGGACCTAAATTGTTGACAAAAGCATTCAATTCTTCACGCTATGGGTTTGACTCCAAAATGAACAAATCTGAAGCCTCTAAAATTCTTGGAGTAAGTTTAAGTGCCTCACAAGATGTGATTAAAAAAAGACATAGGCGTTTAATGTATCTTAACCACCCTGATCGAGGTGGTTCGCTTTTAATTTCAACAAAAATTAATGAAGCAAAAGAGATTTTGTTTACTGGGAAAAATACACAAAATTAAAAAATCACTTGTTACTGGTCCCTCTTTATTTCCTCATTTCGAGGATCTTTAATTTGATTTTCTTGTTTCTTTTTTCGAAAAATAAAAAGATTTGGATGATTTCTTAATTTTAGATTTGAAAATTTTGTTCAATTCTTGGTGGTGATAAAAAAATAAAATACTGTCAAACCGACTATCAGCAAAATATCAAAACAGCAAAATTAAATTTTTCTGATCAATTGAAAATATTAGTAAAAATTCAAAAATTTATCCTAACCTTTTACAGAAACAAATATTTAAATTATTGAGCAACCATTATGATTTATATATTGATTAAGTGTTCTTTTTCATATATATATATATATATATATATCAATTATAACACCTTGATAAGTGTAGAAATTAAAAAAAAAAAACATATCGTGAAAAACTAATTGAGACTTTACTAAAAATGAAAATTTAACTTTTATTGTAAAATTCAAAAAAGTAAAGGATTTTTTTGGAATAGGATATATCTTGTCAAAAAATTCAATAGATCAAATTATATTATTTTTTAGGTTATCTGTTCAAATAAAGTTTCTAAAAAAAATGTTTTTGAAGGTTGAAAATATGAAAAAATTCACTTTATAAAATAATATTACTCTTAAGAATAAAATGTTGGACACAGAAAAATGGTTGGAAACCATTTTTAATTGGGAACATTAGTAATTTTGAAAATCAAATCCTATTGACAACTAGGTGAATTTTATCTAAATACAGGTTTAAATGTGTACAAGTTCATTAATCTGTGTTTTGTGTAGAATACTCATTTGAATGATTGATAACTAAAGTAGATCATATCTATTTTAACAAAAATCCAAGTTTTAGTAAAGTTTACTATTAATTCTGAAAATGGTAATTTTTAAACTTACTTTAGATTGTAAGAGATATGGTTTTGAAAAAGTAGAATTACATTAATCATTATTCTCAGAAGTAGATTATTGTTGTTTTCTTTGGTTATTTCACAAACGATTGAAATTAAAAAACATTTTCAGTAATGTTCCCAATTAAAATTGTTTTCCAACTATTTTTCTCTTTCCAACATTTTTCACTCAACAGTTATTTGAATCTTAAATTGGTCAAATTTTATTTTCAAATCTATTTTTTTATTTCAATAAATTATTTTGTTTTTTTTTTTTCTTTTTTTTTTCCACAAATCTATCATTAAAAATTTATTATTGAATTATAGTAAAAAAAAAATAGAATTGTTAAAATAACACCATTAAGAGTTGATAAACCAGTGATACAAATTACAACCAACTTCTTTGAAAACTCTATTTATAAAAGAAAAATATTGAAAAGGAAGTGAAATTTTTTTCATATATGGAATTCAAATATCAATAAATTGTATTTCTTTATTATAGAAGGTTATTATATTAGAAGATTGTAGAAATGGGTAACAAAAGCCAAGTAACTTTGATATCGGTTTCTTATAGCTCAACTTTTTAAAAAATAGAATAGAAAAATCAAGAATCAAATATGAACTTTTCTCAAGTGAAAGAGTTTTTTATATTTTTTGTTTTTTAAATTACAAAAAAATAAAAAAAACAAATTCTACAAATTACATTCACAATTTATACCTTTCACAAAATCTAAAAGAAGTTTTCTTTAAAATTGAATTGATCATAAGCAGAATATTAGATACTGAATTCTATGTTATATTGTAAACTGAAAAGTGAAAAATTAGAACGAATTTAATATGAAACGTAGATTTTGTTCAATACAAATTAGTGTTTTATCGCTCTTAGCTTCCTTTATTTCTTTATTTATTCTGTTATAAATTATGATGTGTTATTATATTAATTAAGTGACAAAATATTGCCTTTCTTTTATATTTTCAAAAAAAAAATCCTTTTAAAGCTTGAGATGGTGATTAATACAAAAAAAAAATGATATAAAAATTTCCTATATATGATAATTTCTGAAATAAAAAAAAACTCTAAATGCCTGTATTGAAGAAATTTAATTAGAAAAGAATCAATTGGAGACTAATTATAATAACAAATTCAAAAAATATTCAAAAATTTTATGTTCATATTCTTTTTGAGAATTTTTTACGGTCAGTTCCACTTTTAAGACACATAATTTGTATAGAATTTAAGCACAGTAAAATCTCAAATTAAGGCACAAAAATATAATTCTAATAAAATAAATTGTAAAAATAAAATTCCAAAAAATGTGCTTTATTTGAGATTTTTCTTTGCGTTAAAGTCTATATAAATTATGTGTCTTAAAAGTGGAACTAACAGGAAAAATCAATTAATAAAGAAAAAGAAGATATTTTATTCATTTAACATCAAAGAAAAGACAAAACCAAGATGATTTTAGAAATCTTGTTTCCAAATAAATAGAGAGTATTGATGTTATATCAGGAAAAAAAAGTAGTTATATAGTTATTTTTTTAAAATATTTTTAAATTTAAGTTGAAAAGAAGAATCTTTCTGTTTTTTTTTTTTTTTTTTTCAATATCCAATCAAAAAAAAAAAAAAGGAATAAAAATGGTATTTTTCAAATTCATTGCAAACACCTAGAAAACTCAATTTTTTTTCAAAAAAAGTAGATCTACTTATGTTTTCCAACAAATAAATAGGTATTCTCTATAAAAGCCATACTTTAATGAACTTTAAGTGGGTTTATAACTAATCTATTAAAATAATTGGTTATTTACCTAAAGGATTTGATTTTTGAAATAAAAGAAATTATAAAACAATTTCTCAAATTTTTAAAAATCTGGTCTGGTTTTATTTTCGTGTCATGTATTTTTATATACTATATAACTGTAATGATAAAAAAAAAAATACTATAAACTTTAAAGAATGAAAAAATAAATAAATTTCTAATTTTATCAATAATATTGTTGTAGATTTTTTCAAAAAAAACTTTCTCCTCTAAAAAACCACTAAAATATTTCTAAAACAGTAAATTTATTTTTTTTTTTCATTGTTTTTTTTGTTACCTGAAATTTTTTTTAAAAGAAAAATATAATAACATTAAGCCGACTCACTGACAACAATTTTTAATTAATTTCATCATCTTCTTTTTTATAAAGTTCAATTTTTTTATATAAATTTTTTTTCCAAGTACAATTCATCTTATTATTTCTGAAGATAGTATTTTTAAAAACAGTTCCAGTTAATTCAATTAATAATTTTATTCTTATCTTTATACGAAAATTATGTTATTTGGAAACGAGTCAGTTGTTTTCTCACCACATTGTGGAGTATCTGAACCATGGGTTTTTTTTTGAGGGAAATACTTGATAACACATATTGAGAAATTACAAATTGCGAATTCGATTTTGTTTCTGTCAAAATAAAATCTTTTTCTAAATAAAAAAAAATGTTCTTTCCCTCGGAACTATGTTTTCAAAAATGAAAACAGTGAAATAATAAGTAAAAAAAAACCTTGAAAGAGTTTTGTAATCTCCATAAATTTTACACACTTGTAATTTCTTTTAGAAAAAATGAGAAATTTTCAACAATTTTCAATTTTCACCTTTATAGATCCAACCAAAATTTGGTTTTAATATTTTAGATTTTCCATTTCAAGTATCTGAACTCACAAAAATTCATCTGGATGGTCTAAATATTTTTACATTTGTTTTTGAAAGTTTGGAGTGTCCTCAAATTTGAACTTATGCTTAAAAATCCCTATAAGCCAATTTATGTGATTATTTTTTAATATTATTTTTAATTTCCATTTTTTATCTGAAAAATATTCAAAAAAAGTATATGTGAAAATGTAAAGATAACAAAAAATATTTGTTTTTGTCCAATTTGTTCAGATTGAAATATCTGTTTGAAAAGGTAAAGCAAAAATAACACAATAACCAAAAACTCTCAAGGGGGGAGACGTAGTCCTCAACGAAAGATTGTCAGAATTGTCAAAACAAAAACAGACACTTATTAACTTACAAAAGAGTTTGTTTAATCATTTCACAAATGAAAAGTGACATAAGAAATTTAAAATAATGGATTCAAAAAAGATCTACAAAATCTTTCAAAATTTTTTATCTCAAGTTGATATTTCTCAATCACCGAGAAATTTTAATGAAAAAAAATAAATTAAACCCAAAAGTGCTAAAAATAAATACTTTATTAAACGAACTATTCATTTTGAATAGATTTTGAAAAGATCTTTTTGTTTTTTTAATAAATAATTCAAAAGATATTATTCGAATTTGTTCTAAAAATTTAGATTGTTTCATTGGAAAATAATCTTTTCAATAGTTTGCTATTTGGAAAAAATACTTTATACTAGATACTACATTCATATAAATACTCGTTGTGTAGATTTATAATTGGTCCTTATAAACTTTTAGTATTTACTCTTTGTCTTTTTTATAAGAGAGGAATATATTTTGTTACAAATTATTATCAATCTTAAAATACAATACCTTAACAGTTCAAAGCTCTCACCCTGTGCCAATTCTTTGTCATTTTTTTTATTTTTTTAATACTTTTTAATATGAGGGATAAAAAGTTATATTTTTTATTTTTTTTAAACCAAAATTGAAATTAGTGAGCTTTAAATTAAAAAAAAAAAAAAGGAACTTGGTTAAAGATTAATTTTGTCTTCAAGTTTCCAAAAACACTACAAAGTATAATTTTGAAGTACATTTTCCATATTTTGGTGTGATTTTTTCAAATTTCCATTCCACCTTTATTTTTCAAAAAAGATCCACAGATACAATTCTAATCTAAAATTATTTTTAGTACCAAAATTCCTTTGTCTTAATATTAATAATTGATGATAGAAATTCAATTATTTTCATTTGGTGTTTTCTGGTACAGAACGTGCTTAAACGAAGAGTGTTGGGACACAGATCATTTTTAAAGTTGATGTTAAATTAACAAACTAAAAATTTTTTTTCCAACAGATCCCTTTCTTTTTAAAAATAATTTGAAAGATGATTTTTTATTTCCAAATCCAAGTATATTGAAATTCCAACTGTTATTGTATTTTGTATCGAAACTATGATTGTTGGAGAACACTCTAGTGATTATTTATTTTTTTTCATCACTCATTCTATTATTCAATTTACAAAAGTATGAAAAGAGAAAAATTATAAGAACCAATTGATCTTGTGGGTTTGATTTGCCACCTTCCAAAAATTTTATCTGATCTACCCTTATTTTGATAAAACAAATGAATTATTATCTTTTTTTCCAACCAGAAAAGTTCCAGTTTTGAATTTAAATACTTTGCTTAACCTATTTTTGAAATATTTTCTTGATCTTGAGTAAACTGTGATTTTTTTTGCTTTTAGTTTTAATTTCTTCCAAACTTTCCAATTTTCCAAAGTAAAAAATATTTTTGTTGTAAAAGCTCAACAAAACCACAAGTGAATTTTTTTTAAGTGAACTAACAAGTAAAGCATCCATTTCTTCATTAATCTGGGACATTTGTGTTCTTCAGTCTTTCAGGAAAATCGAACTTTTTAAAGTATGATCAGCTTTTTTCAAATTTTAATAATAATAATTTAGAAAAGTTTATTTGATTTTAATATTTTTAATTTGGTATCAACAGGTATGGCGTATTGCAGCCTTCCACAAAAATCGAAAATTAATTTTCAATTTTTGGAAAAAAAAGAGTAAAAATATTTTTATAAAAGTAAATTTCGCTATCTATTTTCAACATGATCTAAAAACAGTTTAATGAGTTTGAAAAAAAAGCATTTTCTCAGATCCTTTTATAAGTTGCAAAACAATTACTGTTTGACTTTTCTCAATAATTTATTTTTTTCATTCTACTGAATATCAAATTTTGAATTTTTGCCACCAACTTTTCAAGAAAACAACCAATAAGGGACACCAAACGAAAAAGTGTCTGATAAGTTATGAGTGAAAATAATAACGACGACCAAGAAAAGAATGAGGATCACAAGCACAAAGAAAACCAGAAACTTCAAAATAAAAAAAAAAATCACAAAATTTCAAATAATAACACTAACAGTACCCAAGGAATTGAGAATTTTTTGAAAATCAACAACCACCACGAACTTTTGAATCTAGAAAGCTTAAAAAAACATGAAAGAAAACAACTTTCACAACTCAAACAATTCCTTTCTCTTCCGACACAAAATTCTTTTCACACAAAAAACGGATCAAGAAAGCAAAAAGAAAAGGGTATTGTCGTCACAACAAAAGAAGATAAAGGGGGTGAAATTATAGAGGAGGAGAGGGAGGAAGAAGAGGAAGAGGAGGAAGAGGAGGAAGAGGAGGAAAAAGAGGAAGAGGGAATTGTAAGTCAAGCTTTTGTGTTGTCTCAAAGAAATTTCTCGATCAAGAATAATAATTATATGTCAGCTTCCTTAAACAATGTCAAAAGCAGTTTGTTACCAAGTCAAAATAATTTTCAAATAAGTTCAGTGTACAACACAGGAAACACTCACGGTGCAGACATGAATAATGAGATTAATAAAGCACAATTAGTGGGCCTCTTGCCAGCAACCAATTTCTTAATTCAAAAATTATTTGGTTTCTATCCAACCAAGAATTATCAAATTGAAGATCTGTACAATTTTTTCTTTCAATTTAAAAACAGATTTTTCAACCAGCCAAGTAAAATTTCTCCTTTTCGTTTCTATTTTTTAAAAATACTTTTTCTTTTTTTTTTATTTTTTTTTTTTTTTTGAATTAAAAACTTTGATCCACAAAAAAAATAAATTGCAAAATTTACTTCCTAAATAAGTACTAAAAGACACTGTTTTGAAACATGGGGTTGAAATCTTCAAGATATTCAAATAAAATAATTTTTTTGGTTATTAATTGAGATCACAAATAATATTTTTATCAATTGTTCATCCAAGTCAACAATAACAGGTATTTTAACAAAGTTGTGTTCCTTAATAAAGAAAAAGATTGAAATGTTTTATAGACTCGATTCTACTTCCTGGTATTTCAATTCTGAATGGGAAAAAGTTTTCACTTCCTTTTCCATATTTTTCTTTTTAATAATTGGAGTTTTCAAGTAAGTAGGATGTTATACAGCCGTTTCAACCCAGGTGTGAATCGCACTCATTCGTTGAATGGTCGAGAAACATTTTAAATTGACTCGGAATGTTTCCCAACCATTCAACAAATGAGTACGATTCACACCTGAGTTGAAACGGCTGTATATGATCTCTATTTGAAAAAAAAAATCTCGAAAATGAAGTGAAATTTTTTTTTCGTTTTTAAAACCCATAACAGTATATTTTCCCGAGGGTTTGGGAATTGTAATTCGAAAATCACAAATCTTTTATTTGTGATTTTTTTTTTTTTAATAATTTCTCTTTTGTAAATCTTCTTTTGAAATGATATGGTGACGAACACCATTAACTCAATTTATTTATAGAACATGCATTTCAAAATATCCACTCTTAAATTATATTTCAAAACTCTACTATAAAGAATGTGTAAAATTGATTTTTTTTCAAAAAAAAAAAAAAAAAAATAATTTTAATCAAAAATGTCTTATTTTTTTTTAAAATTTGTTACATTTTTCACATTTTCAAAAAAGTTCAAAATTTTATATAACAGTAAAATTTAAATTAATATTAACAATAATTCTTTCAATTTCCATTTAATAATTTTTTTTAGCCTTGGTTTGAATAAGTCTTTTTAAGATTTAAATTGGAAGAAATTTTACAAAATTAGTCTATCTTCAATATTTTAATGAAATGAACTATTTTGAAAGTAGATTTATCTGATTTTAAAAAGTTGAACGATTTTTTTTTTGAATTTATCAGTATTAAAGAATTTTATTTTATTGTTTTTTATTTTAAAGAGAGGAAATTAACTTCTTCTTATAACCGTTCGGTTTTTTTTTTTTTTTGATTTTTGTTTTGATTAGAAAATCAAACAGATTATGTGAAACAAAAACAAGAATTTTAAAAAAAATGTTGTTAACTTTTCCATAATTCAAAAGAATTGAGTCAAATATTATACTGTTTATTGTAAAATAAAAAGATCATATTTTTCATTCAGAATTCCACAAGATAAAAACACATAACAAGAATTAAAATAAATCATCAAAGTCCCCAATTCTCAAAGGAAAAATTATAATTTAATGCTTTTTTTAAGAATTAAAAATTTGAAATGTTTACATGATTTATAAAATCTTTTTAGGGAAAGCTAAATGAAAATTTTGTTCCGTTTATTTTGCAACAAATAGTATTTTAATCAATTCTTTTAAATTCTGGAAAAGCCTCATTAGGTTTTCGAAAGTTTTCTGCTTTATACCAAAAATCAATAAATTTTCTTTAGGTTTTTTTAGAGTTTTCTATTTATTTAGAAAATCAATAGATTTTCGTTATGTTTTTTTGAGTTTTTGAAATAAACCGAAAATTTATTTGAATTTTCTGTTTATTTCAAAAAGTAAAAAAAAAAAACCTAGAACACTTCATAAATAAAATAGAAAACCTCAAAAAAAACCTAGAAAACTTAATAGATAAAACAGAAAACCACAAAAAAACGACCTTAGATTTTCCAGAATTTAAAAGAATTATGTACAATCTTTGCTTTTTCTCTAATCTTTTAAATTATGGAATAACATCTTTGTGTTTTTTTTTTAATTTTAGAAATTAAATGAAAATTTCAAAAATTTTCTTTTTATTTCTAAAATAATAATTAAAAAAAACCTAACGAAAATCATTAGATTTTATAAATAAAATAGAAAATCTCAAAAAAACCTAGAACACTTAAAAGATAAAAGATAGAACCTCAAGAAAACCGCCGTTAGGTTTTTTTTTATTCCAGTAATAAACAGAATTTTTTTGAATTTTTCTTTTTATTACTGGAATTAAAAAAAATGTTGTTAACTTTTCCATAATTTAAAAGAATTCAGTAAAATTAAAGATTTTACTCTATTCTTTCGAATTCTGTAAAAGCTAGGTACCTGGATGCACTCTATGGACACCCATATTTTCAAAGCCCCGTGATTTCGAAATTTCAATACAGACATTCCAAATTACCATGGAATTTGCCAGACATGGAAATTGGAAGTCTTTTTTTTTGTTAAATACAAAAAAAAAAAAAATTCAATTATATGCGATCACAGAATTTTAGGGTTTGACATAGGCTGCTTTTTAGAAAATTTTCGTATTTGAATGAGTGAGAAAAAAAATCTTGTTGTTTATCAAACAAATTCAAAAATCAAAAACAAAAATATCCAAAGATTTAAGATATAATTTAATAATAACTTTGTAATGGTCTTACCTTTTGATTTTAATGCGTTTAGAAATACAAGATCCACAATAAATTGAATTTTTATCTAAATTATTTCTTTTTCATAAAGATTTGTGAGAGAAAAATTCAAATTTTTATTTTTTCTACAAAGAGAAATTTTTGGTCTATTATAAAATTCCACGGTTTGTAATATGCTATTATATAACCATAAAATCCTGCCAGGGAAAGGAAACTCTTAGATAGAAAATTAATTTCCTTTTTATCACGGATTTCATGTGATGTTTGGAACGGCGATAAGTTTTAATACACATCTACACATTTTGTTCACAGAGAACTTCCACTACGAAAATAAAAAATGAAAATAAATTATAATCGTAATTTATAGAATGTGTCAAATATTAATTTTCAAAACAATTGAGAAAATGATTGAAAAACTTCAACTTACCAATTTTCATGACTGTCTTTTCAAACTGTTGGTGGTCATATTTTTTTAAAATGGATTTATTATTTTTTAAAATTTTAATTTTATACAAATTACGGAGAGGTAGTATTTATTTCCAAAAAAGTATTCCTGAAAAAAATATACCGAAACATATTTCTAGAACCTTTTTTAAGACAAAATATCTAATATTTACCATCTTTAATAAAGAATAATTGTAAAACAAAAAAATCAGAATATTTTTATTGTTAATTTCCAATCGAATGGTAAATCATCAGGTATGTTTACAACCTATCTTAAAAAGAAATTCTTATTAAGCAGCTCTAAGGATACCAGATGAAAATAAACCTTTTTTTAAAAAACATTTTTTATTTTTCAATTACATTCAATTAAACTCTCTTCAAATATTGTTAGTTTAAACATTAAACTTCTTGTTATTAGATTGGTGTCAATCATTAGTATTACTTATTTTTATATGTTTTAGAAAATAAAATAAAAAAAAGATGGGGTAACTTGATTTTAATGATTTTCCTTTTACAAACCACAGTATTTTTAAATTTTTATGAAACTTTCACTAATATTCACAAAAATAATTGAAAGACAAAAAATTTAGCGTCAAGAAATGTAAAATCAATTTTTAATTATTTCAGTATTTTAGGCATTCCGTGAAAATAAATATTTATTTTTAGATGAATTGCCAATGTAATATATTTTGAGATATCTTTTCCAAAAGCGAAACACAAAAAAGGGAACATTTTTTCAACTAAATACACTAGAAGAAATTAATTGTGAATTTTTGTGAACATATTTTCTCAAAGAAGCGTAATGGTTTAATAGAGTTATTAAACCTATATAAAATTTTATTTTTTTACTCTCGTTTTCACAAGATTTTTACAAATAATATGTGAACCGAAACAAAAATTCACAAAAAATGGAACAAGGGTTGAAAGTGGTATAAAATTATTATAAACTAAATTTCATAATAAATGGCCCACCTTACATTTGAATAATGAATTGCTTTTGTATCGTTTTGAAGTTTTTCCTCTCATAATGAAAAGTTTGCAAATAAATCATTTTTTCTCTTTTTTATTTTTCCAACAGTGTTTTGTTAAAATGGAAAATGAAAATGAAAAATTTGAAAGAAGTAACAGATGAATTAATGAAAAAATTGGTTTCAAATATGAAAAAGAGATTAGATTTAGTTATTCAAATGGAAGGAGAATCGATAATTGGTTTTTTTTACTTTTTTAAATTTTCTATTTTTCATGTAATGCTTCTTTCAAAATAAATGCCAATTTTTTTTTAACAGTTTTTTTTTATTTTTTTTTCTTTTATTTTTAGACAAAAAATAAATATCTCTTGAGTATATTATTGAATATTAAAATCTAAATTTTTATATTATAATAGATAACTTCAATTATTAAAAATATTTTTATTTAAAATTTGATTTTTAATGGGCCAATTATTATGAAAGATAGTTTATTTATCATTTTTAAAAAAATCAATTCAACTTTTTTTTTATTTTTGAAAACTTTTGTGTAAAAAATAATTTTTTTGGGTCTTAAATTTTGTTCAAAGTTTGTATCTTAAAAGTGGTATCGACTGTAAAGGTTGATGATTTAAAATTCAGACACAAATCATAATATTTGTACCTGAGAAATTTACAAAGGAAAAGACTAATCGATTATTTAATTCATTTTTTTTTTTATTATTATTATTGGATTCTTTTAAATAATTGAATAACAACCACTAAAAATTATATGAATAGAAAGATACCAAAACTTTTTAGTACTTATTAACAGATTTGTTGGCCACGAAACCAATGAAAATTTATTAATTTCTGAACTTGTCAAACAGTTTGGGGTTGAAAAAGATTTAGTGTTTCAATTTTCCAAGTTTCTGCCCCAAAAATATCAATTAAAGACATTTGAACCTTCTGTACTGAAACAGGTTTTGGGGTGCATCAAGAAAATCAGGTCTCATTGCGCTAACAGCTTCCAAATGAATAAATTTAATGAATTCTTCAAGATCCTACGAGGCTTCACTCTCAAAGGTTCTTTCGAATTGAAGTCAAGTATTTGGGACGAGACACAAGAAGAGATCTTGAATTTATTTCAAAATGATAACATAATCAAATCTTACTTAAGGGAATTGAGATTATTTCAAAATCACAAGAGCAATCAAAGCATTGACACGCCCAACACAAACAAAAGAAATAGCCTTGATCTCAATGACTTCAATAATTATAAAGTTGACGAAAACGCCAAGAGAACAAATAGGAACCAAAAGAAGAAATCTTTCCGAAAAAAAATAAAAAAACTCAATTATCAATTATTACTACCCCCACACTCTTCATCAATTTTAAATTACAATATGAGGTATACCGCAAATTCAAAATTTATTTCAACAAGAAACAATAACAAAAAAAAGGTAAATAAAGAAGAAGAAAATAAGCAAGATGAAGGAAATGAGATCCAAATTCTGAACAAAATGAGAAATCTTAACAAAAAAAATAAATTCATCGAGTTTTTAAAGTTACAGTCGTCAAGTAAAAGAAATACCACAAAACACAAAAAGACAAATTACTGGAAACAGTTAAAAAAATTGATCAAAAAAAATCTATCAGATGATCAATTACATCAGATAAATCAACTATTTCGTCTTTTTTCAAAACAGTTCCTTTCAAAAAATCAATTTATAATTTGTTCAACCGATATACTTCAAAACAAATCAAACCATGACTTAATACAATTATTCCAATCAAATTTTCTTTTTTATTATCCAAAGAAAGAAAACAAGAAAAAGCCATTGACAAAATGTGGGAATTCGTTACTTGACAAAAAGAATCTAAAAATTCTGAATATAAACCATTTCAATAATAATATGGATATGGACTCAGATCTCGAAATTGAAATAGAACCAAATGACGAAATAATCAGCAAAGGGATTAATCCACCTTTTGAAAAAAACACAACAAATAAGACAAAATCACTTCGAAAAACACTAAATGTAAGTTCTTTTTAACTTTATAATAATTCTTTTTAATAACATTCACTTTATTTAGATGACATAAAAGGAATATTAAGTATTGGAATCATACGAGAAACGTTTGTAGAAGATCAAATTTTATTATTCCATAGCATTTCCATTTTAATCAGCAACACAAAAAAAATGAAAAAAAAAAAATACAGTCAGTTCCATTTTTAAGACACAAACTTTCAACAAAATTTAAGGCACAGAAAAATCTCAAATTAAGGAACAAAATTCAGATTCTAGTAAAAATAAATTGTAAAAAAAAATTCCAAAAAAGGTGATTTAATTTGAGATTTTTTTGTACTTTACATTTCGTTGAAAGTTTGTGTCTTAAAAATGGAACTGTCTGTATTTTTATTTGAATATATTGTCCATTTCATACCATATTTCGATATAGTGTCTTTTAGCAGTCCATTAGGAGGAATATTTAACAATTTGTTTTTTGACTTTGGGATCTATGCTTTTGATTCACAAAAAAAAAAAAATAAAAATTGAGAATAGACTAAGTTTTACCCACTTTCGGCCCTTGTTCCATTTTTTGTGAATTTTTGTTTCGATTCACAAATTATTTGTAAATATACTACTGGTATTTCTATTCTCAATAGGAAACAATTTTTACTTCCCTTTTCATATTTTTCTTTTCGATAAATTGAGTTACCCAAGAAATTCAGGGTTATGGTTTCGTTCTTGATTTGAAAATGAAGAAAATTTTTCCCTTTTATAATTCAAATACCATTATTGAAAAAATACAATTTCGTATTGTTTCAAATACACCATTAAATCTGTAAAAGTGGATTGATCAATATTTATTAATTGAAGTTCATAAATTTACCAACACATTTTTTTGTTAAACTAGTATTAATGTTTTTATAAGAAATCATTTCCATCCAAATAAAAGAAAAAAATATAAAAAGAAAAAATAAAAATCAGTGTGCTCAGAACGATTAAACGAGCAGAACTAAAAATTGTATTGTATTTATTGTTGAGGGTTTGGTGAAACTTAATTTAACCCGTTAATGGGAGAAGTTTGAAATGACTAAATTCGTCTCTTCCTATTTAAAGAGCTACTAAATTAGACACACACCTCAGAATCATTTGAGACTGAATTGAGTTTTCTAAAATAATAGAGTTTCTAGATTTGTTGTGTATGACTAATTGTTAAAAAACACTTTATCTGTAAGCTTAATTTCAAAAATAGGGGCAAATTTTTGATTGAAAAAAAATTGTAGTTTCTCATTTAGTGAATACCAAAACTCAACCCAGAAAAATCAGAACTTAAAACTAAAAAATAACTGTCTAAAACACCCTTTTCTGTTTTAATTATTATTTCTAATAAAAGAATAGAGAAAAGAAACCCATAAAGAAAAAAATAAATCTGACTCTATTTTTGAAATGATTTTTCATCTTAAAATTATCCATTTAAGATTCACCATTGCTTCCAAGAACCTTTTGAAACAACTTTCCATCAGAGTTATCATATTTTTACTATTTACCCATTTGGTATCAACCCAAACTTTCCTTGATACCTTTTTCAAGATAAAAAGAATCTCGACAAAAGAAAGAAAAAGAAAAAGAAAAGAAAACGAAAACAAAACCAATTTTTTGAATATACAACAAAGAACTCAAAGATAAAATGAATACGATCACATTCATCACATTGTCTCCAAATGAAAGAGAAAAGAAGATCTTATTTGATCTTGCTATTTCTTCACTTTTCAAGGAACCATTGTAACTCATTAAAGCAAATTTGGTTGATACTAGTTTTCGAAGCAAACACTTCTTGGGTGTTTTACTTTCTTTGAATTTTACAATCCCTTTCTCCAATGCTAATTAATCTCATCTCTTGAATATTAACGGTTTTCAAAAATGTTCTTGTTCATTCAACATAAAAATAACAATATGGAATCATTTTGAAACAAAAATTGCAAAAAAATGAATTCAACTTTGGGAAATTTTCATTAAAAGAAGATTGTTTCTTGATATTAAATATTCAATAATGACTTTTAAAAGATATTGGGTTCAGAATATTGGGTTAACACAACACACATACCAATAATTTAGAAAATACTAATGATGAACCTATTTTTGAAATTTAGCATATAAAAGTGAGACTTTTGAAGTGAGTAAAATTGCAACTTTCAATTCAGACAGTGAAGAAACACAGCCATTAGAAACATTTTAAACTTAATTTTCTAAAATAAGGTTGAATTAAAGAGTCAACGCAAACTGTATTCTAGTCAAAGGAGGTCAAATGTATTTGCAAATTACATAAGTTTAAAGTATTTGAATGTATATTAGAAGAGAAAATTTAAATTCAAAATTGTCGAAATCATTTTTAAACATTTTTTTTATTTTTCTCAAGCAAAAATAATAGAAAAAATATAAAAAATGTTGCTATATCTTTGTGATCAACATCACGTAACATATTCGATATTGTTTACCAAATGTTCTTGTATTGGATTAAGCTTTTCTTTTCTGGAAAGAAAAAAATAAGCTAAAAATTAGTGAAAAAATATCAAAACTTTTTCAAATTAAAAATATAGGAGGAAATTGTTTAAATTGGGATTTTGGAGTTTTTTTTGGGAAAGAAAATTCAAATTCATAAAGTGAAAAATTCAAGTTACTAAAAATATCAGATCACTTTATCAAAAAAAAAAATATTGCAAATAAAAAGGTTTATTTTGGCCCTTGGATCTTATCAATTGACTTTTTGAAATCAAAAAAAAATATCAATTTTTTTGATAAAAATTTTTTACTTAGGATCAAAAAAAGAGTAGCAATCGAAGCAATCAACCATTTAATAGGAGTTGGAAAAATTAAGTTTCATTTTTACTTTTTTTTTTAAATAATTGAAATGACAGAATTTCAAAAAGAGAAAATAACAAAACATTTTTTTTTTATTTATAATTTTGTTGTCTTGGGATGTTTAATGGTACAAAATTTTACTCTTTTAGTGGCCAATCAGATAACAACAATTCACCAGACGAAGTTCCAATATCAAATGAGAGTTTGGAACAAATATTAAAAGAAATTAAAATACAAATGAAGATTTTTTATATTTGTTGTTTTTAACATTTCTAACTATTTTCGATAAAGATCGCAAACGATGAAAAATAAATAAAAAAAAAATTTTGTTTTTTGTTTTTAGTCTTTTTTATTTTTTTCATATTGTTTGCCCACAAAAAATAACATTTTCTATTGCTTTTTAAAAAAAAAAACATCTGAATATATTTTTTTTTAGAAGCTTTCAGCTTCACAAATAAATATATTCGATATTTTTTTTTTTAAAAATCAATAACTGCTGATATTTTTTTTTTTACAATTATTTTTTTGTTATATAAAAATAATTTTGCAAATTTTTTTTTTTATTCAAAGATCTCATAGTCACTAAGTAAAAAAGTATTATTCATATGTTGTTGAAAAAGTGAAAAAGAATTGTTAGAAAAAGCATATTAATTTCTCTTTAAATTTTTTTTGATCTTCAATTGTAGATCAAAATGAACATTGTTGTTTTTCTCAATTAGTAAACCTAAGAATTTGAATTTTTCAATTTTTAAGAAAATCTATTGATTTTTTAGTTTTCTTTCATATGGGTATCAATAATTCTTTGATAAAAATTTAAATAAAAATTTTTATTTTGAAACAGATTGGTATATTTGGGGTTCTAAGGTATATACACTTTTGGACTTAACTGGATAGATTTAAAAAAAAAGAAAAAATAAGTCTAAGGAAGTCAATTTAGATTTTCCTTGTTAATATTTCACTTTCTTTTGTATTGACTTACTCTGAGTAACATATGTTTTTTCCATTTTCACCTCTGTTCTTATATTGTCCCCAGCCAATGCTTTCTATTTCCTACATGTTTAAATATCCAAGTAGATTGTTTAAGTCTGGTGATTTTGGTTTTTTAGAAGAAATTAATTTTTCTTCTCAGAATTCCTCTGTATGGAAGCCGTTCGAGTTTCCCATTTGAAAATGTATATTGTGTAGTCTATTCACACTTTTATATATTTTTTAAAATGGTTTATTAATCTAGTAATTATATTTCCAGACAGAAATGTTTAAGTTTAACAAGAAATATCAATAATTTATCATAATAATAATTTTATTTCTCTCTTTATGACTTTTCTGAAATATAGGTACAATCAGAATTGAAAAATGTTCCAAAATTTAAAAAGGGGTGATAAAAAATAATAAATGGACAGAATACTTTTACTGTAAAAAAAGAATAATCTATTTTTATTATTATTATTATTGAAGAAGAGTAAATTATATTCTAGTTGTTTTAATACTTAAATACCCTTTCAGAAATTTAAACATCAAATCATAGATTTCACAATTATTAATTAATCAAAATAATTTCAAATTATCTTCTTTTAAAATTAATTCATTATGACTTATTTCTTTTAATTTATTTTGGGGAATTAATCTATATTTTCATAGGAAGGACACCTATCATAAAAAATGATAATTATTTTCTATTATTTTCTTCTTTTTATATTTTAATCATAAAGGACAAAATTCATTTGAATTGTTATTGATTACATAGAAATATCTATTTACGAAATTAGTAAATGTTCTGAATTTTAGAATTTTTGAACTTGACGGATAGCTTTGATAAACTCAATTCCAAAAATTTGGAAACATTTTAAACGGTTGAAAGAATAACAATACTACACTTTACATTCAATTTGGAAATAATTTTGATTTTAGAAACTATTTTTTCATTTTTTTTCTTTTTGGTTTTGTTTTCATTTCCTTTTTTCCCAGTTACGTAATCTGTTTCGTTAGATCGGGTATTTTTTTTTTTGATTTATAGAAGGTTAGTGTTGAGTTTAGTTAACATAGAAAATCCACATACAATTAGTTGATGGTATCTTATCATTTGATTGATCCACAATTATTGGTGAAATTTCAACAAATTTACCAATACATTTTTTGTTCAGCACATTTCATTATTTTGGGTACACTAATTTTTATTTTTTGAGTTTTATATTTTTTTTCTTTGATTTGGATGAAAATCATTTCATATAAAAACATTAATACTGAGTAACTTAAATGTGGTTTTATATTAGGTTTGGAAAAATATACTAAATTGAGTTTTTTTTTTTAATATTTTTGATTTTGGGTATTTTTCAAATTTTTTGAATGGGTTTTATTTTTGAGTTTTAATAAAATAGTTTTGATTTTTAATTATTGTGAAATATTTTTTGGGGGTGTCTTCAAGTGCCATAGAGTGCCTAGATTTTCTTGAGGTTTTCTGTTTTATTTGTTAAATCTATCGATTTTCGTTAGGTTTTTTTGAGTTTTCTATTTATTTGTGAAGTGTGATAGGTTTTTTTTTACTTTTTGAAATAAACAGGAAATTTTAATAAATTTTCGGTTTATTTCAAAAAGTAAAAAAAACCTAACAAAAATCAATAGATTTTCGAAATAAAATTGAAAACCCCAATAAAACCTAGAACACTTCACTAAATAAAATAGAAAACCTTAAAAAAAAACATAGAAAACTTCACAAATAAACAGAAAACCTCAAGAAAACCTAAAGAACTTTTCCTGAATTTAAAAGAATAGAGATAAATTAAAGATTTTACTCAATTCTTTTAAATTCTGGAAAAGTTAACCGTGGTTTTCTTGTTGAATTAAGTAACTCATTAGATATATATATATATATTTCTTTTTTTTTTTTTTTTAGTTCGATTAAATCTTTTGAATTAAAAAAATACTTTAATACTTTTATGAATAACAAAACGAAAATAAAACTAAAAATGAATCTAATTCTTTCTTAAAAAACTTTGAAAAATAATTTTCTTGATATTAAAATTATAGTTAACTCATGATCACACAACCAATAATAACGAACCATTATTAAAATTACATTCAAACGATAATTCAAATGAAAATTATTCTCGAAATGCCTTACATAATGGAAAATATGAATGTGGCGCAGATTATGGATATGAATATCCTAGGTATAATGAAAGTAATAATGGAGATGGTGGTGGAGATTTTAATGAAAAAATATTGAATATCGAAAAAAAATGTTTTTTAGATAAAAATATTAAATTAGAAAATGAAAGATATGGTTTAGATATGTTAATACATAAACAACAAAGAAATATTCGGAAACTATCAGAATTTGTTGAAATTCTGATTAATGGCAATAATTTAAAAAATAATAAAAAAATAGTTAAAAAACTCTTAAAAGATCAATTATTTTTTCAGAACATAAAAGAAATTTATCCGAACAAAACACCATTTTTACTGTTTAACCTTGTGAAATATCCGAAAATAACAGCAGTATTAATATTAAAAAGATTCAACCAAAAAATTAATAGTTATTTAAAAGAACAAAATCAATTGGAACGCATTTGGTTTAAAAAAATTAATAAAAATTATTCTAAAGAAATATATTATCAAAATCAAAAATATATCAGTTCAAATATCCATTTGGTGAATATCTCAGGTAATTGAATTATTGTTTTCTTTCTTTCTTTTTTTCTTCCTTCATTCCTTTCTTTTCTTTTTTTTTTTTTTTTGTTTTAAACTGGTATATGTATATATGATTTTTTTTTTTTTAATTTGTTAGTTATTTTAATCAATTAGAAAACAATATTTCAATTCTCAAAAAGTTGTGGTATTGTATAATTGTTTTGAATATTCTTTTAATAAAAATTAAAACATGAATAAAATTCAAATTTTTCATTTTTTTTGACAAAAAAACTTTAAAAAAAATAGAAAAAAAAAACACTAAACTTCAAAAACTAATTTTATTTATAAAAACCATGAAAAAAAAAATTAAAAAATAAATAAAAAATCACAATAAAGTGTAATTACTTCTTTTAATTAGTTTTATGATAAAAAATAAAATCATTTCATTAATAAAAATAATAAACCCCAATTCAAAATTTTGAAAAAAAAAAAAAAAAATTACATATAAGAAATACTAAATTATAACTTTTAACAAATTAAAGTTTCCACAATCATTAAAAATGCCAACAATGCATAAAATAAACAATTCAATTTATATGTAAATATACTTGTCTTCAATTTTGAAAAGAGCACATCAGAAAAAATTTATTTGTTTATTATTATTATTATTATTATTATTATTATTATTGAAGAGGTGTAAATTATACTCTAATTGTTTTTATACTTAAATTTTCTTTCGTAATTTTAAGCTTAAAACCATAGATTTAAGGATTGCTAATTAGTGAAAATAATCCCAAACTGATTTGATTTATAATTAATTCATTATGATTTATTTCAAAAAATGTATTTGTTATAATTGTTGAAATTCAATTAAAAAATATTGATCGATCAAAGATTTAGGAACCTTCAACTTATTTATTTTATTTAAAAGAACTCAATTTCAGCTAATAACAATCATTGAAAAAAAAATGAGTAAATGTAAACGGATACATCATTGAAAAAAAAAAAAAACAATAAAAGATTAAAAAAGATAATGTAAAAATGATTTAGAAAAATCAACAATTATTTACAAATTTCAGAAAATTGTAAATTCCATTTCACTGATAAAAATAAGCCAAAAAATAAAAAATTCTTTTTTTTTTAAAGAATCAATCATTAAAACATATGATTGATTAAAAATAAGAGGGATAAAAATCTTTGGATTAGGGTTGGTATTCATTAAAGAAATACGGAACAAAAATTAATTTTCCAAAGAAATAAAAGATAAAAAAAAATAAATGGCGAACCTTATGTTAGAATGGTTCGTACAAAATTTCTCAATTTCTTTAGAAAATTAAAATTATTCATAATATTTATTTTTTAATGATATATATTTTTTTTAAAAGAAATTACAAAGTACCAATTTTTTGAATGCTAATTTGGTGTTTTTTTTTAGATCTTTTTTTTTTATTAAAATGACTTTCATAAAATAAAAAAGAACAGAGGTAAAGTAAAAGAAAATAAAAACAACAGCAAAAATAAAAAAGAAAAAAGAAAAAAAATATTTGACTAAATTAGAAAAAATGAAAAGAAAAGGTAAAAAATAAATAATTTAAATTAAATTAGAGAAAATTTGTTTCTGATTTTAAAATTTCAAATATATTTAAAGAAGAATTGGATAAAGTTCATAGAATTTGTTTAATTTGTTCAATAAAACAGTGTGTCTTTGACTGAAGGGTGATTACATATCGTTATTCTCTTAATTGTTTTAAACATACAAAAAAAAAATGAATTTTAGTTTAATTAAAAAAATATGTGATCAGTTATTTGGATATTTAAAGATGAATCTGAAAATTTCAGTAATTTTCTTTCTATTTCTTAAACCAATGGAAACTGCAATTCAGCTTTCAAATTTTTAAAATAGATTAGAAACATATTAAACCCTTTAAACAAAAAAAAAAAATGTATAACCTCCATCAAACTTCTTTTAGGTTCTTTTCATAATAGTTTTGATATAATATTTTATTTATTTTCTGGATTCAATAATTAAAAAAAAAAAAAAAAAAAACTCATAATCTATCTTAATTATTCTTTTTTCTTATAATAAATAATAAACTACCAAACTGGTAATAATAATAATGTAATGCAAATAAAAGAATGGAAACAAGAACTCAACACCAAATTAACAACAAAGGGGAAATTATCAGTAAAATTTAAAGATAAAGAAATTTTTTTAATAATAATTGAAATTTTACAAGGATTAATAAATAATTTAACAACCTTGGCAGAAGTGAATTCAACAAATAGAATATTTGTAGAAAGCAAAATGAAAAAAATTCAAGATTTGTTAGCAAATAAAAAATTATTAAAAAATGAAATACAGCCATATCTAAAATCATTTATTGGTTCATTTTTTGGTTCTTTTATGCCAGAAATTGGAAGAAAAAAAATAATAAATGAAAATGAAATCTTAATAGAATTGTATAAAATAAGATCAAAAAAAAATAAATCGATAAAATATTTATTAAATCAATTTTATTCAAAAAAAAAATTTTATTATTTTTTAAAACTATTGAGTATATTATATGATCAATTAAAAAAATATAAAAAAATCATTAAAAATAAAAACTTGAAAGAAAAAATATTTGATAATTTAAAAAATATTAATAATAGGAATGTTACGTTTACAAAAATAATACAAAATATGGATTCAAACAAAAAGACGGCTGGTTTTTTGTTATTAATAAACTTTATATGCAAATTATTATTTCAGGAAATTACTTTTCAAGAATATCAATTTAAAATCAATAAAATTTTTGGATTTCAAAGTTTTAATTTTATGAATGTTAATCAAATATTTGCCACCTTAATATATTTATTATTAAATAATTTGGTTTCTCGAAAATCAAGTGGTCTTAATACTTTATTCTTAAGTCAAAAAAAGGAAAATGATAATGATGAAAAATTAGCCAATAACAATAGTTATAATTATAACAATTGTGTTGGTGGTGATAATAGCTGTGATGGTGGTGTTCACCAAAGGCGGTATTTCAATATACATTGCCATATCAATAACAGCAATGAAGAGGAAGAGAAATTAAATCAAAACCATGATATGTTCAATAACGGAATGAATTATTCAAATTTTTTTACTAACTTTTCTGAAAAAAATATCTTGATTTGTAATTTTCAAATGAAAAGAAAATATTCAAATGATCGCCATTATAAGGATATTTGTCAGATAGAATTACAAAAATTTGATAATAATAAAAAACATTTTTTTTCAAATGTAAATGATGATGAATTGGAATTTTATAAAAAAGAGGATATCATAAAATTGCCAATCATTGAAGATTACCAATCAATGAAACAATTCTCAATTTCCAATCACATTTTTTTACCTCGAAATAAAAAGAATTGGTTAAGATGTTTAAAGAATAATACAAAACATATGGAATTAACAGAAGAGTTAGAATATGAAATTTTAGATCTAATCTCTGAAAATGTGAATATTGAAAATAATCTAAAATTTAAAGTAGATTTATTTACTACTCAAAAAATCTTTCAGAATAGCACTGAAGATTTTTTAAAACGAAAAATATTTAATAGTAAAAATAATTAATAAATAAAATTCTTTTTTATTTTTACGATATACTGTTAAATTATTTTTTATAGAATATAAATAATAAATTCCAAATAATCTATCCGGTTATTTCTCGAATAACTCGTTTTCTTGTATAATGTGAATACATCTTCATTCTGTATTCACATTTTTTTTTTAATTGTTTTTTTTTTTTTTTTTGCATTTCAATACTTTTCCTTATTAGAAAAGAATTAAGATCTCTTGTTTATTTTGAGAAAAGATTAAAAACTTCTCTTTTCTCGTATTGTACTTTTTTTTATTTATTTTTCCATTTTTTACTTGTCTGAATCTTCTTTATCTTGAAAAGACGTGTTAAAAGGGAAAATGATCAATTGTTTACTTACGAATATTGAGATTATGGAACATGAAAATATGGGTATCTTGAAAATTAAAAAAGAAAAAGAAAATGAAACAAAAAATTTAACAAAGGTTTAAACAAAATCAGCTCAAATAGATCAAAAAAAGAAATGAAAGTAATCACACAAAGATCGCTAAATGAACATTCGTGATCAATTATCAAATCAAATCAATCAAAAGTATCTTGGATATTATTTTGGGAGTTCATAATTAAAGATTGTATTGTTTTTTAAAAAAATAAAAATTGCCAATTGCTTCTTATTAACCCTTTTTAAATTTTAATTTTTTTTTTTTTCTTTTTCTTGTATATTTTTGACTTTTTCTTATTCAACCAAAAATAATTATTTATTGTAAAAAAGAAAATGAATACTGGTCAAATCTATTTTTTTAAAAAAAAAATTAGGAAAGAAAAATCAAGTCTAAGACATTTAGAGTGTAATTTACTATTTTAGAATAATAATAATAATAATAATATTTTTTATATAAAAAAAAACTTTATTCAGATTAAATAAACTCCAATTCAAAATTTTTAACACATCATATTTCAATTTTTGAAAATAAAATCTTATATAATTAATTTTTGGAGAAATTCATATTTAGAATCATACATTAATTATATTATTAACAATTTTTGATAAATTTCTAAACATACTTGTCAAAACATAAATAATTATTATTACTACAAATAAATCATCATGTGTTAAATTTTTTGGAGAGAGTAAAAAAAAAAAATACAACAATAAATTTGTTCAAATTCTATTAGATATATTGATCTATCAAATATTTAGATATCATCAACTTATTTTATTTGAGTTCTCATTTTTTGAATTACAACTCAACTTTAACTTAATATTAATTGTTAAAAAATTATTGATCGACGAAAAAAGTTAACTGATTCAATATTAAAATGAAAATAAAAAACGAAAAGATGAAAAAAAATATTTTTCATATTATACAAAAATCAAAATTATTTCCAAATTGGATGAAATTGTATTGTTGTGATTCTTTTTACCTTTTTGTCTTTGTGGACATTTTCTAATTTTAGATTATTTAAAAAAAAAAAAAAAAAGGTTAGGATAGTGTATAATCAAATATATTTATTAAACTCAATCCTTCAAAAATATTTAAATATACAACTAAAATTTAATTGTTTATTGTTTTTAAATAATGTTTTATTTTCTATATTTATTTTTTTTTATTAGTTAGTAATTTAAATAAATAAAATATTTTAAATTTTCTGGTCTCAATTTTTGAGGATATTTTTAAATTATTGAAAATAGGTAATGATTTTTTTCTTTTTAATTGGAAATTTTTTTTCACAAAATGATTTAATCTCAGAAAAATTCCGATATAGAGCAAAAACCGAAAAATGAATTTTATTATTTAAAAAATTGATGATTTCTTTAAAATATTTTGTGAAAATTGGATGTGTATAGTTTTTACCATAAAAAATACATTTTTTTCTTTTTTATTGTTAATATGGATTTGATGGTAATAAACAATTACGAGAAATAGTATACATATTGAACAAATAAATCGAAATATTCTGATTACATTCAGTTCCACTTTTAAGATATAAACTTTCAACCAAATTTAAGGAACAAAAAATCTTAAATTAAAGCATATTTTTTTGAAATTTTTTTATACAAATTATTTTACTAGAATATGAATTTTGTGCCCTAATTTGAGATTTTTTTTGTGTCTTAAATTTGGTTGAAAGTTTGTATCTTAAAAGTGGAACTGACTGTAAGGTATTGGGAAATTAATATAATATGTATACTATTTCTTGTAATTTTTTTTTGCCATCGAATCCATATTAAAAATAAAAACGAGAAGGTGGGTTTTATACAGAATAAAAAACAATAATAAACTTTTTTGGAAAGATCTTAACATTGTTAAGAATTAATTATTTGGATTTAAATTTATATATATTTATATGTATATATCAAAAAATTTAACATTTTTTTTTTGTTGCATGATTAATTTTTATGTGAAATTATTCACATGAATAAGATAAGGTTATTATTTATCAACCTTAGATTTATAATTATTTAAGAAAGATTATTTGAAGAAAATTAATGAAAGGATTAATAGGATTTTATATTTCAAAAATCAATATTATTCAATTGTTTTACTGTTATTGAAAAACTCTTGATATATGTTGTTAATAAAATATATTCAATAATTGAGTAAAAATAACTTTTTTCAAAACCCTTATTTTTTTAACTCTATTGCCAGTTCGGAAGATTTGATTTAAAAAAGGTTATACGCAAAGAATTTAGATATTTATCAATAAATGAGTTACAATTATTTGGGAAATTTATATTCATCGCTCGGTGGTTTATCTTCCAATCAATGCAAAATTTTATATTATCAAATTCAACAGTTAAAGAATTAAAAACTTTTTTTTCAAGACCTATATCGTTAAAAAAATATGTATTTAAGGGTTGAGTCATTATAATTACAAATAATTTTCTGAAATGGAATAACAAAATTTTGTAATTTTTATGAGTGCCTAACAACAATCAAAAACGAAACCAAAAAGTATGATGTGTGATCGATCTCCAAAAATCAACAATCAAAAAAGAGTACAGTTTTTGAAAAAAGTACCCAAAGATCTACACTCAATTTACAATTAGAATGGTTAAATTATATAATTTTGAAAACAACAGTATGAGTTTTTAAGTGTCTCTCTTTAGCACTTTTTGAGATCTTAATGATTTTTTTTTCTCATTTTCATTTTTAATATGAGTTATTTTTTGAGATCAAGATGTTACAAAATCCTTAATTTGTTAAATTTAGAGAGTTATAAAGTCACCACAAATTAGATTAAAATCGAATCAAATTGATAGTTAACTTCATAGAAGACAATTTGTTTTTAATTGAAGGAATTTCACATTTTGAAAATTTAAAAAAAAACAGAGTAATTTTTTTTTTAAATTTTAATTTTTTGAGCTGAGATCCTTAAAACTTTTTTTTTTTAATGAATAATTTGCCAATAGAGATCCTTTTAAACTTTTTTTTTTTTAGAATTTTTTTCAAAGATAGCTTTTATAAACTTTTTTTTTCAGTTGTTGGAATTTTTTGTCAATGAAGATCCTATTAAGATTATTTTTTGTTTATTTGAATTAGGTCATTCAAAAGAAGTGCTATTTCACAATAGCGTTTTTAGGTTTCAAGTAGCTCCTTGGGTATGGAGCATATCCAGTAAAAGACCTGACCCTTAAAAAAAAAATTAATCAATCCTTAAACTTCTCACATAAATAATAAAGAAAACAAATCATTTTTTTCATATATCCACTTTATAATTTGCTTTTTGATTTATATGACATTTTTGAAAGAGCTAACTTATAAAAAACAACTCGAAGAATTTGTTGAAAAAATACAAGAAACTCTTTTTGATCCTGTAGATGCTGAATATCTGGATGAGTGTGTAAATCTTTTTACTTACTTTATTTTTGAAAACGATAAAAAAAGAATAACAATGCTGAACAATAAAAAAAAAAAAGAACCATTGTTTGAATTCTTTCTTTTTAACTCTTTTTCTCATTCTTCTTTATTCTTGAAATGTAAACTACAAAAAATAAATCATTAAAAAAAAAACAAAAACCACATTTGAAATCACGAAGAAATCTAATCTTCACCCAACACATTATTTAGAAGTTGTTGAGGAACGTTATTGTAGGGACTTGTGTGGATACCCCATTTGCCAAAATAAAATTCCCAAAAAAAAGCTCTCCAAATATCGTATCAATAGAAAATTTATGCAAATTGTCGATATGAGCGAATTAAAATTTTATTGTAGCGAAAAATGTTTAATTAACTCCAAGCTCTATTTGTCACAACTGTCTGACGAGCCTATTGTTCTTCGAAAGAACAAACAAAAAACCAATGAGCAACGTATCCATGAAATGTTTGAAAATCTAAAGATCGAGGGAGGTGAGAAGAAATCCACAGTCTCGGAGCAAAGTAAAAAAATCTTAAACCAACAGCTCCCAAAAAAATCGCAAAAGGACACAATATCAGGTATTGTTGAGCATACTAACCCACAGTCTGATCAAATTCTTCAATCAAATCACGAAACCCATCATATTAAAGATCTAGGAAATGATCAAAAACAACAAAAAGATAAAATTAAGCAAGAAAAAGGAAAAGGAAAAGAAAAGGAAAAACAAAAAGAAAAACGCCTAGAAAGCTATACAGAAAAAGAGCAAGAAAGGGAAAAAGAAAAAGTAAAATCCCAAGAAATCGATACAGAAAAAGACCAAGATAATGAAAAAAAAACAGAAAAAGAGAAAGAAAAAGAGAAAGAGAAAGAGAAAGAGAAAAAAAAAGACCAGTTTGAATTTCCAGAGTTCCCAGAATTTTATGGTTATCAGTTTAAGTCCTATCCCGAAATTTCGCTAGACTCAATGAATGACGATAATGTTAAAAAGTCCCAAAGCCAAGATCAAGAAAAAAAAAAAAAAAAGCCAAAAAAAAAGCTGCGCTTCAAAAGAAACGATGAAAATCAAAAAACAAAAAGTGTTTATGAAACGCCTCAATATAACCCCTATAATGAATTGTTTGACCTTGAGGATATTACTCGAGAAGATTTAGATAACGAGTTGAGTGAGTTTGGTTCATTAATGAACGAGTTTACTTCTTGGGTGACAACCAAAACTAAGCGTTTCATGAAAGATTTGATTCAAAATTATATAAATCATAATTCCATCGAAAACCAAAAAGACATTGAAATTGAAATTGAAATTGAAAATCCTTTTGATGAAATTGAAAAAACAAAAAAAAAATTATTTTTCCAAGTGATTAACAGAAGAATAACAAAATTAAATTCACTGTTTAATTTGGAGATTGTTCCATCACGAATTAAATTAGAGGAACTTATAGATACCTTCAATTTAATTCGATCCATTTCCGATTTTGATATTAGAGAATGGACAATTATCACAATTGCAATTATTCTAAGTTTATCAAAATGTAAAAAGTTTCAGTATATTCAAGCAATTTTGTCAAATAATAACAATCAAATTTATAACCAACTGTTGGAATATTGTGAAATTAAAAATGATGAAATGTATTCATTAGTTGATGTAATTTCTTGTGGTTTTTAATTTACACTTATATACATACATATATATATATATATATATATATATATATATATATATATATATTGTCTTTTTTGATTATTTTTATTCTCCTACATATTCTTTTTCTTCTTTTTATGATTATTATTATTAGATAGTATTTATTTCTTTTGATAAATATGAATATATTATATTTTGTGTTTTTTTTTTGGTGTTATTCTTTTTAAATTGAAAAAGTATAAGTTAATGTTTTTTAATAATATTTTTTTTTTTGATTACCAGCTATTTTGAAAAAGTAAGTCACTTTTTTTAAACTTTTTTACGATTTACAAGCTTTAAAAATTCACACCAATAATTATTATATATCAGAATTTTCAGATTGGTTAATGTTGTACTTTTTATCTTTATGAAAATAATTGTTTTAGAATATATTTTGAATAAATAATCTAAACTAAAATTCAAAATTTTTCACACAGTTAAAACAGTTCAAAGAATCACAATAAGACAATTTTATTCAAATTGGAAATAATTTTGATTTTTGTAATAAAATATTTAAAAATCATTTTTTCATCTTATTGTTTTTGGTTTTTTATTTCTATATTTTGAAATACTTAACTTTTTTCATTTGATCAATAATTTTTTCGAAAAGTTGATATTATTTAGTTAAAGTTGAGTTGTTCAAAATTAAAGAACTCAAATAAAATTATTTGGTGGTATCTAAATCTTTTATTCGATCAATATTCTTGATAGAATTTCAAGAAATTTACTAATTTCTTTTTTCTGGGCTCATTTCCAAAATTTTTAACACGCCGATAATTTATTGGTTTTAATAATTATTTAGTTTTTTTTTTTGCTAGCATTATAATTTATAAACAAGTATTAAAATTATAATTTTTGAATGGTTCTCATTCGGTTTTTCATCGAGAATTGATAAAATAAGATTTTTTTTTCAAATTTTTAATTTTGGTTGAAAAAAGTTGAATTGGAGTTAATTATTTTTACAAAATTTTTAATAAAAATTTGCTTCGGAAATCTACATGTTGGATCTGGTTATGATATTGAATTTTTTATTTTTGAAATGTAAAATTATTTTGGAAATTGATTTAACTGTGGAGCTAATTTGAATTAAAAACAAATCAACCTCATGTGTATGGTCGATCTTCAGTAAAACCAACAACAAAAAATGAGACATTTTTTGAAAAAAATACCAAGGATCGACACTCTATGTACAATTTACATAGTTAGAATATATCAATTGGAAATAACTGGATCATTTTAAATTGTTTCTCTTTAGCACTATTTGAGCCTCGAAGATTATCTTTTTTATTTTTATCATTTCCCCAATGATTTATTTTGGATCCCAAAAATGTTTCACAATCTCCACTCTGCCAAATATAAATTCTAAAAAATAACTATGTTTTCGATTGTATTGAACTAAATTGGTTCTGTAATACAAGAAACCAATTTCTTTCAAATTGAAGAAATTTGACGCTTTGGAAAAAAAAAATAAGAAATAAGTAATTTTTTTAAAAAATGTGAATATTTTTGGGATAGATAATTCTTTGAAACTTTTTTTTTGATTGGATTTTTTTGTTTTTTTTTAGTCTCGTATCATTATTAATAATTTAATCAAATTTGTTTTTTGTAATTTTGTTTTTTCTTTTTTCTTTTTTCTTTTTTTTTTTCAAAAAAGTCAATTAGAAAGAGTAATTCGTAAAAATTCTTTATAAACTATAAGAAATTTAAGATTTTGTAAATACTTTTAAAATTCATTCAAATTTGATATTAAAAAATTCATTGTCAAAAATTTTAATTTTCCAATGAAATTGAGAAATTTTAAATCAAATATTTTAATAAAAGTAGAAAAAAATTTTTTTAACATTTTTATTTATTTGAAAATTTCAAGTTTGTTCAGGTATTTACTTTATGAATATCAAGTCTAATATGAATTTAATTAGTTCAATTTTTATTAAACAATCGTATGTTAAATCTTTAAAAAAAAAAAAAAGTAAATTGAGCATTTTTTAGTTGGTAACTTTTGGGTGAAATGGGGTTTTATTTAAATTATTGGATCAAATTCATTTAGATTCATTAACGCCTAAAAAAATGATATTCGAATTTGTCAGTGTGGGATTAGGATGATAGAGTATTCTCTCATCCATTCAAATTTTGAACATGTTTTTCTTTGAAAACAATCAAGAGAAACTAAAGTTATTGGTGCAAATATTCTTTAATAATGAAGAGATCTTTGTTTTTTTTTTTTTTTTTCTAAACTAGTTATTGAAAAACTTGATTTGTTTAGAAATACCTGTTGTGGAAAAAAAGTGAAACAGGGGAAAAGGATTAAACATGATTTTTAATTGGGAAAATTAATAGAACCTGAAAATGAAAAGTAAAAGCAATCAAAAGAAGAAACCAATTAATTTCAAATAATTATCTATTATATTATTTTCAATCAATCCAACAAGCAAAATTTAAATCTACGTATTATATCAAAATTGGTTCGTGTTTGTTTTTGAGATCACAAAAATATTCAATTTTCTGAACAAATTTTTAATAATTGATCAATCAAAGAAAAACACATTCCAAACGATAGTATTAAAACAACTGTTATTATATTGAATACTTCATTTTGTCTTTATTAATTTATTTATTCTTTTTTTTATTCAATTATCTTTTTTCATTTTTAGTAAGGCTAAAAATTAAAATGGTATTTCACTTTTTTTCCACAATGGTAATAAAAACGAAAGTTTTTTTAAGAGATTTAGTCAACAATTAAAAATTTTTTGTCAAAAAAATTACAATTATAAAAAAAAATATATGGAAAAGTAAGAATATCTATTGAATTGGAATTTTAATTTAATTTTATCCTTTTTTTTAGATATCAATTTTTAATTAAATTTAGTTTTTTTTTTTTTAAGGGATAAAACTTTTCACAAAAATTAACTCAATGGTGAGAGAAAATTGTTATATTTGTTCTATCTATTTTTATAATTTTCTTTGTATACGAAAGAAGTTTAAGTAGTCGATCCAATAAATACTTATTAAGTATTTTCTGTTTATTTGATCATTTAATGTTTATACTTTTGAGAAAAATTGAAACAATCATTTGAATTTATATCACCCAACTTTATCAAAACAAAACTTGTTATTTTAATAATGATCTATTTTTATAAAATCTCTTTCAAATCATTCTGTTGTTCATATTTACATTTCCAAAATATAAATAGGACAAATTTGACTAAACGATATCATTTTTAATTTAAGAGTAGATTGAATACTAAATATTGGGGGTAAATTAAAACCAATTAAGAGACTTAAACAATTTTCCAGTCAAATTGGTCAAGTTTCAATTTGTTAATTTCGTTTTTTTTAAAGTTTTAATAGATATTAGAAGAAAAATTTAATTTCTACATTATTATCTTTTTTACTCATTTTTTCTCATTTTGCTTTTTTTTTTTCGTTTTTTTTTTTAATTGATAACTTAATTCATTTGCAAATTTTTTTTTTATTCCAAGATTGATGTCACAAAGGAAAATAGGTGCTATTTTAATCTTGTGGAAATGATAAAAGTGATTATAGAGAAATGATATTGATATCTATTATAATTTTACTTGAACTTCAATTTAAGATCAAAAAGAAGATTGTTGTTTTTTTCAAATAAAAACTCAAAGAATTTAGGTTTTTCAATTTTTTTAAGTAAATATATTGATTTTTTAGTTTTCTTTTAAAATATCAACTAGTCTTTGGTGTGCATTATTCTTCTTAGTTCTTTTTCTTCAAAGATCATTTCTTTAAAATAATTGACATTTAAAAAAAATTTTACACATCTTCGACGAAAACAAAGTTTGCTTTTTGTTTTTGATTAATCTTTCAACAAGTTTTTTTGATACTATCAAACTGGACTATTATTCTTTCTTGTGTTAAAAGTCAAAAAAGTCTTTTTTTTTATTTATTTATTAGCTTTCTCTTCTACGTTTTCTACCATTATAAACAGTTATCTTTTTAAAAAACTGTTTTTACCATTTTTTGACAATTAAAAAATATGAGAGTAAATTTCAGAAAAAAAACTCTCAGAAAACCATATTTATTCTAAAACTAACATAAAATGAACGTAACTTGAGTTTCTTGAAAAAAAGAAAAGGAAGATCTCTTCAACATTGTTGAAAAAAAAGGAAAACAAGAAAAAAAAGCTAAACCTGTTTTTTAATTGGAAAGTTTTGAAAATAAAGAAAAGTTAAATCAATTAAAAGAAGAAACTAATTAACTTCAAAGAATAATCATTTTATTATCACCAATCAAATCAACAAACAAAATTTAGGTTAGACTGGGTAATTTAAATCCAATGAGTTGTTTTGGAGATATCAAAAATAATCAAATTTTTGCTTAATGGTATTTGAATTAAAAATGGGAAAAATTTTCCCTTTCATTTTCACTTTCCTTTTTCAAATACTGGTATTTGAATTCTAAATGGGAAACAATTTTCACTTGATTTTCAAAATTTGTCTTTAATAAAAAGAGTTTTCTCAGAAGTGTGTTGTAATTTGGGATCTATTTGAAAAGGGAAATTGAAAATTCAAGTGAAAATTTTTTCTCATTTAGAATTCAAATACCAGTAGACACCCAAATTAGAACCTACTTCTTGAGCACTCTTTTTGATAAAAGACAAATCTGGAAAAGAAAGTAATAATTTTTTCTTGTTTCTAATTCAAATACCAGTACAATTTACAATAATCAAATCATTAAACAAATAAAAGAAAAAAAATAACCCAATAGGATAGTTTTTAAAAAAAGTTTTTTTCTTTAAGACAAAATTTTGTCTTTAACCATTTATTTTTTCTTTTATTAATTGATCTTTATTTTAAATAACTTTCAAATTTAAAATCATAGGTTTAGCTTTTTTTTCTTGTTTTACTTTTTTTTTCAACATTTGTTACGAGATCTTACTTTTCTTTTTTTCAAGAAACTCAAGTTTTGTTTATTTTATGTTAGTTTTAGAATAAATATGGTTTTTTGAGAGTTTTTTTTCTGAAATTAAACGTATATTTTACAATTGGATTTCGAGAATCAACAATAAAAAAAAACATGATCCACACTCATCTGACAAACCCACTCTCTTCAGAAATAAAAAAAACAAAAAAAATCAAAAAAAATAAAAAAAATTAAAAATTAAAAATTAGTTTTATTGGAATTAAAAAAAATGGAAATTAAACAAATATATGAAAAAGAACGTTTCTGTATCTATAAATACCCCGAAAAGAGATATATACTAAAAAGAAAATTGTTCAAAGGCTTATTTTAATACAAATATAACAGTCTTCCGAGAATAGTTCGGCTCCTTCATATATCCAACCTTTCTAAAGAATTCTTCAACACCCCTTTGAGAGCTTTTGTAGACCCTTAGAAAGTCTTTCTTGGAAGTGGACTTTTTTGTTAAATTGCTAAAAATTCGAAAAAGCTTTTTACTAACAGCAATTTTTTTCGGCTTTTCGCCATCGGGAGAACTTGATTTAAAATAATTCTTTTTCCAGCCAACTAACAATTGAGGGTTATACAGATAAAAGGTCTCCAACCTTTTTAGCCATGAGGGCCGTGGTTTCATATGCAAAAATGTCTTTAAGTCTTCATAAGTGTATTTTTTGCTTGTTGGGCACTCTTTGTTGGAAATGTTTTTCTTCTTTATCAAAAGCAATTTATTTCTTCTTTTTTTCGTAGGCAAATTTAAATTGTAATTTTTCTTCAGGTCTTTGACAGGCTGAAGACTTACCATCTCTTTGACTGTTTGTGCACAAACAGAATTTGCAAATGATCCCAATTTTGTATGATCCAAGTCTTTGTGAGCGTGGGTTTTTTGATACTTATTCTTAAACAAGACCAAAGCCAAACTTAGCTCAACTAAAATTGATTCTTCATTTAAGTATTTGTTCATGATAACAAAGCAGCGAAATTAAAAATAAAAGTTTCAAAAATATGGAAATTAAAAAAATAATCGATAATTGGGTCTTTTTCCAAAGATGTGATAATGATAATAGAAAAGTTTTTCTTCACCAAAAACAATTATCTTGGGTGATAGTACTTTTTTTTGAAGATCTCCAAAAATTCATTTCATTTTTCTGTGATATTGAGAATAAAAGAGTTACTATATGTCTTGGTTGGGTGGCCCTTTGGGAATTAAGGGTTTACTATTCGTTAGATCCAAGTTGAAGTAAACAAAATTTCACATATTTTTAATTCCACTTGGAAAATTTTATTAATTTAAATTTATATTATTAAAGTGTGAGACTAATTAGTGTCTCAAAACTTCACTTCTGACAATACTGGGTCATATCTTTTCGTTCTTTTTTTTCACCTGTGTTGTTTTGTTTTAAAATTCTGATCTAAACCAGAGAATTTTTATTCTAATTAATATTTTTGTAAAAAAAATGAATTCAAAGTCAACAGTTGGCTTTATTTCTTGCAGAAAAGCCGTTATAAATGGTGGTAATTTGTTTGAGGGTTTTGAAATTATATTCGAGTATTTTTGTGAAATCTTTGAAAAACATCAAACAATTTCGGAATTATTTTTCGGTTAAGGTCGAAATCTAGTTGTAAAAGAAAATTTTTGCCGTTTGAAATCACTGTATACTATATAAATCATCCTCAGTTCTGGAAAATTCTTGAGATTTTGTTGTTGACATTTAAAAAAAAGCAAAAGGCAAAAAAACGAAACTTTTGAGAAATGAATATTCTTCGAGAATTTAGATGTGAAAAGAATTAACTTATCAGAAGAGTGTGGTAATTCTGGACAGTAATAGTTGATTCTCGAAAATGAGTAAAAAAGTTTTTTTATTTAAAATTATGAATGGTGTAAAATGATTTATATTTTGTCAAATAAATTCTATTTTTTAAATTGATGAATAGAAGGTATTTTTACACATAAGTTCGGATAATATAGGATTTGTTTAGGGTGGGTCAGTGTTAAATTTGGTTGTTTTGGGAGTTATTGGGTATAATTTGCGTGAAAGGATGTTGAAGCAAAGTATACAGTAAATTGGGGTCTTTTTTATAATTTTATCAAATTTCAAAGTCCTTGTGTGGGAAGGTTAGATTAAGTCAATAGTATTTGGGATATGATAGGTTACATAATATTTGGTTTGAGTCGATTCGGGTAGGATTGGGTGCATGTGTATAAGATTTAGTATTATGATATTATTTTAGAAAGATCGTTGTGTCGACAATATTTTTAATTTAGGGGGAAATAAGGGAAATTCAAGGTAATTATTTTAGAGTGAGAAAATACGATTATTGGAATTTCGGCAGAATATCACTACTTTTTCATTCCATTACAAATAAAAATAGTTTTCAAGATTTTCACAATTATTTTTGACAATAACTTTGTAAAATCAAAAATTTTAGAATTTGGTTCTGTTACAAAAAATCAAAATAATAAAGTATAACTTGCAGTATTTTAACATATTTCTGTATGATAATTGACTTTTGAAGTCATTTTTTTTTTTGGATTAATTAAAAGTAAAAAATATTCTCAATTTAATACAACTTTTTTTTTGATTATAACAATTTTTTTCATTATTTCTGGTTTTTAATATTATCAGAAATATTTCAGATTATGAGTAAAATACACAAATTAATGATTATCTATATTAACGTGATAATCTAAATTAATCACCAATTTGAAGATTTGTTCTGAAAATTCTAATATTACTGATAAATCCATATTTGACATAAAAAAAAATATTCAATAATTATACAAAATTAAAAATTATATTTGTATAAATAAAATGCTCAAAGGTTTTAATAACAGTTAATTATAGCAAGAAAAAAAAAATATACAGCCGTTCCAAGTCTACCATAAAATTTTAAATAAAACACAATTGGGTTTTCTATTCCTATTTTCTATTTACAAAAAATTCCGAAAAAAGAGTTATTATTCCAAAAATTTTTTCAATAAATGAGCTATTATTCAAATTTTTGAAACAATAAAAAAAAAATAATTTGAAGATTCATGAAGCACTAACAAATATTGTTCAAAAATGGTAAATTTTTAAAAGATCAGTAAATATTGATATTTTTTTTGAACTTCTTTGGACTGAAAATTTTGAAATTTAATGGGATCTTGAATTTTTTTTTTTTTTATTGTTTCAAAAATTTGAATAATAGCTCATTTATTGAAAAAATTTTTGGAATAATAACTCTTTTTTCGGAATTTTTTGTAAATAGAAAATAGGAATAGAAAACTCAATTGTGTTTTATTTAAAATTTTATGGTAGACTTGGAAAGACTGTACACCTCTAATAAGTTAATTCTTTTCATATAGAAATTCTAGAATAATATTTATCCCTGGAAAGTTTCCTTTTTTTACATTTTGTCTATTTTCAGATTTTATAACCGAATTTTAAAAATCCACAGATTGTTTAAAAATATCATTGGGTGGATTATTCTTATTTTATAACATGTGGTGATTATTTTTAAACTCGTCGTACATATTGTATATTTTGATGAATTTTTAGTTAATGGAACTTGTTAAAATGTAAGTTTTTTCTATATTTTGGGAGGAAGCACCATTTTTTAAAATTAAAAATTTAAACTTGTCCATGAAATCATTAAAAAAATCCATTTTATACCTAAAAACAACCAAATTTAATTAAAAAATAACTCTACATGACCATTCATTAAAAATTAAGTTTTATTTAGTTTTTTTTTTATATATATTTTATTATATTCGGTTTTTTTTATTTATATCAAAATCTGAATTTTAGTAATTTTTGTTGATTTTTATGAACAAATAACACTTGAAACTTAACTATTATGATAAAAATACAAGAAAAGTAAATATAATGAGGTATACTTAAAATATAGTTTGTAATTGGAGATTTATATTGTTACATAAGCTATTTCCGATAAAGCAGGGCAAATTTATTTTGAAATATACCTTTTAAACTAAATCTTCAAAAAAGTATTTAAAAATCTAAAATCATTAACTACTATTTAATGGTAACTTTTTAAATTTTCTAAAAAAACCCAAAAAAAAAATTTACCCGAAATTTTTTAACTTAGTATTCTGGGTAGTTTATGATTAGTGTTGTTGATTTTTTTCTTTCCTTTATCAGAACTGATTGTTCAAATTTTATTCTCAAAAACTATTTTTGGTTTTATTATTTATTGATTCTTAAAGCGGTAGTATCAATATAAAAGGAAAAAATGGCCATTGCGAACATTTTTTTTCAATTTTCCATTTGCAATTTGTCAGTTTTATTTTTATTTTTATTTTTTTTCATAAATGAGAATTTGTAAAAATGAAAAAAGAAAATTTTTGCTAGATAAAAATGAAAAAGAAAAGAAGATTTTAAATAAAAAAATAAAGATCAATAAAAATTTGGAATAATTTTAAAGGGAATAAGATAGTGTTGATATCTCGCAGCCATTTCCAAAAAAATTTGTTTTTCTTTAATCTGTTGAATAAATCTTGCTTTTTGTTTTTGTTTTTTTGAAAAATATTTTTTTTTTGATAAGCAATTGAATGAGATTTTTTTATTGAAAGAACTCGAGTTGGTAAATAAGTTTGTGTAATTCTATTCAATTTCCAAAAAAAAAAATGTTCTTTAATTTTTCATTTATAAACTAAAAAAAAATTTTTTCTTTTCTTTTCTTTTCTCTTCTTTTCTTTTCTTTGCAATTTAACCATTCTATTCTTTTCTATTCTATTCTGATTTCACCTTTCTGTTCTATTCTATTCTATTCTTTTCTTTTCTTTTCTTTTCTTTTCTTTTCTTTTCTTTTCTTTTCTTTTCTTTTCTTTTCTTTTCTTTTCTTTTCTTTTCTTTTCTTTTCTTTTCTTATCCAAAAATTTTGAAAAAATGTCAACGTGTGTTTTATTGTGTTTGAAAAATTTTTTCCATTAGTAGATCTTTCAATGATGAGTGGTTTCCATTTTTCGTTCTCTGAATTTTTGACCAACCTAAACTTGTATCATAGATTATTGTTTTTTCAAGTTGGAAAAATAATTAAAAAAAAATGAATTTTCAAAATGGCCAATTTCCCTTTTATACTCAAACTACTTCTTTAATACTTTTATTTTTATTTTTTGTCTCAAATTCTCCTAAAAAACTCTTTTAATATTGGGATTATAGTCACTAATTGAAGAAAGTCCAAAGAAACCCTTTCCCACTATTATGTTTTGAATTTTTTATATATGTGGAAAAACTTTTTTCATTCAAACATCCATTTTTTTGATTGTGGATCTTTTTCATAGCCAATCAAAATTTTCAAAACTTATTCCAATTGTAAGACAAAACGAAAGAATAACTAACGCTGGCAATTTCACAACCTGATCGTGTTTCGAGACATGAAAAACAAATAATTTTCCAATTTCCAAGTAAATTTAATTTTTTATCATTTCATACAAAATGCAATTAGGATTTTGTGGTGTTGGTTGGGCTGTTTTTCTTCTTTGACCTCTTTCGAAAAGAAGAGATTATTATGAAAAAAAGTAACAATAGAAAATTTGTTCTGCAATTGGAAAATATTTTTACTTTATTTTTGATTTCATTTTGCTTTTTCAAATACTTTCACAAATCTCAGATTCTTTCTTTTAAAACTCTATTAATCAAAAAATCAAGAAAAAAAAGTGAAAATTTTTTACTAATACTGAATTGAAATGATAGTAATTGAACTAGAAAATTCACAAGTTGTATGATTTTATGAAATAAAAAGATTTTTAAGAAAAGCATGTGAAAATTATAAATTTGAAAAAAAAGCCTCTCAATTTTCAATTTGTGAATCTTTTCACACAAAGTAAGAAATCATCAAGTTAACATCAAAAACCTATCATTCAACATCATTTAAATTGTGGAGTGCGATACATCGAAATATTCATCCAGTTTGGATTTAAAATCGTTTTACTGGTATTTGAATAACAAAAAGGAATAAGTTTTAACTTGCTTTTCAATTTTCTATTTGTCAAAATAGAGAATAGCCGCCAATTTACAACCTACGTCTTTTGGAAACTCTGTTAAAAAAGGAAAAGGAAAATGAAGTGAAAATATTTTCACATTTATAATTCCAAAACCAGTACAGTGGTGTAACTAACCCGTGTTTTTTATTTTAACCCATTACTAAAATTTAACTCATGCAAAAAATATTGGCTGACTCTAGAAATAAAAGAAACAAATGAATGGGATGAAAACAGTATATAAACAAGAAATAGGGTTTTTTAAATAAATTTTAAAAAAGAATTATAAAGATACTGGAAGATTAAAATGTAATTTTTTGACAAAAAAATGAGTGATATTTCATTTTTTGGAATTTTGATAAAAAAATAATTAATCTCAGAAATTTTGTAAATATGATGAAATTTTTGAAACAAAAGCATTTAGTACAATTGAGCCATTTTGATTAATCAAAGATCTAACCTCTAAAGTCAATTTGGATCTGAACCAAGAATCTATAAGTGATTTCTGGTCTTCCAATACCCAAGTCTGAAAAAAAAACATACGAGTTAAATTTTCGTACTGGGTTAAAGGTTGTCTAAACGGGTTATTTCCACCACTGTATTAGTATTTTTTCATAAAAAATTCTAAAACACCAGGTTTTTGATTACATGAACTAGGTAGCCCCGATAAGAAGGTTAAAATGAAAAAGAAAAAGAATCTTATTTTCACAACCAAAAAAATAAAGATCATTTCAAACACTCAATAAACAACTATAATTTTTGAAAGTCTTGTGATCTTTGGTTTTTGAAAATTTGTGTGGCTCAAATTGTTCTAGATTCCTCATAAAGCTAAAAAATTCTAACAAGGGAATTGTGAATTTCTATTAGTTTTATAGTTTGGGTATTTTGGAACTGAAGATTCTGTTTAAAAAAACAAGCAGTGTAAATACCAACCTGTGATGTTTTCTTGAGAACCCCCAATTTTAGAAAAAACTTCAAAGCGCCAAAACATTTGATTTATTTTAGTGAGACAATTTTTTGTTTGTCTTCTTACTCAAAAATAATTTGTTATCGAGACTACAAATTGGGATTTGGTTTTGTGAAAAAGGTGATGTGGAATTTTTGAATTTTCACTTGATAGTTAAAGCATAATTTAAAAAATGAAAAAAAAATAATCTAATATTTTTAAGTTTTACTTTTTTTTAAAGAAAATAAGGAAAAAATTGAGAAATTAAGTTAAAAAATTTCCAATTATATCAAAATCTTGAAAAAAACAATTTAAAATCGGAATAAACTTACCAAAATGATTGAATTTGGTTCATTTTTATTTAAAAAATTTTTCTGGTAAATTTTTTTTTCGGGTTTTTTTAGAAAAAATACGAAGCACTCCTATTTAATGATTCTTTATAATAATTCAATTTGTTTCTTAGTATTGTATTACATAAATAAAATATATTAAATTTTCTGATCTTGATTTTATCTGATATTTTTTGGGGTGAAAATTGGTGTTCATTATTTTCCTTTTTGATTGAAAACACCGTTTTCATAACTTGTACAATCTCAACAAATTTTCAAATAGAATTGAAAACATATAAATGCATTTTATTATTTAAAAAATCATTTGTACCCTTTCCAGATTTCCATTTTTTTATTGAAATTTGTCGTGCATTGCTTTAACCAAAAAAAGTGATTTTTTTTCTTTCATTTTTTAGAAATATTTGATCCAACAAATTTTGAAATAAATAGCTTGTCATTTTTTCAATCAGTATTAATATTAAACTTAATTTGATAATACCAATTAATGAATACTTTCACTAATAAAGATGTTTTTTTATGAAATGTAAAAATAAAGTCCCCACTTTTTTTGGAAATACCTAACCAGGATATTACATTTTTTTGTGTTTTTATACAAAATTTGACTCACTTTATATTGTTACTAGGAGTTTTTTTGAGGAGTTATCCCATTTTTTAATCAAAAAATTATTTTAAATCGTTTGGATCATAGTTAATTTTGACTAATTTTGTGAATTTTAACAAAATCAACTAATTCATTATAATTTTTTCTTTTAAATGTTTACATAAGATTAATTTATCATTTTTATTTCAATTTCAAATTAATTTTTTGGTAAAATGTATGATTATTTAGAATTATAAAATAATATTTTATAAGATTAAACTTAAAAATCATGATATTGGTGTTCATACCAATTTTAAAAATTAATTACAATTTACTAAATTTGAAGTTTCTAAGGAACTTAAACATATTTTAAAAAAATAAAAATAATAATTTTATCAATTCAAAGATCTTCAAAAAGAAATTAATTAGAAAAAAAAATCAGAAAAACAAAATAAACCAGTGATCAGATAAAAAGATATTTTTGTTTTGGTTTTAGACCTGGTTGACTTGCTGAGCAGTACATTTACATTGGTAATAATTATCAATAATGGTATAATCAATGAATCTAAACTCATTATTATCTTAGATCTATTACTAAGAGAAACACTCAGAATAATACAAATCATTAAATGAATTCTATATTTTTAAATTTACTCCAAATCAAACCATTGCCAGGAATAATCATTTTTTTTTAACAACGACCGTTTAAATTCGCAAAATTTAGCAAAGAGTTTAACTAAAAAAGATAGATATAAAAATTGTTTATTGTTTCACTCTCTCTCCCTCTCTATTTCTTTTTTTTTTTTTTTTCTTGATAGACAACATATTGTTCCTTTTAATTTTTTAGTAAGTTCAATTTTACTAAAGGCCTTATACCAGAAATCAACATAATTAATTTTTTTTTTTTTTTTTTGGATTTACAATTGAATCTGAAAAATATATTGTTTGTTTGGTTGTGGTTTTATTTCATTTTTAGATTTAAAATGCTTCGTAAATAACAATTTGTAAATTTTATTTCAACTGATGTTAAACTAATCACATGTAAAAAGGTTTAATCGATGTTTCAAAATCAAATTCATGTTTCTTTCGTTATAGAAGACCTTTATTTAGTCAATCAAAGAAAAATACAAAAAACAATCAGTAAATATGGTATTGATTCATTAAAGTTCTATAATTTTAAAGGAAATCGAAAAAATCAAGGATCAAAAAGGAAAATTTATCTCAAAAAATAAAGTTAATTTTGACGAAATTTTTTATGTCAAAAAAACAAAAATTTAAAATAATTACAAAAAATTTTTAACTATTTGGATTCTTAATTTATATTAAACTTTAAAAAATCAAGACCTTTACCTTAAAAATTGATTTGAACTTGGGTATACTACTAGGTAGTCAATTGGTATGGAATTGGATAATCAATTGGAACAATAAGAAAAAAAAAGCACCGGTTGTATTTTGAAACATAGATTATAGTCTTTGGGAAAGCATTATTTTAATCGCTGTGATTAATGGTTTTTCAACAAGTACTTTAAATACTAAAAAGCAATAAAAACAAGTAAAGTCAAAAATGTTGTTTACGAATCTTCTAGGAAAATGTTTAAAAGTGAAAATTTTGACTTTATGGTGGATACTCCCTTATCAAGATTTCGTTTTGGTTTTTGAAAAATCTTTACCCCCTTAATCATTTATTTTTTCTTTTATTAGTTGATCTTGGTTTGAATTTTCAGGTTCTATTAAGGTTACCAATTAAAAATCGAGTTGATCTTGTTTTTCTTTTTTTCTTTTTTTTTTACAAAATGATAAAATCTCAGTGTATAGTTCAGGGAAAACAAAAATTGTTATTTGAATTATTCTATTTGTTGGCATTTTAAAGATATTCTCACCAGCTTTTGGAAACCAATTTTTGTTCTTTTTTTATATTTTTAATACTGATAAATTGTAATAAATGGTAGAAAATTTTTTTCTTGATTTTCCTTTTTGAAAATATTATGTTCAAGATTTGAATAATGCATTTTATAAAGTGAAATGGTAATAAACTCTTGAAAATTAGTTGTTCTTCAAAATATTCTTAGTCCTGGACTGTTTGATAAGAAACAGTTCGGAGATTTATAAAAATGGTAATTGAACTAAAATTTTTTGAAATATATAAGAATTTATCAGTACTAATAAATTAAAAAATGAAAAACAGTTTTTGATCCAGAATCCATTTTTGTAATTTTTTTTTTCAGCTTTGGATAAAGAATGCTTTGAGAGAAATGAAAAGGAACAATGACAAAATCACATGACTTTTAAAATATTTTGGTACGCTCATTTAAAAAGGAAATGTGAAAAGAAGAGTTCCAAAAATTTCCAAAAGAGAGGAAATAAATATTTTACTTTTTTTCCATTTCACAGTAAGACCCAAAATCGCAAAACTCTCAATTTCACGCATTTAATATATATAATCAAGATTTTTGATAGAATTGTTCTAGAATTAAGCAGAAAGTATTTCAAGAGTAAAGAATAAAGAACTATTTCAAGATTATTTTCGATTTCTAGAACACTTTAAAACGGTTGAAATAAGATCCCTATCAAAAACAAATTAAGAACATTTTACATTCAACAAACAACAAACCAAGGAAAAATTGTTTTGCTCAGATTTTGCTATTTGTTTTTTCAAACAAGATCAACTTTATGATTGCTTATGTGTATGCCATCAATTTTGTGAAGTTATTGAAAGTGAAAATGAAATTAAAAATTACGTAATTTAGTTAAAAGTAAACAAGTTACAGGTTTCTTTTGAGTGGTTTTTTTCTTCAAGTAAACACATAGTCATAGAAAAACATTTTTCCAAAATAAAAAAATCATTTTTTTTAAATACGGGAATTCTATCTTACTTGATTTCTTTTTCCATAGTTCAGGTTAGGTTATCCGTCCCAATAGATACTCGTTCTTGTGTCTTCTTTTTCGCCTCTATGTGACGAACAGGATCGAACAGTTCGAACATTTGACTTTTTTTAAAAAACCATATTCTTTTTAATTTTTTATTTATTCTTTTCTCTTTGCAATTAAAAACAAAAATTTTTACCTTATTGTTGTACAAGAAAAATACAGTTCAATCAATCTTTAAAAAAGTCATTCTGTAAGGAATAATTTAAACAGTATTTGTTTTTTTAATTTTCTTGGTGTTCAAATTTTCCTTATACTCAAAACCAATCGACAATTTTAAATTTCAAATTCTCGTCATAACCTTTTGACGACATTACTTCTCAAAAGTCATACTTTTATTTTTCTTTATATTTTTCAACCACAAAATGTTCTCATGAATAATTAGTGGGTGTAAAAATACAAATACTCTGAGAACAAAACCCGAGTTTCTAATTAAGCTACAGTGCTTGCTTTTTTCTTATTAAAAAAAAATTCTAATTTAATACTTATTAGTATAACTCGAGTCCAATATATTTTTTAAGGTTTACAATCCCTGAAATTTGAAAGAAGATTATCTTACGTAGGGGTGTAGTGAGTTGTTAATTTGGTTCTTAGCTGATCGATCTTGGATTTGGTATGAGTTTTAAAAGTTGTTCAAAAAGATAATATTGGACAATTTATTTTTATTTCCGAATTTCGAATTGAAGACTTTAAGAATAATATTTCGGAACTAAAGATATTAAATAAATGTGGTTTGTAGGTTGTTGGTTGAAATTTTTAATTAGGTTGGGTTTTATTTGGTGCTTTTAAAAAAAATTTTTTTTAATAAAGTTAATTGACAAAAAAGTATTTAAAACTTTTCTTCTAAAACCCAAAAATTTAAATTTATTCTTAAAACTTAACTTCCAATCTATTAATCTTATACTCTTCATTTCGGATTTCCGAAAAAAAAAAATAAATTGTCAAAAATTGCCATTTTGAACCACTCACAAAACTCATACCAAATCCAAGATCGATCAGCTAAGAACCAAATTAACAATTCACTACAACCCTACGTAAGATAATCTTCTTTCAAATTTCAGGGATTGTAAACCTTAAATGAAACCCCTTGATACATTAAAAATTTTTAAATTAACAAATTGAATTGATTTTATTTGTTGAGTAATTTCTCCATTTTTTTTACGAAATTTGATGTTTTTATAATGCGCTGAATCAAAGTGAGATAATTTTCAAATTAAATATGTGATTTAATCACTGTCTTCAAAATAATGAGTCCCAAAATCCTATAATCGGCGTTTCAAAATAAGATCTGTGTTTTTTAAAAGAAAAACACTTATGCTCTACTAGCTAACATTAATTACAAATACATTTACAAAATGACGACTAAGTTCTTAAATAACTGCTTCCATACAAGGGCAATAGGTCATGATTCAATCGTGGCCATAAAAAATTCAAAAAAAAAAAAGATCTGTGTTTTTTTTTCTTCTTGTTCCAAGGCAACACCCAATCTACTACCCAATATTATTTCTAAGTTCAAATCAATTTTGTAGGGTAAATACTTGATATTTTAAAGGATTAGCTTCACAATAGATTTCTCTACTGTTAACTGTAAAATAAAAAGATCAAAAATTCTCATTTAAGGTTCTAGTCATTAAGGTGAACTTTTTTTTCTCTGAAATTAGAAAAAACTTTTTAATGATTTTTAATGAGTACCGAAAACGAATTAAAAACCAATCGAAATAAGATGTATGATCAATCTCTAAAAATCAACAAGCAAAGAAGCCGTCATTTTTAGAAAAAAGTGCCATAGAGCGACACTCAATTTCCAATTAGAATGGTTGTAATTGTAATTTTGATAACAACGATATAAGTTTTGAAATATCTCTCTTTGGCGCTTTTTGACACCTCGAAGATTTTTTTTTTTTTTTTTCATTTTTCAAATGAACAATTTGGAAAAAAAATGAAACAAGGTTTTCCATTGGGAACATTACTGAAAATGAAAAGTAAAATCAATTAAAAGAAGAAACCTATTAACTTTTAAGAATAATACATTATATTATTTTCAATCAAACCAACTAATACAATTAAAATCTACTTTCATATAGAAATTATTGATGTGGTTTTGGAGATCTCAAAAATAGTCAATTTTTTGAACAAATTTTTTAATAATTGATCAATCAAAGAAAAACCCATACCAAAAGATAGTATTAAAAAAACTGTTATTGTATTAAATACTTACTTTTCTCTTTATTCCTTTACCTTTTCTTTTTTTTTCATTGATACTGTAGTCAAAATAAAGCCTGCAAAAAAATTTAATGCGTGTTTCAAAATAAAAAACATGTTTTTTTGTTATAGAAGATCTATACATCAACCAATCAAAGAAACTGATTATAAAGCCTAAAAAAATATGTTATTGGTTTCTTAATTTTCTATTATTTAATAATAAATTCGAAAAAAGAAGGATCAAATTGCAAAATTTATTTCAAAAAATTGAGTAAATTTTTTAAAGAAAAATTTTATCATCAAAAAAAATAAAAAATTTCAAAAAAATTGAGATTATTATAGAAAATTTTCAACTATTTGCATGAATAATTTAAATTTTACTGAAAATAACCAGACCTTGACTTTCAAAAGTGATTTGAACTTAGGTATTCTATTTGGTAGTAGATTGGGTGTTGCCTTGGAACAAGGAGAAAAAAAAAAGCACGGATAATATTTTGAAACACGGATTATAGTCTTTGTGCACATATTATTTTGATCACTGTATCACTTTTCATTTTCAGTAATTTCCCCAATGAAAAACCTTGTTTCACTTTTTTTCCGTGTTTCACTTTTTTTCCACAATGGTGAGTTATTTTTATCAAAAGAATAATATATAATCCTTAATAGTTCCAATTTAGAGGGTTACAAAATAACCCAAAATCAGATTAAATCGAATAAAATTGATTGCACACTTCAAAAAAGCAATTTGTTTTAAATAAAAGAAATTTAACAATCTGGAAATAGAAAATGGGAAAAGATGGATTGTTTTTTTTTTTAGATTTTGATTTTTTGAAATAGAGAATTCTCTTAAACATATTTTTTTTTCGTGAATTTGAGTTTTTTCTCAAAGATAATCCAATGGAATATTTTTTTGTTATTTGAAGTTTGTCAATCAAACGAAGGGCTATTTCATAATATTCTTTTTAGTTCTCAGGTCACACCTTAAGCATGGAGCAAATCCACAGTAAATGACTATACCGTTAACTTTCCAAAAATAATATATCTCAAGAATTAAAATAAATCATCAAATAACCCAATTCTAAAACTTAAATTAATAATTTAAGCTGATTGTAAGAAGTAACAATTTTAAATTTCACATGATTTAAAAATATTTTTTGGGAAGGGAAATGAAAATTTTGTTACATTTATTTTGGAACAAATAGTAGTATCATAGTGTGCTGTAATCGGGTGTAAATAGTATAAGTCTGTTATGACCCAAATAACTCTAAAAAATCTATTATAGATCTTAGTAAACCATAAATTATTAGAAAATTTATACTAATGATAACTATTATAAAGTTTCATTTTAGGAATGTTTTTTTTTATTCCTTTTCCAAATCTAAAAATAGTAACCAAAAATAATATTATTATATTTAATAATTAATTTTTTGAAATGAAAAAAAGAAAAAAATAATTACTTCTGGAAGTTCAAAGAATTTACCCAATAATTACTAACATAAAATCCCTAAAGGTTGATTATTATTGTTTAACTTGATATAAATCTAATTGTAATATCAATATATTTCCAATATTTCAGAATATATTTATCAAAATAACCCCTTCTTTAATTATTGAATTTTTTAAAACAATTATATTATTTAAAAACTAATCTAAATTTCTTGACAAATTTAACAAGGATATTTTAAAACATTTGAGTATTTAAAATTGATAATTTAACCTTTAAATCTGTGGTAAAACGTAGATTTTATTCTAAAATTGTTATATTTTTATACTAATACAGTTATTTTTTTTTAAATAATTGGATCAACTTTTGGTACTATTTTACTAATTACATTTCTACTTGAATATGAACAATGTGTTACCAATGAAATTTATCTTCAAAACAATTTACTTGAATTTTAGACTTCTCGATTCCATATACAAATCCCTTATTATCCTAAATGTTTATTTTTTCTTATTTAAATTGTTTTATGTTGAGAAACTAAATTGCCAAAAATCCTATAAATTTCTATTATTTTAATCTTTATGTTTCTTGGTATTTTTTTAATTGAAATGCTTTTGGATTTTTTTTTGATTTCTTTTTGATTTTTTTACATTTAGATCCTGTTAAATTGCTTTTTCGTTATTTTAAATTTTTGTCATTGAAGATCCTGTGATTTTTTTTATTTTTTGTTATTTGGACTTTTGCTCTTGTGAAATTTTTTTTTTATTTTAACAAACTTTGGAATTTTCTGTTTTGAAATCCACCAAATCCTTTCTAATCTTTCTTTTAATTTTTTCAGACAAAATAAGTGCACTTTCTAATTATCAATTTTATTGATAACCTATTCATTGAGTATTATGAAAATTCAAAGTAATCGCTATTCCCTTAAAAATAAATATTTACTTTTTTTCACGGTTTTGATAAACATCGAATAATCTTTTTGATAAAAAGAAAGTTTTCTTAAGTAATACTAAAACACCTGAAGGAGACACACTCTAAAAGAAAAGGAGGAAATTGTCAAAATATTAAAGATTTCAAGTCACCATCTCTCATTTTTTTACTTACACTTAATTCTAGAGATTTTTTGATTTAATAAATGGAAGGCCCATATCCAACTGAAGAAGAAGTTGAAAGATGTGAGTTTCAAAATTGGTACCCATCATTCCGAAAATGTTCTCTCAAATCTGAAATGATCCTGCTTTCAGAAGAATTTATTGAATATTTAGAAGATGACAAACATGGACTTTTTCTTCCAGATCCTCCGAATGATAAAAAAATTAATTACTCAAGCAAATTTGATATTGACTCAAGTGACCAAGACGAAGAATATATTGAATTTTGGGAAAAAGTTGAAGAGGAAGAAAAAAAAAAGAAAAAAGAAAAGGAAAAGGAAAATGAAAATGAAGAAGAAGAAGAATTTGATCGAAAACATTATTGTTTCCCACAGATCGAAGAAAAAATTGAAAAGGCGATTGAAAAATTTGGTTCTGTTTTCCCAAAGATGAATTGGAGTGCTCCAAAGGTTTGAATTCGAATTAGAACAATTCTTTTTTTTTTTTTTTTCTTTGAGCTCTTGACCTATACATGAATTTTCTTCATACTCAACGAATGGGCTATCAATAAAATTGATAATTAGAAAGTGCACTTATTTTGTCTGAAAAAATTAAAAGAAAGATTAGAAAGGATTTGGTGGATTTCAAAACAGAAAATTCCAAAGTTTGTTAAAATAAAAAAAAAATTTCACAAGAGCAAAAGTCCAAATAACAAAAAATAAAAAAAATCACAGGATCTTCAATGACAAAAATTTAAAATAACGAAAAAGCAATTTAACAGGATCTAAATGTAAAAAAATCAAAAAGAAATCAAAAAAAAATCCAAAAGCATTTCAATTAAAAAAATACCAATAACATAAAGACAAAATTCACAAAGTGCCTCAAAAAAAAAGTTTCACATTAACAAATATTCAGAGAACAAAAAAAAAAAGTTCAAAGGATTCTCAATGAAAAAATTCAAATTAACAAAAAAAAAAATTTTAGTAGGATCTCTATTGGCTAAAAATTCAATTTTTAAAAAGCCAAAAAATCAATTCAACAAACCAAAAAAAGTTTAAAAGAGATCTCAATTTCAAAAAATCAAAATTTAAAAAAAAAAATTCATCTTTTCTCATTTTCTATTCTCCAGTGCTTAAATTTCTTCAATTTGAAACAAATTGTTTTCTTTTTGTACAAAATCGATTCAATTCAATTAGATTTATTCTTATTGTGGTCGTCTTGTAACTATCTATATTTGACAAAGTAAGGGTTTTGTTTCATTCTTTTGATAAAAATAACTCTTTTGGGATCTAGAAAAAAATGAAAAAAATAAAAATATTAGAGATCTTAAAAAGTTTTAAAGAGCAACACTTCCGAAACCAAAACACAGTTGTTTTCAAAATTATATATTTTAATTATTCAAATTGGAAATTGAGTGTCGCTCTTTGGCCCTTTTTTCTAAAAATGTCCATTGTTTTTCATGCTTGATTTTTAGAAATATATCATATATAACATTTCGGCTTGTTTTTAATAGATATTAGACACTTTCTAAAAATTACAAAAAAATTTTCAATTTCAAAAAGAAACTTTTAATCGTAATTACTGTAACCTTAAGGTAGAAGATAGAAAAAAAAAAACGATTTCTGAAAAAATTAATACTGCCCAAATTAAAGAAAATTTTGAAATGAGGGAACTGTTATTAAATTGGTTTTGGAAAATAAAATGGAATTAACAAATCACAGAAACATAATTTTAATAATTTTGGTTCCATATTAATCAAAAGCATTAAAAATATTAAAATAGACTCCATAAGGTGTGTATTTTAAACAAATATTTTTATTTTGAATACCAAACAAGGAAGATCACCTTTTCACATAAACTTTTTGAAATCAAGAATGAAAAAAAAAAAAATTCACAAAGTCTATTTTCAAAGATTTTTATTCTGATATCTTCTTAAATTTGTATGAGAGAAAACATGTGATTTTCCGTTGAATTTCTCGTCTACATTACTATTTATTATTATTTGCCAAAAAACTATTTTTTACAAATTTTTTTTCAAATATTGTTTTCAAAACAAGCAAAAAACAAAGAATACCTTTTCAAAGATTAAAGTCAAAAGGGTTTGAATCCTCGAAATCAAAAAAAAAAACCAACGACTCAAGATTCAACTCAAAGAAAAAGAAAAACGGGTGAAAAAATTCCAAGCAAACATTCAAAATTATTTTGGTTTTTACAAATTGATACACAGCATTTTCAAATTTGTGTGAGCCTTTCACTCATATTCACAAAAAAATTGAAAAAGAAATTTAGCGTAATGAAAATGAAAAATCAATTTTTTGTTATTTCAGTATTGGTATATATATCTTAAAAATAAATTTCATTTTTGTTTGAATCACTAATGTCATTTATTTTGAGATACCTTTTCCAAAAACTAATCACAAAAAAAGGGGACTTTTTTTTATAAAAATAAATTAATTTGTGAAATTTTTCTGAAAATAATTTCTTGACCACACGTAAGGGTTTAATAGAGTTTTGAAACCAATTTAAAATTTTATTTTTTTACTCTTGTTATCACAAGACTTTCACAAATAATTTGTGAATTTGTAACAAAAACTAACAAAAAATACAACAAAGGTTGAAAGTGGTTAAAATTATTGTGTTGTTGATTTTAAAAAAAATCAATTTTTATTGTTTTTTATTTTTGTGAATATTTGTAATCAATTCACATATTATTTGTGAACAATCAAAATGAAAATGCTGTGTAGAAAATAAATAATCTTAAAATCAAACAAATAAATCATATAAAATCTATTTTTCTGAAGAAGAGTTCAAAAACTATCATATTGTCTTGAACCAAAACTAAGAATTAGATGAATTTAATCAAAATAGGAAATTTACTTTTCGTTTTGGAAAATTCTTTAGAAATAGCAAGTAATTGGGTTCTCAAAAATTTTCAAAATAAAAGTTTTTTAATTCAAAATTAAAAATAAAACAGAGTAAAAAAGAAGTAATTCTGTCAAATGTTACAGATAATGAGATCAAGAAATAAATGATTTTGATTTATTTTTTCAAGCTCAAATTTTTTCATTTTTTTGATTTCCATTTTGTAATTGGTTTGTAAATATATTATACTATGGATATACCCCACTCTCATATTTATTAAAAGTATTTATTTATTTGGTTAAAGAAATGATTTTAATGATCCAGTTTCGAATAAACTGATGTACTCAAAAATTGGTAAAATGTGCCTACCGCCTTAAAATTTTTAATCTTATCTCAAGGATAAATTCCCGATTTTAAAATCAAAATATTCTTGAATTATCTAGTTTAAGCTTATTTTTCTTTTCAGTTTTTATTTATATTTTCAGCATTTATTAATCTAACAAATAAAAAAAAAAAAAAAATCAAAAACATGTATCTATTTTTTCTCTCTTTTTCAATTATATATTTTTAGGATGCGCTTTGGATGAATTCGACAGGAGATCTGAAATGTATTCTACCATCAGACATATACTCTGTTCTTAAAGGATCAGATTTGATAGTATTTGATTTAAATCATGCGTAAGTTAACTTTCCAAATAAACAAACAAACAAACAAATAAATAAATAAAATCACAAACATTCAAATAAATTACAGGATAACTTTGAATAAATAATTTTTAATATTAATACAAGAAAATTCCAAAATTATAAATAAAAAAATAAAATTAATTACAATAAAAGATAAAGTAAAATATTTAAAAAAAATTTTTTTTTTTTAATGGAAATTAAAAATTTGGATGACAAGAACTAAATAATAAAAATTAAAAAAAAAGGAAGCGAAACAAAAAAATGTTAATTTTGGATCTTTTTTGTAAATTAAGAAAAATGAAAAGTTTTTTACATTCTTGTGCTTATTTATTTTACAAACAAAAAAAATAAATTGAAAAAAATAAAAATTTTTGAATTCAAATCATTGTAATTAAATTCACCATAATTTTTTTTTTTATGATATTTAATAATGTTTTTTTATTTGTCTTTTCCATACGATAAAAATATACGTAGCTTTGATTTGTGTAAGGAAAAATCAAAAAATAGACCGGAAAAATTCTATTTAATTTTAAGGAAATTTTATCCTTTAATAATATCACAAGAATTTAGATGCTTTTGTAAAAATGATTCATTATTTGCAATTTCACAACGAGACGATTCTACCTATTTTACATATCTTGAAAAAAAAAAGGAACACTTTTTTGAATTAATTAAAAAATTTTGGAATGAAAAAATTAAAGGAAAATTTGGAAGCAAAAATTGTAATTCTTCAATTTATTTTATTTTTTCTTTTTATTTTGAAATATTCTTTTCTTTTTCTTCCTCAAATTATTCTTTATTTTTTTTTTTCAAAAAATTGTGTTAATTTCTTAAAAAAAACTCTTCCACGATTTAACAAAACTTAGAATATTAACGTTTTTTTTATTAAAAAAATTATCATTATGGCTTTTGAAACTACCCAATTGAATGATTCTACTTGATGTAAAAATACGATCTAAAAAATATATTACTTAATAAGTTAAAGGATTTGAAAAATTTCAAAAGAAATACAACAAAAGAACAATTCCAAAAGTAAAAATATAAAAAGAAATGTTTTTTTCGATGATATTTTTATGATATTTTTTCCAATACCCCCCCCCCCATGATCTCTATTAAAATTCAAATAACAACTAAACTATTTCCCAGTAAAAGGGGACCCAGTTTGTAATGGATAGATCACATGCGTTTAAAGTGCTTGAATGAATATTAGAAGAAAAAATTTATATTGAAAATTTCAAAATTGAAATCATTTTTTCTAAATTTTTCTTTTTTCTATTTTTTTTTTGTATTTTTTTTTATTAATCAAACAATCTCATTCAATTTTTAATATTCACATGAGTCAATATTATTTTTGGTGTTAATTACTGGAAATTAGAAAAAATAAAAAATACCGAAATTGTAGCGAAAGACATATATTTTTTGTTTTAAATTTTCAAGAAATTTTTAATCTCAAAACCAACAATGGTAATTCCGTTTCAAACAGAAAAAATAATATTTCTTTTTTTATTAATTTTTTTTTTTTAGATTTTATTTAGTAGCCTTATATAAGAAAGAACGAATGCTAAAGGGGGGATATTTCGATCATCCTGAGCTATAATACAATTCTATATAACGAATTAGATTACAGCCTTTCCAACGCTACCGTGAAATTTTATAAGAACTAGAAATTGATTTTCTATTATAAAAATATGTGTAATGTATAATAAACCATAAAATGGTTATGAAAGTTTATCATAAACCGTTAAATTTATAATAGAAGAAAAAAAATAAAAGTTATCTCTTTTTTTGGTTTTGAGATTGAAGAACAAATTCTTAAAAAAACTTTGATTAATTGTGGATCTACAATTTTTAAAATTGAAAAAATCTAGGGTTCACACAATTTAAAAACAATTCTCACCTTTCTGTTTTTTCTTCCTATAATTTCAATTCTTTTTTGTAATTCAATTTTTTGTCCTTTTTTATTTGAAAAAAAAATTTCTCTTTTGATGTAAGAGAAATTGAAATTTTTATCTTATTTTAGTTGATAGAAATTGAATTTTCTATTTCATAAAACACGATTTTATAATAGGCAGCCAATTTGTATGTCTTATAAATTTTCACGGTAGCGTTGGAAAGGCTGTAATAAATATTGGACAATTATTATCTAATATTACAGTTTCAAGATTTTGTATTACCATTTTTTAGAAATGGATTGTATAACATATCTTTTATATATTAAGAAACAGAAAAAAACAATTGTAATAATAAAAAATTATTATAAATAATTCTACAAGATCTTTCATTTTTTGATTTTTTATTTATTTTATTCTTTCTGTATATGTATATATATATATATATATATATATAAGCTAAATTTCAAAAATAGGGTCAGACTTTTCATCATAAAAAAATTTGTTTAATTGTTTTTTAATTTGAATAATAATGTATTTAACTAAAGTTTTTAGAGATAATAACCAAAATAGATTAATAAATAAAAATATAGTAATCATTTTATTTTTTGAAAGGTAAATGAAAAAAGAAAAAAATAATAAAAAAAAGTTTGGCACTAATTTTGAAATTTGGCTTATATCCATAATTTTTATAAAAAATAATTCATTTAATTTCTTCTATTTTCTCAAAATTTTATTGATTTTTTTTTTCATTGCAATAGATATTTTTGATATTTATATCACAAAGAATGACAAAATATTTTTAATTGATTTCAACATTTATTCTCGTGCAACTGAACCTTTATTATTTGATTGGGATGAATTAAATGAAATTGATTTAAAAAATAACCAAGAAAACAAAATTCAATTTAGATTAACACCCAAAGATAAGCCTATTAAACCAAACTTATCCATGATAAGCAGACTCCCATACGACCTACAAGAATTTGGAAATAAGGTTTCTGTTAGCGAAATGGTTGATTTAATAAAAAAAGGCAAATTTGATGTTAAGGATGAAGATCAAGATAAAAATGAAAAGGAAAAGGAAAAGGAAAATAAAAATGAAAAGGAAAAGAAAAATGAAAAGGAAAAGGAAAATGAAAAGGAAAATGGAAATGAAAATGAAAATGAAAATGAAAAGAAAAATGAAAAGGAAAATGAAAAGGAAAAGGAAAAGGAAAGTGAAAGTGAAAATGAAAAGGAAAATGAAAATGAAATTGAAAAAGAAAAGGAAAATGAAAGTGAAAATGAAAAAGTTAAAAAGTAAGAACAATATAAATAAAAAATGCTATTTATTTTTGAATCAAATTGTATTTTTTTGCTTTAACTGAAAAGTTATATTTTGGTATTACAAAGAGTTTTTAAATTATTCTTTTTTTATTTCTTTCTTTTTTTATTCTATTAAATAATTTAAAAATAAATAAATATATATATATATATATAAATTCCACTAAACACATAGTTAACTGATGAAAAAACAAAATAATTGATTGATTTTATTTTAAGTAAAGTTATCTCCTTATTTTTCCTTTTTGGAAAAATAAATAAAAAAATTTTTTAAACTTAAAAGGTGGAAAAAAGAATTGAGGAAATGAATTTTCCAAAGTTTTCAAGTCACTAATCCATAGAAATAATAACAGTTTTTTTAGAAATGTTAAATCACTTTAAAATCAAAAATTAACCCTTTAATTCTGTAAATTACAATTGAATATTTTATAGAAGGTATATATGTATATATATATTAATAGTTGATTTTGAAGAATAAGAATTTGTGTTTGTACTTTTCTTTTTGTGGGTTGGATTTTTTTTTTTTTTTTAATAAAGAGGTCTAAATAGTAGTTTCCAACTATAGAACAAACGAAATACTTAACTTTAAAAGCTTTAAATTAGAATTTTATAGACGAGATGAATCTACAAAGATCTGAGTTTTTAAAAATAAGAATAGGTTTTCCAAATTTTCTATTATTTTGCTTTGTTGTTTTTATTTTTATTTATTTTTTCTTTTTTTTGTAAGTTTCCCAAATCATATTTTTGCAAAATACCAGTACAGGATACCAACTTTACAGTATAAATTCAACACAAGTTATCTGACTCAATAAATTGCAGTATATGGTAGATTATTTGCTTTAGTTAAGATCCAGTTAGCTGTTTTTTGTTAGGTAAAGCTAAGTTTGGGTTTTGATCAAATTTTTAACAAGTTTGGATTGTTTAAGAAATAACTGTGAACAAGTTTATCAATTCTTATTATAATTTTTTTATTCCGTTTACCCCATTACCATCACCAACTTGTAGAAAAAACACATGAATACTGAAAATTTTGTTTTAAACCGTTAATAGAGCTATTATTGTCAAACATGGCTTATTTTTCAACAGTGACAGGTTCCTACCATTTTTTCTCGAAAATAATAATAATAATTAGATAGTTTGAAGAAAAAAAAGATCAATTAATAAAAGAAAAAATTAATGAAACGGTAAAAAACTGAAAGACTAAACACAAGTATACTTTTAATAAGACTACCTTTAAGTAAGGGTTTTTCTTTGGTTTTTAGTTCAAGAAAAAATTCTTTGAAAAATTAAACTATTTTTGAGATCTTAAACATATTTTATTGGTTGATTTGATTGATAACAAAAAGATGAATTACACTTTAAAAGTTACAACCAGTATCGTTTTTAAGATTGCAAACTTTGAACAAAATTTAAAGCACAGAAAAAATTACAAATTAATATATATTAATTTGGATTCAAGAGAAATAGCAGAAAAAAGTTTGGAAAAAATGTGCTTTAATTTGAGAATTGTTTAATTCCTTAAATTTGGTTGAAATTGGGGAATGGAAAGAGGTACTGATTGTTATGAAAATAGTTTACTTCAATTTAACAAATTTCTATTTAATTTTCTGTTAATCTGTCTGATAATGAACAAAACAAAAAAAGAGATCATAGCTTATTATTGTTTTTCCCTTTTCACTCAATATTAAAAGTACTGTAGTCAAAATAAAGCGTGCAAAAAAATTTAATGCGTGTTTCAAAATAAAAAGTGTGTTTTTTTGTTATAGAAAACCTATACATTAACCAATCAAAGAAACCAATAATAAACCCTAAAAAAATATGGTAGCTGTTTCTTAAAGTTCTATTATTTAAAAAGAAATTCTAAAAAAGAAGGATCAAATTGCAAAATTTATCTCAAAAAATAGAGTTAATTTTTTTCATCAAAATTTTAATAATAAAAAAAACAAAAAAATTCAAAAAAATTGAGAATATTATGGAAAAATTTGAACTAATTGCATGAATAATTTTAAATTTTACTGAAAATAACCAGACCTTTACTTTCAAAATTGATTTGGGCTCAGGTATACTATTTGGTAGTAGATTGGATGTTACATTGGTACAAGAATAAAAAAAAGCACGGATAATATTTTGAAACATGGATTATAGTCGTTGTGCACGCATTATTTTGATCACTGTATATTTGAAAACAATCGATAATAACTAAATTTAACATATCTATGACATTTTAATAGGAGTAATAGTATTCTCTGAATGAAGTGATTCCTAAACAAAAGTTCCAGTGCTTAAGAATTGGATAGCCATTAAATCAATAGTTTTAAAAGTTAATGTTTTATCGTCTTTCGATTACCCAACAGTTCTTTTTTTTAAAAAAAGCAAAATAATCGAAGAACAAAAAAGTAAAAAAAAGAATGTGTTTCAAAAGTTTATGTTTATTCATTTAGTGAATGTTCCATATCTTTAGAAAAATTCAAAAGCGTATTTCTAACATAAAAAAAAAAAGAAAGAAAGAAAGAAAGAAAGATCATCTGTGAAATTATTTAAGGGGTACAAATTTGGAAGAGTGAGTAGCACCAACACCAGGTCTACCATGGGTTGTTTTTTTGTAGGTGAGGGAAAATTCACCAAGATAGCATCCAATCATTCTTGCATTGATTTCAATTGGAATAAAGTTCTTTCCATTATGAACAGCAATAGTTGAGCCAACCATTTCTGGAAGGATAATCATATCCCTAAGATGGGTTCTGATTACTGGCGCGTTGTCGCCTGGTTTTACACCTTTTTTCTGTTTTTGATTTTTGTGATAGTTTTTGAATTGGTGAATCAAATCGAAATAAAAAAATAGAGAAAGTAAAAAGAAAATAAAAAAGATTGAAAAGAAGGAGTTTTTTTTTTTGAGAAATAAGTTCTTATTTTGTCTTTTTTTGAAAAAAAAAAGTAACTTTTCTCTTCAAGAGTTTAGGATAGAAAAGATCGTACTGCTTTTCGAAGTCTTTTGATGAGAGAAGTGTGCCTTCTTGAAAGTCCTCTATTGAGTTTTCTTCTTCCACGAGAATCTAAAAGTTCTGCAAATTTGTCCATTTTCATATTGACAAGGTTGTCAAGTTCAACACCTCTATAGGTGTAAACACGAAAACTTCTTTTCTTTTTTGTTTGGGACATATTAATTATTTTCTGTTTAAAATATACTTTTGATTAAAATAATTCTAAAAAATGAATAAAATATTTCCAAAAAGTTTTTTAAGAAAAGATTATGTTAAAAGTATAGATGAAGATATGCTTACGATCTTTTTTTTCGAATATCTGAGATTAATTTGGTTAAGGGAACAGGTAACAAAAACCTGCCCGCATCTTTATTATTTAAGGGATTGATGTCACCATAGATTTCTCTATAATCAAGTATGTTGAAATTGAGTGTAAATGATATTAGTGCACCAACGGTTTAAATAGTTTCTGTTATTATAAAAAATTAATTATAAATCTTCTTGTATAATAATTGATTACATTTTTTATTAAGGATCACTATTTAAAAGTCTCATTTTGGAAATTTTTTTTTTTAATTCCTTTTCCGAAATCTAAAAATTGAAACCCAAAATAATAGTAATAGATATTTAATAATTTATATTTAGAATTTCCAAAAGTAACTATTTTTTGAATTTTTTAATTTCAATAGATTAACCCAATAGTAATCAACATAAAAACCCATAGATTGATTAGTTTTATTTCCTTTTTATAAAGACAAGTGTATTATCAATATATTTCCCATATTTCAGAAATAATTTGTCAATAAAATCTATTATTTGATTTTTTTTAAAAAACGAATTTTTTAACAACTAATATATATGTTACCATAAATTTAAGAAATATATTTTGCAACTTTGGAGTCTGAAAATTGATAATTCAACCTTTAAATTTATGGCGAAATGTAAATTTTTTTCTGAAAATGTTGGGTTTTTTACTAATACATAGATCATTTTTAATTGATGAGATCAACAAATATTACTACTTGACTAATCGATTTTTTAAAGTCATTTGAACCATGTTCCAACGAAATGTATTTATTCCCAATAACAACTTACTTTGATCGTAGTCTTCTCCTTGGTAGACGCTAATCCCTTAATAACAATTTTAAAAGTTTTTATCACTACTTAAAATTGAAAAATAAAAAAAAATATTAGTACCACAAGAACAAACTTATTTTTAAAGGTATTTTTCCGTCTAAATTATTATTTTTATAAATTTGGGAAAATTTCAAAATCCAAAATAGAGTATAAATTCTTCCCAAAAAAAACCTATTCTCATTGTAGAAGAAAGAAATCATATTATCTCTGAAGGGGCTGTACTAAAATACATTTTAAAAATTGAAACTGCTATGTTTTGGAATAATTTAGTTTAAAAAATCTACTTAATTTCAAAAAAAAAATTACTATAATTATTTAAAGCTAGAAAAAATAAAATTTTATTTATTCTAATAGTCTGAAACAATTTTTTCATTTTTTAAAAGAAGAATGGTATTAAAATAACATCCAACTGTTGTACTAAAAATACATCAAAAATAATTTTTTGAAAACATGGTAAAATAAAACACAAATAGAAAAAATTTCCTTTATATTTTCTTATTTCAAATAATTAATTAATTTTAATATTTGTGAAAAAAAGTTCAACACGTATTTAATTACAAATATAACTTACTAACAATAAAATGCCTCAAATTAATTAAAAGAAGCAACAGAATGAACTTCATATAATAATTTATTATATTATTTTCAATCAAATCAAAAAAAAAACACTTTTAATTCTAATAACTATGGAAATTAAATGAGTCATTTTAAAAGATCCCAAAAATAGTCTATTTTTTCAATATTTTCTTATCATAGAGGAATCAAAGAACGATCCCTTTCAGGGTAAAAGATAGTATTATCAAACTTATTTTTTTAAAAAATCCTCTGAGTTATCTTCAATCATTTGTTTTCTTCTTTTATTAAATGACCTTAGTTTTCATTTACTATAATTTTAATTTTCCCAAATTAAAAAGCGTTTAATTTCTTTTTATGTATTTAACCCAGCCCCAACTATTTTTATTATCATTGAGAAAGTAAAATTACACTTGAGATGCCCCTTTACTTAAATATCTAAAAAAAGTATTTAATTGTGGAATCCAACTTTTTATAATCATTCATAATAAAAAAATACAGAAAAATTGTTGTTATGGTTAAAGAAGCATATTGATAAAAAAAAAATCAAACAAATTAAGAAAAGAATAAATGAAAAAATTCTCATATTAGTAAAATATTTTTCAACCCTTCAAGAAGAAGAATAAATTATAATATAAAAAGGATTTATTTCTCAAATTATTGATCTTAAGAACAGACATAAAATACATATAAGCTGAACATATTTAAAACCTGTTTTAAAGTTATTTGATAAATGAAATAAAGAACATTCCAACTTTCAGTTTTAATCAAATGAAAATAATAGATATTTCAAAAGTAAAATAAAATTCCATTTGAATAGAATCATTAATTACTCCTAAATCTTGGTCTTCTTACCCCCAACAAGAAATTCAATCTAGATGATTCGTAATAATTTTTTAATTTTTGTAATATATTTAAACTCTTTTTTTGTTTTATATATGATTATTGTTTTACTTTCATCTATTCATACTAATAATTTTCTTTAAGAGACATATAAGTTACTAATTTGAAAATCTAAGATCTATTCCATTAAAAATTTGTTTTTTCTTAAATATTAAAAAATAAAAATAAAAATGTGATATTTTTCAACAGTTCAAATTTGGAGAATTATTTTTTTAGTTAAAATATTAAAGAAAACCCATGAATTAATTACTTTTTTTTTTGTACAGATTTAAAAATTAAAAATCTCACATAATATTGAATACAAAGTAAATCTTTGAAAATTTTCAATAATTTCTTACTTTTATATTGAATAGAATATTTTTTGTTTATGTGAGACATGTGATTTTTTTAAAAATTTCACTAGGTTTAAAATTATAAATAGGAAAAATATGTTTTCTCTAGATCAAGTAACAACTTTTTTAATTCAAAAAAATCTGTTAAACTATAGAAAATCAAGAAAAAGTTGATAAAACTTCAAAAATAAGTGTTTGAAATTCTAATTTATTTTTTCCATGGTTGATAGAGTGCTTATTTTCACAAGAAATAAATTAAACATTTTTAAACACCCAATGGGTCATCATAAAAGAAATGAATTATCATTATCTGAAGAATTTTATTATTCATAATAATTTTCTGATAAGAGAAAAGATGCTTTTTGTTTGAAATTTTTGATTTATTTTATTTTGGGTTAACAACTATTTAAGAGAGCTCCTTTTCAACCAATACATTTTCAGTCAAAAAACATTGATACTTTTTATTCGTATTTTTGATAAAGTAGAAAAAAAAAATTGACCAAAAAATTGGTTTATTTTAAATCTCACCTTCTGTTATTCTAAGAGCTTGTATGAACAAAAAAACATTGAACCTTTAATTTTTTTTTTTTTATAAATACCAGAAAAATAAATCAAATATTGAATCCTTGGAGATCTAAAAAAATTGAATATCTATTTTATTTGCTAATATTTATTCAAATTCTTGAAATTTAAAAAGTTAAGTAATATTCTTTTTCAAATATTAATAATATCAACAATGAATTTGTTTTTCTTAAAATCAGTTATTTGGTAATATCTATTATTTTTTTGTATTCGAATTATTATTTGGGAATAATTTTTTTTGTTTGAAAATATTTACAAAATGAGAAATAATTAGAAACTCTATTGATAGCTTTAATATTTGAGTTGTATAGGAAAGTAAAACGAATTAAGTTGAGTTTTTAATGATTAATTATAAATATTTAAATTTAAAGTTATTTCTAACTATTTTCAAGTTGGATTTTCCAAGTTTATAATAGAAATTTTTAAGGAGAATTTTTAATTTGATTGTTTTTTTTTTTTTTAATATTTTTTAAATTCAATAAAAGGAAAAAATTGGGTTACCTTGTTCTTTGAATCAAAAATTTCATTATTTCAAAGTTTCTAAAAAAAATTGTAATTTTTTTGAGATTACAGTGATCAAAATAATGCGTGCACAACGACTATAATCCATGTTTCAAAATATTATCCGTGCTTTTTTTTATTCTTGTACCAATGTAACATCCAATCTACTACCAAATAGTATACCTGAGCCCAAATCAATTTTGAAAGTAAAGGTCTGGTTATTTTCAGTAAAATTTAAAATTATTCATGCAAATAGTTGAAAATTTTCCATAATATTCTCAATTTTTTTGAAATTTTTTGTTTTTTTTATTATTGATTAAAATTATGATGAAAAAAATTAACTCTATTTTTTGAGATAAATTTTGTAATTTGATCCTTCATTTTTAGAATTTCTTTTTAAATAATAGAACTTTAAGAAACAACTACCATATTTTTTTAGGGTTTATTATTGATTTCTTTGATTGGTTAATGTATAGGTTTTCTATAACAAAAAAACACGCTTTTTATTTTGAAACATGCATTAAATTTTTTTACACGCTTTATTTTGACTACAGTAAGTAGATTTTTTAAACTTGAAAATTTTTGAAAACTTAGTGGTTAAATTTATAAAGGATATTTATTTATACTTCCTTTGACATACAATAAGATTTCTTATTTCTTCTTCCAAAGAATATATATTTGTTTTTAAAATAAATCACAAAATATGTTGAATTTTGAAAATTTTCAATAATGAGAGAAAAATAGATAATCAAACTTTTTAAAAATAAATATATTTCTGTAAATTTCATTAAAAGAAAGTTTAAGTCAAGTATTTTGGTAACCATAATTTTTCTTGGTTTTTCAATTTCAAGATACGGTAAAAATTTTTTTAGTATTTGCCTTTAAATTTACAAGACGATTGTACTGTTTTTCAATTCTCACAAATATTTTATAATTAAATTATAAAAAAAAAGTTTTACGAATTGAATTTAGAATTAATTCGCAAAATATTTTCTTGTTATGTCTCAATTAAGTTAATAAATTTGATTTTATTTTCCAATTAAAAAGATGGGGTAACGTCCAAGAGGTCAAAAATTTGAGTAATGTGATAACAATTAGAAGGTATCAATGTGAAAAAAGTAAACACTTTGATTATAATTTTTCAACTAGAGGCAATATTTTCAAGATACTTTTTAAGAAACAAACCAGTGTGTTACTCATAAATGGTTTTTTAAAATTGAAATTAAAAAGTAAGATCAAAATTCTTTTTTTTCCAGCCTTCCTTTCCAAAACCTAAAATCCACTTTGAAAGCTGTTGTAAAAAAGTGAGAAACAAAGTATCTCTCAGCATTCATCAAACTGTCTCACTTTCGACTTTTAAACAGTTTCTTAAAAACTTGCTATAACCTTCTGCCAAATCAATTTTGGAAATATTTTTATTCATTTTTTCAAATTTTTTTATTTTCAAATTTCTTGTTAGAAAACAGCCTCCCAAATTAAGAACCAACACAAACCCTTTTTGATTTTTATTCAAAATAAAAAACCAAAAATAAAAAAAACAACGCTCTTAATTAATTGTGACTGATCTGATGTCGAATTCTATTGAAGAAGTACTTTCACATTTTTTGTATAGCCAAGAACTAGCTGATGTAAAATTCATTGTGGGTAAAAATAAAAAAGTGTTTTATGCACACAAGCTGGTGTTGTCTATTGTGTCAAGCTTTTGGGAGAAGCAATTCTATTCAGAAAATTGGGAATGTGACGATCGTCTTGGCGTCAGCGAAATTGTTGTGGACGATATTGAGTGTGAAACATTTGCACACTTTTTAGAGTATGCGTATAAAAAGGAAATCGAACTCAGTGCAGGGATGATAACAAAAATCTATTTTGTGGCGGAAAAGTACGAAATGGATGACTTACGGCAGTACTGCATTAGCGAATTCAAAAGGTCTCTCGACGAAACAAATTATATTGCATATTACGAATTTGGAAAGCAAATCGGGGTCGAAGAGTATACGGAATATGCAAAGAGATATATCGAGAACAATAGCGATCTGATCTTCGAAAATCGGGACTGTTTCAAGTCCTTGTCGGTTGACACGATCAAAATGGTTTTAGGCTTAAAAAAATTGATGGCGAAGGAAATAGACATTTTCCAAGCCTTAGTGGGGTGGGCAAAGGAAAAAAAGGCAACCGAATACAAGGACAATGAAGGTGTCACTTTGAAAACCCTCCTGCAGGACTTTTTGCCCAATATCAGGTTAGACTTGATGGATTTTAAAGATTTGAAAATCGTGAAGGAAACGGGTCTTTTCCCTGTCCAGCAATTGTTCAACCATTCCATAAATCTGATCCAGAAATATAAAATCAAAATTTGTCCTTTGACAAGAGCAGGCCCACAGTTAGAGCATTTGAAAGTGCTCTTGTTGGCAGCCGCGCGTAGGGGGCAATCAAGATTGGATCATCTGCAAGATACGATCAAAAGTAATGGCATCCAATATGTGACGATAATTAATCTCAGCTCAGCCACCCCGACCTTTGAATTCATTAACCAATATGATGTTGTTGTGCTGCGTGGCCGAAATGGAGCGGGGATGATCAACCCAAATATCTTGGGAGATCACTTAGCGAGGTTTGTTGAAGGTGGCAAGGGCCTGGTTGTAATTGCAATTAACACACTCATTAATTCAGACAACTACAGAATTAAAGGAAGGATCGTAGATGACGAGTTTATCCCCCTGGCAATTGGAGAGCGGATTCACGAAAGTTCCAGAAATTTGGGCGATGTGCTAATACCTGAACACCCGATCATGGAAGACGTCGAATCTTTCAAAACAAAGGAATACGCACACCTTATTGGCACACAGAATATCAATGGCGGGAAATTAATTGCTAAATGGACAAACGGCTACCCTTTAATAACGGAAAAAAACAAAAAAGAAGGGTTTGGGACAGTCGTCTGTTTAAATTTCCATCCAATGTCAACAAAAATTACAGACGATTGTGGTAAGGCATGGCTACATGATACAGACGGAGACAAAATAATATCAAATTCAGTTGCCTATGTTGGGATGAGATATTATAATTATTTTTATTAATTTTGAATTTTTTGAATTGAAGAATTAATTTTTAATTAATTTTATATATATATATATATATATATATATACATATGTATGTGTGTAGTTATATATGTGTGCGTATGTATAGTTATATGCCTGTGAGTTTATATATGTATGTATTTAATTCATTTTTTATTATTTATTTTTTTAAAAAAATAAATTGAATAATTTTTATTTATTATATTTTTTATTAGAAGATATTTTTCATTTGAAGGGAGTTGACAAGTTTGTGTTTTTTTTTTTTTTTTTTCAATAAAATGACTCTGAGAAAATGATATTTAGCTTTTCGTTATTTTGTTGAATTAAAGTGTCATGGGGTGCCGGAGAGTGCCTAGGTTTTCTTTATTTTTTGGAATATAAAGAAAATTAAATAAATTTTCTGTACATTTCAAAAAGCAAAAAAAACCTAACGGCGGTTTTCTTTAATTTTTGTAATATAAAGAAAATTTAATAAATTTTCTGTACATTTCAAAAAGTAAAAAAAACCTAACGGCGGTTTTCCATAATTATAAAAAGAATTGAGTAAAATCTTTGATTTAACTCAATTCTTTTAAATTTTCGAAAACCGAAGTACATTTGCCAAAATTGATTGTTTTAAAAAAAATCAAAATAAGTTTAAAATTTCTAAAATCGAATCATTGTTTAAATAAACTGTAATTCAATTTTTTTAACACACCAAAATTAAATTTTTGAAAAAAAAATCTTAATCAATTTTTTGGAAGAAATAATAAGAACCATTTGCTAATTGAAATTTTAACAATTGTTTGTTAATTACAATACTCACAAAACAAAAAAATAAATAATTATTAATACAAATAAATCTTACATGTGTGTTAAAATTGTTGGAGTGAGACTAACAAAAAAATTCAATTGTAAATTTGTTAAAATTTTTTTAGGATTATTGTAAGATCAAATGATTAGATACCATCAACTAATTTTATTTGAGTTTTTCTATTTGGAAGAACTCAACTTTAATACAATATCAACTATTCGAAAAAAATATTGATCAAACAAAACAGGTCAGGTAATTCAAAAAATAAATAAAAAAACATAAAACAAAAAAAAGACAAAAATGATTTTCATATTTTTCAAAAAGATGAAAATTATTTCCAATTTGAATGAAAGGTGTCTTGTTGTGATTCTTTAGAACTGTTTTAACTGTGTGAAAATTTTTGAATTTTAGTTTAGATAATCTTGATGAGCAAGAAAAAGCAAAAATAAATAGTAAAAAAAAAAAAATGATCTATTTATTTTTTCAAAAAGAAAAAAAAACATAAAAGTAAATTCATTTATTTTATTTATTGGAATAGGAGTAAAACCTCAAAATAATTTAGTAAACAAGTATTTTAATATTAATAATAAATAATTTCGTTTATAATAACTATTTTCAAGAATAAAATGAATTATTCCAAAACTGACCAGATAATATTTATATTTTATATTAATATTAAACAATAATATTTTGAATTTAAATATTATTTGATTTATACTTTTTTCTTTTCTTTTCTTTTCTTTTCTTTTCTTTTCTTTCTTTTTCTTTCTTTTCTTTATTTTTTTCTTTTTGTTCTTTTTTTTTTTTTGCTGCTTTTTTTTTCTTTTCTGCTTTTTTTTTCTTTTCTGCTTTTTTTTTCTTTTCTGCTTTTTTTTTCTTTTCTGCTTTTTTTTTTTTTTCTGCTTTTTTTTTTTTTTTTGTTTTTTTTTTTTTTTTTGCTTTTTTTTTTTTGTTGCTTTTTTTTTTTTTGCTGCTTTTTTTTTCTTTTCTGCTTTTTTTTTTTTTCTTGCTTTTTTTTTTCTTTATATTATTATCAGATGATAAAGATCTCATGTGGGAAGTAGATTCTGTGCTACTTGATATCGATTTTGATTCTGTAGAATATGTTCCCGGTTCCGATTTTGATTCTGAAGAATATTCCAATTCCGATTTTGAATCTGAAGAATATTCCAATTCCGGTTTTGAAAATGAAGAATATTCCGAATCCGATTTTGATTCTGAAAAATATTCCGATTCAAATTTTGAATATGAAGAATATTCCGATTCCGGTTTTGAATATGAAGAATATTCCGATTCCGGTTTTGAAAATGAAGAATATTCCGATTCCGTTTTTGTATCTGTTGGCACATTATTAATTAGAGACTTAAAGCCTGGTAAATAGCGTTTGCGATCATATTTGTTTATAATTTGATCATAAACAGCTTTCATTGCTTCTTTAATATTATCTAAATCCCTCGTTTTCCAATTGTTTTTTTTAGTCCTCTTTTCATAAATCTCGTTTATTTTCTAAATATATAATTTTTGTTATAAAAGAATTAAACAAAAAGAAGAAATTTTTGATATTGATGAAAAAAAAAATTATAAAATAATATTGAATATTGATAAAATTACTTCGAGTTGATTATGCACTTCTTCACCTATAATTGGCTTTATTGTATAAATAATTTGAGAAAAAATATTACTTTGATATTGTGGATATTTTATATTGATTGTCATCATTAAAATAGATTGTAATGTGCTATTGTTCATAAAAAAGAATAACAATTTCAATTGTTGTAAAAAAAAAATTATAAATAAAAAATATAAAATTAATTTTAATTGTTTTTTAAATAATTGAATTTTTATTTATTTTTTTTTAAATCCTTTAAATTTTTATTAGGTAGTTGTTTTATATCAGGGAAGGGTTTAATGGAGTTCATATAATTCTGTATAATTCTGTAGGGTGCTGTGGATAATTCCAAGTGTATACTTTTTTTTATTTTATTTGTGAAGTTTTCTAGGTTTTTTAGAGGTTTTCTATTTTATTTGTAAAGTGTTCTAGGTTTTTTGAGTTTTTCTACCTTTTGTAAAATCGATATATTTCCGTTAGGTTTTTTTCCAGAATTTAAAAGAATTGAGTAAAATCTTTAATTTTTCTCTATACTTTTGAATTCTGGAAAATATAACGGCAATTTTTTTTAATTTAAGAAAGAAAATGAAAATTAAATAAATTTTCTGTTTATTTCAAAAATTAAAAAAAACCTAACGGAAATATATCGATTTTACAAAAGGTAGAAAAACTCAAAAAACCTAGAACACTTTACAAATAAAATAGAAAACCTCAAAAAAACCTAACGAAAATCTAATGTTTTTCCTAATAAAACAGAAAATCATGAAAAAACCTAATAAAAATTTTCCAGAATTCAAATTATTAGAAGTAAATCTTTGATTATTTAAATAACTTTCAATTTTGAAAAATCTAATATCTGTTTTCTCTTGATTACAAAATAATAAATTAATGAATTTTCCTCTTATTTCTTCAATGAAAGAAAAAGTAACTCAAATTTTCTCAAGATTTTTTGATTTATTCTGAAAAAATATTTTTTTTTTGATCAATAATAAAGAATTGAAGAAAAAATAATTTATTATTATTATTTGTAAAAAAAATTGAGTAAAATCAAATATTAAACTTTAGGTTTTTTTTTTTTTTTTTTTTTCATTTAAAAGAATAAAGATGGTAAGCAATCTTTAAATTGGTTACCTTTTATTATTTTTATCAATTTAAAATATATGAATGAATTTTAATTTGAGAAAGGATGTTTTATTATTTGGTATTTATATTAAATTAAGGAAAATATTTGTGTAATCTAAGTTATTTTTCAACTAATTTAATTTGAAAATTTGAAAAAATTGTTCAAAGGAAAGAGTCAAAAAAAAAATCATAAAACCCTTATTGTATAAATATAAAAACAAAGTAATTATCATAATAGATGTTTTTCCATAAATCTATAATTTACTTAAGGAATAATCACAATAATAAATAAGATTTTCATTTTCAGTCATTTTCGCTTAATTTTGAAGATTTGGTATTTTTTTGATTTCTACTTTTATCAAAGAGTTAAAATTAATAGATTTAGAATATTTAAATAATAGCAAAATTAAAACGGTTAATGATTACTTGATAATTTATATATTCATTTGTAAAACATGTAATAAACTTTGTTTCAGTCAAGGGGGTATCCAAAAAAAGCATTTTTTTTTTCAAATATCAATTATTTTTTTATAATTAGACCGTTAAAGAATAAATAAGAAATAAGTAGAATAATACCCATCAAAGAATAGTTGGTACATGTCTGAAAGAAAACTAAAAAATCAATAGATTTTCTTAAAAATTGAAAAATTCAAATTCTTAGTGAACCCTATTGAGAAAAACAACAATGTTCATATTGATCTTCAATCGAAGATCCAAATAAAATCCCAATAGAAATCAATATTATTTCCTAACAATCATTTTTATAGTTTCAGTAACATTAGAATAACACATTTTTTCCTTTGTGACTATTGATCTTGCAATAAAAAATTTTTTTGCAACTGAATTACATGTGTCAAAAAAATTCAAATCAAAACAAAAATGTGAAAAAATGATTTCAATTTTGAAAATTTCCAAAATAATTTTTTATTCTAATATCCAATTCAAACCCTTTAAACATATGTAATTCACCTACTACAGCTGGACCCCTTTGACTGGGAAATGGTTTATTTTCGAATTTTTACTAATATTTTCAATTGATAAGAAAAATGGAATTTTCAGTGTTTTTGAAATTTCCAAAGACATGGTTTAGGTTTGACAGCAAATTTTAGAGTTTGATCAGAAAGATTCAAAAAAAAATTTTTTTTTTTTCCAAAAATCCATTTTTAATGATTATCATTTTATGAATCAATGAATTTATAAATATTTTATTCTTCAATGAATTGAGTTGAAAATTGATTTTGTATACTAAAATGAAACAATATTTCAATGAACCGATTACGAATTTTCAAATTGAGAAATGAGAAAAATCTCATTTAGATTTTAAAAAAAAAATCAAGAAGAATTATTGACAAATAACTCTACAATTCAAAAATTTGATGAACTCAATTATTTGTTCAAAATACTGTTATGTGAATTCCAATCTAGAAAAGTTGTAAAATAAAAAATTACGCTTTATTATATATATATATATATATATATATATATAAATAGGTGAAGTTAATGTTATTTTTTCATATATTGTGATTTAGGGTAAAATATTTTTAGAAAAAACTTTTTTTCTTAAAAATTTTTTATGGGGAATTGTAATTCAAAATAATAAATAATTTTTATAAATAAACACAAATTAAAAATAAAGAAAGTAAAAGAAAAAAGAAGAAAGAGAAAAAAATTTACTTATAACTTTTTTGAAAATTCTTCAAATCCATTGATTGAATAGTTTTTTTAATCTCTTGAAGAGTTCCTGTAATGGATTTATTTTTATGTTGGTAGGGTTTTATAAATACACGAAGTGTAGTAATCGTGTTATTTTTTAAAGTAATTTTTGGATTCTTATAATAAAATTCAAAGGCATGATTTTTCTTTAATTCTATTATATATATTTTTGGTTTTGTCGATGTAGGAAATTGGATAACCCTAATTGTGTGTTTTAGTTTTACAATAATAAAATAAAAATATAAGATAAAATTAAAAGATTATAGAAAATGTGTTTAAGTAATTATTTTTTCAATAATCAAAATGAACCAAAAAATTTTTATAAAGAAATATTTGTTAAGAATAAAGAATTTATTTAAAATTCGAAAAAAAATGATAATAATGCTATGTATTTTTTTTTAAACTCAAACATTTTATTTGTAAAAATTACAAGTATATAATTCTTGATAACTACTGATAAGAAAGAGATTAGAACACCGAAAAGTTTAAGATAGTATTGTAATTGCTGGTGAAGATTTTGGGAAATCCTTTAGCATTATTAGACAAAGTTTGAAAATTTTGTGATCTTCTTATTTTGAATTCAATTTGGGTAAAATATGATGTATTTTACTAACAAATTTGACTTTCAAAATGTTATTAAAAGTTATTATAAAACCCATTCCAATAATTTTGACATACCCAAAATCAAAAATAGGCAAAAAAAAATCCAATTTATTGTATTTTTCAAAACCTAATATAAAACAACATTTAAGTAACCCCGTATTAAGGTTTTAATAAGTAATCATTTTAATCCAAATAAAAGAAAAAAATGCAAAACTCAAAAATAAAAAAAGGTGTGTCCAAAATAATGAAACGAGCGAGAACAAAAAATGTATTGGTAAATTTGTTGAAATTCACCAACAATTGTTGATCGATCAAATGTTAAGATACCACTACCAATTGTATGTTATTTTTCAATTTAACAAACTCAACACTAACCTTCTATCAACCATTGAAAAAAATTTTCCAGATCTAACGAAACAAATTACGTAACTACAAAAAAGGAAATGAAAACAAAACAAAAAAGACAAAAAATGAAATATTTTCTAAAATCAAAATTATTTCCAAATTGAATTTAAAGTGCAGTAATGATGTTATTTCCACTGTTTAAACTGTGTCCAAATTTTTGGAATCTAGTTTAGAAGTATTTAACCAATTTTTTTGCGATGTTGTTAATCTCATAAATCCCAAAAGATTGTCCTCGTCTCAGCGATTTACAATATTGTTAAAATAATTTGGTCCAAGCAACCAAATTATTTGATCAAATCGTCTACAAAGAAAAAAAGTCGTTCAATTATTCCTTAAAGCGTTGGAAATTGAATGAATTCCATTTCTTTGTTTAAAAACAATGCCGAAAATCAAACAGCGTCATTGTTTTTATCTCATTTCGAAAGAAATCAATCTCATTTTTAAATAATAAAAAAAAATTTGGTTTCTATTTTTCTTTGAAAAAAGAGAAAAAGAAAAAATAGAAAAGAAAACCATTTATAGAAGGATTTCAAAATGTGAAAAAAATGACATTTTTAAATTTAGAAAAATTTAAAAAAAAAAAACATTTTTTTTGCTATGTCAAGACAAGAAATTTTAGAGGAATGGTCAAAATTATTTATTGTTAAGAACACATAGTATATGCAGGTTTTTATGTTTGATCGTTTTTTTGAGAATTTCTTAACAAGTATGAAATAAAAGGATAGAGAGAGACTCATTGAAAAGTTGGACGATCTAGTTTGCCTCTGTTGTATTTTATACCAATTTTTGTCTCCAATGGAGAAAATGTTAAATTTAACTTCAGTGTTTTCGATAACTCCATTAGGATAAAAAGATCCTTTGAAGAACAAGTTATTCAAATTATGATAAAAAAAATAACAAATTAGTTTTTTTGGTTTAAATTTGTTTGTTTAGTTTTATTGTCTTTTTGTTGTCTAGAGTTAGATCCTATGTTCCAAAAATAAATAACATCTCATATTGTTTCATTTGTTCAAAAATCACCAGTGACAATTCCTCGTTTTGGATCCCCTTCCAGACTTAAAATAATGATTTTGTTCTAGTGCTAAGAGGATATTAATCATCTTTCTTCGAACTATTCAATATCATCCTATATCACTTATAACAATATCATATTTCTCATTCTTCCCGGTCAAGCTCAAAACGTAACAGGGTGATTGAGCTCAAATCAAAACAATAAAGACACACACACACACACACACATATATATATATATATATATATATATATAGATTATTTTCTAATTTTAAATTTAAGTAAATAATTTTTGATAACTACAGATAAGAAAGAGATTAGCTCTCTTAAAAGTTTCAGATAAACTATTTTTCAAAATTTTTGACTCACTTTATAATGTGAATGGAAGTTGTTTTGAGGGTTTTAATCCCATATTCTTATCAAAAAAATATTTTCAAATTTTTGGATTATATATTTTTTCTAATTTTGCAAATTTTTGTTTTTCTTTTTTTTTTCTTTTGAAAAAAGATCATTTGGAAAAAAAAAAAAGAACTTCTAAAAGACAAATAATCATTTAGAAAATTTCGACTCTGTAAAATCTTTTAAAATGAATTTAATTATTATCAAAAAAATCTTCTAGTTCAACACTTTTTCAGTGAAAGTTCAGTAATAAAAAATCCGTAATTCTCTTTCCAAAAATTTTGACTCACTTTTTTTTAGTTTTTGATTTTATTTTTTTTTAATTTTTAAAATATCAAGTTTTTATATGTTTGGAATGATTTAACAGTGAATTATGAATCAGATTTAAATATTAGTTGTTCTCGAAGACTAAAAGATATATATATATATATATATATATATATATATCACAGGTATTACATTTTTTTGTTTCAAAACAATAAAAGATTTAAAAAATCGCGTTTTTTCGATTTTTTTATATGTTTTTTTGTTTCATTCGTTGTTTTCGTTTTTTGTTTTTTTAAAAAGTCCTCGAATTCTTTTGAAATCACACTTCTCGTTTCTGGGATGCGAAAAAACGCAAACGAAAAAACTTAAAAATAATGAATACGACCAAAAAAAAGAAAGTAATTAAGACATAGGTAGGAAACAATTTCCTTAAAAGGGTTAAGGTAAAGGGTAAATGCGATTTCCCATTTAAGTGGCGGGGTTTGGTGTTAAAATGGTGAAAATAGTTTTATTTTCTAAATTTAAAACCTCAAAACAACACAAAGTGGGATTTTCGTTTAAAACTCATGAAAATTTTAAACACTTTTATCAACGAGTAAAAGATATTATTTTTTTGGAAAAAAAAATTAAATTTGAGGAAAAAAAATAAGTTCAAAATTTCACTTTTTTTACCTCTTCCAAATTAGATCGGCTCACCCAATTTTTTTACATTGTGATTACACGTCATCTATAATATTTTTTATTGATCACAATAAAAATATTTCAAATTATTAGCTTAAAAAAAAATTTTTTTTTCATAATTACTGACTTGGAAAATGTGATCAGTAATTTTTTTTCTTCATTTGAATTTTTCCTTCAACTTATAAACAAGATAATTATTTTATTATATTTTTCATACGATATACTCAACTTTAAAACTATTTTTTTTACTCAATTTAACAACAAATTTCTCATTTCTTAACATTTATATGCTTATTACCCCTTGATTAGTTCATCGTCAAAAATCATTTCATTTTTTATTATTTAACTTTTTAAAAAATTATTTTCAAACTGTTCTTTTGTTGTTTTGTTTGTCCAAAAAAAACTACTTTCGCCATTTTTAAAAAAAATCTTGGTTTAACTGATGGAAACAAATTAAATGCATGTGTCAACCTAAGTGATAACCCTTCAACTTATTATTATTTTTTTTTTAAGAATAATAATAATATTTCTTTATTACGTTCCCTCATTTTATTATAATGCTTATTCATTTTTAAATAACAAGAGGAAATAGGCGAATCAAAAAAAATTAATTATTAATTGCCTTTCACCAGTACAGAAGGTTTAAATTTACGTATCTTATACATTTGATTTTTAATCAATTATATTAATAGATATTTTTTTACTGTTTTATTTTTTTTGTGATCGATCATAAATTTTTTTAAAAAGGTATTTCATTTCATCAAAATAAAGTTCAATACAATTTTTTTAGATATAATTTTTTTTCGTAACAAAATAAAATAAATGTGTACAATACATTATAATTTCTATTATTTTAATATATTTTAATATTACTTTCATTGATTTTTTGTTTCAATAAAGAGTGATTTTTGATATATACTAAGAAAAATAAAAACAATCTTTATTATATGCAGTCATTGCGCATGAATTTCACTGTTTTTTTTTTTTTTTAGAATTCCTGTTTAAAAAATTTTCTACTGATATATAATATTATATATATATATATGCTATATATCCCAGGGAAACGAATTTTACGCGTCACTCACGCGTGCACCAACGCGTTTCATGACATCAACAAAATCGTCATACCTGTGATATATATATATATATATATTCGATTTATTATTTCAGGTGAGTCACGATTTTTGAAATGGGGTTTAGTATTGAAGTTGCTGTGGGAAGGTTTTGAGAATTCATTGAATAAGATTCTTTTTTTCAAAGATTAAATTTTTTTTTTTTAGAGATTAATATATATATATATATATCCCTTAGGGCCACAAATATCCTAATTGCCTTCGAATTTTTTTTTTTTATTTTCATCTTTTATTTCAACTTTTTATGATTGTTCTGATTAATGAATATGTTTACAAGTGGTTAAATAGTTGATAGGTAATTATATTTTTTAAATTACGGAGAAAATAGTTTTGTACAAAATTTGTATTTTAATTTATATATGCAATTCAGGAAAGGATTGACGCATTTTGAAAAAAGTTAAAACAGTTGAAAGAATAGCAATACTAAAGCTTTCATAACCTTTGGAAATAATATTGATTTTAACAACTATTTCTATCATTTTTTCTTTCTTTTTTGTTTTGTTTTGTTTTTCTTTCTTTTTTCCAATCAGGTAATCTGTTTTGTTCTAGCAGAGAATTGTTTTCCCAATAATTGATATAAGACGAAAGTTAAGTCCAGTTAAATAAAAAAATCACAGAAGATTAGTTGATGGTATCTGGCCATTTGATCAATCAATAATTGTTGGTGACTTTTCAACTCGATTTAGTAGTACAATTTTTTTGTTACGCTCGTTTCCTCATTTTGGACACACTAGAATTTTATTTTTTCTGGTTGATTATTTTTTTTTTCTTGGATTTGGATAAAAAGGGTTTACATATAAAAACATAAATACTAGATAAATTTTAACTTGATTTAATCTGATCTTTGAAAAAATACAAAAAAATGTCATTAGGGGAAAGTAGCTCAAATCCAAATAATCTCCTAATCACCCACACACAAAAATTCATGTTGATCCAATATCTTCAGTGTTTTTTCTTAACACTACTTTTTTTTTATACTTGTTCATTTTTTTGTTGTTTTCTTTTCTTTTTCTTTTTTATTATAGAATCTTTATGCTATTTTAGAAAACTAAATAGAGTTTAAAATTCTTCTAATGACTGTGCCTAGACACTCTTTAAAAGTGGAAGACACAAATTTATTCACTTCAAAATTCTCTCTCTACCAGACTAAGTGTCCAAAACTCTTAATTCTTAACAACAAATCTGAAAATACAAAAAAATCTGATTTTTTTGGCCTATTTTTGATTTTGGGTGTTTCTCTGATGTCCAAATTCTTTAGGATGGAGTTTATTTTATTTTTTTAAATTGTGCAAATATGAAAGCATTTTCTTTTTTGTTCGCTTATTAAAATTAAAAAAAATAGGAACAATCCAGTCCTCAATAAAAATCCAAGATACTCCTAAAAACTTGGAGCATTCTGTGGTACTGGTTGTTATTCCTTTTTGTATAAAAGGGCCCCTTCTTGCGCTCAATTTTTACTTGTATTTTCAAAATAAAAACTTTTTTGCTTCGATCTCCAATTACAAAAATGAAAGGCAAAAATGTAAAGATAAAATTTTTCATTTCGAATTGACTTGTGAAGATCTGTTGATTTTTCACTCGGAAAAGGTAAAAATTTTTGACAAATTAAAAGAGACATGTTCGTTTCTTAATTGAAAAATGATGGGATTTTGAGAAAAGAATTTTCATTAAATAATTTTTTGAATGTTTATAATATAAAAAAAGGGAAAAGAATACCTTCTTTTTGAAATATTTCTTAATAGCCTTCTCCTTCAAGTTATTTGGAACGTTTAACAATTTTAATTTGTTTTTTTCGAAATCTTGGAAGGGATAATGAGATCCTCTTTTGATTTGAATTTTTCGTCCTTTTATCCAAATAAAAGGGTAATTATTAAAAAAAAATTCATAAATTTTCTGGTTTTTTAGTTTAACTTCACCCGCCCAGAAACCAGAACGAAATGATTTTCTTTTGTTTACAAATCCTGGAAGATTCTATTGTAAATATTTTTCAAAAAAAAAAACAAAAGAATTTAATGAGAAAAATTAAGAATTGATTTTTTTTTGTTGAGAAAAGTCATGAAATGTTTAAAAAGGGATTCAAGAAAAAGGAAAAAGGAAAAAGGAAAAAAGACAAAGGATGAGATCTTTTTTTACATTTTGTCGAAAATATATAAAGATGTCATTTTTCACAATTTCGTTTGGAATAGAAGGCAAAAAGAGTTTATCATTTGCATATTCTCTTTCAATTAAATTATTCTTTTCAAATGCTCTGAGGTCACTCCATGTAATTGTTGAACACTTCCATCGGAACTGTTGAAATTTGATTTTTGACTTAATAGATGTGAACTTGCGAATGTGTTTCTTCTGATCAAAAAAGATCAAGGCAACGTAAGGATTTTGTTTATTGATTGCTATTCGAAAAATAACTATTTTCTTTTTGTTTTCGTTTTAAAATCAAAGGTAAGAAAAGAAAGGTTTGGTTTTTGAGTCAAAGTGTTGTATGTTAAGTAAAAAGAAAAAGAAAACATTTCAATCTTAAAAGCAATAGATTTTCAGACCAAAAGAAAAAAAAAAAAGGATAAAAGAAAAAAGAAAAAAGAAAAAAGAAAAAAGAAAAAAGAAAAGGATCGTATTTTACGTTTTCATCAAAATAATTTTCAAAAAATCTCAATTGATTTTCCGAACGTTTTGATTCAAATTTAAGACACTTTGGTACAATATCGTTTGTTTTGGGAGAGTACATTCAAAAAAAAAAAAAAAGAATATAGACAAAGTAATAAAAAATGGTACGAAATTTCTGGATGTTGGAATAATTTTCAATCTTTTGTTTATTCTGAACAATAAGCATTATAAATGATTTCTAAACTCAAAGGTGGTTGTTTTTAAGAATTTGTTGATGGGAATTCCATAAATTGAAGTTTTTAAAAAATTAAAGAAACGTTTTTTTCATTTCTACCCAAACTAAAGATTTTCACTATCTTGTTGAAAGTTACTTGTTTGAAAACTTAAAACACTTTGTTTTGTGGTTCTCCATTTTGATGTGAGTTCTTGAATTATTGTTTTAATTATTTGGGTTTAAATTTTATTGTTTTTGTTTTTAGAAAAGTTGATTGAAAATTTTTTTCATTTTGTTTTTGAAAAATGGACAAATCAATCTTTGAAAAAATTTTGGGTCACTCTGATATAAAGAAATTTTAAAGCTCTCTTCAAACCACCATACTTTGGTACTCATTAAATTGGTTTCTTTGAAAGAATCTAATAAAAGTCTTCTTTTCTTGCTACCAAAGAAAAGTACAAAAGAATATTCCAAAATTCGGATTTTCCTTTTGTGGTTTTAAGGGATGAGTAACTCGTATTCATTTTTAATCCCAAAGGTAAAAGGTTAATTATTTGTAAAATGATAGAGTTAAACCCAAGAAGTAAACAGCATTTATGAATTTTCCTGAAAGGAATTAAAATTTTTAAAAAAAGTTCATTTTTCCCAATTATATTTTCAGTCAAAAGATCTGGAAGTTGTGGAAAAAAAGCAAGAGAGGTAAAAAAAGTCAAACACGCTTTTTCATTGTGAAATCTTTAATAGAACCTGAAAATAAAAAAGGTAAGATCAATTAAAAACAAGAAGCCAATTAACTTGGAATAATAATCTTTCATATTATTTTCAATCAAACCAAGCAACACAATTTAAATCTACTTTCGTATCGAAATTTTTGATGTGGTTTTGGAGATCGCAGAAATAGTCAATTTTTTGAAAAAATTTTTAATAATGGTTAAATCAAAGAAAAATCCATATCAATCAATATATTAAAAAAACTTTTATTGTGTTGAATCCTCTATTTTGTCTTCAATCCTTTACTTTTTCTTTTTTTAATTGATCTTACTTTTCATTTTCAGGTTCTGACTTCTATTAATGTTCCCAATTTAATAGCGTGTTGAACTTTTTTTCCAGAACGTTGATCCTTTCGAGTTGGATTTTTGGATCCAATTCCAAAAAGGAAAAATTTGTCAAAAAATTTTTATTTCAAAGAAACCTCGCGTTGAGTAATTTCTGAGAGTCTGTATTCACAAATGAACATTGGAAATTTGATCTTATTTTAAAAATACAATAGAAATAAATCAAATATTGAATCCTTGAAGATTTAAAGAAAAATAATTATCTATTTTATTTGCAAATATCTATTAAATTTAAAGAAATTTAATAGATTCAGGTAATATTCTTTTTTAAATATTAAGAGTATAAATTAGGAAATGTTCAATATTAAAATCAGTTGTTTGATAATATTCTTTTTTTTTTTTTATTCATATTTATTAATTTAAATTTTTTTTATTTGTTTGAAAATCTTTAAAAAATTGAGCAATAATTGTTAAGTCGGTTGATCCATTTAATCATTGTGTAATTAATAATCAACTGGAAAAAATTAATATCAGGTAATTAATTATTGACTAATAAATAATCAATTTTCTAAGTGTTTCATTCAGATTATAAGTCGAATTTTCGAGGTTTTAAAAAAGTATTTTGTGAGAATTTTTAATTCAATTGTTTGGTTCTTTTTATCTTATATTTTTTTGATCAATACAAAAAGAACAAATAAATTTGAAAAGTTCTTTGAATAAAAAAATTATATTTTTTTTAAGTTTAAAATCATTGTTGATTTTTTTTTGAAATTAAGTTGATTGTTTATACTGGGTAATTTTAGAACTTAGTGGTTTTATTTTTTGTATGTATTTTTGTATACTTCTTTGACAGATAATAGGATTTCTTCCTTCTTTTAACAAAATTATTTTTTTTAAATAATCCAGAAATATGTTTGCTTTTGAACTTTCTAAAAAATGGGATAAATAGATCAAAGTTTTTAAAAACAATAATTCATTTTTAAAAATAGTATTAAAAGTAAGTTTGGTTTTGTAGTAATCCAGATTTTTAACAGCATTTTTGAAATTTCAAGATGTGGGTAATTATTTTGAATTTACTATTAAATTTATTTGAAGATTTTTTATGCCTACTAATCTTTTAAGGTATGTAATGTGTAAAAGGCCACTCTTTTTTTAATACTAACTTTAAGACATTTGTGATAAAAATAGATTTTAAAAGATAATTAATTAATACACAAAAACATTTTCTTGATAATAAATACAATTTATAATATTTTCAACTTATAAAAGTTCAGGATATTCGACAAAAGTTTTTGTTTCGCATATCATTTTTGAAAGGGGTCAAATTAGATACCATTACTAAAATTGTGAAGGTTTGGTAATTCTAATTTAGATATTTTTATGGTGTATAATAGCCATATTTTTTTTTATTTTATTAGAATGTTTCAAAGGATTTAAATGTTGTTTGGGAAATTGTATTGAAATAATTACTGCTTTTTGGGTTTAGATTTCATGAGTATTTGAAATACCTTTGTTTTTTTATTTATATTTTAAGTACATTTTATATCGGTATCATAATGTTTGAATTTTATATTTTATTGGGTGTTTTATCTACCAAAAGTAAAATTCTTAAAAAAAAAAAAAGAATTTTTATATTGATAAAAAGCGAATAGTTACAAAAAAAAATTTTTTTTCAGGTATTTATATCTGAGAGTATTCGGATTTTTTAAAAAGGATCATTTTTCAAAATAACGTTATGCTAGTCTGATTGTTCAATTTAAAGTTCGTATTATTTTCTTAAAACATAAACACAATTTTTTTTTTAACAATACATTTTAAAAATAAAACACTACTTATATATATATTAATTTTGACAAAATTTAGTTCCTTTGAATAATAAGAAAAACCGAAAATCTATTTAATTATACAAATTGTACCTAAAAACTTTTTATTAACTTGATTTTTATAAAAATAAGTTGGAGGTAACTTTATGAAAAAAACAATTATTAATTATAAACGATTTTCCAGTCAAAAGGGTCCAGTTGTAATGTGTTAGATACATATGTTTCAAGGGTTTTAATAGATATTAAACTATTTTTCGGCCAAAGGGATCCAGTTTTAATGGGTATAATACATGTGTTTAAAGGGTTTGCATAGATATTAGAAGAAAAATTTTATTTTGGAAATTTTCAAAATTGAAATCATTTTTTCTTATTTTTGTTTTTTTTTTTTCTATTTTTTTTTTAAAACTTCATTCAGTTGCAAAAAATTTTTTTATTACAAGATCAATAGTCACTTGGTAAAAATGTGTTATTCTAAGGTCATTGAATCCATGTAAATATTGTTGAGAAATCGTATTGATTTCTATTGGAATTCTATTTGATCTTTGATCTTGATATTTGTTTAATAAATGTGAAAAATTTTCACTTCATTTTCATTTCCTTTTTCAAATAGAGACCACAAATACCAACAAACTTTGTTTGGGGGCTTAATTTCTAAAAGAAAAGTATGGAAAATGAAGTGAAAAATGTTTCATATTTATTATTCAAATACCAGTAGAAGTTCAAAACGAACAGTGTTGTTTTTCTCAATATGGCCATAAGAATTTGAGTTTTTCAATTTTTAAGAAAATCTATTGATTAATTACTTTTCTTCCAGACATATATCAATAATTATTTGATGTGTATTATTCTGTTAATTTCTTATCTGTTCTTCAGAGGTCAATTATATAAAATAATTGATATTTGAAAAAAAAACGTTGGTCCCCGTTGACTGAAACAGAGTTTAGAAGATAAAAATATCTTCAGATAATTCCAAAATTGAAATCCTTATTACTCATTTTTAATTTATTTTCTATTTTTCAATTTTTTTACTGTGCATAATTATTGTTGATTTTTTTTTTATTATTATCACAAGATCTAGAGTAACTGAGTAAAAAAAAATGTTATTGGTAGGTTATTGAAAGTGCAAAAATGGTTTGAGAAAAAGTCTCTTGATTTTAATAGGAATTTTTTTTTATCTGTAAAGAAGATTAAAATTAAGATTGTTGTTTTTCTAGGCTGAGAAACGAAAAATTTGGGTTTTTTGATTTTTAAGAAAAAATATTGACTTATTATGTTACTTCACATGTATTTCAACTAAACCCCAATTCAAAATTTTCAACACAGCAAAATTCAATTTTTTGAAAAAAAAATCTTATTTAATCAATTCTCGAAGAAATAGCAAATTAGAACCATTCGCTAATTGAAAAAAATAACAATAGTTTATAAATTGTAATACTGGCAAAACAAAAAAAATAAATAATTATCAATTCTAATACATCAAGATTGTGTTAAAGATTTTGGAGGTGAGAAAAAAAAATATATATTGATAAATATTTTTGAAAATTCTATTTGGAATATTGATCGATCAAATGGTTAGCGGCTATCAACTATTTTTTTTGAGATATTCTATTTTGAACTACTCAACTTTAACATAATATCAGTTGTTGAAAAAAAATTTGATTTGCCAGAAACAAGTTATTTAATTCTAAAAATGAAATGAAAATAAAAACCAAAAGATGAAACAATGATTTTATATATTTTAAAAAAATCAAAATTAAACCCAATTTGGGTGAAATTGAATTATTGTGATTAATTTGATTGTTTTAACTGTGTGGGAAATTTTAAATTTTAGTTTATTTTCCAATGTGTATTATTCTATTTATTTCTTATTTATTCTTCAAAGTTCAATTATAAAAAATAATTCATATTTGGAATATTTTTTCAATACCTTCAGAAGAAAAATAGTTTAAAAAAATTAGTAAAACTAATCAATTTTTAAAAAAACGAGAAAAAGAATTCACCTTCCAAGAAAAATTAAATATGGTTTCTCATTTTGCTAAGCTGGGGGTACTATTCGTTTTCATTGTTTTGAATGTCAGTAAATATTCCCCCTTATAATGCACTGTATTTCCCACATAATCCTACTCTGAACAAATTCTTTACAAAATAACAGCAAAATCCACCTCACTGCAAAGCACAATGAGATTTGTAAAAAATATTTTCAATTGGAACACGATCTAAAAAAACTATTTTTTTTTTAGTAATTTTGTTGGATGTAGATTATTTTGAGAAGATTATTGGGATAACTGTAACGGTAGTTAGATATATCACAATTAGATTGATCAAAAGTTATGAATTTTTGTGAAAAGAGTGTAAACAGCAATCAAATGGGCAAACAGCCAATGGAAATCAAATTATTACAAAGGGTTTTAAGTTTTTGATATCACTATTCCGTACAAACGTAAAATGTTACCTTATATTTAATCATTTAATAAATTTCTGAAATTGAAATAAAATATTTCATTTTTGAATTGAAAAATAATATCATTTAAAAAGTGGGGATTTTCTTACAATAAAAGTTGTTTGTATTAAAGCGCCAAAATGAAAAATCCCTTTTATTGTTGTTTTCTTTAAAAATGTACGATTCTAAAATTATCAATGAAAAATAAAAAAAAAAAATCAAAAAAGAAATAATTACTAAAAGACTTTAGTTTCTTATTTTATTTTATTTTTCAAAATAAGATAAAAATTAATTGAATTTAATCATAAATTTCAAAAGGTTATAAAAAAGTTTTTGTAGTTTTCTTTGGTTGAACCAACTTTTAAATAGATTATAATAAGTTACAAATACCACCTTTCTTTTTTGCTGGTTTTTTCTTGGTATTTCCTCCTTCCTTGGTTTCTTCTGGTTCAAGTTTCTTTTTTTTCCAGGTTCTTAAGATTCTTACGAGCCCCTCAAAAGCTTCGGTAACATTTAAACCAGTGAGTGCAGATCTTTAGATTTAGAAATAATCAAAAAAGAAATCCAATAAGGATTTTTGTAATTAAAAAAGGATTTTTGGAATTAATAAAAAAAATAAATCAAAAAGAAAAATTCGAAAAAATTAAAAATAGAAAAGAAAAGAAAAAAACTTACGTATCAAAGTATTTGCTTGAGAATTCTTTAGCTAATTCTTCACCTGTTTCACCTTCGATTTGTCTTTCATCAGTAAGATCTTTTTTAATTTTTTTAATGTTGTTTGTTAATTAACGAAATGTCGTGCAAATTCAAAAAATAATGAAAGTTATTTTGAAAGAATTGAATTAAGAATTGTTTGGTTAGTTTTGTATTCTTGATGTTTGACAAAAAAGAGACCTTGAAAATTTTTCTTGTTTTCGGGAATAAAAAAAGAAAATCAAGATCTTTTGAAAATTAATTGCAAATTGAATTAAAAAAAAAAAAAAAAAAAAAAAAAAATACAAACCTGCTTTGTTTCCAAGGGTAACTGTAGGTGTGTCACCTGCATTTTTGGCTTGTCTAATTGCAGTGTGGAATTCACGTGCTTCTTGAAGACTTGATTGTGAAATTACACTAAATACTACAAGAAATCCTTCTCCTTCTTTAAGGTACTATTATGGTTTGATCGTTTTTTCACATCACAACATCAAAAAAAAAAAAAAAAAAAAAAAAAAAGAACGAAGAAAAAAGCGAAGGTGAATTTTAAGAGCCTCAGAGGAAAGAAAAAATTTAATAAAAATCCGATCCTTTCAAAAAGTTTAACTCAAAAAAATTAAAAAGTTTGATTAGTACCTTATCTCTAACTGTTCTATATTCTTCTTGACCAGCTGTGTCAAGAATTTCAAGCATACACGCTTTGTCATCAACAATAACCATTTTTCTGTAATTTTCTTCGATTGTTGGATCTTTTGAGTTTCGTTTTAAGGAGTGTAATTAAAGGTTGGTGTCAAGGATTTTTTTAGGATAAAAAAGTTGTTAAAAAAAATTTTTTTTGTTAAAAGTTTTTTTTCATAAAAATCAAGAAATTTAAAAAAAAACAAACCATAGTCCTCAATAAATTTCCCCTGTAAATACCTAATAACCAAACAAGATTTTCCAACTACAAAAGTAGGCAATTTTTTTTTTTTTTTTTTTTTTTGATGTGAATTAACGTTAATTGGCGATCAATAGAAAGTTTTGTAAAAAATGCTTTGGCTGGGAAGCCTTGAAAAAAGAACAAAAAAAAATGGTGTATATTTACCAGAACCACCACCAACAATTACAAGTCTATGCCTTTCTTCGGTCATTTAAAAAATAATAAAATTTTTGTTAATAATAAAAAATGAAAAAGTGATAAGATTTTTTGTTGTTTTACAAATTTAAGTTCACACTCAAACTCATAAAAAAAAAACAGAAACTAAACACACTTGAATAACTTTGGATATAAACCATTTTCTAACTCGTTTAGTTTGGAATATTTTTTTGAATACTGAAAAACAAACTTCACAAATCTTGAACACTCTTGAGATAAAAAGAGTTTTTGTTAAAGTTAAAAAATCTAATAAGGTTAAAATTTATTTTATGGACTTTAAAATTTAAAATTTTGTTTTTTTTTTTCCAAATGAAAAAAAAGACTAAATCTATTTTTTTTTTGTTTTCAAAATTTTTGTTTAAATTGTTCATCAAAGATTCAAAAAAAAGATTTTCTTTTTATTCTTTTTTCCATTCCAAGTTAGAATTAGGGTCTTTGGATGATCAATCCAAATGGCCTTTTCGGTGGGGGTCAGTGTTCTTGGTTTCAGTAATTCACTTAAATTAAGAGAAACAGGTTATGACTTTTTTTTTTTTTTTTTAGATTTTAATAAAAATAAGAAGAATTAAGGATCTAAAAATCTAAAGTGATTAAACAAAGTACTTTGTAAAAGTTTTTTCAAGTTATTTCTTCAACCAACTCAGAAATAAGTCGGAAATTATGGTGAAATTTTAAAGATTTTTTTAGATGGTCAAAATGAAAAGAATTTTCACTTCATTTTTCTTTTGTAATTTCTTATAAGTTTCAATGAGTCAAAAAAGAAGTATATTTTCTGTTTTGGGGTACGGGTTCGGTTTGTTTTATAATTTGTATGTAATTTTTTTGGTTTTTCATTTTTAAAATAATTTATGCAGAAAAGTAAAATCATGATTTTAAAATATAAAAATGTGGGTTCTTATTTAGAGAAGACCTTATTCATTTAAAACGATTTCAGTACACCAGATAATAAACAATTAAGTAAATTTAGTATTGGTTATTTTAAAGTTCTTTTATTCAAAAAATAATATATTAAAATGAAGGATCATAGTAAAAATTTTTCGAAAAAATCCAAGTTTATTTGAAAAATTATTAAGGGACTAATCTTTATTAAAATTTTTTTACCTCAATTTAATAGAGATTGAGAAAATTTATTGCCAATTACTTTGATTTAAAAACCACTATTTATTTTCAAAATTAGACATATTTCTAGATAAGAAATTCTTATTTAACAATTGGTCATAAAAAAAACAATAGGGATTAGTTCCGTAAATAAAAAAAAACAAGAAATTTGAAAAAATTTTGTACAATTACAAAAAAATTTGAAATAAATTACATATATAATTTAAAATCACTCCAAAGAATAACGGATTTACATTCAAAATTGATTTTAACTTCGGTATACTATTGGGAAATGAATTAGATGTTTCATTGGAATCAGAGAAAAAATTAAAAAATAGGTGTGATTTTGGGAACCTGGCTGTATTCCTTGGTATTCTTTTTACTTTCTTGTATAATGTAGTGAATATTTTTCTGTTCTGTTAATAATTCCATGAATATTTTTTTTTCAATTCATTATCATTTGGGCTTTAACAAAAAGACTTTTACAATAAAGAGTTAACCCTTTGTACTTTCTATTGTTTATTCTAGTCTTTTACTTTTTATCATGGGATTTGCCGACAATTCTGAATCCAAAAAGAAATAAAAATAGAAGAATCCAAAAAATGATAACCAGTTGAAGTTATTAAATACATTGTATTGAAATACCAGAAGAGTTAATCAATATAAAACATTGACAAAAAAGATATATATATATATATATATATATATATATATATATATATATATATTAACACCATTTCTCTAAAAGGGGCTAGCAAAAAATGAAAAAGTCACTTTATTTTTATCAGAATCAACCAAAATTAGATTGTTTAGAAGTCCTAGAAATAATAATCTTCATATAAGAGTCGATAATCATATAAGAAAAGCCTGAACAAATCATAAATTTCAAAAAAAAAAAAATGTTAAAAATTTTTTTGGGCCACATTTATTGAAAGGTCTTGTACAAATTTCCCAATTTCCTTAGGATATTCAAATTGCTGACAATACGATTTTTTACTTGTAAATGTATGAATTTTAGCAGAACATACAAACTCTAACCTTTTATAATGTTAATAAGGGTCTTCAAACATTTTTTTTTCAAATTTAATTTTTAAAAAAAAAATAAAAAAGAAAAGAAGAAAAAAAAGCAAAAAGTAAAAAAAAAAGAAGCAAATAGCAAAATACAAAAAAAAAAAAAAAAATACAAAATGAGAAAAAATGATTCAGATCTAAAAATTGAAAATTTAGTTTGAAAAGAATAATGAATTAAACTCATGAAATGTGTTCTATTTCTTCAATGAAACTGGGCCACTTTGGCCGAAAAAGAGTTTTTTTATATATATATATATATATATATATATATATATACATATCAGATTAAGTTTTACACCATTATAATTTTCAACCTTACCCATTCCTGAATTAATTCATTGATTAAATATTTAATATAAGGTTATCAAAATAACCATCACACATTCAGTAAACCACCTGCCTAAACTTCAAATTATATTTCTTTCTTTCTTTCCTTTTTTGAAGATCTATACTCTAAATGATCAAAAAATCAACAATAAAACATAATTCAATAACATATTAACGTCGTATATTTCTATCATTAAAAACAAAAATAGTCAAAAATCATGATCAAATTAGAAAAAATTTAACTAATAATCCAGTTATCATTTTCTTCTGGACTAGTCTAAAAAAAATAAAAAAAAATATAATATATACATAGATGACTTACTTAACTTATACTTTATATCAAACACTTACCACTCGTTTACCCTTTCAATTTAGGTTATTTTCAAACTTTAAATTATTATTTTTTGTTATTCAGATTAACCATCTCGTATAATGGAAGTGGTTCTAATTATCAAAATTAGAAGGATTGTGTGATAAACCAAAATTAATAAATTTTATGTAGATCAAGTATAACAACTTATACCAATTTTCAAAAAGAAAAAGAAAATTAAAAGAGTATTTTAATCATCTGGCTCAACCAATTTGAATGTTTTTAATAAACAATAAAAGAAAAAATAAACAATTGAAAATTTCTAGATCAAATCGGCTAATTTGTTTGAGTTTGCTAATTTAAAGTTGAATGTGGGAAATTCTATATGATCAAAAAAATTTCAAAATTATTAAAAAAAATTGGTAGAATTTTTTACTTTTTTTGTTATTTCCCCTCGAGAATAATATTGGAAATAGATTTGTTTTTTTTTTTTTTTTGTTTTACATTTTATTTTAATTATTGGTATTCACTAACCGGTTTCAAATAATAACCCTCGCAATTTTGCTCATTTCTTCCAAATACACTTATTATAATTCTCTCAAGTTGACATTTAAAATATCACCCACCAAGAATTATAATCAGTATATTTATATGAATTCACTAAAATAACGCCAGATATATTGTTTTGTTTCAATTTATCATTTCAAGAAAGTCACAAATTTTGAAATGGCGATTATTACTTACCTTTGTAAGAGAAATTAATCAACATAACCAGAATGAATATATGATTCTTCAAAGAACTTACTGAAATATCTAATTGGTATTCAAAAATTATTGACACCGCCTAAACCATCAAGCATGAAATAATACTGATCCTTCCCCACATACATTCGCCAAAGGAACTTTAATTACACGAAAAAAAAAAAAAACACCTGGACCCAAATAATCATGCGAAAGTTTTTAAAAATGGATTTAATAGAAAAAATTGAATGTGAAAATACAAGAAAAGAAGAGAACTCGAAAAACTACAATGATACTCATATCAAGTCAGTCTCAGGAAAAGCAAAATTATGAAAGTGAAATAAAACTGAAAATTAAAAAAATATCTTAAAATCATCAAATTTCCAAGCAACTTCATAAATAACATTATACCACAAGCAGTAATCACGAACTGCCCCCCCCCCCCCCCCATCAATAAAACCACACACTAACATTTTAAATAGATATAGACCCTAACCATTACTGGTGGGTATTTTCCAACCCATCTCCATACCATAGAAAAAAAATTGATGCCCTAGATCACTTTATATGGGGAAATAAAAAATATGAAGAAAATCGAAAAAAATGAAAAAAACAGCTATTCACAAATCAAATATTTTAGTTCCAAGATTGCTGTGAAAGAACCTATAGCTGAACCACTAGAAAAAAAGAACATCAAATAAATCTGTGAAATGACAATAGAATATTTATCAGCCAATATAACTCAACACGAAATTTGGAAAAAGGAGCATAAATTAAAATAACCCCTAATCACACACACTCAAAAATTCATAAGGATTAAAATATAGCAGGGAAAAAAATACCGGACATGAAAAAAATCTCTGACAAGATTTTTTATTGTGAGTATTAGTAAAATTGTTGTCTAATTTCAATGAAATCCTTATTATAAATAACCAATTGTTTTATGAGATTAGTAATAAACCTACCTAAAGTCCATCAAAGTAAGGTGTCTCTAGAATACTCGAGTAATTGTTTGATAGCCTATGGTGATCAACTTTTTTTGAAAAACAATCCAGTTTTATTGAGGTTTACTAGAGTTTGGAAAATTATAATTTTTCTTCTTGTTTTTTGATTGATTGAATGGTGTTTTGAACAAGTGTGATTTCATCAATCATCATTCTAATAAGTGGGTGAGTTAAAATTGAAAAAGTTTGATTCTTAAATAAAGGAATTAGATGGTAAATAAATTAAATTACACAATAATTTTACTAATATTCACAATTAATAATCTTGTCCGGGATTTTTTTCATGTACGGTATTTTTTTCACTGCTCTAATTCAAATTTCTCATATTAATTATTTTTTACTCTTTCATATTCAGTTGTTCTTCTTTTACTTCTCTTCACGATCATGAAAAAATTTTTTCAAAAAAAAAATAAATATTTGCCAATTTTACCCCTTTTAATAACTTTTATTAGAATAAACACCATTCGTTAATAAAAGATCTTTGATCAAACAATATTTTTAAAGATATTTTACAATTTAAGTTGAAAAATCCAATTTTCCAGATTCTATTAATATTTTTTTGAAATTTAATAGGAAAAAAATTGAAAACTTTTTTCTTCACAGATAAGAGGTCATTTTATATTATACTTTTTGAGTATTTTAAATCTGATGAATATATTTAAAATAGGGGACCAATCATTTGGACTATTAAAGAATTATTTGTTGTTTTAAATTGGAAAAAATATTTTTTATTTGATTTTTTGTTTAGGTTTTCCAGAATTTAAAAGAACAAAGTAAAATCTATTTGATTTTACTTTATTCTTTTTAATTCTGGAAAACTGCCTTTAGTCCTTTTTTAATTATAGAAAAAAAAAGAAAATTTTTGAAATTTTCTTTTTATTTCTTAAAATAAAAAACACTGCTGTTAGATTTTACAGAATCTAAAAGAATAGACTAAAATCAAAGAGAATTTTCTTTTAAAAACAGAAAATCTCAAGAAAAGCTAGGCACTCTAAGGACAGTCCACGGCACTTGAAGGACACACTCAATATTTATCAATAGTTATTTTTTTTTTACTGTGTTTGATTTTTTTAGATGAGTGGGGTGTTTTCAAAACTATTAGTTATTATCTCTTCAAAAAAATATCCTAAAGTTGAATTTAGAGAAAATTCATTATCACATCCATTTAAAAATTTTTACCCCAAAATAGACTTTTTTTTCTAGACTAGATATTTTTAAAAATCGTAGTTATATTAACAACAATAAATACAATAACCTCAAGATTTTGAAGAACTGGAATGTTGATTCTATTATGAATAAACTCAATTAACAATGATGAAATGATAATTGAAATTGTAGTTTTTTCAAACTTTTTTTTTCCATTTTATTTTTTCATACTATTGTTCTCAATATTTTTATTTTTTTTATTCTCTTTTTTAGACTCTTTATGATATTTTAGAAAACTAAATCAAGTTTAAAACTCTTCCTTGACTGTGTCTATTATAGATACTCTTTGTATTAGAAGAAACAAATTTAGTCAAGTCAAAATTCTCTCTTCTCTAAAAGACTAAGTGCTTTTTTACATTTAAGCCTTAATAATAAATCCTCACTGCAAAATTATTGACACACAATTTTTTGTTTTGATTTAAAGTTATTTATTTATTGTGGGTATAGTAAATTCTTAATAATTTTTCACGTTTCAATTAGTTAGTATGTTCTAATTTAGTATTTATCCATTAATTAATTAATTTAATAAGGATTTTTATTTTTCAAAAAATTTAATTAAGGTATCTTCTCAGCATTAATAAAGACCTTTCCATCTTGAAAAGGCAAATTACAAATCTTTTCTTTGTAAATTGTCATAAAATAAAAGTTACAACTTGCTTAGAATCTCAGAAACACAGCCCAGAAAAATCTAAAAAGAAAAATAAAGTCAGAAAAAAAAAAAAAATAATTATTCTGAAAAACAAAAATAAAAGCCAAATAAATGATTTAATAGCATTTTTAATTCAACAAGTCTTCTTGTTTGTGATTTTAATTAAACATCCTGCAATTTGTTCCTTCAGAATAGTAGTGATTCCAAATATCTTCTTTCTTTATTTTCTTTTCGCACATTCTACAAAAAGAAGTGTTGCATTTCTCGCAAATTACAAGGGAGGCTGATTCGTTTTCAGCATTTTTTGAACAGCTGGGGCACCTTCCATTGCCTCTAATACCCTCGGCCTTTCCAAGGCCGGCTTTGATTTTTAAATTTAAGTTTTCTTCTAGTAAATCGTTTATTCTTTGGATTATTTCATAATTGCCTTCATTTGAGACTTGAACATTTTCCTTGTCAAATTGTTTCTGAAGCTGTTTGTTTACTTGTTGTATTTGATCTTCTTTTTTATAGAGATCTTTAAGGACAATTTGTAAGGAATTTTTTTTCTCTTGATCTTCGTTGCTTAAAATTTCTTTGGTCTTTTTATTTTCCTGTTTCTTCTTGTTTTCTTTTCCTTTTTTTTCTTCATCCTCGTCCTCACCCTCGCCTTCGTCTTCGTTTGAGTCTTCATCTGAATAATCAGATCCAATGTCTTCGTCAGCGTTATCGGCATTGTCTGCATTTTTAGTGCTAATGTCACCTTTTTTTAACAAGATTGCAACTTCGATTAATCTTTCATCTTGTTGGCTTAAGGAAACGGATGTTGTCTTTAAAAAACATTTCTCAAGATAGTTGATAAGCGAATTCCTTGATTCGTGCAAAATAAAGGCAGCCTTCTTATGCTCAGAAATTACATTGTTCGGGTTAAAGGTTACATACTTGGTAAACGCTTCTCCAAATCTTTCAAAAAACACAGTCACAGAATCGTCGCCTAAAGTTAAGATTGAAGACAAAATGGGATGGCTTTTGTTCTCGTTTTCAAGATACTCGACTATTAACCTGAAATTGACCACTCTTCGATCCACAGATTTTAATTCAATTTTTGATTTGAATGCTGTTGAGGAGCGCAGCATTGACGAAATGGTCAAGTGGTCAGAATAATTGTATTCATTACACGACAACACGATTTCATCGACCAAGCTGTTCGTAAGCTCTTTCTCTTCAAAAAGTGCCAAGGCACCAGATAACGGGAAATAACAAAATGTTCCTTTGATGTTAAGATCTTTAAGGTTTTGCGTTCCTTGGATGGTAGGGATCATTACAATTTAATTGTTCAAAATAAGAATAGTTTTTGTACAACAAAAGTTTTTCGGTTCTTTTTGAGTTTAGTGGATTATAAGAAAAAGAGAGAAAAAATAACAAAAAGAAAAAATAAAAAAAATTTATGGAACATAGTGACACTTGATGGTTTGAAAAGAGTACTCAAATCTATTTTCATGAAACGTTTTTTGATTTCACACTTGAATTTAGGACATTTAATTTGTGGATAGATTACTGAAAGTTTTGAAATTTTTTTTACAACTTTAGAAAAAAAATCACAATAAGATTGTTGTACTTATAAACATTAGTAGTTGAACAAAATTCATTGACCAAACATAAATTATAAAATACCATTTCTTTGTTTAAAAGATACCTTCTATTATGGTGACTGATTGCTTGATTGAAAGCTCTTTTCAAGTAAAAATGATTTATTTTCTGAAATAAAATCATGTTTGTTTCTTGAAAAAATATTATGTACATAATGGTATTGTGTGCGTATACAATAGCCTTTGAACATATTTTTCAATGAAACACTTTTTTTAGAAAGATCCCTAAGATTTAGGTTATAATTATCAGAAACATTATAATTTTTAATTATTTTTTAAATCAAAAAATTTTCATAGTTTATAATTATATCTTTTAATTTGAAAATCAAATCAACTAAAATCATTTTTTAATAAAGACGGAATTGTTTTTTGATGATTGGTAAATTTCTTTCCTTCTTTAGAAACATTCAAGACTACCCCGCCTTTTTTTTTTTTTTTAAGAAATTTTTATTAATTTTTCCAGTAATGGAATAAGTAATTAAATTATTCCATTTTTATATTACTGGAAGAAGTGTAAATTACACTCTAAATGCCCTTTTACCAAAATATAAATTATTCTATTTTCCCTTTGTTAGTAATTTTAATTGTATAATTTTAATTTGAACTTTATAATAATTAACTGTAGTCTTTTATGAGTCTGTATATTAATTTAACACACACATTCATTTATATAACAGGTGTTACAATTTTTTGTTTTAAAATCACAAATAACTTCTAAAATCATGTTTTTTTGATTTTTTTTAAATGTTTTTTTCGTTTCAATGGTGTTTTCGTTTTTTATTTTTTGAAAGAGTACTTGAATTCTATTTAAATTATACTTTTTGCCTCTTGGGTGTGAAAAAATTTAAAAGAAAAAACTTAAAAACAGCAAAAAACAAAAAAACAAAATATATACAGCTAGGGGGGGAATTACCTTAAAAACTTTGAAAAACAATGGGTATTAACAATTTCCATTTAAGTGAGATATTTTGTATTTAAAACCATGAAAATAGTTTGATTATCGATTTTGATAACACCAGAACAAAATAAACTCGGTTTTCCGTATAAAACTCTTGAAAATTATAAACTTTTTAAACACCAAGTAAAAGAATTATTTTTTTTGAAAAAATTAATAATTGGAGGAAGAAGTGGTCAAAATTTAACTCATTTACCAATTCCAAATTAGTTCAGCTCACCTATTTATTTAGTGTTTTGATTACATACATATATCAGACAATTGGAATTTACTCGTCGCTCACATGTTCAAAATCGGTTTATTAAACCCAAAAAAACCTCATACCTATGATAAGTATATAAATAAATTTTATTGGCAAATCAGTACAGTCCTGTGCCATTTTAAGTTACGGGGAAAATCAACATATAATGTACAAAATTTTGTTCACTTTAGCGCACAAATTTTTGATTTAAGGCACTTTCCCAATTTCAAGATCTAATTTCACAGAGTAGTTACAGAGTTAGTTTGAGTGTTTTCTTCAATATAAACTCTGTTTCTGTCAAAGGGGACCCAATTTTTTTTCAAATATCAATTATTTTATATAATTGACCTTTGAAGAACAAATAAGAAATAAACAGAATAATACACCTCAAAGAAATGTTGATACATGTCTGAAAGAAAACTAATTAATCAATAGCTTTTCTTAAAAATTGAAAAACTCAAATTCTTAGGGTCATATTGAGAAAAACAACACTGATCGTATTGAACTTCTACTGGTATTTGAATAATAAATATGAAACATTTTTCACTTCATTTTCCATACTTTTCTTTTAGAAATCAAGCCCCCAAACAAAGTTTGTTGGTATTTGTGGTCTCTATTTGAAAAAGGAAATGAAAATGAAGTGAAAATTTTTCACATTTATTAAACAAATATCAAGATCAAAGATCGAATTGAATTGCAATAGAAATCAATAGATTTCTCAACAATCTTTACATGGTTTCAATGACCTTAGAATAACACGTTTTTACCAAGTGACTATTGATCTTGCAATAAAAAATTTTTTTGTAAAATGAATGAGGTTTTAAAAAAAAAATCGAAAAAAAAAAACAAAAATGTGTAGAAATGTGAAAAAATGATTTCAATTTTGAAAATTTCCAAAATAAAATTTTTCTTCTAATATCTATGCAAACCCTTTAAACACGTGTATTATACCATTACAACTGGGCCCCTTTGACTGAAAAATAGTTTATATAGAATATTACATTATGTGTAATCTTGGAAAATTATATAGAAAAATTGTGCCTTATTTTGACCACTTTGATTTTGTGCCTTAATGGGATTTTTTTGTGTTTTATTTCTTGATTTTTCATGTACCTTAAAATGACACAGGACTGTAACTAGCCAAAAAAGTCAATATCTAAAATTTTAGTTATCTCTTTGAAGTAATTCTATTTTTTTTTTGAGAAATTAATTTGAAAAGAAAAATAAAAAAGAAAGTTCGGTATGATTTGTGAAAAAAATTAGTGAAAATATTGATTAAAGTCCATAAAAATAGATTAATTATGTTCACTTCCAATTTTAAGAGACGAACTTTGAAAGAAATTCCAGGCACAAAATTATCTCAAATTTCATGAACATTTTAGGACTTTTTTCACTTAATTTATTTTTCAGGAATTCAAAGTTTGAGCTTAATTTGATTTTTCTTTGTACCTTTAATATCTTTCGTAGCTTACCCCTTAAAAATGTAAATGATTATAATTAATTACTTAATTTAATTCAGTTTGATATTTTACAATAGGATGATAGAATTTTTATTTTTCCGTATAAAATAAATAAATTTGAAAAGAACAAAAGACAAACCAAATTTTCAAAATAACAATTCTGATCAACATAATTCAACATCTTGATTAATTACAACCGTTATAATATCATGTAATTGTATTCGTTAATTTATATGAGCAATAAATTTTCTGAGTAAGTTGAATTTGATTATAAGAAAATCTCAGATTTGTTATATAAAATACCATATTAGCCTTGGAAAGAAGATAAAATAATCTTTAAACAGAAGTTTAATAATTCCAATTATTTTAATATAAAAGAAGACACGTTTTTTCAAAAATAGAAGTCAATTGTATTTTTATCAATAATCAGAGAGTTGAATTCAATGTATATACTCGTTTAATTAATCAAAAATAATCATTATTTGATAAAAAAGGAACAAATCAAAAAGTAAAGAAACAATTTAAAAAAATAAAATACATTCGAAAAAAAAAAACAAAAAACAATATTAAAAATAATTTTTTTTTATGTAAAAAGTTTTTTACACAACAAAACCCATAATAAGAATAAGGATATTATTATTTTTAATAGTTTTTTCATTAATAACATTAATTTTGTGAAAAGATAAAAATATATCTTTGATTACTTCAGTGTTACAGTACTGTAAATGCAGAAATATTACAAGTATAAATATAAATATATAGTTCTATAGACAAACAAATTAATTAAAATTTAAATAGTATAAACAATTAATAATCCAAGAATCCAGTAAAAAAATAGATATAATCTATTTTTTCATAAAAAAATAAAATTGGTCAAACAATAAAGGCCAAGAAGAAGTAAGATCATAATTTTCCCACCTATTGTTTATTTCGTGAATGAAATCTATAAACACTTTCCAAGTATCTCTGGTGATCACTGTTGATTTGTTTTCGTCAGAGTCCAAAAATTCAATCCAATTTTGAAATAATGTAAATTTATCCTTTATGAGAATTTCCCAAAGAATAGTTGCCGTTCCAATTGTCATTACCCTTTTTTCGGTTTCCTCTTTACCAAATTCAAAAACCCAATAATAAAATTGTTTAAATATTTGTTGATCATGCTCAATTTCTTCTCTAATTTCAAAATATTTCTTTTTCATTTTGTCAAGAGAATCACATCTAAAAATAATATAAAAGCAATTTTTATGAAAATTAGATTAAGATTAGGATATTACAATAAAAAATTGAAATTATAAACATCTAAAGTAATTTGAAAAATGCTGAAGAAGAAGAAAAAGTTTTTTAAAAAAGCACATAAAAAATATGAAAAAAGAAACATGATATTATATTGAACACTTTTTAAAACTGTTCATGATCACTGTTTTAAAAATCACATGATGCACACAACACATACACACACACACACACACACACACACATATATATATATATATATATAAAGAAATACAAGAAAGAAGAAATTAATGTAAAATCCTTACCCAAGATTCATCCACCCATCAACAAATTCTTTTTCTGTGTACATTCCCATTAATTGTGCATTTAATTTCCAAGAAATTATTAATGCACCAACATCTAAAATATCAATTTCCAAATCATTAAAAAATAGCTTAATTCCTTTAGCTTCTATGTCACCTGACTTTTTGTCTTTATACTGCTTATAAAGTCGTATGATTTTTTTTTTGCTTGTTTTTTTCCTTTTTATTTTGAAAACTGATAAAATAAATAAAAAATAATAAATAATTTTTTATTACAAATAAATAATTATTCTGAACAAGAGACTTTTAAATTTATTAATTCACAAAATTTATATTCCAAGTTATATACCAACAGAATATCTTTAGCTTGAGGTAAGATATTCATATAATATATTGTTATGTATGATTATTCAATAAAGGACTTACTCAAAGGAAAAAAAGGATCATCTATCTTTATTTCTTTTCTTGAAATTATTGTCTTTTCAATGCTATATTGAATTTTTTTGATATCAAATTTTGGTATGATATAGATTTTTAAAAAGTTGAATATGGGAATAAAAAAGCAGATATTGAAAAAAAAATTTCTGAAACCAGTTCAATATTCAAGAATTTTTTTTGATATTGAAAAAATAAAATTTTGGAACCCAAAAATACTTTTAACATTGAAAACTCATTGAGAAACTACTTATAATTTACTCGTAAAAAAAATGAAAACTTTTTTTGATCTTTTACAAGAAAATCATTTTTCAGAAAAGCTCATTTTATGATTTTTTTTCAATAACAAATTACTTATTCTCATTTTGAACTTTATAAAAATCCTATATCACATCAGAATTTAATATCGAAAAAAAAATTCAATATCACTTTGGAAAAGCTGTATTATGTAAAAAAATAAAGAAGAAGAAAGGTATTGAAAGCTTCTCGTTGAAAAATTCAAATGGTAGTAAATGGAAATTTCATTTTCTAAAACTTCTTTTAACCCAGAGTCAAAAAAAGCACTCGTATTTGGAATATACTCTCTTTTGTTAAGTTTTTTTTTTTTTTTCAAGAAAAACCATGTTAAAAGCTAATCTTGTCAAAATAACTCACACACTTGTTTCAGCGACTAGGAATTCTTATTTATTTTTTTTCCCCAAAGGCAATAGGGCACTTATTTACACAAAGATACAATTAAACCCGTGAAGTAAACTTCATTTATCAACTTTAGAGAAATGAGTTATCATTTTTAAAAGGACTTCATTTTTTCTCCGGTTATGTTTCGGTAAAAATCCAGATCCTTTTTTGTTGGATTTTTAGATCCAAAAAAAGAAAAAGAAAAATTTGTCAAACCTTTTTTATTTTAAAGAAATCTCACTATTAGTAATTTCTGAGAGTTTTTATGAACAAAAAACATTGGGGTATTAGTCTTATTTTAAAAATACAAGAAAAATAAATCAAATATTGAATTCTTGAAGATCATAAAAAAACAAGTATTTATTTACAAATATTTATTAAATTTCTTGAAATTTAAAAGATTAAATAATATCCCTTTTCAAATATTAAGAGTATAAACAACGAACTGTTATTATTAAAATCAGTTATTTGATAATATCTATTTTTTTTTTTTTATTTATTTATTTAAATTATTAATTTGAATTCGTTTTATTTGCTTAAAAATATTTTAAAAAATTAAGAAAGTATAATAAACTTTTTTGAGAATTTTAAACCTTAGGATATTACTAACTCGCTGAGAAAATTAATATTTGGTTCTTAATTATGATTATAAATAAACAAATTAAAAGGTAGTGATTAGTTCAGTTTGAGTTGAATTTTCCAGGTTTTAAAAAAGTATTTTAGGGAGAATTTTTTATTTGGTTGTTTTGGTTTTTTTAACAAATTTTTTTGTTCAAAAAATAGAAAAAATTAATTCGAACTGATCTTTGAATCAATAAAATATCTTTTTTTTTTCAATGTTTATAAGAATTATTCTAATTTTTTTGAAATTAAGTATATTTTTTATATTGAGTTTTTTTAAAACCTGGTAGTTTTGTTTTTAAAGTGTATTTTTATTATAACTCCTTCGAAGACACATGATTTCTTTTTTCTTTTATGAAAAAATATTTTTTTTTAATAAATAATAACAAAAATATTTTGGATTTTGAATTTTTTCAAAATGTGAAAAATGGATCAAAAATTTTTACAAACAATAATTCATTTTGGGAAATAACATTTAAAGTATGTTTGGTTTTGTAGTAATCAGATTTTTACTTGTGTTTTCAATTTCAAGATGCGGTAATTTTTTTTTGATACTGCCATAAAAATTTAATCATTGATTTTTTTTTTTATGTTTACTAATCCCTTAACCGTGTTTCAAAATTGAAAATCATGTTTCTATTTTTCCAGAGGAAACTCATACATTAAATGATCAAAGAAACTGACAATAAACCCTATGTAAATATGGTATTGGTTTCTTAAAGTTCTATTCTTTAAAAAAGGAAATTCTAAATATCAAGGATTAAATTGGGAAAATTTATATCAAAAAATAAAGTTAAGGGGGTAGTCATTTTTGAAAATAAAAAGAAATCTTGTCGAGATCTTGAAAATTTTTTTTTTGTAATTTGTGTTTTGACTTATGAAATGGATGAGTAAACCCCATTAAAACAATTTATTGATTTGAGTCTCTTTTTTGAAATTCAAAATTTGCATCTTTCCAATATAAAACGAAAAAAAGAAACCTATTATTTTGTTTAAGAATTACGTTAATTCATGAAAATGGGAAAACATATTTTTTGTTTTATGTTGGAAAGTATTGATTTCGAAAGCAAATTTTTTATTTGGTTACTTTTTCTTTGATTAATATTTCAATTCAAATCTTAGCCATTAAAACTATTCGTGGTTTAGGTGCTTCAATAAATGAATATTTGATAGAAGTTTAACTACAGTTTATCAATTAAATTGAGATCTATTATGCAAAAAAAATTTTTTCTTTAAGGTTTTGAAAAAGTTGTTTTCTGATTTTCAAAAAATGAAAAAAAATTGCAAAAAAATTTTTAATTTTGAAAAATTTTTTTAACAAATTGTTTGGTCTTATTCACAAGAATCCTTATAACAATTCAAATCATTTTTGGCAGAAAAAAAAATGATTTTGAATTTTGAGGATAAAATTAACTAATTCCCAAATATCTTCAAGAAAATTTTATTTTGAAAAATCTAATTTCATCTTAAAACAAAAACAAAATTTCTAAGTAAAAATTTTAAATGTCTACAAAACTTTGATTATTATAACTACTATTCTTAAAAAAATACAATCATTTTTTAATCCGTTAAATATATCAATTTTTTTGGTTAACTAAAAGTTTTATCTCAAAGAAGAACAAAAATCTTTATATTAATATTACTGGTAACAAAGAAATGTTATAGTATAATAATGATCAAAATGACCATAAACGGGGTAAAAAATTGTTAAATTGTGAGAAATAAAATGAATTTAATAGTTTTCTTTTTCGGAAAAAATGGAAAAAAAAAATTGATCTCACTAAACTTATTTTCTTTTATGGCTTTCTTAGTTGATCAGAATTTTTTGACACTTGGGATCTACAAAATTTGTAAGTAGAGAATACCACCAATAACATATTTTAAAATTTTGCCTTGTTGTCGTAGAAGACTAGTCCCTTAATAATTTTTTTTATAAATTTTTATCACTTCAAAAAAACAAAAATTTATTTTATAAAATATGAGAAAATTAAGGAAAAATTATGAACAAATTCCATTCATAATATAATATTTACTCAAAATATCATTGAGTTCACCTTCAAAATCGATTTAAAATAGGACGTTTGTCTGGGAAGTGAAATGGATTTTACGTCGAAACAAGAAGAAAAAAAAACATCTGTTTTTATTTTGAAACACAGGTTTTATGATCTTTGGATAATCATTTTTTGATCAATGTATAAATTTGCAAATATTTTTTCAATATTTTTTGATATTTAGGTTCTTATATTCCCTTTAATTGTATTTCTTTAAACTCTGAAACTGACTGGATTATTAAAGGCAGTTGCTTTTTAAAATAGCAACATTCGATCCACCAATTAGGTGGAAGAAGGGTACTATTTATTTTGAACTTGTGAATGTTTTGTTATTATTTGACCTTTGATTTTTTAGGATTCAAAAGTGCTTCATGTAAAAAATTTATTATGAGTTATTAAAGAACCATTTTTGGTTGTTATTTGAATGAGTGGGCTTTTACAACAAATAAAAAATCTCAAAAATACTTACACTTGAATCTTTTTTTCGTTTTTGTTTTCTTTTTTGTTTTTGTAGGTGTAACCAACAAGGTCGTTTTTTTTGTCTTAGTGTTTGATCCTCTTTTTATTTGTTGAGAACCTTCAAGCTTTATTTCATTTCCTTTGGGATTGTTGTCCATTTTTTTCTTCAACAAAGGAGGTGAATCAGATCTTGTTTTTGTTTTTGTTTTCGTTTTGTTTTGATCATTAATAAGGGAAACATTTCCAGTTTCTTGTGAACATGACAAAAGTCTCTTGCCCACCTCAAAGTTGTTTGATTTCATTTCCCTATGAGATTGTTGATTTACAAGAAGTGAATTGGGGAATTTAATTTTGGAAATATTTTTCGACAAATTTAAAATTGAAAGACAATACCTTTCTAAAGAGCATTCCATAGATTTAAATGTTTTGGGTTGACGAAGGTTGCTTCTTTTAGAGTGCTATTTGTTTATGTTTTCATAGAGAGAGGTTATAGTTAGTAAAAGTCGACAAAAAAAAAGATGGAAAAAGACAAATACCATATTCTTTTTTCTGAAATAATTAAAAAAAAAATGAACAAATAATGAAATTAAACGAGCTTTCAGAAAGCGAAAATTTGAGGTGACATGTTTTTTTTCTTCGTTGAAGAATTAATTTTATTTCTCTGGCTTTTTTTTTTTTTTTGATACAATATTCTAACCTGATAAGTTTTTGATTAAAGGTAAAAATTTATTTTAACTTTTTTATGGGTCTTTCAAAACAGAAGGCAAACCCTCGCTTTTATAATTATGACAAAATTTTCAAATTAATTTGTAGAAAATTAGACTGGGTAAGATATTACTTTCAAAAAATCACGTGTAAAGTGAAAAATCCAGCAAAGTTCCTCATAAAAGGATCAAAAAAATTCTTAATCAGAAATTTAACTTTTTCAAAAAATTAATATTTTGTCTTTTAATGCTTCGTAACGTTAAACAACTATTAAGGCATTACATTTGAATATTATATTAAAGAAAAAAAACTTATTTTTTATTTATGAAATTTCAAAAAGTTCTCAATTTGAATTTTTTTTGAATGAAATTTTGCAAAAAAAAATCTCTAAATTTGCTTGAAAATCATTAAATGATTTTTTCAATGTAATTTTCATGAAATTGTCTCTACGATTCTTGAAAAATATTCCATGAGTTTTGTCAGCTTTTCTAATAAATTAGAAAATTTTTATAAAGCTGACTGTCTGTCGAAAAAAGTGGAAGATCATTGTTTAATTGTCAAAGAGTTCTCAAATGAAAAGTAATTTTCATTTAAAAAGAAAAAATTAACTACAAATATAAACTACATTGGCTTATATTACTATTCTTTTTAATTTAATCATTTTTTTGTTAACCTAATCAACAAAATCAATTTGAAATTTATAATCTTGGGATTTGACGTGTCCTACTTTGATCTCAAAAATACTTTTATCAAAATAGCCTTACAGACTTGTTTAACACTTGCTTCAAAATAGAGAAATATCCCTCTTTTGTCGAGGGAATCTAGATTAAGTAAATAAAGAAATTGACGTTATAGAATAATAAAAAATGTTATTTGTTTCTCTCCTGTTATTTTCCAATTAATATATGTAAATTTTTATTTCAATTTCCAAAAAATATATTAAAATTACTGCTATAATCAAATTAAAATAGTCGAAATTTTTTCTTTGGGTTCACTATGGTAATTTGTTTAAATGTCGAAAAGTATCATTTCTAAACGATGTTGTAAAGATCTTTGGGAGATTTACTTCAATTATTGATAGAAAAATATTTTGGAGAATTTGAACTAAATATTTTCATTTTTTAAATGGAAAATAATAGTAGTTCTATTATTTATAAAATATTCTGAAAAAATCAAGGAACAAATTTGAAAATTTCACTCCAAAAAGAGAGTTTAAACTACAAGAAATTGTCTTAAAAAAAAAAAAAAAAAAAACAATTTGAAGAAGTGAGAAAATTATCAAAATTTTTAAACAAATATTATTCCTAGCTGACATTTTACTTAAAATATCACCAAATTTACCTTCAAATTGATTTTAGATATTTTATATATAATTGGAAACTAAATTAGATTTGGATTCGAACAGAAAGACAAAACAAGGTAAGAGTTGTATTATGAAAAAAGAAATTTATATTAGTATAGGTGTTTTTTTTTTTTTTTTTTTTTAGTTTTTTGTAGTTTAATATTTCAAGAAATATTTAATAAAGGATTAACTATTTATTAAATTTGATAAATAAAAAATTATAACAAAAAAAAAAGGGTTGGTATGCGTAATCGTCAATATCACCCCTTAGATTTCTTAAGGGTTACTAAAGCCCATTATGAGAACTTGAGGTTAAATGAAAAGCGAAATCAATTCATAAAAGAAAAATATAGTTTTTGTATCATTTTTTCCTCAATACCCATTGACTTTTTGGATTATATAAAGGTAAAAGTTTGTTAATTTTTTTCATTTTTATTGATTTTTTATTTGTGACCTTTATTTTTTATTTAAAATGGTAATAATTATGAAATATTAAATTAATTTTAATCTTTCTTGTTTTATGTCAATAAATGATTTCTAAAATCTTCAATTTATTTTTTTTTTTTGACATGTTTGTAATTTTTTTTATATTTTGCCTTCTTTAGGTAACCTAGATAAAAAGTATTATTGATAATCAAAAAATCACAATTTTATCGTAAAAATAAGAAAAATTAAGAAAAATATTTTTCTGGGAAGGTCTGATTATATTACAATATATAAACTCCATTTTAAAATCATTGGCCCCTTAAAAAGCAAATTTTAAAGAAAAATATTTTTAATAATTGAAGTTATCTATTATAATATAAAAATTTCGATTTTAATATCCAGTTCTACACTCAAGAGATATTTATTTTTTATCTAAGTATAAAAGAAAAAAAAAATAAAAAAAAACAGTTAATAAAAATTGGTCTATTAATTTTGAAATAAGCATTACATGAAAAATAGAAAATTTAAAAAATTATTAGAGTCCATTTATTGATTCTGTTTCCCTTTGAATATATAAATCGAATATCTTTTTCATATTTGAAATCAATTTTTCATTAATTCATCTGTTACTACTTTCCCATTTTTCATTTTCATTTTCCATTTAAAAAAAAACTGTCGAAAAAATAAAAAAGAGAAAAAATGATTTATTTACAAACTTTTCTTTGTGAGAGGAAAAACTTCAAAACGATAAAAAAGTAATTTAAAATTAAAATGTAACATGGATCATTTATTCTGAAATTTAGTTATATATATATTATTGTAATTCTTTCTTTTTTTAAATAAATAATATCCGGAAAATAGCAAAGGGTCTGAAAAACTTCAAAATCAAATATTGTAACCCAGATAATAATTATAAAAAATTGAGTTCTCCGTCAGTCAAAATTACCAAAAAAATACTTTAAATGATCTTTTAATCATTGAACAACAAATATTAATTTCATCGCTTCATAACTAATTCACTCTATATAAACATTCTATTTTATATTTTGATATTTTCACATTTTCAATAATCAAATTAAAAAACAATTATAGGGAAATTTTTTTAAATTATAAATTTTTAACATTTATTATTATTTTCAAAATTATATTATTTTATTTCACAAATTTTTAACAAAAATCCTTCAAATTTCCAAAAAAAAAAGCCATTTGACCATTTAAATTCTAATCCAAAACCAACCCATAGAATTTCTTGATTTTTTTTGTAACATATTTCTTTTATAAATATCCTCATACTAATTATCTTTTCCAACAAATACTAGACATATATCTCAAAAAAATTCCTAATTTTTAAATTTTATCAATTAGGGTCTATTTTTTTTACAATATTTAATGATTGTGTATATGAATAATTTGTTAAAATAATTATTAAAACTTTGTTGATTATTATTCTAAAATGATTAAATTAGAAAGTATTTCTTAAAATTATTTCAAGTTGAAATATCAAATTTTTTAAAAGATTATTTTAAGGATATTTTTTATTCAACACTTTTATTATTTTTCATATAGATTATGTTCAACAATAAGATTATTGTAAAAAAAAAAAAATGTGTTTAAATTAACAAATTCTATATTTTTTTTTCAAGTTTTCTTTAATTATTGTATTTTTGTTTTCCTTTTTTTCTCGGGTTGATTTTTCTTAATATTTCTTAGAAAAGTTATAATAAAAAAAAAAGAGATAACTTATTAATAAAAAGGTAGCAAAAAAAAAAATGAAATTATGTGTAACATACAAAAAAGTAAAGATATAAAATGACCAAAGGTTTAAAGTAAAGTGTACCAATAAGAAAAAAAAAAAACAAATTTTAAACAGTGAAAAAAAATTATCAAATGAAGATTTGTGATTAATAATAAAAAATAAATTTAAAAAAAGTAGAGTGTTTGTGCTTTTGGATGTTCTTAAAGAAAGATAGCATTAATTTTTAAAACCCCTTAAAATTTCTTTCTTTTTTACCTTATAATTTTTCTTTTTCTCTTATCCATTTTTTGTTTTTACCTTTTTAACCATAAAGAAAATTTGAGTTTATATTCCACACTGGACTATAGTGAAAACTTTGATACATCGCTTAAATCATTGTTGAGGAAATTGAAGTTTACGAACATTTAGAGTATAATTTATATAACTTCAATCCTAATAATTGTGTTTTTTTTTGAAATTAAGCTGATTTTTTATAATGGGGTATTTTAAAACTTTGTGATATAATTTTAAAGTGTATATATTTTACACTTCCTTTCCAGACCATCAGATTTCTTTCTTCTACAAAGAAAATAATTTGTTTTTAAAGAATTTAAAAATATTTCGAATTTTGAACTTTTCAAATATATAAAAAAATAGATCAAACTTTTAAAAACTCTAACTCATATCTGAAAATAGCATTTTAAATAAGTGTGGTATCTTATATAAAACAGATTTTTCTCTTAATTTTATAAATTTCAAAAAGTGATTCTAATTTTGTTTTGATTTTGAGAATTAATTTATTGAACTTTTGTTTTATGAGTGCTCTTCCCTTAAAAAATTAAATTCATTTTCAACGTAATTTATAGATATAATCTTTACAAAAGGTTATTTTTGATTACAGAATCCAAACAATTGCAAAATTCTGTTTAGTACCTTTTGATACCATTACAAGATCTCTAATTCTACATTTAGCTTATAAATGTCAACTTTGCTGAAAAAGAATAAAATTACAATGGGCTTTGATTAGATTTTAACATAAGTATTCAAATCATTTTTTAATAGTTTGCTATTCCTAACTTTTTTTTTTTTTTCATACAAACAATGACTTTCAATGAAATATTTTACAAATACCAAAAATCCAGATGGCCAGAATATTTTCTAAAGTACGCAGAGTTGAAAAAGACAATTAATGAAATTAGTTATGCAAAACAAAAACAAAGTACTTTCACTTATTTTCAAAACCTAAAAAAACGGAAAGGATTTTTATTTAAACAGCCTTCTTCTTCTTCTTCTTTTTTTTTTTTTTTTACTATTTTTTTATTCCTTCCAGAGCCAACACTAAATAATAAGTTTTTCAAAGATCTCGACAAACAACTTTCCAACGTCAACAAATTTTATCTTTTCAAAGAACAAGAGTTAATTAAGAATTTCCCTTTTGCAGTAAAGTATAATGATCGAGATGTGCTGGTTAAAAAAGGAACCGACAAACCAATTCGGTTCCGGTTAAATGCATATAAGGTTGAATTGGGATCGTTTTACTGCGATCTTCGTGATTTAAAAACCTTTCAGCAATTAAATTTCCGAGCAGCAAGAAAGTTAATGAAAAAGCACAAAACCTTTTCTGGCATGAAACTTGCTGACAAAAAATGGCTTGAAATCAAACAACTCGGATTTAACAAATCTCCAAATATCGATAAACTTTTTAAGAATACTATTGTAATTCTTTCCTTTTCTTTTCTTTTCTTTTCTTTTTTTTATTCATATTTTGTTTTCTTTGTTAATTTTTTATTTTCTTTCTTAATTTTTCCTTTTCTTTTCATTAACCAAAAAACTTTTTTATTTATAAACTTGTAATTGTCTTTGGAAAGGTTGTTTATTCGTGTGTGTTCACAAAAAAAAATCCAGACAAGGCTAAAAAAGAATTGGAAGAATATAGAGTCAATTTAACAAGAAAACAAAATGGGTTAAGCACCAAAAAACCAAGAAACACCCAAGCATTAGATATCTGGGATCAAATCTCCAAACTTGATAATTCGAAAAATCAAGAAGATGAAGAGGATTAAAATAACTCTTAATTTTTTTTTTTTAATTTTATTCTTTAAGGGAGGGGTTTGCAACTTCTCTTGTTTTTCATTAGATTTTTTTTGGTTTGCAAGAATTTAGTAAAACCATGAGATTTTACAAAATTCTTTTGAAGAAAAAAAAAAAAACTACCGTAAGGTTTTCTCGAGTTTTCTGTCTATTTTGTTAAGTGCTCTAGGTTTTTTTGAGGTTTTCTATTTTATTTAGAAAATCAATAGAACACTTAACAGAATAAACAGAAAACTCGAGAAAAACTGCCGTTTGTTTTTTTTTGATTTTAGAAATTAAAAAAAACTCCGTTAGATTTTCCAGAATTTAAAAAAATTGAATTAAGTCTTTGATTGTACTCTATAGTTTTGAATTCTGGGAAGATAGGCACTCTACGGCACTTGGCGACACTCTACGGTATTTCCTGAATCCCTAAATTTATATTTAGGAATTTTTACAAAAACTCAATAATATATTTATTATTTTCTATACACAATAAATAACCTTTAATTAAGTTGTCACTTGTTTTATTTTTATTTTTATTCCAGAATACTTTTTATTTTTTCTGTTCTTTTTCATTTTTTCTTTTTTTGATGATCTTTTTTAAACACCATTTAAAATTAGGAACTTGTTTTCCTCTCATTCATTGAAACCATTTGCTATTTTTAAGAAAAATACTTTCATTTAAAATGGTTCTTATGAATATGGCCTAATTATTTTTTAAAAAAGTAGCAACATTTTTCCATTTTCAAAAATTTTTAATTGTGAAAATTTCACTGGAAAATGTTTTTTGGGGTGCCACCAGAGGGGATTGAAACGTTTAAATCAACATACCATCAATTATTCTATTTGTGGAAAAGAATTAAAGTAAATCAGAGTGGAATCGTTTAAATTTTCCATTTTTTGAACATTTTTTGTGATTTAATTTTTGGTTTTATTAAATTGTATTTTTTGGACCGAGAAATGTGTTATAGTTGAACCATTCAAAATTAATAAAAGAATAATCCAAACAAATAAACCTGAGAAGATCGGTATTTGGAATAAATCTTTTCTTTTAGAAGACCAAACAAGAAAAATCACATTTCCAAAATAAATTTGTTGAAATTAAGTATATATTAAAAATTCAACCAAAAAATATTTTCGAAGATTTATTTTCTTTATCTTCTTAATCTGAATGAGGAGAATAAACCAGGGATAACGTTTAATTTTTCACACCATTCATATTTTTTTATTATTTTAAAAAACATTTTGTGACAAATTTCCTTTCAGAATTCTTTTTTCAAATATTTTTATCAAACAAAAACAAAAATAAGAGAACCATTTCAAAAGTGAAAAAGAAAGAGATTGAATTCAGGGAATCAAAAAATAGTTACAAAAGATTTAACCCAAAATAAAATAAAATTTTGAAACCATATTTCTATAAGTTTCAAAATTATTTTTAGTTTCTCATTTGGTGGGAAATAGACTGTTTTGAAATCAAACATTCCCAATCACCTTTATTTCTGAAGAAGAATGTAGAAAATATCATTTTCTTTTATTAAATCAAAATTAGATTCATTAAATCAAAATTGAAATTAAAATCCAAGATGGAAAAGTCTTTAGAGATAAAAGTAATTTGTTTTTTTATCAATTGTCCACCTAAAGGTTTTTCTTTCAGAATAAAAACTTATATTGAGTATAAAAAAAGAAGGAAGTATTATCAAATATAAATCATAAGATCAAGAAATAAATGATTTTTATTATTATTTTGTAATAATTTTTCATTTATTTTGATTTTCTAGAAGTTTATGGAAAGTCAATTCTAATATGAGATATCGTACAGTTTTCTTTTTTATTTTAATAATAAGGTATTTAGTTAAAGATATGATTTAAATGATCCAGTTTAGAATAAAAATAGAAGCTCAAAACTAGTGAAATATCCCCCCTTAGACAATTTTTCATGAATTGAAAATGTTAAAAATTTATAATTTTTTTTTTCCCAAAAAATAAAAATAAACATATTAAAATATAGGTTTGTCCAATATATTTTGAATTTCTTCATCTATTTGCGTCAATGGATTCATTTAATTTGTAATAATAAATAAATAAAATACTGAAGAAACAAATGTAGAAAACAGAAAATTATTTATGCTTTTTAATTGAATTACATATTAGAAAATTTAAACAATGTGTATTAAAATATAAAGTTTTTCATTATATATCTATTTTTCGAGATTTTCAGCTAAAAATAATATAAAATGAAAAAAACCTATTTAAAAACATAAATGACTAGTTCAAAACCTCAAAAAAGGATTTGTGCAACTTAATTTTTTATATTTTTTAAAATTAAAAAAAAAAATAATTCTTTTAATAATAATTTTTTTTTTTTTTTAAGGGTAATTAAAATATAATATTTTGTCATCTTCCAAAGTTCTTTTACAATTGGATTTACTATTAGAAAAAATAGCTTTACTTTTTTAATTATATCAATTTACAGTTGAATTTTCATCTGGCCAAAAAAAAATAGATGTAATTGAAGGTAATTTTGTTGAAATTGAAATGGGGGAATTCTTCAACAAAAAAAAATAAATAAAAATAAAGCCCAAAGTTCAAAAATTCATTCGTATATTATAGATTCATTCTTTTGTGTAAAACTTTATTTAAACTTGTTTTTAATAAATACTGTATGGACTCTGTTGCCCTAGTTAATTTTTGGGTAAAATACAAGAAAAGGTTATAAACTCTGTTTCTGTCAAGGGAACCAGCTTTTTTTTCAAATATCAATTATTTTATATAATTGACCTTTGAAGAACAAATAAGAAATAAACAGAATAATACACCTCAAAGAAATGTTGATACATGTCTGAAAGAAAACTAATTAATCAATAGCTTTTCTTAAAAATTGAAAAACTAAAATTCTTATGGCCCTATTGAGAAAAACAACACTGTTCGTTTTGAACTTCTACTGGTATTTGAATAATAAATATGAAACATTTTTCACTTCATTTTCCATACTTTTCTTTTAGAAATCAAGCCCCCAAACAAAGTTTGTTGGTATTTGTGGTCTCTATTTGAAAAAGGAAATGAAAATGAAGTGAAAATTTTTCACATTTATTAAACAAATATCAAGATCAAAGATCAAGTAGAATTGCAATAGAAATCAATATGATTTCTCAACAATCTTTACATGGTTTCAATGACATTAGAATAACACGTTTTTACCAAGTGACTATTGATCTTGCAATAAAAATTTTTTTTGCAAATGAATGAGGTTTTAAAAAAAAAAATCGAAAAAAAAAACAAAAATGTGAAAAAATGATTTCAATTTTGAAATTTCCAAAATAAAATTTTTCTTCTAATATCTATGCAAACCCTTTAAACACGTGTATTATAACATTACAACTGGGCCCCTTTGACTGAAAAAATAGTTTATAATAAAAAGGAAAAATAAATCCAATAAAGTAAAAATACAATAAATTTTAATTTCAGAAGTTAAAAATCGGAAAATTGATTTTGGATTCAAATTTTGTCACATTGAATATTGGTCTATTGACTCCAACTTGGTAAGAAAAGTTAATAAAAAAAACAATAAAAATGTAATTCAAACAACTTTGCTCCTTTGTTCTATAGCTCAATTGATTTTATTAAAAAGAACAAAAAAATACATTTTTTTTTTAAGATAGTTTTTTAATTTTAAGTAGTTTTGGTTTAATCAACGAGTGAAATTTGTCTATAATTATACAAAAAGAATTAACAAAAAAATAGGATTTCTTTTCTTTGAATGAAATATCATTCCAATCATCCTATTCCTAATTCCTAAATGAGAAATTCGAAAAATCCCATTGAGATTTAGAAAAAAAAATAAAGAAGAATTTTGACTATTAACTCTTAAATACAAAGTTTTATAAACTATATCGAGTTTAATTTTCTTTTGCAATCATTTCAAATACTTTAAATGTCTTTAACAATCATTTGGGATTAATAATAAATATAAAATATTTTGAAAGGATATATAAGCAATTGATTTTGTTAAAAGCTGTATGTTGAAAGTAATTGTTAAAAAACAATAATATTAATCATCAGAAAAAAAAATGATACTTTTACGAAAAAAATATTTTAGTTGATAATTTATAAGGTAAAATAATATTTATTTCTTGAAAATAAATTTTTTACAAATTATTATTAAATATTTCGTTTTATTTTTCTTATATATTTTTGTACACTTCCTTTATATTCAATATGATTTCTTTCTTTTTTAAAGCTAATAATTTTTTTTTAAATAATTGAAAATATGTTGGATTTTCAACTTATTTAAAAATTGAGAAAAATAGATCAAACATTTTTTCAAAACAATAATTAATTTCAGAAAATATCATTAAACTAAGTTTGGTATTCTCTTAATGATACAGAATCTTTTCTGGTGTACTTTTCAATTGAGAGATACGTTAACAAATTTCAGAGTTTGTAATTAAATTTTGAAGATTTTTGTTTACGTTTTTGTATCTTAAAAAAATTTCGTTTTTATTGTTTCAAAACCAAATGGTGAATTACATAATTTAAGTTATTGTTTTTTAAACCAATTTTCGTTCCCTTTTTGAACCTTATCACTTTACACAAAAATTAAAGGAAAAATCAAAGAAAAATGAGAAAAATTAATTCGAAAAAAAAATAAACGTTTTTGAGAAGAAAAAAATGAAGGAATTATTAAGGTTTTAACTTAAAGCTACCTTAATAAACAGAATAAAAAAAAAAAGGGAAAATTAAGAGAAATTAATTGAATTTGAAGATTCGGTCTTTACCTACACTTTTCTGGAGTTTTTTGTTTTTTTTCAAGCAAAAACTAAAAAAAAATAAAAATCAGATCATAAAACAAAATAAAATAAAGAAAATTAGCAAAATTTTTTGCTTCTTTTTTTTAAAAAGAAATAATAAAAAAAAAAAGAAGGAGAAACAATAATTAAACAATATTTAAAAGATTTGAAAAGGAAAAAAGTCCAAGATCTAGGTTTTGTTGTTGGTGGAATATTTGAAAAAAAACAAAAAAAGAATTTGAAAAGGTTTATTTTCCAACCTTGATCATGATTAAACATTGCATGACTGTAAAGAAGAAAAGGAAGAATCCAACAACAAAAAATGCAATGGAAAGGGAGTTTTGTTTAAAGCCTTTTGGTGCATTTGATTCAAATTGAGGAGTTTTCACAACACCAGCATATCCACTAACGCCTTTGGGGTAACACTGTACTGTGTTAAGGTGTGCAGCACTATTTAAATTATGAGAGAACCGAAACAAAGAGATAACGTAAACAAAGAGAAAAATTAAATTAAATATCATCATTTTGAAAGAATTTGAGAGGATCGTGTTTTGAAAATTAAAAAGAAGAAAAAAAAAAAATTGTTCAAAAAGAATCAAAAGAAGAAGAAAAAAAAAAAAAGAAACAATTCAAAATTGAACAAGAAAACTTCAAGGTTTGTACTTACATAATTTTATTAGTTGCGCCTGAAGCTGTTGAACATTGTTCACATTTGTGGTTTAAACAAGTACCTTCCCAAATTGTCTTTGTTCCGTCACATTTACCACAAACAATCTTATCTTCGGAGTCCTGACATTCATTGGTTTGACAAAATTCACCAAACTTTTTATCATCGGAATACGATTTGCATTCAGATTGTTCGTAACAATACTTGTTGGCTGAGCAATGGGAGCTGTCTAAACACTCTACACATTTCTTTTTCTCTAAATTACATTTAGGATTGTCTGTTGATGTACATTCGCTATCTTTAGAACACGAAAGTACACACGTCATTAAAACTACAAAAGCTACAAAGAAAAGAAGTTTCATTTGGATTGGATCTTTGTTTTTTGATAAAAAATTTAAAAAAAAAATATTAATCGATCGAAAAAGAAAAAAATGAAGAAAAAAATTAAACTCCAAGTTTGGAAAAGAAGTCTTCTTTTCCAAACTTGGAGTTTAGTTTTAGGAACAAACTTGTTTAAAAATTTTTTTTGTGGATATCTTTTTATTTTTTTGAAGTTGACTAGTTTTTCGAGATAGATAATTTTTTTCTTTTTCTTGTTTTCTCTTATATTTGTTCCTAATCAGAGTACTGTTGAAAAATTAAGAAACATAATACCTTTGGATTTGTTTTCTTGACAAGCCGTCAAGGATTGAGAACAGTTTACAGTTTTTTCTTCTCTCATTTTTATATTTTAAGGGTAATCGTTTTTGGGAATGTTTTATTCCTAAATATAATTCGAATGATTTGAATTGACACACAAACAGAACATTTTTCTTTTCATTTTTAACTCTTAGTTATCAAAATATTTTAAAGAACAGTCTCTTTTGTAAGGTTTTGAAACAAAAATGATTTTTACAACTTCTTGTAAATAAAAAAACTATTGGATTTCACTTTTGGGGATCTGAATATATAACAAAAAATAAACGTCTTTTAACTGAAAAGCCTAATTTTTGGATTAAAAATATCACATCTTGTATATAAAAAATAATGTTAATAAAACCTTTAAAGTGTTATTGGGTAATTTGTGACAATGGTTTTTTAGTTCAAAAATAAGATTATGAGAGTTTAATGAATATCACTAATTTCTGATTTTATCACAAATAAAAATAATTTTCAAGAATTTAACAATTATTCCCGAAAATATCTTTACCAATACAAAAAAATAAGATATAATTTTATTCTGTTACAAAAAAAAAAAAAAAATTGAAAGAAATAATTAAGTCTTAGTTACAATATTTCAACATATTTCTTAAATGTTTCTTGAATTTTTTATATTATTCTTAGAGCATAAATTAAAAATAAAATCAATAACTCGATTTATTAAAATTTTTTTTTTGTGATTTAGATAAATTTATCTATTATCTCAAGTTTTTACTCTTAACCGAAAATTTTGGTGTTTTATGTAAAGTTAACAAATTTTTGATAATCTAAATTATCGTAAAAAGATAAATTAATCAGTAATTTTTAGATTTGCCTTGAAAATTCTGTACTTGTTTATATTCCGATTCTAAACTCTTTTTCAAACAAAAGGGCATGTCACTCAAATCATCAATACTATTGAATTAGATGGTTAATAAGATAATTACTGATTGGCTATTTTCATTCCTATTATTCATAATTTAATTTTATGTTTTTTTATTATTTAGGTATATTGAAAAGTTGGGAAATGAAAAAAAAAACAAAATAAGAAGAAACGACCTACGAAATAATCTACCAGCGTATAAATCGAAACAGTTTAAGTTTAATTTCGAATGAGCTAGATATAGCAATTAAGAAAGATCATTATTGGATTGATGCATCAAACAAAGAAAAAAGAAAAAAAAAAAAAAAAAAAAAACAATTACCAGACGAATTACTGCCCTATATTGAATATGAGAATTAAAAGAATAAATATTTGACGTGCAAAGAGTTGTCAATATAATTTATAGAAAATTTTCCCAATTCACCATTTTCAATGGTTTTTATTGATTTTATTATTGTTTTCCGCTACCATTTACAAAACGAGATTTCTCATTTCAAATAAAAGGGCATACCAATTTTTAAAATATTTAATGTTAATTTTTATTGTTTTGCTTTAAATGGGTTTTATTCATTCGGGTTTTTTTTTTTTTTATCTTTTAAAGAGTTTTTTTTGATTTTAGAATGATACTACAATTAATTTGATTCGATTTTGAATAATTCTTGAAATTTTTTTGTTCCTTTTATTTGAAAAAGAGTTTAGTTGTTTTTAAAAAAAAATGGGAAAATGGAGTTTTTAATGATCGGGTCATTTTTTCTGTAATTGAAAGGAATTTTTCTCATAAGCCTTAAATTAAATATTTTTTTTAAATTGATTCATTCTTACTTTCATCATAAGTGTTACACCCCCCTTTTTAAGAATGGTATATTACACAAATTCCCAGCAGTTAGATGTATTTCAAATGAAAACCACACTGAGCCTATAGGGTTTTTTTAAATTTTTTCCTTTTATTCATTTAGATAATTTTTTTTAAAATATCAAAATAATTGATAGTTTTTTGTAAATTGTATTTTAGAAACTAAAATAGAATTATTATGTTATTTTTTCAATCGGAATTTAAATAGCAAAATGAAAGTTTGGAATTTTTTCAGATTAAAAATCTTGAATACCAATAAATTAAATAAATTGTTATAATTTCAAATAAACTTTAATAAAAATATATATAAAGAAAAATTAAAAATAGATTTTTTATTTTTTTAATAATAAATTAATTTGTATTCATTTAATAAGTTACTAAAAGAAAAATAAAATAACCTAGTTTAGTAATATAATAAAATAAAAATGAAATAAAAAAAAGAAAGAAAAAATAATTTAATCCATCCATTTTTCCGGTTTCGTAAGGGGTCTTGTCAAATAATAATACCCTGCAAAAAGTAAAGGAGCAACAAAATCAAAAATTAAATAGAGGTTGTCGGTTAAATCATATTGCTGTGTTATTGAAAAAAGAGAAAAAAATAAAAGTGAATATCTCAAAAAATATGTTGTGATATTTATAGTTGAAATAAAGTTGTTTGTAATATGGAAGTAAAGATCAATGCATACCCCAAGAAACAAAAGTAAATATGGGAAAAAGTAATCTATTAATAGTATAAATATATCATTTTTTAATTAAAAATAAATTTATTTTTTTAATAAAATATTTTAAAAAAATAAAAAAAAAATTGTATTTGCTTTGAAAATAGGTATTCACATTTAAAAATATAAAATTAGATTTTGAAATTGTAAAATCACAAATTTTGATAAAAGTCAAGTAAATAGTTTTTTATTCGTTTCTTTTTGTGTATTTGTATAAATGGTGTTTCTCTGGAAATTTTTTAATTTTTATTATTACGCTTTAAAGAAAAATAAATAAATAATATCCCAATAGGTGAGAAAATGGCAGGGATTAAATGCCAACCAAAAGGTTTTTTAAAAATATTTTCAACTTGAGAAAAAGGTAATTTTGGAAAAAAAATAATAAAACAGAGTAAAAAAAAAATTAACCAAATTTATTAAAATTGACTAGAACACCAGTAAAGAAATAAGTATTTTGTGAAAAAAATAATTTTAATGAATTAAAAATCAATATAATCAGCCATTATTTAATCATTTTCAAAAATAATCAAAGTTGGAAAACCTAGACACTTTCATTAGATTTTCCAGATTGTCAATGAATATTACAAATTTATTGAATTTATTTAATTCTTTTAAATTAAAAAAAGGCGCTGTTTGGTTTTCTTGGATTTTTGTTAGGTTTTTTTGAGTTTTCTATTTATTTCAAAAAGTAAAAAAAAACCTAGAACACTTCACAAATAAAATAGAAAACCTCAAAAAAACCTATAACACTAAACTGAATAAAACAGAAAACCCCAAGAAAATTACCTTTAACCCCCCCAAAAAAAAAAAAAAAAAAAAAAATTAAAATTAAAAGAATAGATTCAAATCTTTGATTTTACTCAATCATTTTGAATTTTGGAAAAGTGACGTTAGGTTTTTTTTAATTTGAGAAATTAAAAATTAAATTTGTAAAATTTTCTGGGAATATACCAAAATTCCGATTATTTACGAGAAAAATAATAATTTTTTTATTTTGTGTCTTGTCTAATTTCTAAACTTACAAAACGTTGACATGTGTGTTGATAGTTTGTTATGTATATCAAAAAAAAAAGTTGTCCCAATAGAATAAAAAATATGAATTGGTCAAAAACGACAATTTTTACTCAAAAATGCAAATTTTGAAAATTTCAAAATTTGCGAATATTTGCGATTTATTTAACATTTTATTTAACATTTATTTAACATTTTATATGGGTAGGTAGGGTAGGGTAGGTAGGGTAGGTAGGATACGTTAGAGAGCGTTAGAATTGTGTATGATAGGTAGGTTAGGTTAGATAAGGTTAGTAGGATGTATTGAGTAAGTTAGAAACGGGTGTGGTGGTGTAGGTCACTCAACTAAAATATACTAATCCTACCTAACCCGCCCCTATAAAATGTTAAATAAATGTTAAATAAAATGTTAAATAAATCGCAAATATTCGCAAATTTTGAAATTTTCAAAATTTGCATTTTTGAGTAAAAATTGTCGTTTTTGACCAATTCATATTTTTTATTCTATTGGGACAACTTTTTTTTTTGATATACATAACAAACTATCAACACACATGTCAACGTTTTGTAAGTTTAGAAATTAGACAAGACACAAAATAAAAAAATTTTGTTTTTCTCGCAAATAATCGCATTTTCAGAAATTTACCAATTTTCTTTTTATTTCTAAAATTAAAAAAAAAAAACCGGCACTCAAAAACACTTGATAACACTCCAGAAGAATATTACAACTTATTTAAAATTGAAAATTTTAACTGTAAAATAAAAAATTATCTAAAATTTAAGTCAAATACTATATTTCTTAAATTTTGAACTTTTACAAATGGATTAAATAGATATTTATCTGTCTTAAAAAAATAAATGAAGTTGAATATGACACATTTATGAAAAATTGGAAATGTAAAAAATGTGATTACTGCCCTCAATATTATGAAAACATAAATTGCTTTATTTGGCAATTATTAATGATATAAATTTATTCATACCAAATGAGAAAAAAATTATCAAAAATTTTATTCAAAAACCTATTTAAAAAAGTTATTCTTAAAAAAAAAAAAATACTCTGAAACTATTTAATCCCACTAATCAAAATTATGAAATTTATTATTCTTGCAGGAAATCTGTTAATCTAAGCTCTTATGATTAAAAAAATTGGGGTAATAAAGAAATAATAATAATAATAAATTGAAAATAAAAAAACACTTCAAATAGTAATATATCTATCTATCTATCTATCTATCTATATCTATATATATATATATATATATATATATATATATATATATATATATATATATATATATATATATATCCCTTAGCATCCGGGAATGACCTAAATTTTATCAAATTTGAAATAAAAGATTTAAAATGATAGTGATGTGCTAATAAATCCATTTTTTTTTATTTGTCTTTAATCCTAATTTTAATTATAATGAAGATTCAAAATAGTTCAAAGACAAAAGTAGTTATTTTTTTGTATTTTTTTTTGATATTCAAAAAAAAAAATAATAATAATTCATTTTTACATTTATTTAATGATTTTGCTTTGTTTTTAATTTTTTAAATAAGAAATTTTATTATAATAATAGTAATTAAAAGCCCAATACCTTGATTTATTAATAACAACTATCAAGTAATGTTGTTAATTTTATGATAAAAAAATTAAATTCAATAAAATACATTACTTCAAAATATTTTTTTTTTCAGACAAAATTTCAATAAATATTAAATCAAGAGAAAAATGAAATTCATTTCTTTAGACCAGAATTAAAAGTTTAATATGAATAGTTTTCAAAAAAATCAATTTAAACAATAGAAAATAATTGAAAACCCAAAAAAAAAAAAAAAAAAAAAAAAAAAAAAAAAATTGTGAAATAATTTCATTTAATACATTAGAATTAAATAAGTAAAAAACTTTTTTAATAGATAAAGTAACCAACCCTAAAATTAATATATATATATATATATAAAATCAACTTTTAAATATTATTCAAAGTCAATAAAATAATCTTCAAAACAGAGAAATATTTTTGAATTGTTTTATAGGTAAAAATTTGAATAATTTATTTGTGAAAATTGAATTTTTCAATCTAAATTAATTCAGATATTTGGAAATAATTTTTGATATATGGTCGCTTATTCAATAATATTGTTTATTTTATGTTGAGTTTTAAAAAGTCAAAATTTAAAAAAAAGTTAAAATTAAAAAAAAAAAATAATCAAATATTAATCTGATTCGACATTTGGACAAACAATTTAAATTTAAAAAATTATGTGTTGAAAAAATTGAAAAATTTTATAATGAAAAAAATAATATAATTTTTTTTAAAATTTAAATTTTTTTTATATAACACCAATTTCTAACCACAAACCGACATTACTCATGAATGATGGTCAATAAATAATAATTTATTCATTACCTAAGATATTTAACTATCACAACGTATATTTGTTTTATCTAAAGTATTTTAGGTCATTTCTGGGGTAAAAGTAACCCAAAAAAAAAAAAAAATTCCAGTAAAGAATGTTGTGTTTTAATCATTAAAACTACTACGTTTTTGGTATTTATGAAACTTTTCAAAAAAAAAAAAAAAATTTTTTTTTTAAATTCGATAAAAAAGAATTAAAGTAATAATAATCAAGAAAAATTTTTCAAAGGTTGAAATTTTTTTTTCAAGTTATTTTTTTTTATTTTGTGATACGTTTACAATTTTTAATTATAAAATTTTCTTACCTAAATAATTGTTTATTAATTTTATATCTTGGAATCTTTTCATAACAATTCAAATTAAAATTTTTATTTCAAAGGCAATTAAGTTATTTGGGGTTCACTGGGATATAAAATCTGGGTGCCCAGTGGGACACTCTTTGAGACCGCGTCTAGGTTTTTATTATTATTATTTATTTATTAAAAGAATTGAATAAAATCTTTGATTTTGCTCCATTCTTTTAAATCAAAAAAAAAAAAAAAAAAAAAAAAAAACGAACGACAGTGAAGTACCAATTATTAATTACAGATTGTGGAACTTTTATTTGTTATTGGTGATGTTTTTTTTATCGGGTTTGTGCCCCTCCTGTGAATCCAGGACCTGGTTCGTTTATAATTTGGTCAGAAAATGATATTACTATTTTTTTAATTATAATATTTCAATTATTTTTCTTCTTCTCTTTTTTTATTTATGATAATTTTTCTTTAATTATCCCTTTATCCCGATAAAGGTTGATTTCTTTTCAAAATTACCCAGTTTATTGAATAATATTTTTACTATTCATTCGGCTTTATTTTTATTCATTTTTTATCATATATTATTGAAATTTTAATTTTTATTATATCACATAGAAAATGAAATTTCGATATTAACTGATTACAGAAATTGGAATTGAATAATTGAAAAAATAAAGTTTTCAAGTGTTAATTTAGATAATTAATATGCTTTTTTGTATTGAAATAATGTATAAATATTTAATTCCAAATTATAAATTAATATAATTTATCAAGAGTTCGACTTTTGTTGATTATTATTTAAACTTTTTTTTTATTGTTTTCTTTGTAATTGATTGTTGGTTATCAAATTGATTAAAAATTTCCGAAAAATAAAATTGTTGAATTCGATTTAATTTTTTAAAAAAAGTAATTGAAAATCTTAAAAGATTGGAAAATATCTTTATGAGTTTTGAATAATATTTTTTATAATTATATATAATGATCTTGGAATATTTTTGTAAGAAAAATAATAAATAGATTTATTTTGGGGATTTCTAAGTGTTTTTTAAAACTAAATTTTACATTCATGAAAGTTGGAATATATTTGTTTATTTCAAATCTCAAGTTTGTGTTTTAAACATAACTTTGGATTATTTATTAATGAATAATTATCAAACTTTAGTTTTTCATTTTCTTGATCATCAAGAATTTGTAAATAAATTTTTCATTTACTTTTCAGGATTAATTAGAAAAGTATTTTTTTTTTACAATTTTTGTTATTTTTGTTTAATATTGTAGTTGTGTCTATTAATTTCTTCTTGAATATGCTAAACATAGACAACACAACTCGTTAATGATGATATTATTTTAATAATCAAAGAAAAGAGTTTTTTTTTTTTTTTGAATATAAAACATTTTCTTTCGGGTTAAACATATTCAAAATTTACATGGTATGGTTGAAACAACTGAAATCAAAAAGAATTCAAAAACAAAATTTATTTCAAAAGATGATATTATAAATTACAAAAAATTAAATAAAAAATCTAAAAATACACAAATTAGGAATAGAACTCTGATCTCTATCAAAATAAAGAACAGATTTTTTATGAAATACTACTTTTTGAAAATATATTTAAACTTTTTTGTTGCTTGTCTCATTACTGGTATTTGAATTATAAATGAGGAAAAATTTTTCACTTCCATTTTTAATTTCCTTTTTCAAACAAAGTCAAAAATTACAAAGAAGGTTTTCAATTTGTGAATCTATTTAGTAAGGAAATTATGGAAAAGGGAGTAAAAATATTTTCCTCATTTATAATTCAAATACCTGTAATAATTAAAATCACTAACCTCTCATTTCGTTTCCAATTGGTTTGTTGATTAAATCCTTCCAAGAAAGAGTTTAGTGGTGAAATGAAGCTAAAAAAAATTACCTTCTTATTTTGGATTTATCAGTACTATACATTATTTCATCATTTTTAAATGCCCACCATAACTTTCCCATGAAAATTGTTTTGAATTTATTTAAAGAAAGGAAATTGATTGGAAAGAAGACGTAAAAAATATAAGAAAAAAAAATAACTTACAAATTAATCCACCAAAGAGAACTTGTAAGATTAAAAGAAAGGGGATTGGGTGTAAAGTCCTTAACATTAGTGTTGTCATTGGTTGTAATTGGAAAATTTTTTTGAGAATTAAACGAAATAATAAGATTAGTCCGAGCAAATAAAGATAAAACAAGAGGAAAAATGTCCAACTTTAAGTTTTTTTTGGTTCGATTATATTATGTTGTGTTATGTTTTGGTTTTGTTTTATTTTGTTTTGGAATCATAAAAGAAATAATAAAAAAAAGAATAACAAAAAAAGAATAACAAAAAAGGAATAAGAAAAAAGTATTAATCAAAAAAGTGAATCATTATTAAATAAGAGCACACATGAAAAAAGAAAAGAAATTTACAATGGATAGACTTTCTCTGAGGAGCAATGATAATTTGGTGGGTTATAAAAAGTTGGAAACCAATCCGAAAATTGATCCACATTACAGGTATATATTTTTAAATTTCCTTTAGGATTAAATGAAAGCAGGGTGAACAAAAAAGCAATGGCAGCTTCAAAAAAGCTAGAGGTTATTAAAACGATTCTATAGAAGATCAAAACAATAGAAAAAAAAAAGTTGTTGTGAAGGTAAGAAGGTTGTTTAATTTTTTTTGTTTAATCAAAAAACAAAAAACTAAAAACAAAAAATAAAAGAAAAAAAAAAATAGAAATTACTAAAATGATCCTTACCTATCTTTCTTTATTTTGGAAGTCAATAAAACAATTGATCCATTGATCCCACAAGGCAACAAAAAGACAAAAATTAAATAACACCATTCGTATCTTGTTGGAACATCTTCACAAGGTAAACAGACCCAACCATCTGTTTTAGATCCTCTTTCACATTTCCCACAGACATCAGTTGTGACCATTTTATCTTCGTACTTGCGACCACAGTACCTCCCTAAGCATCTTGAGTTTGTGGATTGATAACGTGTTCTATCGTCATCAGTTTGATAAATTTCATCACAATAGATTTGGGTACAAAAAAAAAGGAGTACCAACAAAAATAAAAGTCTGCTTGACATTTGAAGAAATGAAAGAAATTGTTTTAAAAAATGATTTTTTTGATATTTGTCTTCAAACTTACCTATGTTTCGAGTACAAGTAGCGAGGGGATTAAAGAACAATATGTATATATATATACAATTAGGTTGTTTACAATTAGACATTGTGGATTAGATACCTTTTATTCCAATTGTTTTTTTTGAAAATGGAAATGAAAATATATCCCTTAGTGAGCTGAGATTGAACAAAATTTCCTTAAGTTTGAAAAATATCAGATTAAAAATGATATTGATTAGGTAATAAATTTATTTTGTTATTTATCTTTAATCTAAAATTAATTATAAGGATAGATAAACTTACCAATCAAATCAGAATACATTCAGAATTTTTTTGATTTGACTTTGAAGTATTTTGGATGGTTTTTTTTTACGATCACTTTTAAATGATTTTATTTTTCAACACCTGATGTTGTTCATCATAAAATTTTTAACTTATAAATTACACTTAAATAAAGATCAAGATTAATATAATGACTTGCTCATTCTGAAAATTTGATAAGATTTATAAAGTAATTATTTTGATGAAAAAATGGTATTTTTTTTTTCAACTCATAGGTATTTCAAAATACTTTTTGGGATAAAATTGAATTTTTCGCTAAATAGTGTTTTTTAGTCAAAAATTAAGTTATTTGAAAATAATTAATATTTAAACAAAATAATTAGGTTTTTTTATATTCGAGTTTTTTGAATGTAAAAGTCTATTGATCAAAAAACTTTTACAAATTTTCGTTAAAACAAGCTAAATTTAAAAACATTTTTTTTTTAACCCTTATACTAGAGCTTTTTTATTAATTTTTGGATCAATGTATAAAAGAATAATAAACACCCCTGATCAAAAAATGGAGTGGTATTGGGTATATCTGTCAGTTGATATTAATTTTTGAAAATTTCCAAGTAAATTTAAATTTATTATTATAAATCTATTTCACAAATGACAATTTCAAAAAAAAAAAAAAAAATAATCGACAAAAAGTGATTTCATAAAACTTGATTCCTCTCAAATCCACCAATGATGTTAGCTATACAAATAATAGTTATAGAGAATGAAATATAAATAATCCTGCAAAGTTAGGTAAAAAAAAAATGTTGTTGAAAATAGTCCCTTTATTTTAATAATCTTGTATAAGATTTTTGGATTTGTTGTCTGCGGTTTGTTTAATTCTTTCTATTTGTAATATTTTAGATGATTTTCCTTGCTGATATTAGAAAGATCAAAGGTAAAAACATTTTCACTTCTTTTTTAATTTGTGGTAAAAAGACAGAGTTTACAAAGTAATAGATTGAAATTTGAGATCTCTATTTCTTTTTTTGTTTAGTCTCTTTTTTATTACTGATATATTCAAATCAATATCCTAATATTTTTAGTTTAAATTTTCATGTTTGTAATCAATTAACCCAACTAATAAAACAACTCAAAAGAATGAATCTTTTGAAAGCCAAACCAATTTTACAAAGTTTCTTCTCATTTAGATAGTATTATAGAAAATGTTTTAATCAAAGTTTGTGTAAAAAAATTTGTAAAATCGAAAATGAATTAAAAAGTTTATGATATGTATTTGAATTTATAAGTATTTTGTGTCCTGTATGAACTTAGAGCCGATTTTGAAGGGTAGATTTCAGAATTGATCAAAGATAAGTCAAATGATCAAAAAAAAAAGAGTGTCCAAAGTTGATTAACCAAACTTCAAAATAGGATCTGTGTTTTTTTTTCTTGTTGTTCCAATGTAACATCCAATTCAATACACAATATTATATCTAAGATCATATCAATTTTGATTATAAACACCTTGATGTTTCAAGTAAATTTTAAATTATTGATGCAATTTGTTGAAAATTTTCCAGAAATTTATCGAACTTTTGGAAATTTTTTGATTTTTTTTTTGAAGATAAAAATTTCTGAAAAATTAACTCAATTTTTTGAGATAAATTTTTACAATTTGATTCTTCTTTTTTAGAATTTCTTTTTAAATCAGAGGGCTTTAAGAAACCAACACCATATTTTTTTAGGGTTTATTGTCAGTTTCTTTGATCTATTAATGTATTGGTCTTTTATAACAAAAAAAACTCGCTGTGTATTTTGTAACACGGATTAAACTTTTCATCCTGAGTTTATTTGTGCAACAGTAGAAAAAATTGTAAAGTCTAAATTTTTCAACACATTTTGTTGACAGACTTCAATTTAACTATATTTAGCTTATATCGGTCACAAAATTTTCTTGTTTTAGTGCTTAATGGGGCTTTGTTCTCTTTTCATTTGTTCACTTCTATTGTTAATGAAAAATGAAAACTTGATAAAAAAACAAGAAGATGATACAAAAAATTTCCACATTTGATAGTCAAAGTTAAATAAATCGTTTAAATAAATGGTTCGGATCAGTTATTGCGGGTTTAATGATTTGAAACGTTTTTGTTATTGGTAATTTAATCTCAAATCTTGGATTTTTTCATAAAAGAAAAAGTTGTATGAAACCTTTACTCTAAAAAGAAATTTTTACAAATGCAAAGGAATTAGAAAAAATAAAAGAACTCAAAAAGGTTAAACATCTTTAAAACGCCAACAAGAATACTATTAGAATTGAAATCGATTTTGACAAATTCTTCTTTCATAGAAATTTTATTTTCGGGTTTCATCAAATCAAAAAGGTTTAAAAGTTTACAAAGGGATTCCTTGTTTTTTGTTTCAAATAATTGAGAAATAACCAGCACAAAAATTTTTTTAAAAATAACACGACTTTTTTCAGAAATTCTTCAATCATCTTGACACAACATAACACAAACCAAAGTTTCTTCCTTCTTTTCTCACTCTCAAGTCTATTTTGAACACATTCATTTAGATTTTGCTTTTAAAATTTTTTATTTTTTTTTCTTTCTCAATTATTTTCGAAAAGATAAAATGTTTAATATAAAAAGAACTGCTAACGTTTCTTGGTGCCCATCGAAATTACCAATCCAAGAAGTCTCTGCAGAATTACCAAAATCGGCCGATCTTTTAGTTGTTGGTACAGCATCAGGTACTATTGGAGAGGATTTCTCTTCAAAAACAAAATTAGAACTTTTTTCTGTTCCTTTCGGAGAAAATACGCCCAACTTAAATAAACCGATCGGATCGCTCCAATCGGACGACAAAATTAATTGTTTCATTTGGGGGAAAACATCACAGGTCAGCGAAACTTTTCCTCTTGGTTTGATTGCTGCTGCCTCAGACTCTGGATCCATTGAATTGATCGACCCGCTACACATGGTCTTAAAGGAACAAGAAGAAAAAACAGAGGTTATTAAGGTCGAAAAGCATAAAGGACCAATTAACACTTTACACTTTAACGAAAATGACAACAGGTATTTAGCTTCTGGTTCTACCAACTCTGAAGTAAGATTGAAACTTTTTTATTTTCTATTTTTATTTCTAAAAAAAGCAAATTTATTTACAAGAATTTTTTTTTTTTTTTTTTTTTTTCTTTTTTTGTTTTCTTTTATTTTCTTTTGCGATTTTTTTTTAATGAAATTTTAGATTTTAATTTGGGATTTAAATTCACCAACAAAACCATCTTCCTATTCTTTAGATGGTAAACAAAGAGGTGGTATTTCTGATGTTGTTTCATTATGCTGGAACCCAAAAAAGCAACTTCCTTATATTTTAGCATCGACCTCTTCGAATGGAACAAGTTCGGTTTGGGATCTCCGTAAAAAAAAAGAAGTTATTGAATTCAAAGATCAAACAAAGCCTCACAGAAACTCGGCTATTATTTTCAATCCTAGAGTAGTAAGTATTTCTGATTCAAATCTTTTCTTTCAAAATCTTTAAAATAAATACATATCCTATTAATAACGATTTAATAACTCTTTATGTTTTAAATCTTTTTTGTAGCCTACCCAATTAATTACAACCTCAATTGACGATTCTTGTCCTGTTGTCCAATTATGGGATATGAAAAGTTTTAATTCTCCAGTCAAAGTCTTCCGAGGACATACAAGTGGTATTTTGTCTGCTTCCTGGTGCCCATTCGATACATCCCTCTTTTTAACAGCTGGTAAAGATCAACGAGCAATTTGTTGGAATGTTAATACAGGTGAGATGATTTCAGAAGTAAGGAATTAACCTTTTCTTGTTTTTTTTTTAAATTTTTTAATTTTTAAATTTTCAATAAATTTCCTCAAAATATATATAAGAAGAAAAACCCTTTCTCAAAAATGTTTTCTATTGTCATACAAGTCAACACAGAAAAAGAAATGAAAATAGGAATTAAAACGGGAAAATATCTCTTTAAATAAACTTTTGATTGAAGAGTCCTTTTTCAAAAAGTGAAAAAAAAAGCTTTTAAAAATTTAAATACAGCTTTTTCAAAAACTGTAAAAAATAGTTTATAAAAGATTTCCATCAGACTTTTCCAAAAAGTTTTAAAAAGTATTCATAAAAACGTTTGCTAACTCAAATTAAAAAATTTTATGAAAAATTATTAAAAACATTTATTTTTTTTCACAATTACAATAATTACCAAATTAAGTAAAGAAAAAAAAATTGATATTAATTTTCTAAATAAATTATTTGTTAATATCAAAAAATTGAGATCTAAAAGTTCTAAAATCAGTCACTCAAACAAAAAATAAAAGAAGGGATCAAACGATTTGAGCAACACCTTTGAAAACTTTTATTCCTCACTTTCTTAAAATGACTGTATAAAAAAAAGGATCATTGAATTTATAAACCATAAATAACAAAAAAACAATTTTTACACAAATAATGTGAAAAAAGAATGTTACTTTTAAAAAAATGTGTGAATACTAATAACTTTAAAAGCAGATTACAAAACAATTCAATTATAAATTAATAAATTTTCCCTGATTCACTTTTTTTCCTGAATGGTTGGAAAAATTTTTATGAATCACAATGTTTAAAAATTTTATTTTACAAATCTTCAAAAAAATGAATAAAAAGTAATTGTCCTAAAATGATTTATCCAAAATTAAATTTATTTTTATTTTTTTTTTTTTCTCTTTTTCTATATTAATCATTTTTATCACAAAATTAATAGATCAATGACGCAAATAATTGGTGCTTTGATGCTAGGTGGTCAAATAACAACCCTTCAGTATTGTCTTGTTCATCATTTGATGGGGCTATTCGAATTTACTCTATTGATAACATTTCTCAAGGCGAGGAAGATGATGAATTTTATGGAGAAATTAATGGAAGCTCATCTAATTCAAAAAAAAAGAGACCATCAACTTTTTCACCAAAATGGTTAAAACCACCATGTAGAGTCTCTTTTGGCTTTGGAGGTAAAGTATCTTATGTAACAAAGCAAAAAGGTAAATCTGTCGTGATTTTATCAAAATTGGTTAGTGATCAGTCAATTGTTGAAAGAGCAGAAGAACTTGAAAAAGTTCTTAGCTCCAATAATAACGAAAAATTTGAAGAATTTTGTGATCAAAAACTTGAAGAATGTGGAAAAGAGTTAGAAGAACAAAATAAAGAAAATGAAAACAATGAAGAAACTAAGAAATCACAGTATGGAAATTTGGAAGCTGATAAAGAATTTTGGTCAATAGCCAAACTATTTTTAAAAGATAAAAAAAGAAAAAATTTATTAAATTATCTAGGTTTTGATAAAGAAAATTTGGAAGAAGAAATTAAGAAATTTATTCAAGATCAAAAATTACAAGTACCATATCCTAAATTTTGGGAAGACGAACCAGATTTTGATGTAGAAAAAGAAGAAGAAGAAGAAGAAAAAGAAATTGAAAAAGAAATTGAAAAAGAAGAGGAAGAAAAAAAAGAAGAAGAGGAAGAAATCGAAAAGGAAAAAGAGGAAAAAAAGGAAGAAGATGAAGAAAAAAAAGAAGATGAAGAAAAAAAAGAAGAAGAAGAAGAAAAAGAAAAAGAAAAAGAAACAGAAACTGAAAAAAAAAAAGAAAATGATTTAAGTAATTTATTTGGTGAATATTCAAATAACGATGGATTATTTAATTATGATAATTCACAATCTGAACAATCTGAACAAGAAGAGAAAGAACCATTCCAAGAGGAAAAAAATAAGGAAATTGAGATTGAAAAAGAGATTGAAAAAGAAATAATTGAAGAAAAGCCAAAGGAAAAAACTGGAATTGAAAAAAGATTTTTAAATAACTTCCAATTATTCCCAAATATTGACGATCAAAATAAGGACAAAATTAAAACAATAAAGTCTGTTGACGAAATGATCACTTCGGCCTTATTAATGGGAAGATTTGATTTAGCAGTTGATTGTTGTATTAATGCAGGAAGGATGTCTGATGCATTACTCATTGCCTCTGCAGGAGGAGACAAATTATGGGAAAAAACACAAGAAATTTATTTTGAACATAGAAGAAACAAGCCATTTGCCAAATTATTGGAGGCAGCGATTAAAAACAAAATGAAGTTTGTTGTTGAAACCATTGAATTAGTTGAATGGAAGGTCGTCTTAGCAATGCTTTGTATTTACACCTCTGGAAAGGAATTCAAAGAGCTAGTTAATCTTTTAGCAAGCAGACTTGAAAACTCTGAAAATTATTTGAATTCATCACTTGTTTGTTATCTTGCTTCAGAAAATCTCGGCAAGGTAATTGAAATTTGGTCCAGGCAACAGCCATTACAAACCGACACCGATTTGATTGACTTGATTGAAAAGTATTTTGTATTTTCCAAATGCATTAAAGTCACTGGCTTAAGCACCTATATTTATGATAAAATGATCCAATTTATCTCTCTTTTAAGTTCAATCGGCGAAAATGCCCTCGCATTAAAATATTTAAGTTCGATCAACCTATCGAGCAATACAAGCAATGAAAAGACTATGGACAATGTTATCCAATTACAAGAAAGATTAATTCATTCCCTAAGTTCTCTAGAAAAATCCAACCTTCCAAATGAATTAAATTTGGACCTTAAAATTCGAAAAAAAGAAAAAAAAGTTCAAAAGCAAAGAGTCAACCAATTTAGCCCAAAAAGCTTTAGTACCAATAGACAAAGTTATGATATCATGAATCAATCTCTGAGTGATTCTAGCCCTCCAGTTAGCAGATTAAACCGAAATCAAATTATGAGCCAAAACACGATACCTATTACAAGCCAAGACCATAAGTTCATAGACACCACAAAATCAACGTCAATGAAAAAAAATTATGTACCAAAAAACTCCAATATTCAAATTTTGAATCCAAATATTCCATTTAGCTCAAATGTTCCCAATAACAGATTTAACCCAAGAACAACAACAACAACAACACAACCATTATCATCATCAAACAATAGAAATAATATTTTGGAACAGGGACCACCAAAGAAGCTTAATTTTAACCAACAGATAAATATATTGAATCCTCTGAATAATACCAATACCAATAGTAACACCAATATTAATAAGCCACAAATATTCCAACCAAAAACGATACGCTCAAATATCCCCATTAGCAAAACACAAAATAGACCAATGAACACTACTAATCCTTATCAAAACGCGCCACCAAAGCAAATTAAAATTAAACAGCCAATGCAAACGAAACCACCAAAAACTTTCCCCAACCAATCAAGCTTGCCTTATAACCCCAATCAAATACCAATTAAACCCCAAGGCTCAACAATCCCAATAACGCCATATAATCCAATGTCGGGCCAAAATAGAAATATTCAGCAAACTAACAAGCAGCCAATTAATGTCTTTAGACCAAAGCGCAACACCCAGAACATGATGCAAAATGAATATTCAATGATGAAACCACAAACAACACCCATGTCGACATCAAGAAACGTACCCAACCAACCAATTCGCGCCAAAACAATTGGAACTGTTAACACCACTTCGAAGCAAGAAATGCTCAGCCCCCAAACCAATAAAAAAAAGGTAATCAAAAAAAAGTCGCCCCAAAAGAAAGAAGCATATCTCAAGTTAGTATCCAGAGATAAAGCTGTTATCGTTCATATTTTTAACCAATTGATCGATGAACTATATAATAGATCATTACAAAACCCAATGCTCAAAAGAAAAACTGACGAATATTTGAAAAAAATTGTCGAATTATATCAATCATTAGAAGAGGATAAACTTTCACAGGAATTAATTAAAGAATTATTACAATTAATAGACATTATTAAATTAGGCAAATTTAACGATGCCCTGAATAAAGTTAACCAAATATGTAGAGGCTATAGCTCGGAAACAAAAAAATGGGGGATCGCATTGAAAGCAATTATTAGAGAATTTAAAAAATAATTTTTGTTGGTTTTTTTCATTAATTTTCTTAATAAAAATTGGTTTTTCTTTTCCTTACATCCATCCAGAATTTAACTTTACTACTTTGGGTTTTTTGTTTATTCATTGATCTGCTTGATTCATTTGAAACACTTTTTCTTGCTTTTTTTTTTTTTTTTTTTATTTATTCATTTATTTTTTTGATTTGATTTGATCTTATTAATTACAGCTAACTTTTTTTTTTAAATTTCATATATCTTTTTGATCAAGTAACAATAAAGAATTCTTTATCCTATTTTTTACGAATATTTATTATTTGAACAAAAATTTTTGTTTTTTTTTCAGTTGCGATAATGAAAATTTTGTTGATTTTCTTTTTGTTTAAAAACAAAAAAAATTTTTTTTTTTTACAGATTGAATTACATTTTCCATTGTTTGGTATTTTAATAGTCTTAAGGAATTAGGGTTTACCAAGGAGAAGCCTAGGATCATAGTTTTTTGTTATTGGGTTTAAATCATTTTAGTGCTAAATGATTCAAATCTTTCAAGAAATTCGATTAGTAAAATTTGTACCAACAATTTATCTCATTAATTGAAATCAATCCTTGGATTAGTAAAAAACTCAAACAATTTTAGAAAAAAATATTCATTTTGAGACAAATTTAAAAGGCTGAATTATTAATATGTAGAATTATATGTTGAAAAATATCTTTCTTAAATTTATTGCTAAATGAAGTTTAGTTTCAAAAAAACTAATTTTTTTGAAAATTAATAAATAAGAAACTCTGATTATTTTGATAAATTATTTCCACAAATATTTGAAATATATTGACAACAAAACTAGATTTATGAAAAGGAAATAATAATTGTTATTCTTTGGAAAGTTTTATTGATTATTAATCAGAAAATCTTGAAATTCTAAAATTAAAAAAATTCTTAAATATTGAGATTCTACAATGAATTAATATATGGCCAGAATATTATTATTTTGGGTTTTCAATTTTTAGATTTGAAAAAGTAATTAAAAAATACAATGTCTAAAATGATAATTTTTAATTTTGATAATTAGTGAAAAATGATGTAAGTTATGGGGCAACAATAATTTAAATATATTTTTTCGAAACACAAAATTTAAATTTTATATTCATAAAATTAAAATGATTCAAAAAGAATCAGTTTTTATTTGACATTTGCGATTTTTTAAAGTTCCTTCTAAGAATATTTTTTCAAAAATATCAAAAATTTATTTTATTTTGAATACATGTAATAAAAAAACGAATTTTTTATTAGATACCAAAACGCTATTAAAATAGAAAAGTTTTCTTATAGTTATTCCAAAGGAAAACAATTTACTTATCACGAATAAACATAAAAACATCAGGGTTGATGAAAAGATGATTAAAAGTAAAATTTTAGGAAGAAAAACCTCAAATATTTATTGTTTTTTGAGAAAATATTAAATTCTTTTTAATAATTTAATCAAAAAAAAATATTATTAAATTATTAAATTTTGAGAATGATGAGATTTTGGGAAAAAATGGATTGAAAGAAGAAATATCTTGAGGTTAATCATTGAAATAATGAAGAATCGTTTGATTCCATGAAATCAGAAAACGAATAATCTGTTGTTTTTTCAAAAAAGAATCAAAATGTGAACTCTGGTAATAAACTAATTTCCAAAATTTGGACATGGTTTCAAAGGTTGAAAGAATAACAATACTTCACTTTACCTTCAATTTGGAAATTATTTTCGTTTTACAAACTATTTTATTTTTTGTCTTTTTTTTGTTTTGTTTTCATTTACTTTTTCAAGGTTGGGTAATATTTTTCATTATAACTGGAATTTTTTTTACTGTTGTTGACAGAAGGTTAGTCTTAATTTTTTTTAATTGGAAAATTCATAGAATTTATCTTTGGTATTTTGTCATTTGATCTATCAACAATAGTTGGTGAAATTTCAACTATTTATCAATACAATTTTTTTTCGATTGCTAAATAAAGATCCCAATACTTCTGATGAATGTATCTGTTTAGATACTCTTTGAATTAGATGTCTCGAATTTAGTCGCTTCCAATTTCTCTCGTTAAGAGATTAGTTGAATTTTTCAACAAAAAATCCAATACAATTTTTAGTTTAGCTTTTTTAATTATTTTTGATAGAAAGATTTTGATTTTTTCATTTTATATTTTTTTCTTTTATTTGGATAAACATGATTACTTATAAAATCATTAAAGATCGGTTTACTTAAATGTGTTTTAGATTACGCTTGGAAAAATATAATAAATTGTGTTTTTTTTTTAGCCAATTTTTAATTTTGGGTGTGTCTAAATTTTTGGAATGGGATTTAGTTCCCGTAGTTTGGGAGAAATGGTTTAGTTTCATAGCACTTTCGAATATCGGTAAAAAGGAAAATATAAAATTAAAATATATCATAAATATACTGCCATTAAGTTTTAAATAAAAATTCGAAAAGAATTATCAAATTTAAAAAAAGGGGGTGAATCTTGTATTATTTTTAATTTTAAGGTGAAACACCAATTGTCTATTTACTTTTTAAAGGGGATTTATTAAATTAATCTCCCCTTTTTTAATAACAAAACAGCAAATATTTTAAATGGGTGTTTAAATATAATTATTATTGGGGAATCTTCCCAGGTATGATAATAATACATTTTATAGTGCAATCTAAAAACAATATTAATATCAAATTGAGTAATTATTTTTTAAGATTTTCCAATAATTGTGATTTTTGATAATTGTGTGATTATCAAAAAAAAAAAAAAAAAAATAGAAAAAAGATAAGAAAGTGAAGGAAGGAAAGAAAAACAGAGAATTATTTTTTAAGCACATATATGACATAAAACTAAAATGATCCAAATTCGTTTTCGTATGTTTGTATTCAACTTTTTCAGATGGTCAAGTTGAAAATTTATAAAATTGGGTATGATTCAATATATTCATAATAACAAATTTTTTATTCACATGTTTGTTAGACATATGTTTCATTGATAGAGAAATTGAAAAATACAAATGTTGATAAATTTGGAACGTTTTCTTTTATATCATATCTGAGCTGTAATAAACTCGTTTCTAGTAAAATGGAAATGCTAAAAGATACCACTGCTTTTTATTTCAAACCTTGAAAATTAGATAAAATCCTTATTTGGTAAAATATTTTCTTGGTTTTTTTGTTCAAATCTCAAAGTTTTGTTTGTTTTCTTTTTGTTTTTGAATCTTTTAAACCAATGGTTTTTATTTGCATTTTTATTTGTGTTTTTCTTTGTGTTTTTTTTTGCAATTTTTGAAAAATTGATAGTCTGTCTCCTCGCTAACAGCTTGTCTTTAGACATTTCCAAAGGGGTAGGTAATTCATTCGAGATTCTTCTTTTTTTTTGACAGACTTTGATTTTTTTCACTGGCTTATTTCTTCTGTTTTTGTCCCTTAATGGATTTTTCAACCTTTTTTTGAATTCACTGTTTTGAAGTTTGGACATGGGTGGAGAAATTATTGAGATGGTTTTTGTTTGATCATATCTCTGTGATTTCTTTTTAATTTTATTTTTTCTTGTAACGAGGTTTCTTTTTCTTGATCCAATAAATTGGATCGTTTCATCTTCAAAAATTAGTTTTGTTGGCTTTCCTTGTGATAATTTCCTTGCACTCCTTTTTAATTTTTTAATTTGGTTTTCTAGTCGTGTGTTCGTAAGCTCGAGCTCGAGTTTCTCTGATCTTAATTCGTTTATTTCTTTTTGTAAATTTTTGTTTTCAATTTGTAATTTCCTCTTATCAAACACAATTTGATTTCGAATTTCGTTTGAGTGTTCTAAAGCATTGACTCTTCTTTCAACATGATCTTTTGAGAGTTTTGAGAATTATAAAAAAAAAAATAAGAGGTAAAAAAATGAAAAAAAATGAATTAACGGTTATTTTGGGAAAAATTGTAATCAAATTATTTTAAGCTTTTTTACAAACAACCTTGAATTTAGATCAAGAAAATGGTTACAACGTATTGAATTTTATTTCCATTCTCTCTTTTTCAAGTTTTGATAGTTTCTTATAAATATGGCTTCAAATAGTTTTGACTTTGATCAGTTTTTATGGTTTAAACACCGATCGAAAAAAAGAATACAAAACTAGCAATAATAAAGAATTGCAAATAATTTTCAAATATCAACTTACTTTTCAATTCTTCTGTTTCTTTTTTATGAAGCTTTTTTAATTTTTCATGCAAACTTTCAAAGCCTCTGACACGCTCAACATATTTATTAATTTCCTCTTTCTGTTGATGGATTTTTCTTGTTAAAACCTCAATTGTTGACTGTTTGGTTTTTTTGCGTCGGTGTCTTGGAGTTTCTTTTTTTTTGTTCTTTTTTTGGTGGATAGAGACAGTGTCTGAATTCTGATTCTTTGGGTAACTCATGAATATTTCTGATTGCGAAATTAAAATGGAAAAAAAATAATTCAAAAATCGTTAATAAATTATTTTGGATTAGATCAAATTTTTTGCAAAGAGACGTTTATTTTACCGTGCAGTTTATTTATAGTTATTAGTATGTTTTTTACCAGTTAAATTTATAATTTGAAAAGAATATTTATCAAATTTATACAAAAAATTATTTTACTTAAAACTTTTAGTACAAATATTGTAATTTTTTTTTTTTCGTGAAGGTATTAAAGATTTGATATCACACCATTACTACATTTAAATAACCAGAGAGAAAAAGGTTAAATTAATGGACGTTAAAAATGATAATTTTGAAAAAAATATATCTTTTTTGGCTTGATGGAAAACATGTAAAAGTTTTTACAGTTTGTTCTTCATTCATCAAATTCTCTTCAAAGAAAGATTATTTGGATCACTATAACTTTTGAAAATAGAAAATACAAGTAATAAGATGAACAAATTTTTGCAGCACAAGTTTTTTTATTGATAAATCTAAATGTAATTTGTCACAACTGTTTTTCTTTTTTTTTTTCACTAGTAAGATCTCCTTATGGTTAATATTTTTTTGAGTTCAAATGTAATATTTTGAGTAGAGTGATGTTATGAAACGAATTGGATTATGACTAATTGTAAAAAGATATTAGTTTCTGAAATATAGGTTGAGTTTTCTTAACGATAAATTAATTTTTGTAATTAAAAAAAATTAATTTGATTTTGATTCATAATACTGATAAATATACAATCATCATTTAGAATATAGCGTTGAAAAAAATACTGTATCTGAAAATAACCCCTATCAAGATTTTTAATAGTTAATATTAGGAAAATTGTTGAATTATTTCTAATATAAAAAATCATTTTTTATTATTTAAGAATCAAACTTTTAAAATTATAACTCACCCGCTTATTAGAATGATTATTAATTAAAATTACACTTGTTCAAAACACCATTCAATCAATCAAAAAAACCAGAACAAATATTATCATTTTCGATATTCATAGCAAACTTCTATAAAACTCAATTCTGTTTCTAAATAAGTAGATCTACTTTGGCTATCAAACAATTAAATGAGTATTCTGTTTATATATCCCACTTTAATGAACTTCAGGTAGATTTATTACAAAGTTAATAAATAAAATTTGGTTAGTTAGAAATAGGATTAGATTTTAAATATAAACAATTACTCAACAATTAACCCAATACCCATTATCAAAAATCTTTTCAGGTATTATTTTCAAGAAGTTAAATAGATTATCGAACAATTAAAAAAGAAAAACTCAGTTATTTTGTGAAAAAAACACCATAACAACATTCTTTTCTCATTTTAAATCTTTTCAAATTACCATTTCAAACATGAATAGGCAGGTTTTGAAGTCTAGATCTGTTTGAGATTTCGATGATTTTTTTTTTTTCATTTATATTAAAATTCCAAATAAGTTTTTTTAAGTCATAGAATAGTTCAAAAAAGTCCATCATGAAGGTTGCGTGTCTAAAAAATTGTAGAAAACTAAACCCTTCTTCTTGATCCCAAGAGATAAAAAGTAAATTTCATCTATGTTTTGAGCAATATATCCCCCCCCCCCATGAACTTTTTTAGATTTTCCTTAATGAATATGACAAAATCATTATTTTGTCAAATATACAGTGTTATAAAAAACATGGAATAAATTGTATTAAATTAGATCGAATCGATTTTAGTACTTGAAAAAAAAATTTTTTTTACAAATTAAAGAAATATAAGTATTTTGGAAAAAAAAAATAAGAAAAGATAAAGTGGTAACTAATTTATATTTTATTCACAAATTCTCTAAACCACTTATCCCCACAAAGAAATCAACGAAACCCGATACACAAACACACCCAACACACTAGAATACACACTCTTGAGTTTTTAAAATAATTCACGTTCACATCTCACTTTTATTTGTTAGATAAAACCCTTTCCAGTGAAAAGGTCCAAGTTGTAGAGTGAATTACACGTATTAACAGGGCTTGAAGGGAGAGTAGAAGAAAAAAAATTTTAGATATAAATTTCAAAATTGAAATCATTTTCCCCATTTTTTCTAATTTTACGTTATTTTTTTTTTTTTTGATTTTTTTTTATGACCTCATTCATTGGCAATTTTTTTTTTATTACAAAATCCATAGTCTCTTGGTAAAAATGTTTTATTCTAATGCCACTGAAAAAGTAAAAATGTTTGTTGAGAAATTATATTTATTTCTATTGGGATTTTATTTTTTCTACAACCAAATATCAAAACGATCATTTTATTTTTTTCATAATGTCCCTAAGAATTTTGCTTTTTTAATTTTCAAGAAAATATATTGGTTTTTTTCGTTTTATTACAGGGGATGTCAATCATTGTTTTAATGTATATTATTCTAATTATTTTCTTGTATATCCTTCAAAAACCAATTATATAAAATAATTGATATTTAAAAAAAATGTTGGGCAACTTTGAACGAAACAAAGTTTATATAAACACACATTCACAGTAATTTACAGACTTAAAAAGGATAATTTCCCATTTCACAGTTATTCAACATTGTTAAATACCAATTATTATTTTTATCGGATTATTGACTTGAAAAATTCTATCTTGAATATAATGAAAAAAAAAAAAAACCAATAATATAAGTTTTAAAAATGTTATTTATTTATTTTTTCATAAAGAAAAAATAAGAATTTTACTCCACAAAAAATAAAATCGATTAATGTATATAATAATTGAAGAAAAAAATGATCAAAGTTTTTTTTTCTTTATTGATATGTGTTGATAATTAAGTTATATCTCTTTATCTCTAAGAATTAATCTTTTATTTTACTTTTATATACGTTTTTATCACTTTGTAAAAATTATAATTTTTTTATTAAAAAAAATAATTGGTCATATATCCCTTAAAAAAGGTGATCGTATAAAAACATAAATGTCTACCTATCACCTATTTTACCCAACTTTAAAACAAACCAATTGAAATTTGCATCAAAAAGAAACTGAAAAAAAAAAAAAAAATGAGTGTCTGTGATATCTCTGTTAATTTTACTTTAAACATAATTATCTAAATAAAAAATTATTAAAAAATTTAGTTCGTTATAATTTTAAATATTGAATCAAATTTTAAAGAAACATTTCAGAAAACTTTCTTAACCCACGTCAAAAAATTGGTTAATTTTAGATCTAATTTTAATAAAAATTCCAAATTATCAACATTTCCCCTTTAGCACCCAAAAACACTTTAAAGCCTATTAAATAAAAGATTTTTCTGAGATATTATATACCCATAACAAGCCATTTTTATTATTATTATTATTTTAGAAAACTGCTATCTGAACTTATTAACTTGGTATGCAAATTTAATATGATTTACAGGGCACAGAAAATGATTCAAGGGTAGCATTAGCACTGATTTCGAAAGATATTTATGCAAACATAGGTATTTGAAAAATAGATGGGACATTTTTTTTATCTTCACCCATTTTCCTTTTTTTTGATATACTAATAAATGCAAAGTTGAAAATTAAAATGGGTGTTGCCTTTTATCATTTATTGAGAGAAAGAAGTAATTATAGAAAATTTATATCAAAGTAAAAAATATAGAATGAAAAACAATTAAAATATATTAATATAAAAAACAATATTTCGATCATTTGTATGACCAAATTAAAAATTATCCATGTCCTGAAACAGGAGGAGTAAAAACCCGATAGAAAATATTATCAGCATAAATAAGATTCCCCAAACTGTGATTAATAATTGATATTCCACCGTCGTTAGGTTTTTTTTAATCTAAAAGACTGACGTAAAATCTCTGGTTTTACTCAATTTTTTTAAATTGAAAAAAACATAGACACGGCACCCAATAATGGATTAGTAATTTGTGATAACTTTCTGTTTACCTTTTCATTTTTTTTTTAACACAACAACAAATTATTTTTGAAGTGTATTTAATTGAGAATTAAAATTGCATTTTGGATCCAATTGGTAATAATCAACAGCATCTTTTAATTCTTCAACGATTAATTCTGGATCAGCATCTTTTGTTAATTCTATTGAGTTTGTATATAGATATTTTATAAATATTTGAATACTTTCTATTGATTTTTTTGTATAATCATTGATTTGGCTTAATTTTTTTTCACTTTCCTTGAGGTTATCAAATAGAAATCGGTATAAGCCACATTTGGCATATAAAACATAATTGTGAACTAAAATTTTGGCCAAATTTTCTTCTTTTTCACCCACTTCATTATCATCGTCTTCATCCTGATCAATTTTATCCAAAATTTTCAAATCCTTTGGTTCATCATCCTCAACATTTTCTTTGGCATTATCTTTTTCTTTGTAATTATTATCCTTATTTTTCAGATCTTCTTTTTCATCATGATTTTTTTTTACTAATAATTTGAAATTTTTGGATTCTTCATTTTGATATAACAATTTTAAATCATCAGAAAAAGAAATGTTAAGAAAAAATTTGAGATCAAATTTCTGACAAATTTCATCTATTAGTTCATAATTTTCCAAATAATAGCCAGTATAGACCCATTTTAAAAAAATATATATTTCATTTTCATTATATTGATTTAAAATATTTTCAATTTCTTTTATCGACTTTTTCAATCTACACTGCAAAAGTAATTTATGGATTTTGAATTTTTTCTTGGGGAAATTATTATTATTATTATTATTATTATTATTATTGTTATTGTTATTGTTGCACTTTAAATCTAATGTGTGATCACTGAATTTGCCTGTATTTAATAAAATTAGAAAATCTAAATTTCTCGTTGGTGATTGGTAATTGTTTGGATTAAATGAGAAAACGAAGTAATTGAAAATGGAAAAGGATAATTGGAATTTTTTATGTTTTGGAATTACCGAATCAGTCATTCTGATAATTTCATTATTCTTAAATGGTTTATCTTCCAGCGCCAGCAATGTTTCATAACTCTTACCCCACCCATAAAGTGTGTTTTGATCAGTTAGGGCAATTGTGGAAAAATAAGCTGATGCAATATCATAAAATTTGAGATTTTTGAATTCAGGAAAAGGCTCGAAAGTGTTGTTTTGGAATTTTCTTCCGTTTTGCTCTTCAGCACCACAAGTATAAATGGATCCATTTTGAAACAAAAGAATAGAGGCACGATATGTACATGTAATTTTTAAAATTTGTGAAGCTTCAATATTGGGAACAGCTTCGACTTGATTTGTCTCATCAGAGTGGCCTAATCCTAACTGCCCCTCTGAATTTTTTCCTAAGGCAAATAGCCTATTGTCGAAGGTTGTAAAAAAGCAATGTAAGGAAAGAGATGAACCAAAAACATCAGCGACCTTCTCACAAATTTTTGTTGGTAATTGTTGGTTTGGGAATTGTGAATTGAGTGTTTTTAATTTTCCTAGTTGTGCTGTTTTTTTTTTATGGTTTTATGAAAATGCAATGCTGGCCTTTGAAATTTAAATGGGAGAAAATTTTGGAAGGTTTAAATTTTTTACATGATTCCAAAAGATTTGTTTCAATTCGGATTCTTTGTTCGCTCAAAATGCCTCGATATTTATAACAAGAAAAAAGGACGAAAAAGATCAACTGGGATCCCTTTTTACAATCTATTCCTTTGTTCAAAACTTTATAAAATTGAAAAGTATCGAAAATGAAACTAAAATTTTTTCCCATTTATCCTTCAAAGGCCAGCAAAAAGTGATTTTTTAGTTGTTGAAATTAGTGAAAAAAAAATTAAAGTTGATGTGATGGTTTGAGATTTAGAAATTAGTTACGATTTTTTTTTTTTTAACCTTTGGATCAAAAAGAAAAAGAAAATAGGAAAAAGAAAAAAGAATCGAAAAAAGAAAAGTTTTTATACCATGAAAACAATAGCCATTTCCATACAAAACATTTTCATAAGAAAGAAAATAATTTGTGACAGCTGTGCAACATATTTTTTTAATTTTGATTTTTTTTTTAACAAACCAATTGCACAAATAAGCTTTATTGTCTTCAAGATTTAATCGGTTTTCTAAAGGGAGTTGAGAATATTGATTCTCGACCCCAACTGAATAAACTAATCCTGATCGTGTCAAAACTAAACCATTATCATTTCCATGATCAATTCCAATGATTGGATCGTTAACTTTTTTTTCTCTTTCAAGAAATTCGACTTTTTCATATCTGTTATTTTGAGAGAAGTTATAAGAAGAGATCTTTTTTTTATTTGTCCTGAATAATTGGTTTTTATTTATCCAAATAAAGATAGCTCTGTATCCTCCACATATCTTTCGGATGTTTCTGAAAGTTTTTATCTGGATTAGATTTGTTTTATAAAATAATTTATCTTCATTGTTTAAATATAGTTCTCGAGCACCACTATAAAAAGCATTGTTGTTATTATCAGTATTCTTAGTACGTTTACTATTTTTACTTTTCGTTGACATCTCTACCAAACTCAATAATAGCAAATAATCAATACTGGTAGTTGCAAAATAAATGGGAAAAAATAAAAAAGGATTGCCAATTTAACGACCATTAATATTTTGTGTGCTTTAAGTATTGAGTTACGAGACCGAAACAAATAAAACTCTTTTCAAAGATACCAATTTATGAAAAGTACTATAATCAAAATAGTGAGTACAAAAAAATTTAATGTGTGTTTCACAATTAAAAGCCATGTTTTTTTGTTATAGAAGACCTATACATTAACCAATCAAAGAAACTGATAATAAAGCTTTGAAAAAATATGGTATTGGTTTCTTAAAGTTTTATTATTTAAAAATAAATTCTAAAAAATAAAGGATCAAATTGTCAAATTTATCTCAAAAAATTGAGTTGGAATTTATTGAAAATTTTAATAATAAAAAAAACAAAAAATTTCGAAAAAATTGAGACTATTATGAACAATTTTCAACTATTTGTATGAATAATTTAAATTTTACTAAAAATAACCAGACCTTTACTTTCAAAATTGATTTGAACTTGGGCATAATATTTGGTTGTAGATTGGATGTTGCCTTGGTACAAGAAGTAAAAAAAGCACGGATAATATTTTGTAACACGGATAATACTCTCTGTGCACACACTATTTTGATAACTGAAACCTATTGCCATTTGTTGGATTTTATTATTAGTGTTTTAAATTTGAATATTTCAATCCCTTAGTATCACAGATTTGACGTAATTTCATCAAGTTTAAAAGAAAAGATTTAAAATGATATTGTTATGTTCATATATTTATTATTTTATTTACAAGATCCAATTTTGAATTATAATAAAAATTTCAAAATAGTCCAAAGATAAAGTAGTTATGTTTTTATATTTTTTTTTTGAAATTGGGCTAATAAATAATAATAATTAATTTTCGCTGTTTTCTTTAAATATTTTTATTTTTTTTTTCAATTGTTTGTCCCAGGAATTTTTGTACAATTATAGTAATTCAAAACCCAATAAACGGATTTACCCATAATAACAACCAAGAAATGTTGTTAAATTGATAATAAAATAAATCAAAAAATATTTACTTAGAAAAATATCATTTATTATAGACAAAATTTCAATAAATATTAAACACAGAGAAAAATGAAATTCATTTCTAAAGGATAAAATTATAAGCTTGATATGAATAATTTTCTAAAATATTAATTCTGTCAATAGAAAATAATTGAAAAAACAAAAACAAAAAAAAAAATGTTGAATAATTTTATTTAATTCATACCGAATTAAACGAAAAAAATTCTTTATTAGACAAAGCTATAGATCTAAAATTAAAAAAATTGTTAAATTAAATTTAAAATTTTATACAAAAGAGAATGGAATTTTCTTCATAACCAAGAAAAAAATATATTTTTATTTTTGAATTTTGTGGTACATAAATAATGGAAAAATAAATTTGTGAAAAATGTATCATAGAATCTAAATTTACCCAGATAGGAGAAAAAAATTTTGATACATATCTTCTTATTCAATTAATTAATTTATTTTATAATTAGATGTTAAACAGTCATAAATTCATAAAATAATTAAAAAAAAAATCATTTAATTATATGCCCCGGACTATTGTTTGGATAATTTAAATAAAAAAGTAATATTTTTTTTCAGAACTAGGCTAAAAAATGACAAAAAAATTGCTAGTATACAGAGATCATTTAATTAGTTTATACTTTAAATCAACTTATTGCCGTTTTTTTACTGGTTCATTTTTTTTGGCGATTTCCAAATTATGAATTATTGTTTTTTTTTTATTTAAAATAACTTTTTAGGATGTAGGTAAGAGTTTCTAATTATTAAAATTTGACGAGTTGTGTGATAATTCAATTTAAAAAAAAATATATTTAGATCTAGTTTAGGAGCTTAGACCAATTTTCAAAAAAGTGAAAATGAAAAGAGTCTGTTAATCCTCTTACCCATCCAATTCGAATGATGGTAACAAACAATAATAATAATAATAAATCAATTGTAAATTTCTAGGTCAAATTAATCATTTTGTTTGGGTTTGGTAATTTAAAGATGATTTTGGGAAATTCTGTATAAGAGAGATATTTTCAAAATTATTCAAAAATTTTCTAGAATTTTTTGTATTTTTTTATTATTTTTTATAAACAAAAATTGATTATATATTTGTTTATTTTTTTGGTTTTATCTTTTAATTATTGTTATTACCAAGTCCATTTCTAATAATAACTCTTACAATTTGCCCATTTACCTAAAATAAGAAAATTATAATACAGTCAGTTCCACTTTAAGGCACAAAATGCAACAAAATTTAAGGTAATATAGAAATCTCAAATTAATATACAAAATTCAGATTCTAGGAAAATAAATTGTCAAAAATATAATTCCAAAAAATGTGCTTTAATTGAAGATTTTTTGTTCCATAAATTTGGTTGAAAGCCTGTGCCTTAAAAGTGGAATTAACTGTACTCTCTAGGAGATACGTTCAGCCTAAATTAATTAAAAAATTCACATTTTGAAAGTAATCTACAATATTATTTTAATACCTGAACAAAAATGTTTTAATCTGAGAAATGTGCAAATAAAGTGGATTTTTCATAAGTGCTATTTGAAAAAAATTTGAAATAAATCCAATTCAATGGTAAATTTTAAATATCATTTCCAAATAACCACCTCTTAAATGAATTTTTTTTTCAGTTCAAACTAAAAATTTATTTTTAATTTTGATATAATCACACTACCTTTAAATATTGGAAATTTTATAAATAAAATAATTTGTTAAAATTCTTTCTATTAGAACCCAGTTCAGATTTTGAACACTAACATTATTATTTAGTGTACTTTATTGAACTCCAATAAATAAATAAAAAAAAAGATAAATTATAGGTAAAAAATACTCTGTGATTTTCTTTAGATAATTGTTGTTTAATTAAATCTAAACCCCATTATAACATTTGTACACACCCAAAATCAAAAATAGGCAAAAAAAAAAACCCAATTTATTGAATTATTTTCCAAACCTAATATAAAACAACATTTAAGTTAACCTAGTATTAATGTAATTATAAGTAATCATTTTAATCTAAATAAAATAAAAAAATATAAAACTCAAAAATAAAAAAAGGTATGTCCAAAATAATGAAACGAGCGAGAACAAAAAATGTATTGGTAAATTTGTTGAAATTTCACCAACAATTGTTGATCGATCAAATGATAAGATATCATCAGCCAATTATATGTTATTTTCCAATTTAACGAAATAAACACTAACCTTCTATCAACCATTGAAAAAAATTTCAGATCAAACGAAACAGATTATGTAACTGTAAAAAAAGAAATGAAAACAAAACAAAGAAGACAAAAAATGAAATATTTTCTAAAATCAAAATAATTTTCAAATTGAATTTAAAGTTCAGTAAAGATGTTATTTCCACTATTTAAACTGTGTCATAAATTTCGAATCTAGTTTACTAGTTATCAAAATCATAAAAAAAAAAAAAAGAAAAGAAAATTATACAAAATTTAGTTTTTACTTCGTAAATTAAAATTAAAAATCGATATATATATATATATATATATTTCTATTATTTGGATTGAAGAAATGCGATTCAACAAAATTATTACATGATTGATTCAATAATTTAATTTATTTACAGTTTTATACCCTTACTGTATTGTTTATAAGATTATAACATGGTAAGATTATAACTCATAAAATATTTTGTATTTAAAAACTGAAAAGAATACATTTTATATTAAAATTAAAAAACAAGAAAAAGAGAAAGAAAAATAAGAAATAAAAGAGAGTAAAAAATCAAAATAACAAATAAAAAAAAACGATTATTGTTTCAATTGATTGAAGGTGCAATGTTCTGTTATAGTACCTTGATAATAAAGAAAGATTTGATAAAATTGTGTTAAAGTTAAATATTTTCCATTAAAAATGGTTTGGGTATAATGAATGAATCAGAGACATCTTAATAGTTTGAATAGGGATGAAAACAAAAATATTCTTTTGAAAATTACAAAATTGAAAGTATTTTTTGATTTTTACTTTTTTTCTACTATTAAATTTTTTTTAAATTTTTTTTTAATAATTTTTTAATTAAAAGATCTAGAGCAAATAAGTAACAATATGTTATTTAAATGTTATTGAATGTGTGAGAATGGTTGTAGAGAAATATTTTTGATTTTGACTGTAATTTTCTTTGATCTTCAATCAAATATTCAAATTCACAGATCATTTTTTTTTCAATGGTTACACTTAAATTTTTAGTTTTTCCTTATTCAAGAAATTATCATAATTGATTGCATTTTTTGGTTTTATTTCATACATATGACCACCATTCTCCAATCTTTATTATTCTTATTATTTCTTATAAAATATTTTATTATTAAAAATAAAAAAACATTTGGTATTTGACATTTTTTTTGTGCAACTTTCACACAAAAAAAGAGGATTTAATATTATTTGTTTCAACATTTTTGAACTTTAGATCATTTAAGAAATTGAATACCACTAATAAAAAGTGTTACCATATTGAATTAAACTCATAATACCTACAAAACAAAGTCAAAATCCGAAAAAAAAAAAAAAAAAAACATTAATCAAGATAAACTTTAGAAAAAAAAAAAAAATCTAATTTTACCTCTTTTGTGATAGATTAAAACACCTTAAAAATTAAAAAATCCACTTAAACCTTTACATATAAATTACATTTTAACAAAGATACAAATTTAAATATGGAATGCGGTAAAAAATAGATTTTCAACAATTATAGATAAAAATAAACAGTTCTCCCCATTTAACCAAATTTTGGTAATAGTAAACGAAACATTAACAGTTTTGAATTTTGATCTCAAAGGGATATTAATTTAAAACCATTTTATAAATATCAATACTTTTGTTTGAAAAATGATTATTTTTTTTTAATTATTTGAAAGATTGGTATTCACCAAACCATTTTTTGATTAAAATTATTATTAGTCTATTAAGATATTCAGATCTCATATTTACTATTACCAAAATTTGGATCAATACAAGAAACTGTTTATTTATCTCGAAAACTGCAAAAACCCGATTTTTTATAACCTTCAAATTTGCACTTGTGATCTGTCCTAAACTTAATGAAGCCTTATTCAATTAAAAAAAATTGAATTTGTAAAAAAAAAAAACTTATCTAAACCCCAATTCAAAATTTTTAACACACCAAAATTCGATTTGTGAAAAAACAATCTTATTTAATCAATTCTCGAAGATTTACCAAATTATAACCATTCACAAATTGAAATGTTAACACTTTTTTATAAATTACAATACTCACAAAACAATAAATAAATAATTATCAATACAAATAAATCATGGGTGTGTTAAAAATTTTGGAGAGAGCAAAACAAAAAAATACATTGGTAAATTTGTTGAAATTCTATTAGGAATATTGATCGATCAAATGGTTAGATACTACCAACTAATTTTATTTGAGTTCTTCTATTTGGTACAACTCAACTTTAACCTAATATCGATGGTTGAAAAAAATTTTGATCCAACCAAACAAATTACGTAATTCAAACAATGAAATGAAAACAAAAAACTAAAAGATGAAAAAATGATTTTCATATTTTACAAAAATCAAAATTATCTCCAATTTCAATGAAAATGTATTATTGTGATTGTTTGGAACGTTTTAGCTGTATGGAAAATTTTGAATTTTAGTTTAATTAAAATTTTTTTTTCAATTTTGGAAAGAAAAATGAACAAATTTAAAAAAAAAATATGAAAAAATGATAAATTTTTTATTTTCAATTAAACAAATATCACGAAATTATTAGATTAAAAAAAAGAAAAAAAAATAAAGAAGGGAAAGAATAAGAATAATAAAAATAAAAATAAAAAAGAAAAAAAAAATATAAATAAACAAAAAAATAAATAATAGAAAAGAATAATAATTGTTATTTTTTGGATTTAAATCTCAATTCTCTTTCACGGTTTTCTAATTTTTCTGTTAATTTTTTTGATTGTTCAATTAAATTCGTACAGGAAAGTAGAAAGGAATTAATCTCAATTTGATTATTAAATATTGTGGTAATTTGGTTAATTGTCAGAGAGATATCTATAATTGATAACAAAAAATTAATTAAAAAAATTTGTTGTTGGGCTAATGTGGTACAGATATGGTTTTCTGCCATTTCATAATTCTTTCTTTTGAAATCATCATTATTTTTATTTAAAAGGTCTTGAAGAAATTGTTGACTTTCTTGAGATGCTCTTTTTTTTTCCAAATAAGTAATTCTATTTTTTTCGATGGCGTCAATTAATTTGGGATAATTCGAAAATAACTGTTCAAATTTTGTTGGGAAATTTTGTTTTAATTTATATATTTTTTGTTTAATTTCAAAAATTATATCATTGTTGCCGTTGCCGTTCTCGTTCTCGTTGTCGTTGTCATTCTCGTTCTCGTTCTCGTTGTCATCCTGGTTTTCATCTTTTATTAACCTTTGATTATTTATATCTTTTATATCATTAAAAATTCTTGGTAAAAAGATTTGATTTTGAAATAATTCATTAGTCAAAGGGGATTGTTGAAGTATAAATCTTGGAAACTCTCCACGGGCTAAAGATTTTGCCTTTTGGGTGATAAATAAATATTCGTTGACAAATGCTTTATATAATAAGATGCTTTGAATGAAAAGTTCAACAATTAGAAAATTGTTTGAAGAATTAATTATTCTTTTAGCTCTCGACCAAGCTCGAATTTGTTTTTTAATTTGTAATTCAAGGTCTTCTAATGAAATTAGCTCATGATTAAAAAATTCATTATTAACATTATTGCTTTTGATTTTCTTCTTTTCATTTTTCTTTTTATTTAAATTATTAAGACCACTGCTACTCTTGTGTATGCTATTGCTATTGATATTGTTAATGCTATTACCATTGCTATTGTCATTGCTATTGCCATTATCATAATCATAGTTATCGTAATCATTTTTATTCTCATTCTTTGGAAAATTAATATTAGAGTTAGTATTGTCTTCAGGATCTTCAAAAGTGGAATTATTTAAATAATTTTCAAAATCCGAAGAAAAGGAATAAATGCTATTTGAGTGGTGTTTTTTCTTCAAAGCAAAAGCAGAATTTAAAGACTTTTTTGGATAAGTAAATTCAAATGAATCGTTTCTAATGTGACTAAAACTTCTTCTTGGTGTATTTGTGATGTTTTTTTTAAATATATCTAAATCTGATTCACCAGCCGTTGAAAAATCAGTTGAAGTAAATCCTTTATTGAAATAATCAAGATCAGAATATTCAGATTCATTATCTCTAAATTTTACTGAAGTTGAACCACAGGATAATTGAGATAATGCCATTGAGCTTTCGAAATCCTTTTCTGTGGAAATAAAATTTTTTAAGATCATATAAAATTTTTTTCTGTCAGTAGAAAAATTTAAGACTAACTTTGATAATAATCTGATAATATGATCATCAATATCCTCCTGATCTAAATTATTGCTATTGTTATTGCTATTGCCATTCCTGTTATTATCATTCTCATTCTCGTTCTCATCCATATTATTATCATCATTATCATTAGTATCATTATTGAAGCTTTGATTAAAAAAAATGAGATTCTCTTCATTTAATTTTATATTTTTTTCTTTCTTTATTCTTTGTTTTTTTGAATTAGAAATTAAATTAGAATAAGAATTTGTTAAATAATAACGTGTTAGATATTTTTTTTCTTTTGCCCCCCCTTTCGTATTGTTGTTATTATAATCATAATCAATTGTTTTAAATTTCATTAAAGAAAAGTCCGCCCCAATAATTGAAGATTTTAATAAATTAGAGATATTTTCTTGAAATTGTCCAAAAGTGGATAATTGGATTAATTTATTAAATAGATTTTTTTCAACACCATAGTTTTTTTTTAACGATAAATCCAATCCTTTAAAAAATGTAAGTAAGATTAATAACAAGTTGTTTTTAAATTCATCTATGCCATAAATAAAATATTTTAAAAAAAAATTCAAAGTTTTTGAAGTATAATCGGGGAAAAAGTCTTTAATAAAGGCCAATTTTAAATTAGAAATAAATACATGTCTCGTTAAAAAAATTTTCTTTGAATATTTTAATAAAATCTCTCCAATGTTATTAAACCCGTTTTCATTTGCTAATATTGCAATTATTCCGGCAATTAAAAAATAATCTAATTTATTGACTAAATCATCGTCATTTTCCATCTCTTCTTGGTATTTATCATCATCATCATAATTTTCTTCTTCATTATCATTGCTATTCTCCTTATTATAACCATCGTTTATAACTTGCACTTTTTTATCATCATCATCATCATCATCATTAATATTAATATTAATATTTATTGAGGATGAAGAAGAAAAATTTAATTCATTGCAAAAAATTGGAAGTAAGGTAATTATTGAAGAAAAAATCTTTTCTTTAATATCTTTTGTTATTAATAATTCTAAATTCTTATTTAAAAGTAATTTAGAAATTAAAAAAATCGATATTTTACAAGTTTTTGAATAAACAACAAATGGTGATATTAAAGAAAATAATTCAATATCCTTATCTTCCCAATCTTTCGGTTTATGTGACAATAATTGGTTCATTAAATTCTGATCATTATTTATAATATCTATTAAAAAATATTTAATGATTTTTAAGCAATAATAACTAGTATTTAAATTGATTGATAACAAAGTAGGTAAAATTGCCCAAAAAATTGGATAATAATTGATTAAATTAAAATTTTCAATATTAATTTTTTTATCCAATACATTCTCATTATCATCGCTATTACCATTACAATTATCATTATCATCATCATTATTATTATCATCATTATCATTGCTATTGTTATCATCATTATCATTTTCATCATCATCATCATTATTATCTTGATTTTCATTATCAATTTTTATTTTTTTAATTTGATTATTTTGAATAAATTTCTTCATAATTAATTCAAAAGTTTTCAAAATCTCAATTATTGAAGAAAAATATTGAGATTTAGTTTCCAAATTTTCTTCTGAAGCTGACAAATAACAAATAAAATAAGAATCAATTAATTTTTCTATTTTTTCATCATTTATATCAGAATATAAAATTCTAAAAATAAACAAAGATTTTTTCGTATTTTTAATGAAAAGTTTATTCGATTGTATTTCATGACATTCCGAAGTTCCCCATTTGAAGGCTTCATTACACCATTTTTCTTTTAAATTAAAATTAGTAAAATTAAAAAATGAAATAATTTTGTAAATAAAATTTTTAATATTTAAATCATCCCAAAAATTTTTAAAATTATAATTTTCGATAAATTTAATAACCTTTCGTTCTTTTAATTTATTCGGAGTATTAATTTTTTTAATATTATCAACTTTTTCTTTATTTTCATCCTCATCATCATCACCACCACCACCATTATCATTATCATTATCATTATCATTATCATTATCATTATCATTATCATTCACATTGTTAAAAGTATTATTAAAAGTTAATATTAAATTAATTAACAATTTTTTACAATTTTCATTAATAATATTTGATTTATGATCAATGATAATAAATATAACATGCAATAAAAATGGTAAATATGTGAAAAATATTTCGATAGTTTGCTTCGAAATTAATTCAGTTAGCAATATTATTGAAACATGCAATCTTCCTATTTTAATTGGATTATTTAATTGAATTTTCATTGTTTTAAGACCCCTTTTGAAATATTTTTTATTTTCTCTTACAGATAATGTTGCAAAAAAGGATTGTACAAATTCATTTCTAGTGTGAATTTTACTAGTTAAGGGATAATATCGTTTTTTTTGGATTTTTAGATTTGGCAATTTTATATTTAACTGATTTTTTATCGGTGTATTCAATGGGGACACTTTCCTTTCACTGCCTCTTCTGCTCCTAGTTCGATTTCTTTTTTTTTTTTTATTCTTTTTTTTTTTTTGAGTAAACTTTGGAGTTTTTTTATGTCTTTGGGAATTTGATCGATTTCTTTTATTAACAACTTTCCGATTACTGTTCGCATTTAATTTGAATTTGTTTGGATTGTTATCATAAGGAAGTATTGTTTTTGGTGATAATAATAAATTTTTAGAATCATGAAATAAATTATGATCATTTTTATGATTATTGTCCTTTATTTCGATTTTCAAATTTTTTTTTTTTTTTTTTTTTTTTTTTTTTTTTTTTTTTTTTTTTTTTTTTTTTTTCTTTTTTTTTTCCTTTTTTTTTTCCTCCCATTTCTTTGTTCATTCCCAGGTCCTTATTATTGCCCTTTCCCTTGTCCTTGTCTTTTTCCCTTTCCTTTTCCTTTTCCCTTTCCCTGCCCTTGTCCTTATCCTCATCCTTATTCCTTTTTTTTACCTTGCCTTTTCCATCATCTTCTTCTTGATCTACAACTTTTCTGTTCCCAACTATTTGATTATTGTTCCCCTTTTCAATTATCTGATTAGTTTTTTCTTGGTTATTAAAGGCCAATAAAATGCTGTTTTCTTCAACTACTAAATTTATTTCATTTAATAAAATTTCAATTATTCGGGGCGAAAATTTAAAAATATAGCAAATAATTTTTTTACAATTAAATAGATGATTATTAATTGGAAACCAAACTCCAGTGGTTAGTAAAAATTCAACTATTGCAAACGAATTTTCTAATTTTTGAATAGTTAAAATAATCCAAAGATTTTCAATTAATTTTGAAAAAATTTCTGAATCATCACAAGTAATTTCAAACAAATATTCTAATATCGAATTAAAGACGGTGACTGTATGGTAATTTTCACGATTATAGGTTAATTTTTCGATCCATGGATTTAAAGAAATTAATATATTTTTTTTTATTAAATATATTGAATTTATATGTTGCATTTTATTATTCTTTTTATTGAGAATTTCTAAGGACAAATATTTTTTTAATAATTTTATTGATATTTTTGTTGCCAAATTTGGAAAATAATTTGCAAATAGATTTGACATTTGATATTGTAAATTATTAGTAGTTATTTGGTTAATTTCTAAATATTTATAAGAATTTTGAATTTCGTTTTTTGGTAAAAACTTTTTGAAAAATTCTTTACAAATCTTGCTAATTTTTAATTTAATTTCATTATTCGAATTATTAATGTGTCTTAATAAAAAGCAAATTAATTCTACATCAGTCAAATTTATTCTTATTTTTTTATTATTAGAATTATAATTTTTATCCTTTTTGCTCCTTTGTTTGTTTTGATAACTGTATTTGTTTTTATTATAATCATCATCACTGTCGTCGTCTTCATCTACTTCTTCACCAACTTCATCTTCGTTATCATCATCATCATCACCAACTTCATCATCGTCGTCGTCCTCGTCATCATCACCACCACCACGACCATCATCATTATCATCATCTTTAAAGTTTTCTTCGTCTTCACCATCATCATTATTTTCGACTTTTTTTTTGACATTCTCCTTTTTATCAACATCATAGCTATTTAACAATTGATCCAAAATGACTAAAGTATAAGAATTCGAGATTATTTTTATTGAAGAATAACTAAAATTTAAATATATTTTAATCAATTTTTTAGAATTCTGTTGGAAAAAATTTATTAAAGATTTTTCACCAATTTTATGTAAATTTATATTGTCAGATCGTAATAATTGATTAATCCAACTAAACACTAAATCATCTGAATTTAATCGAGAATTGTAAAAATAAGGCCCTAATAACAGAGAAGAAATGCATTTCAAAGCAACAAATTCAACAGAGTTTCTTTTCACTAGATATAATTTTTTATATTCTAATTGCTGTGATCTATTGTCTTTATATAATTCAAAAGAATAATCAACAATTTTTTTCAATTCTCGGGTTTTATTCAATTCTGCCTTCTCACCAATACCACAAAACTCTAACATTTGCAAAAATAATTTCTGTCTAATAACAGTTGATATGGGGCTTTTGCATTCAAATGCTATTTTGGAGACCCTGCCAATTAGTAGGCAATAATAATATCGTAAAGGAATCAATTCCGTCATCGTATGGGTAGTGTTTGGTTTATTAAAATGGTTATATAAATCTTCAATGTATTTCAAAGTATACTTTTGAAAGTTGTGGATTTTTAAATAGTGTTTGATTTTCATTTTTGATAAAATTAATTGATAAACGGCAATAATCTCTGTCACTAATTGATTCCTTCTGGTTAAATCGGATGCCTTTTCCTTTTTCAGTTGCAATTTTGATATCAATGAATTCATGGTTTTAATAAAATCATTGATTAAAAATTCTGGATTCATCAGTGATAATGTAAAAATAGACATGTTGGAGATTTTTTTATTATTTGATTCCAACAATGGCATAATTATATTTAATAATTCATTAAATTTTGGTAGTTTCGGGGTTTTGACTTTGGTCTTATTTAAATAAGTTTTGGAACAAAGCCCAATCGAAAAAATTAATTTCCATTCGCTAATTTGAAACAAAAATTGGTTATAATATTTTTGTTTTTTTTTATTTTGATTATTTGTATTAGTATAAATATTATTCTTGTTATGATTTCTTATATTCTTATTGTCGTTATTGTTATTGTCGTTGTCGTTGTCATTATTGCTACTGTTTAATTCCTTTAAGTTATTCAATTGAATTAATTTTTCAAAATTGAAATCATTTTTTATTTTATTCCAAGAATATTTTAGTAGATATTTGGAAATGTTATGTGATTTTTGAATTAATATTTTTATAATATTAGAAAAAAATCTAATCCACCATTCGTATCCTTCAATTTTATTGATTAAAACCAAATCCTTGATCAATATTTTTGATATTTTGTTGGAATTTAATTCTTCATTAAAAATATCCTTTAAAATTGATACAGGTAAAATTTGACAATGATCAATGGAAGTTTTTGTTAAAATATTATTAACATTAATTTGATCATCTTTTTTTTCAAAAATATTGATCAACGAAAATCTTTTTTTGTTTGTTTGTTTTGCTTTGGTGTGATTATTGTTTTTATTAAAATTGAATTTTAATAAATTTTCTAATTCTTTTAAGTTTTCTAAACATTTATAAGCCTGCTTTCTAATTTTTACTCTAATTTCACCTAATAAAAAAATTAAAACTGCTTCAATTTTTTCGATTTCTTTTTCAATTCCCATAATATTTGGATATCCTTGCCTTTCTTTTATATTGCTATTATTATTATTATTATTGTTGTTGTTGTCGTTATTATTATTATTATTGTTGTTGTTGTTTTCTTTTATTAAAATTGAATTAAATAAAATTATCATTTTTCTTAAAAATCGAGTGTTGTCTATTACTAATTCTACACTTTCATTTTGAATTGAAATTAAAAATTCAGAATATTTACTTATAATAATAAATCTTAATTTAGATTTATTTTTCATTAGTTTTAATAAAATTCTTTTTGCTTGTCTTGATAAAAATAAATTTAAGTGAATAGTTAAATTACAAATGTTTGAAATAATTTTTTTATCGATATTTTCAATGAAAGGTATAATTTCAATAGTTGTTATTAATAATTCAACAGAATCAGGATCTGTTAAAAAATTTGGGATATCTTGAATTAAAATATTTTCGTCACTTTCAGAATTTTCTTCATTTTCAGAATTATTACTAAAATTGGAATTATTTATATTATTAATAATTTGATTAACCTTTTCATTTTTTAAGATAAACGAATTTTGGGTAATTATTTTATTTGAATTGTTTATATTTTTTTTTTCATTTTCAATTTCAATATTTTTTTGATTATTATTACTTAATGTTTCATTTAATTTTTTATTTTTATAAATAGTTTTCATTAATTTTAAATCTTCACCACATAATTGATAAGCTCTATTAAAAGATGTTATTATTATTTCTTCAATTTGATTTTTATAAGTATTAATTATATTATCATAACGATCATCATCCTTATTCTTGTTGTTATTTATGTTGTTGTTGTTGTTGTTGTTGTTGTTGTTGTTGTTGTTGTTGCTGCTGCTGCTGTTGCTACTGCTGCTGTTAAAAGGATGGTATTTTTTTAGAATGGCTATCAATCCATTAATAATAATTAAAATTCTTGGTAAAGATAATTGAGTAGACTTGGAATTAAAAGAAGAAAGAATTATATTTTGTATTACATAATTTAAATCCCAATTAGCGATTGAAGAAAAAGTAAATTGAAGACTAATGTAAGAATTTTTATCAAACATAAATTTTGGAATTTTTTTTTTCACTCTAAATAATTTTGTAGAAATAAAATCAATTAATTTTAACATTTCTGATTCTTTAATCAAATTTTTTGGTAATAAATACATTTTTAATAAATTAGATACACAGTTAATACCTTCAATTCTGTGTGATCTTTCTTTAAAAACTTTCAAACATTTTGGTAATATTTCTGATTTACTGCGCATAATTGTTTGCTGATCGCTACAACATACAATCGCTGTGGCAAATTTACAGCCGTAAGACCAAGTTTTCCGATCATTTGCCAATCGTAATGCTTCGTTATATAAATATTGTAAATTGTGATACCATAAAGTATAGTCTAAATCTTGGAATTTTTGTTTTTTTGAAGTTCCTAATAAAATGTAACTTAAGTTATTTGCTAATTCGGATTTCAGTTCTTTCGTGTCTAACGAATTATACAGATTTTTAATTAAAGATAAAAATTTTGTACTTAATTCCAATCCATATGGTGTTTCCACATCTAATGTGACATATTTCATTGAAATGAAAATAGGTAACGGTGAAGTTGATAATTTTTTATGAATTAATGTAAAAAATTGATTTGAAATTAACTTGAAATTTGCTTTACATAATTGCCCTAAAATGAAACCATAATATTTTAAGATTTTTTTTCTGTTTTCTTGTAAAATATTTAAAAAATTATACATTTTTCCAAATTGTAAATTTAAATTTGGTATAATAATAATTTTTTCATATTTATGGATTCCAATAATACACATATTAAATAATTTTTCGATAATAATTGCTAGTAGGCCAATCCCCCGATTGGAAATTATATGCTTAATAGATTTTAACAATAAAAAATCAAAAACAAACTATAAGAATTATTATAATTTTTAATGGAAAGAAATTTGAAATTAATTGTTAAAAGAAAATGAAATTGTATTAGATTTTAGCATTATTTTTTTTTTTTTAAGGAATCAAGATGTTGCGAAAGGAAATTGTTTAAAATATTTTTTTGTTTCTTTGTTTTTGTTTTTTGGATGAATTTGAAATTAAAAAAATAAAATTTTCAAAATGAGAAATGCATAATAAAGTAATTGTGTAATAGAGCATTACTGTTCCTTAAAAGAAATATATGCAATGCATTAAATAACTTGAATTGTATAATAAATTTCTTATTGTGTATTAAAAAAAAAAATTAATCAATATTGATTTGTATATAACAATTCGATGATAAACTTAACAATTTGAATAATTAGAGGATTTGACAATATATTTTTCAATTCACAATGAAGTTTAAAACATTGTGATTAATATTATAAAATTCCGATAATCTGTAATATCACGATATTAAATACAATCCGTGACATTCTATAAAATCCCAATAATTGTCTAAAAATCATGATAAATGCCAGAATATCATAATAAAAATGAAATTGTGATATAATAGTTGATTACTTTTTTGGCAAATTCAATAATATTTTTAAAAAGAAAAATATTTGTTTGATCTTCAAACTGATCTTGAAAAAAAAAGTTATTCTTTTAAAAAAATATCAAAAAAGATCTAATTCAATCAAGTATCAGATCAAGATTTTTCATTGTATTTTATTTTGATTTTGTTGACGGATTATTGATTGTAATTTATTTTTGAAAAAAATTGTTTAAAAAGAAAAATATTTTTTTTTTATTTTTTCCCATTTTTTACCATTTCCATGCTGAATTTTCTTTCTATTGGAAGAAGAGTTATAAAGGAAAAAGAGTTGTGGTTGCCACTTGTTAATACCGAGATACTGGAACACGAGAGTATAAGTAACTTGAAAAGAAAAACTAAAAAGCAAAGAAAAAAAATATCAAGGGTTAAAAAAAAAACAGATCAAAAAGAAAAAAGAAATGACAACAATCCAAAATCCTACCTCTTAAATGAGTATTCATGATCAACTATCAAATTAAATTAATCAATAGTATCGTAGTTGTGATTTTGGGTGTTTTTAATTAAATGATATCATTGTTTAGATTTTTTTTTTGATTTTTTACCAATTGTTTTTTATAAACTCCTTTTTTGGGGTTTAATTATTTTATTTTTTTCTTTTTCTTTTTTTCTTTTTTTGCTTTCACTTTTTAATTCTTTTTCTTTTTAAACATAAAAATAATTCGTGTGTGTCCTTCTCATGAACAACAATTAAATCTTTTATTTTACACTTAAATTTCCTTTTAGAAATTTAAGTAAAAGGACACCTAGAGTTTAATTTTACACTTCTTCAATAATAATAATAATAAACATTTTTTTTTTAAAATTCATTTATTTCAATATTATTTAATAAATATTAATCAATATTTTTTATTAATTGTTTCCAAATAAAAAAAAAAAAAAATAATTCATTTACAATAAATTAATTTCAAAAGAATTATTATTTATAAAAAAGTAATAAGATTTAATTCCCATTTAAAATTAAAATTGGTTATATATGTAGTCATTTTAAAAAAATGATAGCAAAAAAAAAATACAAAGGTGTATATAAAACAATTGAAAAAACTAAATAATACTAATATTATGTCAAAAAATGGTCTCATCTTTGAAATGTGAGGGGACTTTTTAAAATTGTCAACATTAAAATGAATTCATTGAAATCACAGAAATCATAAAACCCCAAAAATGAATAATTTTCGCTTCCTATATCTTTTTTATTTTAAAATTACTCAACGGGGTATAAAAATTGAAAGGGTTCCATTCTATCATTTTTTTGGTAATTTTTTTTTGAAAACTTTAGTTTTTTGTTTTTTTATTTATTTAGGAAAACAAAAAAAAATTAGGAATAAAAAACAAAAAGAATTGGTCTGAATAATGTAATTGGATGAAATTATTGTGGTGTAAAAATAGACATGAATTTTCAAGTAATTTAGAGTCGATAGATTATTTGTTTGAAAATGGAAAAAATAGTTTACATTAAAAAAGAAAAAAGAAACAAAAAAAACAACAATAATAAGAATTGAAGAAAAAGAAAAACATGAAAGTTTCCACTCAAAATTTACTCAATATAAAAAATTAATACTCAGGGTCAATATTCTTTTTTAATTTTTTTAATTTAATCTTTTTCTTTTTTCTTTTTCAAAAAAAGTTTTTATTTGATCTAACTTTTGTGAAATTTTTGAAACTAAAATTTAATTAAATATAAATATTCATTATTTTAACCACCCCTTGCTTTTATTTTTTTCTTCTTAATTTAAATAAGGGAAAAATGTTGAATGATTTTGAAAATAATTTATTTGGCAAAAAAATGTTTTTAGCAGAAGATGACTTCTGCTCCTTTTATACCTTTACTACTGCTTTAACTATCATTTTAAAAATAAGTACCAACTGGTTTCATAATTTGGTATATATATATCTATATTACTTTAGATCCTTAGTCTTGATATTCGAAATAAATTTTTAAATAATCGATTTCGAAGTAGTTTTTGAAAATTTCAAACCCAATCATTTTCAAAATTCTTTTTACATCAACATTATCGTTGTTTAGAAAAGGTGCTCTCGGGATCATTATGGTTGATTAATAAAAGAACTATTTCTGAGGGTTGTAATTTTTTTTTTAATCAATTGACCAAAAAATGAATTTTTTCTAATTTTCTGGTTTCTGTGATTTCTGCTATTGATGTGATTTCTTTTATTTCTTTGATTTCTTTGATTTCTTTGATTTCTTTGATTTCTATGAATTCTCGTAATTTTTGTAATTCCTCCGATAAATGTATTTTCTGTGATTTCAATGAATTCATTTTAATGTTTACAATTTGAAAAAATTTCCTCATATTTTTGATATGAGGCAATTTTTTGAGAAATAAGTACTGATTAAAAACTGTATTTAAAAATGTTTTGTCACAGTTTTTTAATATAGGAATAAAGAGGAAAAGGAAATTTTAAAAACAATGGGTGCTAGTTTGTGGAATAAAGTTTATTATCATTTCATTATTTGTAACAACTTATAGATTTCCTTATCATGGAAAACGAAAAAGTTGGTTTCTGTTATTTGACCAATATTTATTATCTTGTTTTGGAAATGATTACTTTTCTTCTTGTGGTTTTGGATCATAAAAACTACTTTTTTTTTTCAGATAGGAATATTTGAAATAATTCAAGTTTCAGATATAAAATTATTTTTGCTTTCTGTACTTTTTCTTGAAAGGAGATCAATAAAAAATTCATTAAAATAATCTTAACAATTAAAAATGGGTATCTGTGATATTGAACAGAATTATTTCCAGAGTTTTTCTTGGAACCAAAAGGAAATTAAAATGCAAGGTTTTTGTGAATGCCAAAAACTTTCTTTTGAATTTCTACATGTTTAAAAAGATTGTTGTGCAAAAATCAGTTTTAATTTATTATTTATTGATAAAACAATTTTGGGTGTTTTGTTTTTTTTATGTTTCATTTCCTTTTCTTATTTTGAATAAGTTTTATTCGTTTTTTTTTTTTTTTTTGTTTAAATTTTTTCTAGGGAAAGTGATCTGTTAAATTAAAAAGCTGTTTGAAAACGAAGACCAAAAATTGTAATGAAGAAGTGATTAAAATTGTCTGTTTTGGAAAACAAAAAATCGCAAGAGCATATTTTTTTCCAAATCTCTTTTTGGATCAAAAAAAAAAAACGAAAGAAAGCGTGTTTTTAGATCTTGTGGGTAAATTTCAAAAATTTATCTCAAAATAGCTTGTGGGCTTGTTATTCAAGACGTTTGTTTCTTTAAAAAAAGAATCCCTTTCAAGAGATAGCAATTAAAAAGGCTATAATCTCAAAATTAACAAAAATTGTGGTAAAAAAAAAGAATAAAAAAAGAAAAAAAATCATGACTTACTAATTTTTGCAAATCATCAGCGTTTTGTTTAAATTCTTTTAATTCTTGATCAAGTGTAAGTTGTCTTTTTGTTTCAATAGAATTAATCAAATTTGCATTTAAAAAGTAGGTCAATTTATTTGGTTCTTGAATGAAAACAAAAACAATTAGTAAAAATTAAAAAAAAAAAAACAAAAAATTACTGAACGCGAATTGGGAACTGTTTCTTTTTTTTGTCCATTCCCCATTTAAAAAGCGAAGTCAAAATTTGAGACGGGAATTTCCTAGACAGTTTGGTTAATATAAATATTGTGTTTCCCAATTCTGTAAATGTTTTAAATTTGAATTGTTGTAATGGGAAAATTTTGTTCTAGTCGATACAGTGGTTTAAAAAAGAAAAAAAAAAATGAGAACAAAAGAAACGACATATTTAGAAATGATGTGAAAGGGTTTAAAAAAGAGAAAGTCGGTTTATTGAAGAGATTTAATAAAGAAAAAAAAAAAAAAAAAAAAATTAATAAATTCAGGTATTTGGAGGCTTACAAAGCTACAAATTTGTTTTTGATAAACATCAAATAAAAGGCAAAACTCATTTAAAATTTTTTCAATAATATAGTGTTGGGTATTATTCATTAAAAAAGTTTTTCACCCTGTTTGTGGCTTTTCCTTCAAAGAAAACTACAAATTCTGTTTTATTTATTATCTTGTATCAGAAAAAGAAAAGTAAAAAAAATGTTTTGCAATTTTCTCACTCAAATTTTCGACTTGTATGTCAAGTTATATTTACAATGGGAAAGAAGAATTTATGATTTTTTATTTTGTAGACAACAAAATTTAAGAGATTTTTTCAGACCAAGAAAGTTGAAAATTGTGGATATAAAAAAAGTAGATTCAACTGCAAATTTAATTTACACCTTTTTTCACTTAGTTAAAAAATATTTTGTACTATCAAACTTGATACCAATAATCTGGGTTATGAAGAAATTACTTATTCAAGGTACAAATTTGCTAACATAAAATGGTGTTAATAATAAAATCAACTTGATTTTGAAACGATCAATGTTTCTGTCTTTGTGCATAATGTTTTTCAATACTTTTCTCAGAAAAAAGTAGAAAATTTAGAATCTAAATGATTTCTAAAAGAGGTCTTTGTGTGAAAAACCACTGTTCTTGCAATTGTTATTTCAAAAGTTGTTTTTAAAATAAGTAAAAATTCAATTATTAGCAAAAGTAAAGTTGCTAAAATAAACCGTTCAAACTTTGTAAAACACATATTTTAGATGAATAGTAATACTTTTTTTTTCTTATAGAAGACCTACAGATTAAATGATCAACGAAACTGGTAATAAACAATAAATAAATATAGTAAATAGGTTTCTGAAAGTTTTAAAATGAAAATAGAAATTCTTAAAAAAGAAGGATCAAATCTGATAATTTATCTCAAATAAATAGGGTACATCTTTGAGAAATTTTTAATATCAAAAAATTTCAAAAAAAAAAAAAAATTGAGAATATTATGAAAAAAAATTGAACAAATTGTATTACAAATTTAATATTTACTTAAAACATCAAGAAGTTAACATTCAAAATATTTTTTTGTTGTAGATAGTCTCTTGGGTACTAACTAGATGTTATATCAAGAATATGATGATTAAAAAAATACTGATTTTATTTGAAGCTTCGTTTACAGGTATTTGAATTTTAAATAGGAAATTTTTTTAACTTCGGCAGCAATTTCCCTTTTTATATATAGTCACAAATTACATCTTACTTCTTTGAGAAGTCTATTTAAAAAGGAAAAATCTGGAAAAGAAAGTCAAAATTTTTTCCCGTTTATAATTCAAATACCAGTATATGAAAATATAAAATTTGAAATTTTAAGTTAGACAAAACTTTTACTTCAATTATCATATCATCCATCAAGTGAATAAAGTATAATCCAGATATAACCAACATTTCAGAACTTAAAAGTCTTTGGGGCTTTTGTATTTATTGATGTAAGTTATACCATTATTTTTGAAAGTCTCTAATAAAGAAAAAAAGGTATATTTAGCTGTAAAAAATTTTAAATAGATAGGACAAGGAATTTTAGTTTAATTCAAATTTAGGATATTTATTAAAATAGATAATAATTAAGTATTTGGAAAACACTCTATTCCTCTAAAAAAAAATAAAAAAAAAAAAAGAAAAAAAATAACTGATGATCAATTTTCTGTAACCGTTGTTTTCCATGATTCAAGGATATCAAGTAAAATCAATAGATTTTACTATGTTTATAAAAATTCTGGAAAACCTAAATAGGTGGGTATTTTTTACTTTATGATGTAATTTTATTATTATGTTAAATATTGATATTTTCATTTTTTTTTCTTCATTTTTTTTATTTGATAAAATTTTCTTTAATTACTCCTTTCTCTCAATAAATGAATAAATATTATTAATAGTTCAACTATTATTTTTTTTAATTATATAAAAGCTCAAGTTTTTATAAAGTGAAAAAAATAAAGGTTTGTTTAAAAATTACAAAATTAGCCAAATTATCAAAATATATATCCTGAAGTTTATGATAATAATTAAATAAAATCAAAATTTTCCAACTTTATAAACAATCATTGAAATTTAGAAATTATTGAAGATAATTATAATTTTGTTTCAAACTTTTCATTCAATTAAAATAATTAAAATTTGTGATTAAAGAACTAATCCAATAAATATAAATTTGAATCAACATAAGCATAAAATATTTGATAATTTTCAAAATAAAGGTTACTTATATATATATTATTTGTGGTTGATGATAAAGATAAAAAGACTATTTATTAAAATTTCCCAATAAACATTTAAGAATTAGTTAAAAAAGTAGAGTGTTATAAAGTGACAGATCTTTTTTTTTTTTTCTTAATTCTATTATATTCTGTAAATATATCGATTTTTGGAATAAACAGAAAACTCAAGAAAAACTAATTACGCTTTTCTATTATTTCAAATAATTAGATAAAATTAAAGGTTTTTATAAATTTTTTTAAATTCTGGAAATTTTATCAGTTATAAGTCGAAATTAATTATACTCCCTTGATACTATACTGACAAATTCAAATAAATTTTTTAGTTCAATTTGCATTTTTGTAATCAATTAACTCAACAAATAAAACAACTCAAGATGACAAATCTTTTTGAAATCAGAACGGTTTTTACAAAGTTTCTTCTCATTTAAAAGAATAGTGTTTTTTAATCAAAGATTTTTGTAAAAAAATTTTGAAAAACGGAAAACAAATTAAAAATTTTCTGATATTTCTTTGAATTTATCAGTATAAAAAAATTAATTTTTTAGCAACTGTTTGACATTTCAACACAAAATTAAGAACGAAAATATTTAACTAAAATGTCTGAATATTTATAACTGAGCAATTAAATTTGTCTCAAAATGTATATTTTTTTTGAAAATTCTTGTTTTTTTTTACTAATACAATGGATTATTTTTTTATTTAGAAGATCTAGTTTTATTTGGATAAAAGAATTTTTAGTGGCATTCTAACTATAGTCCATGAATATAGTTTTACTTCAATAGAAACCTACTTTTGTCTAAGTTTTCTTAGTATCAAAAGATAATCCCTTCACTCTGAAAAATATCCCAAATCCTAAGTTTCTTAGGTGATTGAAATATAAATGTGTTTTGTTCTCAATTGTCTTTCAAGAACGACAAGAGTATTAAAATTATAAGAAACAGTTTCTTTATTGGACTCAAACTTCTATTTTGATAAAAGTACTTATAGAATTCTCTAATCAAATATTCTCAAAGTAAAAGGTTTTGTTATCTAATTAAATCTTTGGAGAAAAAGTCCAAAATATTGTTGGGTTTTAACAAAAAATAGCTGAAAGTTATGTGTAGACTTTTTGTAAGTTTAACAATTCACACAAGCTTAAAATCAAAAAATTTGACTTTAGCTATTTATTATTTTTTCTTTTTTTATTTTTATTCTTGTTAATTGAACGAAATTTATGAAACACCTCAACTTTATTTTAATTACTTGTTCTTTTCTTCCGTCGATTATTCAATTTTTTGTACTATTTTTCCGAAGGCATTTGCCTCAATTATTTCCTTTGACATTAGTTGTAATAATTTTATGTTATCGATTAGCAAGGAATTCTGTTCCAAGTACTTTCAAAAGAACAACAATTACAACTACAACCCACACCAAAGCATCAACTATCAAAAAAAAAAGCAAAAATCAAAGCTCAAAAAATCAAAACATACAAAAAACAAAAAACCAAAGCCCACAAAAAGAAAAAGAAAAAAAAAAAGGAAAAGAAAAAGGAAAAGGAAAAGGAAAGGAAATTCCAAATCAAAAAAAAACAAAAGAAAAAGAAAAAGAAAAAGAAAAAGAAAAAGGAAAAGGAAAGGAAATTCCAAAAACACAAGATCAAGGCAGCAAGCTAGATATCTACAAATCGAATATTCGAACCAAGGTATTATTTGGTGTTGTTCCAGGTGTGTTTTACTTGGTGTGTACAATTGTTCTTCAATGGATTTGCCGAGTCAAAATGACAGAGTTCAATGCAGGCTTGATGTCTATTTGCTTCACCTTGCTTGTCGGCTTCATGTTTGATGTTCTCGGCTTGAAGTTTATCATTCAAATGATCTTGGTCCTCAGTGCGAATATTCCTTTGATGCTCTCATATTCTGGATCAACATACGTGCTGGCACCGAAATTTATTGAGGTTGTGCTTGACACGCCGCACACGGCGGTGGACATTGGCATTTTTTACAAGATTTTCCTTCTCGTCTTCCCTCTTGTTTGCTCCTTGTCAATAATAACCATTCCCAAAAAGCTTTACAAAAGCGCTTCTGCGCATTCCCTGATCATCAGCGCAGCAGTCATTTTTTTACTTCTACGAAAGATCAACCCCATGGGTGATCCAGACAAACAAGAGTTCCACATCCTCTCAATCGTCTTAATTTTGCCATTCGTTGCGGTGTCCTTGGTTGTTTTCCAAAGGATCCAAAACGACATCCCACAAAGCAGATCTTATTCCTACTTTAGCGGGATCACACTTTCCGTCGTTGGACTCGTTGGGCACTTCCCAGAAATGTTGGCTCTTTTCATGTTCCCGTTGATCTTAAACACATTTATTATTGTTTTTTTTAAAACCAAATATTTGAAATTTATAACCAACAGAATTACAAGCCAGAAAAATAAGAGGAAAGGTCAGAAAAATAGAGAGAATACCTTCACACAAATAGATATACCTTATATCTGGTCAAAAATTTTTAAACCCAAAAATACAGATTCAATCGAAATACAACTCCTATTCGCACATATAATTTGGTGCGTTTTAGCTTTTTGTATAAGATACATCTATCGTGATTTTTTATAAATTAGATTTGATATATTACGCTCAATATTTTCACCAGTTTTTAAAAACTTTGTTTATAAATATCATCGTATTCATTCGAAAGTAATTTCAATCCAATCAGAAATTTTTTTAAAAATACTGCCCAACTAATTAATTTTTATTATTATTTTTGTATTGGATCATTTGATTAATTTGATCCTTTTGCTTCTTAATTTTAATAGGCATTTTTTTTTTTAGTATTAATATATAAATATTCTTGTCTTGTTTGAAATTACTTATATATATATATATATATATATGTTCTATCTCTTCTAATTTTTTTTTTTTTTTTTCTTCTTTTTTCATATTTTCTAATTTTTGATTTAACAATAATTAAACAATTTAATGTCTATCACTAATAAATACATTTGATTGTGAAATTCATTTCAACTATTTATTGAAATCCGAAATTAATGAATAAAGGGGTATTATATTAATAAAAAAATAATAAGGTATTGCTATTTTAAAAAAAATTTATATAATTTTTACATTTTTTTAGATTGGTCTTGGTTTTGTTATTGCTAAGTTTCAACTTTTAATCGATATTAATATATATAAAACCTGATAAAGTGGTTTTCTGGAATCAATTTTTAATAAAGTCATTTGATCAAAGTCTGACTAAAAAGGATATTAAGGGAGAATTATAATAAGCATATTTGGTTGTGTTAAATGTTTTAATAGATATTTTTCACAACTATTTTGTAATACTTTTTGAAAACAACAAAACTTTTCCAGCACGATCATGAAAAAAATTTTTCAAAAAAAAATTTAATATTTGCTAATTTTTCACTGATAAATTCAATTTTCATAAACATTATTGCTTAATAAAAGATCTTTGATTAACAAATATTTTTAACAATATTTAACAATTTTAAATTTAAAAAATCCAATTTTCCAGTAAAAACTTTTTTCAAATTTAATCGTAAAAAATTTTAGAAATTTTTTTTTTCGGTAGGAAATTGTTATAATAATATCATTCAAAAGTATCTCAAATTTAATAAGTATCTTTCAAACGGGAAATCGATTATTTTAACTATTAAAGAATTATTTATTGATTTAAATTGAAAAAAAATATGTTTTTTATTTTTGAATTTGGGAAAACCTTGTTACTTTGGTTAGTTTTTTTTTATTAATTTTGAAATTAACCGAAAATTAAATAAATTTTCAGTTTATTTCTCAAAGTAAAAATAAAAATCATCCGTTAGCTTTTCCAGGGTTTAAAAAAAATGGGCAGAATCTTTGGTTATCCTCTATTCTTCTGAATTCTCAAAAATTGTAGTTAACTTTTCTAGGGTTTAGTGTTTATTTAGAAAGCCAATAGATTTTTTCTATAAAAAAGAAAAAAATAATGGGTTGAATTAAAAACATCTTTTTTATTCTCTGTATACTCGTATTTTGGAACAAGTGCCATCCGAAAATAAATCAAAAATCCAACGAAATGATATAAACCCTAGAAAAAAATACATCTTTATATCGGTTTTACAAAATTTCACTTGTAGTGTAAAGTTTTTTACACGTTTTTAAGAATACTTAAGGTTGACAATCACTGAAATTAGAAAAAAAAATATATTGTGAAGGGTATGACCACTTGTTAATTTGATTCTAATCTGATCGATCTTAGGCTTGGTATGGGTGTTAATCGTGGTTCAAAATGGAATTTTTTGATAATTTATTTTTTTTTTTTCAAAAATCCAAATTAAAGAGTGTAAGAAAAAATTGTTGGTAATTGTTCAAGAATAACTTTTGAATTTTGGGTTATCAAAGGAAATTTTTATTTTCTTTGTAGTCAATTAACTAAAACCAAAAAATATAATAAATTTATTATAAAAAGCTCCAAAAAAACCAAACTTTATTCAAAATTTCAATCAAAAACTCACAAAACCACATTTTTTATCACTTAACTAGCAACGATTTATTCTTACACTCTTTAATTTGGATTTTTGAAAAAAACAAAATAAATTATCAAAAAATTCCATTTTGAACCACGATTAACACTCATACCAAGCCTAAAATCAATTAGATGAGAATCTAATTAACAATTCACTACACCCTACACAATATAATCATTTTTCAAATTTCAGGGACTGAAAACCTTAAGTTATTATATATGTACATCGAAATATGAAAAATCAATCAATTCTCAATGAAGAAATGAGAGTGCTGAGAAGTAACCAATCAAAATCAAAAAAACTGCAGACTGGTATTCGTGAGTTAGGTATTTGAAGATAAGTCAACTTTATAAAAACGAATTTCAAATTTGAATAAATCATTTTTTTTGTTATTTCTAATTACAATTTTCATATTTTCTAGATGGGTATTTCAAGAGCAAAAGATAAAAAAAGAAAATTAACTGGCGGTAAAAGAAAGAAATGGAGATCAAAAAGACAAGCCAGAATTGGAAGACCACCTGCAAATACTAAACTTGGACCAAAATTAATTAGACCAGTCAGAACTCATGGTGGAAACACCAAATATAGAGCCCTTCGTCTTGACTCTGGTAATTGGTCTTGGGGATCTGAAGGTTTGTTTAAAGATCTTTTTTTTGCTTTTTTTTTGCTTTTTCTTTTTCTTTTTTTTTTTTTTTTTTTTTTTTTTTTATTATTTTTATTTTTATTCTTTTTGATTTTTTTTCCTTTCAAAACCTTTCCTGATTCGTTTCCAAAAAAAAAATTTAAACTCAAAATGATGATTTGTTAAAGATTGCTTTTTGATTATTAATTATTTCCTTTTTCTTTTGTAAATTCTTCCAACATTTAAAACAAAATTCAAAATTCTAATTATTTCATTAAAAAAGCCATCTCAAGAAAAACAAGAATCTTAGATGTTGTTTATAATGCATCAAACAATGAATTGGTCAGAACCAAAACACTTGTCAAAGGAGCTATTGTCATCATCGATGCCACACCATTTAAACAATGGTACAAACAATTCTATGGTGAAAACATTGGTGATAAAAAAATCAAAAAAAAAGAAACAGAAAAAAAAGAAAAGGAAACCGAAGAGAAAAAAGAAGAACTCAACCCAAAACAACTTGTAATCAATTACAATTTTTTTTTTTTTTTAGATTTTTTTTTGGATTTTAAACAACAAACTTTTAATAAACTTACTTTTTTTTTAATTTATTTTTCTAAAAACCCAATTTCCTTATTTATAAATCGCACACCAACAATTTTCATTTGTTCCTACTTACTTGTTAATAACAGAGACAAACATGGAAAAACAAAAACGAAAGAAAAAAGAAAATGAAAAAATACATCCAAAAAAAAGTTAAAAGAAGAGAAGGACACGTAATCAGTAAGCAACTCGTAGATCAATTTAAAAAGGGAAAATTATTTGCATCCATCAGTTCAAGACCAGGACAATGTGGTCGATGTGATGGTTATATTCTTGAAGGTGCCGAACTTGATTTTTATGTTCACAAATTAAAAACAAAAAAAAAGAAATAGATTGGTTCGCTTTATTATTAGTCTTCTTATTTTTGTTTCCTCAAAAAATACGATTAAAAAAAAAAATAGAAATACAAACAGTTACTTAGAAATTTTAGAACAATTACATTACCCTCTCAAAATATTCAAGAAAATTAAAGAATTTATATTCAAATTTTTTTTTTTATTCTTTTTTTTTATTTATTTACCTTTTGTGTTTGTGTCTTATTTTTTTTGAGGAGAATTTTATTGAATTTTTTTTTGAGAGTAAATTTTCAAATTAAAATCCACTTTTGTTTATATTTAGCTTGTAATATCTTATTAAAAAAAAATTTCATTTAATTTTAATAATTCAAGTCAATTTTAAGAGATATCATGGATTAGTTATACAAACAAAAATTTATTGCATTATTTGACTTCAAAAGTATTTTGGAGACATAAAGTGTTTTCAAATGACTGAGGATCAAAAAGTAATAAAAATGTTTCTTTTTTTTTTTATATTTTCAAAAAAACTGATATCAAAGTTAATAAATTTGTCTATTTGTTTTTAAATCATTAGTTGAACATTTTTTGCAATTAAAAATCTTTTTTAGATTTTAATAAATTTAAAAGATCTTTGATAAAAATATTATAAAAGTATAATTAAAATTGATCACAAAATAGTTTTCACTGAGCTGTATTTACTTGATAAACAATACTAGCAAAGAAAAAAAAAAATTGATAATTTCAAGTTAGACAAAACTACTACTTCAATTATCATTTCATGCCAGTTAATCGAGTTTATTCACAATATAATCAACATTCCTGTTCTTAAAAATCTTGAGGCTATTGTATTTATTGTTGTTAACAGTACATCTCTTTTTAAAAGTCTATAGTCAAGAAGAAAAAAGTTCTATTTTGGGATAAAAAATTTTTAAATGTGTACTAAAATGAATTTTCTTTAAATTCAACTTTGGTGGTATTTTTTTGAATAGATAATAACTAATAGTTTAGAAAACACTCTTGTCATCTAAAAAAACTCTTATAAAAAAAAACAATATCTGATGATAAATGTTCCGAGTCCTAGGTTTTCCAGAATTTAAAAGAATAGGGTAAAATCAAAATTTTTGCTCGATTCTTTTGAATTCTGGACAATCAAACGAAGGTGTCCTTAGAGTGCCACCAAACGTCTTTCTTTTCTCGGGGTTTTCTCTTTTATTTGTGAAGTGTTCTGGGTTTTTTTGAGGTTTTCTATTTTATATGTTAAGTTTTCTAGGTTTTTTACTTTTTGAAATAAACCGAAAATTTTAATAAATTTTCTGTTTGTTTCAAAAAGTAAAAAAAAACTAACTAAAATCTATTGCTTTTCCAAAAGTACTAAAAAATCAAGAAGGAGCACCGGTAGTTTTCCAGAATTCAAAAGAATTGAGTAAAATGTATAATTTTAATATATTCTTTTAAATTCTGGGAAAGTTAACTGGAGGGTATAATAGGTGTCTAGCTTTTTCGGGTTTAAAATAATGGAGTAAAAACCAAAAATTTAACTCGATTCTTTCTAATTCTGGAAAACCTAACTGTATTTTTTTTTTTTTTGCTTTTTGATGTAAACCTAAAATTTATTTACAGTCGTTTCAACTCAGGTGTGAATCGGCAACTTCTCATTCAACGGTTTCCAAAAGTTGAATGAGAAGTTTCCGATTCACACCTGAGTTGAAACGGCTGTAATTTTCTGTTTATTTCAAAAACTAAAAAAAAACTAACGGAAAAATCAAAAAAAAAAAAAAATATTTTTTCCAATTTAAAAGAACAAATAATTCTTTCAATATTCCCAATAATTGATAAACAATTCTAAAGATAACGATTAAATTTAAAATACTTTTAAAATATAATAAAATTTTCTCTAAAATGTGACGTAAAAAATTTTCAAATTTTGTTAATATTAAATTGAAAAAAAAAATATTAATATAACCTTGAAAATTAGATTTTTTAACTTAAATTGTAAAATGTATTGATAAATAAGTGTTGATCCAATATCTTTTATTATACAATAGTGTTTGTTATAAGTTGAGTTATTAAAAAGGGTAAAATTAGCAATTTTTTAATTTTTTTTGAATAAAATTTTTCATGATCTTAAAGTGTCAAAATGGTGTTAATTTTTCAATTTTTATTTGATGAATTTGTGTTTTTTTTATTAAAAGTGGATACTTTCCAGTAGGAAAACAAATTTATCAAATTGAATTTGAAAATTAAAACTTTTTTTTTCTCACTTGTCCATTGGTTAAGTTTGAATATCAATTATTTTTTATTTTTTTAAAAAGGTTGTTTAAATGAAAAACTTTATTACTATTTCAAGAAATTTAATTGTACATGTAATAATGTTGATAATTTCAGATGTATCAATAAAGATCAATTATTGTTTAATACTGTCATTTTTTAGATAATTAAAAGATATACAGTCAGTTTCACTTTTAAGACACAAACTTTCAACGAAATTTAAGGCACAAAAAAATCTCAAATTAAAGCACAAAATTTGGAATTTTTTTTTTACAATTTATTTTTACTAGAATTTGAATTTTGTACCTCAATTTGAGATTTTTATTGTGCCATAAATTTCGTTGAAAGTTTGTGCCTTAAAAGTGAAACTGGTTGTATATATATATAAATATATATATTCAGTTACTAAATATTATTTTGATAACATAATGAAAAAAATTATTATTTTTATTATTTTTTCTAAAAATTAAATTTCTTTGTATAAGCAGTTCTATAATAATAATGTCAAAATAGTCAAAATATCCAAAAATTTTATAAAGTGAAACCTTACTATTTTCTTTTTGGTTGATGAATAATTATTCAAATTCTTAATAGTTAGTTACCTAATACGAATCTACAAGAATACCATTTAAAACAATTACCTTTGAAATAAATTTTGTAATTTAAATTGTTATTAATGTATTATAAGGTCTAAAAAATTATTAGAAATTATCTCTGAAAGAAAATTTTATAATTAAAAAATGTATAAGTGCTTTCAATGGAAAAATTGCGTCAAAAATGATTTCTTTTTTTTGTGATTTTATTTTTTTTTCAAATTTATCCAAAAAAATTATTTGTAATTGTATTTTTGGAAAAGTTTGTATGAACATTAAAAATTCCTATTTTTAATAGATAAAGTATAACATTCTTTATGGGGATAGTTTGAGTTCCCCTTTATCTATAAATATGATCTAAAGACTTTAAAGAATAAAATTTTCATTAGAAAAGATAATTAAATATCATATAAACCTGGTGTATCTATAGGTTTCTCATCAATAAATATATATATTTTAAATTTTAAATTATTGTTATGTAAAAAAAAAATAGAAATAAAAACATAAATAATTTTTTTTTGTATTTTAAAATTTGGGGGTCTTTTCAACAAATAATTTTTTAAAAATTTAAATGTTTTGATTAGTAGAAATCGGTTAAAAAATATTTTTTTGTTTTTTTTTTTTATAAATTTTTAAATTTTGGGTTTTTAACAATAAAGATATTAAATAAACAATATTATTGAATAAGAGACCAAATATCAAAAATTAAATTCAAATTATGTATTAATTAAATTTGATAAATTCAATTTTTACAAAGATTTTTACAAAGATTTTTTTCAAATTTTAACCGGGGTTAAAATTAAAAAAAAAAAAATTGTTAGAAAGATTCATTTATTATCTTTAAATAATACAATAATTTCCACTTTTAAGGCATAAAATTTCAACAAAATTTAAGGTAAAATAAAAATCTCAAATCTAAGTATAAAATTGAAATTCTAGTAAAATAAATTGTAAAAAAAAAAATTACAAATTATGTGCCTTAATTTGAGATTTTATTGTGCCTTAAATTTCGTTGAAACTTTGTGCATTAAAAGTGCAACTGGCTTTATTTATAAAATAATTTCTTTTTTTTCTTTTTTTCAATTTTGGGGTTTAATTATTTTCTCTATTAAAGAAGATTTTTTTGATATTGTACAAATGTAATAAATGAAAATCATTAACATTTTTGGTTTTTTTAGGGGATTTCTAATTATTTGCTATTGTTTCAAATTGTTTTTTTTAGAAAAATAGTAGTATTGAATTATTAATTATTTTCACCAATAAAGAATTTTCATTTTTCCCTTGTTTTGATATTTATTGAAATTTTATATAAAAAAAGATTAATTATTTATATATATATATATATATATATATATATATATATATATATATATATATTTTCAAATCCATTTATTTATCAGACATTAGAAAGTTTTTTTTTAATAATTATTTTAAAACCAATGCAATGTGTTATAAATAACTATTATTCTAATAAATTTTCAAATTTAAAAAAAAAATGTATAAATAAAAATTCTTTTAAAAATATGGATAAATGAATATTTTTTATTTTTTTTTACCAATATCAAAGAGAAAAAAAGAAAATAACATAATTACCTTATGTATGAAAGATTTTGGTTTTTTATTAGAATTTAAATCCGGCCAAAGAAAAAAAAGAAAATAATTTTTTTAGTAAATGAATATCAAACCAAATCTTTTACTTTATATTTGATGAAATTTAGTCCAATTCCAATTATATATAAAAAAAAAAATTCAAAAAATTCAATCTAGTGAAAAAAGTTGAACAATAAAAATAATAAACATGAATTCAAATTTTATAACACAGAAAATCCAATTTTTGAAAAAAAAAAAAATCTTATTTAATCAATTCTAGAAGAAATACCAAATAAGAAAATGTACAATTCGAAGTGTTAACAATTGTTTATAAATTACAATACTCAAAAAACAGAAAATAAATAAGTATCGATACTAATAACTTATATTTGTGAAAACTTGGGAGAGTGTAAAACCAAAAGATATATTGGTATTTTTTTTGAAATTCTATCAGTGTTATTTATTAATCATAAGTTAAGATACCTTTAATTAATTTTATATGAGTTCTTCTATTTTGAACAACTTGACTTTAACCGAATATCAATTTTTGAAAAAAAAGATTTTGATCAAACGAAAAAAATTACGTTATACAATCGAAAAAATTAAAATAATAAACTAATATATGAAAAAATGATTTCCAATCTTACAAAAATCAAAATTATTTCAATTTCAAATGAAATTGTATTATTGTGATTTTTGTAAGATTGGAAATCATTTTTGGATTTTAGTTTACACGCTATTAAGTATTTCAACTCGTAAACAGAATTTATTCATAAGGAAAAAATTTAATACCAAACAAAAATAAACTAAATTCCAAATTTTGGACACAGTTTAAAAGATTGAAAGAATAGTAACACTCCCATTTACATTCAATTATGAAATAATTTCGATCTTTAATAACTTTTTGGTTTTTTGGATTTTTTCGTTTTTTTCATTTCTTTTTCAAAGCTGGGTTATCTGTTTTGTAAGATCAATTTTTTTTTCAACCATTGTTATATTATTAATGTTGAGTTTAGAAAAACAAAAAAAAAAAAAGATATTAATTGGTTGTATTATATCCTTTGATCGATCAATAATGATTGATCAAAGTAAAATAAATTTATCAATACATTTTTTTTTCATTTTTTTTGAACAAATCAATTTTTTTTTTATTCGTTTTATAATTTTTTTATTTCTTTGATTTGAATATAAATGATTACATATAAAAATATGAATATTGGGTTAACTTAAAAGTGGTTTGTATTACGTTTGGAAAAATATAATAAATTGTGATTTTTTTTCCGATTTTTGAAATTGGATTTTTATTGGAATTTCCATCTCTAAATCTCTTCTTGGTGTTCCATTTAAGATCACCAAATTTAATTTATTAATAATAAAGATTTTATCTCAAAAATTATCATATTATCAATAGTTTTCTACTTTTAACAAATTGTAACTTATTTGTGAAAAAAAAATAATAATTTTCGCTTCTCCTGAGAAAATACAAAAGTAAAAAAAAAAAATTATTTATAATACTTTATCGATTCATCAAAAAAATAATCCAATAAAAAAAAAAGAATAACAAAAAATAAAGATAATCTAATTTATTTAAAAAAAATAATATAAATTTGTATACAATTTAATTTTTGTAATTTGAAATGGAGTATATTTATTATTTTCAAATGATAATTCAATTAAATATATTATTATAATAAATAGATAGATCTAAAATGTATCTAAGATTAAGAATTTTGATTGAAAAATTCAAAACAAAAATTAGCAATCAAAAAATAGCAATTTCAAAAGACTAATTCTTATCAAGATCTCTGATAAACTCGATTATATGCTTATTAGGAATTTTTGCACCAAGAATGAGCATTTCGAGAGATAAAAAGGTGTGAGGAAGGCAATAAACGCGGAATTGCACATCCCTGCCTAATGTTTGCAATTTGTCTGCAAAGTAACTGGCGTCGTCTAATAAGGAATCCACTAGGCCTACCTGTATTAAGCACTTTGGGAATTTTTTCAAGATTTCGTCATTTGTCAGTATTGGCGAAATTAATTGGCTTTGTTTAATGTTGGAATCTGGCTTGTGATAGCTGTTTAAACATATTTTCAATACAGACTCGGACATGAATGGACCTTCGCAAAATAGCATTCTGGAAAGGCTATAATCGTCTGATAAATTAATCACTGGGTAAGCAAGTATCGCTGCGTCTGGCAAAAGTTTATCATTGCCTTCGGAAATTAGTTTCACGATCATTGAAACTAATAAGTTGCCGCCTGCGGAATCGCCCGCTACCACAACCTTGTATTTTTTTTTGGTATTCACAAACAAAGAGAGGTTTTCTAAAAGCCATCGGTACGCTGTGTACACTTCCATTAGTGGTATTGGGAATTCTCCCTCTGGTGAGTTTGTGTAGTCGACCGATAAAATCGAAGCACCTGCTTTTTTACACCATTTTTTTAAATAGGGGGAATGTGTATAGGAGCTTTGAGAAATGAAGCCGCCCCCGTGCACATTGAAAACCACGGTGTTGTTCACCCAATTTGGGTTGGAGTGGCTTTTAAGCGAGTTGTTCATTGGGTATTGGCTTAAATATCTAATTTGAACAGAATCTGAAAATTTAATTCTCGAATAATAATTTAAATTGTGATTTCTGTTGTTGTTGTTGTTGTTATTGTTCTTAGCTATACTACCCTGACTGTTTTTGATCTTCTTACCATTATTCAAATTCTTCGTTTGTAATGAGTTCTCAAGAAAATAGGATTTTGGAAATGTGTTAGCTGGGATCCAAAATAAAAATTCATGAGGGACACGCAAAAGAGGGAAATACACAAAAAAATGGGTTGGCTGGCTATCCATTAAATTAAAAATAAATTGTGTTGTGTGCAGAGAAGCCTTTGATTTTGATTTGATAGAACAAGCAAGTTTGTGGCAGTGCTGGGGCCTTAAATAAATGCAACCAAAATAAAGAAAATAGGAAATAAGTTTTAAGGTCGAATTTTTGATTTTGTCACAATACCTGACTGCTGCCCAACTTGCGTTTAACTGGTGGACAGTCTTTTTCAAATCAGAAACCCATTCCAGGATATGAAACACATCCCTAGGAGAGGTTAGAAATTGAAATAAGGGGCTCAACTCTTTTGGGAAATCCTTTTCTTTTTGGAACATTGCTTCTTTTGTATTGTGGTTTTTCTTGAAGACAAGATCTTTTGTTGCCAGTGGTTTGCTTGAATCCAAATTTCCAATTTCAAATCCCAAGAAATTTGGAAGCCCAATCAAAAAGGACTTGAGTTGCTTTAAAAGAAAGACAGACTTTTCCAGGTCTTCCATGGTTTGTTTGGCCTGTGACAAGAGCTCTTGTGGCTTTTTCATAAGCAACTGGCTTGTGAAATTGCAGCTTTGATACGACGAATGGTTCAGCGCATAGAGCGACCACCCTTTGGGCCCGATGCGTTCGCAATTGGCCCCATGCTTCTTTTTCAATTGCTCACACTCCTTTTGGTTCAGGGCAACAGACCTGATCGCATCTTCCAAGGGATATACTTTTGAGATCTTTTCATAAAGCACCTTGATCGACTCTATGTGGTCTTGAACTAATAAGATTCTGCTAATGATGATGATCTTGTGATCCCTTTCTTGTTTTTTTGTTTCGTAATTCTTTAAATCCCGAAAGCACGTTTTGCAAATTTCTGAACAATAGCCAACCTCATTAATCATTTTTTCAGACGTAATTAGCCTTTTGTAAGGCCTGTTTGTGCATTCCAAATACTCGTTATTCACTTTTCTTGATTTGAACTGAGAGAGTGACTTTTTGTTCTGAAAGACAAGTAACCCGACGATCTTTAGGATTATGTGGTAAATTAGATGGAAAAAATTAAAAAACCCTAACCTTTCACACCAATCTTGGAGTTTCATTCAGAGAAAACAGAAAATAAAAATAAAATGAACAAAATATTGTTGGTTTTTCACATTTTTTGTTTTTTATTTATCAGAAATCGTGAACAAATTATTGCCATTTCATGTGTGGTTTCTTTTTAAGTTCTGTTTGGTTTTTAAAAGTTTCTTCTAACTTTGAAAATTTGTAAGAACTTTTGTTGGTTTTTTCCATTTATAAATTTGTTTTTCCTAGTTATCCAAAGACTAACCATGAACCATTTCGGGCTCTGAAGTGGGAGTAAACAAAAAGATATTAACTCTTTTCTTATGTTTATTTCGAAAATAAAGAAAATTAAAAACTATTTAAAGCAATATTATATGAATGCAGTGAAAATACTTTGTAAGTTACTTGAGAGTAATAACACACGAAGTCATAAAAAATGGTTCAATTACACAAGAATTTTCATCTTGTTTACCACTTTAAAAAAAATTATTTAAAATTCATAATAACTTTTTTTTTTGAGTTATTATTATGTTTGAACTAATAATTCAAAAATAATGGCACTGGATACGATTCTGTTGTTTTTTCAAATTTGTAGGATTTCCAAGAATTACAACTAATTTTACAAAAATTAGAATTATTTTCAACTATAATTTAGGGATAAAAAGTAAGGGAAGAATACTAAATGTTAACAATACTAACAGTGTTTTTTTGGATTGTGTTAATTGAAATAATTATGGTTTAGAATTTACTTTGGAAAAAAAAATACTTAAATGAGAATCTAACTGACTTTGAACCTTAAAAGTGAAGAAAATAATTTGAACAAAATCAGTTTGTGAGCTTAAGAAATGAATTTGAAACGACGAGGAGAAAAAGTTAGAAAAATTTTGTGCTCTTCTTTTATGATTTGTACAACACTTTTGAAATTCCTTGCTCTTAACGGATTACTTTCGGAACTGTCTATATATTTACTGACTTTAAGACAATACTCATCCCAGAGATAATGATCAACTTGAGATTTAGGTTTTTTTCTTTCAATATTTTTAAAGTTGAGTGAAAACTTTTTTTATTGACCCAATTAGAAATTTTACTTAAGAAGGTACAAAAATCAAAATATACTGATGTAAAGTCCACTTCACTTTCTTTTTTGACACGCCAGTACTCGGGGTGGATGTAAAACTATATTTTCAAATGTCTGGAAAGAACTGTGGTATAATTGGTAAAACTAAAATTGGATGTAGTTTTTATTTGTTTTCAACAAAGTTTTAATTCAAATATTTGATCAAACACAATCTTTCCTGAAAAATCCTCTCATTACCTAAAAATTGCCATATTTTACATTTCTTTGTTGTGTTTGTCGTTTCATATATTTGTTCTATTAACAGTAACCAATTTCAATCACCACAGAACATAAAAAGTTGGATAGTCCTTACTGGTATTTGAAGTCTAAATGGGAAAAAATTTTTACTTTCTTTTCGCCATTGTGAAAAAAATTTGGTTCATTAAAAAAAATTGGGTCAGTCAAAAATTTGTTTTCGTTTTTTAAATAGTAAATATTAGCAAAATGATTTTTGATCAAAGTAAAATTTTATGAACAAATCTTACATTTAAGAAAAACCAAAGTCACTATCAATAATAATTTTCAAATGCAAAATTATTTCGTTGCATTTTAACCTTTTAGAATTACTGTGGAACTTCAAAAAAACAAAAAATGATTTTTAATTGTCAACTTTACTAAAAATAAGAGAAATATTTAATAGGAAATATTAAAATCTATTAATTCAATAAGATATTTATCATTGTTAATGAACGCAAATTTATCACGGTTAATCTTAAATAACCTTTTAAATCAAATTGAATTATAAAATCTTCCAAAAAAGATGTTTTTTCGAAAGAGATTGTTTTCCACTAATGTTTACAATCAAAACTTCAAAATACCGAAATATCAAGATTTCAGAAACCATTTAAATTCTTAAAATCCCTTAGACAAACCTTAATTTAAAACAGTTATTAATTTTTGGTCTTCCCAAACAATGATTAACTAGATCTTGGAATGTAATCTAATAAAAAAAATCAACATTTTTAGTAAAGTTGACAATTAAAAATAAATTTTTGTTTTTTAGAGTTCCACAGTAATTCTATAAGCACAAAATGCAACGAAATAATTTTGCCTTTGAAAATTATTATTGATAGTGACTTTGGTTTTTCTTAAATGTAAGATTTGTTCATAAAATTTTACTTTGATCAAAAATCATTTTGCTAATATTTACTATTTAAAAAACGAAAACAAATTTTTGACTGACCCAATTTTTTTTAATGACCCAAATTTTTTTCACAATGGTCAATTTCCTTTTTCAAATTAAGTTTATAAATTTCCACCCACTTTTTTCAGAACTCTATTTATTCAAGAAAAATCTGAAAAGGCAGTGAAAATTTTCTATCGTTTAATATTCAAATACCAATAAAGTGAATTTTACTTTTTAAAATTTTATCTCAAAACACATTAAGGATTACAATACCTAAAATTTGTAAAAAGGTTATCTTGTGTAAGGTGTAGTGAGTTGTTGGTTTGGTTCTTAGCTGATCGATCTTGTACTTGGTATGAGTTTTAAAAGTGGTTCAAAAAAGCAAATTTTTTACAATTAATTTTTTTTATTTCAAAAATCCCAATTAAAGAGTGTAAGACTAATATGCTGGAAGATAAGTTATAAATAAATGTGGTTTGTAGGTTTTTGATTGAAATTTTTAATTAAGTTTGGTTTTATTGGAGCTATTTTAAAAAATTTTATTTTTTCATTTGGTAAATTGATAAAAAAGTAAATCAAGATTCTTTTCAACAACCCACAACTCAAAAGTTATTCTTGAACACCTATCAATCTATTAACTTAAACTCTTAAATTTGGATTTCTGAAAAAAAAAAAATAAATTGTCAAAAATTTGCTTTTTTGAACCACTTTTAAAACTCATACCAAGTACAAGATCGATCAGCTAAGAACCAAATCGACAACTCACTACACCCTACACAAGATAATTTTTATACAAATTTTAGGGATTGTAATCCTTAAGGGCGACACAAATAACCCATAAAAAAAAAACGTGTTTAAAAGATTTTATAACTCTAGACTTTGTTCAACTAAAAATTAGTCAAAATATTTGGAGTTTTTGAAAAATTTTGATTTTTTAAATGGTAAAACCCCATTGTCTTGGAATGTTACAAAAGATCTCTTCCGGTTCATAAAAATAAAAATTTCCAACAAATCATTTTTTTGTTCTTTCATAAACTCTCATTTTTTTGATTATTATTGATTCAAGATAATATTAAATAATAAACGAAGGAATACAAAACAATATGAATTAACCTGAACTGTGGGAGTACCGAGAAGGTTAATATTGTGAAAATAGATATAGTTTCTCCAATAATTTCCGATCGAAAGAATATTTGCTTGGTAGAGAAAAAAGCATTGGACTAGAAACAAGAATATAGAAAACGAAAAACAATAAAACAAAAAGAAGAAGAAAAAAGAATATTAATTTAAAAGAAAGAGAAAAACTTGAACATTCCCACCCTATCTCTACCCAATGTATTAAAACCCTCTATTAGCAATCTTCTATTTTATTTGCATATTTTCTTTTTTCGTTTTCTAAAAATTTTTTATTTGATCAAACTTTTGTAAACTTTTTGAAACTAAAAATCAATAAAACGTATAACGTCCATCATTTTAATGAAACTCACTTTTATTTTTCTATCTTTTAATTTAAAATGGAAAAAAATTCAAAAAAAAACATATTTGACCTTTAAAAAATTACAGTTTGGGAAAAAAACGAGAAAATGAAAAAAATTTTAATATCATATTTGTAATCCTCTTCGCACTTAATTTAATAATGGATAATTGTAACTTGGGTTTGAAAATATTTAATACACAAAAAAATTAATTGAACTTGATTAAAAAATATAATTATCTTTTGCCCTGTTTGGGAATAATTTGCAATTTTTGTTGAGAGACGAAGTCTTGGGTAAATTTCTTCTCTTTAATGAGTTGATCAGATTAAAGTAGGTTTTTTTATTTATTTTTTTTTTTTGAAGCCAAATAAAGTGATTCTCACATATCCTGTTTTCAGCGTTTCTTCTATAGGTAATAATACCTCTTATATTTGAAATTTTTCAAAACTAACACAATGTTTAAAAATATGTGATGTTATAGCTGTTTTTTACTTATGAGTTTTGAGGATTATTTTTATACCCCCCCCCCCCCCCCCCCCTTTGAAAATTTCATTTTTGTTGGATTTTTGATCTGTCAAAAATTACTTTTGATTTTTAAAAAAGTTTTTAATTTGGCAATAAATTTCAAAATCAAATATTAATTGAATATTAAATTCAAATAATTCCTACTAGAAGAAATTACTTAATATATGCATCTATATATAAAAGAGTTATTTTTGATATCTAAGAATAAAAATTATTTGATGTTTTTTTTTGAGATTGGTCACTTAGATCATTATTTTTACAATAAATCACCCTTAATTAACATTTTGAAGAATTGGTGAATCTAAATTTTTTATTCTTCTAATTTGAAGAGTATTTGGGGTGATAAAAACTAAATATAAAAATTTATAAAATTGGATTTATAATTCAAGAATTTCTAAAAAAACAACTGTGACGAAATGTTTTGAAGGAAAAGGACTTTCATTACTTTAATATATTTTACTCTGTAGATTTTCCATTATATATTAAAACCAGATAATAGATTATTTACTTATTTTATATTTACCAACCTTTTGATATCTTAGGAAAATATTAGTATCAAAAATAAAAAAAAAATATTTTCTTTTGAGAGTTGGTACATACTACCCATTTTAAATATTGGGTTTAATTGAAACCAAATTATTAAAATAATTTTTAAACGATTCGAGTTGATAATATAATATAAAAAAGGGAATTAGAAAATCACAGTATAATTTATTTATATACCAATTAAAAAAATGAAAAATTGATCTTTAAAAAAATAAAAAAATAAAAATTTATATCTGGATCTTATCTGAAACTGTTGATCATATTACTTCTTATTTACCAAATTTTCTTTTTAATACTAGATTGTAAAAATTTTCTTCTCCAAAATTTTGAAAAACTTTATTATTTCATATTATTTAAAAAAATGATAAGATGGAATTTTAAAATCCAATTATAGTTTAATTCATCATATTTAGACCATGCTCAAGAAATAAGGACTCTTTTAACACCATTTAAGAAAAATTAATTTATTAGATTTATTCTTTGATTTTAAAATATTTATAGTCTACTAATTGGTAAAAATCAAAATAAATAGGAATTTTTCTTAATTTTTTTTCACTATTTTTTCCTTTTCTTCGAGTTGAACCATTTTTAATCGTTTTTTTTTTTTTTTTTTTTTTGATTTCCATAAGTAAACACTTTCGTTTTAAATTTTGAAAAATTATTCTCTGTTTTGACTTAATTTGAACAATAATATATGAAAAATAGAATTTTTGAAATAAATTTGTCTAAAAAGTTTCAGTAAAACAATACAAACGATTGGGTAGAAGAAATTGAGATTTTAACCTTTTTACTCACATCCTAATTAACATGAGAAAAAAAAAAAAACAAATCTTCAAAAATATACTTTTATTCGGAAATTATTTTTTTTCATTCTGGATTTCAACAAGTTTATTTGAAAAGGTGACCATTGTTATGTGTTAAAAAAAAAAAAAACCCAGTTTAAAATACACACCCATAGTAATTGCCAAATATCTTTTCTAAATAAAGCAAATTTACCCATCTAAAAATATCATTGAAGAATTTTTAATATAAATATAGCTAGTAGAATTTCTGATTAATATACTTATTAATTAGGACTTAGGCAAATCTAATTTAAAACATTTATTTAACTGTAAAAAAAAAAAAAAAAAACAAACTTCTAAATCTTAGATAAAATAATATTTTCATGTATTAAATCCCCTTAAAGCGAATTTAAAAATTAACCCCCCCCCCCAATATTAAATGGAAATCGCATTATCGAACCATAGTTAAACTCTTTTTATATAACCCGAATTGTCAAATAGTAATTATTTTTCAATCTGATTAATTCAATAATCGTCATTTTAATTTCTAAAAAACCCATAAAACCACCAAAAAAAAAAAAAAAAAAAAAAAAAAAAAAGAACACCAAACAGATTTAAAGAAGAATCATCCCTTTTTGATACTTTAAAGTTAAATTATATCTTTATTAAATTTATCCCCAAATTCAGATCATATTTTTCAAAATCCACCTTTTTTTAAATAATTAATAATTTATTTATTTCTTGTGAGAAAGAAGTAATCAAAGAAAATTTACTAAAGAAAAAAGAGAAGAAGAAAAATAATTAAAATATTAAAGCAAAAAAAAAAATATTACAGCCAGTTCCACTTTTAAGGCACAAACTGAAACGGAATTTAAGGCATAAAAAACCTCAAATTAAGGCACAAAAGTTGTATATTTTTTTTACAATTTATTTTACTACAATCTGAATTTTGTGCCTGAATTTGAGATTTTTTTTTGTGCCTTAAATTTTGTGGTAGTTTGTGCCTTAAAAGTGGAACCGACTGTAAGGAAATAAAGGTAATTAATACTTTGGGTGTTTTTAATTGGCGATTATTAAGTTAATTTTTGAAATTAAAAACTATGAAAAAAAATGGATACTTTTGAAGGTTCTCAAGATAGCTTTATTAATACTTGGGATTCTATTATTTTAAGTTTCTAACTTTAGATTCAAAAAAGTGAATTAAAAAAATTTTTTTCTCAAAATGATAATTTTTAATTGTAATCATTAAGATAAAATTGTTACAATTTATTATGCATTAATATTTGTTTATTTATTTTTTTATAGCCATTTGAACGAAACATATACTCATAAGATTTCCCTCAAATCAAAACACACTCTAATTAAAGACTAATCTATATTTACCATAATTCCTTATGGATAACAATCCCCGAAAAAGAGAAAAAGATTATCTTGTATAATATTTAAGGAAATGTTATTTGGGTTCTTATAAGAACTATCTTCAATTTTCTATTAATTTAAATTTTTGGATAATTTATTTTTTTTCTTCCAAAACCCGAATTAAAGATTCTCGGTCATCTAAAATGAAAGCTATTTTCGTAAAAAATATGATTTCATGTAGTTTTATGAAATATTTATATCCCTTTTAGACGATTGCTGAAGAAAAAAACAACATAAATTGTTTCTTTACGACCCCAAATAAAACCAAACCTAAAGAATAATTTCAATCAAAAACACAAATATCAAAATTTATGAATACATATCTTACAGGTTTCAAGCACTAGACTGATAAATAAGGATTTCAGCAAAAAAACATAAATTACTAAAAATTTGTCAACAATTTTATAGAATAGTAATTTTTAATCTAAATCAAAAAGATTTCAACGTGATAGATCTTTGGATAAATAAAAAAGTAACATAATTTGTAAAAATAAACCCACACTCTCCAAGAATAATTTATAAAACTGAAGCAAAAATAGATCAAGAAAGAATTTCAATATACAAAAGAAGATTTAAACTCAAAAATAAATTAGAAATTCTTGGTTTTGAACACATATCAAAAAATTTAAAATTCATTAAAAAAGATGATCAAAATATTAATTGGAAAGCAGAAAATTTAAAATCACTAAATATGAATCTTAATGAATTTAGAGAAAACTTAATAATAAATAGTTCTGGATGGAAAGGTCAAGAATAATAACAAATTATTAGGTAAAATAATAATATCAACAAACTGTCGTGTCTAGGTTTTTTTTAATTTAAGATATAAACATAAAATTTATGAAATTTTATGTTTATTTGTTAAATTAAAAAAAACCTAACGACAAAAAATATTTAAAATGGAAGGGCTCTACTTCCATCTTAAAACTAGGAAAAATGACAAACCATCTAAATAGATATTCTTATGTTTATGATAAGAATAAAATAAAAACAAAATTATGGAATTTATCTAAAAAAGATTTAAACCTAGAAATCATTGAAGATATCGATCATTTTTTATGGGACTGCTCATTTAATGAAAAAAATCGAACAATCTGGATTAAAAAACTAATTCAAATTAACAAAAATAATAAGAATAATATCTTTGATATTATTGGAAACAAAGACTCATTATTCATTTCGTCATTGGTTAATGATAAAGAAAATTATGATTCTTGATTAAAATTTCTAAACAAAAATTTAGAAATTAGGTCAAGTGCCTAGGTTTTCCAGAATTCAAAAGAATAGAGAAAAATCAAAGATTTTACTCAATTCTTTTAAATTATGGAAAAGCTAACGGCGTTTTTTTTTTTTTACTTTATAGAAATAAACCGAAAATTTATTAAAATTTTCTGTTTATTTCATAAAGTAAAAAAAAAAACCTAACGGCTGTAAGAGGAAATTAATTTCCTCCCTTCAAAAATAAAAAAAAAAAAAAAAAAAAAATATTACCAAAAATTTAAATTAATAGAAAATTGAAGACAGATCAGATAAGAACCAAAATAACATTTCCTTAAATTTTATACAAGACAACCTTTTTTCTCTTTTCAGGGATTTATATCTATTATGTTATCCTTAAAGTTGAGATTATTTTCAAAAAAGTTTGTTTGATCTTTTCGAAATGTATACATCGAAAACCATTTGTTTCCTTGTAAAAAAGAACAAAGAAATGATAAAACTTATTCTCAGTGGTACAAATTGCCAAAAAATTTATCTATTCAATCCAAATGAGAAATATCCAAAATAAAACTTCATTTTTTCTCATTGTGTTTTAACGGCAATATTCCTCTCAAAAATTATGGAAATTAATATTGATGAAATTTATGAAGGTTCACCTAGTTTTCAACTCAAATTAGAAACACTTCAAGAAAGCCAGAAGGTACTCAAGAAGTATATCACTGGTGTAGTCAAGACAGCAACCCAATTTATTAAAGCTGCGGAGCATCTCTCGGATATAGGTGACAAGTTTGTAAATTGTATTTTTGGATACCGTGATTTAATTCGTGGTGAACTAACAACACAAATTGAAAGGAAACTGGGGGAGCAAATCATGAGTTTAGGTAAAATTATTCAGGAGACAAACAACAATCGAAGAACGAGTGTAATATTTTTTACTTTCACTTTGTTTTTTTACTCAAAATTTTTTTGTTTTTATCCAAAATTAAACGATCTATTTTACCCAATTTGTTAAAAAACAATTCAAGTATACAAAACACCATCAAAAGAAATTTTTTTAAACTGGTTGCCTTCTTTTCTTTTCTTTTCTTTTTTAGGTGATAAATCCAAGGGTATTTGTCATTTTTTTCATCATCTTTATTTTCTTCTAATTAAATAATCCAAAACAATTCAATTGAAAAAACGCATTGGTTACAGAAACCTACAATTCTAATTATTGCTAAGTCAAGAGAAAATAATTTTAAATTCTCTTGTTGTTTGATGAATAAAAATTTGTTTTTTTTTTTTTATGAAACAGGAACAATAAAAAAAACAACCAAAATTTCAAAATCTAAAACGAAAAAAAAACAGAATCCATTTTTTATTTCCAAATATTCTCAAAAAAAAATACAACTGTGCTAAAGAAGGATTTAAAAATAATCAGAATCCTTTTTAAAGTGGTTACCATTAGGAAAAAAAGTTTAACAGGTAAAAAAAGTCCAATACGATTTTTAATTGAAAACCTTAAAGAGAGTCACACAAATCACAGAAACCTGAAAAAGAAAAGTAAAATCAATTCAAAGAAGAAACCAATTAACTTCAAAGAACAAACCATTATATTATTTTCAATCAAACCAACAAATACAACTTATGTTTCATTTTTTATCGTAAACCCGAAATAATTAGAAAAGTTATTTTGGAGATCTCAAAAATAGTTACATTCAGTTCCACTTTTAAGACCCAAACTTTGAATAAAATTTAAGTCACTAAAATAAAATCTCAAAATTAAGGCACAAAATTCAAATTCTAGTAAAATAATTTGTGTAAAAAAAAAATTCCAAAAAATGTGCTTTAATTTGAGATTTTTTTGTGCCTTAAATTTCCTTCAAAGTTTGTATCCTAAAAGTGTAACTGACTGTACATTTTTCATTAAATTCTTAATAGTAGATCAATCAAAGAAAAACTCCATACAAAAAGATAGTATTATAAAAAATATTATTGTGTTTAATCCCCCATTTTGTCTTTAACCATTTATTTTTTTCTTTTATTAATTGATCGTACTTTTTATTTCTAGGTTCTATTAAGATTACCTATTAAAAATCGTGTTGGACTTTTTATACCAAATGATTCATCAGAAAAAATTTAGAAAAAACTATTAATTTTCTACTTTACCAAAATTAGAATTATACCTCACAATTTTCATATTTCTCAAAAGTTTTCAAACTGATACACTTCAAACTCATCTTGATATATGTTTTTTGTCTTGACAATATTGTGTCGAATAAATTAACTGATCTCAAGAATAAAGTAATTTTACAAAAGTGTGACCAAAAAAAAAATTTTTTAAGAGAGGACTAAAAATAGCTCTTTTGACGTTTTTTTTTTGACTATTTTAAAAATAATTTTGAAATCTCTTTTCAGCATTTTTTTTATAATGACTCTAGTTTCCAGCATGGACAATTCTCCAGCAATTTGATAAGCTTTTAGATTGTGGGATTACTTTAGAATTTTGGTACTTAAGGAGGATTGCTCCTCACAAATTCTTCAGATACATTGCAAATCTCACCCTTTCGTTTTTGTTAAAGTATTAAAGATCTTTGATCCACAGATTAAAATAAATTAATTTTGAACAAAATAAATTTGTTTAATTTTTATTTTATTTTTCGTTCTATTGTAAATACCCACTAATCACAAAGGAGGAAATTGGATTATTTTACATTTTAATAACCAATCATTCCTTACAAATACACACTTTGATGAATATCAAAACAATTTTGCTGTTTAAATCTTTTTATTTATTTGGGTTAACAAAAAAAATATTATTGAGAAAAATACTGATATTGAAGAAAAAGAGATATAAACTATTTTTATGCTCACATTAAAGAATTATTTTCGTTTATAATTTGACCCAATATATTTCATAACTTCAGATTTTAATATTTAAAAGTTGTACATAAACTATTTTTCCAAAGTAAAATTTCAAATTAGAGAACAAATTTTAAACAAAAAAAGTAAATTTTTTACAATAAAAAAATTATTACAAAATCTTTTTGATCAAAGACAAGATGATTAAGTAATTTTTTTTTAAAAGCAAATACCTTTTTAAAAATACAGGATTTTTCATTATAAACATATATCATACACAGAAAGTAATTTTCAAAATATCAAAAATTCATATTACTAGATAAAAAAAAGTATTGTTCAGAATTCAAAACAATAATTAAACGATCTGAAATAGAAAACAAAGAGAAACATTTTTTTTTTTAATTGTAAACATTAAGCTAATCGCACAAATAGCAAAGATTTCTGAAGTCACAAAAAGCACAGAAATCACAGAAATCCGAAAATAACTGAAACTGAAGATGAAAAAAATATTTGTTTTTAATAAAACAAAAAAATAATGACCAAAATTTCGAGTATAATCAAATAATTCCATTATTAATTTATCATAACTTTGTTTCATTTGATTATATGATAAGGAAATCGAATGTAAATCCCTTTTATACTCTAGAATTTGGATAAAAACATGTATTAACCACAATAACAATTTTTACAATAATGCCTGATCATCAAGGTTTTATTTTGATTTACTGGTTTACAAGTATATGGGAAAATTTTTTTTTCCAAATTAATGATTGAAAGATGAAGAAATTAACATAATATTCACAGGACAAACAAAATAAAGAAATTCAATTTTGATCGTAAAATCTAAATTTATACATGATGTAAAAAATTTTTATCTCAGTAAAAAAAGTATTTGATTGGAAAAAAAAAAAAAAAAACCCCAACAATATTCTCTTCCTTGTAAATTATAAAACAGCAAAATAAATAAAAAGGAAAAGGTACAATTAAAATACATTGTATAACTATTATTTCTATTAATTCGAAAACTAAAGTAAAATTTCTACAAAAAAAAAAAAAAAATACTCAAAAATTATTTTTCAAATTATTTACACATATTAAATATTAGTTTGAACAAATTAAAATTTTATTAATTGATCCAATGAATGATTTTGTTAATGGGGACATGAAAGATGCAAAATTAGCAGGAAAGAAATACGAAAAAATGACATCAGATCTTCAGTCATCACAACTCCGTTATCTTGGAACTTCAATAGGAAAAAAAAATGAACAAAAAAATGAACAAGTTTGCTATGAAAATGAAGAAAAGTATTTTTTAATTTTAACCACCCTTACTCTCTCTTTTTTATATATAATATTTCTTTTAATTTGACCTTTCTTTTTTAATTTTACCTTTCTTTTGGAATACCAATTTGTGGTTATTATTTTTCTTAAAAGTCATTTATTACAAAGGCTCCAGTTAGTAACAAAATTACACGCAGTAAGAGAAAAGAATAAATTTGAATTTGTTCAAAGAATGTTAGCAGTTTTATACTCCCAATTAAGTTATTACCATCAGAGCTATGACACGTTAAATGACTTTCAATCTGAAATCCAAGATGGTACAGTTATACTTGAAAAAATTAAAGGAAAATATAATTCCTTAAAGACAAAAGAAACAGAACAAATAAAAACACTAAAAAAGGTAATAAATCTAATTTTTTTTTTTTTCTTCAAATTTTACAACAACAATTGTTTTTTCTTTTATAGATTTGAAAACTTTCTAAAATATATAGATATATATATATATATTTATAAATCCGATTTCAAAAATTGTAACTCACCTGAAATAATAAATTGAAAAAAAAATATATATATCCTTTTGTGTTCACGAACAACAAATAATTAAATCAGATTTGTAATTCACTTCTAAGTCATTCTAAATATATAAAAACCTGATATTTTAAAAATTAAAAAACAATAAAATCAAAAACTAAAAAAAGTGAGTCACAATTTTTGAAATGAACATTACAGATTTTGTATAACTGAGATTTCACTGAAAAAAGGTTTAAAAAGAAGATTTTTTGCAAATAATTAAATTCATTTTAAAAGACATTAAATGGTCACAATTTTGTAGTGATTATTTGTCTTTTCGAAGATCTTTTTTTTTTCCATATGATCTTTTGAAAAAAAAAAGAAAAAGAAAAAAAATTATCAAAAAAAAAAAGAAAAAGAAATCAAAAATTAAAAAATAAAAAATAAAGAAAAAAAAAGTTAAATTTAAACATTTGAAAAAGAAAAATTTATCAAAAAAAAAAAATTATCAAAAAAAAAAAAGAAAAAGAAAAGAAAAACGAAAATTTGAAAAAGCCAAACAAAAATTTGCAAAATTAGAAAAAATATGATCCAAAAATTTGAAAATATTTTTTTGATAAGAATACAGGATAAACCCTCAAAACAACTTACATTAACATTATAAAGTGAGTTAAAATTTTTGAAAAATAGTTTATATATATATATATACAACCAATGTAAAAAACAAATAAACGCTATTTCAGTCAAAATACATGAAATTTTTGTTGAATGCATAACTTTTATTGAAGTTTTCTGTTTTATTCAGAAAATATATTGATTTTAAACCCCATTCCAAAAATTTGGACACACCCAAAATCAAAAATAGGCAAAAAAAAAACTCAATTTATTATGTTTTTTCAAACGCAATATAAAACAACATTTAAGTTACCCAATATTAATATTTTAATAAGTAATCATTTTAATCCAAATAAAAGAAAAAAATATAAAACTCAAAAATAAAAATTGGTGTGTCCAAAATAACGAAACGAGCGGGAACAAAAAATGTATTGGTAAATTTGTTGAAATTTCACCAACAATTGTTGATCGATCAAATGATAAGATACCATCTACCAATTGTATGTGATTTTTCTATTTAACAAACTCAACACTAACCTTTTATCAACCATCGAAAAAAAATTTCCAGTTATAACGAAACAGATTACGTAGCTGCAAAAAAAGAAATGGAAACAAAACAAAAAAGACAAAAAATGAAATATTTTGTAAAATTAAAATTATTTCCAAATTGAATTTAAAGTGTGATATTGTAATTCTTTCAACTGTTTAAACTGTGTCCAAAATTTTGGAATATAGTTTATAATGAAAACTTAGTATCTAGAAAGAAAATAATTGAAATGTATGGAGTTTTATTTTAATTTAAAGGAATAAATTAAAATCAAAGATTTTGGCATATTTTTTTAAAATTGTAACAATAATCCAATACCAAAAAAGGTGAATTCAGTGTTCACTTCTTTATTGAAAAATATAAAAAAAAACATGAAATTTACTTAATTGTAATAAAATAGATAAATTTTCCCAATTTTCAAAAAAAATTAATTGTTAGAACCTTACTGAGAAATTTATTAATTTAAATGTCACGGGATATTGAACGTTGGAAGATAGAATATCATTTACTACTCAATTTGTGAAAAAAAAAGCGAACCCAAAGTAAATCAGAGTTGAATCTTTAATTTTTCGATTTTTGGAGATTTTTTTTTATTCAATTTTTGGGTTTTATTAAATTTTGTATTAAATCAAGAAATGTGTTCATACCAGCGAATGTTTGAAATAAATCATAGAATAAACCCAAAAAAATAAAGACGAGAAGACATGCATTTTAAACAAATCTTTTCTTTTTTATAACCAAACAAGAAAGATCACCTTTCACAAATAAACTTGTTGAAATCAAAACTGAAATAAAATAATTTCCGAAACAAAGTATATTTTAGACAATTTGTTTCTTCTTTCTCTTCCGGAAGTGCGAAAACAAGATATTACCTTGTATTTCTCACCCCATTCCTTTTTATTTTTCTCTGTAGAAAACTTTTTTTTGACAAATTTTTTTTTCAAAATTCTTTTATAAAATATTGTTATCAAACTAAGCAAAAACATAGAATATGTATCCAAATATTAAAGTAAAAGGAAATGAATTCTTGAAATCAAAAAAACACCTACAAAAATTTTTAACTTAAATTAAAAGAAAATATGATTAAAAAATTCAATTATAATTTAGAATTATTTTGAGTATTTATAATTTTGATGGAAAATAAATGGTTATCAAATCAAACAAATTAATCTAATAAATCTAAACTCTTTTTCAAATAAAAGGGTACATACATTTTCAAGAATTATTCATAATTGAATCAAATTAATTGTGGTATCATTCTAAAATATAAAAAACAATTTAAAACATAAAAAAAAAACACTTGACTGAAGATTTAAAACTCATTAAAACAAAATAATAAAAATTAAAATTAAATATTTTAAAAATTGATGTTCCCTTTTATTTGAAATGAGAAATCTCGTTTTGTAAATTGTAAAGAAAAAAAATTATAAAATAAATAAACAACCCGTTGAACAAAGCGAATTGGGAAAAAGTTCTTTACATTTTATTAATAATTCTTTACACGTCAAACTTTTGTTCTTTTACAGTCTCATTTTCAATATAAAGCCACAATTCATCTGGGTATTTTGTTGGAATTCTTTTTTTTTCCTTATTTTCTTTGTTTGATGCATCAATCCAATAATGGTCTTTCTTAATTCCTATATCTAGTTCATTTGAAATCAAACTTAAACTGTTTCCATTTTCATACTAACAGATTATTTCCAAATTGATTTCTTCTTATTTTGTTTTTTTCATTTTCCAACTGTCCAATATCCATAAACAAAAAATGAAAAAATGAAAAAATGAATAATTAAAATTAAAATCACCAATAAGTAATTCTCTCATTAACAATCAAATTCAATAGTATTGATGATTTGAGAGGCGTGCCCTTTTGTTTGAAAAAGAGTTAATATAAAGTTGTATCTTCGATAAAAAGTTTCTTTTTATTGATCCAATTTTAATTATTATGACAACTCGCCCAATTTTAACAACCACAATACAATTATAATGAAACTAATAATAAATCATTTCCTTTTATTTTCACAATTTTATTGTTGTATCATTTCCTTAAACCAGTATACTTTTTATTTATATTTTTATTTCCATACTTGTTTAAATTTTCTTCAATTCTTATCAAGAAATTAAATGTAAAAATATTTTAGAGAATATTGTTAATATGTATTACTAGACATATAAATTCAAATAACAAAAAACCACCTCAAATATAAGATTACTTGCCCATAAAATTACTTTGTGTCAAGAAAAAAAAAATTCATATATCTACATAGATAAACATTTTAAAATATTAATACTTATTTTTAAAAAAAATTAAAATTTCTTCATTTATTATTTATTTATCTCTTGAAATTATCTTAATTTTTTTTTACTTATTTAAAAATATTTTTTTTTAAAAAAAGAGAGTAGTTCATTCGAGAAAGACAAAAAGCAAAGACAAAAAAAAATTAACTAAAACAGGATATTTATTTAGAAAAACTGGCGGTATGGTAAAAGATTGGGTTAAAAATTTTTTTGTTATTAAAAATAGTCAACTTTATTATATAAAAAGCCATAAGGATATGGAAAAACGTGGCAAAATGAGTTTGCTTTTATCCTCTGTAAAAAATAGCACTGATTTAAAACGAAGGTAAGTTTATAATTCTTCTTTGCATTCTTGATCATCAAATTTAATTTTTTAATTAAATTGCCAATACTTTTTTTTAAAAAAATAGAAATTGCTTTGAAGTATTCAATCCAACCAGCGGTAAATTAATTCTCCAATCGACTAACCCTGAGGAAACAAGGTCATGGATTGAAGTAATTAATAACAATATTGAAAAATTATTAAATTCGCAACAAACCGAAAAGCATTCTAAAGATAGTATTGCATGGAACGAAAAAACTTTAAAAACAATTTATGATATTCCTGGGTGTAAGAAATGCGTAGATTGTGGCTGTGAGAATCCAGATTGGTGCTCAATAAATTTAGGTATTAGCTTTTGCATTGATTGTTCGGGGGCCCATCGATCGTTGGGTATTCAAATAAGTAAAGTTAGATCTTTAACTTTGGACCAATTATCTCAAGACGTATTGGAATTATTTAAAAGTGCAGGAAATGAAAAAATTAATGATATTTTGGAATCAAATTTAAACCCGCAACTTAAAAATTTAATCAAGCCAAACGAAAATGATTCTGTTGAAATTAAAAGTAAATATATTCAAAGAAAATATAGCAAAAGAGAATTTATTGATGAGAAATTTAAAAAAAATAAAGAGGATCTCAATAAAATGCTATTAAAGGCAGTCATTGCTTCTGATTTTAATGAAGCGCATTTGTCTTTAATTTTAGGTGCCAATCCAAACTGGCAAGATTCTGAAAATAATAATATTTCTGCTGCACACGCAGTAATAAATTCAGATCCATTAATTTTAGAATTATTGATCCAATTTGACGTCAATGTTTGCTTATTGGACAGTTTTTTTAAAATGCCCATTCATTACGCAATAGATAATTCAAATTTAATACTTTTAAAAAAATTATTGTCATATAAAAAAAAAATTTATATATCTTCACCAAATCCAAAATTTTTAAATGCTTATCAATACGCTAAAAAATTAAAAAAAACACAAGTTATACAAATAATGAAAAAAATGATCCCAAAAAAAATTATTAAAAAACTTATAAACCAAAAACACATCAAGCAAACTGACGAAAAAAGTATTACAAAAGAAAATAATAATGACGAGAATAATGAAGATAACGAGGATAACAATGGAAATAACGAGAATAATAACGAGAATAATAAAGATATCAGCAAAGACAATAATAATAATAATAATAATGACAGTAATGACAGTAAGTATATTGATAATGATATAGGTGATGGTTTTGAAATCATTACGATTGATAAAAATGAAAAAGAAAAAGAAAAAGAAAAAGAAAAAGAAAAAGAAAAAGAAAATAAAAATAAAAATGAAAATAATGATTAAAATCAATAATTTAGCACTAACCTCTTTAACAACAGAAATTATAAAAATAAACTTTCTCAAAAAATAATTTCTCTAATAACAATAATATAAATGTTATCTTATATAGATTTTACAATAATTTTAAAAAAGTAAAAACAAAAAAATTTTAAAAAGTAGCTCAAAAACAGTTTTAAAAAAGAATTAAAACAATATATAGAACACCTTTTTAAACTTTATGTTTTTCATTTTTTTAAAAAGACTTTATATTTTTTATTAATTTCATCTTTTCGTATTTTTTATTTTTCATTTAATTTTATTTAAATTCCTCTCAAATTTGTCTTTTATCCCTTTTTTTTTCATATTTTTTTTTTATTATTTAGAATTTTTTCTTCAAAATTGAAGGAAAATAATTTTTAATAATTTTTTTTAATTAAATATTTTTATAAATATTCTTTTGATTCCATATAATTTTTTTTTTTTTATCGAATTTGAAGAATCTATCAAATATTCCTGAAAATACCCGAAAATCGAAAATACTCGAAAATTTTTTAACCATGAAAAAACACTTTTTGAACAACTTCTATGAAACACTGGTGCCAATATACTCAGTATAAAGGTAAATTTCAAAGTTTTATTTTTGAAAAAAATACTTTTTCTGAAAAAATCAAAATTCAAAAAAATTAAATTTTAGGGAATGGTAAACAACCCATTTTGTGTGAAAGGAATTGATATCTTGGATGATTGTAACATTAATGATCATTTCGATATGGTATTAACTAAATGAGAGAAAATGTACTTGAATTGAAAATTTCTAATTGTTTATCATTACCCATAATTTTGTAATATTAAATACAATCCAAAAATAACCGAGGAATATTCAATCGTACAACACATACCCATATCCGACATAAGGTGTAACAAGCCAAACTTTATTTAACTTCCCATTCCATAAAAGGAGCTGGTTTAACCAAAACATACAAACACAACCCTTACCAATACCCTGACATACATATACACTTACCCTGATAAGTACCAACAATTACACAAATATACTCAAAAGGTACCAAAACCTCTTTAGAGTAGTTTAAAGTAGAAAATTCAAAAAAAAATATTTTTTCTGAAAGTTAAATTGTTATTTTACATTTAAACTGAGTATATTGGCACTAGGGAATCTTAGAAGTTGTTCAAAAAGTGTTTTTTCGTGGTTAAAAAATTTTCCGGTATTTTCGATATTCAGGTATTTACGGGAATCGTCCAAACACCCGAATTTGAAGAGGTTATATAAGATGGTTTTTGAAAACAATTTTCCTAGTTTTATACAATTTACACATAGGAAGCAAAAAAAAAATTTAATGAATTAATTTTATTAAAAAAAAAAGAAAAAAAAAAAAAATCGCGTATTTGAAATCCAATAATAATGATGATCAAAAAAAAAAAAACATGGTTTGAGGATAAAAGAGAATTTCAAAAACCAAAAAAATCTGAATTTCCCAAATACAACACTTGGATTTCTATAAAAAGATTTCTAAAAATAATTTTTTTTATGAGGAATGTTAAACTGCTTATTTCAATAAATAAATTGGGAATTTATTTACAAATAAAAATTCAAATTTGTGAAGGAATTATAATAATCTTTTCATATTAAAAACCTAAACGAAGTGAATATTAACTTTATCTAGTTTCAATATTTTGATTTTATAAATAGTTAATTCTAATTCTCATAAAAAATCATTAAAATTTTGATATTTTTTTTCAATCTATTGGATGATGGAATTTTTTTTTACTTTAAATTATATTTTTAAAAAGTTTTTCAGGTCTGGCCAAAAAATTTCAAAAACAACTTGTATAATGGATGTTATATAGAAAAAGATGACAATTAGAGTTGTTAGATTAATTCTAAAAAAAAATCAAAAAATTTTTAGTTGAAATCTTAATTTTATGTAAATCTAATAAATCAACTTTTAAAACAATTATTGACCAATAATTTTATGAAGATCGACCAATTTTCCCAAGTTTCTTAAAATCAAGTTTATAAAATGCTAAATACAAAACTAAATTCAAAAAAAAAATTAAAAATGATAAAAGAAGTAAAAATTTTCTGACTTGTATTTAAATTTATAAGTATTTATAAAAGGTAGGAATAAAAAGGTTGTTTAATAATAAAGGAAATCTTATATATTGTATTATGTGAATTAATATTTCTAAATAATTCGAGTACCGCAATTTTAAAATCATTAGAAAAACAATTAAATTATATTAAAAGTATTGAAAAAAAAAAACGCTTATAATAGTATTATCAAGGAGAATAACTTACAAATTTTAAGAAGAAACCTTTTAAGCCATTATATTTATCTATTATTCACATTTTATATTTTAAAAAAGCAGTATCAATAAAATAAATACAAATTTTATTATGATAGGTAATAAAAATTATTTAAATCATAAATTAAAAAATAAATATGAAATTATTATCCAATCATGTTCTTAAAACCTAATGAAGATAAATCAGTTGATCAAAAGATTTATCAATAAAATAATCCTTTAGGTATTTATTTAGAGTAAAATCTCACATATAGTATATAATTTAAATAAATCAAAAGAGACATTTAATAAGCTCTAAAAAATTATTTAATAACAATTATGTTAACTAATAGGTTAAAAATAAGATGATTTAAATCTTGTATAATAAATAAATTGGTATATGGGTTTTAAATATATAATTATGAAATAAAAATAATAAATTATTTAAATTCATGTATTTATTTATATATTAATGAAATAGATAAAATAAACAGAAATAAACAAATTCCTATTTACAAAAAAGAATTGAAAATTGAAAATATGATATTTCAGGAAATAAAGAAAAATTTAATTTAAAAAATTAGAAAATTTCTCTCTCCCTTCTTTAGAAAAATTTATAACATTTAATCATGGAAAGAACAATAAAATAAATTGGAATTCAAAAAAATTAATTGAACTGAAAAAAGAAATTTATCAATCCAAATATAATGAATTATTGAATTCTAAGATCTGGAAAGCCGATATTTTTTCCAGATTTTAAAAGATTTGAGTTCAATATTTGATTTTACTCAATTCTTTTGAATTCTGGAAAACATCAACACTCTACGACATCCCCCCCCCCCCAAAAAAAAAAAAAAAAAAAAAAAAAAAAAAAAAAATATTTCATAATTTTAAAATATAAAAAACCAAAACTATTTATTTAAAACCCAAAGATAATAAAGTTATCCTTCAATCATGTTTAACAAAAATAAAATTCAGAACATTTACTAATTGCCTAAATAGATATTATTATGTAATAGATAAAAACTCAAATAAATTTTGCCCTTTATGTTTAAAATATAATCATAAAGAAATTCTAGTAAATATTGATCATTTTTATGCGTAAATACTTTCTTATGAAAAAAATAGATTACTTTTTTTCAATAAATTAAAAGAAATAAATCTTAATGAATCTATTTTAAACTGTGATAGTTTGGAATTATTTTAATTAACTAATAATCGGAAAACCTTTGATTTTTCACTTAAATTTCTGAAAGGGAATTTAAGCTTAACTACAATTAGAGCATAATTTACACTTCTTCAATAATAATAATAATAATAAAACAAATACAAATTTTTAAGGTCCTTTATTTATTTATTTATTTATTTATTTTTTATTAATGAAAAGAAATAAAATTTAAGTATATCAAAAATTAAATTTAATATTTTTCTAAAAAATTTTTTTAATTTGAATTACAACCTAATAAAGTTAAAATAGTTGTAACGAAAGATTTTAAAATGAATTATACATTGAAAAATTTATTTAGATGGAATTTCACAAATATTTAATAATCTTAAAAAATAAAGAAACATATAAAAACTGTTAAAAACTGTTAAAAATTATAAAAAAACAATTCTATCAACAATAGTTTAAAAATTAGATTATTTGAAAATTTTATATCAAACGAAGTAACATATAAATTGGAAATATAAAATTATCAAACAAAAACTTTAAATCACTAAAATTCTTGGATTAGTTCATGAATAATAGAACTCTATAAAATAAACAGAAATAAGCTATAAAATCATTATATTTTACAGAATTTAATGAAAAGTAATCAATACCAGTTTTAATGCACAAAATATGAACAACATTTAAAGAATAATACAATGACAAATCACTGAACTTAAATTTAAATCTGAGGAAAATCGACTCTATGAAAACGAATTTTTCATTAATATACCTTAATTTAAAATTTTTAAATATCTTAATATTCATTCAAAGTTTGTAACTTGAAAATGAAAAAAACTTTTAGAGTCAAATCAAAGATTTTCCTCAATTATTTTTAATTCTAAAAAAGATAGAAACTTGACAACACCCTATCAGACAATTTCAAAATAATAAAAAAACAGATTTAAATATTTATCAATAAAAAATATTTAAATAATCCTTCCCTTCAACCATATAAAAACACAGAACTTTTCCTAACTTGTTATAAAGATAATATTCTAAGAGAAAAAAAAAAAAATAAATAAATTTTATGATTTATGCTTAAAAGAAGAAAATGAAATAATAGCAAATATTGATCATTTTTTTATGAGTAGGTTTTGTTTTTAAAAAATGATAAATGAATATTTCTAAACATATTAAAAGAATTAAATTTTAATGAAATAATTTTATTTCAAGATTATTTTTATTAATAAATAATTATGAAATTTTTGATTTTCCACATAAACTTCCAAAAGAGAAATTTAAGTACATTAGGTATCTAGAGTGTAATTGACATTCCTTTCTCAATAATAATAAGGAATAAGGGGATTTTGATTTTAAAAAATTTCCAAGTTAAATTTCGAATTTGGATTGGAAAAATGGTTTTTACCTAAATTTCAAAAAATCGGATAAAAATACTATCTTTTTAAATTTAACAAGATTTCTTGACTCAACAACCTAATAAGTCCACAAATGTGCTATTAATAATAAAAGTAATTTTCACCATCTATAAAAATTGCCAATTCTTGTCCAATTTTAAAATTTACAGTAAAATTACTCAGTCCCCACAATGTTTGAAATTGGTGTATAAACTAAAAATTCATAATTTTCATTTTTAATCAAGATTTTGCTCAAATAATAAGATCTGAATTTCTGGTAAAAAACCAAAAAAAAATAATTTAGTAGAATGTTATTTATTGAATAAAAGCGCACCCTAATTTGAAAAGGCCTGAAAATAATCTAGAATTCCTTCTTTTTTTTTTTTTATAATTAGATATTTTGGTTTTTCCAGTACCAATATCATTATTAAAAAAAAGTATTACAATTTTATCTTAAATTTTTTTTTTTTTTTTTTTTTTTGAAATACCTGTTCGCTTACCAAAATTATGGTAAATAATAAGTGTAATCCTTTTTGTCTCTGTTGAAATAATTTGTCAATATCTCGAATTGTTATTTTTAAAAAGCTTCGAATATTTTTCAACCAAAAATCTTTATTGTATATTTCTCAAATTAATAATTTATTTTTCTTACCTAAAAAAATTTTGATAATTTCATAAAAGAGTAGAATAAGGAAAAATTTTGAAAAGTAACTCCCCCTTATTGAGGTTTTAATAATATTGTTTTGGAATCTTTGAAAAACAAATCACAATTAATTTTTTTATCCTATGTTGATCTTGATTAAAAATTAAACAAACTTGAAAAATAGTTTCTCCAGTCATTGTACATTTAAATGCTCTTTTCATGTAAAAATACATTATTTAAAAACCAAATTAAAATTTTTTTCAAATTGTATTTTTTTTATTTCTTGATTTTGTTAAAAATTAGAAAACTTTTTGGCTACCAGTACTTTTTACTGAAAGGACTTATATTTTTCACCTCAAACTAACCAATAACAAAAATAGGAACATTTATTTCAAAAGTATTCTCGACACTCAAGTAATTCAAATAACTTCTAATGTTTGTATTTCATACTCTAAGACTTTTTTTGATTGTTATGTATTTTTTTTTTTATTTTTTCTTAATTGTCCTTTTTTAGAATTAATAGCCATTGAATTTCATACTTTGCTGTAAAAATATTCCCAATTTGCGAAATTCTGAAATTGGAAAAATTGCCTTATCAAATTTTTCAGATCCTTTTCAAATTTGTTTCAGGCAAAAATCATCTATTTATTATTTTAATTTTTCACTTCTTGTCAGGTTTTGTTGATAAATGTTCTGTCTGGGCTACTATTTTAGTGCACGAGATTTTGGACACTTCCTTTATTCAAGATTTTAAAAATAGCAAAAATATAATTAGAGAAAGAATGTTTAAGAATTACAAAATCATCCTGGAAAATACTACCAGCAACTAAATGTCTCACCTAAACAAACTTATTTAATCCATTACTTTGGAATGTTTTTGAATTCGGAAATAATATATTTGAAACTGTTTTCTTTATTCAAGAAAAAGAAATTGAATTTTGGCTAGATCTGATGGAAGGAGTAAACAAATTGTCCCAATCTCTACTTGATAAAATTTAATAATTTATGAGAAGAAAAGAAAATTTTTATTGTTCCAAAGCTTCAGAAATATGAGAAAGAATTTAAAACTCGAAAAATTTAGGTATTTTTTTTTTTTTTAATTTAAAAGGGAATTAAAATCATATGTTAGTCCGAAAAAAGTAGTGTTAACTACTGTAACCAAAAAGGTTACAATAAAATATAAAAATTTATCATTAATTTTTCATAGCCCACAAATCTTTATTTCCTCAAAATAAAAATGGATTTAAATTTTCAATGTCTTAAAAATGATGCTATACCGTTGTTTGATGAACTTCAAGATCTTTATGGAATTTTCCTTTTCCAAACATACCGATGTGAGGGGACCTCTACGATAATTATAGAAGAAGCATATCATTTTTTTTTAATGCGATACCCATACCACCAAAGAAAAGCAATCAGTCGTTTGTTGTCGATCATATGCCAACTTTTTATCCAAAACGAAATCTTTCTATTTGCGTCAACAAACAAAAACAATTACCAGACCTATACTCTGAACAGTTATTGGAAGCCTTGTTTTGAAAAAGTTCTCGGATCGAAAATTGGCACCCCAAATGAAATTACTCAGAGTATCTTTTCATTACATAGTTCTCAATTTCATGAAAACAATATTCTTGAACATCAATTTGGGTATCCTAAAATTGAAATTACAGAAACTGGTGTTATATATGATGGTAAAAGGATTTCTCCACATATTAAAAATGAAGATAACAACAACAAACGAAAAAGAAGGAATGTGAAGAAAAAGAAAACAAGGATCAATAAAACAATTTCAATGCTTACTTATATGTCAATCTGTGAATTAAAAAATGGTATACTTTTCTTCTCTTTTTTTAATTTTTTTTCTATTTTTTAATCTCTTCAGGTAAACTATAAAAAAAAATAACTATTTCTCAAAAGTTTAAAGAGAGGCTAATTTTGATTGGCAATTTTGTTTTTAAAGATACTGTGGTTTTTATTATTTAATAGTGTATATTAACGTATTTTGATATCCTCTAGTCCTTTACTAAAAGTTGACTCATGAAATTTTTATTTTGGGCATTTGACGACAATAAAACACAAACAATTGTTTCAGATTTAAATTGAAGTTTTTAGTTAGAATTTGGAATAATATAAGTAATTACAAAATATTATGGGAGTAGTCTTTATTAAAAAAAAATGAAATTCGGTAAAGATCTTTGAAAAATTTGTTATTAGTTTGTGTTTATGTTTAATAAATGGACGAATTTAACATTTTCTGAACAATGTATTTATTTGAGTATATTTTTTGAAATACAAAATTCACCACTTTCCTATTAAAACTAAAAAAAGCAAATTATTATATTAATTTACAATCAAGTTAATTCTTAAAAGACTAAAAAAAATTTTTTGTTTTATTTTGGAAAGATATGATTTAAATACGAGAATATATTTTTTCTGGTATTATTTATTATGATTAATATTTCAATTCAAATCTCAGCAAATTAAATTAATTGAAGTATAGATGATCAAATAAATAAAAATTCAATTGAAGTTAAACTAAATTTAATTAATGTAATTAAGATCAATTCTGTAAAAATTTTTTATTCTTTAAAGTAAGAAAAAAGTCTTTTTCTTGTTTTTAAAGAATGAAAAAAAAAGTAAAAAGAATTTTCATTTTGAAAAATTTTTTTTACAAATTTTTTACTCTTTCTGTTAATTGTAAAATAAAAAGATTAAAATTTTCATTCAGGTTTCTCTAAAAATAAATCTCTAAGATGAAAATAAATCATCGTAAGCCAAAATTCACAAAAGGAAATTAATTATTAAACTGATTTTAGGAATTAAAAATTTGATATTTTATGAATTTTTCAAAACCTTTTTTTGGCCAGCTGAATGAAAATTTTGTTCAATTTATTTCATAAAAATAGTAATAACAAGAATCCGTCTTACAATTATAATCATTTTTTTAAATAAAAAAATTTATTTTAAATTTAGAGGATAAAATTAAAAAGTCTCAAATAATTCTCATGAAAATTTTATTTTCAAAAATCAAATTTCATTTACTATTTGTTGCAGAATAAATGAAATAAAATTTTCATTCCGGTTTCCATAAAAAGATTTTATAATAATCATGTAACTTTTCAAATTTTTATAATCAGTTTAATATTAATTTACTTCTATATAATTCTGGTCTTATAATGATTTATTTTCATTATTAGAGATATTTTTTGGGAAAGCTGAATAAAAAGTTTTAAAGTTTTTTATTTTACAACTAACAGTAATAACAAAAACACAATATCTTGAGTAAAATTTCTTAATGGATTTGAAACTTTTAAGTTTAATCGTAGTAACTACTATTCTTAAAGTAATATAAGTTTTTTTCATCATGTTAAATAAATCAATTTTTTTGTTTAAGGGATTGGTTTCTACCAAGGAGAAGCCTAAGATAAAAGTATGTTGTTATTGGGTGTAAATCACATTAGTAAGACATGATTCAAATTCTCTCTAAAAATTAGATAAGTCAAGTATTAATATTTGTTGATCTCATAAATTAATAATGATCCATTGTATTCGTAAAAAACCCAACAATTTCAGAAAAAAATTTGCATTTCGTCACAAATTTAAAGGTTGAATTGTCAATATTCAGACTTCTTCATAGTTGTAAAATATCTTTCTTAAATTTGTGTTGAAATGAAGATTAGTGACTTAAAAAATTCGTTTTTTTTAAAAATTCAATAATTAATGAATAAAGATTTGACTGACAAATTATTTCTGAAATCTTGTAAAATATATCGATGTTGCAATTATCTTTATCAAAAGCAAACAAAGCTAATCAGTTTTCTTGTTTTTTATGTTTGATGATTATTGGGTTAATCTTTGAAATTAAAAAATTTAAAAAATAGTTGTTTTGGAAGTTCTAAAGATGAATTATCATATACTATTAATACTATTATTTATATGTTTCTTTTTTGAGATTTGGAAAAGGAATTAAAAAAAAAATTCCATAATTAAAATTTTTAATAATGATCATTAGTAAAAAATGAAATAATTTATTGTTCAATAAGATTTATAATAAATTTTTAAGAGCTATTTGAGAAATGGCGCACTAATATCATATACAGCCTATTACAGCATACTTTAATTATAGAGAAATCTATGGTGACAATAATCCCTCAACCCAAAGAATTATCTAAAAAAGAAAGAAATTATTTTATTAATATTATTGGAAATAAATACTATTTATTTTGTCGTAATGATTGAAATGATAACAAAACTTTCTTATAATGTGAGGTATAAAATAGATTTTTGGGCTTTCTTTTTATAAAAAAAATGTTAAAAAATAATTGATCTTATAAAAAAATATTATTTTTTGGGTTTCTTAGTTAAATAGAATTTTTTGACACTTTGCAGATACAAAATTTTCAAGTAAAGAGGATCAAATATAACAATTTTTTTATTTTTTAATTCATTAGTGTAATGTAAGACCGATCATTTAAAGTTAGTTTTGGATATTGTGAGTGTTTGAAATGATCATCATAAAAAAGTGTTCGAAAAATGATTTTTCTTTTTCTTTTTCATTATCATATTCCTTCATAAGGAATTCAGTTTACATATCTAAAAAATTTTTTGTTCTTTTTTCATTAAAATATACATATAAAATGTTTTTTTTTGATTATTTAGAATAGAATATTTTGTTGAACTTTTTTTTATAATTTAAATCATGTTGGATCAAAGGTTTTAAGACAACTTGGTAAATTATCAATGTAGGTATTAACCTATTTAAATTCAACTCCAATTCAAAATTTTTAACCGGACAAAATTAAATTTTATAAAAAAAAAAAATTATAATTAATTAATTCAAGAAGAAATGCAAAATTAGAACCATTTACTAGAAGAAATGTTAACAATTTTTTATAAATTACAATTCTCACAAAACAAAAAATAAATAATCTTCAATAAAAATAAATTATTGGTGTGTTAAAAATTTTGGAGAGAATAAAACAAAAAATGCTTAAGTAAATTTGAATAAGTTCTATTAAGGATTATTGATCTAGCAAATGATTAGATATTATCAATTAATTTTATTTCGGTTCTTCTATTTAAAAGAACTCAACTTTAACATATTATCAATCATTGAAAAAAAAAATTTATCAAATTTAAAAAATGAAATGAAAATAAAAAACTAAAAGATGAAAAAATGATTATTATATTTTTCAAAAATCAAGATTATTTCCAATTTGAATGAAATTGAATTAGTGTCACTCTTTGAAATGTTTTAGCTCTGTGGAAAATTTTTAATTTTAGTTTATTTCTAATGGATTAGTAAATACTTTCAATTTTTTTGTATGAAAATTTAAGATTAATATTCTAATTTTTTTTTTTTTAATATCAAATTAACATTTCTAATTAACAAACAAAAATGTATATCATTATATAATTAGAAAAATATTAAAAAAGTACAAAAATATCTTATAATAATAGTACTTAAAATTTGATGTGTTCTCTTTTTCCTTACATTTTTAATAATTATTCCTCTAACTAATATACTTTTTATTATACTATTCGAAATTAGGTGTTGATTCACGTGAAATAATATCAATTAATACTGGATTCGCGAGACAAAGGATATGTGCTGCTTTATCGGTTTATAAGGGTTTAGGATTAATTGTTGAAATGAAAAAAAAGCGTGGTCATCTCTATTTAAATAGAAATCTCTACAATTTATTACCTGAAATTAAGGTAACAAGTAATAAACTAATTGAGTATAGAAGAAAGAGAAGAAAGTTAAAACAAAGAGGAAGAGAAATTTATCAGTTGTTATTTCAACAAATTAAGTCTGGTTGTGTGAAAATTAAAAATGTTCAATATTTAGATCTCCTAAAAAAACGACTTGAAAAATTATTTTCAGAGAAGGAGATTTTTTATACCGGCAGTGGTGGCTGTGAATATATGCTCAACAACAAAAAACAATTTGATTTGTTCAATAATTATGTGGGGAAGAAAATACTAGCTGAACAACAAAATAACGAACAGAAAGTTTTAAGCCAACAATCTCTTTTCGAAAAAAAAAATCGACAAATAGAAAATATCAGAACTAAAGATCCAATTTATCAAATTCCCCCCCAAACCCTAAAAAATATGTACCCCAAAAAGGAAGACGATAATAACCCTTTTTTTGATAATACAACAAAAATATCTTATACTGAGACTTTATCTTCAATTCAGACTCTACTGAAAATTGGAGAACCAAAGTTAATTCAGAGTTCTAAATTTAACCAACAACAAAAGATCAAAATGGAAAATAATCAGACTTCAAACCCTTTAAAAAAACCCAAGGAGTCGACACAAAAATTAAATACTAATATCAATCTTCAAGATAATTTTATTCCCAACCAAAATCCCCAAAATTATCTCAATAAGGTATTAGAGCCTAAAAACACCAAGTCTTCAGAAAAGATGGATCAATATGTTGCAGCAGAAGGAATCGCACAATTAAGTCCTAAACCAATTAACCCAAGATCACCAATAATGAGCCCCTTCCTTAATTTTTATTTTTCAGGTAAAATTATACAACCTTATAAAATAATCTTTTTTGATTTATTTTCTTTTATTTTTTGAAAAGATCTTCCAATTTTACTTTAAATTTCAAAACAATTATTCTATATAAAAAATAATTCTTCTGATTTTGGTGTTAAGAAATTAGTTAAAATATTACATTAAAAAAAATATTTTGTGAAAATAAGTATAGTATAGAAAAAAATATCGGACATGAAAAAAATCCCTAATACGATTTTTTTTCTTGATATTCGGAAAATTGTTTTTTTAATTTCTTTTATTTAAAATCAAATCTTTTTTTTTGAAGAAAGAAACTTTTAAAATTATAATTCACCTTTTAATTAGAATGATGGTTAATTAAATTACACTTGTTCAAAATAAGATTCAATCAATGCAAAAACAAGAATAAAAATTATCATTTTCCAAACTCCTAGTAAACCTCTATAATAAAATCAATTTTTTTTAAAAAAAGTAGATCTACTTATTTCATCAACTAATTACTCGAGTATTCTATAGACCCGTTACTTGAATGAACCATGGGTAAGTTTATTTCCATGTTCATAAAAAATTTGGTTATTTTAAAAAGGATTTGATTGAAAATATTTGCCATTATTCTATAACAATTTTCCTAATATTCACAAATGACAATCTCATCCTTGATTTTTTTTCTGTCCATAATTTTTTCACTACTATATATTTACCTATTTAAAAATTGGACATTTAATTAATTAATTATATCTGTTCTCACATACAAATTTGATTTTTTAATTATATTTATATTTAAAAACTGAATTTTTATGTTTTAATATTTCTTTGAAATTTAAAGGTATTCAAAATTTATAGTGTGGGATTACTTTTCGAAATTCTTGTTAAAATGATCAATTTTTTTTACTTATTTCGTTGATAAATACATTAGAGTGGGGGAAATAATTTAAATATTAACTTGATTTTACTCAAAGTCCTCAAACAAAAAATGAAAAATTCACTTTTTTTTAGCTTCAGTCAGAATCCAATTGTTTAGAAATCAGAGAAATAATAATATTCAAAATTAGAGTTGAAATTCATAAAAGAAATACCAGAACAAATCCAAATTTTCTAATCAAAAAAAAATATTAAAAAAAATTGAAAAGTGCTTTTGTTGAGGTTTTCTGTTTTGTTCTGGAAACCTATTGATTTCGAGAATAAACAAAAAAAAAATACAGAAAACCTAATGGTTTTCATTAAAATACACATCCTCAAACACAAAATATAAAACAAATTTAATAAAAAAACAAAAACAAAGTGTATTATTTTATTTTACAAAATATCATTCTTAAAAGTTAATATTCCTAATTTGATACATTATAAAAAAATAAAAAAAATAAAGTATATTTTTGTTTTTTTTTCATGAACTTATTATATCTAAATAGTATAATTAAAAAATTTACAAGTTAGTAAATTTAAGAAATTGTCAATATCATATTCCAAAAGAGAAAAAAAAAAGTATGTAAAATATCTTTAAAAAAGTCGAAAACCCCCAATAGAATTATTTTTTTTTTTTGATATTTATTTGAAAATTTATGGTCACACCTTTTACTAAAACTTTAATAGTTTATTTACTAATTACGATATTTTCAAACATTGAAAAATAAAAGGTTTTAATAATGTTTATTTGAACTGTTCTAAATAAGTTCGTTGAACATATTATTAGATACTTTAAATAAAAGCATGGTTTCAGTTATGAACATTATAAAAATATTCTTGAAAATGTAGCTTGAAATTTTTTGATAAAATTATTTTTTTTACAATTCTTCAATATTTCCCTTTATTTAGGATAACCAGTTTACACAACAAGAATCAAAATTCATATCAAATGCAAAAATTATTCAACAAATAATAAAAAGAGATCATTTTTTTATTTATACTGATGAACTCAAATAGATCTTTGAATAGTTTTATTTGATTTTCTGTTTTCCAATTTTTTTCGCCTCATATTGGATAAAGAATTTCATTGGTTTAAATCAAAGAAAACTTTATAAAATTGGATGAAAATTTTCAAAGCTATATTTTCCAGAGTGTATTGAAATAAGAGTATGAAGATATATAAATTGGAAAATAAAGTATTTTCTTCTGAAATTATCTGTAAAAGTAAATTTATTTCTTAAAGAATAAAAAGACAATCTAAAATAGTCTTCACAAATCCTAGAAAATATATGTATTCAAAGCTAGTTTTTATTTTTTGAAAATAATTGGAAAATAAAAAACCAAATTAAATGGTAAATATTACCGTCGTCTACAAAATTATTAAATATTATCCAAATTATTCAAAAAATTATGTCAAATCTAATTTTTTTTTATATATGTTCATTTTATATCCCCTTTTTATATTTTCTGGTCAAATTATAGATTACAATTCTGGATCTGATTCTGAAGATAATGTGATTTACCCAAAGGGGGCAAGGTGTGTTTCACCAATTTATTCAAGACAAATTATTTCGCCGATCTCTTTTTTGCAAATGTCACCACCAAACTGTTCTTTTAATATGAATTTATGGAATAAAAATTATCTCAGTGAGAACCCAGATTTGTTATATATACCACCAGTTATAAGTAATAATTTTAATTCAACACAATCAGATGAAGACTCATCTAGTTTGGAAGATGATAATAACAATAAAGAAGATCGGGTGAAAGGCCTAGTACAGAAAAATAATCATAACAGCAATGTAAACTTTCTTAATAATGATTTAGAACAAAATTCAGAAGAAGAAAGTTCAAAAAAATAATTGTGTAGATATCGACAATAATCTTGTAAATATTACAGCTAGGGTAAAAAAATCTAAATAAATTTAATTATCTCGTCAAATAGGGGTTTATTTTGTTGAATCGTCCTACTTCAATAATAAAAAAATGAATGTTTTTTAAATCCTAAATTGTATTTTAAACAAAATGAAATTCTCACTGGATTTTGAAAATAACTTTTTATTATTATTTATATTATTATTTGAACAGTTTTTTTATTATACCAAAATGCTCTTTTACATTAATAAGAATGTTAAAGAGATTTTTTCAATATAAAAAAAATTATTTTTTTAATAAAAATATTATAAATAAATGATTAATCATTCTCAAACTCAATTTTTACTTTTAAATATATTTTTAAAATTTTTTAAATTCTTCTTTTAAATAAGAGAGATTATTTTTAATTGAAAATTTCATAATTAATATTATCATTTTTTTTATTGAACATTTCCAAAACTATTTACAAATAAAATTTTTTCCTTTTTATAATCTTAATAAACGTTGTTCAGGGGGGTTATTCATATATTCAAATTATTAAAGAATTTTGAATTTTTATTCAGAAATCATTTTTTCTAATTTCTTCAATTTTTTTTTCTTTTTTTTTTTACTTGTTTTCTCTTTTTTATTTGTTTTTAATTTTTTCTTCTACTTTTTCTTTATCTTTTCTTATCTTTTTCTTTTTGTTTGCTTTTCTTTTTATTATCTTTTTTTTTTAACTAAAATGTACAATTTGAAAAAAAAATGAAAAAAAAAAAAGGATCTTCAAAAATATCAATATATCTTCAGGCCTTTCATACTCTATATTTTTTTTTACAATTAAGATAATTATTAGCATTTTATCTTGTTGTTAATTCTTTTAAAAGTGAAATTTGAGTTATAAATAATACAGTTATACTGATTTCAAAATTTACTGGTGACTTTTTTTGTTTTTTTTGATTTTGGATTTTTAAAATAATCGGTTTTTATTTATTTAGAATTATTTAAAAGTGGATTACAAATCAGATTTGATAATTTGTTGTTCTGAAATACTAAAGGATATCTTTTTTTCAGATTATTATTTTAGGTTGGTTACAATTTTTCAAATCAACTTGAGTTTAAATAACTATTCTAATAAAAAAATTGTTTTTTTTTATTATATTAAAAAATGAGTAAAAAAGTTGAACTGTTATATATAAGTTTTTTTTAATCTATGAAATTGAAAGATAATTTAATAAAAATTCTCCATATTTTTTAAACCAAATAAAACTGAAAATCCCATTGAGAATGCTGAATATTGTTGAGTCAAACAAAGTCGGTGAAGAGTGAATCAGGTCAATTCTCTAAAAAATCCTATCAACTCCAAAAATCCATGGGATCTTGTTACAATGAAATTCTAATTGGTATTATATAATAAACAAAAGAAATTCACAATCAATTAGATATCTTTAAATGAAATATGGTTATGATAAAGATTTAGTTCAAGGAGTTAATTAAAAATTGCACTCTGATAACTTTCCTTTTATAATTTTTTTTCGAGTAAATAATAAACACTCAAAAATGATGTTGTTATGGAGAATTGATATACATCGCTTGGATTGTAAGTTGAAAACTTTACAACTGTTCTTTTATTAGTAATCTAAACAATTAAATTTTGTTGAACTAGCATCTCTTTAAAAATAATCGCATTGATAGGTCTCTTGAAAATATTAATTTAATTTTATTTATGAATATATATAAAAACGGGCAATTTAAAATTCATTACTAAAAGTGTTTTTATTATATTCAATCAAAATCAAATGTAAATATAAAAATAACGGACTTTAGAATCAAATAAAGTAAAGTTTTTTTTTTTTTATTTAAGCTTTGATTTTTGTTTTCGTGGTTTAGAAAATCAGTAAAAAAATTATTTCAAACGATTTTAATCGAAAAATGGAACTCAATTGTAAAATTTAGAGTCAATATTCGACATATCTTGTGATTGTATTAAAAAGAAAATAAAATCCACAAATTTGATTTAGAGGAAACTAATAAAGATGAATTTAAAATATCAAATTAAAGTAAAATTTAAACAGGATTTATTTTCATTATTCAATATTCTTAATCAAAATATTATAAAAATACTTTTTTTATTTGTATTTTTATAGTTACCCTACTTTGAATGAATTGTTTTTGAAAACTTTAATAAATACTATTATTTTGAATGATATTATTTAAACTATAAAATATTTTTAGTGTTCAATGATAATTAAGCAGATTGTGAGTTAGATAATTTGATTTATTTTACAATTAGTAGTCCTTATTTTTCTCGTTTCATAAATTCTTATGAGGTATTTTTCAATGTATTTACCTTTTTTGTATTTTTTTTTTAAATAATATTTTGGTGATTATCATAGAAAATTTACATAAAAACCAATTAAAAAATTTTCAACTTATTAAAATTCGATTTTATATTTATAAAAAAAAAAACTTAATTGGATTCTCAAAGAAATAATAAATTAGAAACATTCAATAATCGATATGATAACAATTTCTTAGATATTTAACATCTTCACAAAATAAAAAATAAATAATTAACAATCAAAATAAATAAAAAAAAAAAGCATATAAAAAATTTTGGAGAGAGTACAATAAAAAATAGGAAGTGGTAAATTTGTCAATATTAAACTAGATTCCAAAATTTTGGACACCGTTTGAACAGTGGAAAGAACATCATCACTGTACTTTAAATTCAAATTGGAAAGAATTATGATTTTACAAACAATTTCATTTTTTGTCTTTTTTATTTTGTTTTCATTTCCTTTTTTTTGCAGTTACGTAATCTGTTTCAGTTAGATCTCGAAATTTTTTTTCAATGGTTGATAAAAGGTTAGTGTTGAGTTTGTTAAATTGGAAAATCACATACAATTGGTAGATCGTATCTTAACATTTGATCGATCAACAATTGTTAGTGAATTTCAACTAATTTACCAATACATTTTTTGTTCTCGCTCGTTTCATTATTTTGGACACCCCTTTTTTTATTTTTGAGTTTTATATTTTTTTCTTTTATTTGGATTAAAATGATTACTTATTAAAACATTAATACTGTGTTAACTCAAATGTTGTTTTTTATTAGGTTTGGAAAAATACAATAAATTGGGTTTTTTTTTGCCTATTTTTGATTTTGGGTGTGTCCAAATTTTTGGAACAGGGTTTATATTAAGATTATTGATTGATCAAAGTTTAATAAGGTTTACTAATTAAATTTCAATTGTTTTTTTAAAAAAAATTAACTTTAACCTAATATCATTTGTTCAAAAAAAATGTTGGAGTTTGAGGTTAAACATTATGTAATTTGAAAAAATGAAATAAAAAAATTAAAAAATAAAAAAATAAAAAAAATTGAAAAAATGAATAAAATATATTTCAAAAATCAAAATTATTTCCAATTTTTTTGAAATTATATTATTTTGATTCTTTTCGCTATTTAACTACCCCAAAAGAAGTTTATTTTATTGTATTTATTATTAAAGATTAAGTGCTAAAAAAATTATTTGTAAAAAGTGAATTTTGAAGTTATCAAAATTTGTAACTTCTAATGAAAAGAGTGGTTAAACATTATATAGGCATTTGAGGTAAAAAAACAATGGTTTTTTAAAAAATTTAAGAATAAAAATATGAATAAAGAATAAAAAAATTAAATTTTGAAAAATATATAATAATATAATTTTTTAGAGTTATGCGAATTGGGATAAATCTGTATTATCATATAACCCAAAATTTATTATATTTGGGATCTTTTCCTCTAATAATATGGTTTGCCAGATTGGCCAGTAAATATTTTTGAGTTATGTAATACATCTATTTTATCTTATTTTTCCTTAACAATTCACATGTATCTACCATCCCAATAATCTTGGAAATCAATTTATTTAATTTTTTTTGAATATCGTTTTTCAATTTTGAAAGTAAACCAGGGATAGTTGAGTTTTCTTTAAATTTGGAAAGTTCTGTTTTTTTCTGCTTTTTTTTTTTCTTTTTTTTTTTTCATATCTTCAATACCCCTATATGAAGTGAAAGACATCATCATTTTTTTTTCTACAACATGACCAATTTTATGAAACTACTCACCTTTTTCATTTGGATTTGTATCTGTTTAATTGATTTGTAAAAAGTTTTAATTTTTAATGTTTTTGTTGCTGAGTTCTGTTTAGGTATGGTTTAGTTTGTTTAAAATTTACATATTTTAAGATATTTATTTATAATTTCAAGTTTTCCTTTTCCTTTTGAAAAAAGTTACTTTATCTTGTATTGTCTTAATTTGATCTTCGTTGAGTGTTTCCATATTTTTCCTTGCGAAGGTTTTCTCCTATATTAATTTTTCAATCTCCGTTCAATTTCCAAAAAAATTTCTTTAGTTTTTGTGATGAAATCAACTTTCCTTTTTGGTATCATCAGTAGATCAAGAGATCAATTATAGTTGGTCTATTTTGAATGACTGTAGTAGTACTTTTTTCTCCAAAATTAGATCATTATAAGTTTTAATGAACCTTTAAACTCAAGTTGAACAAAATTATCAAATAGAAATAAACACTTTAAAAAAATCACCTTTTTTTAAAAAAAATTTCAATCATCAAGAAATTATGATCAAACTTATCGAATACAGGGATGCTTATCAATAATGAAATAAAGATCTTGTTTCTTTTTCATAAAAAAATAAATAAAAAAAAAAAATTATTCTTGTTCTTTGGTTTATTTTTTGGAATCTAAAAATTTTAAACTTTTTATTAAAAAGTACCAAAGTGAAAATATAGAAAAAAAAAAAAGGGTAAAAGCAAAAGTAAACATAAAAAAAAAAAATAAATGAAGAAAGAAGAAAAAAGAAAAAAATCAAGTAATAATTTGATTAAAAATTATTTTCACTCCATCTTAGATTTTTTAGATTAAAGCCAAGACGAATGAAAGGTTTTGAATAAAGAACATTCAAAAAAAAAAAAATAAAAAAAAAAAAAAAACATATAAATGAATTATTTTTTTTTATATTCTCCATACCAATTAAAATCATGAATTCTCGAATTCAATTTGTCTTGGAAAGTAATTTTAATTTGTTCTTCTTTAAATATCATTTCTGTATTTTCTTTGGGCAATTTGATATCTTTGCAAAAGAGATAAGGAATTTTATTAATTTTGACGTATCTGAGTAAACTGACGAGAGAGCAATACATTGATGACTTATATAAAGTAATGTCTTCCTTTTTAGCATTTTCTTGAAGTTCTTTGATATAATCGAGTTTTTCTTTAATATTTGAATTATGGTTAATTATGATATTATTGCCGTCAATGTCTGAAACAGAAAATTTAAATTTATTAATTTTCATTTCAACAACATTTGAGTATCTGCGATTATTAAAGTACCTTTTTATTAAGTCGATATTGAGGTGGGGCATTACTATTGAGAATCCGTAGCAAAGATATTTATTGAGTCTGGTATCAAAAAGGTCACTATACCGTTTCTCGTCGATAACATTCATCATGTATCTGTAGGCCATTTCTGAGTCTGGGGTTAAATAGGTATGCTCGCCGTCGAAGGCGACCTTACTTGGATGCATATCGAAGGAGTCAAAAATATCGCCAATTCCATTGAATTTGACCAAAATAAATTGGATTCGATATTTAATTCGTAGTCCCGTGATATCGCGATCTTCAAAATAATTTCCTGTTGATTTGCTTTCAATTTTGTTATTCCAGGGTTCAATCCCCTCCTTCGTAAACTTTTCGATATCTTCTTCAATTTCTCTTTCTTTGTATCTGCTACTCAGTTTTTTTCTGTAGACCTTTTTATTAGTGGGATCAATATACACAAATTTATTGTATCTCCGTAACGATGTGAATTTATAATTTGAAAAATTGTCCAAGCTGTATTCTTCACTGATAAAATTATTTGGATCCACAATGCCTACCATTTCGAAAACATTAAATTGCGGTTTGTACATTAATAAAAAGGAGATGTTATTATTGTTTTTGCTTTCGTGTTCCTTTATGTTCTCGATAAGCTCTTTATAAAATCTTAAAAAATTCTTATAATGATCCTCGTTTTCCCCATAAAAGAAGAAATCCAAATCCTTCATCTGGCTTTTGAGGATGATGGATCTACAAAACCCTCCCGCAAGACAAATACCGTCATAATTAAGCCCATTTAAAAAGGGGAATCGTTTATAGACACTTTTGTTGAATTCTTCTTGTGTGAAGACCAAAGGTCTATGGTTCCCTAGCGGGTCATTGATTACGGGCTTATCAAACTCATAAGATAACGTCTTCAAATTACATTCATCTAATAATTTTAATTCATAGTCGTTATCTGTAGTTGTTATTTTCAGAATTTCATGTGAGTCCTTTTTATATTTTGGCTCGTTGACAATTTGTATTTTATTTTCTTTTGTTTCCAAATCTTTTAATCTTTCCTTTTGCGATTTAATTTTGATCAGTGAATTCTTTTCGATCCTGGTGTAGCAAATAGGACAAAGAAAATCTCTTCCCTGGTATGATTGTAATCCTTCCTCGGATAATACATAATTTGGACGACAGACCATTGTGTCAGTAATATGATGCCTAGGTATGGTATAGCCTCCAGTTTTGCTTGTGTCATCTAAAGTTATATAGCATACATATTCGTATTGAATGTTTTTAATGAGATTTATTTCGTTGTATTGTTGGTAATTGCTTTGAATTATTTTATAGATATTGTCCTTGCTCTTTTCCTCGACCTCAACTACTTTGGTTTTTTCTTCTTCATTTTCTTTTTCATTTTCATTTACATTTTCATTTACTTTTTCTTTTTTTTTTTCTTCATCTTCTTTATTTTCATTTTCTTTTTTGTTTTCATTTTCTTCTTTATTTTCCTTTCCAATCTCCTTTTGTTCGCTTTCTTGTACTTTTACTTTTTCTACAATATTTGATCCGTCAGCAAAAAGATCTTGTGTACAAAATTGTAATTGGCTTTTCTCCAACCCAACAATTTTACTAATACAATACCACAGTGTATATGGCTTTACATTAATTTTTTCACTTTTTGCAGCGTTATTTAACAAATATGTAATCTTCTTGGTGTTGCCATTTGACGAAGAAGGGTGATTATTGTTTTGAAGATAAGAAAACTCTGTGATATCAAGCCCATACTTTTTTCGATCAAGCATGATCCTCATCAGGGTTTTGTAAGCATTTTTGGTTTCCTCGTTGATGTTCTCTGAGAGAATGACCTTTACGGCGTCGACCAAAAAATAGTATAAAATATAATCGGAAGCAATTTTGAATCCGTATTTTTTACAATAATTCATTCTGATCCATTGTCTCATACACTGATCTCCAAAGCCTCCGTCCATAAAGATGTCAATGGGGAAAACTGGGATCACATAGTCTTGGTATTTCGCGCCGCCCATTTTGAATGTCTTTTCATAAAATTTGATTGGCTCCTTGACTTCTTCGGGTTTAAAGGTGATGATGACCTTATTTTCATCATTTTCGCCAACTCTAGCGGGGAATGAGACAAAGCTTCTTTTGTTTTTGCCCTTAAGTGTGTCCTTCACACTCTCAAATAACGACATCTGCGCCTTTTCAAAAACCTTTTCGCGGTTTCTTTTATAATCAGTAAATGTTGAAGACTTGCCACTCATGTGGTTCTTGATCTCCTTTAAAAACATTTCGCGGATTTCTCCATATTGCTTCGAGCCCTCGAATAGTCTGCAAAAGATCTCAATCGTGCCAAATTGTAAATGCTCGGCTTTGTGCTTGTTGATATTGTAAATGCTAATCGACAATTCGTGTGCCAACTTGATCATGTCAATGTTGTCCTTCGTGCTTTGGATAATCTTCTGGATGTGCCCAATAAAGGCTGGCAATTTCTCCAATTTGAAGTTTTCCTTGCGAAATGGGATGTATCCTCTTGGCAGATCAGGGTTCATAAAGTTTATAAAGGGAATGTCTTTATGATAATTGTTAAACGAAACAAACTCCTTCACATTTTTCATCAGCCCATTTTCACGGATCATTCGATAGATCGCTCGGCCAGAGCTGATGTTGCCTTCGCTGTAATTGGTTCCATTAGACTCCACAGTCATGATAAAGATGCGAATACCAAATTCTTCAATCAGCTCCTTTAAGAGTTCGCTTGTTCTCCGGATCTTTCCAGATAATTCTCCATCGGTAACAATATATAAATCACTGACCTTTTTGTCTTGGTACCATCCCTTCGGTAAATGTTCGAGCACGCAATCCAAATATGTCGCACCTTGTGGTCCAATAACATTCTTGTTGATTTGTCTTTCTCTTTTTAGAGAGGACGCAGATGCAACTTTGATCTTGAGCAAATCGCTGACAGGATAGGTTCCAAAATTTGTAAACTTGTGATCCCAAAACATTAAACGGACTTCTTCGACACCAAGCTCGGTCAACTTCTCGCTGATTTTTTCGATTTCATTTTGTAAGATATTTTTGTTGTTTTGCATCCGTGTTCCTGTTGATCCAGAATTGTCAATTAAAACAATTGGCTGGTAGTCTAGCTCTATTTCTACGTTGTCAAAGTCCATGATGAATAAAAAATAATTTTAAATGAAAAAGGAAAAATAAAAAAAAAAAAAAAAAAAAAAAAAATAAAAACTTTTTGAAAAGTAAAAAAGTAACAATAAAAAAAAATGATTTTTAAGTTATTGGAAATTTATTTTTATAATATTTCGAATATTTGGTATGATGTAAGAAAGGTTATTCGTTAATAAAAACACCTTCTTTCTTCCAAACCATGAACTACCCTTTCTTTGAGGTAAAGTTTTTTCAAACAACAAAGGTTTTATATTTTGTATTAGGATCTTGTTTAAAAAAAATTATTCGGGTTGTGTTTCTTATATTTGGTATTGAGAAATTTGAGGGTTCCTGAAAAATCTTAAAGAAACAAATGTATTGTGCAATTGGAAAATATTCAATCAAAAACGTGATCTTTGTCAGGATTTTGAACCAGTTAAAAAAATCCAGATCCATTTTACTTTTTTATTATGAAAACCGGAAAACATAGTAAAGGTAAGAAAATTTCCACTTTTTTAACAAAACTGTTCTTTTGATTGATACTTTGGTTTGTGGATATCTCCTTTAAGTTTGTTGGATTGTGTACAATAACCATTGTTTTTGCATTTTATTATTTTCCCTTTTTAGCTAAAAGATTTTTGAGACAATTTGTGATCTTGATTAGGTAGTAACATTTTTCCATTTTGAAAATTTTTAATGCAACAACAACTTTAGGAAAAAAGATTTTTTGAGTGTGATAGAATATTGAAACTTTTGATACCAAGGTACCCTTTGCTGATCTCTTGGTGAAAAGAAAGTGAACCCAAAATAAACATGGGTTAAGGGACTAGTCTCTATTAATTATTTTTTTTGACCAATTTCTAAATAAGGAATCCTTATCGAGAAATATGTTTAAAATTGAAAATAAAAAATGGTTTTTCAATGTTAGAACTTTTAACTCTTGTTTTTTTAAAATTTTACAATTCTCTCACAAAAAGTGACTTTTAAAAATTTATTTAAAAAAAAGATCTTTAACAGATGAGAATTTTTTGATTTATCTTGAATTTAATTATTTTCTCAATAATTATTATTTATTATCATTTTAAAAACGAAATCATAATTTAAAACTGATGAATATTTTCTCTTTGGCTTCTGTTCATCCAACCTGACTCTATAAAGAACTTAAATTGTTTTCTCAATAATTACTTTTTATCAAAAATAGTTCTTATTTTTTTCTTTTTTTTTTTTTTGACACTAACAAATACTTTTAGAATGGTAATTTGGGACAACTTTTTAAAACTCCAAATTTGACAAAAACGAAAGAGTGTAAACTCAAAAAGTGGTTTTAAGAAAAAAAAAGAATGGTACAAATAGACAGACAAATCTTTTATTTAGAGTAAAACATATATTGCATAGTTTTTTCAAATCAAACTGCTTTTGATGCAAATACAAAAAAAAACCATTTTAGGTTTATATTTGAAATTATTTTTTATACATCTTCCACAAAAATAACAAGTTTTTACTTTCTTGCTTATATTTTTTTATATTTTTTGTATTTTTACCAAAAGTTGAAAAAAAGCAACTTTCTAAAAAGTGAAAAAAAGGAATAATTTTTTATTTCTATAAAAGCAAAAACTAAATTTAATGAATGCCATTCATAGAGATTTCATTACTATCACAAGGAATTTTTTCACTTTGATTTCAAATCTAAGTAAGTTGGTAAAAAAAAATCTAAATCTCTATAAAATTTACCTAAGAAAAATTTAATAGAAGTCCCTTAAATCTTTAAATTTTCAATTTTTCTCAAATTTTTTTTGGATGAAATTTTTACAGATTTTATTAAATTAAGTTTTGGTTCTAGAAATTTGTTAGTAAGAAGACTTGGAAATTAATCAAAGTACAAACCAAAATAATAGACAACAGAAGTTGTGTATTGGAAACCAATTTTTTCTTTTCAATGAAAGAATAAAAAAGATTACTTTCCTGATTAATTTGTTGAAGTATAGAATGAAAAAATTTTTTTTGATAAGATATTTTCGAAGATTTGTTATTCTTTATCGACTTCATTTGGATGGGAATAAACAATACATTATCGTGTGTTACTTATTCACTCCTATTTATTAATAGTTAATTACTGTGCTCAAAATAATATATTGTTGTAAAAAGATTTAGTAAGTAAAAAAAAATCCCTTATAGGATTTTTCATTGTTAATATTAGGAAAATTTCTTTTATTTAAAAACAAAACCTGTTTTTGAAGAATCAAACTTTTAAAATTATAACTCACCCATTTATTAGAAAGATTATTAATTAAATTAGACTTGTTCAAAACACCATTCAAACAATCAAAAAACAAGAAGGAAAAGTAACATTTTACAAATTTTAGCTATCTTCCCTATGAACTTGATTTTTTTTTCAAAAAAGGTTGATCTACTTTGATATTGTCAAAAAATTACTTAAGTATTCTATAGACACTCTTAATTTAATGAGCTTTACGTAAGTTTATTACTATTTTCATAAAAAAATATGTTATTTATAAAAAGGATTTAATTTTAAAAATTTGCAATTAAACAATGATTTTATTCATATTCACAATTAAATATCTTTCCAGGAATCTATTTCCATGTCAAATATTTTTTTTTTGGCAACAATATATATATATATATAATATTAATCTGTATTTTAAAATAAAAAGTGTGTTTCTTTTCAAAAAAAGACAGAGGCATTAATTGATCAAATAAAATTAACTTAAATAAATAAAAGTAAATATGGTATTGATTCTTTAAGGTTCTATTCCTAAGAGAGTAGCCAGGGTAAAGGAAAATTTTTCACTTTTTTACAATTTTGAAGAGGATCAGAAAATATCATTTTGTACTTGGGATGTACCTCATTGATTTTTATTATTGAAAGTACTTAATTCATAAGATTTTTTAAATTCTTTTGTTCAAAGTCTCAAAAAAATTCCCACAATAGAATGTTGAGTTGAATTACTTAAAATTGTGTTTCGAATGTTGAATAGCTTATCTTTTCTCCGTGTCTTAACATTCTAAGGTGATATTTTATTTTTTCATTTTTTATTTTTTCATCATTTTTAAATTTTTTTTTTGATGACAATAAAAAGCAATAAGAATGTTTTTTTATCGGTAACATTTATGATAAATGTATTTTGTTTAAAAAATACAACAACATTACAATGGGGAGAATCACAAAAGAAAACACAAATGTGATTCAAATAGCTAAAAGGATTCCAAGAAATTTTAATTATCTCTTAAAAAAATTGGTTAGGGTTTTAAACACTTTAATTTGTCGAATGGGAGAAGTGAATATGATTATATTCAATCAAATTTAAAACTATAAAATAGATATAAGTTTTATTCTAAGAATCTAAAAGTATATTTCCCCAAAAAAAAAACTTGTTAATTATAAAAAAAAATAAAAATCGAACCAATTTTATCAATTCTTTTATGATTTTTTTATTTTTTAACATTACTAAAAAAAAAAATATCAAATAATTTTTTAAAAAAATTTTTTTAGAGAATCTACGATCACACGTCACTAAAAAAAATACTCTTTTCTTGTCTCTCTCAAATTTTTATCATGTATTATAGTGTATCTACCGTCTTAAGTAAAAATAAACTTATTGATTTCTTTTCGTTAAATGAGAAAGTTGTAATATCCCTATTGAATTTATATTTAGGTTAATTTCTCAAAAAAAAAAAAATAATAATAAAAAAAAAGGCAATTATCAATATAGAAATTTTATTAATTAATGGTCTTGTAAAAAAATTATTGATTATAAGACTTAAATTCTATTTACAATTAAGGTTCCCAAATCGTAGCGTCATTGAAATAATAACATGTTTTAGTAAATATTAAATAACTTTATAATAAAAAATCACAAAAATCCTGTATAAAAGTTAAGATATAGAAAATGTTTTCCTAAAAGATTATCTTCTAAAAATCATCAAGATTTTTTGGGTGGTATAATTTTTTACTTTTTTAAAATTTGTATTTTATCTGTTTTAGCCTTTAACAATGGATTGAACATGATTTAAAAATATTAATTGTTTGTTTCAAATAAAATTTGGTTCGTCTATGATTACTATAAATAAAAATAATTCTGAATACAATTTTGATAAAAAAACATTAGTTCAAAAAAAGGAAAATTATTTGTATCTTTATTTACATATTTCTTGACATCAAGGGAGTGAGAGATATCTAAAATTGAAAATTTTCAAATTAAAATAAACTATTTTTCATAAATTTTGACTCACTTTATACTGTTAATGGGAGTTGTTTTGAGGGTTTATTCCAGTATTCTTTACAAAAAATATTTTCAAATTTTTGGATCAGAATCATTTTTTCTAATTTTGCAAATTTTAGTTTTGCTTTTTTTTTTCTTTTGAAAAAAGATCATTTGGAAAAAAAAAAGAGATCTTCGAAAACACAAATAATCACTATGAAAATTTCGACTATGTAGTATCTTTGAAAATGGATTTAATTATTCATAAAAAATCTTGTTCTTCAACTTTTTTTCAGTGAAAGTTCAGTAATAAAAAATGGGTAATGCTCATTTCATAAATTGTGACTCATTTTTTTTTAGTTTTTGGTTTTATTTGTTTTTTAATTTTTAATATATCAGGCTTTTATATATTTAGAATAACTTAAAAGTGAATTACAAATCATATTTAATTATTAATTGTTCTTGAATACTAAAGGATAATTTTTTTTTTTCAATTTATTATTTCAGGTGAGTCACAATTTTTGAAAAAGAGTTTAGAATACAATTATTAACTTTTAGAGATAAGTTCGTATTTATATATAAATATTTGTATAAAAACCCAAAAAAGTTGATTTTTACATATTTTTCAATTTAATTTAAATTTAGAAAATGGATTATTTTTAGATTTTAGTTTCATTTTTTATTTGGAATATGTTTTAATCTGAATAATGAATATAATTTATAGACTTGGTTTTTGTTTTGAAATGAAGGGAAAAGACATTAAAAGAAATTTGAAAACAAAGAGCCTTTACTATTATTTTATAATTAAAATCTTATGATACTTTTTACTAATGTAGTAATTTTTTCAAGGGGTATAAAAGGGTTACAACCAAAATTACCAATTATTTGAATAGATTTCAAAATATAAAAATTTTCAAAATTCGTTTATAGTAATGATTTAGTAGCTATTATATTTATTTCTTTATAAACTGTTATAGAGTAAATATTTTCACATAGATATAAGTAAAGTCCATAAAAAATAATTCCATTACAATTATAGAGAAATAGGTCCCCATTGTTCAAAAGAAATTCTTTTTTTCATTAATTAATTTTGGGTAAAAAGATCTGATCCTTTAGTTGTGATTTTTGGATTAAAAAAGAAAAACTAAACATACAAAATATTTATTAATTTTTATGAAATCTCACATATAGGTTTTTCTTCTTGTTTATATGAACCAATAACATTGAAAACTGAATCCATTTTTTCTTTTTTTTTTTTACATTAACTAAGAGGTATTTGAAATTTACCGGTTTCTAGTGTTATTTTGTCGAATTTAAAATGACTGAGTAAAATTCGAGATTTTAGTTCCTTCTTCTGAATTCTGGAAACCTTGTGATCTATATCTTGTGATTTTCTGTTTTATTCAGAAAATAAATCCTTTTACTAGTTTCGTTTTATATTAAAATAAAACTATTTGCTTAGATGCTCATATTATTCTTCCTGAATCCTTGATTTGGGTTATAGCTTGTGTTGAATTTTTAATTGGGTAAGAGTAGTAAATTCTTTCAAAAATTGGATTGACACCAGAAATTTAAGATATTTTGTCGAATTCTCTTAAAGAATTATAATAATTGTCAATAAAAAATTAGAATAACCCAACTATTTGCGACAAAAGATGTATCGTTCGCAAGTCATATTCTTGATTTTCATTTAAAATTACGTTTTGATGATTTTCCAATGTTTTTGGTATCAAGAATTTACACTTTCGAAAATTAAGAGCAAAGACACCTGTATAAAGTTTCATTTTAAACTGATAAGTTGAACTATTCCATTTCTGAATAAGGCCAAGTCTTTTTATAAAATGAATGGAAAAAAAAGTGTATTGATCAATCTGATTAAATTAAAGAAGTTCAATTTGAAAGATAAGAGAACATCTGAAGCATTAAAATAAACGTTAGTTGGGAAAATTGTGTGGAAAATTTTATTGAGGGATTTAATTTAAATATTTCAAATTGGTATTTATTGATTTTAAAAAATAATAAAAAATGAGAAAAAAATTCCCATAAATAATTTTATTAAAAGTTATAAAGTTAAAAAAGGAAATGAAGAAATATGATGTTTAAAAAATTCTACTTGATTTGTAGAATAAAATATTTCTGTTTGGTATTGTTATTATATATATATATATATATAATATCAAATTTTATTATGAAAAATAAATTTAAAATTTTTTAAAACAAATAAAATGAAAAAAAGCAAAATTTAAGAGAGAAATAAAAAAAATTAAAAAAGAATTTTTCGAATATCAACTCTATTTTGTGATATCTTTTGTTAAATATTAATTTAATTTAATTTTTTTTTTTTATTTTTTTTATTATTGATTGTGTTTTTATATAAGATTGTTTTATATATTCGTTTCCTTGTTACTCATCTAGATAAAATATCTGTTGATATCTGATTTAATAATTGCATTCATTACACTTTCAATTACTTTTTTTGTCTATTGTTTTAATTGTATTATTTAGAAAATTAATAATTGAAATAATTACAGTAATTATAAGATTATTATAAGAATAATAATAATAAGGAAAAGGAAATGAAAAAATAAAAAATAATTGGAAAAGTAAGAAAAATAAGATTAAAGTAAAATTACCATATCTGTATCTGTTGAGCAAGTATAATGGCAAGAAACTTTTCTTTTTTTCCTTTTTTTAACTTGTGAAAGGTATTGCTTTTTAATATACCTTATGGATTTTTCATAATTATCACCACCTTCATATTCGGGGAAGCATTTTGTAAGTGGGTATTTTTTGACTTTTTCTTTAAAAAGATCTATTTTATTTAACAACAGTACCAAATCTTTTTTCTTAAAAAAGTCATTATTAACATGCTTTTTAAAAACTTGTAAACTTTCTTGCATCCTATTTGTATTTTGCTCTTCATATAATAATTGGTTGTATTCGCTTGCTGCAACAATAAATATTAACAGATTAACATCATCAAACTGATGAATCCATTTTCTTCTTTCACTTCTTTGTCCTCCAACATCAATGAGTCTATAATTTTATTTAATTTAAATAATGAATATTTGTAAAAAAAAAATATTGAATGTTTTTAAAAGTTAATTAAAAAAAAAAAACTGAAAAGAAATTTTTGTGAATTAATTTCGATCTTTAAAAAAATTATAAAAATTTTATTAAAAATTAAATAAAAGGTGTTAAGAAAACTGAAGATCAGTATGAAATTAACTGTTTCTATATCTAGAATATTATTTAATTCTTTTTTTTCTTAAATTCAATATTTTCTTTTGCTTGTTCTATTTTTTGTTTTGAAATAAATTTAGTATTTTTTCTTTTATAATTGATGAGGTAATTTTAAAAAGAAATAAACTTTATTATCCTCGTAAAGTTTAGAAAACATTTTTAAAGATCTTTAAAAAAAATTTAATAATCATTTGTTTTATATCTTCTTAAAAGTTAATAAATATAAACAAAAAAAATTAAATTTTAACAAAATCTTTTATTTTCTGGACTTAATATTAAATAAAAAAATGAATTTTTAAAATTAGTGATAATTTAAAGTATATTTTTGATTTTTGATGTTTTTTCAAATAGAGTTATACAATACACAATTATTGTTTATTTATAAGACTTGGGTTAATTAAAATAGATAATAGAAAAAATATTAAAAAAAAAAAAGAGGGGGGGGACAAACCTCCAAAGATGTTTATTAACTTCAAAATGTATTTCTTTCACACCAACAGTTGGGATTCTACAATATAAAATATCCTCTGCTTGGGGAAGATAATTTTTATCAGCAATTTTGTCGATTTGATCCAAAAAACTATTTAATTTTTTTTAAAATATGTCATAAATAAAATGAATAGAATTAAGAAAAGAGGATATATATTTTACAAAGATTAAAATTTATTTTACATTTTTTGTTCTGCTCATTTGATTATTTTGGACACACCCGTTTTTATTTTTGAGTTTATATTTTTTTTTTCTTTTATTTGGATAAAAATGATTACTTATAAATTCGTTAAAACTGGGTAACTTAAATGTGATTAAATATTATGTTTTGAAAAATATAAAAAATTGTGGGTTTTTTTTGCCTATTTTAGATTTTGGGTGTGTCTAAATTTTTGGAATAGGGTTTAGCTATTTCTTGAATAAAAATAATCTATTAATTATTAATCATTGATTCTTCATAAAAGAATAATTAAAAATAATTCGGATCATTAAATTTTTTCTGTTTTTTACAAAAGTATAAATTTTGATTTTAATAATTGGTACATTCAGTAATCTTCAAAATAACAAAAATGACATTTTTTTGTTATTTAATTCATTTTTAAACGTTTTGAATTCTTTTGGTACAATATATGAAACAAAAAAATAATGTAACTAAAGGATTTAATTTTAAATTTAATTTTTTTTAATTTTATCATTTTTTTTTCAAAAGATCCAAGACCTTTACTTATTTTAAATCAAATCTTCCTTAGTCTTCTCCAAAAAAAAAAAAAATTATATTAAATTTCTTTTTAGCGATAAATAAATATTTTTAGTTAAAAAATGTGTTTTATAAAGTATGAAAAAGGGATATATTACTCCTATTAAAATTCTTTGTAGAAAATTAATTTATTTTCAATTTCAAATCACAGAAATCACAGAAATCACAGAAATCACAGAAATCACAGAAATCACAGAAACCAGAAATCTTTGAGTTTATGATAATTCCAAAGTTTATTGTGTTAAGTGCATATTGTAAAACTAATCTAGAATTAGTTAAAGAACAAAGCCACTAAATTGATTCATTAGAAATAAAAATTAAAAAGTTTATCGAAATTTGAGATTGTGGGTTTCTGTCATTTTCAAAAACAAAGGAAACAATTATATCTCCTTCTTAACTTTTAGAATTAATATCTTTCAAAGATCTTTGGTTTTTCATTGCTTTAAAGTTTGGTTTGTCAAGGTAAGCAACTCGATTAAAGCTAAATAATAAAAAAATTTTGTTTTTCATATTTTTTTTTCTTTTTTTACTTGTCAAAACTTTTTTAAAGATAGTAAGTTTCGTAGATCTTCATATTTTTTCAAATTGGAGTGTTCTGAATTCAGGTTAATTTATGGGGCTTTGTTGAATTATCTCTGAAAAAGACGAATTAAATTTCCTTTACAATTTCACTTTTGATTTTGAACAAAGAGAGTTGGGGGAATTTAATAAAATATCGAAAAAAAAATGGATTTTGTTCATTTCAAATTTATTTACCATTTTATGGTTGAATACCTGAAAATTCTTCGTTTGGGTTTTCTCATCTTATTTTAACGAAAGCACTTTTCAAGAAAATACATCTATGATTTGTTATCTTTTTTGTTTTATGTTAACGACAAAGATAGAATCTATTGTAAGATTTTGTTAATTGAATTTAATTTAAACTCTACTATTGAAAAAAACAATATCTAAAATGGAAAGAATCGGCATATTTTAAATTGATCCTTATCAAAATTAAAATCAAGATAGCTTTATTATTTCTACTTGGAGGCGATTTTCTGAATTCTTTTTGGTTGTGATGGGGGGGACTTTTCATTTCATATCAATCTTCAAATAATACAAAATATTTATTTTCAAAATTTGTACAAAATATTTAATTTTAAAAATTTGTACCAAAAAAATTTTAATGTATAATATAATGATGTGTATGTGGATGTAAATATGAAAATAAAGATAACAAAAGAATAATTAATAATATTTACTAATTTGCGGCATCTGGTAGTTGGAATTCATCCCTTCTTGCATAGGCTTTTTTAAGTCCTTTATCCTTCCATAGTGTTCTTAAATTTTCCCTGAGTTCTTCTGTGATTTCTGGAGAATTTTTTCTCACTGTTTGCAAAAAATCTTGTGATAATTCTCTATTTTTTTCATTGATTTCAATATTAAGTGTTCCACATGCCTTGATTAAAGTTTTTATATAAGATTTTATATTCGATCGTATTACATTTTTATATATTTCAATTTCGTCGTTCGGAAATCCTCCTTTATATAAAATTTGCATTTGTTTTACAATTGTTGATTTTCCTGAATCACCAGTTCCTTTTTTTTTTTTTTTTTTTTTATTATGATTTGAATGTTTTCATATCAAAATTAAGAAGATGAAATTATATTATTTAATAATCAATTTTATAAATTTCATTTTTTGATTTTGAAAATTGATATTTTTATGAATAAAAAGAAATATAGTTGAATATTCAATTTTGAATTGTATTTACTCCGAAAGTCAAAATATTTACTCATATTTTCACAATAACAAAGTTTTTCAAAAATTTTGAGGAAATTTATTTTACAAAGTTTAATAATAAAAAAAATAATTTTATTATCAAACTTATGAAGAGTACTACGAATTGCAAAATATTTTTAATTGTTACCAGTAATGGGTAAAAGCAAAATATTTAAAATTTTTGAATTGAAATTGTAAATTTCATTGATAAATAAAAATGCAAGTTGTTTATCAAATAAAAAATTTTTTAAAAAATGAAAAAGAAAACTTTAATTCTATATTTTTGACAGGTATTTAATACACTACACTACAAGGAAAATTTTTTCAAAAAAAAATCTCTAAATTTTGTATTTTTGAAATATACTCATATAATAAACATTATTATACATAACAATTTTCAATGAGGTTTACAACTTTAATAGATATTAATAGGAATTGAAAAAAAAAAAGAAATTTTTCAGTAATATTTTTTTCATTTTTAATTGTAAAATTTTTGAATTTTTTAATTGACTTAGTAGAGAGATAATTTTCAAGTATTTTTTTTAATAGTATAAAAGAAAACATATTTTTCTATTTGAAAATAGTACAAAATATTTCAATCAAAAGATATTGCTCAATTAAATTGAAAATCTGATTTTTTATCTGTTTTTGGAATATTTTTTATCATTTTATTTTTTTCCATGTTTGAGTTTTTATATACGTTCCCGGTTTTTTTTCTGCAAATTGCTTTAACATATATTCTTTTTTCAATCTTAATGTTCAATCAAAAAATTAATTCATTTCAACTTTTTCCAATATAAAAAATACCCTGAAAATAGGTGTTTTTTTCAAAAGTCGGTATTTTTGAAAAGGGGGGTATTCAGATTTTCAAGAGTTTAATAGCTATCCTTTTTTTATTACATAAAATTATGATAACTTTGAAAAAATAATTTATAAAAGAAGTATAACTTAAATCCAACGTATAGTTTTGGCTAACTTTAATTTTAGGTATTTAAATTTTCCTTGTAGTGTACAAGGAAAATTTTTTCAAAAAAAAATCTCTAAATTTTGTATTTTTCAAATACACTCATATAATAAACATTATTATACATAACAATTTTCAATGAGGTTTACAACTTTAATAGATATTAATAGGAATTGAAAAAAAAATGAAATTTTTCAGTAATATTTTTTTCATTTTTAATTGTAAAATTTTTGATTTTTTTAATTGACTTAGTAGAGATATAATTTTCAAGTATTTTTTTAATGGTCTAAAAAGAAACATATTTTTCAATTTGAAAATAGCACAAAATATTTCAATCAAAAGATATTGCTCAATTAAATTGAAAATCTGATTTTTTATCTGTTTTTGGAATATTTTTTATCATTTTATTTTTTTCCATGTTTGGGTTTTTCTATTCGTTCCCGATTGTTTTCTGCAAATTACTTTAACATATATTCTTTTTTCAATCTTAATGTTCAATCAAAAATTAATTCATTTCAACTTTTTCCAATAAAAAAAATACCCTGAAAATAGGTGTTTTTTTCAAAAGTCGGTATTTTTGAAAAGGGGGGTATTCAGATTTTCATGAGTTTAATAGCTATCCCTTTTTTATTACATAAAATTATGATAACTTTGAAAAAATAATTTATAAAAGAAGTATAACTGAAATCCAATGTATAGTTTTGGCTAACTTTAATTTTCGGTATTTAAATTTTCCTTGTAGTGTAGTATCACAACTTTTTGAAAAATCTACTGTTTTTATAACAAGAAATTGGATTAATTCTAAATTTGTTTTTTTTTTTTTGATTGTTTATTGTTTATTATCATCGGTATGAAAGTTTTCAATGGTTTTTAATAATTGTGGGTGGGAAAATCAAAAAGATTATTTTGCGAATGGTAGTATTTTATTACTTAAATTGTAGAAAATTCAAAATATTGAAATCATCAAGTGGAAATATTTTTAAAAATCGCATCAAATCCAATTTTAGCCACCAAAGTTACGTGTAAAAATTTTCACCCCTTAAGACAAGTTACTAAAAGTCTAATTCCTCTCTTAATGATTTTTTTTTTCAAAATCCTTGCCAAAATTCCCTACCATACCATCCAAACCACCCAAACCTATCCTAGTACACCCTAAGATACTCCAGTATATATCAGCCTACCCATAAAGGGGGGTTTAAATACCCACAGCCAATATATTTCAATGGGGTTGACTATTTTGAAAAAAATTGATTTTGGATAGTTTGACCAAATTTGAAAAATTATAATTTTCCCTTTTTTAATGCCACGAAATTGGTTAGAGTATAATTTTTCTTTTAAAATCAAAATTATGATGTTTTTTTTTTTGAAGATGAAAAAAAAAAATGAGACTACTTTTTAAATTGTAAAATGGTAAAAATTAACATTTTTAAAACATTATACTGTTGATATTAAATATACCTCTAATTGGAATTGTTTGAACTGAAATAATCACTATTATTTAACTCTTAAAGCTAATTTCACATGAATAGGGAAATCATATAATAAAAAAATCGAAAAAATTATACTTTTGCTAAAGTGTTTACAATTAAAATCTCAAATTTGGCGAAAATTGAATACTTTTAAATTTTGCTTCCATTTGATGTTTTGTATTCTATTTTGATTCAAATATAATCAACTTAGTTTTTGGGTTTGGTTTTTGTTTTAAAATGAAGGAAAAAATAAGAAAAAAAGTATTTGGAATTGTTTAGTTTTTGTTCCGATTTTACATTTAAAAAAGGTGACTAATTTTTTTTTTTTATCTTCAAAAAAAATCATCATAATTTTAATTTTAAAAGAAAAATTATACTCTGACCAATTTCGTGGCATTAAAAAGTATTAACAAACTCTCAAGATTTTTTTTTTTTAGAAAATTAAATGTAAATTTTTTACCATTTATTTTACAATTGTCACCATTCTATTACAAAGAATATTTGCTTGGTGGGACTTTTAAAAAAAAAGAAAATGATAAAGAGAGTTGAAATTTTTGCCCAAAATTCCCTTGTTTGGCTTTTAGAAGTTGTTTCAATAAAAATTTCAAATGGTCTAAAAAATAAAACATTTACCATTAGACCCTACAAAGTTTAATTACAAGTACGAGGAAAATGTAATTGCAAAAAACAAGAGTAATTTATTGAAACATTGTTAGATTTATTTTATTGTCTTACTAGTATTTGAATTCTAAATGGGAAAAGATTTTCACTTCATTTTCAATTTCCTTTTTTTCAAATATGGGAACAAATTACAACTTAGTTCTTTGAAAACTCTATTTACAAAAAAAAAAATGAAAAATGAAAGTGTAAAATTTTTTCCCATTTAGAATTCAAATACCAGTCAATGTTTACAATTAAAGTGAAAATAAAAAATGTTTTTCAACAAGAAAACATAAAGATCAGTTTTTGTAAGGTAATTTGATCGAAATTGTAATTTTTTACAAAAAATTTTGTGACAAAAAATTTGAAAAAAGAAAAAAAAAATTCAAAAATTACACCCCAAAAGATCACACGACTTTGAGAAATCCCAGAGACTGGTTAAAGCTTTCATACACTTTAAGATAATTTATAAGCCTTTCAAATATTTTACAACACTTTTAAAAGCACGATGCTTTGTAAAAGTGATGTGATTTTTGGTAAGGTAAAAAGGGAGAGAAATAAAGCTGAAAAGGTTTAATTTGTTTTGACAAGAACAATTCGCACTTTTTTTAATCAATCAACTAAATTGAAATTTCTTGAACAGTCACGGTGCAAGGATCATTTTGAATGGATTAACACAACATGTGTCCAAGATGGAATGCTTTTTGGTGAAAAAATTATTAGTCAGTACAAATTAAAGTTCTGTGAAATTTAGGTAAATGAAAAAACGTTAGTCCCGTTTGCTCACAGGAACAAAAAAATTACTAATTTGTCCACACACTCAAAATTAGATGTAAAATAGATCAAAAAATATGGTTTCAAGTAGAGTGAAAAAATTGTGTGTCTCTTTGATCGGAAACACAAGGTAAAAAAAGACATGTTGTTTTTTTTTGTGAAAGTTTTGTAATCAAAAAGAACAAAAAAAAAAAAAAAAAAAATAAAAGGAAGTAAATCTTACCTAACAATAAAATCTTCACTTCACCAACCTCAGTAGATTTTTGTTTCTCAAATTGTTTGTCGATTCGTTTATTCCTTTTAGCTTGTTTTTTTAGTTTTTTTCTCTGTTCTTTTGATTGTTTCTTACCCATAACAAAAATTAATAATTGGACAAATAAAATAAAAAATAAAAAAATTTTTGGAAAATTTCATCTTTGCTTCACAACAAAAAATCTACCCTCTCTTAGAAAGCACTGTGAGTTGTTCAAGCTTTCGTACGCTTTAAGACAATTTATTAACCTTTCAAATATATTACAACACTTTTAAAAGCGCCATCCTTTGTAAAAGTGATACGATTTTTTGTTGTAACTTCACTAAAATTTAACAGGGCAAGAAACAATTCCAAATAGAGCAACTTCCAGAAATCACTAATAAACTGACAAAAATTTCTTTTTGTAAAATAAAACGTTAAGGAACACAGATTGAAAATTATTTAATAAATCAGAAACGTTCTCAGATCTCTCTCTGAAAAGATTTTTTCGATTACCGTTAACAAAGTTCACAGTTTTTCTTAAAATCTTTTCAAATAGGTAACACCCATTCACCTATGAAAAAAATTTTTAAATAAATTCCTATTTTAAGATTTTCGTCATTAATTGGATTGTCTAAAATGAAACTTTCCAATGTGTAATTACATTTAAAAAAATGGTTTAAATTTAGTTCAAATACAAAAAGCAAATGTTATATTCTCGTTAAAAAATTTCGTAAATCAAAGTACTTTTTTATTTTATTTTTTAGAGGATCAAAGTGTAGTTGCTAAAATAACAAGTTTCAACGTATTTAACTAACCCTTCCAAAAAAAAACAGTGTTTCTTAATTCGAAAAATGACTAAAATTGTCAGTATTCGAGATTGAAAGGAGATAAAATTTCAACTAATTATTGTTTTTCTCTAGCTGAAATACCTTACATTTATAGCCCCTTGTTCATATAAAACTTCCAATCAAAAAAATAAACCGACTTAATAAGTGAAGATCACAAATTAGATTCGATTATTTTCGAAAAGTCTAAATGTTTTAAAATACTAAGGAAAAAAAGTAAAAATTATTTCCCATTTATTTTTTAAATACCTGTAAATGATGGAGGAAATTAACAGTAAACCATAATTAAATACAATACCAGTTTCTTAAAGAGCTTTTGAAAAAAAAGAAAAACGAAAAATGAAGGATCAAATATGAAAATTTTTTACAAAAAATAGAGTAGTTTTTGCCAAATTTTTTTCAGTCCAAAAAAAGCAAAAAATTTCAAAAAAAACGAAAAAATTTAGACAAATTAACTTCATAATTTGATATATATTGAGAACATCAAGTAATTTACCTTCAAAATTGGATTGACCTTTGGTACATTATTTTGTTGTATTTTACCTCGGAAACAAAAAGAAGACAAAACATAAAATTTAATGTTGATACACTAGTTATAGTCTTCGGTTTACAGTTTTTTTGATGGCTTAGAATTAATGAGAAAATAATTTCATTCCATTTTTGATTTTTTTCTTTTTTGAACATTCTTTCCCAATTGTTATATTGAAATTTATAACTATATTTGGAGAAGAAAAAAAAGAAATTTAAGTGAAAAGCTTTTTGGAGTTCTTAGGCAAATATAAGAATTATTTAAGGCATTAGTTTTTCATCAGTAAGGAGCCAGTAATTAAAGTATTCTGTTATTGAATATAAAGATTAGAAATTACAGATGATTCGAATTTCTCTTCAAAATTTGATGATTACAAAAAGTTTTCTGCCAATTAAAAATAATCCAGTATTAGTAAAAAATAGTAAGAATTTGAAAATTTTCTACATTTTTGAACAGATTTAATGCAGAGTTATCTTTTCGAAAGACCACAAAGTTGAAAAAATACTTTTGTTAAATTTATCTTGAAATAGAGATGACTGTAATCAAATATACTCTATGCCGAGAGACCCCACACCCTTTTAAAATAGACACCTTGCTTTATTATCTTAATTTTTCAATACTAAATCCAATCCAGTATTCAAAATTATTACAAAATTTATTAGAAATTTGTTGATAAACACAAGGTTGTTTTCAATATATATAAAATTAGAAATGAAATCTATTCAAAAATTTAATTAAAATTTCTCCATTTTTTTTTGAAATTTTACACTTTTTTTAACCGACAAAAATTTGGCAAAAATTAACTCTATTTTTTAAATAAAATTTTCCATTTGATCCCCATTTTTCATATTTCTTTTTTTATAATTGAACTTCCAATAATTAATATCATATTTACTTCTTAATTAATGCTAATTTCTCGAACATTTGAGTATCTATATATATATATATATATATATATATATATATAGATCTTCTATAAAAAAGAAAAAAAATAAATATTAAACTATCTTTCATAACAATTGGACCATTAAAAATCAAATTTTAAAGAAAAATAATTTTAATAATTGAAGTTATCTATTATAATATAAAAATTTAGATTTTAATATTCAATACTATACTCTGGAGATATTAATTTTTAGTCTAAAAATATAAGAACTAAAAATTAAAAAAACAGTTAAAAAAATTGGGCCCTTTATTTTGAAAGAAGCATTGCATAAAAAATAGAATATTTAAAAAAGTAAAAAAATCTATTTATCTATTCCCCTTCCATTTAAATAACTAAATCTAATCTCTTTTTCATATTTGAAACCAAATTTTTCATTAATTCATCTGTTACTTCTTTCCAATTTTTCATTTCCATTTTCCATTTTAACAAAACACCGTTGAAAAAATAAAAAAGAGAAAAAATAATTTATTTGTAAACTTTTCATTGTGAGAAGAAAAACTTCAAAACGATACAAAAGCAATTCAAAATTCAAATGTAAGAGGTCCCATTTATTATGAAATTTAATTTATTTTGAAAGGCAGATTAAACCCCCCAGCATCAATTTTTTTTTTTTTTTGACAATGGTGGTTCTATACTTAAATATATATATATATATATATATATATTAAAAAATCTGAATTTTGGGACAAATGTGAACGCTGCAAAACCCAATATCAACAATAAAAAAAAAATGAAAAAATATCTTTCTGAAATTAATCTCAAAAAATAAAATTGGTTGCAATAAAAATAAGATTTGTTGATAAAAAAATAACTACCCCCCCAGATTTTATTCGTAATTATTTAGTCATATTGTGAATATCTTTACTATACAACCCACTTTATAAAAAGAAAACTACAGTAACAAACCCACAACCTTTAAATACTAACAATTTTATACCGGATCTTGAAATTAAAAAAAAACGAAAAAAATAATACCATTTGGGGGTTAGCAAATTAATTATTAAATACTGAAATCTATTATTTTGGTTTCTATTTTCAAATTACTAAAAAAAAAAAAAAAATTCCCTAAATAAAATTTTTTCATAGTGATTATTAAAAAAAAAAAAATAAATGATTATTTAATAACATTTCTATTAATATTTTCGAGTTATTTGAAGATAGTTTCTACTAATGCCACGTATTTCCAATCATTATAAATTTTAATCAGAGACACTTTTATGATAAGAATAACCTTTTAACACATATTTTTTTTTCAACAATAAAGGATTTAGATTCAAAATGAATTCTGAACATACATTATTGGCAAAAACCATTTTATATTATCAAAAGTGGAAAAAGTCACTTTATCCAAAGATTAAAATAAACCCCATTCCAAAAATTTGGAAACACCCACAATCAAAAATAGGTAAAATAAAACCCAATTTATTATATTTTTCCAAATCTAATATAAAACAACATTTAAGTTACCCCAGTATTAATATTTTTATAAGTAATCATTTTAATCCAAATAATAAAAAAAAATATAAAATGATAAAAAAAAAATTGGTGTATTCAAAATAATGAAATGAGCGGAAGAAAAAATGTATTGTAATTTCACTAACAATTATTGATGGATCAAATGATAAGATACCATCAACAAGATTGTATGCGATTTTCCAATTTAACAAACTGGACACTAACCTCCTATCAACCACTAAAAAAAATTTCCAGATCTAACGAAACAGAGTACATAAATGGAAAAAAGGAAATAAAAACAAAAACAAAAAAGACAAAAAATGAAATAGTTTGAAAAATCAAAATTATTCTCAAATTGAATATAAAGTGGAGTATTGTTATTCTTTCAACATTTTAAACTATGCCCATTTTTTGGAAATTTCGTTTATATTTTTTTCTCAGTTCTTAAAAATTTTGTTTATATCATTTTTTTCGATTTTTATTTTACTTGAAACCCTTCATAACCAATTCCTTCTTTATAATAATTAATAGAAGATATTTATCAATTTATTTTTACATATCCGTCAGTTATGAGTAACCAAACACGAATATGGTCAAAAATTTTCTTAATTCGTCAATGAATCAATACTACCCACCCTTACTTATTTGTTGAAAACCGATATTATAATTGAACAAAAAATAAAAACCAAAAATACTTGATTTAAAAAAAATTATTTTAATATGTTGGTAAAAATTCGAAAGATCCTGTATCAAAATGAAAGTATATGTTTAACAATCTACCCGTACATATCATTTGAATTTTATACACTTCAAAAGATTTATTTATTTATTTTTTTTTTTTAATTGGATTGTAAGTTGTAATACTTGTGCAATTTCTCAAGGTATGAACGTATTTTTTTTATTTAATAATAACAATGAAAATACCTTCTTGGAGTTTGGATATTTTAACTATCATTTTTAAAACTGTTTGTCGTTTCTTTGGTCAAAGGTATTTAAATACTATCTATAATATCTAATACAAATAAATAAGATTTAAAAAACAGAAATATATATATATATATATATATTAGAACTATTATATAGTTGCTCGGTGTTTATAATTCAATAATTTTAATATTTTTAAAAAAGAATTCATGAAATAGAGTATGTTTATTGAATTTTTATAATGAATAAATGAAATTATATATTTTTATTTTCAAAAATATTGACTGATAATTTGTTGAACCCCCCCCCATAGATCTTTAAAATAAAGTAGAAATCAACTTTTCATTAATTTTTAAACAAAATTCATATTGGGGGTTTAGAGAAGCTTTTATTTACACGTGATTTGATTAGACTGTTAAATTTTATTTTCTCAATTAAGAGAGACAAATAACATTGTTAGATAGAAAATGATATTTGTCGAAGAAATAAGAACAAATTATTCTTTTATTTTTACTAATTTTTCTTTTAGAAAATCCAAATATATTTCCGAAGAAATTATTGGTAATCGATCGTATCACTATTTATTTGTTTGATAATTTTAGATACCCTTTATAATGATGAACTAAGAATTCAAAATGAAAGGGTAATTTCAGAATTGGGGCGGGGTAACCAAATAAAAAATTATAATATTTATATTACAAATAATTCTAAAGGGCCAATGTATAAGAAAGCACCTTGTTTATTTTTTCTATAAAAAATGGGAGTTTAATTCTCATAAATAAAATCAAAAATATCAAAAATTAATAAATTTGAAATTATCAATGATATAATAATTGTAAATATAAATTATTTAAGTCTTTATAAATAACAGAAATTGTTTTTTTATTTAATAATCACGATGAATGAAAAGAATAGATATGAAAATAAAAAATGAAAATCTTAAAAAAAAGGTTTTATATTTTTTTTCAAAGCATTACAAATTTAATTGTATAAAATTGTAAAAATAATCCAAATCAGCATACCCCTTAAAAATATTTTAGAATCCAAATGGGTGTTGAAATCTTTTAAGAACAATGTCGACTTTAGTTTTCTTTTTACTTTTATTAGGAAACCACAAGTAAAATATCTTAAAAAGCATATTCGTTTTTTGGTTACATATGGTTTAAAAAAGTATAAAAGATGTATTTTGGTGAATTCATCTCAGGAAAATTATTCATTTCAGAGACAAAATTTAATATGAATTATTTTGTAATTTCTTGAAAAAAACTTCTTATTATTTAGATAAATAGATTGCGAAAATAGCATAACTACTGATTTTTCATTTTTTGAGTAAATTTTAATAGAACCTGGATTTTTTTTTTTTTTTAGAAAATGGCATTAAATATCAAGATTAGATTAAATCCCTAAAATGGGTCAATTTTTTTTTAAGTACCAAACTGGTAAAAATTATGTACAAAATATCATTTAAAATGGCAAATATAAAAAAAAGTGATAATTCTTATATTTCCAGTTTCTATTAAGATATATTTGAATATAAAGTATTTCGTTTTTATTACACGTATTCTTGAACTATCTTGATGGAATTGAAATGAAGATAAAATATGTTAGATATATATATATTTCTTAAAAGGTTTTAATCCCCATTATGATTCTTATATTTTTTTTGAGGAATTGTACTGTTTTTGATTATTTTTATGTTGTGAACTATTAAATTTTTACTATTGTGAAAAAAAATTACCACTCTTTTGATATGATATTTGTTTTTAATGTTAAAATAATAAAAATAATGCCTTATGATGGTTGAGTTGATATGATAAACAGTCTTATCATAGAAAAAAAGTGTGCTAACGCGGATAAAAAACCGGATATCATAATGTGATCAATATGAGATGATATACTCTGTACATTTATTTTAATTATCAAAATTTGTCGGTGATAAAAATTGTTTATCAAATTTAAGAGGAAGTGTGATATATGTGTGATAGATTCGCACTTATTATATAGTTTTTATACATTCTGATTTTTATAATCTCTGGTTTAAATGTTAAGAACTGTTAAACCGGAAACGTGGAAATTTGAAGTGGCTGAATCCATGTATTTTTGTTTAAAAAGTGGCATAAAATAGACAAATTTGTAGCAAGTATTAAAAACCTTTTTAGTTTTCTAACTTTATTTTTCTTCAAAAAATTTTTTTATATTCGTAATTCGCTTAATTTAAGGTGGGTACATTTTACTATAATTGAGTGCCAAAGTTATGTAAAAGTGAATTCTTCAAATCTTTTCTTTAAGAAAATTATTAATATTTTTTAATAAATAGAAGGGCATATTATATTCCATTCTGATATATTTAAGTCACAATAAAAAAGAATGGATATTAATATAATTAAAAAATTGATCCAAGTAAAAACAATATTTTAAAAAAACCTCTTGTTTAAGGACTACCTTTTCGGGTTTAGAGGATAAAATTGCTGATAAAAATATAAAAGAAAGATTTTTATATCCACGTTTAATTTTACCAACTGGGAATTTCTTTTTAAAAAAAAATGATAAATTTTCACAATTTCAAAGATTTTCACCAATATAAACCTTTTTAGATCCTACCAAAATTTGCTTTTAATATTTCATTCTTTCTATTCCAAATCTCTAAACTTAATACAATTTTATATGTTTGTTATATCAGTTTCTGGTGGTTGTTTTTACAAGTTTGAAATGTTTTTATTATTTGTATTTGTACGTGTTTTCAGATTAAATCTAAATATTTTTTAAAAATTTTCATTAAAAAATCTATTTGAAAATTTTTTTAAATTTTTTTTTGTTGTGTTGATTTTGAACTTTTTGAAAAATAATATTTTTGTTGACAAAGATCTACCTAAAGAATCTTCTTTTTATGAAGCAAAAGTAAAATAACACAATAATTCATAACTCTCCAAAAACAAAATATGGTCTTTATGATCTAATCTGTAATCTTTGATTCAAAAACTTATCTTTACTTTATTTTATTTTATTTTGAATTCTTCATGAAAAAACTTATATTTGGAAAATTTTTGATTAACAAATTACTTTCTATTTCAAAAGACATTTCCAAAATGTATTTAAAAATTCCTAGAATCATTTACTTAATCTAATTTTGATTTGGTCAAAGAAAATTGAATATTTTTTAATCACCACTTCATAAAAATAGATTTATTGGTGGCTTTATTAGTTTGATTGTAAAAATTATTTATTTTCTCTTGATGACTAAAACTCAAAATAATGAAGAATAATGCTTCAAAAACCTTTTTACCATTTTTTTTTATTCTTTGGGTTGAAATTTTTGTGGATTTTTTTTGATTTCGATAACTCAATCCTTTCCCTTTAATCTTTGAAGCAAGTCTTATTTATTTTTGGCTAGTTTGATAACAATATTTGATAATTGAATTTTGAAAATATATTTGGAAAAAAATGTTTTGTAAAATAATAATAAATAGTAGTGGGGTGAGAAATTCAAGGTACAAATTGTTTGGATCTATTTATATTAATAAAACAAAGACAAAGGAATCTTTGAAAATCTACTTTGTTTTTTTTTTTCATTCTTTGATTTCAACAAATTGATTTGGAATGATGATCTTTCTAGTTTAATCTTCTCAAAGAAATTATTTGTTTCAAATGCACACGTTTTTTGGTATATTTTTTTGGTTTATTCTAGGATTAATTTCAAGCTTTCCATAAACACATCTCATGATCCAAAATCAAAATTTATAGAAAAGGAAATATTTAATCAAAAGAATAATTCTCAAAAAAAAAGTCCAAAAAATTAAAGATTCAACTCTGATTTGCTTTAATTCTTTTAACGAATAGGCTAGTGATATTTTGACTTCAAAGTTTCGATATCCTGTGGTCCTCAAACAATCTTTTTTTTAGTAAGGCTCTCACAATTGAAATTTTTTAAAATGGTAAAATGTACCTACTTCCTTAAAATGTAAAAAAACCCTTAAAATGGTAAATTAAAGAGGAAAGCAATTTTAGAAAATTACATAATCAAAGAAGAATAAATTTCTACTCGCTTATTGTTTCTAAATTCGTCACCTCTATTCAAAAAAACGATAAAAGATCAAACAGCAAACTTTTTCATGTTTTTTTCATTTTCTTTTCTTTTTTTTTGATTGTTTCTTGGTGGGTTGGTTATGTTTTTAGAAAAAAAGCTTCACTTTATTAAAAATCTGGCTAGTTTGAATCAACTTAGTTATTTAAAATTTTTTTCTGATCACCAAAATCATTCTCTGCTACTTTAGAAATCAATTCTTCTTCGTTGTCTTCTTCCTCTTCTTCTTCTTCTTCCTCTTTGTAATCCTTGTCCTCATCTTCATTTTTTTCTTCCTCTTCTTCTTCTTCATCTTCATCTTCATCTTCGTCTTGTACTTCTTTATATTCTCTCTTAACTTTTTTTGGTTTTTTGATTTTTGTGCGTTCTTTTTGTTGTTCATTTGTTTCAATTCCAAGATCGATTTCTAAAAAGCCGCATGTTTTGTCAAGAACAAAATCGCCAATTTGTAAGTAGGTTTCTGCATATTGTCTGAATTTTTCGTTGCCGATCGTATTCACATCAAATTCAAAGATTTCTTTTTTTTTGAGAAACGATAAGCCTGCAGAGACTGCAATTGCTTCAAGTACGAGTTTGCCAATCCTTGTACACATTAAGAGAAATAAGAAAAATAATAAAAATAATAAAAAGTTATAAAAAACAATTTTGAAAAAAATGAAGAAAGAGATTAAGTTTTTTCAACAATTATAAATGATTGTGAGGAATAATACCAAATAATAACACATTAGGTCAATTTCATTTTCTTTAATTATTGTTTATTGTTTTGGAATTCCCTTTCAAAAGATTTTATACAATTGTTTTTGATGTATAAATAATTTAACGTATTAGCGTTAAAAATTTTAAATAATTCACATTGTGATTTTAAGTACACAGTATTGTGAACAATTGGCAGTGTTCTTTTGATTCGTTCCTTGTTGTTAAACTCTCAAAGTTCTTGTTTTATCTCAAACAATTTTCCTTTTAAACAGAAACTCGATCATAGCTTGTTGGGTTTTGTAACACTTTAAAACTGATGGGCGTTTCGTTTAAAGTGAAGTTTTGATAACTTATTGTTAGATCTTTACAAGAGTTCTTTCTTTGTGAGAATTAATTGTATATACTTTATTAGTTTGTTCGGGGATTAGAATTGGTTGAAAGTTCCTTTATTCTCAAAGGCCTAGATTGAAAAATCACTTTTACAAAACATTCTACGTTTTCATTGTCATCAATGGTTTTTTTATCGCTTTTTGTTCATAAAATTTCGTAAAGTGAATTAACTAAAATGTTAAATATCCATAAGAGTATGTAAGTTAGAGATAGTGTAATTTGTTCTAATTAACCCTCTTCAGTACCAAATGAAGGCCGTATGTTCTTTCTAGTTATTGAAATTAAATATCATGATTGAAATCATAATAAGGGAGTTTGAATCATATCTTGAAAAACATTTTCACTGATTTCCTTTTTTTCGACAAATAGAGTTCAATAAGTAATCGATTGTAATTTGCAATATCTTTTATGATGTTTGTTTGATCCTTTTTGTATATCAAACGTTGGGTTATTTTGGGTAAACTAAGAACCCTAAAATCAAAGAAATATTTCAACCTGAGTAAATATGAAAAAAGGTTTTCAGTTGAAAAGTTTTTCCTTTTTAAATTTCGGAAATTAGTAATAATGTTTTATTAATAAATTGGTAAAGAACCTCAAGAACGATTGAGCCACAGGACAGTCTGTTGGCTGTAAAATCAATTGAACAAAATCTTCTTTCGGCTTTTCAAAAAAAACAAAAAACTCAAGAGGTATCGGGTGTGATTAAAAAAAATTTAAAACATTTTCTATTTCTATTTTTATCAAATCTTAAAACTCTACTTTTAAAACAGTTACTGTGTACAAGAATATTTTGAAACACGACAATTTATATAATTTTCTTAATATTTTACAGTGATCAAAATAATGCGTGCACAACGACTACAGTCAGTTTCACTTTTAAGACACAAACTTTCTACGAAATTTAAGGCACAAAAAAATCTCAAATTAAAGCACATTTTTTGGAATTTTAATTTTTACAAATTATTTTACTAGAATCTGAATTTTGTGCTTTAATTTGAGATTTTTTTTGTACCTTAAATTTCGTTGAAAGTTTGTGTCTTAAAAGTGAAACTGACTGTATAATCCGTGTTTCAAAATATTATCCGTGCTTTTTTTTCTTCTTGTACCAAGGCAACATCCAATCTACTACCAAATAGTATACCTGAGCAGAAATCAATTTTGAAAGTAAAGGTCTGGTTATTTTCAGTAAAATTTAAATAATTAATGCAAATAGTTCAAAATTTTTCATAATATTCTCAATTTTTTTGAAATTTTTTATTTTTTTTATTATTAAAATTTTCAAAAAAATTAACTCTTTTTTGAGATAAATTTTCCAATTTGATCCTTTATTTTTAGAATTTCTTTTTAAATAATAGAACTTTAAGAAACCAATACCATATTTTTTTCGGGTTTATTATTGGTTTCTTTGATTGGTTAATGTATAGGCTTTCTATAACAAAAAAATACGCTTTTTATTTTGAAACACTGATTATATTTTTTTGCACGCTTTATTTTGACTACAGTAGTCAAAGAAAATGTTTTCTCCTTACATAAGATCAAAAAAATTTCCAAAGTGAAAAAAGAAATAAAAATTTGCAAACATTTATTATGTGCGTTTCACATATATTTTTTTACTGGTCTTTAATCAGATTGCGAATTTTCATCTTAATATTGAATTAAATATATTTTTAACATTCATACAAGGAAATAATGTTCAACTAAAATCAAAGTCCTAAAAAATGTTTACTAAAATAGTTCAGAGTAAAACTGTTGAATGTCGAAAAGTGTCAAAGCTATTTATAATAATTATTTTTAAAAAATTGTCAAAAACATGTTTTTTAAGGGCGGTGAATTGGCAAAATGTCACACCACCAACCACTTGTCCTGAGTTCAATTCAGACCAAGAGGGTTTTTTTTTCTAAAAAAGTAGACATTTTAACCTAAATTCCTATTTACATACAGTCAGTTCCACTTTTAAGGCACAAACTTTGAACGAAATTTAAAGTACAAAAAAAAATCAAATTAAATCACAAATTTCAAATTCTAGTAGAATAAATTTTTAATTAAAAAATAATTTCAAATTTTGTGCCTTTATTTGAGTTTTTTTTTTGTACTTTAAATTTCGTTCAAAGTTTGTGCCTTTAAAGTGGAACCGACTGAATCAATTTATTAAAATTGAAAGAATGATTATTTCTTTTAGTTTATTGACAGTCGGTTTAACATTTATTCAAATAGGTACAAGTTCGAATCCTGGGAAAGTTATTAAATTTCTGAGGCTCTGGCGATACCAAATGCAGACTACCAATTGGTGCTCTATTATGGTCAAGACCCAGACAGAAAGCATTTACTTGTTGGTCAACTTAAGATATTCAGAACTCAGACAGAAAGAGTACCCTTTATGGGTTGAATAGCACAAGAGTCATCCAAAAATATGGAAAATTTCTAATTTTTTTTGGATTCAGTTCAAATTTGAAAACAATTTTTTTTAGTTTTTTATCTTAAAAATGAAACTGATTGAAAATTTTATAGTCAATTTCACCAATAAGGCACGAACTTTCAACGAAATTTAAAGCACAACAAAATCTCAAATTAAGGCACAAAACTTTGAACTTTTTTTTTTACAATTTATTTTTACTAGAAATTGAATTTTGTACCTTAATTTGAGATTTTTTTTGTGCCTTAAATTTCGTTGAAAGTTTGTACCTTAAAAGTGAAACTGACGCACACAACAACAATTTTTAATTAAAAAATTTCAAAAATAAATAACTCCTTATTTTTTTGAGAATTATTTTTCAAAAAAATCAAAAAAAAAATCGCCTCCTTATTTTTTGCAATTTTTTTTTCAACTTTTCGAAAAATAATTCTCTTAAAGGATTTATTTTTGTTTTCTTGTGATTTTTTTTTACTTTCTTGAAATTACTGGAAATAAATCATCAAATAGTTGATATTTGAACAGTTACACTTTCGTGAAGGTGTTTGTTTTGTTCATCAACTGTTTTAACAAAACTTTGAAAAAATGTGAAACGCACCTATTTGAATTTACCAGGATCAAAATAATCAAAGTTCGAATTCTAAAAGTGAAACTCTGACAAATCAACAGTCAGAATTAACTCGTTCAAGTTTTCATTTGATCAATTTCACCAATTTTTTCAAAGTTAATTTGTCAAGTAAATCAAAATTTGGACAAGCTCACAAAAATAAATTTTCCAGATTTTGTTGTTTTAGATTGTTCTGTTTTTAGCTATATACATGAACTCTTTTGAAGAACTCGATTCCAATGAATTAAAAAACAATCAAAAAGTAAATGAAGATATTTTCTGTTTTCTTACATAAAGTTTCTTGCCTTCAAAACCACTTTAAAAATGACCAAACACAATTCTAACCAAACTAAAATGATGTTATTTCATTATTTCCCAAAAATTTACATGTTCAAATATCAATTTTTATTAGGCATTGAATTAAGAGTTTGACTCAATTTTCAGAAATACTGTAAATTGCTCTATCATAATTTGTCATTTGAACAAATATCTTTAAATAATTGAACGGATTTTGAAAATTCATTTTTTATTTTTCCCCAATACCAATAAAAAGTTTGTTTTTGTTTTTGATTTACTTTTTTTTTTCTTTTTTATTTTTTCTTTTATTATGATTTTTAAATTGATCCCTCTTTCTTTTTTATCTATTTTCCTTACTAACCAATAGAAACAATTAATAATGAAAATTAAAGTTAAAACATTATCAGGAAGAGAATACACCCTCAATGTTGATTCATCAGATACAGTAAATATTTTTTTTTTTTTTTTTTTTTTATTTTTTTCCTTCTTTCTAATTTTTTTTTTTTGTTTATTTGCTCTTCGTGGTTTAAAATTGAATTTGGTTGTTGTTAAACTTATCCTTTTCTTTTTCTTTTTTTGATCCCTTTCTCTTTCTTTTTCTTTTTTTTTTTTTTTTTCTTTTGTTTTCTTTTACAAAACTTTTCCCAATAGATCAAAATGTTAAAAGAAAAAGCAGAAGAAGTAACTGGTATTCCAGTTATCCAACAAAGAATTGTCTTTTCTGGAAAACAACTTGCAGACAACTTATCAATTGAAGCCACTGAAATCCAACCAAATTCTGTTGTACATTTAATTGTTGCACTTCGTGGATAAGCATTTAGTTCCAAACAATTTTTTTACAAAAAAAAAATCAAAAAAATCTATTTACAGTAATTTGATTGATTATTTTTTAATGTTTAACCAATCAACTCGGCAATTTGGTTATTTTTAAAAGAAGAATTTAATAATTTTAGTACACTTAAAAATGTTACTTATTTTATCAAAATTTAATTGACAAACAGCACAACTTATCAATAAAAGAAAACCTATTATTTTTTTTTGGATTTTTGCTTGTTTGTGAATAATTTTTTTTTTTTTTTGTTTTTTTCTTCATTTTCAAGGGGTCTTCTTAACAAACTAAGGAAACACTAATGCGCCCCATTTTTTTAACACAGAGAAGTAAAGTTATGTTTAGTAATCAAACTATGATTCGAAAAAGTTACTTCGAACAAAATAATTATTATTTTTTTTTGTCCTGAGTTCACAAATATTTTTCAAAATTAATATCCAAAAATAAAAAGAATTAATCCTTCAAAGGGTCTTTTAATTGAAACTATCAAATGCAACTCTGTAATTTCAGAGATCTAAGAGTATTTTTTTTTCACCTCATCTAAATAATACGTCGAATTCTTTTGTGTGATTTCAAACTCAATATTTTAAGGAATATCAAAAAAAAAAAGGACATTACGAGCGGGCTACGATTTAAAACATTGGGGAAATGTACTCTTTGTCTCTTGGGATCTCAGAATAACCATTAGATTTCAAAATTTCAGAAATTCATGGTTTTAATGTAGAAGATTTTTACTAAAAGTTGTTAAATATAACCCAAACCCAACCATTTTGTATAATGGTATTTGAATTCTAAATGGGAAAAAATTTTCACTCGATTTTCAATTTCCCTTTTCAAAGAGATCCCAAATTACATCTAACATACTTCTGTGAAAACCCTTTTTATTAAAAACAAATATTGAAAATCAAGTGAAAATTTTGTTACCATTTAGAATTCAAATACCATAAAAACTCAATTTTTTCAGAGGTTTTTATTGAAAACTAGATAACTCTTGCCTTATAACAACAAGGGTTAGGTTTGGGGGTTCAGTTAAAGCTTACAAATAAGAATCTGATCATACAAATTCCAAATTCCTAAAAAATTGAAATTTAATAGTTCTTCTGTATTTAAAGAGATAAAGAGGACATTCCCCCAATGTTTTGATCCACAGACCACTAATAATGACTTTATTTTAGATAGTCCTTCAGCAACTGGTAACCAAAAAAAAATCTTAGAATAACTTTAAGGTGGTAAGCTAAACTCAGCAGACACCAAGATTTGAGTGTGTTATAATTACTATTAATTTCAAAATAAAAAATTCAAAATTTTCATTCAGCCTTCCAAAAAAAAATCACATCCCACTAATAAAAATAAATTTATAGAGTCAACATTTCTCATGAGAAAATTAATAGTTAAATCTTTACAGATTTAAAAAATTTGAAATTTTAAAAAACTTTGTAAATCTTTTTTTTTTGAAAGTTGAATGAAAATTTTGTTTCATTTATTTTTCAACAAATAGAAATTGCAAATTAGATTTGCTTACTCCAGTTCAAATCCTTGAAAAAATCCTTTTAAAAAAAAATTAAAAAATTTTTCATTATTCTCATAGTAACAATAAAAATTTCAGAAGAACAATTACCATTGTGGAAAAATAGCGAAACACCATTTTTAATTGTGAAAAATTATTGAAAATGAAAAGTAAGATCAATTAAAAAATGAACAAATAAACAAATAAAGTAAAAATGAAGTATTCAGCACAATACAAGTTTTTTAATACTATCTTTTGGTCTGGGTTATTCTTTGATTGATCAATTATTAGAAATTTGTTCAAAAAATCGACTATTTTTGTTAGGATCATTAACCACATTAATCAATTTCGATATAAAAAGTAGATTTAAATTAGGTTTGTTGGATAGATTGAAAATGATATAATTGATTATTATTTGAAGTTAATTGGTTTCTTCTATTAATTAATTTTACTTTTCGTTTTCAGTACTGTTCATAATGAAAACCCGTTGATCTTTTTTTCCATGTTTCACTTTTTTTCAATAACCGCAAAAAAAAAACAAAATAACAAAATTAAAAACACTTTCAAGAATTTATTTCTTTTTTGTTGATATAAAAAAATCAAAGTAATAAAAATAAAAAAAATAAAAAAAATTAAAAAAACAAATTTATAATTCCTCAAAACACCACCCTTTATTTTAAATTTCACAAATAACAGCATGCCCTAAACTTAACTTCAAAGAATTCTTACCAATATCTGGAAAACTGGAAGTCTGGCTATGAGATAAAAAAAAACTCAAAAACCCGCCCCTTTTTTCCCACAGTTCAACATTATCAAGAAAACCCAGAAGTACTCATTCATCTAATCAAACTAATTTTTCATTGATCCTAAAATTTGAAATGTTTTGGATAAAAAATTCACCAGATGCAGACACTCATGATACAAAAAATTGTAAAATAATTATTCTCACATTTTTCAATGCAAAAATAAATAAAAAACTTATAAAATAAGAAACAGAACTTTAAGCTATTTTCAGGGAGGAATTATTTTATTTGAAATTTAGATCATATTTTCTAAATTTCTATAATATTAAAATTCAACTTATTTTCATATTATTTTTTACAAATTCGGGTACATAGTGCCCCAATTTTCGGAGTCGCCAAATACAAATTTATGAATCATAATTTGTGGAATCTTATTTATTACTGATAAAAATTCTATCGGGGTTTTACTCCTAATGTTTCAGGACGTGGATAATTTTTAATTTGGTCATGTGAATGATATAATATTTTTTTACTTAATATTTTAATTATTTTTCTTCTTCTCTTTTTAATTTAGTAAATTTTCTTTGATTTGACTCCTTTCTTACAATAAATAAATAAATATTTTCATATTATTACAAAAAAAACAATATTTTCGGATCTAAGAAAACAACTCTTATTTTGAGTCTTGAAAATATACAAAAATATAATTTACAGATAAACTATTCCCCAATTAAACAAGTACAGTTATCACCTCTATATTACACGATATCAAAGGATTTGGAGATATATTCTAAGAAAAAAAATATTTTGGAAATTTCAAAATTGAAAACATTTTTTCAGAATTTTTCTCATTTTACTTTGATTCTTTTTTATTTTTTGTTTTTTATACCTAACCTTTTTGCAATTATAAAATTTATTGATAGCCATTTAGGTAAAATATGTTATTTTAAGGCTATTAAAATAGTGTAAATTATTGCAGAAAAATCTTATTGCTTTTTATTGGGATTTTATTTGTTCTTCAATTGAAGATCAAAATGAAGTTTGTTGTTTTTAGCAATATAACACTAAGAATTTAGGTTTTTGAATTTTTATTAAGAAATTATATTGATTTTTTGGTTTTATTTCACATACACAACAGCTTCTCTTTGGTGTTTATTATTCTCAACTCCATTTCACTCACAGAAAACTACCTAAAAATGAAAAATTCACACGTTTTAAATAAACAAACAACTCATGATTGTTTCGAAATAAGATAAATGATAAACTTCTGATTAGAGTGATATTATTTGAAGAAATATATGAAAAAACACAAAATTTTTGAAAAAAATGAAATGTTAATAAAAATTGGATCGCTTCCATTAGGATTTTTTGTGTAAAATTTCTCTATTTCTTTGAAAATTAAAATTATTTACAATAAGATGTTTTAATAGTAAATATATTGATTTTTAAAAGAAATTCCAAAGTCTCAATTTTCTTATAGTTAATCTGGAGTTTCAAACAATTTTTTTTTTTCAAAAAAATAAAAAAGAAAAGAAGAAAAAAGCAAAATAAAAAAAAAATAGGAAACAAATACAACAGTTTAAAAACAAAAAATATTAAAACAAATGATTAATACATAAAAAATTCTTTAATAAATAAAACACAATTAGATCAAAAGTTCATCTAAAAAATATGATTTAAACAATCATATAAACCCCGAAACACGTTTTTTTTTCTATAACAAAAAACATTAATTCATTAATTAAAACCATACACACAGACACACATACGCATATTGGCTTTGATGAAAATTTTTGGAGTGAAAACATTTTTTTTTGTTTGTGTGTTATTTTTTTATGGAATTTGTTGGCTTTGGTGGCGGTTTAAGCTTGAATGGAATTTTTTTAGTATCCTTATTTCTTATTTTAATATTTTTCTTTTGAGAGGTACACATAACCTATTTTATTAAATAAAGAAAATATAAAAATTGAATAAAAAGGAAAAAATAATTATATAAAAAAATAAAGGATTTTAATTGAAATATTTTTTTATTATTAAATATAAAAAAAATTGATTTATTAACAACTTTTTAATATATTTTCTATATATCCCTTAGCACCCCAAATAACCTAAAAACATTTCAAACAAAAATTTTAATTTGAAATGTTATCAAAGGATAATAAGGTATAGAATTAATAAACAATTATCTTAGAAAGAAAATTTTATTATTAAAAATTGTATAGTTACTTAAAATAAAAAATAATTTGAAAAAAAATTTTCAACATTGGGTATTTTTTTTTGGTTATTGTGATTTTATTATTTTTCCAAATTTTGTCAAAATAAATTTTTTTTTTTTTTTTGAAAAGTTTGTCTAGACATCAAAAACATCTTAGTTTTAACATTTAAAACACATCATACTTTACTGGAAATTTTTCTGGGGCCCTTTGCACCCCAAAATTGCCTAAAATACTTGATTAAATAATTTATTCATTATAAAAGTTATTATAGCATCACATAGAAAATTTGTTTTATCTACTGATTACTATTCAATATCAATATCTATATTAGATTCTAAATAATTTAAAAATAAAAAAAAAATATAAATTAAATTAGAAAAAAAAATCAAATATTTTTTCATTGTAAAATTTTACAATTTTTTCAACAAGATTTTTTTTCAATTTTAAATGATTTGGCCAATAGTTCGAGTCAGATTAAGAATTGATTTTTTTTTTTTTTTTTAATATTTTTTAATTTTTGACTTTTTAAAATCTAGACATAAAATAAACAATTTTGTTGAATTAAAGACCATATATCAGAACTTATTTAACAAGATCTGGATTAATTTATTAAGGAAAAATCCAAATATCACAAATATATTATTCAAATTTTTACCAATAACAAAATGCAATAAAAAAATTGGTTTCAAATAGATTATTTTATTATATTGGAATAATATTTAAGAGTTATTTTTTATTTTATTTTAAATTTAGGTATAAATATTTTATCGACTAAAAAAGTAATTTATATTTTTTTTATTCCAATTTAATAAATTGAAATTATTTTACAATTTTTTTTTTTTTTTTTGTTTTTCAATTATTATCTATTGCTTAAATCAAAGTTTTAGAAAATTAATCATATTAAAAATTTAATTTTGGCCTAAAGAAATGAATTTCATTTTTCTCTTAATTGTATATTTATTGAATTTTTTTCTGAAAAAAAAAAAATAAATTTCAAAGTAATTTATTTTTTTATTTATTTTTTTATCATAAAATTAGCAAAATTGTTTGGTGGTTATTATTAATAAATTAATGTGTTGAGATTTGAATTACTATTAATGTAATAAAATTTCTGATTTAAAAAAAATAAAATAAAAATAAAAATCTTTAAAAAAAATGTAAAAATGAATAATTATTATTTTTTTTTCAATTTCAAAAAAAAAAATCAATAACTTAACTACTTTATCTTTGAACTATTTTGGCTTTTTATTATAATTCAAATCTGGATTAAAGACAAATAAGAAAATTAATATATTAGTAGATCAATATCATTTTAAATCTAATTTAAAAAACTTGATGAAATTTAGGCAAATCCAGGGTGCTAAGGGATATAGACATAATATCTATTATTAGTGGATTTTGCGAAAAAAAGGAAAAAAAAAAAAAAAAAAAAAAATTATTGAAATATAAAAACGATTTTAAAAAGAAATTTGACCAATTCAAAACTCAAATAATAGAATTTAATCAACTTGTTTTTTTTTATTTTTCCACCTTTAAAAATATTTTTTTTTATTTGAAGGAATTTTTATTTTGACAGATTCCTGATAAAAAAAGTTTTTTTATGACGTGTTATAAACGTGTTGTAAAGGTATTAAAAACGTTTATTATATTATAAAATTTTATAATAACAACTTTTATTACATAAATGTTTGTTATAAAATGTGTTATAAAATTTGTAACATGTTATAAACCTGTTATAAGAAGATTTTTTTAAAATAAATTGAAAAAATCATCATTTAAAAGGAAATTTTGTTATAAAAATGTTATAAAAAAAATTTTTTTTTAGGGATAACTAAAAAACAATATTTTGTGATCTTTTGATTTTTTTTTAAATTTAAAAGAAATGTTATACCTATAAAAAAATGAAAATGATTTGTTTAACTTTTTTTTTTTTGATGAATAATTTATGGACCAATTACCATCATTAACTTTTCAACAAGTTAAAGAAAAAGATAAAAAATGAAAAAAGAAAAAATGAAAAATAACCCCATTTAAGTTATATGTAGAAATTAATGACTGAGAATTTGAAAATAAGAAAATTGATTTTGAATTTGAATGTGATCCCAATAAATATGGATATATTGCCTCTAAATATATATAAAAAATTATTATAATATAAATTCTATCAAAATTCACAATTAAAATACTTTAATAAATATTAGATTTCCACCAGAAAGATTTTTTAAAAAAAAAACACTTTCTATTCTAGAATCTATTTTTAATGATTATAATTTTTCTAATCAAATTATTTAAATATTTTATTTTTCAATGAATTGATCAAAAAACCGATTTTTATCAAAGTAATGTAATGCTTTTTTAATGAACCTACCAGTAATTTCTGAGTTAGAAATGAGAAAAAATTCGTTTAGATTCAGAAAACTATTTCAAAATATTGTATTGAAAATAACTTTACAATTATAAGTTGTATGAACTTTTTTAAATTAATTTTTTATAATATATTTCTTATTCTTTAAATGGTTTTGGTAATTATAATGGGTTAAAAATAAATATAAAATATTTTGAAAGAATATCCGAATGTGTAGTTTCGTTAAAAGTAGTTTCAAGAAAACTAATTTTTTAACTTATAATAATTAATTTCGTAAAATTAATTTTATTAAAAATCTTGTAATAAACTTTGTTTCAGTCAAAGACCTCCATTTTTTTCAAATATCAATTATTTTATATAATTGACCTATGAAGAAACAATCAGAAACAAACAAAATAATACAAATCAAAGTATTGTTGATATATGTCTGAAAGAAAACTAATTAATCAATAAATTTTCTTAAAAATTGAAAAACTCAAATTATTAGGGCCCTCTTGAGAAAAACCAACTAAATTCGTTTTGAACTTCTACTGGTATTTGAATAATAAATAGAAAATAATTTCCACTTCATTTTCCATATTTTTCTTTTAGAAATCAAGCACCCAAACAAAGTGTTTTGCTATTTGTGGTATCTATTTGATAAAGGAAATGAAAATGAAGTGAAAAATTTTCACATTTATTAAACAAATATCAGGATCAAAGATCAGGATAAAAGATCGAATAAAATTCCAATAGAAATAAATATGATTTCTCAAAAATCATTTCCACGGGTTCAATAACCTTAGAACAACACATGTTTACCAAGTAACTATTGATCTTGCAATAAAAAACTTTTTTTGGAGCTTAATTAAATTTTATCAAAATAATCGAAAAAATAAAGATCAAAAATACATAAAAATTATTTCAATTTTGAGAATTTGTAAAAGAAATTTTTCTTCTAATATCTATGCAAACCCTTTAAACGAATGTATTTAACTAATACAACCGGACCCCTTTGACTGAAATATAGTTTATATATATCATAATATTACATATATTTTATTATTATTACAAAAAGTCTCTTGAAATATTTTGTTATTAAAAATAACTTTTTTTGTTAATGTATGATGTATTTGTATTTTTGTATCAAAAAATTTTGTTTTTATAGCTATTAAAAAATGATTAAAATGTAAAAATTAATATAGCCAAAGTTTTTAATGAATAAATATTTTTTTATCACAGAATTAATATTTTTTAATAAAATGGTGGGAAATTTAAGATTATTTATTTTTTTATTTTCTTTTTGATTAGATTTTAAATTATTTTATTTTTGGAAATTAAAATTTTATTGAAATTATTAACTTTTTTTTTCTATGAATTGAAAAAAAAAAGTATTCAGCACCAAGTGTTCGCGAGAGGTTCCCCATCTCACTAACTAGCTTAGCCCTCAATTCGTTGATCTTCTGGGTTCGGAATGTGTCCAGGATTATTAAATTGGGTATGGCCGAATACATTAATTAAAAAACCATAGTTTATTGAAAATTTAAATTCTTAATTACAAATCTTAGTCACAATAGAAAATCTTAAAATAAATATAGATATTGTTATTTTTTTCATAATTGACTTTTGTTTGAATAACACTGCAAATTAATGAATAAATTAAATAAACTTCATCTTCAGATTTTCAAAAAACAGATCTAAACGATCCAAGTAAAAATAGTACCCTTAATATATTAAATATGACAATATTCTGAATTGCCCTTTTAAGAGTTCGGAGCGTAGATGGTTTATACACATCTTCTTCTTCTTCCTTTTATATTTCGGATAACTGAATGAAAATTTTGAGTTTTAAATAATATTATATACACACACACAAATATTTATAATTGAAATAAAACTTTTTTTTAGAGAATTTTAAAAATAATCAAGCACTTTTTTTTACATTTTAAATTTGGTATTGTCTCAGTATCTTTAAAACAAACATACATCACCTTTTCAACAAGATTCTGAAAATATTTTCATTTATTTTATTTATACATTTTGGTAAATATTTGGGAAAATGATTTTTTTCAACAAAAAACTTTATAATAGACTAGCATGAAAAAATAAAAGTGAAAAAAAAAAGTTAGACAAAACTACTACATCCCTTAACCTTTCATCTTGAATAATAAAGTTTATTCACAATATAATCAAAATTACAGAACTTTAAATTCACGTGAATATTGTATTTATTGTTGTTAGTATAACCAACTTTTTTAAAAGTCTCTTTTCAAGAAAAAAAGGCTTTTTTCGGGTAAAAAATTACAAATAAACTGAAGAATGAATTATAGTTTAATTCAACTTGGAGATATTTAGTTTGATAGATAATAACGAATAGTTTTGAAAACATTGTACTCATCTAATAAAACTGAAACAAAGAAAAAAAATTCCTGATGATAATTATTGAGAGTGCCTAGCTTTTCCAGAATTCAAAAGAATAGAGAAAAATCTTTGATTTTACTCAATTCTTTTAAATTTTGGAAAAGCTAACGGCGTTTTTTTTTACTTTTTGGAATAAACCGAAAATTTATTAAATTTTCGGTCCATTTTAAAAATTAAAAAAAACCTAACGGAAGTGTCCGTAGAGTGCCTAGCTTTTTTTTAATTTAAGAAATTAAAAGAAAATTTCAAAATTTTTCGGTTTATTTCAAAAATTAAAAAAAACCTAACGCAAAATCAAAAAAACAATATTTTTTTCAATTTATATCAATAAATAATTCTTGAATAGTCAAAATAATTGGTTATCCGTTTGAAGGATATTTATTAAATTTCCAATGCTTTTAAAATTTATGATTATAACACCTTAACTGTGAAGAGAAAAATAATCAAATTTTTTACTATTAAATTTGAAAAAAATCTTACTAGAACCTGGGAAATTGGATTTTCCAACTTAAATTGTTAAATATCTCAAAAAATAATTTTTGATCCAAGATCCTTTATTAATCAATAGTGATTATTATAAGTGAAGTTATCAAAAAGTCAAAAATTAGCAAATGTTTAATTTTTTTTTGAAAAAATTTTTTCATGATCGTGTAATGGTTCCTTCTTCAATCAATTTTTTAGAAATGAAAAATTAATTAAGTGATACCAAAAGTTATTCGATTTATTTTAAAAGGGTATTTTATGACAATTTAGATAAAACTAATAATCTAGATCATTACTCTTAATGCCAATTTATTTCAAGGAATTGATCACACATGATTTTTTTAAATTTTAGTATTTTTACAGAAATTTATTCCTAGAAACCTGCCTGAATTTTGTGTTGTTATATTTTCCACAATACTTGGCTAGAATAGTATATGTGCTTTAATTGTTTCTTTGAAATTCATTTTAAGAGAAATATAATTCACAATGTGAAAATTTTCAATGTGTTCTTATCAGAGAACCAGAAACAATTAAACAAAAAATTTTAAATTTTTTTAATTCATATATTTTTAGAGTACTTATTGAAGGAATTAGAGTTTATAAATCAACTCTAAATTGATTATAATCCTTAAATTATCGAAATAAAACTCTTTTTCAATTTCTTATTAAGTTTTTGATTTTGAAAAGCTACTCTTTCACGTGAGTTGTTTTAAAAAGCACAGAACAAAAGATTTAAAAGTGTTACTCAAATCGCTATACTCACTCTAGTTTTTATGTAGTTTGAGCTACACCTGATAAAACTTTTTGTGACTCACTTTAAGAAAATAACCCATCCCAACTTTTCGAAAAAGATCTAAAATCATTATGTAAAAACAGTTTTCACAAGATTGCCAATTACACAAAGAGAAAAGTCTGAATATATTTTACGGCCACACTACAAGGAAAAAATAAATTTCGAAAATTAAATTTAGCCAAAACTACATATTGGATTTCAGTTATACATCTTTTATAAATTATTTTTTCAAAGTTATGATAATTTTCTGTAATTAAGAAAAGATATATATCAAACTATTTAAGATCCTAATACCCCCCCTTTTCAAAATTCTGACTTTTGAAAAAAACACCTATTTTTTCGGATATTTTTTTTTTTAAAATTAGTTACAACTAATAAACTTTAAATTAAACATTAAGAATGGATACAGAATAAATGTTAAAACATAATACATAAAAAAAAAAACATGGAATATTTATAAAAAAACTCAGACATGGAAAAAAAGATAAAATGATAAAAATATTACAAAAACAGAAAAAAATCATTTTTTCAATTTAATTTCGCGATATATTTTGAAAAAAATATTTGATTTTATTTTAAAATTGAAAAATATGATTCTTTTTAGACTAAAAAAAAAAAATAGATTACAATAGCCCCTCACTAAGTCAAATAAAAATTTCAAAAATTTTACAATTAAAAATGAAAAAAATATCACTTAAAACTTTGATTTTTTTTCCAATTCCCATTAATGTCTTATACATTTGTAAAACTTTTTCAAAATTGTTATGTATACTGTTAATTGAAAAATAAAAAGATCAAAATTTTCATTCAGCTTTCCAAAAAAATCACCTTCCCAATAATTAAAATGAATCACTAAAGCACTAAATTCTAAAAGGGAAATTAATAATTTAAGCTTCTTTTGGGATTTAAAAAATTAAATATTCTACAGGATTTTAAAATATTATTTTGAAAAGCTGAATGAAAATTTTCCTACCTTTATTTTGCGACAATTAGTAATAATGTTTATTATGTGTGTTTATTTAAAAAATATAAAATTCCAGTCAAATATTTTGATAAAATACAATTTTACAAATTTGACCCTAAAAAAAGAACGAAAAAGAATATGTAGTTTGTTTTATAAAATGTTCAAAAAATATTGTTATAATAAATTAATAATACAAATGAAGAATTAATTAATTTTATACAGGAAAAGAAATATTTTATTTATATATAAATCTGGTGATGAAAGAATCCCTTTAAATTATAAACCGGTCCAAATTAATAGTACTTTAGCTAGATTCTTTCTAAAACTTATTTATCAAGGGATAAAAGAATCTTGGAATCTAGTTCCAGATTCTCAATTCGGATTTAATAAAAAATAATAAACCCAAGAATAGCTGTTCTAAATTTATTATTTGAACTTGAAAAACCCAAAAAAAAAATAAAAATAAAGAATTTTTTATTGTTACAGTTGATATTAAAAAATTCTTTGACAGAATTAGTCATATATTATTTCATTATGCCCTCAATAAATATTTAAAAATGACAAAATCAAAATTTGGCTACAAAAATATTATAAAAAAGAAGGAATACGTGTTTATCAATGAGATCCTCATTCTCCTTTAATGTTTGGATTTATTAGTCACTTTTCAATTGAAATGTTAAAAGATTTAGTTTATCATGTTCAAATGTTTACAGATGACTTGATTTTAATAATGGAAGTACCTATCCCAGGAATTGAAAAAAAAGTTGATAATAATTTATAACATTATCAAAGAATTTGGAATGAATCCAAATATTGATAAAACCTTAAAATAAATCCAGTTATAAGAAATAAAATATTTAGGAATTTGGTTAGAAAAAGAGAAACATTTATACAAAAAAACTTTAAAAAAGTAAAAGATAAATTGAAAAAAATCAAAATGATTTTTAAACAGCAAAATTAAGCTAATGGGGTAAATTTTCAAATGTTTTAATCAATATTCATTAGTCAATTATTTTATGGATTAGTAATTTTTAATTTATCTCATAAAGATTTCAACACAATTAGATGTTTGGATAAATAAAAAAGTCACAAAATTTTTAAAAATTTATCCACATTCTCCTAAAATAATTGAGAAAACTGACGCAAAAATAGACCAATTAAGAATTTCAATCTAAATCCCATTCCAAAAATTTGTACACACCCAAAATCAAAAATAGGCAAAAAAAACCCCTCAATTTAAATATATTTTTTCAAGCCTAATATAAAAACACATTTAAGTTACATATTATTAATGTTACAATAAGTAATCATTTTAATCTAAATAAAAGAAAAAAATATAAAATTAAAAAAAAAAAAATGTTTGTCCAAAATAATAAAACGAACAGAACAAAAAATGTATTGGTAAATTTGTTGAAATTTCACCAACAATTGTTGATCGATCAATTGATAAGATACCATCAACTAAATTGTATTTCATTTTTCAATTAAACAAACCCAACTCTAACCTTCTATCAACCATCGAAAAAAAATAACAGATCTAACGAAATAGATTACATAACTGGAAAAAAAGAAATGAAGACAAAACAACAAATACCAAAAATGAAATAGTTTGTAAAATCAAAAATATTCCCAAATTGAATGTAAAGTGTGGTATTGTTATTCTTTCAAGAGTTTAAGCTGTGTCCAATTTTTTGGAATTTAGTTTATAAATGAAGATTTAAACTCAAAAGTAAATTAGAAATTCTTGGTTTTGAGCATATATATCCAAAAAATTATAAAGTTTTCAAAAAAAGATAATAAAAATGTCAATTGAGAAAGTAGAAAACTTACAATTATTAGATGTAAATCTTAATCAATTTAGAGAATATCTAATAATCAACAGCTCTGGATGGAAAGGTCAAGAATATTTTAAAAATATTTGGTATCATAACAATATAAATAAACAGTCGTGTCGTCAAGTTCCTTCGAGTTCCGCCCAGTGCCGCCCAGTGCCTAGGTTTTTTTTTAATTTAAAAAATGAAAAAGAAAATTTTTGAAATTTTCTTTTCAGTTCTTAAAATAAAAACAATCTACCAACAAAAAATAGTTTGAAATGGAAGTGTTCTGCTTCCATCTCAAAACTAAGAAATTTTACAAATTACCTAAACAGGTATTCTTATTTTTATGATAAGAATAACATAAAAACAAAATCTTGCAATTTATGCAAAAAATATTTATCCTAGAAATAGATGAAGATATCGATCATTTTTTATGTGACTACCAATTCTAGAAAGAAAATCGAAGAATTTGGTTAAAGAATTCATTCAAATTAACAAAAACAATAAGAATAACATTCTTGATATTATTCGTAATAAAGACTCATTATTTATTTTTGTCATTGGTTTGTGATTAAGAAAATTATGATTCTTTATTGAAATTTCTAAACAAAAATTTAGAAATTGGGCAAGTACCGTCAAGTGCCTAGCTTTTCTTGAGGTTTTCTATTTTATATGTAAAATCTATGGATTTTCGTTAGGTTTTTTTTACTTTAGAAATAAACAGAAAATTTATTAAAATTTTCGGCTTATTTCAAAAGTAAAAAAAACATAGAACACTTTACACATAAACAGAAAACTCAAGAAAAGCTAACGGCGGTTTTCTAGAATTCAAAAAGAATAGAGAAAAATCAAAGATTTAACTCAATTCTTTTATATTCTAGAAAACCTAACGGAAAGTGCCTAGGTTTTTTTTAATTTGAGAAATAAACGGAAAATTTATAAAATTACAGTTTATTTCTCAAATTAAAAAAAACCTAACGACAAGTGCCGTCAAGTGCCTAGCTTTTCTTGAGTTTTCTGTTTTATATGTAAAATCTATCGATTTTCGTTAGGTTTTTTTTACTTTAGAAATAAACAGAAAATTTATTAAAATTTTCGGTTTATTTCTAAAGTAAAAAAAACCTAGAACACTTTACACATAAACAGAAAACTCAAGAAAAGCTAACGGCGGTTTTCCAGAATTCAAAAAGAATAGAGAAAAATCTAAGATTTTACTCAATTCTTTTAAATTCTGGAAAACCTAACGGCTGTAAGAGGAAATTAATTTCCTCCCTTCAAAAAATAATAAAAAAAAAATTTTTTTTTCGATAAAGATTGATGTAACTCATTAAAAAGAAAAACAAAATTTAGAGATTGTTTTTGATAAGAAATTAATAGAGCTGTGATTTTTTAAAAACGTGAACTTTTCTTTTAATGAGATTGCCAGAATTATATCTTTTAACAAGTTTTGTGTTTTAATAAAGCGAGGACTTTTTTTTATTAAAGTGCTTTCCTTCAAACCCCATGTTCTACACCCCATTTAAATGTTTAGATCTCTGACTTTATTAAAATATAAAACTTACAAAAGGTTTTTCAATCAAAAAAAAAAACTCTTCAAAAAGAAACACATCTGTTTTAAAAATGTGAGGGCTTTTTGAAAACTTTTATCAAGTTTTTTACTTTAAAAAAGTGAAAACTTTTTCAGAATTCAAAGTAATTTTACTCTTCTTAATAAACAAGGTATAGGAATGGCTACCACAAAAAAAGTGTTTTTTGTATTTGTGAACTTAACAAAGAGGAAAAAAAAGAAAACAAAAATTGTATTGTTACTTTGCTGAGGTTAACTCTTATTTGTTTATCTGGTCGAAGCTTCAGATCTTCTTCTTTTTGTATTTGTTTTTGATTGTTTATATTTTTCTTGTGCTTTTCAAGGTATTGATCTAAGGTAAAACGAAAATCAAATGAGTCTGATCTTTTATCAAAACTAATTGCTAACAAGTGATCACTTTCTACTTCTTTGTCATTGAGAATGAAAAATCGGCCACTGTCAATCGATTGGAGAACATTAGCTTTCGAATCGTATTTCAAAGTTTTATAAATTCCAACTGTGTCTTCGAGTTGGATGTAACATTCTTAAGGTTGTTCACCAATTAGCGTATTAATTAAAAATAAAAATTTATAAGCATTTTAACACATACCAAAAAAGATCCAAAAAATTTTCAAGAAAAAAGAAAATAAACCTTTGTTATGAAGTAAAACTTTTAAACTCCCAACCCAACATATGTCCTCGAAAAAGTCTTGTGCTTTATATTGGTTATTATTCTTAATTTCATATATTTTGTATGCACGGCATTCATTTATGGTAAGCAGAATCTTTTGACAAAGCTGTTCCATTTGGTTCAAAAAAAAAAAAATGATATTGATTATTTAAGGGATTGGTGTCTACCAAAAAGAAGTTGAAAAAGGAAAGTGTGTTGTTATTAGGTAAACCAAATTAGTACTACGTGATTTAAATCTTTATAAAAAATAGATTAATAAAATAGTACGATTTGTTGATCCTCCTCAATTATAAATGATGATTATTATTTTTTAATAAAAAACCCAAGAATTTTGAAAAAAATCCATATTTTGCCAGAAATTTAAAGGTTGAGTCATCAATCTTAAGACTTCAAAGTTGAAAATTTTGTTTTGAATTTGTCGTGAAAAACCGATTAATTGCTAAAAAATACACTTTTTTTAAAATAATAAATAATCAACCAAAAGATTATATTAACAAATTATTTCTGAAATCTTGGAAATATATTGATGTTATAATTATTTTTATAAACCAGAAACAAAGCTTAACCATTCTTTGGGGTTTTATACAGATGATTATTCAGTTAATCTTTGAAATTAGAATAGTATAAAAATTATTACTTTTGAAAGTTCTAAATTTGAATTATTAAATACTGGAATAACATTTTTGGGTTTTTATTTTAAGATTTGGAAAATTGATTGAAAAAAAAATCAAAAATTATAATTTTTAATAGTGATAATTAGTTAAAAATCCAATAATTTATCATTCAATAATAATTAGAATAGATTTTTTAGAACCAATTAAATTCCTGAGATAAACCCCTTTTCAGTCAAAGGGGCCCAGTTAGTAATATATGAATTACATGTGTTTAAAGGCTTTGAATGGGTATTAAACAGAAAAAAATTTTTTAGGGAAATTTCAAAATAGAAATAATTTTTTCTTTTCTGTTTTTTTTTTTTTCAATTTTGTAATTGATTGCAATTTCATTTGTAAATTTATTTTTATTTTCAAAAGCAATACAGTCAGTTTCACTTTTAAGGCACAAACTTTCAACGAAATTTAAGGCACCAAAAAATCTCAAATTAAGGCACAAGATTTCGAATTTATATTTTTTACAATTTATTTTACTAGATTCCAAATTTTGTGCCTTAATTTGAGATTTTTTTTGTGCCTTAAATTTCGTTGAAAGTTTGTGCCTTAAAAGTGAAACTGACTGTATATATAATTTGATCAATTAAATTATATATGTTTGCTACCTGAATTTACCTTTAAATCTTTTCAAATTTTTTTTTTCAAAAATACAAATCTTCTTTAGTTACCAAAATTCGGATAAATGCTGGTAACTTAGTAGTTTTTTCTGAGTGAGGAGTAGAAGTTTTTAAATTATTTATATATAGTAAAACCTACAATTAAAAAAAACTTTAAAATTCATTTTAATCTCTGGGAGTCACTATATAAAAAATATAAAAACAATCTCAATTTTTCATTTTTTTGGAGCTCTTTTATTTTTCGAATTATTACCCAAAATAGTTTTGAAAAATCACTATAAAAAAATTTGTATATAAAAATGGATTTAGGGTAATATCTCGAAAACTAGACGTCCTAGAGACTTCTAAACATCAAAAATAGAAATTTAAGAAAATTTTGAATTTTATGAGCAAAAAAAATTTTTTTGCTCCCAGTTTTATATTTACTCTTGTGTAAAGAAAAGATTATTAGAAATTTTAAAAAAAACATACAGTCAGTTTCACTTTTAAGGCACAAACTTTCAACGAAATTTAAGGTACAAAAAAATCTCAAATTAAGGTACAAAATTTGGAATTTTTTTTTTTACAATTTATTTTTATTAGAATTTGAATTGTGTGCCTTAATTTGAGATTTTTTTTGGTGCCTTAAATTTTGTTGAAAGTTTGTGTCTTAAAAGTGAAACTGACGGTAATCAACTTTTAGTATGAATTGTATAAACGATTTTTTAAAAGCATTCGAACCAATTTGCCTAAATGTGACACACTTTCAATAACAAGATATTCTGAATTGGGGGCTCTCCAGGGTAAAGACTAAAACTTTTACTGTAAATAAACCTTCTTTATATTGCTATAAAAATAGATTAAAGATATTAAATTAATCCAAAAGATCGTTTTAAAAAGTTTCTTCATTTGTTTGTATCTGTAATCATTTCAATTAGAGTTTTTATGATACACTTAATAGTGTAATCCATGTGACTTGTTAAATTTTTTTAAAATCAAACAAAAGAAATTATTTGCTTTAAACCTTGATTTTCTTAAAGTTATAATTTGTTAAAAAAGAAATCCGAAATTATTTCAGAAATTGGCCATAGTTTGATGTTTTTAACAATTAATAGAGTATTTTCAAAACAATTTCAATAAACACTTTTTTCAATAATAAAAAAGTTTTTTTGGTGTTTTTGATATCCCTTAGTGTAATTTTTTTTTTTTTTTTGATTTTATACCCTTTATCTGAGTACTGATATAGATCTCCTTCGCGTCAATTAATAAAGAAATCACTTTTTTAAATTTGATATTTATTTCTTTTTCTATTTTAAATTTGGTGATATCTTTAAAATCACTAAAAAACAATATTTCTGATCTTCATTTATTCTTTTTTAAAAGCCATAATTAATAAAGAATATCTATGAAAACAAATTCAGCGTCTAACAATTATTAAAATATTAATAAAAAACAGATTTTTGAGATTTAATTTTCCTTAATTATCTGCTTAAATTTCCAATCATATACTCAATAAGCTTTGATAGTGAATCAATTTTGAATAATATAAAACTACACAAAATGAAAAAAAAAAAACTACTCAATCAATATAAAAAAAACAATAATTTGATAATAAATATTTATTAATTTGATTTGTAGAAAAAAATTATGTTTTGGGTATTTTTGTTTTTTTTCTACTTCATATAAATTTTCTTATTTGATTTTTGTTTAATTTTGATTCTCTTTACTTCTACTGGTATTATCTGATTGAGAATCAGATTCTTTATCCTTTTGATCCACTTTTTTTTTTAATTTCCTTTTTTTGTTACATTTTTCATAATACAAATATTGGGAAAAGATCGTGCAATCAAAACCACATGTACCAACAGAACCTACAAGCCAAGGGATTTTTGGTTTGATAAAATCCCATTTTGTTGATCTTAAGAAAATACCAAGAGCATAAGTTAGATTACCCTTTTGGTTATTATATATGATCAATAATCCACAAAATGAACAATATATAAATATATTAATATATTATAAATTATCAGAAAGAATTTGTTTGAAAATTAATTCTTTGATCCAATCAAAATTAATTAATTAAAAAAAAAAAAAAAAAAAAAAAAATCATTACACAAATAGCAGAAAGAAACATTTGAACTGATAAACCATCAAAACTTTTTCTTTTATAATTTTTAATGATTTGTGGTATCCTTGAAGATAAATACATCAATCCACTAATCCATCCAATCACCTTTCCGGCAATTTCCCTTGCGCTCTAGAAATACATCAATGGAATGAATAATCCAAAAAGAAAATTAGAAATGGTAAAAAGGAAAAAGTGTAAAGAGGAAAATTTTTAGAATCATATAGAGCAATAAAATTAAAATTATTTTTTGAAAAACAAATGATTTTTGTAAATGTGGAAAATTTTACTTCATGTTCGCCTTTTGATAATAAATTTCTGTTATCAATATTGAGATTTGTTGTTGATGTAAATGCTTTTGTTAAAGTAAAAATCCCCAAATATGTAATTGAACCAAATCCAATAATGCCCATAATTGCGTTGATCGACATTCCTGATCCTGCACCTGATCCTGAAAGAGAAAGAGATTCATCAGATTCATTTTGGTTAATGTTTTGATTTGTATCGTTGCTTGAATTACCACCTTCAAGATCGGATACCGATTCGCTATGAAGAAGTGGTTGTTTTTCTTGAAGCTTTTCTTGATCAATTTTCTTGTTTTTGTGCCTGTACCAGACAAATTCCACAAATAATGTCATGTCAATAATTACAAAGTAAATTGCAGTTGCAGTCTAATGGGAATAAAATTAAATAATTTAGAGAAAGTTTCAGAATATAATTATATGATGAGAAAGGGAATATAAATTTCCGAAATAAAAATCTATTTTTAAGAATTAAAATGTTCAATTTTGCTCAAATTCATTGTATTTCATAAATCAATTTTAATTTTGATTTTTTGTAATACTATTAAATTCAGAAATATTTTTGTTTTTTTATTTATTTTTCTCTGCTTTTCTAAATGAATTTATTTATATATTGATTTGATTATTTCATGAAATTTAAATGGTTGTTGTTTTATTTTAAATTGTTTTTTAATTGATTTTTTATTAAAATTTTCAATTTAATTTGTTTTTATGGAGATTTAAATAAAAAGATTTTCTCAATATAAAATAAACTCTTTTTCAAACAAAAGGGCACACATCACAAATTATCAATGCCATTGAATTTGATTGTTCATAGGATAATTTATCATTGGCGATTTTCATTTTAATTATTCATTTTTTTCATTTTTTCGTTTTTTTATTTATGGATATTGAAAAGTTGGAAAATGAATAAAACAAGATAAGAAGAAATCAATTTGGAAATAATATGTCAGTATAAAAATGGAAACAGTTTAAGTTTGATTTCAAATGAGCTAGATATAGGAATTAAGAAAGACCATTATTGGATTGATAATGGAACAAAGAAAATTGAATAAAGAAAAAAACAATTCCAACAAAATACCAGATGAATTATGGCTTTATATTGAAAATGAGACTTTAAAGAACAAAAGTTTTACGTGTAAAGAGTTATCAAATAAAATGTAAAGAATTTTTTTCCAATTCACCTTGTTCAATGGTTTTTATTGATTTTATAATTTTTTCCCATCAATTTACAAAACGAGATTTCTCATTTCAAATAAAATGGAACATCAATTTTTAAAATATTGAATTTTAATTTTTATTATTTTGATTTAATGAGTTTAAAAGATTCAGTTGAGTGTTTTTTTATGTTTTAAAGAGTTTCTTATATTTTAGAATGGTACCACAATTAATTCAATTCAATTATGAATAATTCTTGTAAATTCCTGTGCCCTTTTATTTGAAAAAGAGTTTAGTATTTTGAAGTTAAACTTAATATAAACTCTGTTTCAGTCAAAGGAGACCAACGTTTTTTTTCAAATATCAATTATTTTATATAATTGACCTTTGAAGAACAAATAAGAAATAAAGAGAATAATACACCTCAAAGAAATGTTGATACATGTCTGAAAGAAAACTAATTAATCAATAGCTTTTCTTAAAAATTTCAAAACTCAAATTCTTAGGGCCCTATTGAGAAAAACAACGATGTTCGTTTTGACCTTCTAATGGTATTTGAATAATAAATATGAAACATTTTTCACTTCATTTTCCATACTTTTCTTTTAGAAATCAAGCCCCCAAACAAAGTTTGTTGGTATTTGTGGTCTCTATTTGAAAAAGGAAATGAAAATGAAGTGAAAATTTTTCACATTTATTAAACAAATATCAAGATCAAAGATCGAATTGAATTGCAATAGAAATCAATATGATTTCTCAACAATCTTTACATGGTTTCAATGACATTAAAATAACACATTTTTACCAAGTGACTATTGATCTTGCAATAAAAAATTTTTTGCAAATGAAGGACGTTTTTAAAAAAAAAAATCGAAAAAAAAAAACAAAAATGTGTAGAAATGTGAAAAAATGATTTCAATTTTGAAATTTTCCAAAATAAAATTTTTCTTCTAATATCTATGCAAACCCTTTAAACACGTGTGTTATACCATTACAACTGGGCCCCTTTGACTGAAAAATAGTTTATATATATAAAAACAATATATATATATTTAGTAATTCTAAATGGTCGTTCCAAAGCTACAGTAACATTTTTTTATGAATAAAAGTTTGATATTTTGATTCATTTTTTAAAAATCAGAATAAGAAAGCTGACATTGAAAAAAAAAATTTTTAAATAAGGCTCTTATTCAACATTTTTTTGCAACATCAATCAATTTGTTGATTGGAAAAGTATTGCAATTTTTAAAGTGCGTGACAAAAAAAGTTTTTAAAAAAGTCTTGAAAATAGTTCTCTTGAAGTATGTTAATAGTTTTAGGTATAATTTTGAAAATGATTTTTAGTCCAGGCTTTTTTAAAATGTTTTAATTTAACAATTTTTCTTTTTGATTCAAAATAGTGGTGTTTTAATAAAATTACAGAAATTGGTACAGCTATTTTAAAAAAGCGATTATTTTTTTTTTTGAGATTGTCAGAATTTATACTTTTTTAAAGTTTTGTGTTTTAATAATGTGAGGACTTTTTTTTAAAAAAAGTGTTTTTCTTCCCACCCTCAACCTCTGAATCACTTTTAAAGGCTGAGATCTCTGACTTTATTAAAATAGAAAACTCTCAAAAAATTTTTAATAATCTGACAAAAGTTTTTACTTTATTAAAATAGAAAACTTCAAAAAAGTTGTAATTCTGAAAAAGTTTTTACTTTTTTAAAATTAGAAAACATTTAAAAATGCTGTAAAATTAAATAACTACATTTAATCCTTTTTCATCTAAATTTTATTTGAGAAAGGGTGATACTATTAATAAACCAAACAAGATTGAATATTAATGTTTTTGTAAGAAATTTCATTTTAAAACCGTGAAAAAAAAAAAAAAAAAGGTTTTAAAAAGTGTTTGATATATGTCCTTAATAAAATTAAGCACTTTTTTTTTCCTGATAAATATTTTTTCGAAATTAAGGACATAACTTAATTCCATTAAACACTGTGATAATTTTTTTTAGAATAAAAACACTCTCAACTTTTGAATATCGAAAATATTTTTTGAATTTACGGTACACTTTTTTATTTTTTTTTGAAAAATTGGGGTTTAGGAAAGCTTGAAATCAAAGAATAAGTTAATATAATTAAATTAGAATGGGTTTCTAGAGAGTTTATCTTTTTAGTTGAACTTTTTTTTAATTTTACCATTTAAAACTCAAAAAAAACATTTGAAGACCAAATTAGTGCCTTTTGTGAAAAGAAAATTTCCCATAATTTAGAATTTGTTTTAGTAAATGAGTTAAAACAAGATAGTGTATCTAAAAATATACATAATTTCAAGTGTGAATTCAATGATTTTGGCAAAAAATGTTTTCAAGAAAAAGTTAAATTGAAACTTTATTTATTTTTATTTTATCATTTTGTTTTTTTAATTGTATTAATGTCAAGTATTTGATCAGTTTTTCATTTTTAGTGTTTTTTGGGTCGTAGGGACATATTATCTATTTCATCATTTAAACTGTTTTCGAGAAGCTATTTTTCAATAATTTTTGTCTTTTACTTTTTTTGCAATTGCATTAAAAGTCGTTTGAAAAAATGAAGGAACAAAAAGTTTACAATACTATTCTTAAAATAGGCCTCTTAAAGTTTATCAAAACTTTTCGAGATACAATTCAAAATTTTTTTAGTCACACTTTTTTAAAATGTCCAAATAAGAAATGAGAACGTTTTTTGTTTTTTTGTGAAAATTCCATTTTAGACTCTAACAGATCAAGAGAAATTGTTTCAGTCACCTTAGTTTTCTTATTCTCTTTTTCAAAATTTTAGATCTGTTTTTTTAATTTGTTTTTTTTTTTCAAAAAATTAATTGTAAAAATTAATCTGGAAAATATTTTTGGTGTTAAACTGTTTGCTTCTTTCTTTGAAAGGTTAAATTTTTCGTTAAAAAAAAGAACTACAAAAGACCTTTTTTAATTCTTTGAATTTTCGAAGAACAATTTGCCATTTCGAATTTACATTTAACTGCTGATCATTACTTTTTATTAGTTATTCAAAGGTTGGCTTCATTTTTAAAAAAAAAACAAAAAAGTATTTTTGCTTGTATTTTAAGGATCAATTCGAGTCATTCCAGTTGTGTTTTAAATGGAGACTCTAAGGATTATAAAATAAAAAAGAATAAAGGGTGAGAAATCAAATAAAAATTTTTGGATAATGTTCACTTCATAACCAAGAACAGAAAGAATGGTTATTTGTAAACAAGTGTAAAATGGGAATAATAAAATTTGGAAATACCAACAAAAATTAGAGTTCTTTTTGGGGTAGTTCTTCAAAAAAGTTTGCAAAAGAAGCTTAAAAATCGTAGATCAACACCAGTAAAACCAATATTAATTTGGCTCTTTTGAAAATTTTTTTTCAAGCTTTTTTAAAACAAGCTTTAAAAGAAACTCGAAAAAATAACACATTAATTTGGGTTTTGTTACTATGATTCGTTTGAGAAAAAAGGGAGAAATCTGTTACAAAACTAGAAATAAAATAAGAAATTTTTAAAAATTTTCGAGTATTTTTATAAAATACAAAGCAGAAAGTGAATTTTGAAAGAAACCAAAATCTGGTTTCACTTTTGGGTGTTGACTCGGGCAATATTTTTAAAGATAAAAAAACCAAACAAATGTAAAAAATTCCAAAAGAAAGTAAAAATCACAAACCTGTGGTGGAAGTTGGTGAGCAAGTATACAGCCAGTTAAATTTGTAATGTCACCAAGGAGCCATTCTAAAGTAATTAAACATAATTAGAAAATATACAAAAAGTGAGTTCAATATTGCAACTTTTCTTCTTTTAGAAAAAAAACAAAAAAAGTTTCAAGAAAGGCTTACCAGTGAGAAAAATAAAAGACAGGGAATCTGCACGTTTGGTTTTATAATTTAAGATAATTTGTGCTATAGTGTTAGGTTTTCAAAATAAGAAAAGGGGAAAAATGGTAAGTTTTTTTTTTTTTTCAAACAGAAAGAAAATGTAAATATTTTGGATCGCTTTGCTTTGTGGTAGAGAAAAAAAAGCAAATTGAAAAAATTTATAATGTTTACGCAGTTGTGCAACTAACCAACAAAGGATGGAAGAAAGTCCAATGAAAAATGAAAAATAATCTTTAACAGACCAAATACAATCGGCTATTTTGAAAAACATTTTGTTTTTAATTTTTTGTTGTTGTTGGGAAAATTAGTGGCTTGCCTTTTTTCAGGGTGCTGTATTCGTTAAAGAAAGAAAAATTTTACAAAAAACCTTGTTAATCCAGTGGGAGTATTCGTGTCCGTTTTTTATCAAAGGTGAACAAGAGAATAAGATTTGCATGATTTGTAATAAAAATATAGAAAATGAAAAAAAATGGTTTTCTCTTGTTGTAAATCCTTTTCCAGAAACTTTCTAGAGAACAACCAAAACAAATAACAAAATGAAAAAACCCTTTTTTTGGAATTATTTTTTTTCATAATTTTTTGTTGGCTTTTATAGATATGTTCAAAATAGAATTAAAAGAGATACAACCAAAGTATTATTTACCAAACTATTTTTGAAAGTTTTCCCAGTTTGAAAATCAAATTGATGTCAGAATGATTTATTTATCTTGAATTTCTAATGTTCTTCCTAAAATAATTTTTGTCAACTTTATCTTTAGTTTCTTATTTATTATTAGGATCGAAGAGTTCTACTTTGTAAACCCAAACGAGTTCTTTGTGGTTTCATTTGTGAAAAAGTTCTGATAGTATTTTGATCTTTGCTATACTATTATTTGAATTTTTAATAGGAATAATTTTCATTTTGTTTGCAATTTCATTTTTGAAAAGATCAACAAACCCCAACTTAGTCTTTGAGAACTCTATTTAGTCAAAGAAAACTATGGAAAAGGAAGTGAAAATTTTTTCCCATTTATTATTCTGATACCAGTATTGCGAAAAAACTACCGGAAACCCTAGTTATTCTGTTTTTTCCATTGAAGTTTCACAGCCTAAATTCAATACAAAAAGGAAATATAGACTCTATGTGAACAAATATGTTTTTTCATCATAAAACACTCACTACAAATTTTTATATTTCTTAGAAATTTACAAAGATTATTTGTGTGTTTTCTAATTTCTTAATAATGAAATTGGATAAAGATCTGATAAATACGATTGAAAGAAAATTGATTTACTCTAAAAGTCATTTTATAATGTAGATTTTAAAGTTTAAGTCAGTTTTTAATCCGTCTTCAAAAAAAGTTTTCGAAATTATGTCATTTTGTATCTCTATTTATTTAGAATTGAAATATCTGTCTTACACAATCTTATTTCTGTACTTTAATTATTCAAGAAAAAGTATTTATATAAATGTTCCTTAAATCAAAATTCACTTAATACTGAAGTGTGGTGATATTTTTCTGCTATTACTTAAAAATTTCTTGTAGGAAATGTTTTCAAAAATTAGTTTTAAAAATACAAAAATTAAATTCTGTTTTTCAATTCCAGAGTTTTCTTAGAATTTCTGTCACTACAACCTAGAATGATGTAATTTCCAAAATATTACATTTTTGTTTGATTTCGGGATTGTAACTTTTCCCCATTGAGATCCTTTTTCAGACATATTAAACAAAAAATGAATATAAAAATAATATTTTGAAAATAATCAGGTATTTGAATTATCTATGGGAAAAAATTTTAACTTCCTTTTCTATATTTTTCTTCTATAAATTGAGTTCTCAAAAAAGTGGGTTGGAGTTTGTGGTTCTACCTTAAAAAGGAAATTGAAAATGATGTGAAAATTTTTCCTGTTTTTAATTCAAATACTAATAATTCTGAAAAATGAAAAGCAAATTTAAAAGCCATTCAAATAAATGATCAGGAAAATATAAAACAAATCTGAGAAATTGTTTATTAAAAAATTCGTTTTTTGTTTAAAACTCAAAATTGTGATCATATACAAAAAATAAAAATCCATCTATTTTGAGAAGCTTTGGTAAATTCTGGTATAACAAAATCTTGAAAAAAAAAAAAATAAATTTTTTTTTCATAATTATTTAGGAAAAAGATGAGATCTTTTGGATTAATAAATATTATTTTTCATCATGTTGATTATCCTTTGCTTAGAATCAATATAAATTATTTTACAAAAATGTTGACTTATTGTAGTGTTATCGAAAATTGATAAGTATGCTTTTATCTGATAATCTTATCATAATAATTGTTAATTTTGATATAAGAATCATTTTTATGAATTTTATAAATATACAAAAATTCAAAATTTTCCCAACAGATAAAACGGTTTAAACAATCACAATAATACAATTTCATTCAAATTGGAAATAAATTTTTATTTTTTGTAAAATACGAAAATCATTTTTTCATCTTTTAGTTTTTGTTATCCTTTCCTTTATTTTTTGAATTACGTAATTTGTTTCGTTCGATCAATTTTTTTGTCAAAAATTGATATTACGTTAAAGTTGAGTTGTTTCAAATAGAAGAACTCAAATAAAATTAGTTGGTAATATCTAACCTTTTGATCGATCAATATTCCTAATAGAATTTAAACAAATTTATGAATGTATTTTTTTGTTTTGTTCTCTCCAAAATTTTTAACACATCCTAGATTTATTTGTATTGATAATTATTTATTTTTTATTTTGTGAATATTGTAATTTATAAACAAGAGTTAACATTTCAATTAGTACATGGTTCTAATTTGGTATTTCCTCTGGGATTAGATAAAATAAGTTTTTATTTTCTAAAATTGATTTTAGGCGTGTTAAAAATTAAGAATTGGGGTATAATTTTCTTTTTTTCATTTTTTGGTTTTTCTTATACAAGGCTGAAAATAAAATTCCTATTAGAAATATAAACCCCATTTCAAAATAATTGTTCCATTAAAAATCAAATTTTGAAAATAAATATTATTATAAATTGAAGTTATCTATTATAATAAAAAAAATATAATTTTAATATTCAGTACTATATACAAGAAATATATGTTTTTTGTCTAAAAATAAAATAAAAAAAGTAAAAAAAAATTTGGCTATTTATTATGAAATTAAGTTTATATAAATATTTAGAAAGTTGAGATTATCCAATGTTTTTTAATATATATATATATATATATAAACTATTTTCCATTCAAAGATATCCATTTTTATGAGTGAATTACATGCGTTTAAAGGACTTGTATTGATATTAGAAGATAAATTTATTTTGGAAATTATCAAAATTGAAATCATTTTTTCACATTTTTGATATTTTGGCTTTTTTTTTTTTTCGATTTTTTAATTGAAACTTAATTCATTTTGAAATTTTTTTATTGCAAGATCAATAGCCACTAGGTAAAAACCTGTTATTCTAATATTATTAAAACAGAAAATGATTATAGAAAAATCATTTTGATTTCGATTGGAATTTTTATTTGGATCTTCAATCAGTGATCAAAATTGAACCTTTTTGTTTTTGTCAATTCTCTACAAAGAATTTGAGTTTTACAATTTTTAAGAAAATCTATTGATTTATTAGTTTTTATTTCAAACAGATATCAACAACCCGTTGATATTTATTATTCTACTTAACATTTCTTTGTTCTTCAAAGATCAATAATAAAAAAATAATTGATATTTGAAAAAAATACTTGGCGCCTCTTTTACAGAGACAAAGTTTAATTAACAACCAAATTTTGAGAAAATTAATTTCCCAAAACATTAGTCATTTCAAAATATAAAAATGATAATAATCAGTGTAATAAATAATGGAAAAATTCGTTAAATTGTTTTATTTTAAAGAATTGATACTATTTAAAATATTTATTTCAAAAATATTTATCAATTTTTTATCATTTGTTTGAAAAATGACAATTTTTAATTGGGAAATAAAATTATTTTTTAGAAAATATTTTTGAAATGATTTAAAATGTAAAAAAATTGATAGTAAAGAAATTAAAAAATATAGGTTTGTTCTATTTTCCAATATTATTTCAAACTTGGATAGAACATTATCAACAAATATTTTAATTTCTGATTTTCCAGAATATAAAGAGATTAAATGTTTTAATAATTTTTTAACAATTAAAGAAAGGTTATCAACACCATCATTGTGATACTGGTCATTATTTTCAATTAGAGAAATAATATATTGAGAAATCAAATCTTTTGGAAGTATAAATTGTTGATTAAAATCATTGAGAAACTTTAAGAATAAATTTAAAAAATTCAAATTTAAAGGATTTGGGATGTACAAAGAGTGTATTAACATGTGTAATAATAATTTAAAAATGATAATTAATTGTGTAGATTTTAATTGCGAATTTATAATATTTGATTTTATTATTTTATAAATCAATTGCAAGTAATTCTGATTATTAAATAAAGGAAGCAATTGGTGTACCTTTTCGGTATAATTAATTATATAACCGTCTTTATTTTTTTTTAATAATTGGAAAAAATTGGAATGGATTTCCAAAAAAATATTGTTTATCCAAAAGAAATCATTTTGGAACAATTTTGTGCATAGCCTTAAAAAAGATAAGGAAAATTGAATAATATTTTTAATGAGATGGTGATTACTTTGAATAAAATTCATAATGTTTTGGATTAATTTTTTTTTTGATTCCCAAAGGGTATAGATAATATTTTTGGAATCGGTTTCAACATCTTTTAAAGAGGTAAAAGTTTTTATTAAAATTTTAAAAATTTTTAAAATGATTTCAATATTTTTTGAAACCAATTGATTATTTTCCTTACCACCAACACCACCACCACCACTGCTTCTATTCGAGGTTACCGATAAAGAAAAATATTGCAATTTACTTGCTAAATAAGTTGACAACTGTTCGTGAGCTGATATATTAAAAAAGAAAATTGTATCTTGATCATCTGTTATTAATACATTTAACAAATGTAGCATTGGCAAAGGATTTATTTTCCAATTATTATTCTGAATAAAAATAATTTGAATATATTTTTCTCGAAAATTTTGATCATTTATAAATAATTTTAATAATTTCATTAATGATTCCTCGGTTTTTAAATATTGTTGAGAATTTAACAATATTTTTTTGATCAATAAATTAATTAAATTGCAATTTTTTAAACTTGATAAAAAATTTTCTGAGAATTTTGATAATTCTATAAAAATATTTAATAAACTATTTAAATATTTTTCATTAAAAGTGATTTGGGTATGAATTATTTTTAAATTAATATTCAATAATTGATCTCTACCAACTGAGTTATTAATAAAAAAGTTACAAATTAATTTAGTACTATTTAAATACTTTTCAATTAATAATATCAAATGCAATTTATTATAATCTTGATCAACCTTAAAGCTATCGATTTTAATAAATAATTTCCAAAAATTCTGAAAATTTTTATTAAAAATTTCTAAATATTTTTTCGAATCCATAATTTTAGTTTCTAAATAATTAAAATATTGAACTAAATTAAATAAATCCTCCCTTTTTTGTTTTTTATCACCAATTATTTCACCAGAAGAATCGATAGTAACAGAATTATATACACCATCAATAATAGTTGGCAAACAATCCATTAAATAATTAAATAATATTTTTTTTTCATCACCACAATTATTTTCATTATCGTCTTCGTCGTTGTCTCTTTCTTCTTTAATTTTGTTTTCATTTATAAATTTAGAATTAAAAATTAATTCTAACAAATTAATTGCTTCATCTCTTGTGGCGATATGGTTTCCATTAATTAACCAATTTTTTACCCAAAGATGCAAATTGTTATAAAAAAATTTTACCAAATCTAAATTTTTTTGGCAAATTTTGATAATTAATTTCAAAGAATCTCTTGTAGCAAAAGGATAAATTAAATTCTCATTTATCACATCAATTATTTTTATTATTAATTGCTCTTTATTAATATCTTTTAACAATAAAAAATTTTCAAACCATATAAATAATTTTTTCAAATAAATATTTGAAGATTGGTTTATTCTATAAATTAAAAAATCAACATAATCATTGTAAAGTTCAGGATAAGTGTGAATTAAACTTATTAATATTTTACAATTTGAATATGGGTTTAAATTATCCAACAGTGACTTTTTTATAAATATTGAATTCTTTAATAAATATAAATCAATTTTATTCAAATTATTTATATTTATTTCGTCAATAAAATAATCAATAATTTCAACAACTAAATTGTATTTTTGTTGGATTTCTTCATCTTTATTATCAATTCTGTTTTCCCAAATTTTCGGATCTTGTAAAAATGGCGAATATTCATTTAAATATAAATGAATTAATTTTGAGATTAAATTGTTCGAATTTAAATAATCATTTACAATTTTATTTATTTTTATTAAATTAAATATAATATTTAAATAATCTGGAATTGTTTTACAAATAATTAAGGGCCGTGAAATATACCCAATCAGCAAATCAATTATTATTATTGAAGGAGAAGCCTCTTTTGCAATATTCTGTTGATTATTACTTTCCGAATTCCAATAATTATAAACTCTTGGCAAATCATTAAAATTTTTTATCATCATTGAACTATTATTTTTATTTATTTCTTCATTAATATCTTCAATTAAAAGTTTTTCATATTCGTCAACTGTCAATAGGGATAATGAAGTATAAATTAATTTTAAAAAATTATTTTTAAATTTTTGATTTGGACAATTAAAAAATATATTATGGAACCAATTTCCGCTTTTTTTTAAGGTCAATTGAATTAAAAACCATCTAGAAACATTTATATTATTTTTTAATTTATCATTTAATATTTCAAAAATTTTTTCACTTTTTTCTTGATATATTGAATGTCCATAGATATTAATTAAAAAATTAAAAATAAACTTTGCTATTTTGAGATTAAAATTTGGTGAATCAAGTAAAATTTTTTCCATAAAATGAAAATAATTATTATCAAAGATATTTTGAATTTTTATAACTTTTTCATTTTCTTGGAAAATTTCTTTTTGTATTTGGAAATTAATTTCATTGTTTTGCCTTTCATTGCTATTATTCTTAATTGTATCTTCCCTTTGATAAATTAACATATAGGCTGAATTCATTTTTGGGTAAGTTTTTTTCACTAATTTACCACTTCTATCTTTTTTTTTAACATGATATTTTCCTCCAAAACATTCTTCTTCGATTCTTTTTGGATTAAATTCAGTTACTTCCCGATCATCAAATTTATACCATTTCTTATTCCCATTACCATTGCTAGTCTTACTGTTTTTGTTGTTATTTTTGTTGTTTTCATTTTCGTTATTGTTGTTGTTGTTGTTGTTGTTGTTGTTGTTTTTGTTGTTGTTGTTATTGTTAGTATTTTTATAATTATTATTGTTAGTTTTATTGCCAGGATAATACATTTCATTAATTTCTTCTCTTTCTTGAATAAAAGAATAATAATGTCCAGCATCAGCAGTCCCAAAATGAACAATAATGCCTGTTAATTGATAATCATAAAACTTATTATTGGATTTAATATTATTGATATTATTTTGCTTATTATCAATTCCTTCTTTGGTATATTTAAATAAATTTAATTTCAATGGAAATTCAAATCTATCATTTACTTTATATTTTTGCATTTGATCGTAATCAAACTCAAATCGCTTTAAATGTAGAATTAAATTTTTTGGTAAATCATAAAAGCAAACTCTTTTCAATGCATCTATTTTTTGACCCAATTTTCCAGAATAATATTGGTTTTCACCAACTAACATTTCTCCTTCAACATATTGATCTAATGATTCATAAATATTTTTTTTGTTCAAAATTTCTAGTGATATTGTAAAGAAGTTTTCAAACCTTTCAGAATAAATTGAATTTTCCACTTTATTAATTTTGTTATTATATTTATTTTGTTTCCCCTTAAGTGAAACAATTTGGTTGACTAATTTCCCACCAAATATTTGTTTTAAAAAATTACCAATTCTTAAATCTTCGATTCGCCGTTCAATTTTCCCACATAATAAACCAAAAAATTCATCAATATCATTTTGAATTAATGGATTCAATGGTTTCCCATCCCAGTTTTTACAATTTTTGACAAAACTATTAATATCTATGGATTTCTTTTTTGTCAATAATAAATTTGCAAATATTCTCTGTAATTGAAATAAAAAATCATTTTCGTTATTTTCAATTTTTGCTGCTAATAATGATTTTCTCATCTCAGGTACCATATAAAATTGTTGAAAGAGTGAATTGATGTAACAAGTTGCACCTTTATATTATAGAAGATTTTTGATTATAGAAGAAAATTTATTTATTAATTTATATATATATATATATATATCCAGTTCGATTTTTTTTTTAGTAGAAAATTTATATTTTATTATTTTCTTTCTACATTACTATTAAAAAAAAGTAAAAAATATTTTACGATGTTCAATATGTTAAATAATTTGATATTTTAAAAATATTTTCATATATACATCAACTTTGTTTCTGTCAAATGTGCTCAAAAAAATTTACAAATATCAATTATTTTTGATAATTAACAGTTTCAAAAAATAAATCCGAAATAAGTAGAATAATACACATTCGAAAAATAGTTGATATAGGTATGAAGTAAAATCTAAATATTTATATTTTTTTTTAAAATGAAAAATTAGAATTTTTAGGGCACCATTGAAAAAACAACAAGGTTCATTTGGATCTTCAATTAAAGATCAAAGAAAACCCCGATCATAATCAACATCATTTTTCTACTATTATTCTCACTATTTCAATAACAATAGAATAAAAAATTTTACTTGGTGACTATAGATCTTGCAATAAAAAAAAATTGTAAAAGTTATCAAAAAAAAAAAAACAAATTAACATAAATAAAATTGAGGCTATGCAATTTCTTTTAAAATGAATACATTTACATTTAAAATTTAATTGTCAACAATTTTATTTTTTTAGTGAAATTGAGAAAATTTGCATGAGACCTTGCAAGGTAAAGTACACCAAAAAAATTTTTTACCACTTTATTTTTTTTTTAGGTATTTCTTTTATAAATATTGACTCTGTTCGGAATTTTATTATTTATCTTATTTCTAAATAATCTATATGTTAGTTGATTATTTAAAAAAAAAAAAGTGAATTTTTCATTTTTGGCTGGGTCACTTTGAGTAAAATGGAGTTTAGTTAGGAATTTTTTAGATAATTATTAATCTTTATAATTTGATAATTTCGGTTGATTAAGAAATTGAGACTCGAAAAAACTTTTTAATTTTATTTTTTTCCCTTTTTTCTCTAACCGAATTTTTTTTATTTTGGGAAGAAGAGTTACAAACGAAAAAGACCAAGTGGTTACTTACTAATACTAAGACACTGGAACCGGAAAGTATGAGTAACTTGAAAATAAAATCTAAAAAGCAAAGTAAAAAATACCGAATGTTTAAATCAAATCTGATGAAAAAGCAAAAAGAAATTGCAATAACTTAAAGAACGATCCCCAAATGAACATTCATGACCAAATTATTAAATCAAATTAATCAATAGATTATGGATGCTATTTTGGGTGTTCTTATTTCAAGATGCATTTTTTTTTTTTTTGATTTTTTACCCATTTCTCCTTATAAATCCTTTTTAATTTCAATCTTTTTAAATTTCCTTCCACATCTTTCCTTTTTTCTTATCAAGTTTTTGTTTTTGCTTTTTAACCATAAAGAAAATTTGGGTGCGTCTTTTCCTTGAATAATTATGAAATCTAGGATTTTATTCTTAAATTGCCTTTAAGGAAATTTAAATCAAAAGGTATTTAGAGTGTAATTTAGACTTGTTTAATAATAATAATTAAAAAAAACACTTTTTTTTTTCCCCTTAAAAAAGTGTTGACAAAAAGTTTACCTATGTACTGTTAGGTTTTCCAGAACTTGAAAGAAAAGAGTAAAATATAAGATTTTTCTCAAATATATTGAATTCTGAAAACAGTCATTCTTTTTTTTAATATTGGAAATTAAAAGAAAAGATTTTATATGGTATTTTAATTTCTTATACAACGGAAAAATGTGGTTAGTTTTTCTTGAGTTTTTTGTTTTATTCGTTAAGTGTTCTAGGTTTTTTTTACTTTCTGAAAATAAACAGAAAATTTTAATAAATTTTCGGTTTATTTCTAAAGTAAAAAAAAACCTAACGAAAATCTATTGATTTTCCAAATAAATAGAAAACCCAAAAAAACCTAGAACACTTAACGAATAAAACAGAAAATTCAAGAAAACTGCCTTTATCCTTTTTTTTTTTGATTTTACAAATAAACATATTTTTTTTTGATTTTTCTTTAAATGAACAAATTTAAACACAAAACTGCTGTTATAACTTTGAGGATTTAAAAGAATTGTGTAAAGTCAATTATTTTGCTCTATTCTGTTGAGTTACTAAAAACCTGGGCACTTGAAGACACTTCCCTAATCACTGATTTGAATTATAGATATTTTTGAATCGAGTGAGAGTTGGTAATTTTTCTCAAGAATAAATCCCCTTCATAAATCGAGAGGGGTTTTTGTTTCAATTTCCATTCATTTTATACTAAACCAAAAGGATTCAAATCGGCCAATTTCTTCAAAGAATTAATAGTTCTATGAAGCATAAACCAGATTTTTAATTACAATTACACCAAGTGGTTCTTGATGTATTTTGTAACTTTTTGCAAAAAGTAAACAACCAAAAATAATATGGTTACAAGGATTATCGAACTTCCAACCTTCGTATAGTAGTTGGACACTTTACTACTAACTCGTTATCTACAATCCCAAAAACTTTTGTTTTTGAAAAATGAACAAAAATTAAAAAAAAGTTAATTAATAATTAGATCAACAGATTGTGTTTGATTAATTTAACAAATTAGTCAAACCTTTACCGGAGTAATAGCATTTTTTTTTGAGTGAATCCTTGACTCTCAACACATTGTGGTGTTATATATTAATACAAATAAAAATACTTGATATACTACTGATCTTTTATTCGTTTTTTTTTTTTTTTTTTTTTTTTTTTTTGGGTATCTTTAGTTAAATTATTTTCTCAAGTATATTCAAGAGGTAAAGGAGGTGGTTTAAATTTTGAAATAACTTATATTATTATTTTTTGGAAAACTTTAAATAGTTAAAAGAATAATAATATAATATTTTTATTCAATTTTTTTTTTTAAAAAAATGATATATTAGTTTGAAGAAACAAATTAAAAAAAAAAACTATTAATTAGAAAAAATGTTTTTGGATAACTCAAATAAAATAATTCAAACCATAATGAAGCTTTTTTGTACATTTCTTCTTCCAACTCCAATAAGCATTTTTCCTTTTTTCATTTATTTTTGAAAAACATTCAGTCAATACTAAAATGAATTTCGCTAGATTTCATTCGATCAAGGAATTTCTGAAAAACAAAAAAACAAAACCAATTTATTTGAAATTAAAATAGTAATAATTTACAAAAAAATTGTTAATTTGTTTGAAAATATTTTATGGATTGAAAATTTCATTTAAAGCAAAAATAAATAAAATTTAAAAGCAATAATATAATTGAAATCAAATTAGTATTTCTTTTAGTAAAAAAAAAAAAAAAAAAAAGTGGAATTAAATGATGAAGTTTGGTAATAATTCATTATTTGATTCTATAATCTTATTACTGTGAAATAAAGAGAGAGAGAGAAACTGGAATATGAAAAACTTCATAGGAGAAAAAATGTTTTTGTTTTTTGAATTGTTGTTAATTGTAAAAAAAAAAAATTTATAACAATCCAAAATAATAGTATTTTATACAAAAAAAAATTAATATTTTTTGTTTATTGTATACTTTTAAATAGAGCATATTTATTTTTTTAATCATTAAAGTATATTGTGGGGTTCAATTTAAATAAATGTCTAAAAAAAGAGAGAAACTGAATCATGTTTAAAAATTCTTAATTAAATATATTAATAAAAATAAAAGAATATAAAAAAATTTTAATGATCAACTTAAGATTTTTAAAAACAGAACAAATTTGGACAGTTTTGTAATGTGATGAATTCAAAAAAGAAATAAAAAATTGTAAAATTTATTGAAAACACATTTCCAAATGTTGATCGATCAAAGTTTATATACTAGAGTATTTTGAAAAAGGGGGTTTAACTTGGTTATCTAAGAATGATCATATTTAAAATTAGTTTAATCTCATTTTTTTTTTACAAAAAGTGAAGTTTTAAAAAACTTGAATCTGAAATTCCTAATTGTAATAAATTGATTTTATGTTAATTACTTTATCTAAATATTATAAATCGTTGTAATGAAAATACTTTTCTTAAATAATAATATCTTTATATTATATTATTATTATTATTATTATTATTATTATAATTAATATCTCAGTCATTTTTTCTTAAAAAATAGTAAGGATAATTTCAAATAGTGACTTTTTATAGGACAAAAAATTCAAATTATCTTTTGAAATAGATTAACAATATATATATATATATATATATATATATATTAAAAAAAAAAAAAAATTAATTACCTAAATTTTTTAATTCCTGCATAACCATTTGAAGAACGGTTTTCTTTTTTTTGGATCATATTTCCACGATAAAGGAAAACAAGTATTTTTTTGATAATTTTTTAGAAATTTAATAATTTTTAAGATGTTATTTTGATTATTATTTGATAGTTGTATTAATAAACTAAATATTGAATTTCGATTTTTAATATTATTATTTCTCAACTGAGCCGAGAAATTATTATTTGAATTATTTCTAAATAAAAACCGTAATAAATTATTTACTAAATTGGTGTTTTTATTAATTTCGGTTTTTAAATCTGGATGATATTTTAAGATTATTTTAACCAATTCTAAATTAAAAATAAAAATTGATTCATGAACAATTATGGAACTTTCTTTATTATTATTATTATTATTATTATTATTATTATTATTATTATTATTATTATTATTATTATTATTATTTTGTTGTTGTTGTTATTATTGTTATTGTTATTATTATTTTTTAATTTATAAAGAATTTTTTGTATCAAAATTGTCAATAATATTTCAAAATCCATTTCATTAATAAATTTTTTAATTTTTTGATTTTTTGATTGATTTTGATGAATATAATAAAACAATTTAATAATCAAACTGCAAAATTCTTGAGAAAATTTATTTGAATTTTTGATTTGAAAATTAAAATTTAAAAAAATATCAATACACATTTTAATTATAGTAAATTTTAATCGTTGTTCAAAATTATTTGGTTTTTTATTAATATTTTCAATTGTAATATTATCATTCTGCTTTTTAATTATAATTTTATTTTTATCACTGTAATCATCATTATTATCAATATTAATTTTATTTTTTAAACTTGCTGAATCTTTTTCTTGGTTTATAATTTGTAGAAAATTAGTAAGAATATATTTACGAATTGTTTTGTTTTGACAATCGATTAAAGTAATTTCAAACCATCTTTCCCAATCGGAATAATTTAAAAAACTATTTGTTAAGTTTATATTAAAATTAAAATTATTTTGAAAGGTAATAAATTCTAAAATATATTTGATGGTTTCAATTTTTAAAAGCATTAATTTTGTATTATTATTATTATTATTATTATTATTATTTTCATTATTAAAATTTTGTGAAGTTTGTAATATAATATTTAAAAAAACATTAATTATTTTTTGAAAATTAATATTTAAATATTTTATTTTCAAATAAATATTTAATGAACTTTTATTAAATGTAGAAATTAAATTAATTATTTTAATCAAGTAATTCAAAGATGAGAATTTAATAATTAATAAATGTTGTTTATTTTTATCAATTTCTAAATAGTAAATTTTTGTAAATAAATCAAATAAATATTCAATACCCAATGATTTAATAAATGGCTTTAACCAATTTTTATAAGTTTTTTTTTGATTTTTAATTTTTTTTTCATTTATTAAAGTTTGTAAATTATCCTGTATAATATTATTGAAAATTTGTAAATTATAATTTAATTTAAATAATGAATTAATATTTAATATTTCTTCCCAATTAATATTAATACTATTATTAAATAGATTTATATATTTATTTAATATTATTGGGTTAGTTGGTATAAACATTAAAAATTCTTGTATTAAGGTAAATATTTTACCCCCTATATTTAAAAAAGAAAACAGCTCATTAAAAAAGCCAGTTAAAATATAACTTGGTAATAATTCTGGATTTTTTCTTTCTTCTTTATTTGCTAAATCAAGATCTTTTATTTCAACATCGGTTCTTTTCGTTATAAAAATACTTTCATTGTTATTTAATTTCAATTCTGTAATAGTTTTATAATCAATTTTATAATCTAATAAATGAATTTTGGAATGAATTTTTATTTCCGATAAATTTTTTGAAAATAAATTTGCAATTTTTTTTCTTAATGAAAAAATTGAATCATTTGAATTTATATTGATTTTTAACTTTTCTGTTTTTTTCTCATTTATTTTATTTATGAGATTTAAATTTATAGACAAATTAGAATTACCAAAACTATGGCGGATAAATCCTAAATTCTCTGGAATAATTTTTGATTCAATTTTCTGATAAAATAACTTAACAATCTTTAGACATCTATAAATTTTCTCCTTGTTATTTTCATTCATTTTTTCATTGGTATAAAGTTTTTTTGCCTTTTTAATACAATTCCTAATGAATTTCTTTCGATTTAATTTAATAATTTCAATATTTTGTAATTCTTTTATTTCTAAATTCTGAAATTCTAATAAATAATTAATTGATTCATTTATAACATTTTTTTTGTTAGTATTTAAAATTATTTTCCATAAATGTTCTATCCCAATTAATTTATTTTTTTCCAGAGTTAATATTTGAATTTTGTTTTGATTTTTGGTATTATAATTTTTAACATTATCAGAATTATTGCTATTATTAATTGTTAAATTATTATTTATTAAATTGATTTGATTGCAATAAAATTTGAAAAAATTAAATTCCGAAAGAGTTAATTTTGTTATTGGGTATTGAATTGCCTTTTCATAAAAAGAATGTATTTCATTATTTGTTGGTGAAAACGAAATAATAAAGTTAAAAAAACATTCCAATTCTTCTTTAATGATAAAATCTTCAACAACTGAATTCCATATTTCTTCAATATCATTTTTAGAAAAATAAAAATGTTGATTATTATTTAAAATTTGGGACAAAAATTGAAATCTTATTTTTAATTGTTTTAAATATGGCAAATCATCAAAAAAGATATAATTTTTCCAATCTGTTTTATGATCTTTTAAATTTAATTGATTGTCTTCAATTGATTGGAAAACTCTTGACCTGAAGTCAATTATTTCTTGAACAATTAAATTTACAAATTCTTTAGATTCCTTCTTTCTGACACTTTCTTCCCCTTCTCTTTCTTTTTTGTAATTTTTTTTGTAATTTTTTTTATTTTCCTTCTCGGTTTCTTTATTCTTATTCTTATTCTTATTATCATTATCATTGTCATCATTATTATTATCACTATCATTTTCATTTTTGACAAAGTTGTCTTTTTTATCAGTATTATGGTGGGACAATATTGAATTTTTTAAACATTTTACTAAAAAATCCGTTCTACTCATAACATTATGTAATTTGCACCAAGATTGATTAATTTTAAATGTTGAAAGTAAAGATTTCATTAAAATAATAAACAATATTGGATTTTTACCTTTTTGAAAGATTTTTATTAATTCTTTCATTACATAAATTTTTAATTTATTCTCAAAATATCTTAATTTAAATAATATTTCTATTTTTTTCATTAGATCAAATTGAATTTCAAAATCAATTTTAATATTTAATAAAATTGCCCATATTTTTAAAAAAATATCGGCTAATAATTTCTTTCTGTTTTTTAAATTCTGGTTTTCAATTAATACCCTTCCGAATTTATATAGTAGATAAGTTTCTTGCTTACTCCAATTTATTATTGGGCTTAGTTTTGAATTAAAAATATATTCGATTTTTGACTCTTCCAAAGAATTGATTAACCCCCCAATACTATCATATATTATTTCAGTTGCTGTAGAATGATGTTTCTATTTTTTAATTTTATAATGATAATAATTCAAGTGTAAATGTAGAATATAGTATTATATGTATATAAAAAGAGATTGATAATTTAAGGGTATAATATTAATATTTTGACATTTATCAGCTATACACACAAAAAAAGGGGGGAATTTATTATTCAAATATCTTTATTAAACCCAATCCTAATAAAATTATTTAAATATCTAAAATTGTTAACAATCATTTATTGATTCTTAATAATAATTCAATTTGTTAGTTAAGTAAGCAATTACTTAAAAAAAAAGATTATTAAAATTTCTGATCTCGATTTTATCTGATATTTTTTAGGTGCTAAAATTCATGTTTATTTTTTCTTATTAATTTTTTAAAAAAATTACTTTCCTCAGAGGTTTAGTATGGAAAAAATTTACAAATAAAATGGAAAAATTATAAATGTATTGCATTGTTTAAAAAACCATTTGTATCCTTATCATATTTTCAGTTTTTTATTGAAATTGAATGTACCTTGTTTTCTCTAAAAAAAGTGATTTTTTTTTAAATTTTTGGGGAATATTTGATTTTTAACTTATTTTGAAATATAATGTGTATTGATTCAATCATTATTAATATTTCTCTAAATTTAAAATAAAAATAATAATATAAAAGTATTTTTTTTATTTCAGGCATAGGGCTTATACTCCGATAAAATATAGTTTTGACTACTGTAGTCATAAAAAAAGAGAAAGTAAACATTTTCCATTGTCTTATTAAAATTTGTAAACGTCACAAACTGCCTAAATAGAGTTTTATGTTTTCAATAAGAATGAAAAGGAAATCTAAAATTTACAATTCATATAAAAAAAAATCTAATTTAGAAAATAAAAAAAGATATCAATCACTTTCCATGTAACTGCTCATCCTATAAATAAAATTGAATATTTTCAATTAAAGAATTAATTCATATTAACAAAAGCAAATGAGAATAATTTCTTCTATATTATTCAAAATAAAAGATTTTTTATTCATAGTGTCATTGGTTAATGATAAAGAAAATTGTGAATCTTTATTAGAATTTCTAAATAAAAATTTCTAAATATTCGGGAAGTTCCGTAGAGTGTTTTAGGCTGTAAGAGTGCGTATTTTTTCTAGAATTTAAATTAATTTGATTAAATCAGTGATTTAATTAAATAAATTTAAATTCTGGAAAGACTAATGGTGAATTTTTTTAATTCAAAATAATTTTTGTTTTTGTTTAGAAAATCAAAGATTTTACTCAATTCTTTCAAATTCTGGAAAATATAATCACGATTTTCTTGAAGTTAAACTATTTTATTTTTTAAGTGTTCTAGGTTTTTTTTGAGCTTTTCTATTTTATTTATTAAGTGTTCTAGGTTTTTTTCAGGTTTTCTATTTTATTTGGAAAATCAATAGAAAACTCAAAAAAACCTAACGAAAATCTATTGATTTTCAAAATAAAGAGAAAACCCAAAAAAAACCTAACGAAAATCAATTGATTTCCCAAATAAACAGAAAATACAAGAAAACCTAACAATGTTTTTTTTAAAATTTCTACAATTAAAAAAAAAAGAACTGCGCTTTTCCACTATTCAAAAGAATGGAGAAAAATCCAAGATTTTAAACAGTTCTTTTAAGTTCTGGAAAAGTAAATATATGTAAGAAGAAATTAATTTCTCCCCTTCAAATTAAAAAAAGAAAGAAAGTAACAATTTAATTCCTACAAAAAATATCTTTAATATTTTTGGTTAAAAAGAACTATATTTTAATAAAATAAACAAATAAAATGATTGTAATTGATAATAAGTTCATATATACCAAAAAGATACTAAAAATTAAAGAATGGAAATAATTTAAATATTTTAATAATAATTGAATTCAATTTTGGATCATCCATCAAAATGTAAATTTCTAAATAAAGTGAATACAAGAATAAAATTTACGAATTCATAGTAAATAGTTAAAAAATTACATTTATCATTTAATTTTGAATTAAATCTTATTTATCATCATTCATAAAATAAAAAATTTTAAATTCTTGGTATATAATTTTAAAGTATTTCCAAAAAAAAGTCTAGTATTTTTTTTTTTTTACATTCCATTTAATATTCTCTCTATCAGTAAACTAAAATTCAAAAATTTTAACACAGTTAAAACAGTTTAAAGAATCACAATACCACAATTTTCATTCAATTTGGAAATAATTTTGATTTTTTCAAAATATGAAAATATTTTTTGTTTTGTTTTGTTTTCATTTCTTTTTCCCATTACGTAATCTGATACATTTGTTCTGGTAATTTTTTTTCAATGATTGATATTAAGGTAAAGTTGAATTCTTTTCAAAATAGAAAAATCAGATAAAATTAGTTTAATGGTATCAAACCATTTGATCGATCAATAATTGTTTATGAAATTTCAACAAATCGAATTTATTTAATAATCATGAGATCAATGAATTCATGCTTAAATTCCATGAAAGGGAATTTAAAGTCCAATGACAACTAGTGTGTAATTTATACTTCTTCAATAATAACAATAAAAACAATCGATTTTTTTGTCCTGCTAGTTTCATCATTTTGACAACTTCATTTTTTATTTTTTCTATTTCTTTTTTTTTCTTTTATTCGGATAAAAATTTTTACATCTAAAAACATTAATACTAGGTTACTTAGATGTGATTTAATATTATGTTTGGAAAAAAAAATGAAAAATTGTGATTTTTTTTTGTATATTTTTGATTTTGAGGTTGTTGCAATTTTTGGGGTGGAGTTTATACGCATACACTAGAAGATTTATGTGAATTTGTGACACCATTATTATTTATAAAAAAATTAATTTTTTAAAATTATTGTAAAATTATATTTGTAATTTGCAGCATATAAACAAAAAGATAAGAAAAAAAAGAAATGGGAAGGAGAAAGAACAGTTATTCAGAATATTTACCGATATTTCCCAAACAAAATCTATATCCTCATTTGATAATTGAGAATTCCAAGCTAAAAAATCAAGTAGGGTGTTTGTTCTTTGAACAATTTCTAAATGCATTCTTTGCCCAAATACTATTTGTATTAAACGATTATTTTTGATCCATTTGATCAATTTGGGTGGGTCATAAAATCCTTTTTTTTCGTATTTGCTTTGTTGTAAGTCGCTCTTGAGTTGGCTTTCATATTTGTATTGTTCGTCATAAATTTCCTCACAGATTTCATTTATTTCATTCATTCCAATGACCCTTAGCTCGATCAATTGGGAATTTAAGCAATTCAAACCGAATTTTAAAAAAAACTTTTCATAAAGAGAATAAGCAATTGTTTGATCAGTTTGCAACAAAATTTCCACCAAGCCATTGATTGAAGCTTTTAAGTTCTCGATCTGGATTTGTCTTAGTTGCTCATCAGATAAATTTAAAATACGATTACAAATCTTGACTGCATTTTTCATAATTTTTTTAAAGAGGCTGTTGTCCAAATAACTTGACACTTCCACAATTGTGTTTGTTATAAAATATGACGCGAGCCTATTTGGCGTATGCGAGTCAGAAGCAAAATGTTGTGATAGTAACAGAAATCCATTCATTGACGCAAAATATTCAATATTCTCAAATAAAAAATATTGCTCATGCAGTTGATCAGTGTTGACTGTTAAATATTTGAAGAGTGTGATGTCAAAGTTTAGCCCGTTCATTTTTTCGCCTTCACGCTTGGTAAGATCATAGATACACCCAGGCTGATATGAAAAGATGATCATTATGGTTTGGAAAATTGATTGATGATCATAGGATATTAGGTTGATGCACAAATCCAATATTTTACGAAACGTCTTGATGACAGATCCCAAAACAAAAAATGTGAAATCGTTTCTTTTCCATAAGACTTTGGTGGCAAGTGGTAAAAAGAATTTTAAAAACTCGTTTTGTCGAACAAACGTCATTTGTCCTCTTAGCATCATATTTATTTCATTAATTAAAAATTCCAAGGAAGTTGTTAAATTTGTTTCTTAAAGTTTTGAAGGTGGGTGTTTGTTGTTAAAATAAGTGTTTAAGGATTCGTTTGTTCATATTTTGTTTTGTGTTTGTTTAAAATTTTCAGCAAGTGTTCTGAAACAAAAGAATTAAAAACAAAAAAAAAACAAGAGAAAGAATACCAGTTTGAAAGATTTTTAAAACATAATTGTAAATTTCTTTTGGATTTTCGTCATTTTTAATTTTATTGTTCATGAACTAAAAAACCCTATGTGGCTATGGGATTAATAAAAAAAAAAAAAAAAGAAAAAAACGATCTTGATAGAATTTTTTGTTTGGTTCAATGTTATCAACTGGAAGTGATCAAAAAAGATTTGAGTTTGAAAAAGAAAATCTAAGAAATCCAGAAAAATGATTTTTAAAAAATGTTGTTTTTGAGAGATCATCACGACAAGAATAGCACAAAAATTGTAGTCACTTTTTTTCCTTAACAACACTTTGTTTTTTTAAAATTGTTCCAAATTTTGAAAGGAATTAGAAGATCACAATGCAACAACTTTCATTTTAAAAGTTTTTACAAGTCAAACTTTTAAAAACATGTAATTTAAACAACTTTCCACTAACTTTTGGTTTTCATAAAAAGAGTTTCAGGTTATTGAAAGTTTACAAATATTTTTCTTTTAGGTAACTTTCAAAAATTTCAATTAAATTCAAAATGTTATCTTTCCATTGTGAAAAAAATTTGGTTCATTAAAAAAAATTGAGTCAGTCAAAAATTTGTTTTCGTTTTTTAAATAGTAAATATTAGCAAAATGATTTTTGATCAAAGTAAAATTTTATCAACAAATCTTACATTTAAGAAAAACCAAAGTCATTATCAATAATAATTTTTAAAGACAATATTATCTTGTTGCATTTTAACCCTTTGGAATTACTGTGGAACTCTAAAAAACAAAAATTTATTTTTAATTGTAAACTTTACTAAAAATGTTGATTTTTTTTATTAGATTACATTCCAAGATCAAGTTAATCATTGTTTGGGAAGACCAAAAATTAATAAGTGTTTTAAAATAAAGTTTGAATATGGGGATTTAAAGAATTTAAATGGTTTCTGAAATCTTGATATTTCTGTATTTTGAAGTTTTGATTGTAAACATTAGTGGAAAACAACATCTTTCAAAAAAACAGCTTTTTTGGAAGATTTTATTATTCAATTTGGTTTAAAAGGATATTTAAGATTAACTGTGATAAATTTGCGTTCATTAACAATGATAAATATCTTATTAGATTAATAGATTATAAGATTTCCTATTAAATAGTTCTCTTATTTTTAGTAAAGTTGACAATTAAAAATAAATTTTTGTTTTTTAGAGTTCCACAGTAATTCCAAAGGGTTAAAATGCAACAAAATAATATTTTCTTTAAAAATTATTATTGATAATGACTTTGGTTTTTCTTAAATGTAAGATTTGTTGATAAAATTTTACTTTGATCAAAAATCATTTTGCTAATATTTACTATTTAAAAAACGAAAACAAATTTTTGACTGACTCAATTTTTTTTAATGAACCAAATTTTTTTCACAATGGTTTTGTTAATTATTATTTTTATCCCTTTTTTTGGCTTACAGAAGTTTTTATCAAGTATTTGAAATTTGAAACAATATGAAAGAATATCAGAGACTGAAATCTTGCAGACTGTCAGTCTGAAATTTCGAAAAAGTATTGAAAGTATTTGTATGGATTGTGCTATTCTTGTCGTGATATTTTAAGGAAGCTTTAGAATTTATATTTAAAATTATAGGTTTTGAGAAAGTAATTACCCTGGGTTACCTATTAACTCTTCTGATATTTAAGTAAATTAAATTCTCTTAAGGGGCTAATCTCGATTAAATTTTTTTACCTCAATTTAAATAGATTGAGAAAATTTTTTTCTCAATTACTTAGATTTGTAAAACCCTGGTTTATTTTCAATTCCAAATATATTCCAAGATAATAAATTCTTATATAGAAATTGGACAAAAAGAAATAAGAGAGACTAGTCCCTTAAAGGAAATTTTAAAAAATGTGGATTCTTTTATTCTAGATTTGACTGAATTTAAACTGTTTTAAAAGTTGGTATTTTGAGAAATTGAAATTTTTTAAAAAAAAAAACAATTTACTTTCCACTCCAACATCTACACCGAGTTAAAGGTTGAGTATTCACTTAAATAAAATAGAAAACTTACAAAATGTTTTGTTTCAGAAAAATTCTTGGCTTTTTTAAAAATAAAAACTTGAAAAAAGTTTGAAAAAAGTCCGATAGTTTTTATTTTTTAATCTTTTTACCTTTCCAAATTTTCCTCTTTATGGTTCCTTTGGTTCCTTTAGTTCTTTGATTTTTTAGAACTTTTTGTTTTTTTAAGTGTTTGGAGGGAGGGGGTAAAAAAAAAACACACGATAAGGATTAATAGACTTATTCATGATTAAATTATAAACAAAGAAATTCTGATCAGATCTTAATAAATTGAATTGAACTTATGTACTGAAGTAAACTGAGTCAAACTGAGGCAATTTGAAACCGAACTGAAGCAACTCAAATTATATTTTCCTAAAAATAGGTTGATTAGTTACTTGGACTAGGTTTTTGTTGTCGAGTAAAATACTGTAAAACATTTTCAAGTATAAGATGTCCAGTTGTGGGGAGTGATTTATATATTAATAAAGTGTTTGAATAGAGATTATATAAAAAATTTTATTTTGGGAATTTCAATATTGAGATTATTTTTTTTCTCATTTTGTTTTTTTTTTTCTATTTTTTTTTTCTCAACCCTATTAATTCAAAGACTTATTTATAATAATACCGAGAGTTTCTTGAAAAAAAATGTTATTCTAATGTAATTGAAACAATGAATATGACGAGAGAAATTAGATATCATTTTTATTGAATTTTGTTTGGATTATCAATCCAAAATGTAATGAACCTTGTTCTTTTTCTCAAGGGCTCAAAAGAATTATAAGGTTTTCAATTTTTCAAGAAAATTGATTGATCTATTAATTTTACTTTATAAATATATCAACTATTTTTTGATGTATATTATTCTACTTATTTTGTCTTTATTTTTCAAAGACCAATTAGAAAAAATAATTGGCATTTTAACAAAATGTTATAACATTTTGACTGAAACAAAGTTTTATTAGATTTTGCTTAAACAAGATTTATGAACCTTGTAAAAAAAATAATAAAGACACAGTAGATTATTTTGAAAACAAATTCTTAATCTTAACAACCTAGCACTTTATAATTTTCTTTTCCATAAAGTTCTACAATTACAACTTCATAGATTAAAATAAATTTTGATCTTTTTTTTCTAATATTTAGATCTCATCGTTAAAATAAAATCATGATTACAATCCAAAAAAAATATATACATTAAAGGAAATAGCCGCCAAATTATTCAACACTTAGGATTCAGAAAAAAAAATACCTTTTAAATGATTTTTTTCTCTGTTTATTATTAAATTGTAAATCTCGTTGATTTATCATTGATTCTTTCGTTATTTTCATTTCTTTGTTTAGAAAACATTTTTTTCTATTAATTTGAAAAGAAAAGATATCCTATATCAGTTATAATCTTTCCTAAATTATAGCTATGATAAAAAATCTTTAATATGTTTAGGATTTTAAGTGAACAGGAGGTAATTTATTGAATTATCTCTCTTTTATAATAATAAGAAAACAATCAATTTTTTATAACAACTATTATAGAGAATTGATGCCAAAATTTTACCACTTTTAATCTAGTTTACTTTTTGTGAATCTTATATTCAGAATTTAAAATTATTTGTGTAATAATTTCATGTTTTTTATAACTTTTCTGTATTGAAAAAATAAGAATTGTGCTATTATTTAGAGTTAATTATATCGAAATATCCATACTAAAAATATGTTTTTTTTTGAAAATTTGGCCATTTACAGTTTTTAAATAAAAAAAAAATAACTATCAATTAAAAAAATTGGTTGAAGGAGAAATCCTTTAAACATATGCCATTATACATTTTAAATATTTAATTTGATTTTGAATACTATATTAAATTTCTTTGTTAAAATTAGGATTTGTGTGTGTTTGCTTGAAATTATAAACAAAAGAAATTCACCTTTTACAATAAAAAAAATAATAAATAATTATAAACAGTCAGTTCCACTTTTAATACACGAACTTTCAACCAAATTTAAAACACACAAACATTTAAATTAAGGAACAAAATTCAAATCCTTTGCAATTCATTTGTGGAAACAAATAATTCAAAATTTGTACAAAAATATGATATTTTTCTGTACCTTAAATTTTGTTGAAAGTTTGTGTTTTAAAAGTGGAATTGACTGTATTATCTTTTTCGAAATAATGATACAAGTACAAATATTTTGGATAAGAAATAATAGTAGGTTTTGACATAATTGGAAAATAGGCTTGTGTCAGAAATGGAGTACATCGTCTTTAAAACAAAAAAAAAAAATTTTAAAACACAAAAATAAATTTGAAGAAAATTTTAAAGTTACATAAAGAATCTGAAAGTTATTAAATATGATTACTCAGATAAAAAAAACTCTAAAATTGATAAATGACCAAATTTCTTTAAAAGTAAACTTTTTTTTCATTAAATCTCCGCCAAAAAAAAAACAAGTTTAATTCTCATTTGGATCTTAAAGACAAATAAATGAAACCCGGTTTTTTGTTTTGAAGAATTGTCTATTGGTTTGAAATTGGAAAAGTTTTGTGTTTCATCATTAACTATTGTTTTTATAAACCAAAAATATAAAAGAAAAAAGAAAAATTTGTTCCAAAAAGGGTGTTTCAGAGATTATATCTTTTTTTCAAGGATTTGTATCGAATGTGATTTTTACCTTGTCCTTCAAATGAAAGTTCGAGTGATCTTATTTTTTAAAGGTATGTCAATGTTTATGATTTGATTTTATTTTAATTTTTATTTATTTTTTTGGAAACCTTTTTTTTTGAAACCAGGTATTATAGTGAAAAAAAAAAACAATTACTATACTAAAATTAATTTTTAATCTATCATTCTTACTAAAAGAAAGTTGTATGAAAATACAGTGGTTAATACAAATTTTAATTTAATCTTACAATTATTAAGTTTCTCTTTTTTTAATGAGTAAATTTAAGATTCTATTTTCATTATTCATAAAATCTCAATTGGTGATATATATTGAAAACAAGAAAAGTTGTATTATTTATATTCTTCTAGATATGGATTTGTTTTTTTTTATGTATATTTTTTTCTTCAGTCCACAAACAAAATTTTAGTATCTAGTAATTTTATTAAATAGAAATTATATTCAACATTTTTAACGTTTGAAAAAAGAAACAAAAGAAACTTTTGATCAACTTTATATTAATTATCGTTTAACTTAAAGTTTTTAAATATTTTTTTCCCTAAAATATTTCAAAATGGAAATCCCTGTAATAATATTGTAGTATTAGAAAATTTTAAATTTTGCTTAGTAGTTTTCCATCCGAAAAATACAATGTATAGTAATCAAAAGGTTCCTTCAAATAAAGGCTAGAAAAATTATTTTTTAAAAAATAATCAAATTTAGGTCAATTTTATTCCAAAGAAAATCAAAAAAAAACATAAAGAAAAAGATAGACAATCAATAATACCTAATTTGGAATCTTCGAAATTGTCCATTACCAAACATTAAAATCCTTATAAATAGGTAAATAAAGACTTGTCTTTCAAGATTTTAACTTATTTTTATATTTGTATTTATCTTTTTATCAATTTTAAAGATTGTAAACCTTTTTATTTTTTATCATTTTTTGCTAATGTTTAAAAAATTAAAATCTGGAAACAAAGAAAAGAATTTCTTGAATTGTTCTTTTTCGCTGGTTTCCACCTTATCTTTTTTAAATTTCCCATTTAAATATTTAGGAATAAAATGGAAGTACAACAAGCAAACGGGATTTACAGAGATGTATGGATCAAATAAGGAAGGAAGGTTTTTTTGGAATAAGGAATATAATATTGCTATACCTTTAGAAGATCCAAAGGGTACCCTTCCTAACAACGTGTCTCAATTGGAATTAACTTTAATTGGATCAAACAAGGAAAAAATAAATGAAAACCAAACAAACCAGTCAACAATCCAAATTGACTTAATTCCTTTAATAACCAATTCGCTTGTTAACCCAGTTGTTGGAATTTGGAGAATGGAACTTTTAAAAAACCAAAAACAAGAAAAAAAAGAAGAACAAGAAGAAAAAGAAGAAGAAGAAGAAAAAGAAAAAGAAAAAGAAACGGAAAAAAAAAACAAAGAAGAAAAAAACAACGAGAAAAATGAAAAAAACTCTGACCAAAAACCAGAAACTGCCAAAATTAAAATAGTTATGGCAATTATTTCTGAAATCGGAACAGAAAAGACAAGTATTTCTGTGCTAAATAATAATAATGTTAAAGAAGAATTAAAATTAATATTTAATAGCGACAAAATACCGAAGAAAACTGATCAAGAAAAAGAATTAGACTCTAATTCAATTACACAATCTGATTCACAAAATGATGAAAATAAAAAAGAAACAATCAAAAGAAAAAGGAAAAAGACAAAGAAAAAAAAAAAGAAAAAGAAAAAGGCAACAGAAGAGGAAAAGAAAAAGAAAAAGAAAAACCAAGCCAAATTTCAAGAAGACAACGATAATAATGATGGTGAATTAAAATTAAAGCCAAGAGTGACAAATTATTCAAATTATTCTTCCTATTCTGAGTTGAGCTCAAATTTAGAAACAGAGAGCGATTCTGATATTGAAAATGAAGATTTTTTCCAACCAAAAAATTACCAGGAATTTATAGGTAATATCTTTGAAACACGAGTGAAGCAAAACCCAAAAAAAACACAATATATCGAATTAATTTCCCAAATTAAACAAGAAATTGAAAAAGAAATTGATTTGGAATTTTTTTTAAAACAAAACGAGCAGCTATCAAAAAAAGAAAATTTTGTCTTTAAGGAAATTATAAAGTTTCAAATGTCTCCGCAAAGAAAATCAAAAAAAAGTCAAGAAAAACAAGAGAATGGAGACAAAGACAAAGAAGATGAAGGCAAAAGCAAAGAACAAGGAGAAAACAAAGAACAAGGTGAAGAAAAAATTAATAATGAAGAAAAAATTAATAATGGGGATCTCAAAAATAAATTTGAAATTTTAGATCATTTGTTTGATAGTTTGGACTCAAAAAATATTGAAGATAACCAAATAATTGATTTACAAGAGGACATTTTAACAAACCAATTATTTGAATTAGAGACACTTCATAATTCTTTAAATTTTACAAAATTAATCCAACAAGAAAAGTGGCTAATTGAAAGGGTATTGTTTTTTGGTGAACCAATTTATTCCAATGGTTATCCAATTTCTGCATGTTTAATTTTCAAATCACTTTTATACTGGAAGGCATTTGATAGAAACAACATTTTGAAGATTAAAACTAAACAAAAGGAAGATTTAGTCTCTTGTTTGCTAAATTCAATTCGATTATTAATTCAAGTGAATCAAGAAAATAATGATAATTTATTTTGGTTTTTATCCAATGTATTATTTTTATTAAAATTAATAGAAAATACATTTTTTAGAGAGACTAAGAAAGATAGCAGTAAAGAAATAGAAGAAAAAAAAACAGAAAAATATTCGGAGATCAAAAATTTGGAAAGTATCAAAAACACTTTTAATGATAATAATAAAAATAACAGCAAGAATAATAGCAATAAAAATAAGAACATGGATAATAGCAGTGACAATAATAATCAGGAAGAGGGTAAAGAAGGGAATGATGACAAGAGAAATGACGAAGAGCGAAGAAAAGAGAAAATTGGTGAAGAGCTAAGAAAAGAGAATATTGATGAAGAGCAAAAGAAAGAGACAATTGAAAATAATAATTTGGATTTTAAAAAAATATTATACTTAAAAAAGAAATTGAATTTAATAATGGCTTCAATTATTAAATTTTTATGTCGAAATTTTTATAAGCAAATTTCTCCATTTTTAACTGTTGTATTTTTAGAAAATAATAAACAAAAATTAGGGAAAAGAATAAAAAATAAATCATCTATTTCTCCAAAAAGAAAAGTGACAAATATTTTATATCAAATATTAACTTTGCCCAGAGCAAATTATTTGCCAACACAAATTTCAAAAATCATTTTTAAACAAACATTATATTTTATAAATGGTTATTTAATTAATCAATTATTTGATAAGAAGCAATTATGTACATGTGGGAATGGTTACAGAATTAAATTGTCCATTTCGCAATTGGAAGAATGGATCACTTCCGCTGGGATGAAAGAGCAGAATATCCAATTTACAGAAATTAAGCAGGTTGCTAATTGCTTATCAATGAATAAAGTTATTATAAATTCCAAAAATGACAATGATTATCAAATATGCTCTGAAGTCTGTCCACAATTAAATTTAAAACAAATATATAAAATTTTATCAAATATCGTAATAGATGAATTTGATCCAGATCCTATCCCAGAAGAAAAGTTAAAAAATTTTTCAGTTTTTGTAAATAATGAAACTACTGGAAATTCCAAATTTAAAAATTTAAACTTAAAAGCTGATATGTCATATTTCTTCCCAATAAAAATCAATTTTGATACCATCCAATCCAAAAATTGGCAGTCTGTGCAAATACCACCAGATATTCGTAAAAATAAAAAATTTTCTTTTTTAAATCAAAAAATGAAAATTTAAATAAAAAAATAAATTGTGATTATTTTTAATTTTTGATAACATTACTAATATGAAATTATAACATTGGAAATTTCAAGTTCGATAAAACTAATACTTTAATCAACAGTTTATCAATTGTATTAAAGATAATTCATAATATAACCAACATTCCAGAACATCAAATTATTGAGGTTGTTGTATTTATTGTTGTTTGTAGTTTGACATTTTTTAAACTCTGTATTCAAGAAAAAAGGGTGTTTTTTTTTTTTTTTATGAAAAAAAAATTACTAATAAATATTTGGATGTATTTTAGTTTAATTCAACTTCGATATATTTGCTTAAAGAGAGAATAACTAATAGTTTTAAAAATGCTGTCTTATTATCTCATAAAAAGAAAATATCGAAAAAAATGCTGATATAAAATATTGAGTGTCTGTATACAGCTTTAGAGTGCATGATTTTTGAAAAATTTTGAAAAAATCGGTAAAATTAAAGATTTCAGGAAATATTTTGAATTCTGGAAAAACGAATTATAAGGTTTTTTTTAAGAAATAATATTAAGAAAATAAAAAGAAAATTAGTTAAAATGAAATTAAAAAAATTCTAACAGTCATTTTATTGATATTTTCTGCTTTATTCTAATAATCTATTTATTTTCCTCCATTCTTTTAAATTTTAGAAAATCTACAGAAAGAATTAAAAAACAACAAAATAGTTTTTATTTTTTAGAAATTAAACTTTTTTTTAAATCCCCTTTTTTCAGAAAACTAAATTGAGTTTAAAATACTTCTAGTTACTGTTATTAAAAGGTTCTTTTGACTACTCTTTGAATTAGGAGTCACACATTTAGTCACTTCAAAACTCTCTCTTTAGCCAATTAAAAGCTCATGAGCTCTTAACCCTTACCAATAAATCCTAAATCCACTTTTTTAAGTTATTTGTATACCTCCTCTTTTTTTTTTTTTTTTTTTTTTTTTTTTATGTGTTTAAGAAAGAGAAAATGAATAAAAAATTATTGTAATAATTAATAAATTTGTTCATGATTAGATCTTTAAAAAAGGAAAAATATTCTGATCAGATCTTAAACAAATTGAACTTTTTTGTAATTGAAGATAATTGAACACAATTGATGCAATTTTATACCAAAACGTAGTGAATCGAATTGAACTTTGCTTATAATATGTTGAATTGTTACTCGACTGTTTTTTTTTTTACCGCGGAGTAGGCATATTGGTCTGATATTTTGCGAATATCAGATTCAGGGAAACTTGTAAAAATAAAATAATAATAATAATAATAAAAAGTAACTAACTCAAAAGAAAATTTCGAAAACCAAGTCTTATTCTTAAAAACCAGTACTTTATAGATAAAACTCATCTATAAAGTTCTAAATCAAAACTCAATAAAGTAAACTTTTTCATTGGATCTATAGCTGATTAAATATTTTTGAACTCTTTATTAAAACAAATTAATCAGGGGATTTGGATTATTTCTACAGAAAAGGAAACAACCACCAGCAAATCTTCAACATTTGGGTGTACAAAATAATTTTAATGAAGTTTTGACTTTTTTTTTTTTTTTATTATTTTTTTTTTTTTTTTTTTTTTCTCTTTTTCTTGTCTTTGTTTAGTTATAAAGTATTCTTTTCATTTTTTTAAAAAAATATATCCTCTGAGCTATAATCTTGTCGCAATTATAACCCCGATAAAAAAGTTCAAAACAAATTGTTAACTGTTTCTGGTAAAGGGGTGATATTTTTTACAATCACACTCTTCAATAATAAAATAAAAAAAAAATGATTTTTTTACAGAATTTTTCAGAATCGACTAGAGAACCAATTTCAAATAGTTTATCTAAAAAAACAGATTTTAACCAAAATGATATTTTGATTATTAAAAAATATAAATAAACTTTTTATTAATCAAGAGAAATTATCAAATAATTAACTATTAAACAGAAATATAAATTAATTATGTTAAAAAATATAAATATTGAAAAGAAGATTTAAATTAATTCATAAATTAAAAATTCTAGATTTTTTAAATTGGAAAAATAACTTTGTATTAGAAAAAAAGATTTAGAGACTATTAATTTAGAATAAACAAAAGTTAATAAAATTTAAATTGGATGAAAATTTTCTGGAATTTAACAAAATTGAAATTAATCTTAATTTGGAATGTGTTTATATTTTTGAAAATTTAAAAGTATGGTGGAAATTAAATAGATTATTTGAATATTTTAGTAAATAACTATAAAATGACTCAAAGTCTTTTTTTAATTTCTAAATTTCATGTTAACTATTTTTTTTTTATTTTATCTTTTTTTTGAAAAATAATTTTACTAAATTTTTTGAGAATTAAAAAGAAAATCTCAGCTTTTACTCTATTCTTTTTATTTCTAGAAAAGTTTGGTTAGCTTTACTTGATTTTTCTGTTGATTCCGAATATCAATAAATTTTCGTTAGGTTTTTTTGAGTTTTCTCTAGAATTACCTAACAAAATAGAAAACCGAAAAAAACCTAGAACAAATCAATAAATCTTCATAAATACAATAGAATATCCCACAAAAAAAACATGGACATTTAACAAATAAAACAGAAAATCTCAACTTAAGCACCGTTAGGTTTTTTTATTAATTTCTGAAAATAATAAAAAAACATAGGTACTCTACGGCGATATACAACACTTACCTAATTTCTAATTTTTTATAAATTTCAATTAAGAATTATACTTTTCTTTATCATTAACTAAAAACAAAAAATTAATAATGATTCTTTATTCTAATAATATCTCAGATATTATTTTTATTTTTTTTTTTTTTAATTTGAATTAATTCTTTAATCCAAACGTTCAATTTTCTTTCTAGAATTGGTAGTCGCATAAAAAATGATCGATATCTTTAATAATTTCTAGATTGAAATATTGTAAGTATAAATTAACAGATTTTGTTTTAATATTATTTTTATCATAAATAAAAAAAAATATCTTTTTAGATTATTTGTAAAAATTCTATGTTTTATTAAGGAAGTAGAACATTTCCATTTTAAATATTTTTTGTAATAAGTTTTTTTCTGATTTGAGAAATAAACTGAAAATTAAATAATTTTTCTATTTATTTTAAAAAATAAAAAAAAAACACCGTTAGGTTTTCCAGACCTTATAAGTATTGAGTAAAATGTTTGATTTTTCTCCATTATTTTAAATTCTGGAAAAGCTCCGTTAGGTTTTCTTGAGTTTTCTGTTGAATAGGAAAACCAATAGATTTAACAAATAAAACAGAAAACCTCAAGAAAACCGCAGATATGTTTTCCAAAATATAAAAGAATTGAGTTAAATCATTGATTTTACTCTATTCTTTTGAATTCTGGAAAATCTAGGTACTTGGAGTCACTCTACGGCACTTCTAGATAGACACGACTGTTTCTTTATATTATTATTATACCTAATAATTTTTAAATATTTCTGATCTTCCATCCAAAACAATTTATTATTAAGTTTTCTTTAATTTAATTCACATTTAAAACTTTGTACTTTCCCAATTAATATTTTCATTATCTTTTTTTTTTTGGAAAATTGAAATTTTTTGATATATGTTCAAAACCGAGAATTTCTAATTTCTTTTTTGATTTTAAATCTTCTTTTATAGATTGAAATTCTTAATTGGTCTATTTTTGATTCATTTTTAGAGATTATTATTCGAAAATGTGGAAAAAAATTTTTTAAATTTTGTGACTTTTTTATTTAACCAAACATCTATTTGTTAAAAAATTTTTGAGTTAAATTAAAAATTACTAATCCATAAAATAATTGACTTATGCATATGGCTTAAAAAAATTGTAATTTTGTCCCATTAGCTTAATTTTACTGTCTAAAAATGGACCATTTTGTTTTTTTTTTTACAAATTGATTTTTATTTTTTTGATATTTTTTTGTAGATGTATCTCTTTTTCGGTCCAAATTACTAAATATAATATTTCTCATAATTAGCTTTAGTTGAAGATTTTATCAATATTTGGATATATATCAAATTCTTTGATAATGTTAAAAATTATAACAGCCGTTCCAACCCTACCGTGAAATTTGACAGACATAGAAAATTCATTTTCTATCTCACACTTTCATTTCTATCACAGGATTTTATCGTCGTGTGATAGCCTATTACAAACCGTGAAATTTTATAAGAGAGCAAAAATTTCTCATAGAGAATAAATTTAAATTTGAATTTTTCACTTCAAACCTTTTCTATGATCAACAATTTCCAAAAATTTTTTAATTTTTTTAAGGATCTTCAATTTCTAAACACCTTAAAATCAAAAGGGAGATCCATTTTAAAGAAATTACTAAATAGGATCTCCATTCTTGGGAATCTTTGTTTTGGATTTTTGAATTTGTTTCATAAACAACAAGATTTTTTTCTCAGTTTGAATCACATAAGAATTTTTTAAAAAAAACTATGTCAAACCATAAAATCTGTAATAGCATATAATAGAAGATTTTTTTTTTGTGTTTAACAGAGACAAAAAAGTCAATTTCTATGTCTGTCAAATTTCACGGTAGGGTTGGAACGGCTGTATCAAATATTTTTATTTATAAGAAATCCCACTTTTAGTTATCTCTGAGAGTGTGTATGAACAAATAACCTTGAACCTTTAATCTTATTTTCGAAATACAATAAAAATAAATCAAATAATGAAACCTATTAATAGAGAAAAATTGATCATTTATTTTATTCAATAATATTTATTAAATTTCTTGAAATTCAAAAGATTAGGAAATAAATTTTTCTTCTAATATTAAGAGTACAAAAAACAAGAAATTTATTGTATTAAAATCAATTATTCGAGAATATTTTTTTTTTTTTTTTTACTATGGTAATTATTCTTATATATTTATTCAATTTATTTGAAAATATAAAAGAATTAAGAAATAATGGTAGAGTTAATGTATTCGTTTAATACCTGGGTTATTAATGAATTACTGAGAGTATTAAGATTGGGTTATTAATAATTGATTATAAAAAATCAAATTAAAAAGTATTTCCTAGGATTAAAAGTTGAAATTATAAGGTTTTAAGCAGGTATTTTGGGAGAATTTTACTTTAATGGTTAGATTCTTTTTGATTTATTATTTTTATTTAATAAAGAGAAAATATTGATTTGAACTGGCCTTTTTATAAAGAAATTATATTTTTTTCAGTTGAAAATAATAATTAGAATTTTTTTGAAATAAAGTAGATTTTCTACATTGAGTAATTTAAAACTTTGTGGTTATATTTTGTGGTGTATTTATATACTTCCTTTATAGAAAATAAGATTTCTTTCTTCTTCAACCAAAATATTTTTTTTGACATAATTCAAAAATATGTTTTGTTTTTGAACTTTTCAAAAAAGAGAAAAATGGATCTAACCTTTTAAAAAAATACTTCATTTTGAAAAATAGCTTTAATTGTTAGTTTAGTATTTTGGGGTAATCCAATTTTTACTGGGTTATTCAATTACAAGATATAGCAGTGAAAAAAATACCGTATATGAAAAATAATCCCCAGATAAGATTTTTTAATTATGAATATTAGCATAATTGATATGCAATTTCTTTTATTTTAAATCAAATCCTTTTTATAAATAACCAATTTTTTGATGAACCTAGTAATGAACCTACCTAAAGTTCATTACAGTAACACGTCTCTAGAATACTCAAATAATTTTTATATAGCATAAAAAAGATCAAACTTTTTTTGAAAAAGATATGGTTTTTATATAGGTTTGCTAGAATTTGAAAAATGGTAATGTTTATTATTGTTTTTTGATTGATTGATGATGTTTTGAATAAGATTTATTTCATTAATCATCATTCTAATAAATAAGTGGGTGAGTTATAATTTCAAAAGTTTGATTCTTAAAAAAAAAAGGATTTGATTTTAAATAAAAGAAATTAGACATAAATTTATCCAATATTCAAAATTAAAAAATCTTGGTAGGGGTTTTTTTTAATTATAGTGTATTTTTATCATTATTCTTGCTAAAATTTTTATTTATTTGCTATTAAATATACTTGAAGATTTTTTTTATGTTTACTGGTACCTTAAGAATTTATTTTTTAATTAGAGAACTTTAAGAAGCCTATACAATTTAAACTTTGGGTTATATCTTGTTTTCTTTGATCATTTCAGGTATAAGCTTCTGGAAAAATAATTTATATTTTGAAACTCTCATTTACCTTGTATGAGTTGATCTTTTTCTCAGGAGTAACTTCCTCAAAGTAATTGTTCAGAAACAAATAAAGATATTGTTGTAATATTTATTCACTGTTGATGAGATAAAGAGGTTCCAAAGAGACAAAAGCTGAGTATAGGAAAAGATTAATCCCAAATTGTAATCTTTCAAAGTTTTAAACAAACCAATAGTTTTCGAGAAAGTGTATTTAAAATAGCTAAGACTTAAAGTATAATTGTTGGGTATAAAAATTTTCTTGTTCGCTCTTGTAAACACTTTTTGTAATACTTGAAATAACTTTCTTTCACTCTTTTTGAACAAAAACAAAGAAACATTTTTTTTCATTTTTGCTTTTTTTAATGAACAAAGATATTAGTTTCAAAGAGTTTCGTCAAAAGGCACCATTAAGGCCGTTATCCAAAAGATCTTTTCAAACAACAACCGAAGAGTTGTCTTTGGTAAATATTCACCTCTTTTTTTATTCCTTTGTAAATATCTTTTTGTATTAATCCATAAATCACACTTATGTTTGTTTTCTTGTAATTCCCTTATTACCCAAGAAAAAAGATCAAAAGAAATGGGAAAAAATCCAAAAATCTAAAATTGAAGAAAGAAAGCGAATTCTCCAAACCAAAATTAACGAATTAAAAGGAAAAAAAGAATTCGGTTCTTTGCCAAAAATACCAAGCTGTTTTCAAACAAAAAAAAAAAAAAAAAAAATCCAAATAAACAAAAACAAACAACAAAAGAAAAAGAAGAGAACAGTCCAAAAATTTCTTCTCCGTTACGAACCGAAATTCGATCTCAACCAACTCAAGAATTCGAAATAAATAACAAATTTTTCCTTCGCAAGCCCAATTCAAAAATAAATAATCTAATTTTGGGTACAATTCCAAAAAAAAACTATCCTATTGAAAAGAAACAAGAAAGAAAAAAGCTTTTTCAAACCAGTTCGTTGCAATCGAAGAACCCACGATCTGAAAGTCAAAAAAATAGTATTTTTAATAATAAAGCAACTAATGTTCTTGAGAAAACGATTTTCAATACTAAAAATGAAAATAAAAGCAGAAATCCAAATCTGATTTCAAAAATTAGCACAACAAATAATTCGGGATCCAAAATCGAAATTGAAAGCAATGAAAATGAAAAGCAAATAGAAAATGAACAAAAAAAGCCAATTGAAATTGAAAAAGAGACAGACAAGGAATTCAAACCAAAAACGAAGCTTGTAAACACACCAAGTTTATTTCAAAATACAAAAAAAACTGGGATATTTTCCCCAAGAGGCCAAGGCTTAAAATCAAGACTATTCCCGAATACAACAAAAAACAACACCAAGCCTTTAAATTCCCTTTTTACAAAAAAAAGTAATACTTCAAATACAAATTCAAAAACAAATTCAACCACAACAAAACCCACAAATACAAACACAAATAAGATTTTAACAGGACTAATCCCAAAAACAAATCAAAATTTAAAATCTGGATTATTTTCTGGGACAAAATTAAGCACATCGACAAAATCAATAACAACATCAGCAACAACAAAATCGACTACTTCAGTCCTAGGGTTCTTATCTAAACAAAAAAATAAAAAACCACCTGTAAGTACATTTTCAAAAATTGGAAATAAAAGCAAAATTGGTTTTTTTCAAAAATCTGAACTTGTGAAATCAAATACAGGAAATGACACTATCAAAAAAAAGGGGCTCTTTTCGGGGAATAATAATAAAAAAAGTCTGTTTTCATTTGGAAAGAATAAAACATCAGATACAACGAAAGCTGGAGCAAATCCCCTTTCTGATATATCAACAAAAAAGAAATCTGTTAGTTTATTCTCAAGCAAGCCTTCCCTATTTAAAAAGAGTAGTCTATTTGATAATAGAGTAAGCAAAACAACACCAATAACACTGAAAAAACAAGAAACCCCAAATGATAATAAAGAAGATAAACCAGAAAATAGCGGTAAAAAGGACAATAATAAAGAAGAGGAGGAGGAGGAGGAGGAAGATGGCACCATCATTCTTAAAAAAATAGTCAAAGTTTTTGAATTAGTAGATCAAGTGAAAAAATCAGAAATCGAGAAGGAGAATCAACAAAAATTAATGAAATCCGGTAACAGTGCAGGTAATAGTAAATCAAAAGAAACAAATTCAAAGCCGCCAGTTTGGAAATGGGAAGAAAGAGGTGTAGGAAATTTAATGGTAATCGAAAGATCGGATAAGAATGGATTTAACTTGATGATGAGAAGAAACCCAACAAAAAAAATCGTAATCAATGCTCCTTTGTTCTCTGGGTTAAATGTTAAACGAAATAAAAAAAGTTTAATTCTTAACTTGAAAAATTATATTTCTCAATCATCCGTCGAGAATGAAATTGTTGGATTTACTTCTTTTACTATTAGAACAAAAACCGAATTGGACGCTCAAGATATCGAAAAGGAAATTAACAAAATTGTTAAATAATTTGTTTTTTTTTAATTTTATGTAATTATTCATTTTAATGATATCGAAAAAGTTGAAGTATTTGTTTTTTTTTTTTTTTTTCTTATCTTTAACCTTTTTATTTTTTACTTTATTGTATTTTATACTTTATGGTAACTTTGTCTTCTTTTTCTTCTTTTTTATTTTGCATTTCATTTGGAAATGTGTAGTTGCTTTTAGATTTATAATTATGCTATTTAAGATCATTTAATTGTTTTTAAAGACAAAATTAAATATATTTTTATTTGCTTTTTCATTTTTTCATCGTCTACTTTCATAGAAAGTTATTTTTTTATATGAAATGATTTTTTTTTTTTTTTGATATTAAATATATTAATAAAAATTAAATTAATGCCAAATTAAAAAGAATTGAACATGGGTATATTATTAATTGTCAAAATTGGTCAAATTGAATTTTTTCGTATTTTTGAATAGTATCTCCGTTATTTTCATCAGTATGAAAGTTTTTAATGGTGTTTAATGATTGTGAGAGTAAAAACCAAAAAGATTATTTTGTTATATAGTATTATTAAATTCCAAAAATTGTAGAAAATTTAAAATTATGAAATGATCAATATGAAATATTTTTAAAAATCGTTTCAAACCCAATTTTAATGAACAAAGTTAAGTGGAAAATTTTTTCACCTTAAAGTAAGTTACAAACAAACACAATTCCCCTATAATTATTTTTTTTTTCAAAATCATGGCCAAAATATTCGACACCAAAAACATCCATTCAACCTAAAAATACCTTACATTTCCTTAACAGAGTTTAAAATTGTCCAAAAAGTGGGTTTTTAAATAGCCAGGGCCAATATATTTCGCATGAATTGAATATTTTGAAAAAATTGAGAAAATGATCAATTTTGACATTTAATCAATTGTGACATTGAACAATTTCTCTTTTAAGGGATTAGAGTCCTCCAAGGAGAGACCTAGGAACAAAGTATGTTGTTATTGGGCCTAATCTCATTAGTGCTACATGGTTCAAATGTCTCTAAAAAATCCGATTAGTCAAGTAGTAATATTTGTTAATCTCATAAATTAAAAATGATCGATTGTATTAGTTAAAAACCCAACAATTTCAGAATAAAATCTGCATTTGGCTATAAATTAAAAGGTTGAATTATCAATATTTAGACTATAAAGTCGCAAAATATCTTTATTAAATTTGTGGCAACGTGTTGATTATTTACTAAAAAATTCGTTTTTTTTTTAAAAATTAAATAATTAACGAATTAATTTTTTTGACTAATTATTTTTCAAATCATGCAAATATATTGATGCTACAAGTAGCTTTATCAAAAGCAAACAAAGCTAATCAGTCTTTGTGTTTTTATGTTGGTTATTATTGAGTTTATCTTTAAAATTAAAAAAATATAAAAATAGTAACTTTTTGAAGTTCTAAATTTAAATTATTAAAAACCAGAATACTGTATTTTGGGTTTCTATTTTTAGATTTGGAAAAGTAATTTTAAAAAAATTTTTCCAAAATGGTACTTTTTTAATTGTGATCATTAGTAAAAAATGTAATAATATATTGTACAATAAGATTTATAATAGATTTTTTACAGAAACTATTTGAGCAATGGTTCACTAATATCATTTACACCCACTTACAATATAAACCCCAATTCAAAATTTTTAACACACCAAAATTCGATTTGTGAATAAAAAAAAACTTATTTAATTAATTCAAGAAGATTTACCAAATTAGAACCATTCACCAATTGAAATGTTAACACTTGTTTATAAATTACAATATTCACAAAATAAAAAATAAATAATTATCAATACAAATAAATCGTGGGTGTGTTAAAAATTTTGGAGAGAGCAAAACAAAAAAATACATTAGTAAATTTGTTTAAGTTCTATTAGGAATATTGATCGATCAAAGGTTAGATACTACCAACTAATTTTATTTGAGTTCTTCTATTTCGAACAACTTTCAACTTTAACATAATATCAATCGTTGAAAAAAAAATTTGATCGCAACGAAACAAATTACGTAATTCAAAGAATGAAATGATAACAAAAACTAAAAGATGAAAAAATGATTTTCATATTTTTCAAAAATCAAAATTATCTCCAATTTCAATGAAATTGTATTATTGTTCTTGTTTGGAACATTTTAGCTGTGTGTAAAATTTTGAATTTTAGTTTACTTTGATTATTGAGAAATATATGGTGAAGATAATCCCTTAAGATGTTTATCTCAGTTCATACTTTGAGTTTCTATTTTATTTATTTTCCAAAATTGCTTTTTTTAAAACTACTTATAAAGTTTTTGTTCTTGTTCTTGTTCTTGTTCTTCTTTTCTTCTCCCTTTACTCTGATAAGTATATTCTTTATTAAAAAAATATTTTGCCTTAAAAAAACAAGAAAAAAATGATAAAATATAATATTTAGCTATTATCTTTATATGAAATTGAATATTTGATTATTAAATCCATTTTATCATTATAAGTGTATTGTCATTATTAAAATTAAAATTCGTTTAAATTTATACTGATAGAAATTAATATTAAAGAAAAAAATTATTTTTTTTCAACAATAAGAAGAATATTAAAAAGTCGCACTGTTTAAAGATAAAAAACTTTTTGTATATAAAGAAAATACACCTCTTTGGATTTAACCTTTATATTGAAGAAAATATTAATAATAAAATATATATTATTGTTTTTTAAATTATTGAAGAACGGTTAATAACATTCTAGTTACACTTACACTCAAATCCCCCTTTCACAAATTTAAGCATAAAACCATAGATTCCATGATTATTAATTAATGAAAATAATTTCCAAACTATTTCGGTTTAAAATTAATTCATTAATATTTATTGCTTATAAGTTATATAGAAAAATCAATCTATTATTTTTTAACATGAGAAGTACATACACCTAAAAAATGAAAATAAATATATTTATAAATTGAAGTTATCTATTTAAATAAAAAAAAATTCTAATTTAATATTCAGTTCTATACACGAGAAATATTTGTTTTTCATCTAGAAATAAAATACTAAAAAAAAAAAAAAATTGGGGGATTTATTATCAAATTTAGTTTATTTCAAAAAGATCAATTGAAAAATAAAATATTAAGAATAGTAAAAAAAGATTTCAAAGCTGGTGAATGAAACTTTATTTCTTGGTTTTACGAAGCAAACAAGTAACAAAATGGTCTCTTTTTGTTCTGAATTGTGAAGAATTTGAAAGGTGTTTAAAAATGAACAGATGGATAAAAGAACTATAAATAAGATTGTGCATATTGTCGAGTATATTTCCGAACGTTCCTATCATGTCTCGCTCTGTTTTGTTTGTATAGTCGACCAATTGATTTTCTAACTGGGTTGTCTGGATTAGGGTCATTTAAGAATGAACAGATGGATAAAAGAACTATAAATAAGATTAAATATTTTTGACATTTAGAAATATAATGAGAATTTTGATATAAAAAAGATTTTTATTTGATAATATGGGGATTAATATCTTTTTGTCTTTTGCCATTCAATTTATTCAACAAAGATTTTAAAAAGAAAATAATCAAAAAAAAAATTATTCAAGGAATTAAGTACTTTTTCCGATTGACAAACATGGGTTCCAGTTTTCTTATAAAATATCCAAACAGATTTTTCCATTACTACTAATGTTGCAGTGATAAATTTTTGTTCGGAAGCGTATCTATTGAAAGAAGGTTTGTATGATAAGAAAAAAAAAAGGGGTTTTGAAAAAAAATGAGATGTTTTGATTTGGTTTTTTTGTTTTGAAAAAGCCAAATTTCACTAACAAAAATAATGGAAAACTACTATTTTGAATAATTGTTATGAAGAAAAATCATATTTCTAATGTTCAGGAAACCCCTCTCTATTTAAGTTATCACTTGAATCTGGTTAGTGAAATTTATTAACTGAGCATAAAAAAAATAAATTAAAAATTGAATTTCATAGGTTGGTATTTGAATTCGAAAACCGAAAAAAATTTCACTTCATTTTCAATTTCGCTTTTTCAAATAGAGTTTTCAAATTACAACCTACTTCTTGGTAAGTCAATTTATAAATCGAAAAAAATTCAAAAAGAATTGAAAAACTTATTCCCATTTAACATTCAAAAATTAGTAAAAAAAAAAATCTTACTTCTGGTGGCTTAAATGGATAATCTTTTGGAAATGTTATTTCCAAATCGAAAAAACCTCCTTCATAAGGTGATTCTTTTTGAGTTTGGATAATAGAAATTTTTAAAAATAAAAAAAAATAATTTAAAATCGACCAAAGACAAAAGAAAAAGCAGAATAATAAAAAAAAATAAAAAAAAAAAAGTAAAAAATTACCATCAGGTCCCATGATAGTAGCACTCCATTTTGATAAGTCATTTCCAATTAGACCGGCAATAATATTCTAATTGTTTTTAAAGTATTACAAAAATATTCAATAAAACAAATCAAAAAGAACACAATAAAAAAATAAAAAAATTGAAAACAAATAAAAAGAAAAATCGTACGGTTGGTGGATCTGAAGTGATTTCTTTCAATTCTCTGTAAATTCTTCCTTGTGATCGATGGTTATTCATTTTGGAACAAATAGAAAATTTCTAGAATAAAAAAATGAAAATTCGATCTTCTTTGAGATTTTTATATTAATATCAAAATCAGACGAATCAAAGTTTAAATTAAAATTTGAGTTTTTGAGAGACAGTTTTGTACTCAAATTACATTTTTTTCAGAGGGAGTTCAGTATTTAGATTTTCTTTTCATTTCTTATTGATCTTTTAGGAATAAATAGGATCAACAATTTACTCTTACTTTTTCGTTTTTCTCAATTGTTCTTGTTGAATTCTCAATCTGGTTTTCATTGAAATTGAGTGTAATTTAGGATCTCTTTTTTTTTTTTTTATTTTTTTTTTCGTCCGCTTTGGTATAAATTGGGATCTCTTAAGGGATTAGCCTCACCATAGATTTAACAATCATTAAAGTATGTTGTAATGGGGTTTAAAGGGTATTAGTGCACTATTGCGCAAATAGTTTCTGTGACTCTAAAAAATCTATTATAAATCTTATTGCCTAATAAATTATTACATTTTTTACTAATGATCACTTTTAAAAAAGTTTCATTTTTGGGAATTTTTTTTTAATTCCTTTTCCAAATCTAAAAATAGAAACCCAAAATACAGTATTCTGATATTACATAATTTAAATTTAGAACCTCCAAAAGTAACTATTTTTATATTTTTTTCAATTTCAATAGATTAACTCAATAATCATCAACATAAAAGCCCAAAGACTGGTTAATTTTGCTTGCTTTTGATAAAGCTACTTGTAACATCAATATATTTGCATGATTTGAAAAATAATTAGTCAAAAAAATTAATTCGTTAATTATTTAATTTTAAAAAAAAAACGAATTTTTTAGTAAATAATCTACATTTGGCCACAAATTTAATAAAGATATTTTGCGACTTTATAGTCTGAATATTGATAATTCAACCTTTAAATTTATGTCGAAAAACAGATTATATTCTGAAATTATTTGGTTTTTTACTAATACAATCGATCATTTTTAATTGATGAGATCAACAAATAGTACTACTTGACTTTGAGATTTTTTAGAGACATTTGAACCATGTAGCACTAATGAGGTTAGCACCTAATAACAACATACTTTGTTCCTAGGCTTCTCCTTGGAGGAAGCTAATCCCTTAAGAATTTGAAATGACAAAAGATTTCAGAATTGAAAAAAGATAAAGATGGTCTGAAATTTTATATCTTTTAATTATCAAATCCCTGTCTTTTTTTAATTTATAAATTCTCATTTTAAGACGACAATTAGAAACCAAATAATGATCAATTTTGCAAACGTTTTTGGGTTTTAAAGTTCAAACAGGTTTCAAAATAATTACGAATAAATTATCAAAAATTAACTATTTTAGAATAAATATACTTTGTTTCAATAACCCGTTGACTTTTATCATTTTTGTCTTCCAAACTTTACGTGTTGACTTTAATAAAATTTGTTTTTCAGACTTTAGCTGTTGTTTTCCAAATTTTGGGTTTTTTATTGTAGTTATTATTAAAATTATAAAATAGTTTTTTGTGTTTTTAATTGTTGTTGAAAATGAAAAGTGTTCATTTTCGAGAGTATATTTGTTTTTACAAAAAGAAGTATACCTAGAAAATAATACATCTTCTGGCATAAATATGTGAAAATTTATTTGTTCAAATGTTACCAAAAAATATTTTTTATTCTAATTGAATGAAAGACCCCAAGATCTTTATATAAATCAATGAAAATTGACATTTCTGAGAACAAATTCTCTCTCATTATTAAACTTTTTGAAATAGAATTAATTTTCCAATGATTCAACCCATACAATACTCTTGTTGAATATTTTTAGATATAATAAAATTTTTCTGAAGGTCGGGGTTCCATTCCATTAACCATCGTTTCTTATTGTTTACAATTTTCTCAAATAGCCACCACAGTGTAATTTTAATTAAAAATCGGGCTTATGCTTCTTAGAACCACTAATTCTTTGAGGAAATCGTTTTGCCGAATTGAATCTTTTTGACTATTATAAAAAATCGAAACTGAACGGAATGAGAACAAAATCCCTCTTAATTTATGGAGCGGATCCGATTTTTGGGAGAAATGACCAGACTCACTCTCTCACTTGGTTCAACAATATCTCTCATTCAAATTAGGGATTCGGACAAACAGGTGGACTTTGAGTTCCACTCTTTAATGGAAAAAAAAATATATATATATATATAATAAAATTTTAACTCATTAACTTTAATTTCAATTCTGGAATATTGCCTCATTTAGGATTCTTGTCTCATCCAATCTAGATAAGAAAAAAGAACCAAATAAATCAATAAAATCAACAAATTGCAAGACATGATTTGAAGACTATTGGAACAATCTCGATTTTTTTTGAAAATTCTTCGAATAATTAACCAATATTGATAAAATTTTAAATTTGATTTTATTATCCCAAACACTATTACAAGATTGCTAATTGTATAATAAAAAGAATAAAATTTTTATTTGGCTTTCTAAAAAAATGTACAACCCAAGAACTTAAATCATCAAATTCCCAATTCTAATAAGAGAAAATTAATAATTTAATACTATCAACACAAATTATTCAAACAAAGTCGAGATTTCAAAATAAAAAAAAAACTTCTGATTAAGGACTATGTTCCCACCCTTGAGGGGGTTTGAGTAATTGTGTTATTTCACATTGGTTTCTCACAAAAAATTTTCACGCAAAAGAAATTGGACAAAAAAAAAAAAAAAAACATTTTTTGTTGATCTTTATATTTTCACGTAGACTTTTTTTCTTTGTTTTTCAATTAAAAGGAAAATTGAAAATAACTAAAAAAATAATTGCAAAAAAATGGCTTTTGGGGATTTTCAAGTGCAATTCAAATTTTAGAACATTTCAGACTTGTACAAGCAATTTTAAAAAAGATGTAAAACAGCATAAGAAAATACTGTGAGTTCAGAAAGTTGATATGGAAATTTTAAAATATTATATTCAAAATTTTGGATGATCTAACAAGTTCAAAATTGTGAAAATTGTTGAAATTGTGAAAATTTCACATTTTATCGAAAAGAAATACTCATTGGGGAAATATTACCGTGATTATATAACTTAGCCAAGGGTGATTTTATACATTATTTCACTGTTTTCACCTCAAAACGTAGTCCTTAAGCTTTTTTATAAATGATGAAAAATTTGAAGGGTTACCTGATTGATATGTTTTTTGGTAAGATGTATGAAAATTTTTTTCATTTTTTTTTTGTAACAATTGGTATGAAGAGAAAACATGACAGGACTCTCAGATCTTCAAAATATTTGTTACAGTTGTATTATTGTAAAAAATAATTCCATACACCAATCTCAAAAAAACTTTTAATATAAATTTGTATTCTTAGATATCTGAAATAACTCTTTTTTATATTCAAAGTCAATTTCTTCTCAGGTAAAAATCATTTAGAGTATTTTATTGAAATCAAATTTAATTTTTAAATTTATTTGTAAAATAAAAAACTTTTTTAAAAATCAATAGAAATTTTTGAAAAAATAAAAAAATCCACATAAACTAAATTTTCAAAGAGAGACAAGATAAAGAATCTCTCAAACTCATAACCTACAACAACTATAACAACACACCTCTTTAAATATTGCTTTAGTTTTGGAATATTTCAAAGATGAGAGGAAAAATTATTACTGAATGAAGAAACACTAAAAAATTCAAACAAGTTAAATTTTAACGAATTTAAAAATAGTCGATACTTTATAGATCAACTCATTAAAAAAAGAAACTCACCCAAACATTCATCTCTTAAACAAAAATAACATAAGGTTCCCAAAAAGCATAAACCTGAATCGAAAAATATTAATCTCAGCTAATTCACCCAACAAAGTAACAATTGAAAATAAAGTGAAATTTTTTTCAATGGCTTTTTCAAACAAACTTGAAAATTTTTAAAAATAATATTGGCACATTTAGATAGCTCCAAAACATTTTTTCAGAAAAGTTTCGTCTCTTTTTTTTACGTTGTTGTTTTCAATCGATCAAACTAAAAGATTTTATGGATGTGGATTTTTGTGACAAGTTTGTTTAAATTTGGCTGTGTTAGTTTAAAAATAGATGTGACGGAACTTGGAAGGTTATAGAAAAATGATTTGACAAAATGATCTAAAGTAAATACTGTTTAGTTTGAAAAGTGCAAGGTTTGGCTGAACTCTATTTTACAAAAAAAAAACACAAATTAAAAACATTAAACTTGTTAAAAAAAAAACTTGTTAAAAAAAAAAAACAACAGTTATTTACAAAAACAACATAAAAAATTTTGAAAAAAAAAAACAAAAATGTGAACAAGTTTTGTTGAAACAACTGTATTTGAAAAATCCCTTCTTTTTAATTATATAGTGTAATTTTTTTAAACTGTTTGGAAATATTAATATATCTGTGGGTAAATCAATGATCAAATTATCTTTCGGTAATTCTCAATATAATAATTTATTTAAGTCAACTGATATATGGCTTAGAATTATTAAGTTTGACAAGTAAGGATGATGAAGAATTTGTTAACTTTTTAACATCTCCAAATTTACAAAGGTATCGAGAACTGAAATATCACTCCTGTCTTATTTTTTCTAAACCTAAAATCAACTTCTTACCAATTATAACTATTTTTAACTTTCGAAAATAGAAATTTACTAGAAAATTTAATTAAATATCAAAAATTAGCGAAAATTTATTAAAATTGGTAAGAACAACAGAAAAGATTGAAATATTTTGGAAAAAAATCACTATTTTGTTATCATAAAAAATTTATTAGAGGTTTTGCTGATAACCTATATAAAATCCTGGTATAACAATAAAATCGCTGTAGTATTAAAAAAAGCGTGATTATTCCAACTTTATTGTGAAAAATCAACTATATCGCGAATAAACAAAAAATATCGCGATATTCAACATTATCATTATAAAATCATAATCGCAAAAATGAAAAATTATTTTTTTTTTGAAATAATCTTAAAAAAAATCTCTTGACTTTTAAAAAGCCTTGAGACTTTTAGAACACTTTTCCCCTTTAAAAATGTTTGAAAGTGTTTGTAAAGATTGTGAATTGTCTTCAATTGTTTGAAAGTTTTGAAAGACCAAAAACTTTTATAAAGGGTCTGAGTTTTTTGTAGTTTGTTGTGGATTAAAAATTTTTTTTTCTTTTCATTTTGTTTTTTTAAAACAAAATATAAAATCTCAAACAAATTTTATGATCAAACTAATAATTACCCATTTCAGAAAAAAACTTGAATATAAAATAGATGTGTTTTTAAATAAAATAGAGTTTTTATATTTAAAGTTTTAAATATCCAAAAAGAATAAAGAGTAATTTTCCTTCTTATGATGATCGATCAAATAAAAACCTCGAAGATCTAATTTTGTATTCTGTCCAATACAAAAATACTCCAAGAAGAAAAAGAAGAAGAAGACAACAATTGTATAAATGACCTTAATAATTGGTGATAATCTGGCAAGGATGTTGTGAAAGCGTATGAAGAGTTATCCAACTCCTTTTAGCTTTCTGAGAATATTGAAAATGTTTTAACCCAAGAACACATACTTTAAAAAACAGATAAAGGGTTGGTTGTTTTAGAAGCTAAATTATTCAAGACAATTTCCAACACCAGGATCAACTGAAAAAAATATTTATTTCTCTTTAGTTCTTATTGTTGTTGATCTAAAAGGATCGATTGGTTTGTCAACCAAAATTAAATGGAAAAACAACAAAGTTCTTTGATCTGATCCTCAATTAGATCAAGTATCTTTTTTGTTGTTTTTTCAAAGATTACTTTTATTTCACCTAATCTATTTTTTGATCAAAAAAAATTTTTTTGTAAAAATATTGCTGAATTAGCCCAAAAACCAATCAACTATTATATCGCGATTACTTTTTAATTGCGATATTTTGGCATTTATCACCATTTTATAATAATTATCGCGATTTTATAGAATACAGTCTTTCCAAGGCTACCGTGAATTTTTATATGAATCAAATTTTGATGCTGATATAGATTTTTCAAAAGTTGGATATGAGGATAAGAAAGCTCATATTGAAAAAAAATTTTCACAAATGAGCTGATATTCAAGAATTTTTTCTGATTCAAGAAAATTAATTTTCAGATCCCTAAATTGCTTCAAACCTGGAAAATCTGTTGAGATGCCACTTAAAAGTTTCTCTTGAAATACCGAAAATATTTTTGATCTTAAGAAAGAAAATCTTTGAAATAAGTTCATTTGAGAAAATTTTTTTTCAATATGAGCTTTCTTATCCTCATATCCAACTTTTGAAAAATCTATATCAGCATCAAAATTTGATTCATATAAAAATTCACGGTAGCCTTGGAACAGTTGTATATTGATTTGTTATATTAATCGTGATAATATAAGATATCACGATTTTTTATTATATATTGCAATTTGATAGAAATTATTGTGATTTTTGTAACTTTATCGTGAATTAAGCATGTTATCATCAAAACCTCTATTAAATATATGATTGTTTGCAAAAAGTTTGAAAAAAAAAAATTGAATTTATTGAAATGAAAAAATCAATTTTAAAAAGAAATTGGAATAATCCAAAGCCCAAATAACAGGATTTAAGGGTATAGTCATTACCATTAAAAATAATTTTCTGAAATGGAAAAAAAAAAATTGTAATTTTTCATTAGTTGCTTAATACCAATCAAAAACTAACCAAACCAAAACCAGCCTCTGGGAGTGTGATCGATCTCTAAAAATCAACAATCAAATAAGAGAACGTTTTTCCATAAAACCTTCAAAGTGTGAACACTCAATTTCCAATTAGAATGGTTAGAATATACAATTTTGAAAACAACTGTGTTAGTTTTGAAGTGTCACTCTTTGGTGCTTTTTGAGATCTCTCAAATATTTTTTTTTTTTCATTTTTTTCCTTTCCCAAATGAGTTATTTTTCTCCGAAGAATGTTACAAAAGCCTTAGTGGGTCAAATTTATAGGGTTTCAAAGTAACCACAAACCAGATTAAATTGAATTAAATTGATTGCGAACTTCAAGAAAGCAATTTGTTTTAAATTGAAAAAAATTAATCATTTGGAAATTTAAAAATTAGCATATTATTTTTCTTCATTGAATTTTTTGTCAAAGATGATCCCATAATAATTTTTTTTTTAGTTTTTTGAATTTTATCAATCAAAACAAGGGCTATTTCACAATATCCTTTCTGGTCTCCGGCTGCACTCCTTGTGTATGGAACAAATATACAGTAAATGACTCGAGGGTGAAGTAACTTATTGTTTTTCATTTTTCTATCCCCAAATATAAAAAATTTTTTTTTAAAAGAATTATTTGAAAAAGGTAATTAAAAAATAAAATTATGTGATCTCTCGAATTTTTTTTTCAATTGGTTTAATATTTGAGAAAATTGTTTAAATTTTTGAATTTTATTAATTTGAATTTGAATTTTCAACAGAATAAAAACAATCGATGAAGTTGAAGACGATTGATGTTGTTGAAAGTTTTAAAAGGGGTATTTCATCTAAAAAAAAAAAAAAAAAGAAAGAAAGAATGAAAAAATGCGTTGTATACAGCAGATTCAACTCAGGTTAAAATCGCACTCATTCGCTGAATTGTCGGGAAACATTTTAAATTGACTTGGAAGGTTTCCCAACCATTCAACGAATGTGTGCGATTCACACCTGAGACGAAACAGCTGTAATAAAGCAGTTTATTAGAATAGTTATATGTAGATTTTTTTTTTTTTTTAATATGGATTTAAGTTTTTTTTTTTTTTTTTTTGATGAATAGGTTATTGATTCAGGTTTATTCCTTTTTCTTTATATAAGATAAAAGAAACAGCCAAAAAATGAAAAATAATTTGTTTTTAGTCAAAATAGTATTAATTATAAGTTTAATGAGTTGAAAATAGGAAAATTTATTTTTGATTCAAATTTTGTCTTATCTAATTTTGAGATTGTGGGTTCAATTCTTGTAAAACTCTATCAAAAATAAAATATAATAAAAATTACGAGGCTCATTTATATAATAATTCAAACGATTAAATAAAAAAGAAAAAAAAATCAATTTTTGAAATTTTCGAAAAAAAACAACTCTTATTCTTAAAAACTATAACTTTATAAATTTAAACCTATCAATAAAGTTATGAATACAACTTAAGAAAGTAACCTTTTTCATTTGAACTATTCCCAGTTCTAATATTTGGATGTCTAAATTAAAATAACATATGGTGGTTATCCAAACAAAATCAAGATAAAAGGAAATACCCACCAACCATCTCAACAATTATGGAACAAAAAAATTTTTTAATGTATTTTTGACTTTTTTTTATTATTTTTCCACTCTTTTTAATTTCTTTTTCTTTTCTTTCCCTCTGTTGTCTTTGTTTATAAATTCCCAAAATTTCTTTTAATTATTTAAAGAAAAGATATCATATGTCCCATAATCTTGATAATATTATAGTTAGGATATAAAACTCGAAATAAAAGCGAAGAGTTTCTGGGAGTGTCTGCCAAGTACCTAGATTTTCCAGAATTCAAAATAATTGGGTAAAATCTTTGATTTAACTCAATTCTTTTAAATTATGGAAAAGCTAACGGCGGTTTTTTATTAATTTTTGGAATATAAAGAAAATTAAATAAATTTTCTTTACATTTTAAAAAGTTAAAAAAACCTAATGCGATTTTCAAGAATTCGTTATAGTAGAGTAATATCAAAGATTTTACTCAATTCTTTTAATTTTTGGAAAAGTTAATTGTGTTGTTTTTTTACTTTTTATTTTTGTTTCTAAAATCTTTTGATTTTCAAAATATAAAAAAAAAAAAAAAAACATAAAGGAAAGTACTGTCAATTTTCGTAGAGTATTTTAGAGTGACACCAAGTGCCTAGTTTTTCCCAAATTCAAAGGAATTGAGTAAAATCTTTGATTTAACTCAATTCTTTTAAATTCTGGAAAACCTAACTGCGATTTTTTATTAATTTTTGAAATAAAAACAAAATTTCAAAAAATTTATTTTTTAATTTCTTAAATTAAGAAAAACCTAACGAAAAGTTTCCTAGATTTTTTTTTTTTTAAAAATATAAAAAAAATTTCAAATAAATTATTTTTTAATTTCTCAAATTAAAAAAAACCTAATTGAAAGTGCCAAGGTTTTCCAGAATTTGAAAGAATTGAGTAAAATCAAAGATTTTTCTCTATTCTTTTGAATTCTGGAAAACCTAACGACAAATAGGATGGAATTTTGTGGAATTGCTTCTCTTCAATAATAATAAAAATAGATAAAAAGCTAATTTTTTTTTATCATTAAAATTTTTATTTTAAGCAGTTTTGGTTTAATAAAAAGTATAAAGTCAGTTCCACTTTTAAGGCACAAACTTTCAACGAAATTTAAGGCACAATAAAAATCTCAAATTAAGGTACAAAATTCAGGTTCTAGTAAAATAAATTGTAAAAAAAAAAATTCCAAATTTTGTGCCTTAATTTGAGATTTTTTTGTGCCTTAAATTTCGTTGAAAGTTTGTGCCTTAAAAGTGGAAATGACTGTATTTTTTTATAATTTTCACAATAAATAAGACAACAAAATGATTTTCGTTACTTTAATCGAACTTAATTTTAATCAATCTAATGTTATTTTTCAAATTATAAAAAAGAGTAATTAAATTAAGGTTCAAATAAAAAAAAAAAAAAAAAAAAAAAGGGGGGGTGAAGAATTATAGATATTAATTTTACAAATAAAAGGTTTATGAACTATTAGAAATTAATTTTTACTACAATTATTTTGTATTCTCGAAATTTTTTTTATCGGTTATTCGGGATTAAATATAAATATAAAATAATATGAAAGAACATCTAAACAGGTACTTTTGTAAAAAGGAGTGTACAGAAAATAATTTTCTAAAATAATAATAATAGTCTCAAAAAAAAATAAAAGATAATTATGAGATTAAAAATATTCTTAAATGAAAACTCCTTATGACATATCTTTTTTATTTTAGTTTATTATATTTGTTGTCATTAAGATCTTTATTATTTTTTTTTATTATTTGAATTTTTTCAATGGGATTCTTTGAATTGGTTTTTTTACCTTAATTAAATTATTTTCCACAATAAGAAGAGCAATGACTAATTGTGATTTTGCGTGATAAACTACACTTTAGGGAAGAGTGCAAATAAGGATATTATTTAAAATTTTCAAAGTTATCTTTTCAAAGTTTTTTTCTTTTAATTTATTTGTATGTTTTTAACTGGGAATTGGACATGCCCAAAAAAAGTTTTGTATTAAATCACTAATTTTTTTTATAAATGAGTAATTGTTTTTAATTCGGGTAAATAAAAGAGATCATAACGCTCCTAATTTTGAGAAAAAAAACTAATTAGTAATTGTTTCAGATCTACTTTTACTAGTGGACTCAAAAGGAAGAGGAAACTTGTCATGATATTTGATGTCTGAATTGATATTCTATTCTATTAAAAATAAGAAAGGAAGGGGTTATACAAAATAGAAATTAGGAAAATTGTTAATGCTTTATCAAAAACAAAAACAAACATCCAAACACCTACAATGAATAATTAAATTGGATTTTCTGGTTATTTTAAATATCAAACACATTGGCAAGTTTCCTCTCCTCTTTGAATCCACAGGGAAAATCAGATCTAAAACAATCACTAATTATTATTTTTTTTTCTAAAAATTAGGAGCGTTATAATTCCTCTTATGTACTCTATTTCATAAAAACATTAATTTCTCAAAAAATTTGAAAAATGAAGTAATCATTTTTGAAATGTGGAGTATTTTATACATAAATAATCTAATAAGACATATTCTTTTTATAAAATGAAAATAAAACAATAAAATAACTCACAACTATATCGGTTCCAAATTTAGTTATTCAAATTGTTGTTCAGATCTCACAATAAAAAGTTTATTATGAAATGGAAAAAACTTTTCATCATTTCAATTGAAAATTGGTACAAAGAATTTAACAGCAAAAAAAGGAAAAATCAAGATCTGGGCAAGCAACAGGTCTCTTTAGTGTATCAAATTTCGATGATCGCCTTAATTTCTCGAAACTTTTAGTAAAATATAACTTATTAAAATCGTTGAAAATATTCCCAAAATAGCATGTTTCCAAAAAATGTCTGAATTGGAATTCTTCAATCATTTAGTAAGACTTGAGAACCTTACCCAATACTCTTTTCTCGAATTTAGTATTCTGATAATTAATTCCTTTGAGACCACATTATTCTATTTTCAACAATATTGAAGGTTTACTTTGGGAAAAATCATCATTATTTTTTTATTTTTTGATTCAAATTTTTAGTTAATTCTCCAATCTTAAAAGAACAAACTAAGCACAATTAAAAATTAATATTTACAATACTTTAATTTTCGTTTTTGGATTCCAATTCAGCACTGTCTCATTTTTTTTGATTGAACTATTTAAACAAAAAGAAAAAATCAAAAAAAAATTCAGCTTACCAATCTTTGTTGAATGGCTTTTTGAAAATTTTTTTTTTTATTTCACCAACAAACCACTTTGAAACAAAAAGGAAATTTCCAAACTTAAAACTAGCACACAATGAAAAGACAACGCTTTGGTAATTCAAAGGTGTACTCAAATTTCGATGAAAAAAGGCAACGATCCTTTTATAGTCCAGGAGGAAAAAAGCTTGAAATGCACTCGACACCGAAAGAGCTTCTTCACCCAAAGCATGGAAGACTATATCCTCTTTCTGGGAACCGATCTTTTGTGCCAATATCCCATCTGCCTTTTACATTTGGATCTAATCCACAATCAAATTTCAAATTGTTTGGCCAAGCAAGCGAATTCAGCAGATCTCTGGCAAGTATTTCTGTTGACCCATTAACAACGAATCGGTATTTAAGGGTTTTTGGTTCTGAAGGTAAAGTTTTTTTGAACCGTACAAAATTGGGGAAAGGAAACAAAATCATTTTAAAAGACGGTGACAATCTTGAATTTCTTGGTGATTATGGGAAACGCTATTCTTTTATTTTCCTTTCGGAACAATTTTTAACAAAACTAAAAAAAAATCTTCAATTGGAAAATCAGAAAAAAGAACAAGAACAAGAACAGGAACAAGAGAAACAACAACAGCAACAGCAACAACAACAACAACAACTAGAAAATAATTCACTGTGTTTAATTAATTCAAATACAAACACAAAAACAAATTCAAATACAAATACAAACACAAATACAAACACAAAGATAAAAATAAAAAAAAGGAGAAACAAAACCGTTCCAGAGTCTAAATTATTTCATCAAAATAATCTTACTCTTACAAGAAATGAATTGGGATATTTAAAAAATCGAGAAATTAAAAAACAATTTTGTAACCAAATCATTAGAATGAAATTTAAATCTTTCATTCAAACCCAACCCAAAATCAAAAAGAATAGTTTTCTCGATATCAAAGATTTGATCCCTAAAACTCTCCCCAAGTTATTAAAGATGATTATTAAATTAAATTTTAATCCAAAACAGAATTTAAAAGAATTAAATAAGAACCGAAAGATTTTTTTTATTGGAAACGAAAATAGTAGTTTTATTCAAGAAAAAATTTGTCAATCTTTGGTTAGCAAATTTAATTTTCAATTTTTTAATTTCAATTTTTTAGAATTTTTGCCTTTTTTGAATTTATTTAATTTTTATAAAAATAAAAATTTAAAGAACAGAAAGAATCACAATAATGAAAAGAACAACACCATGAAAACAAAAGAGAATATAGTGGGTGAAGAAATGGAAATGGAAATGGAAATGGAAAAGGAAATGGAAAAAGAAATAGAAAAGGAAATAGAAATGGAAAAGGAAATGGAAATGGAAATGGAAAAAAAGAGAGAGAAAAAAAGAAAAGAAACAGGAAAAAGGAAAAAAGGAAAAGAAAAAGGATTTTCGATTGGTGATAGGATAATGTATATTGGCCCAGATTTTCAAAAAATTGATACAGACAGATTAATTAGATCCATACTTCATAATTTTCAAGACAAAAACTTTGAAAAAAAGAAAGATTCTGCACTATTGTCTGGCCCAAAGCCGGGTGCGTTTGGTACAATTATAATGAAATTCCAAACAGAATCGCAGTATTCTTCTCCCTATCTTGGTATCAAATTTGATGATCCCATTTTAAATATTGGATGTGATTTGGGTTTAAATTTAAAAAATAGAGGAATTTTTGTCAAAAAGGGAGAAATTGTGAAATTAAACAAGAAACTAAATCAAGATTTGCCAACAATCCTATGTGAACAATTTTTTCACATTTTAAAAAAAATTAAAAATCCGTTCCTATTATTTATCCCAAATGTTGATCAATCAATATTATATTCTTATAATATATTGCATCTCATTAAAACAGAAATTGACAATTTAATTGAGAACTGCCCGAATGCCTTTATTATTGGTGGAATTGAAACAGGAAAACAAATACTTTCAAAAAACGAGTCGATGAATCTATTAAAATCGATTGAAAAAAAAAGGGAAATCCTTAAGAGGAAACGACAGCAACAACACCCAGAGAAACACCCGCACAGCCATGAACAGCAAAAGAACCGGCTAAGTGGAAATGAAAATAAACAAAACTTTGAAAAAAATGAAGCAAAAGAAAATGAACAGCAGAAAGCAAATATCTTGAAACAACAACAACAAAAAAAAGGAAAAAAGGTAAGCCAATTAACTAATGAATCTAGCAATAACAACAACAATGGCAATGATAATGACAATGACAACGACAACGATGACGACGACAACAACAACAACAGCAACAACAGTACAAATAATAAATTATCACCAAACAAAATTTTATTAAATAAAATACTCGAGACACGCGATAAAAGATTAATAACTTTTTTTTCAAAATTTTTAGGGCAATCTATTTATATTCAAAAACCAAAAAAGAAAAATAATCTTAAAAAAAGAAATAATTTAATTATGAATGAAAAAAAGAATTTTGTATTAAACCAAAATAGATTTTTATTGAAATTTATTTCGAAAAAAAAGAAATTAAAATTAAATTTTTCTTTAAGCAATTTTAAATTATTTTTTACACATAAAATTTTAAATTTTGAAGAAATAGATTTTATTATTGCACATTCGATTACTAATTCAATTCGGAATAATTTCAAAAACAATCATTTTGTTTATAATAATAATAATAATAATAATAATAATAATAATAATAATAATAATAATAATAATAATAATAATAACAACAACAATAACAATAACAACAACAATAATAATAATAACAGCAACAACAATAACAATTTTGATGTTGGTTATTATGATCATAAGAATTTAAATAAAAATAATAATTCTAATAAATATAATTTGCAAAATATTTCAGATAAACATGAAAATAAAGATTTTTGTAAAATTCTTATTAATGAAAATGATTTAATTTATGGAATCGATTTATTTAAAAAAATTGTGTTATTAAATAATAATAGCGATAAAAATAGAAACGTGGATGATGAGGATATGGAAAATAAATTAACATATAACAAATTATTTAATTTGAAAAAATATTCAACTTTAGAAAAAATAATTTATCAACAAGCCTTTATCCCAAGTGAAAATTTTAATATAACTTTTAAGGATATTGGAGGGATTGAAGATATTAAAAAAAAACTTTTTGAATATTTAATTACGCCGTTAAATAGACCAGAACTATACCAAAGAGGCAATTTAAAATTAAACAATTATTACAAAGGCATATTATTATATGGCACCCCTGGCTCTGGGAAAACAATGCTCGCGAAGGCAATTGTTAAAGAATTATCAATTAATAACAAGATCACATTTTTAAAAATAACCTCATCATTGATTTATTCTAAATGGTTTGGCAACACTGAAAAAAATGTTAAAGCAATTTTTTCTCTTGCGAAAAAATGTTCTCCTTCAATATTATTTATTGATGGACTTGATTCCATATTTTCAAAAAGAAAAAACATCCAGATCGAAAATGAGCTCAATAGAAAAATTAAAAATTTGTTTATGCAGTGTTTGGAAGAACTGAGTACTAAAAATAAGCAAAATAAGAATCATAATAATCATATGGAAAATCAGAAGGGAAATGAAACTGTTATTATCATCGGGGTAACGAATAGGCCGTATGATTTGGACGAAGCTATAATTCGACGATTTGAAAAACAATTTTATTTACCTTTGCCTAATTATGAACAAAGAATTGAAATTTTAAAAATTTTCTTAAAAAAGGAAAAACTCGAAAAGAATTTTGATTTCCACCAATTAGCCAAATTGACTGAAAATTATTCTGGTTCAGATTTGAAAATTTTAGTAAAAGCTGCCTTATATATACCAATTTACGAGCAATTAAGAAAAGAGAATAATTTAATTTGTGAATCAAAAGTAAATATTAAAGAGGTAGATGCATTGAATGATAAAAGAGAGAAAGTAAATGAAAATAATTTTAGAATAAATTCTCAGAATAATGATGATATTGATAATAATGTAAATTTATCTTTTAAAATTGCAAATTTTCTTAATTTTCAAAATAATAGCCGTAGTAAGAGTATTTTTGGTAATAATAATAACAACAATAATAAAAAAAATAATAACAACAATAATGATGATGATGATAATAATAGTAATATTAATGATAATAATAATAATGATAATAATAATAATAATAATAATAATAATAATAATAATAATAACAATAATAATAACAATAATAATAATTCCAAGATAAAGTTACGAAAATTAAGATTAGTCGATTTTGAAAAAAAGATAAATTTAATTAAACGTTCTGTAAATTTAAATTCGGTTAATTCAAAAAAATTAAAAAAATGGAATTCTTTTTATAAAGAAATGAATTTGAATTATAATGAAAATAATTATCTTTAAAAATATTAAAAATTTTTTATATTATATCTGAAAATTTTTTAATAATTATTTTAATATATATTATTAAATTGTTTTGAGAAAAAATAAATTAAATTAGTAATTTTTCAGCAAAAACCTTTTTAAAAAATAAATATGCTGTATTAGTATTGAATTTATAAATGTATATAATAATTTGTAAATGAAATTCAAAAATTTATGATAAAAATATGAAAAATATAAACCCCATTCCAAAAATTTGGACACACCCAAAATCAAAAATAAGCAAAAAAAAAAACTCAATTTATTATATTTTTACAAACCTAATTTACAACCACATTTAAGTAACCCAGTATTAATGTTTTGATAAGTAATCATTTTCATTCAAAAAAAAGAAAAAAATATAAAACTTACGAAAAAATAAAAATCTGTATGTCCAAAATAACAAAACGAGAAAAACAAAAAAATGTATTGATAAATTTGTTGAAATTTCATCAAAAATTGTTGATCGATCAAATGATAAGATACCATCGACCAATTTTATGTGATTTTCCAATTTGAACAAAACTCAACACTAACATTATATCAACCATCGAAAAAAAATTCCAGATCAAACCAAACAGATTACATAACTGGAAAAAAGGAAATGAAAACAAAAACAAAAAAGACAAAAAATGAAATAGTTTGTTGAATTAAAATTATTTCCAAATTGAATGTAAAGCGTGGTATTGTTATTCTTTCAACTGTTTAAACTATGTCCAAATTTTTGGAACATACTTTATATTTTATTTTTTTAATACGAATCTCAAAAATTGTTTTTTTTTAAGAAAAAAATCAAAGAAAAAAAAAGAGTTATCATTCAGAACAAATTTATAAATATTAAAGACTCAATTAATTTTGTAGATAAACACATTGTTCCAAAATAAATAAATAAATTATTAGGGCTATTTCAAACAATTTTTGTGATTTTTTCAGAATGTCAATATCAAAAATTACGTAAACAGTAATCAATAATGAATCGTTTAATCCTTTGTATCAAAAAAAAAAAAAAAAAATGTTGATTTTAAAATATTACTTTTTTGAAATCAATTATTATGAGAAAGTTCAAAATATAAATAATTCTGAATTTGCTATCAGTTATTTCAACAACAATTAAAATTTTATTTCTATTTTTTTTTGAAATCTATATTTGAAATTAATAATTGAATAAATTAATTTTTATTTAAAATATTTTTCATTTACTAATAAAAGCTTTATAAAAAATTTTATTCTTTTTTTTATCTTTGTTTTAATATTTATTCATATTATTATTTTATTTATTAATACAATCTCTTCCTTATATAAGATCAGTTTTTTTACTCATTTATCGTATATTATCAATTAAAAAACTTTTTCATTCAAAGGTCTCCAGTTATTTAGAAGAAACATAATATAAATTCTCTTAGTTTTATCAAATGTTCTATTCAAAATAAATTTTTAATTTGTAGATCAGGATCATTTTTTTCTATTTTCGTCAAATTTTTTTTTTGTTGTTTTTTTCCATTTTCTTTCAAATTTTTTATATTTTCTATTTCTTTTTTTTTATTTATTGTTAAATTGAAAGTAAATTTAATTCAAAAAAATAATGATGGAAACTCCCAATCAAGATTAAGAAAATTAAAGCTATGGAATTTCTTTAAAAATTTTTTCATTTAAAATTGAAAAATTCGTAATTTCAATAATTTTAAATTCTGATAAAAATTGCAAAATTTTCCTCGAGGTGTTATTGATATTATGCCCAAAAATATAACAAAATTTTATTTTTTTGAAAATTTTATAGTTATTATTGTATTTCTTTTCTGATACTCATTTCACTACATGAAATTTATTTTTTCTCTACTTTTTAAACACTTTTATGTTATTTTATTTTTAAAATAAATTTGAAATTTTCAATTTTACTTTTCAACTTTCAGTGAAATTGAGTTTAGATTGGATAAAAAAATAAGTTAACTAAAAAATATTTTTATTGATTTGGTAATTAAAATATGAGGTAATAAAATAATGTTCTCTTATAAACATTTTTTTTTAAAAAAAAAAAAACATCTCTTTGTTTTCAAAATTATAAAAAGCTATTGGTAATATTATTATTCCAAAATTTTCTGAATTGATATTACAATTTTTAACCAGATTAATGTCAAATCTAAAACCTGGAAATTTTCAAAAACCTGGTAATTCCATTATCTGATCAATTGAAAATATTACTAAAAAGTCAAAAATCCACTCCCATTTTACAGACAAATAATACAATTACCGAGCAACTTATAACCATTCCAATTGGAGTATTGGTTAAATATTCCAAGTCCATCATTTTTAACTCTGAGAATTCTGAAATCTAAAATTTGTAAAATTAATAAAGAACACCACTGAAAATTGAAAAACAAATTTATTGTCATTTCTCCTTTAGATATATTCTGAATTTATGGGAAATAATCTTTATAAGAATTATTTTGTTGTTAAATTTATGAAATAAGAGTTTTATTTACTTTATATCTTTTTTTTAATAATTTTTTCAAAATTTTAAATTTCTATTGGGAATATAGAGGATTTATTTTTTACAAAATAATTTTCAAAATTTCATGTAAATTCGCAATAATCAAACACCTTTCTCAAATTAAAATGTTTTCAAATATTCTAAAATGATGAAAATGATTTTTATTTCAAAATTTGTAATCAAAAGTAGATTTTCATTTTCAGTCATGTTCTCAATTAATTTTACAAATTTTGGATTTTTTTGATTTCTGAATTCACCAAAGAGTTAAAATTAACAGATTCAGAATATTTAACCAATACTCCAATTGGAATGGTTATAAGTTGCTCGGTAATTGGATTATTTGTCTGTAAAATGGGAGTGGATTTTTGACTTTTTAGTAATATTTTCAATTGATCAGATAATGGAATTACCAGGTTTTTGAAAATTTCTGGGTTTTAGATTTGACTATTGTTATTAAAAAAAAAAAATAGTAAGGATATTTCTAAAGATTAGAATAAGATTACGTGGGTGTAACCTATAAAGAATTGACAAACGTTTCTGGATATAATTTTAATTTTTTTGTCTGAAAAGAATTTATCGGGTATATTATTAAATTTCAAATTTGGTCAAATTACACAATTGGTTCAATTGAATTTTTTCTTATTTTTGAAGGGTTTTTTGATTATTATTATTAGTAATTAAAGTCTGTAATGATTTTTTAATATTGCTATTGAGGTAAAATCAAAAAAATTTTTTTTGTGATTGGTAGTAATTTATTACTTTTATTTGTAGAAAATCCAAAATTTTGAAATCATCAAAACTAAATATTTTTAAAAATTTGATCGAACCCAATTTTAACCACCAAAGTTAAAGGTCAAATTTATTCCCTTGAAACAATTTGTTCAAAAGTCTAATTGTTCTTCTTAATTATTGTTTTTTTTCAAAATCCTTGCCAAAATTCTCTAACAAGCCATCCAAACCGACCTAAAAATATCTTAACCTACCCTAACATACCTTAACGTGCCTGTAAAGTACTTTTGAATATCTACAGCTAATATATTTCATATGAATTAACTATTTTGAAAAAAATGAGAATTTAATCAATTCCGAAATTTGACCAAATTTGAAAAATAATAATTTTCCTTAAAATGAACATTTTTTTCTTTTTTGCATCTTTTGGTTTCAAAAAATGCTTGTCAAATAACTTTAGTATTTACTTGATTCTTTGTTACTTGTCACCAATTTTAACTTTTAATCTTGATCAAATAATCAGGTTTAATTGTTCAAAGCGAAACAAGATCTCTCATAAAGAACTTATTTTTTCACTTTACAAAAATTAGTTTCTAATTGACAAAACTTCTATGTATTATAAAAAAAAATAAAAGAAAAAATAAAAAATAAAAAATAATATGAAAAAAATGAAAATAGAAAAGCAAGAAAGAATTAATTATTTAATTGTCTGATATGTTTAAAACTTTAGAATTCTTGAAAAATGAAATGAATTTCATGTATTTTTCACTAGGTATTTTATTTCCTGTGAACGAAATAGATTTTAATTTTGTAAATAATGTAAAAGGATTTTCAATTGTTGTTAAAAACTTTGAAGTTACGAGAAATAAGTTTCCATTTGAGAATGGGATTCTTTTCATTTTATTTCTACTGAAATCTATGATCTCTAGTTTGTCATGGAAAATTTCAAGGAATTCAAAGGGCAAATACAATAAATTGTTATTCGAAAAATATAAATTCTTGAGTTTATGTAGCAAGAGAACTTCCTTTGGGAAGATCTTAATCCTGTTACCCGAGAGATCAAGAGTTATTAGTGTTGCACTTAAATTCAAAAATATGTCTTCAGTGTTATAGAAGGTTTGGTTGGATAAAATGTGTTTTGGAACTAATTTCTGATCTTTATTGACATTAATTCCTTTCTTTATGTTAACCTTTTCAATTTCTTTAATTTTTTCACTTTCATCAATTACCTTGCTTTTTTTAATGTCCTGATTTAAATTTATATTTTGTAAGTCTAAATCAATTTTTTCCTTTTTAACACTTTTTTCCGTTTTAACAATTTTTTTCTTATTACTGCTATAAATATCGATCTTTTGTTTTTTTTTTTTTTTCCTTGAATTGGAATTTGTTTTATTTGTTTGATTGTTTTTTGTTTTTGATTGTTGTTTTTTTGTGTTTGTTTTCCTTGCAATTCTTAATCTAATTATCCCCTGTGCGCTTGTAAACTGGCGATATTCCTCGTCAGTGGTTTTGTACTCGTTTATGGTATTTTGTAAATTGTTATTACATAGCTTTAACTCTTTCAATTTTTTTGTATGCTGCAAAATCTTAGGAATTTTGCTTAATTTGTTTCCATTAAAATTCATCTCTTGGAAATTAATAGGGTAATTTTGAAACAAATATCCGTATTTTTTGCTGTCATCGAAATTTTGGACGTGATTGTTGGAGATATTAAAATATTTATTTTTCAATAATCGAGCATTTGTAAAATAGAACAATGGGAAGTGGCTGATTTTGTTTTGCTGTACTTCGAAAATAGTTAAACTTGTATGAATATTATTGCTAACATGTATATCGCTTATACAATTATTACGAATATTTAAATATCGGATATCCGGCCAGCTAGTCAGTACATTCTCGATCGGGAACTCCGTTAGTCTGTTACTGGAAATATTAAAGTGCCTCATTTTTTCATAATAAATGATCTCGTTTGGTATCTTCTCTAAAAGGTTATTTGAAAGATCAAGTGTTTCCAATTTCAATAGCCGACATAAAATTGGAGGCCAGACAGCCAATTTGGAATCAGAAATCAGCAATTTGATTAGTTTGTTATTGTGAGGCATCATTTCGTTATTCGTTAACGGCTCTATATAGTAAATGGATGTATTATTTAAATCAATCAGCTCGATTGATTCTGATAAAAATAATTCCACAGGCAAAGTTTTAATTGGGTTGTTATTCAAAACTAAATTTTTCAAATTCGGCAACCTAAAAATTACATCCGAGATCATGCTGAGACCACATGTGGACAATTCCAAGGTTTCCAAATTCTCAGGGTTCAGAAGATTATCGACAACTTGATCGGATAACTTTACATTTACACACCTTAAGGAAACAAATCTATCCTTGGCCATCCTTTGCAGTATTTTGTTGACATTGAATTGAAAGACAGATTCCAATGATAATGATTTTAATCCTTTTGAAAAAGAATAGTCCAAAGCTTTCATTAGTTTCATAAAATTCGTCTGGCTTGTGGAGTAATCATATTGGGTTTTCTTCTTTCGAGTCAGGGACAAGTTTTCTAAATCAGAAAATTCATCTGCGATCAGATGAGTACGGGAAAAGATATCGTCAAGCATGGTAATCGATCCTCGCGAATTGTTTTTGGAGATTTTCCAATCCATTAAAATATTTATTGATTGGAATTTAAACCCCGAGCTCCGACGATGGCTGCTTTTGTAAAAGTAATTTTTATGTGTATAAGAATCTCCGATCCATAAGTCACTCCAAAGACTTCGTTCACTTATAACTAGTTCGTTCCACCTTCGGCAGACACGAGATAACTTTTGGTAAAATTCGTTTGGGATATAATTGAAGATCTTCACAAGCAAATCTTCGGGTAGTGTTTCAATCGTGTTGACAACAATTAGAAAATCATCCAGGCCGTCAATAAAGTCCTGTGCGACCATAATCAAATTAAAAATCATTGGGCTGCCCTTCATCTCTCCCGCGTGTTCAGTAACCAATTCGAAGAGATCCTCAAATTCAGATTCTTGGATCTTCAGATTCTTTCCAGACAGATTCTCAATTTTGATCTCAGGGACTCTCTCAGGGTACGTTGAAAAGATTTTTAGTGACACCAAGATTTTCACAACAGCCTCATCCAATGTGTTGGCTTTCATCTTAATCAACAAGTTTAAAATTATGTCCTCTTTCTTTTCTTCGATCGTTGGTTGCAAAATTTCGATCCCTCCTTCGTAAATTGATTCTAAAACTTCGACTTCTTCAAAGATTTCGTTGGTCATTTTTTTTTTGTTTGTTTTTGTAAAAGAAGAGCCTACAAGAGAGAAAAAAAAATGATTCTGAATCATTTTTTTTTTGAAAAACAATTTAAAATAATTTAAGTGATGTTTGGAGACAATAGAAGAAATTTTTTGAAGATACCAAAAATTTCAAGAGATTTGAAGCAAGAGAAAAAGACAACAAAAATAATTTTTAATTCTGTTGATTTTGTTTTTGTCTTTGAAAAAGGAAAGTTTTTTATTTTTTGAGAAATCATTTTTATTCAAAAAAATCTGAGAAGATCTTCTCAAGAAAATACCAACCAGTTTATCAGATGAGCTAATACTCCAAATTACATCAAAGTTCACAGTTGGACTTGAATTTCAAAGAAAAAGAAGAACCAATTTCACGTTTTTTTTGTGCAAACACAACCCCATTGTTCGACTTGGAAAAAGAGAAAATCATTAAACAATTTCAATCAACGTACGATGTCAAATTAAATTTCCTCCTTGAACAAACAGCTCAACTGAAAAAGTTGAAAGATCTTGTGCTTTGTGATTTTAATTACTGACAAGACAGTGACAAATTCGTGCTAATTATGCTTTCCGAAAGCAGTAAAAATGAAGTAAAATCACTCTGGCGCATTTGTAAAAAATCCTACACACTTCTCTAAAAGCACACAAATCACAAACAACAATCTTTTGGAAATTGTGTTCAAACCACTTTTTTTTCCAAAACATTATTTTGTTTGCTTCATTCGATTACTATTTGAAGGTCAATTAGCATTTATCCGAAAAATTGTTTAAGGTTGATGGTCAAGAGAATAATATAAAAAGGGTTTTTGTTTGTGTCCCAAATCTAAATAAATCTATGTTTTCAAAGACACTAAAGAAGTAAAGATAAAACAATTTTTTAATTCAGCTTTTGATGTGTAAATGTTGAAAAAATTTTCACTTCTTTTTCATTTCCCCCCTTTTTCAAAGAAAGTTTTTAAATTACAATCTATTTCTGAGAAAACCCTTTTTAGTAAAATAGTAATAAGCAAAACAGATTCAAAATTGTTCCCATTATTTTGGCAAATATATGGTAGAACAAATTGTAAAATAGCCATTTTTTGCAAAGTATTATTATTACTATGATTTTCCAATTAAAAAATGAAAATTTTTGGTTCACATTCTACAATAGTTTTCTAATCTTTGAGAAATGAAAGAAAACCCAAAGATCTTTTCAATATCGTTTAGATATGATATTTTTAGACATTCAATAACACTTTTTTTGTGAACCCTTAGACAGAATTTTTACTATGATAGTTTGGTTGTAATAGTAATAATTAATATACATTTTAGGAAATTGATATAAAAATTTTCATTTATAAATTGGATAATAACAGCAGTTATTGCTTTTTTTTAAAAAAAATATCAAGTGGTGTATATCTAAAAAAGATAGAATCATTTTTGATATTTTTTGAATATATTTTTACCAGAAAAAAATAAGTGTGTTTATTGTTTTGATTTGGAAAAAATCTCCTTGTTATAATCTGAGTTTGTCCTGGAAGAATGAAAAAAATGAGATTGTTCGAAGTGACATAAGATGATATTGAGGAGTTCGAAGAACGACGATTAATATAATCTTCACACTAGAGTTATCTCATTATTTTGAGTCTGGAAGGAGAACCAAAACGAAGAATTATAAAAGGTGATTGTTGAACAAATGAAACAATATGAGATGCTATTTATTTTTAACTCGGGATCTAAATCGTCAAAACAAAAAACAAAAAAATAAATTTAACTAAAACAACTAATTTGTAATTTTTTAATGGTACTTTGAAGAACTTACTCTTCAAAGGATCTCATTCTCTCTAATGTGTTTTGTGAAAACATTGAAGTTAAATTTTTCCTTTTCATCATCGGTGACAAAACTTGGGTTACATTTTATAGAGATAAACTAGATCGTTCATCCATTCAAGAGAGATCTATCTATCCTTTTATTTTCCGTTTGTCAGCCAATTTTCGAAAACTATCAAACTTAAAAATCTTCATGCATCTATTGGTTCTTAACTGTGAAGTATTTTGAACATTCCTCTAAAATTTCTTGAATTGACATAGTTAAAAAAAATGTTTTTTTTTTTTCCTAAAATGATCATTTATTTTTTTCACCTTTCCAAAACCTCTTATAAATGGCTTCTTCTCTCCTTTTTTGGAAGAAAAAAGAGATCAAACAAAATTTTTTTTTTAAAAATGATATTGCTTGTTTTTGGAAAAGAGAAAAAAACAAAGTTTGTATATGGACATTATTTTCAATAAAGAAATGGAATTTATTCCTTTTCCAAACTTTCTCCAAATGATCAAGCACTTTTTTTTTAGTTTTTATTGAACAAGTATTTTGGTTCCTTGAGACCAAAATATGTATTCAATTGGTTTTAAATTGAGATATTCGCAAATCTCAGTGTTATCGATTAAACAACGTCGTAAATAAAAATTTCAAAGTACAGTTAAATAACTTTAAATAACAGATTTAATGACAAAATTATTGGTAAAATACATCTTAATTCACTTTGTTAGAATTGGAAATAAGAAGATCAGAAAATTCCCAAACTTTGCCTAATAATACAAGGAATTCTCAAAATCTTTCACAACAACTACAATGCTATCTTAAACTTTTCAGAGTTCTAATCTATTTCTTATCTGTAGTTATCTAAAATTATTTACTTAAATTTTCTCAAAGAAAAAGTTTATGTTTAAAAAAAAATAAATAGCATAAATATAAAATTTTAATTTCATAATCTGTATTACAATTAACTTTTTGGGAAAATGAGAAAAAATATAAAAAAAGGGAAATATGATTTTTAATCAAGAAATCATTAATAGTAACATAAAATGAGAAATAAGATAAAATAATAAATTGAAAAATAAATAATTCAAGATAAAATGGTGGACAAAGTAATAATAAAGGTTTGTTCAACACACTCTTTTGGCAATTATTTCTCTGATTCATCATTTTTTCAAAAATTTGTTTGAAAAAATCTACCTGATGAAGGTCTCTGAAAAACAATTTCATCGGATTTTCCATAATAAAAGGATTAGCTAAAATTGTTTTTGTCAATTTGATGGAGAATAAATACAGCTGTTTCAACTCAGGTCTGAAACCAACTCATTCATTGAATGGTTGGGAAACCTTCCAAGTCAATTTAAAATGTTTCCGGACCATTCAACGAATGAGTTGGTTTCAGACCTGAGTTGAAACGGCTGTAAATGAATTATTCTTTGTTGTTAATTTGCTTCTCTTTTTATTTGATTTTACTTTTCGATTTTGGATGTTCTATTATGGGTTTCCCAATTTTAAATGTGTTAGTTTTTTTTTTTTTCTGTTTCTCTTTATTTTCCAAAAAGTTCAAATTTCCCTTATGGGACTAGTCTCTATTATTTTTTTTTGACCAATTTCTAAAGAAGGGTTCCTTATCTCGAAATATGTACCATATTAAAAATAAACAGGTTTTTTCAAATCAAAGTAATTAACAAAATATTTTAAAAGTCTCTATTAAATTTAGGTAAAAAAATTTAATAGTGATTAGTCCCTTAAATTTTAAAACAAGACTACCATTAGTAGTCCTTGACAAGAGTTTCTTCGAAAAGGATGAACTATTTAGCTGACTATTATAATTTCAATTATGTCCGTTTAAAATGAAAGTATTACTTATCTAACACTGAACAAAGGGTACAACCTAGGATCAGTGAAAATCGTCATTTAATTCTTTAGTTTTTCAATTGAATATTTCAGAATGATTTTGTATCAAAAATTAGATTACGTTTTTAAATTTAAAACTTTTAATAACTGAACTCTATTAATATGTTTCAAAGTAATGATTTTTAAATAAATATATTTCTTGGAAAAAAACTAGGTGAAAATTCTTTTAAAAGAGAAATGCCTTCTTGCCTCAAAGTTTGACCATTAAATTACTAAAGTTAAAAAAACACAATTAAAGATTGAATGGTAATTATATAATTAATAGAAGTATAATTTTTCCACTTGTTTTGAAAAAACAATCTCTGATAAAAAGAAAAATTTTAAAAAAATAATTAAGCTTTCATAACGTTTGTATTAACAAAACAAGTGATCTTTTTCACGAGACTTTTAAGTCAAAGTTGAGAGACGACTCGCAAAATACAGAATTCGAATCATTTTTTAATAATTACTTTTTTTTTTTTTGGGACGAACTTTCCTCTAGATTACAATATTAGGATGCGTTTTGTGTTCACAAATCCAATTTCTGTAATCACAATATTTGTCTTTCTATTTACAACGTGTAGGTGCTGTAAAGTGTGCCCTGCTGGAACAATTTCAAACTCGGTGAATTGCTCATTTTGTCCAGCTGGATTTTGTCCTGACACAAAGGAATGTGTCCCGTGCCATGACGGCTATTACTCTTCTTCAAATAGAAGTGTCTGCATTCCCTGTGGCCCCGGCTTTGAGAATAATTTTGACAAAAGCTGTTGTATTGAATGCCAATTGGGCTTTTACAATAATAAGTTGGGATCGCTCTGTAAGTCTTGTTCAAAGGGAACATACGCTTACGAGATTGGAATGACTTCTTGTGTTAATTGCCCATTCGGAGCGTACCAGTCCCTGATGTCACAAAGCAAATGTATTAATTGTGGGAAGGGCAAATATACAAAATCAGAAAAGTCCACTTCAGTTGCCCAGTGTCTTGATTGCCCAGCAGGCACATACTGTGATCAGGATCGCACTGAAAATCCAAAAATTTGTCCAGAAAATTACAAGTGCTCCTCAAGGTGCACTACTCCTGTAAAGTGTGCTGTTTTAACAAAGTCAAAGAAGGGCCAAGATGTATTTGCCTTTGTTTTTTTTTTCATAATTTTTCTTTTGAATTTCCCGAATCCTTTTTTTTTTGTTTTTTATTTTTAACTTTTTTCAAACATTTATTGTTGATCCTTTTTTCATTATTTTTCAAAAAAAAAAAAAATCACAAACAATTAAATACTGATAGAGTTGTACAGTATCTTCAGAGTTTTACTTAGTTTTATTTGGGGTCATTGCATTTATAATTTTGGCGACGATATCTGGTATCCTGACAAAACGCAGGAATGATAGAATCAATAAACAAAAAATTAACAGGCCAGAATTAATTGAATATAATTCCGATCTTTCTTCTCTCCAAGAAAAGGACCAACTGGTACCCAAACCAAAGCCAAAAGAAAATGTCTATTCTGGGTTCTAATCAATTTCTTTGTTTTATTTTACAATTTGTCAATAAATTTTTTTAAATTCTTACTCTTGACCGGCTTTGATCGTGTATTTATAATTTATAATACATTGCTTTTTGTAATTAAATTTTCGTTTGAATTTACAATTGTTTTTAATTCTTTGGAAACAAAGAATTTTTATCTATAAGGTTACAGTCATTTCTAGAGATTTTATACAAACCGTGAATAACGGGTTATTCTTAAAAAATGATCATGTGGAAGTGCGTTTCTTTTGGCTCAAAAAAAGAAAAGAAAATATCAAAAAGATTTAAAGATCTCAAGGGAAAAAATTCAACGAGCTAAAAAAAACAATCCATAGGATCTCAAACACAAAAATTAAATGATTTCAATACTGAAAATGAAAACAAATCAATCTTTTTCTTGCTTTATATGTCCAAATGCTGGAATTTATTCTATTGAAGCCCAAACCATGTTCTTTCAGTGCGATATTGATTCAATTCTATTTAATTCAATTTGTGATTATTTATCACTCTTTATATTTATCATGTGATAATTTTGTTTGTTTCTGATCGTTAAGGCAATTCATTTCAAAAAAGAATAAAAATGAAAATAAAAATTTTTTAGATCTCAAAAAATGCTCAACTATCAACCTTGTGAAACTGACAGACTTGCAATCGGAGCTATATATTTAAAAATAGAAAAATTTTTGAGAATTCAATGTTTTTCGACTGAAATGAAAAAAAAAAAAAACAAGATTTTAATCCCCAAACTGGATAAAGCCATTTATTCAAAAAATTTTTTATTATTTTTCTACTTATTTTCAACTGATCAATAAAGATATTTGAATCTGAAATAACTCAAACAAAATTAATACCTAGCGTTTAAATCTTAAAGCCAATTTCACAATAATGGAAAAATATTTCAAAAAATCCAGAAAAAGTGATTTTTAATAAAGTTTGCAATTAAAATCAAATTTGGAAAAATTGAAGATGCTAAAATTTTTGATTTTATTTGTTTTTTTGAATTGTATTCCAATTCAAAATAATCAATCTTAATTTTTGGACTTGATTATTGTTTTTAAAATGAACTAAAAAAGAATTAAAAAAAAAACTGAAAAATGATAACTTTTACGAATGTTTAACAATTAAAATCGTTTTAGCATTTTTTTTCCATTGTGGATTTCTTTTCTGGAATAGTAATGTAAAATTTCAAATTAATAAAATTTAAATTTTTTTTTTCATAAATTCGGGAATAGTAAAGTACACTCTAGATGAAATTATAATTAAATTTCCTTTTCAGAAATGTAAGCTTAAAATCATAGATTTCACAATTATTAATTAATGAAAATACTTTTGAAACTGTCTTGGTTTACAATTAACGAATTAAGATAAGATTATTTTAATTTATTTTTGAAAAATTAATCTATTTTTATAATAAAAAGGACATATCCATAAAAAATGATCAATATTTTCTAATTTCCTTCTGTTTATACTTTGAACATAAAGCACAAAATTCATTTGAATTTTTATTAATTACAAAGTAATATCTATTTAAGCAGTTAGTGAATGTTCTGAATTTTAGAATTGTTAAACTTGATGGATAGCTTAAAATTTTCTTTGAGTTGTAAATAAAGAATTTTGATTTTTTTATTATCATACCTTATTTTTATATGGTGAGTAGAAGGCTTATTAGAATACCCAATTTTTTTTTTTATTCTTTAAGAAACTACTAAAAACAGAATTCCTTTTCTTGAGATTCTAAAGAATAGAGAAAAATCTTTGATTTTACCCAATTCTTTTGAATCCAGGAAAACCGTTAGGGGTTTTTCTTGAAGTTTTCTGTTTTATGTGTTAAGTGTTCGAGGTTTTTTTGAGGTTTTCTATTTAATTTGTGAAATCTATTGATTTGCATTAGGTTTTTTTCAATTTTCTATTTATTTGGAAAATCAATAGATTTTGGAAATAAAATAGAAAACCTCAAAAAAACCTAAAACATTTCACAAAAAAACAGAAAACTCAAAAAAACCTAACGAAAATCAATAGATTTCCAAATAAACTTTAAACCTAAAAAACATCCATTCAGATTTTTTTAAAATAAGAAATAAAAATAAAGAGAAATAAAGACATTTTACTCCATTTTCTCAAATTAAAAAAAATATAATGACAATTTTCCAAAATTTTAAAGAAATGTTTAAAATTTATCATTTTAGCTGACTTTACAATTAAGGGAAACTGAATATCATTTTATTTTATTCTAAGAAATTTTTTATTATATGTGTACTTATTTATTTCTTTTTTAGTTCAATTAATGGCCAAAATTCCATTTGATTTTATTTTTTGTTCTTTGATTGGATTGAATTCATTTTACTAAATAAGAACGAGATAACTTTTTTGATTACTTTTTTAAATTACTTTTTTTTTTGTTTTACTGAAACTCTCATATTTTCAATTTTTAATTTTGTTTTATCAATAAGAATGGTACGTTTCATTTTATTTTACATATTTTTGTAATATATGAATTAGTTTAAGAATTCAAATATTTTTTTTTTTTGATATTACAAAGTTTATTCACTTGATTTAAAAATTACCAACGAAACGGAAAAAAATAATTTGATAGAAAAAAAAATTAATAATATATAGAACCAATAAATTCCAAATTTCTTAACTATTTAACTTAAAAGGGCTGTCATTTGATATATTTTATAATTATGGATATTTCTGATTTTTAATCGAGATTAGTTTAAATAATAATCAAAAATTGTAATAATTAAAAGATTCTTATTATTCGACAACGGCCACTTGAAGTTATAATCCACAAAAAGGAAACATACAACAAATTTGAAAAAAAAAATCAATAAAATAATAGTTATTTTCGTATTATTTAAATTTTAAAAAGAGTTTTTTCTCTATATTTTCAATTTGTCATAATTAATGATTTAAATTTGGAAATATATATATATATATATAATGTTTTAATTTACCATTTATTTTATTCTTTATGATGTTAAATATAAATAGTACACATTCTTAATATTATTTTTTTTAAAATCAAAAAAACAAAAGAAAATTATTAAATAAAAAACACCTTTCTTATCTGAAGTAGCATAAAAATGGAATTACAGCCCTGGAAAAGATTGACCTGAAGATATAAACTTTTTTCAGTCAAAGAGGAACAACTTTATTGAATAAATAGAACATATTCTCTGAGTTTAATACATTTTTCTTCTCAAAATGAATTTTAAATTTTTAAATCTGAATATTTTTTCTCATTTTGTTATTTTTTTTTCTTTTTTTTAAAAAAGTTTATTTGAAATATGAAAAAAAAATCCTTCTAAACTCAAAATTAACATACTGAAAATTGGGGATTTTTATTTTAATTTTTTAATGAATATGTTTACAATTAAAAAAATTTTTTGTCAAAAATTTTAATTTTCCAAAGAAATTGAGGTATTTTGCACGAAATGTTCAGGAGAAAGATACCAAAAAAAATTTTTTTAACATTTTTTTTTTCTGAATTTAAGAGTTGTTTGGGTATTTCTATTATGAATCTCAGCTCTAACTCAAGTTTATTATTTGACTTATTTCTAAACAATTGTAGTTTGATTGAAACTGAAAAAAAATAAATTTTTCATATTTGAATGGGATCTTTGGCTGAAATATAGTTTATTAGATATGTTAAAGAATATTCTACTAATTTTTCACATTATAGTTAAATATAATTATTTCGAAAACAATTGACATTATTAACCTTTTATCCTTTAATTACTTTAAAAAAGAATTTCAAAAATTAACTATAAACCCCATTTCAAATTTTTTAACATGCCAAGAAACAAAATTTGAAAAAAAAAAAAATCTAATTTAATAAATCCAAGAAGAAATGCCAAATTAGAATCATTCGATAATTGAAACCTTAACAATTATTTATAAATTATCAATACTAACAAAACAAAAAAAATCAATAATTATCAATACTAAAAAATTAAGGGTGTGTTAAAAATTTTAGAAGAGAGCAAAACCAAAAAATGTATTGATAAAATTGTTTAAATTTTATAAAAAATATTATTCGATCAAATTGTTAGAGACTAACATTAACTAATTTTATTTGAGTTCTTCTATTTGAAGAACTCAAATAAACCCAATACCAGTCAATCAAAAATAATTATTTCTTAGAACAAAACAGGTTACATAATTCAAAAAATAATATGAAAACAAAAAACTCAAAGATACAAAAATTACATTTATATTTTACAAAAATGAAAATTATCTCCAATTTGAATGTAAATTATATTCTTGTAATTCTTTGAACTGTTTTATCTGGGTGGAAAATTTTGAATTTTGGTTTATAATTAAAAAAAAAAAAAAATCAAAAAAATAAAGTAATTTAAATTAATAATCAAAGCTTACTTATTGATAAAATTTATTAATTATTTTTATTTATATCATTATTATTATTATGATTAATATTTGTTATTATAATTGCGATATTTTTTAATTTGAATGTAATTTTCATCTTATAGTTTTTCATCTTCTTCAGAATTACTAGAAAGAGATGAATATGATTCTACTTCATCTGCTAAAGCTGCCCAATCTGAACCCGATTTTAATTCCTGCGCTTCCTCTGTGGTAAACCCTAAAGTTTCAATTTTTGTTGAAGTTGGCCAAAGGATATATATCATAAATGTATACGCGAAAAAATCCAAAATTAAAATACAACTAGTTGTAAACTATTAAATCATATTAAGAAATAAATATTAATGTATTTATCAAAAAAAAAAAAAAAAAAAATTTATGTCTATTTCGTTTTATAAGCCCTCTTAATTAATGATAAAAAAGAAAAGAAAAAGTAAACGGTTTTATGATATTAAAATTGTTTAAACCAGTATTTTTTTTTCTTTTTAGAAAATTAAGGAGATCAACCAAACTTTGAAAAAAGTATTTAGTTTCTGTGATTACACCAATTGAAAAAGAAATTGTGGTCACTTAAAAGTATAGAGAAGAAAAATTATTAAATCAAAACAAAAAATTTATCTACTTTTTTAAAAAATTGTTTTAACTTTTATTCATTGAAAGTTCAGTAATAAAAAATTCTATGATGCTCATTTCAAAAATTGTGACTCACTTTTTTTAATTTTTGATTTTTTTTTTTTTTTTTCATTTTTAAAATATCATTTTTTTATATATTCAGAACGTTTTAAAAGTGAATTAAATTGATCAGATTTAATTATTAATTGTTCTTGAATACTAAAGGATAATTTTTTTTTTTTCAATTTGTTATTTCAGGTGAGTTACAATTTTTAAAATAGAGTTTAGTTTAAAGATGAATCATTTAATATAACAAAAAACTTTTTTTTTGTTATTTTGAAAATTATCAGGAGTGTCATGTATTAAAATTAAAATTTGACTTTTGAAAAAAAGAAAAAAACCGTCAAAATATAATGTTCTAAATTATTTTTCACAAGTTTTTATCAAGAATCAACGATTGATAATAATATGAATATTTTTGTTTATCCAAACTATCTTATTCAAAAAATATATTATAGTTAGTGAAAACAATACTGACATTCAAAAAATCCCAGACAAGATTTTTAATTGTGAATATTAGGAAAATTGTTGTGTAATTTCAAATAATTTCAATCAAATCCTTTTTATAAATAATCAATTTTTTTATGAACCTAATAATAAACCTACCTAAAGTTCATTAAAGTAAGGTATTTATAGAATACTCAAGTAATTGTTTGATAGCATGTGTAGATCTTCTTTTTTGGAAAAACAATTGAGTTATTTATGAGGGTTTGGAAAATGATAATTTATATTCTTGTTTTTTGATTGACTAGATGGTGTTTTGAACAAGTGTGATTTCATCAATCATCATTCTAATAAGTGGGAGGGGTTACAATTTACAATTGTTTTTTTCTCTAAAATAAAAGATTTAATTTTAAATAACAGCAATTACACATCAATTCTACTAATATCCACAATTAAAAATCTTGTTAGGGATTTTTTGAATGTCAGTATTGTTTTCACTAACTTACTTAATTAAATTTTGTGAAAAAAATTCAAATTTAATTTCAAAATGGCATTTTAAAATTAAACAAAAAATGAAAAATCAATTGCAATTTCTACAAACAACCATTTTCGAGAGAAAGATGAGAAATCTTTTGTCTCGATTTATTCTGAATTTTTTTTTTTTCAAGTTAAAAAGAAAAGTAGTTGTATATTTATATAAATTGTTAAAAATCCATAATAAAAAAAAAATAAAAAAATTTTCAACTTACAATTTCACGATAAATATCTGGAAGAGCAAAGCTAATAAATACAAAAATTGGTACTAAAATAAACCAAAGACCATAAAAAAATCCAACTTTTTTAAAAAAAGTTTTTTTTTCTGTTTTTTTTGTTCTTGAATATGATTTTATAATACAAACACAAAAGAGAATACAAATAAAAATTCTAAATATTAATAATAATAATCCTGGTACTGCTTCAAATGCGATATATTGTGTTCCATAATCCATAACCATATATGCAGCAATAATTAAAATAACATAAAGTAATAAAATAATTAGACTTCCTGAAAATAAGGTTTTTTTATGAGGAATAACTTTAAGAGTAATTGTCCAGCCAAAAGCTAGTAATATCAACAATAAATAAAGTCCAATTTCAGCAATTATATCAATAACTATTTTATTTTTTGTATTTTTTTTTTTTTAATTCAGAAACATATTGAGTTTTATTCAAAATTATATTACCCAATTAACCGAAATGATGTTTTTATAGGTAAATAAAATAATTATCTTGACCATCAAAAACTTTTAAATTTTTCAAAAAGTATTAAATAATTAATTAATCAAAGAAAAAAAAAAACATTATAAAACAATATTGTAAATATTGTTATTATGGTTAATACTTTACTTTATCTTTAAGAGCCTTATTTATTTATTTATTTATTATTTATTTTTAATTGAATAGTTTTAAAAATAAATCACTTCAAAAAAGTAAATAAACAATATTTTTCAACAAGAATTAATTAAAAATGTAAACACGCAATCACAAAACTCTCTTCTCACCCAATTTTTTTTTACTTTGATAAAAATAAAATTATAAATATTTTCAAAAATTAGATCAAACAAATTTTTTTCAATAGTTGGGTATTACGGTTAAATAGTGTTTGGTTGCTTATCTTTTTAAAAGGAATTTAATCTTCAAAATAATCAAAAATATTTGTCAAAAACGTTGATTTACTTTATAATGTTAATGGAATTAGTAGTAAGGGTTTTGTCCTAGTATTCTTCTAAAATTCAATTTTTTGATTTTTTGGATCAGAATCATTTTTTCTAATTTTTCAAATTTTGTTTTTTTTTTTCTTTTTCTTTTTTTTTTGTTTTTTCGAAATTTACTTTATTTTTCATTTTCTTAATTTTTCTTTTCTTTCTTTTTCTACTGAATTTTCTTTATTTTCGATTTACTTAATTTTTTGATATTTTTTTTTTTTTTTGATCAACAATTAGAAAAAAAAAAAAAAGAGATCTTTGAAAATACAGATAATCATTTATAAAATTGAGACAAATTAATCTCTTTTAAAAGTATTTATAAAAAAAAAAAATCTTCTTATTAAACTTTTTTCAGTGAAAGTTCAGTAATCAAAAATTTGTAATGTTCATTTCAAAAATTGTTTGTTACTTTTTTTTTATTTTTTTTGATTTTAATCTAATTTTTTAAATCTCTGAATTTTATGTGTTTGTAATAATTCAAAAGTGAATTATTAATGATATTTAATAATTTAACTCAATTTCACTCAAAAGTGCCTGAGCTAAAAATGAAATCTTCAAAATTTTTTTAAGAATTGGCCAATATAAGATTGTTTTGAAATAAGAGAAATAATAAATTTCAGATTAGAGTTGATATCAATACTTTAAAGAAATACCTTGAAATCAACTAAAAATTTTGAAAAAAAAAAAAAAAATAAAAAAAAATTTTGGGGACACTTTTATTGGATGAGCCTTACAAAATTTCACAATTTCTTTAGGAAATTAAATTTTTAATAATAAGCTTTTTGAAAAGTAAATATCTGAACTGTAAAAGAACTTACAAAGCCTCAATTTTCTTAATGTTAATTTGGAGTTTCCAAACATTTTTTTTTCTTATTTGATTTAAATAAAAAAAGAATAAACAACATATTGTAGTAAAAATTAACCGTGCAAAAAAAAAAAAATTAAGTCATGTTTCAAAATAAAAAAGTGTGTTTTGTTGTTATAGAAGACCTATATCTCGTCCGATCAAAGAAACTGATAATAAACCCTAAATAAATATGGTATTTTTTTCTTAAAGTTCTATTATTTAAAAATAAATTCTAAAAATAAAGGATAAATTGCAAAATTTATCTCCAAAAATCGAGTTAATTTTTGAAGAAAATTTTTATCTCAAAAAAATAAAAAAATTTCAAAAAAATTGAGAATAATATTAAAAATTTTCAAAAAATTGCATTCCTGCATAATTTAAATTTTTACTGAAAATATCCAGATCTTTGCTTTCAAAAATGATTCGTTTTTAGGTATACTATTTAGTAGCCGACTGGATTTTATCTTGTAACAAGAAGAAAAGAAAACACAGATTTTATTTTGAAACACGAAATATAGTCGTTCTGTACGCATTATTTTGATCACTGTAGAACAGAAAAAAAGAAAAAAAAAATAAGAAAATGAAAAAAGAAAAAGAAAAATTCAAAAAAAAAAAGATAAAAGATTCTGAATTCAAAAAAATGATCATGAACTAAAAATTAAAAATTTATTTTGAGAAGGATATTGGATTAAACTCATTGAATTTGTTCTATTTATTCAATAAAACTGGAAATTTTGACTTAAAAAAAGAGTTTACAATTATATCAAAATCTTATAAGGTGTCGATATTTTGTGTATTTTTTTTTATTTTTCTTATTAATAAATTGAAAATTTGTTTATTTTTCCATGTATTTTTTTTATGCTTCCTTTTTCTTTAAAAAAAGAATTTTTTCCTCTTTCTCCATTAATGTTTGGATTTATCAGCCATTTTTTAATTGAAAAAATAACAAATTTAGTACATCATGTTCAAATGTTTGCAGATGATTTAATTTTAATAATGGAAGGACCAATTTCAGAAATTGATAAAAAATTAATATTAATTTTTAAAATTATTCAAGGATTTGGAATGAACCCAAATAAAGATAAAACTTTAAAATCAAACCAATTATCGGAAATAAAGTATTTAGGAATTTGGCTTGAAAAAGAGAAACATTTAAAAAAAAACTTTAAAAAAGTAAAAGCAAATTTTAAAAAAATCAAGATGATTTTTAACCAACAACAATTAGCCAATGGAGTAAAATTACAAATGTTTAAATCGATATGTATTAGCCAATTATTTTATGTATTAGTTATTTTCAATCTAACCCAAAATGATTTCAACTCGATAGATGTTTGGATAAATAAAAAAGTAACAAATTTTTTAAAAATTAATCCACACTCTCCCAGAATAATTTATAAAACCGAAGCAAAAATAGACCAAGTAAGAATTTAGATCTATAAAAGAAGATTTAAACTCAAAAATAAATTAGAAAATCTTGGTTTCGAACACATATCAAAAAAATTAAAATTTTCCAAAAAAAAAAGATAATGAAAATATTAATTGGAAAGCGGAAAATCTAAAATTGTTAAATGCAAATCTTAATCAATTTAGAGAAAACTTAATAATAAATAGTACTGGCTGGAAAGGTCAAGAATATTTAAAAATTATTAGATACAATAACAATATAAACAAACAACAAAAATATTTAAAATGGAAGGGCTCTACTTCCATCTTAAAACCAAGAAATTTCACAAATTATCTAAATAGATATTCTTATGTTTATGATAAGAATAAAACAAAAACAAAAAAATGCAACTTATGCAAAAATTATTTAAACCTAGATACAGATGAAGATATCGATCATTTTTTATGGGACTGCCCATTCTATAAAGAAAATCGAATAATTTGGATTAAAAACTAATTCAAATCAACAAAAATAATAAGAATAATATCTTTGATATTATTCGAAACAAAGATTCATTATTTATCTTGTAATTAGTTAATGAAAAAGAGAATTATGATTGTTTATTGAGATTTCTAAACAAAAATTTAGAAATTAAAGCTTTAAGAGGAAATTGATTTCCTCCCTTCAAAATAAAAAAAAAAAAAAGAATTTTTTTTTGTTTCATTAATTCAAAAGTTGTTAAAAAATAATAATTGATGAGGTGGTTCTAATTTGGTAGGCAAAATAGTGAAAAAGAGAAATTGTTATGATAATTTAACTTCTCGGATACAAATTATTTTGTACTTGTATTAATTTATTGTTATACGTAAACACAATCTTGTATTGGGATCAACTTCTGAGGAGTACTACATTACATTAGCGGGTTGATATGATGATGATGATGATTTTGAAAAATTCGATATAATTAACATAAAAGGAAACAATCAAGAGTCCATTAAACACTCTGAGTGCGAAAAAAAAAACTTGTATTTGAAGTTGTTGCTTTTTTTTTATTTATTTAATCTCTTTTATTTCAGAAAACTAAATTGAGTATAAAATACTTCTAATGACTGTAATTAAAAGGTTCTTTTGACGACTCTTTGAATTAGGAATCACAAATTTGGTTACTTCAAAACCCTCTCTTTAACAGATTAAGAGCTCTTGAGTACTTAACCCTTACGAATAAATCCGAATCTTCTTTATTTCTTGTTTTTTTTTCTCTTTCTCTTATTATTCTTCTAAAATCGAATTGTTTCTTTCCATTTTTTAAATAAAAGCTTTTATATGAGTTATAATATTTCCTACGTTATAGCTAGGATAAAACTCTCTCAATATATTTTTGGTTTCAGAAGGTGCCGAAGAGTGCCGTCAAGAGCCTACCTTTTTCAGAATTCAAAAAAATGGAGTAAAATCAAAGATTGTTCTGATTCTTTTAAATTAAAAAAAAAAACCTAAAGGTAAATAGAAGGTTATTTTGTTGAATCGCCTCTCTTCAATCATAATAATAATAAATTGAAAAAATTTTTATAAGTCTATTTTAAATTAATTAATAATCACCATATGTTTTGAACAGGTAATTTAAATGTTTTTTTACAAAGTATAGTAGTGAAGAAAATACCGAACTTGAAAAAAATCCCTGACAAGATTTTTAAGTGTGAATATTAGGAAAATTGTTGAATAATTTCTTTTTTTTAAGAATCAAACTTTCAAAATTATAACTCACCCACTTATTAGAATGATGATTAATGAAATTAAACTTTTTCAAAACATCATTCATTCAATCAAAAAACAAGAAGAAAAATTATCATTTTCCAAATTCTAGCAAACCCCATATATAAAACTCGATTTTCTTTCAAAAAAAGTTGATCAGCTTATATTATCAAAGAAATACTTGAGTATTCTATAGATACCCCACTTTAATGAACTTTATGTAGGTTTATTACTTTGGTTCAATAAAAATTTGGTTATTTATAAAAAGTATTTGATTTAGAATATTTGCAATTACACAACAATTTTCCTAATATTCACAATTAAAAATCTTGTCAGGGATTTTTTTCATGTTCGGTATTTTTTTAACTACTATATATTATATATATTACACCTTTTCCAAAATTATTTTTTTAATAAAGTTAATTTTTTGTTAAAATTTTTATGTATTTAAACAATGGGGATTAAATTTAAATAATATAACTTATGCTGTCCTAATTTTTGTAATCGGGCTCTTACAAGTTTTGATTAGCTAATGAAAAAAATAAATAAATTTATTGTTTAAAGTTTGGACAGAACAAACCAAGTTAGTAATTGCGTAATTTTGGCGAATTTGACCTTCCTAAATTAACAAAATTCTTTTAAATGATTCTCTAGATTTGTTTTTGAAAGATAAAATTTTTCGAAATTGTTATTGTAAGATGGAATTTTTAAATTTTTATGCTTTTTTTTTTTTTTCTTTTTTTTGTAACCATTTATTTTGAATCATAAATTTTTATCAAAAAAAATATTATCAGTATTTTATCATAAGTTTAAATTAAAATTATTAAAGATTGAAGATTGGTAACTCAAAAATCCAAGGAAACAAATTATCAAACATTTTTTTAATACATAAAAAAAAACTCTAAATTTTGGATTGTAAACAGCCTTGGCAAAAACAGTTTAACAGTTTTTTTTAATTCTATTTACAACATGTTTTCAACATTATCTATTCCAATTCATCAGATCTTACTAGTAAATAAATGGTTCCACTTTACTTAAAATTTTGAAATGTATTGTTTTAAAAAAATTATGTTTTACAAATATTTATAAATTTATTAATCAAAAGAAATTTTTTCATTTTTGTTATTATCTTTTATGAATCAATTAACTTTTAAATTGCTTTCTTCTAGATTAAAAATAAAAATGTATCAAAAAAATATACTTGAAAATTTAATTCAGAAAAATATTTGTTCAACAAAAAAATAATTTTTACTAATTTTTGGTTTGTTGATAACATATTAAAATAAATAAATAAAATAAAAAAAAAAAGAGAATATTACCTGAACCAAAAATAAATAACCCACTAGATCCAATTCCATTTCGGGCAAAAGATCCAAAATGTATCAAAGACATCAATAATCCACCAGTTCGGAGAATAATTAAATATAAAAAGAATCTAAATATCTATAAAAAGAATCGATTTAGTTAGGGTTGATTATAAAATGGATTTTAGAAAAAATGTAAAATAAAAAACAAAGAAAATTGAATAAAAAAAAAATGTTAAATTTAATATTTAATTATCTAATCTTTTTTTTTTAATTCATTAAACCTTTTAGAAATTAATTAAAAAAAACTTTCAAAATTAACTACTGTGTTGAGTCTAGACGTACTTTGAATTTGGAGCGACAAATTTAGTCAATTCAAAATTCCCTTTTTAACAGATTAAATGCTTTTTTCGAACACTCAACCCTTAACAATAAATCCAGAACTTGAAAAATTAAGACATCGATTTTTACTCAGTGCGCTTAATTAAACAACAAAAAAAAAGAAAAAAAATAGTTGAAAATGATAGATCTCATTAATTTCAAGTCTCAAATTCTTTAAAATGGTTAGGTTATGAGATCTATAGTTTAAATAAATGAATTTTGTATGTGAATTGAAAAAAGTTATCATTTACAATTCTTATTTACCATTCCGAAAAAAATTGTCAAATCGATTTTAATTGGAAAACCTTTGTGAAAAGGAAAATTTTTCAAATAATTTTTTAACTTATTGTCCTGATCAATGAAGACATATGAAATTGAAATTCCCCAAACTTGATTAGTACCTATTGTTAAAATCTTAAAGCCAATTTCACATGAAGGAAAAAGCATAGAATCAAAAAATCCAAAAAATTCACTTTTACTACACTACAAGGAAAATTTAAACACCAAAAATTAAAGTTAGCCAAAACTATACATTGGATTTAAGTTATACTTATTTTATAAATTATTTTTTCAAAGTTATCATACTTTTATGTAATAAAAATTGGATAGCTTTTAAACTCTTGAAAATCTGAATACCCCCCTTTTCAAAAATACCGACTTTTGAAAAAAACACCTATTTTCAGGGTATTTTTTTATTGGAAAAAGTTGAAATGAATTAATTTTTGATTGAACATTAAGATTGAAAAAAGAATATATGTTAAAGCAATTTGCAGAAAACAATCGGGAATGTATATAAAAACTCAAACATGGATAAAAATAAAATGATAAAAAATATTCCAAAAACAGATAAAAAATCAGATTTTCAATTTAATTTAGCGATATCTTTTGATTGAAATATTTTGTGCTATTTTCAAATTGAAAAATATGTTTCCTTTTTGACTATTAAAAAAATACTTGAAAATTATCTCTCTACTAAGTCAATTAAAAAATTCAAAAATTTTACAATTAAAAATGAAAAAAATATTACTGAAAAAATTTCATTTTTTTTTCAATTCCTATTAATATCTATTAAAGTTGTAAACCTCATTGAAAATTGTTATATATAATAATGTTTATTATATGAGTGTATTTCAAAAATACAAAATTTGTAGATTTTTTTTTGAAAAAAATTTTCCTTGTAGTGTAGTGTAATGTTTACAATTAAAACTCAAATTTGGGAAAATTGAGAACATGCTTATATTTTGGTTTTATTTGATGTTTTGGATTGTATTCTGTTCCAAAAATCAATCTAATTTTTGGACTTGGTTCTTGTTTTTAAATATAGGAAAAAAGGCATTAAAAAAATTTGAAAATGAGAATATTTACAACCGTTTTACCATTAAAACCGATTTAACTATTTTTTTTTGAGTACAGTTAGTTGAAAAATGAATCAAAAAAAATAATTATTATAAAAATAAAAAAGAATATTTACCGTCTGAAACTCTTTCATTCTATGTAATTTTACTGACAGAAAAATTTGAACAAAAGTAATGATCAGAAAGAAAATAAAAAAAACAATTTCAAGAGCCAAAATTCCTTTTACATTAAATAAAAAAGAATATAAATAAAGAATTTTGAATATCAAAACAATTAAGAAAAGGTTTAGTATATTTGGAAATTGTAAATTGGGAAATATCAAAAGGAAATAGGAAATTGGAAGGTTGTCAAACGAAGTTATGACTTACCTTGTTGATCACAACTAAATTCTTGCATCAATTTGCTCGACATTGGATTCCAAATATGCACTTGCATGCTCTCAATTGTAATTGAGTCTGAATTACAATCTGAAAGAGAAAAATACCACATATGTGATTCTTTGGTATCATAAAATTTTTCAAAGCTTAATACTCGATTGTGAACATTTCTATTGGTTTTAGCTTTATTGTTTTTTTGAACACAACTATCTTTGTTCGAGATTGAATCCCAAGATCCTTTTTGATCATCATAACAGGAAAGTATTAATGGATTTTTTGTTTCAACAACCCAACTAATATTACCATAACCTTCAGGTTTAAAAGAATTATCCCAATAAGAAGAAAAAAAATAATAGGAATATATTAAATAATTATTAATAAAGGGTGGTTTTGCTTTGTTTTTGTGCTTGAAGATAGCAAAAAAAAACAAAGAAAACTAGTGTGTTAAGATTATAGCTTGGTTTTTAATTTGGTGTTCATGAACCAAAGTATGTCTTTTGTTTTTTGATTTTTCATTTCTGATTGTGTTTTTTGATTTTGTTGTGGAAAGAATTGGAAAGGAAGAAAGTAATTACTTTGACTACTTTTATCGAAACAAAATCTTGTAAAAAAATCCCAGTTAGTAGATCGTTTCCATGACCCTTCCAAACGGAGTGCTGTTGATGGGTTTGAAATCAGTAAAATTAAAAGAATTATGCTTAGGAACTTTAAAGATTTATGCATGATTAAAGAAGAAAAAAAAATGAATTTTCTTTTGTAATTTTCAAACAAATTGTCAACGATTTCAAAAAATTAGAGAACTACAAAAGGCTCAATTGAGTTTTTTGAGGAAGATGATCCATGAATTGTTTTTTTTGTAAATTTTTCATACTATGAAGAGTGAAAAATATTTTGTAAAAGCAAAATATCAATTAAAAAAAATTTTCTTTTTGAGAAAAAGTTCAATAATGAAGGAACCAACACTAAGGTTTCAGTTTTTATGTTTTAATTGATTTTTGAAGATCCTTTAAAATTGTTAGTATACCTGATTTCATGAAATCAAAAAAAAATTTTTCTTTTTTTGAAACAACAAAATTATTGAAAATAATTATTTTTCTTTAGCTACTTTAAAGATCTAGTTATGAAAATATTATCTTAAAATCATGAATGTAATGACACACTAGTATATTAAAATCAGTTATATTCTGATTAAACAAATAGCCAAGAAGATCAATAATTATCAAAAATAAGTGATCTAACTTGAAATAATCCCTAATATCTCTTCGAACTTTTAAGATTCTTTTGAAATGTACAATTAAAATTTCAAAAACTTTGTATTTTCTTGAATGTTGTTCATTTCTATCCAAGATTCTTTTGTCTTGAAATAAAATTACTATTCCAAAATAAAAAAAAAAAAAGGATAGTATATCCGAGGTTGTTATTATTCGATCTCGTTTGAACTATTATTTTACAAATTTATTTTTTTATCTTAGTGCGTTATAAGGAAATTTTAATAGAATGTTACTTGGTGTATACAACAAGACCCAATAATATTATATGATCTTTTAATTTTCTGTATAATTCAGTAAAACGATCTTTATTTTAGGCCCCTACATAAGTCAGACATTGGTGAACAATATTAACTCATCACTTTTGTCTGAGAATAGACCAGCAAATAAGAGAAAGATGGTCTAAAAAAATCGAAAAATCAAGATTTTGCACTTTTTTTCTTATTAGAATTTTTTTTTTTAATTTTTTCATTAAGAACTACGTTTCATATTGAAATTCCAGGTCAAGTGTGTTCCAATCGTGTTCTGTAGGTTTGTAACTCTCACAAAATTTTCTTCGGTGAGATCTAAGAACCAAAAAATGTCATTTTTTGCGTAAATTTTGGTCTTCTCGTATCTCGAAATGACAATGAACGTTGGCAAAAATCGACTTTTTGAGAAAATAACTTTTTAGAACAATTTTTAAAACCTTTATACACTGTTGGTACGACTAAGTGATTTTTTTTTGGTTGTGGGGTTAAGATGAGAAGGTTTTAAAAATTGTTCTAAGAGATCAAAAATTAGGAAAGTGAAAAATTTTTAAAGAAAAAGTTTGTTCTTTTGAAAACAAACAAAATTTTGAATAATGACTACGATAATGTGTTTGGTGTTTGAATAAATCTTCTAAAATTCACTTTTCCCAAAAAAAAGTGATCATTTTTTCCAACTGACATAATAATTTTTTTTTAAATAAAAAAAGGCTTGACTCGTTTTGCAAATTTAATTTCGAAAAGATCCTTTCATGAAAAAAACTTCAAAACCTTTCCCACAAAGCCTCAACCCAATTTACATTGACACAGCAAATTGGGTTTTGAAAGACACGATCCAAACAAAAAAAAACCTAACTAGAAAACACCAAAATAATGTGAAGTGCGTTTGGCATGGATCATTTTGATCAAAAAACAATTCGAGGAAATGTTATCCTCAGAAGCATGGCGGGGAAATTCAGTTTTTCCCAAAAAGAAAAGAAAAGAAGAGAAAAAATTCAAAATCACAAGGAAAATTGCAATACTTTTGTAAGAATTGCTATAATTTATGGAACAAGTGGAACAATTTTGGAAACCCAAAGATTAATAAATCCTAACAATGTAATCTTTGAAAGTTAGAGTTGGTTATTAGAGAGAGTATTTGAAATTATCAACAAGATCTTCAATTTTTATCTTCAAGAAACTTGTTGTTATTTTTCTTTTTCATTTTTACGTTCCTTAACAAGGTGTTCGAAGCTAAGTATCTCAATTTTTCTTTTTCATTTTTCATCAAAAAAATGACAAAAAATGATTTTTCGATCCAAATTGGAGAATATTTTGAAGATCTTAACTTTACTTTTCAAATAGAATTGAACCAAAAGCTTTAGAGAAAAATTGTTGAATCCGACACGTAGTTCTTAAACTGTTTCTTTTTGATTTAACTTTGCAAACTTGTATTTAGTTATGAATTGATCTAAATTTTGACAAGAAAAATATTCTTGGATTACTTCCAGTTTGAATTTTAAGATACATACTTTCACTAAATTTTTGCTATTAAAAATTCAAAAACTAATTCACCTTTTTATAGAATTTTTTTTTACACAAATTAACTTACATGAATACTTTTTTTGTGTTTTATTTTTGGATTTTTATTTTGTATCTTAAATTTTATTGAAAGTTTGTGTCTAAAAATGGAACTGATTGTATAAACACACACAAAATAAATATCTTAACAATTTGTTAATTCAAAGCACTAACTTAGAATTCAAGTTGCTTATTATGATTAAATGGGAAAGTTTAATATATTTTTAATTTAGAAACCAAACTTTTTGAAAATTATAATTATTCATTTTTCCCTTGGCTTTTTTAAACTAAAAGAAATTTTTAATGACCTAAAATAATTAAATTATCAATCTTTATTTTGAAAAAAAAAAAAAAAATTAATTTTTTTTTCCAAACAGATCTAGCTTTTGAAATTTTTGTGAGATTTCCTAATAATATGAAGCACAACCTCTATTCATAATTGATATTTTCATCTTGGAATGTGTGTCATCTGATAAAAAATAATAAAATTCAGTTCTATTTATTGAAAAACTTGTTTCTGAAACTTGAACTTATTATCCAAAAGGTAAATAAAGCTACCCAAAAAATTTATAAAAGGGATTGTAATTTTTATTGTTAATGTGTCACAATTCAATGAAAGAAATCTTACAAATTATTTGGGACAATCCAGTCTTCTTCTTAAAAAAATTTGTCAATTTTAATATCAGAATCATTTTTTCGAATTTAGTCAATTTTATTTTTTTTGTTTTTTACTTTTCTTTTTCTTTACATTTTTTTGAATATAATATAATTCCAAAAATTTGGAAATAGTTTAAACTGTTGAAAGAATAATAATATTACACTTTACATTCAATTTGGAAATAATTTTGATTTTACAAACTATTTTCATTTTTTGTCTTATTTATTTTGTTTTCATTTCGTTTTTTCCAGTTATGTAATGTGTTTCCTTAGATCTAGAATTTTTTTTCGATGTTGATATTAGGTTAGTGTTGAGTTTGTTAAATTGGAAAACCACATACAATTAATCGATGTTATCTTATCAATTGATCAATATACAATTGTTGGTGAAATTTCAACAAATTTACCAATACAATTTTTTTGTTCCACTCGTTTCATTATTTTGGAAGCACAGAGATTTTTTTTTTATTTGGACGAAAATGATTACTTATAAAAAACTTTAATACTGGGTAAACATAAAAGTTGTTTTATTTTAGGTTTGGAAAAAAATAATAAAATTGAGTTTTTTTTTTTTGCCTATTTTTGATTTTGGGTGTGTCCAAATTTTTGGAGTGGGTTTTAGTCTAATCAAATCAAAAAACAAAATTCAAATCTTATCTTTCATTTTTTCAGTTGATAATAATAAAGGAATAATCATTTGGTTGGATTTAAAGTCTTTTTTTTTTTTTTCGAAAATAAAAGATATAAACAATTTAGATCAGAAAATAAAAAAAGAAATAAGAAAAAAGAAAAAATGAAAAAAGAAAAAGAAAAGTAAAAGGAAAAGAACAAGAACAAGAAAAACAAAAAAACAAAAAAATAAAAAAATAATTATTATTATTAATTTTCATTTTTTTTAGTTAACATTATTGCTTCATAAGACCAATGACTCCACCCCAATTTATTCTTTGAGCGCATTTTGACGAAGAAAGCATTATTTTCAGGCAAACCAAAAATTCTAAAAGAAGTGTTATTGCTGGTACTAAAAAATAGCTCTTCAAAACTAGTTTTAATTCCATTTACTTGTATTTCATATTCTATGATTGGGTCCCCGTTATACTTTGGCTGATCCCACTTTATGAAAATTTCTGAATCCTTTACTGGGTCTATCTGAGTTAGATTGGTTATTTGAGAAGGCTTTTTTGAATCTCTCGTTGAAATTGATTTAGGTTTGGAATATTTGCCCGAACCAAAATAATTAAATGCCTTAATTTTGATTGAATATTCAACATTTGGCATTAAAAAATTAATTTGGCACCAATTATCATTGGAGACCAAATGTTGACACTGGTGTGTCGATTTTGCCTTAATTTTAAAATTTTCAATTTTTTCAAATGACTTGGGTATAAGCCAAGTTATTGTTATACTTGTTGAACTAGAAGACAGGTGCTCGATCACATTAATTCTCTGTGGATGAAGCTTTTTAAAAAGTGTAATAAGTTTTAAATTCTGTTCATTTGCCACATCAAAGGGCGACGATCCCATATTATTGACTATTCTTGGCTTTGCGCCATATTTTAATAAAGCCCTGGTAAAATTAATAGATTCTTGTTGCACAGAATAGAATATGGCCGTATTCCCATTTTCATCTTTTGCGTCAATTGGTATTCTTTTTGATTTTAATAGGATTTCAAGCACGGGCATCTTCTTTTGAAGCACACTTAAATGGATTGCGTTTGTTTGCTTTTTTTTATAAAATGAACATTTTTTTAATTTTAAAAACCAAGAGATGATTTTTAAGGAATTGTTTTTTAATGCCACTTGAAATGGGGTCTCGCCATAATCATTTAACATTTCGAAATTACATTTATATTTTTCTAAAATCTTCAAACTGTGAATCGATTTACCCTTAACAGCTAGATGCACTAAATTCCGTTTTTGGTAATGGAGTTCCTTACGCCCCCTTTTTGTTGACAAAAGAATTTCGACACATTTATAATTGTCTCGAAAAACAGCATAATGCAATGGCGTCAATTGCACATGATTTTTAATTAATGGGTCGGCACCGCATGACAATAAATATTCGGCATTATATCGATACCCATATTTTGCAGAGATCAGTAATGGCGTTTCGTTTTTAATATTACAGACATTCATCTTTGCCTTATATGCAATTAATATATTAGAACAAGAATGATGATTGTAGATCGCAGATAAATGTAGTCCCGTTTGTTTGTAAATACATTTTTCATTGGGGTCCATGCCCATTTGTAATAATTCATGTAACACAGCTGGTTTATTATAAATACACGCAAAGTGTAAAATATTTAAAGTTTCGTATTTGATTTTTTTTAATTCATTCAGTGAATTTTTTTTTATTAATTCACAATCATCATTTTTTTTTAATGCTTCGAATAATTCTGGTATTTTTGAATGATTCTATTATATTAATTTTTTTTTTTTTAGTTTTTTTTTTTTTTAGGTAATGTACATATATATATATATATATATATATATATATAAATGCATATTAAGAAGAAAAAAAATAAAAATAATATGAAAGAAGATATTAATCTTAGTTATTCTATAAAATCAATTAAAAATAAGATTTTTAACTCCAATTCAAAGTTGTGGACAAACTGAAAATTCAATTTTTTTTATAAAAAAACAATCTTATTAAAGTAATTCTATTTAGGAGATAAGCAAATTAGAACCATACATTAATTGAAATGTTAACAATTATTTATAAAAGAGCAAAACTCATGAACAAAAAACAAAAAATTATCATTTAGTGATAAATCAAGATTGTGTTGTCAAAATTTTTATATGAAATAAGCACAATAAAAAAATGTATTGGGAAATTTGTTGAAATTTTATTTATAATTATTGGTCAATCAAAGTGAGAAGATACCATCAAACTAATTTTATTTGATTTTTTAGATTTAAAAGAACTCAACTTTAACCTAATATCAGTCATTTAAAAAAAAAAAATTTTGATCAAACATCAACAATATTACGTTAATTCAAAAAACGAAATAAAAACAAAACACTAAATGATGAAAAAATAATTGTTATATTTTTCAAAAAATCAAAATTATTTCCAATTTGAAACGAAATTGTATTATTGTGATTCTTTTTAACTTTTTTCGCTGTATTAAAAATTTTGAATTTTAGTTTATTGATTCAAAGATCACAAATTATTTTTTTATATTATATTATTTTCTTTTCTTTTTTATTACATCTTCACTTACTTGAATGATTTTTTTATAAAAAGCAAAATGAAAAAATCAAATATTTATGTCTTATTACTAATTTAATAACCTTTAAAAAATTTCGATTCTTTCAATAATATGTCGCTACAACCCAAAAAAAAAAAGTAAGTCAATTAGCAGAAAGAATTGAAATTATAATAATCCCCTTCAATTTTGAACCATTTATCTAATAGAGACTTTCTTACTAATCAGAATAAAAGCTTGTTTTCACTTTTCAATGTAAAATAAATTCAATTTGTCTGAAAGATCACATCAATAATTTGCATTCATATTTTTTTTTTAGACAACATTTTTTGGTTGAAAAGAGACATCAAAAATTCATTTTATCACTGTAATAGTTATTTTTCTCTTTAATACTTGTCAAAGTATTAAACAAAATCAAACTAAAATTAAATCTAAAAAAATGTTTCCCCCGTTTCAAAAAAAATAAGAGTACTCCAAATTTAATTTGAAGAAAAAGTTCAAAATCTCATCTCAATCCAAAAGTTTGAAAAAAAAATACCATCTCTAAAAAACCCGTAGAATAATTATTTCTTTTCTTATTTTTTTATTATGGTTTATTTAAACAATAGTTAACCACGAAACACAAGAATTTTACAATTTGTTACCAATGACACTTCTTGAAAATAAAAAATGGTTTTTTATTTGTCTTTAAGATCCAAATAAGAATTAGATTTGATTGTTTCGTGGAAAGGCAATGAAAGCAAAGTTTCTTTCGAAATGAGGAGAATTACTAGAAGGTTAGTATTGAGTTTGTTATCAATTTTCTAAAGTTTTTTTATTAGCTAATTAATCATCTTTAACTACTTTCTTATTCTTTTATAAACTTTTAAAGTTTTCCAGATTTTGCTTTGTTTTTTAAAAAGTTTTTTTTTTTTTTAAGATGATGTTCTACATTTTTGAAACAAGGATATTTTCCAACTCTGTTAAAAGCTAATAATATTTATTGTGAAAAATATTGGAATTTGGATCTTTACTTGGAAAAGAAAAACAATAATTTATCAATTATTTTATTGTAAAAGTTGAGTTCCTTTTGTTGATCATTTTATAGAAACACACTTTAAGCAAAAATTTGAAAAAAGAAATTTAAAAAAAATCTACAAAATCAATTTAAGTATATAAAAAAAATAATAAAAAAGATGTTCTAAAGGATTTTCCAATTCAAACGAATGATTTAAGTCAAAGTTGCCTCTTTTTTTTTTTTTTCTAAAAAGAGTATTTGTGAAAATTCATGATAAAAAACGTTTGAATTATCAATATAAACTCTTTTCAGTCAAAGGGGCTAAGTTTTATTGAATAAAGAGAAGATATTTTGTGAGTTTAATTTGATTATTCTTCTCAAAATATATTTTCAATTTTTTCAATCTGATCATTTTTTCTCATTTTGTAAAATTTTGTTTTTTTTGTTTTTTGTTTTTTGCTTTTTTTTTTTTTTTTTTTCTTGTCTTTTTTATTTTTATTTTTTAAAAAGTCAATTTGAAAAAAAAAAAAATGTTTGAAACTCCAAATTAACATACAGAAAAGTGAGGCTTTGTATGTTCTTTTAAAATGAATACATTTACAATTTAAAAATCTTATTGTCAACAATTTTAATTTTCCAAAGAAATTGTGGATTTTGCAATAGACGTTACAATGAAAGTGGCCCAAAATATTTTTTAACATTTTTTTTTTTGATATTTATGGTTTGTTCATGTATTTCGTTTATAATTATCAACTCTAATTCGAAGTTTATTATTTCACTTATTTCTAAACAATCTTAGTTTATTCTTAAAAAAAAAAGTTTTTTTTTTCATTTTTGGCTGGTTCCATTTGAGTGATATCGAGTTTATATTAAATTAGCTATGCCATTTTAGCATAATTCTTATTTTTCAATTAAAAAAAATATGAAATTTATTTATTTTTCAATTTTTTTCCTGACTGAATTTTCTTTTTATTGGGAAGAAGAGTTACAAAGGAAAAAGATCAAGCAGTTACTTGCTAATACTAAAATACTGAAACACAAAAGTATGAGTAACTTGAAAATAAAAATTAAAAAGCAAAGGAAAAAAATAGCAAAGTTTTATAAAGCAAATCAGATCAAAAAGTAAAAAAAAATTACAACAATTAAACAACGGCCGCCCAAATGAACATTCATGATCAATTATCAAATAAAACCAAAAGTATCGTAGTTGTGATTTTCGGGTGTTCTTAATTAAAGTGGACAATATTGATTTTTTTTTTGGTTTTTACTTATTGCTTCTTTTAAACCCTTTTTAAATTTTTTTTTTTTTTTCTTTTTTCTTTTTTCTATTTTTCTTGTCAATTTTTTGTTTTTGTTTTTTAACCATAAAGAATAATTGGGGTATGTTCTTTTCCATGAATAATCATGAAATATATGATTTTACATTTAAATTTCTTGAAAGGAAATTTTGGCGAAAGGACACCTAGAGTATAATTTACCCTTCTTTGATAATAAATAATAATAATAATAATAATAAATAAACTTCAACACCATTAAAATCTTGAATACAATCACAAAATACTTGAAGAAACCTGGAAAACTGGAAAAAAAAATTACGAATAATACCGAAAAGTAACAAAGTTTGAAATAATTTGAAATTTAAAGCATTGTAATTTTGAAAAATTCGATGAATTTTACATTTATAAACTATCTTTAACAATTATTTTTTGTTTGCAAAGATTTTAATTAAAAAGGTTAGAATGAGGCAATGAATTAATGGCAATGTGTCTGATATCAATTTGAAAGTACCAGGATTTCAATTCCTCCAAATCATCAAAAATATATACTGTTTATCATTGTTCCAAAATTTAAAAGTTATATAAAAGCACGAATTTTTAATCCAAACAAAAAATCGGACGTATGCTTCATAGAACCACCAATTCTAGGAAGAAATCGTCTGACAAAATTGAATCTTTTTTGATTATTTGAAAAATATGAAATGTAATTGAAACAAAATCCCTCCCAATTTATGGAGTGATTCCGGTTCTTGGAAGAATTGGCGAGATCTCACTCGGTTTCAACAATATTTCTAATTTTAAATCCGATACAAGGCCACAATGTAAAAATTTCGTGTAAATCTCTTTAATAGAAAAAAAAGTTTTTAAAAATAATTTGCATTTTCGAAAATTTTAGTCTTGCTCGATAAACTGTTTTTGGTGACCTTGCTAGGGATAATATACATGCACACACACACACATCTATATATAATAAATGGGTGGATGGGTCATGTAATTTTGATTTAAAATTCGTTTAAATGTGAGAGTAAATCACTTAAAATTGAAATAAACTTTGTATTATGCTAGATTTTTCGCTTTTTTTGATTTTTTGGAAATTATCTTAATTGTATTTTTTTTTTTTTTACAGATTGAAAAAAACATCATAAATTTAATAATTTATCTCTTTGTGCTGATTTCTGAAACCGTTTCTCAGAAATATTTCATAATAGCATTAATACAAATTTTGATCTTTCTCGTGTTTTTTCAAAAAGGCCATATTGCATATTTAAAAGAAAAGTTAAAAGTAAAAATGATTTTGTTCAGAGAAACTTTTGTACTTTTGAAACCAATAAAGTTATTACTGGTATTTGAATAATAAGTGGGAAAAAATTTTCACTTCCTTTTTCCATATTTTTTGCTTTTAAAAATTGAGTTTTTAAGGCCTAGTCATTTACTGTGGATTTGATCCATACTCAAAGAGTGGACTTGAAACCACCATGGTTTTGTGAAATTGCACTTCTTTTATTGGAAAAAATTCAAATTAAAAAAAAAAAATTTAAGACCATCTCAATTTCAAAAATTTAAAAAAAATAAAAAAAAATTTCAAAAGGATGCCAAATAACAAAAAATGTAAATAACAAAAAAAAATCATTGGATCTCATTGACAAAAAATCAATTTTAAAAAAAAAGTTTAACAATTTCTCAATTTCTAAAGAAAAATTCTAAAAAAAAAAGTCTCAAAAGGATCTCAATTACAACAATTCAATTTTAAAAAAAAAGTTTAAAAGAAATTCTCAATTCAAAAAATCAAAATTTCAAAAAAAATAATTACTTGTTTCTTACATTAAATTTCCAAAGAGTTAAATTTCTTCAATTTAAAACAAATTGTTTTCTAAAAGTACAGAATCAATTTAATTCAATTTAATCTAATTTGTGGTTATTTTGTAACCCTCTCTATTTGACAAAGGGGGGATTTAGTAAGATTTTTGTCGGAAAAATAACCCAATTTCGAATTGAAAAATTTAAAAATAAAATCTCTGAGAGATCTGAAAAATCGCCAAAGATCAACATTCAAGGCGAACAATGTTGTTATCAAAATGATAAATTCACAATATTCATTTTTGGAAATTGGGTATCGCTCTTTATCACTTTTTTCTACAAATGTCCTCGTTTTTGATTGTTGATTTTTGGAGATCGATCACGCTTCACACTTTGGTTAGTTTTTGATTGGTATTAGACACTCATAAAAATTACAAATTTTTTTTTAGTCCATTTCAGAAAATTATTTTTAACCGTAATGACTCGACCCTGAATGAAATCGATTGGAATTCGTGATCTCTATTGATTTGGTTTATACCTCTTTTGTTCGCTATATATTGAGTAAACTGAGAATACTAAATGGAGCGTAGAATCTTTCAGAATTGAAAAAAGATAATCAGCTTGAAACTTTCTCCTTTAAAAATCAAACACTGGTAGATTGGTGGGTTTTTTTATTTAAGGATCTTTGTAAAAGAGAAATGCAAATTTTCATCCCACAATATTCCCGTCTAAAAGGTCAATGAAATAAGTGGATAGGGTATTTTTTGTTCTGTTACCACTGCTCTAAAAGATACGCTTTTTTATTTTTGTGTCTGTAAAGAGATGATTTTCTTTGACGATCGCTTCTTGAATTGTTTTTTTTTTTGAAACACCAAATTACGAAATAAAGCTTTTCACTTTTTTTTTCATTGAGAGAAATTCGTGGTTCTCTTTTTGTAAAGTGAATTAAAGAAATTTGGTTTGTGAATTCTTTTTATTTGAAATGAGAAAAAAAGGCGTTTCTCAATCAAGAAGAAAAAATAGTAAAATTCTAAAAAAAAAAAAAAAAAAAAAAAAAAAAAAAATTCCACAACTTACAAGAATATTCCGAATACAAACATTTCCCGAGTGAAGAGCAACATGCAGTGCCTTTCTTCCATTATTTTCTTTCAATGAGAGATCACTTCCGTATTTAATTAAAACTTCAATAGACTCTAAATTGTCATTTAAACAGGCAAGATGGAGTGGTGTCCAATTATCAGATTTTGTTGTGTTGGGATCCATTCCTTTTTTTAATAAATCCTCAAGTCCATTAAAATCATTGTCACGTGCCTTTATATGTAACTTACTCCAATCGGATGAGTGTCTCATAAATGGTGTTGTTTAAAGATTTGTTCCAATAATGAAGATTAATTAAAAAATGAAAAATCGATAATGATAGTTAAATTTGTTTGAGAAGCTAAAAAATGAAGGCTAAGTGATTCGTTTTGGATTCTATTTGTAATACAAAATTATTGTGTCTTTATTACTTATTTTGAGTTCAAATATTACTCTGGATTTGGGATGAATTCCGAGAATGATTTCTGTGAAAGTACTAGTAACTTTCTTGCTTCTTGTTTCATTCCAAATCAACTAACAGAAGAGAACTGATGTAATTATAAGAAGAATTAGGGTTGGCAGTTTTTGTTGAAACAAAAAGACAGTGAAAAAATTTAAAGACTTTTTTACTATAAATGCGAAAAAAATAACATAACATTTTTCTAAACCTGTTTTTTGCATGCAAAAAGAGTTTTCAAATGAACAGATTGAAATCTAGGATCTCTATTTATTGTCTGGCCCTTTTTTTGTTGGGTTATATACTTGGTAAAATAATATTCCTAATCGAAATAAAGATGGCTGAATTGAAAATTGATAATCAACTTCTTTTGATACACTTAAGGTCTACATTAACACTTTTGGAGGAAGTTGAGTTATTGTGTTATTTTGCTTTCACTTTTCTAAAAGAATTTTCCTGATTAGGAAATGGGACTAAAAATATAAATTTCGAAGTTTTAAAAGTTAAAAAACTTTACAAACAAAATAAAAAAAAAAAATATCAAAAGCTTATCTACAAATGAAAAATTGTCAAAAATAAATGTTCGGATTCTACTATTGATTGTAAAATAAAAAGTTCGAAAAAAATTTCATTCAGCTTTCCAAAAAAATCACTTCTGAGAATTATAATAAGTCAACAAAAAACCCAATTCTAAATGCTATGGAAATTAATAATTTAAGCCTATTTTAAGTATTAAAAATTTGAAATTTTACATGATTTATAAAATCAAATTTAGTGGAAAGCTGAATGAAAATTTTGTTTGATTTGTTTTGGAACAAATAGTATTTTCAACTTCAAGTACAAATTATAAAATATTTTATACTTCTAAAAGTAATTTTGTAAAAAATATTTAGAACAGCTTGAGGAAATTATTTTGTGTTATAGATTTGAATTCAAAATTATGAAAAATTCAAAATCTTATTTTGATTGGGGTGGCGAATAATAAAAAATTGTTTAAATTGTTAAAATGTGAAAATTTTTTAATTTTTGATAAAAAAGATGAAATTCCCAGTGGGTAAATTTAATTGCAATTATAAAATTCTTTCGAGATCGTTTTTTATATACATTTTCCCCCTTTTCACATGAAAATCAAGTACTTAAATTTCAAAGACAATTATAAGACTTATGATTTATTTTACTTTTTTTATTTTTTTTATTGGCTCATTTTAAATTTTTTATTTTTTTAATGGCTAAAAAGTTTGAAAGAAAAGTTAATTTTGGAAAATTTGGGAAAACTATCCAATACATTGAGAATCAAAATGGATTCATTTATGATGAAAGAGTGTTGTAATTCTAAACAAAATGTATAAGTTTTCTATTCATTCATTTTGTTCTAAAAAATGAATAAAAATCTTCCTTAAAAGCATTGCTCAATAAATTCCAATTGCAAAATAAAAAATTTTTCAAATATTTTTTGACTTCATCTTTCACTAATAATTAAAGATATTTGTAACGGAAATTCGTTAAATAGAAATAATATCAATTGATAAACTCTCAAAGTAAATTAAGTATGAAAAGGGAATTCGTATCAAAAAGAAACTAAAAAAAAAAAAAAAATACTTTTATATATGTTTACAATTAAATCTCAAATGATGGAAAAGTGAAGATTTTCCAATTTTTGTTTCATTTTGATGTTTTTAATTATATTTTGATTCTAATTATCAATATAATTTTTGGACTTGGTTTTTTTATAAAAATATAGGAAAAAACAAGTAATAAACTATTTGAAAATATAATATTTCACTGTTATTTTCCTAATAAAATTAAATTATAATTATTTTAATTTTTCACTATTTTTCAGGTTTCATAAAAATTATTGAACCTTTAATAAATAGATTTTTTACTAATAATCATATTTTTATATTTTAATTTTTTTTTTAATTATTGACCTTAATATAACAATTGAAACCCAAAATAATTATCTTTTAGTATTTAAATTTTAATTTTTAGAACTTCGAACAGTAAATATTTATTTTATTTTTTTTTCAATTTCAAGATTTTCTCAATAATTGTTAAAAAAAAAAAAATAAAAAACAGCAAGATTTGGGATTTCTTAAGTTTTTTTTTTTCTTAAATTAAACTATTTTTTCACATAATTTGGCCCACTTTATGATTATTGTGAGAATTTTTTTGTATTTTTATCTTATATTTTTATCATTTTTTTTTTTCAATTTGTATCTCAGAATCATGAATTCTGATTTTGTTGAAATATGTTCTAATTTCATCAAATTTATCTTTTTTTCATGTATTTCTTTTTTTTTCTTTTTATTTTTTATAGATTTCTTTTTCGATTTCATTTTTTCTGTTCATTATCTATTTTATTACTTTTTTTTTTTATTTAAAAATAAAATTTAGTCTAAAAATACCTTGGAAAACCCAAATAATTGTTAAGAGAATTAATACAAGACAAATTATTTTAAAATGAATATAATTATTAACCTAAAATTATCCCTTTAACCGTTTTACATAGAAAGTTCAGTTATAAATAATTCATTACGGTCATTTCAAAAATTGTTATGCAATTTTTTTACATTTTTACTTTTATTTTTTTTTTTAATTTTTCAAATTCGAGGTTTTTAATAAGTTGGAATGATTTAAAAGAGAATTACAAACCATATTTAATTATTAGTTGTTCTTGAATACTAAATGATATATTTTTTTAAAATTTAATTTTTCGGTGAGCTCCATGGAAAAATAAAACACAGAAAATTAAAAATTCACAAGACTACAAATTGAATTTCAGTTATAAATCTTTTATAAAGTATTTTTTCAAAGTTCTGATAATTTTATGTAATTCCCAAAAGATAGCAATTAAACTAATTTTGATTTGAATTCCACCCTTTTCAAAATTCACCAACTTTTTAAAAAAATGGCCTATTTTCTATGTATTTTTTTTTTTGAAATTAGTTATGAAGAATTTTATATATATATATCGAACATTAAGAATAAGAATAAATTTTAAAACCATTTGCAGAAAAAAAACCGGGAAAATATATTAAAACGAAAACAGTAAAAAAAATATAAAATGTAATATAAAATTCCCAAAAACAGAAGAAAATTCAGTTTATGTATTTAATTTAACGATATCTATTGAAAGAAATTTTTTATTTTATAAAAAAATTGAAAAATATGATTCTTTTTAGACTATTCAAAAGAAAATAGATTAAACTAAAATCAAATAAAAATTTCAAAAATTTTACAATTAAAAATGAAAAAAATAAAATAAAATTCAAAATTTTCCACACAGTTAAAATAGTTAAAAGAATTAAAATAATATAATTTCATTCAAATTGGAAATAATTTTGATTTTTGAAAAATATGAAAATCATTTTATCCTTTATATTTTTGTTTTCATTTCATTTTTGAATTATGTAACTATTTTTGATTTGATCATTAATTATTATCAACGAACAATATTAAGTGAAAGTCAAGTTCATCAAAATAGAAGAAGAACTCAAATAAAATTAGTCATAGGTATTTTACTATTTGATCCATCAATAATCCTAATAGAATTTGAACAAATTTAGCAATGTTTTTTTTTACTTTTGCCCCTCTAATAATTTTTATTACACCTTGGTTTATTAGTATTGTAAATTATTTATTTATTGTTTTGTTGATATTGTAATTTATAAACAATTTTTATAATTTCAGTTAGTGAATGGTTCTAATTTGGTATTTCTTCTAAAATCTATTATATAAGATTTTTTTTTCAAAAAATCGAATTTTGGTGTTTTAAAAATTTTGAATTGGGGTTTATTAATGAAAACTTTCATTTTTTTTTTGCAATTCCCATTAATATCTAGTAAAGTTGTAAACCCTTTTCAAAATTGTTATGTATAATAATTTTTATTAGGTAATTATCTTTCAAAAATACAAAATTTAGAGATTTTTTTTTGAAAAAATTTTCCGAGTTATGATGTAGAAGTACATTACTGTGTTTTTCCAATTAATAAATGAAAATTTTACAATCAAGTTTCCCAAAAATATAACAGTCATTATTGTTGCAAAAACCCAAGATCTTGTAAAAAAATAATTAGAGATGACAATCAGAACTAATATGAATTTTTCTTAGTGTTATTTTCTAATTAAAAAAAATCAATTTGATCTCAAAGTTTTAAAAATAAAGAGATCTAAATTAATCAAACACAAGATTATCATGATCAAATCTCTTGTGGAGATCTAGGATTTTTTCGTCGATTAAGACAATGGTTGGGTAAATATTTGAGAACCTGAAATAAAAATTTTTTGATCTCAATTAAAAAATAACAGTAAACAAAATTTCAAGTGCAGCCCAATTCCCCAACAAACTTTTTTTTCCAATTCGGTAAAAAATTAAATGAATAAACACAAAAATAAAATACCAAAATTCACAACAACATAAAATAATAAAATCAGATAAACAATATTTTTTCTTATTTTTAAGTGGAATTTTTGGATCCACTTTTTTTCTAATATTATAACGCCTTTACGCTAAACTAATTAAATGAATTTTGTGTCTTAAAGCTTTATACATGATCGAACCGTGGTGTTCAATTTTCGGCCACTTTCTCGTGAAAATGGTCATATTGATAACAATATTTGTGCGGTGGCATTCAATATTAATATCTTCAATTTAATTCTTAAGAACACAAGCACCAATTGATCCGAGATGAGTTGAGTGTTTCATGAAGACACTTTTTATTGTATTATTGGAATAATAGTTGACATAATTTGTGATCATTTCTGGTGCAAGGATTTTATCACAAATAAGCCCACCAACAAAGACAATTGATTTAGCATTATTTTGCTTAGCGTATAGCACAGATATTTGGGCTACATTGGAAAAAATGGTTTGGGCAAGAGAAAAAGCAATATGATTTTCGGTGATTTTTTCTTTTTCTTTTTCTTTTTCTTTTTCACTTTCTTCTTTTTCTTCAATTTCTTTTTCTTCTTTTTCTTCTTCTTCAATTTCTTTTTCCATTTTCTTTGTTTCTTCTTTTTTTTCTTTTTCCTTTTTCTTTGTAGCGATTTTACCGAAAAAGGACGCCATGAGGTTTCCATCAAGCCCCATTTCTTCAGAGCCCTCCCCCAAAATGTCCTTTACTCTTAGGTTAATCGGATCGTATTCTTCTTGTGGTATTTTTTGAATTTGATCAAAATCTGTGAGGTTGGTCAAGAGTTTTAAAAGCCCAAAAAAAGAGCCTCCACCTAAACCAGAACCTCCAACACGCCTGAAAGCCCCGTTGTCAGAAAAAAAAAACCCTGTTCCTGTACCCATTATTGAAATAATAGCTGGTTGCTTGAAATCAAAAGTTGATGGGATCTTTTCTGTTTGGTTTTGTGAGCCTATTTGGAAGGTTGGGTTGGGAACGTTTTGTAAAACAAAGCCAAATCCCTCATGTAAACATTTGCCTTCGTTTGTTGTATGAATAGGAAATGGGAAGATCTCCTGGAATTTCGTCTTGTATCGATAAGCGCCGCCTCCGGTCATTGACAATTTGATTTCTTCTTTTTGTTTTTCGTTTGTATTTTCATTTCCGGAAATTAAATGCTTTTTAATTTTCGGGATCTGTTTGATTGTCTCAATCACTCCATCAAAATCATTGCTAGGTATATGGATCGTTGTAAATTCATTTTCCTCTTCATCAAAATAGGCGATCTTTGTGAGAGTACCACCATAGTCAATTCCTATTTGGTTTGTTGGTGTTGTATTTATTGTAAATGTTTTTGATAAGGTAAGGGATGCTTTAAACATTTTTTCGTTCTAAGAAGAGATAAAAAATGATTTGGGAAAGTGTAAACAATTTTTTTTTTTGACTTGTAGTTAAGTTTTATGTTGAATAGGTATTTGAGGGAAATGAATTTTGGAGAAAAATTTAAAAAATTGAACTGATTTTTTAGCAGTTAGCAAAATTTCAAAATTTTATGGATTTTTCCAAAATGAAGATTGAAAACAGATTATCTTGGATAAGGGTTTAATTGTACTGTTGTTTTGAATATGAAAGGGTTGTTCTTTGACTGTGTATGAATTTTATTTTAGGTTTAATTACTGCTTTTTGAATTTTATATGGGAAATAATTGTGACTTGATCTCCAATTTTACTTTCTTTTTTGTAAAGAAGTTTCTCAAGAAATAGATTGTGATTTGTGATCAGTGTTTGGACTTTTGTTGATTTTTTATTGTAGTGTATGGTGATCAAAATAATGAGTGCCAAACGACTATAATCTGTGTTTCAAAATATAATCTGTACTTTTTTTTATTCTTGTTCCAATGCTACATCCAATTAACTACTAAATAGTATACTTAAGTTCAAATCAATTTTGAAATTAAACGTCTCGATATTTTCAGTAAAATTTAAATTCGGGATGCAATTTGATCATACTTTTCATAATATTCTCAATTTTTTTGAAATTTTTTTTTTTGATAAAAATTTTCAAAAAAATTTACTCTATTTTTTGTTATATATGTTGCGATTTAATCCTTCATTTTTAGTATTTATTTATAAATAAAAGAACTTTAAGAAACCTATACTATATTTAATTAAGTTTATGATTGTTTATTTCTTTGTTCAGTTGATGTATAGGTCTTCTATAATAATAAAACATGTTTTTTATTTTGATACACAGATTAAATTTTTTTGCACATTTTATTTTGACAACAATAGGGAAAAAAATACCTAACATGAAAATAATCTTAGAAAAGATTTTTAATTGTGAGTATTAGGAAAAGTGTTGTGTAATTTCTTTTATTTTCAATCAAATCCTTTATATAAAATAACCAATTGTTTTATAAACAGGAAAATAAACCCACCAAAAGTTTATCAAAGTAAAGTGTATCTAATATACTCGAGTAATACTTTGATATCCTAAGTAGATGAACTTTTTTTGTAAAACAATAGAGTTTTTAGAGAAGTTTGTTAGAGTTTGGAAAATTATGGTTTCGATTCTTGTTTTTGGGTTGATTGAATGGGGTTTTGAACAAGTATAATTTCATTCATCATTATTCGAAAAATTCGTGAGTTATATTTTGAAAAGTTTGATTCTTAAAAAAGGATTTGATTGTAAATAAAAGAAATTACACAATATTTTTCCTAATACACACAATTAAAAATCTTATCAGGGGTTATTTTCATGTTAGGTATTGTTTTCCCTATTGTACAATTATGAATTGAAATTGGTTATATTTATTTGACAATCTTGTAAAAAATTGAGAAATAAAAGTTAGAGTATATTGATATTACAAATCTTTTGGGTTATTACTAACTCACTGCTTTACACAGATATATTATGGAATACTTTGGAAAAAAATTCAATTGATATATAATAAAAAGATCAAAATTTTCTTTCAGCTTTCTCAAAAAAAATTACCTCGAGAGATTTAGAACAACCATCAAAGTTCCCAATTTCGAAAGGGAAATTAATAATTAAAGCTTTTTTTAAGTAAATCTTAAATTGAAAAGTAATTTTACTAAATTTAGAAATCTATTTTTGGAAAGCTGAATGAAATTATTGTCCATTTATTTTACAACAAATAGTATAACATCTTAACTTTCTAAAAGACATTTAAGCTATAAATTCTTAATACCTAACTAATTTTAACCCCACGGATCCCAAATTGGATCTAATGAAATTTGAATTTTTAAAGGGAATATTTTTTATTTCCTTTTCAATTTCCTTTTTTTTTCAAAGGTAATGACCAAAAATTGCAACCTACTTCTTTGAGAACTCAATTTAAAAAAGAAAAAAATCTGGAAAAGGAAGTGAAAATTTTTTTCCCATTTATAATTCAAATACCAGTATTTTACTAATTTTTAAAAAAGCAAAAAATCCAACATATTTCAAAGAAAAATAAATTTGGTGAAAGGAGAAGAAAGAAATCTTATTACTTGTGAAGGAATTGTACAAAAAATAAACTATAAAAAAAAAAACTTTGTTTTGGAATAACTTATTATTAAAAATCTTACTTAATTTTCAAAAAAATAACAATAATTATTTTATACTTGAAATAAATATAATTTTTTGATTCAAAGAACAGTTCAAAACAAGTTTTTCTAGGGATTGCAGGAAAAAAAATACAAGAGAAAATTTCAAACAAATTATTATTTTAAAAATTCTCCAAAAATACTTTTGTAAAACCTGTAAAAGTTAATTTTTAGTCTTAAATACTTTTTAATTTGATTTTTATTATGAAAACAATTGTTCATATAACCTCAGATAAAAAAAATAAAGAGGAGCCACTAGCCCCTTAAAAGACTTTGATAGTTTTTTAATAAAATAAACTTGGTAAAAGTCATAGATTTCGTGGACACTTTAATAGTAACAATAGCACAATCCATATAATCTACTTTGACTTTTTGAGACTTTCTGCTTCATAGTCTTGTGGATTTCAGTTTATGGTATTCTTGCATATTATTTCAATTTCAAATACATTAGAATATTTTTGAAGGCTAAAAAAGAGCGTGCTTGATTTAAAAAAGAAAAAAATAGTCTAGCTAAAAGTTCTTCAGAAGAAAAATATTTGTTGACTTTTAACAACCAGAAACTGGTTTTCAAAAATTAAAAAGTTACAAGTGTATAAAATCCTAAGTTCAAGAAAAGTTTTAGATTGAAAATAATGGGATTTTTTATCAATTAATTACAGGTATTGAACATTTGGTACAATTGTTAAGAGAAGCAAAAAGTCCAAATGTGTTTTGGTTACCAATTTTCAAAAGTTTTGAATTGGTAAAACTTAAAAACTGAAAGTAGTAAGTTTATAGTCTTTTAATGATGGGTTAATAGGAATAACTCGAAAAAACCAATGTTTTGCCTTGTAAAAAAATTTCACACAATTTTTGTCCTATTCCATTCTTTCTTGAACACTTTCCAAAAACATTTTTTGTCTTTTTTTTTTTACATTTTCCAACCCCACAAACAAACATTTTTTCACCACTCGCAAAAAACAAAAATAGCAAAACAAACAACCAAACAACCAAACAAAAAACAACAAATTACAAACAACAAACAAAAAACAAAAAACGAAGATGAAAAACAAAAAAACAACTTTTTATTCGTTACCAAAAACACCAAAAACAACACCAAAAACAAACGAGGCGACCCCAGAAAACGAAGGTGTTATGGGTGCAGCCTTGGATCAATTTGGGGATGATTTAGATGATGCCTTTAAGGATTCCTTCGATCGGCTGGAGTTATCTGTGCATTCGATCAGCGGGTTCCGCGAAGCCCTGCATGGTGAAAAAAGCAAGTTGTTCAAGATCTTTGATCAGGGGAAGGACGAGTTGAAAAAGCGAGCGAAGCACATTGTCGAAGAGGAAATCACGTCCAAGATGGAAACGCACGAGTTCCAATCGTTCGTGACCAAATTTGCATTCCTCATCGGTGTCTTCGGGCTAATTTTCAGCGAGGCGATCTTCTTCACAAGGCCCTTCTGGTTCCCCAAGTACTATACGCTCTGCTATTTCCCGCTTGTCGGGCTCAGGTATTACCTGTACAAAAAAAAAAACCTGCATTACTTTTTGCTGGACTTTTGCTATTGGGTCAACTCCTTGCTGCTGATCTTCATTTATTTGTACCGAAACAAACTCTTCTTCCTCATGGTCTTTGCAAGTGTCAACGGCCCCGTCTTGACGAGCATCTCGTTTTGGAAAAATTCGATGGTTTTCCATTCGCTAACGAAAATCACATCCCTGTTCATCCATTTGTTCCCGGCAATGGTGACCTATGTCCTGAGATGGATCATCATCGGCGACGACATCTGCCTTCGGCCCGACTGTAAGGTTTCCTTTGCACAGACCATTGGCTTTTCGATGGTGCTGTATTTCATTTGGCAACTGTTTTATTTCATCAAAACAGAAATTATTAATGAGTCAAGGAAAAATAAAGACGAGCTAATGACATCCTTCATTTGGCAGAAAACTCATAACAGCATGAACAAAATCCTCTTGTTGAGGTTCCCCGAAAAGTATCACGTCTATTTGTACATGTTTTACCAATCCATCTACCATGCGCTAACAATGCTCCCAGTGAAATTTATGTTCCAATATAAGATAGTGCACAGTATTGCAATAATCTTCCAAATATTGGTTTCCATAAGAAATGGCGCCTCCTTTTATTTTGATTTCGTCCCTACTAAATCCATTTTCTCTCAAAAAAAGAGAGAGCAGGCAGAAAAGGAAAAAAGACTTCGGAAAAAGGCTAAAAAAATCGAAAAGAATTCTGAGGTTAGAGAACCTACAGAATTTGAACAGTTAATTGATTCACAGTTCATGAAGGATTAATTTTTATTTTATTTTATTATTTATTTTTTATATTTGTTTATTCATAAATTCCATATTAATTTTCTTAAGGTTCGTGAGAAGTAAATTTTGAGATAAATACTTTTTTTTTTTTTTTTTGTTTTGTTTTCATTTTTTCCACACCTTTTTTCTAATGAATAATAGTTTACTGTTCTGTAAAATAATGGGATTCGGAAAAAAAAGTTGGACACATATTTTGTTAAAAATAAAAATTTAATTGCCATCATTAGTAAAACTGATCAAAACCACCATGATTTTTTGAAGATGAATAAGAATCCAAATTTAGATTAAAACCTTTTAAGAAGTAGAATATCTAAGGTAAATTTCTGTGATTTCAATTTCATCAAGATAGTGCCTGAAGAATTTCTTAAAAATCAAATTCTTATTATTTTTCGAAAGCTTCCCTTTCAAGGGAGAAAAAATCACTTTTTTTATTTTTGCCATTTTAAATGTTAATTTAAAAATAAATGTTTTTTGCTTTAGTTCTTTAACTTTTAAATTGATTCCTTTGAATCTCTGAATCCTTAATCTTGATATTCCTGCTATTTTTAAAAAATTCTTCAGGCACTATCTTGATGAAATTGAAATCACAGAAATTTACCTTAGATATTCTACTTCTTAAAAGGTTTTAATCTAAATTTGGATTCTTATTCATCTTCAAAAAATCATGGTGGTTTTGATCAGTTTTACTAATGTTGGCAATTAAATTTTTAATTTTTGAAAAAATAAGTGTCCAGCTTTTTTTTCGGTATCTCATTATTTTACATAACAGTTACAGTTGGGGAAAAAAGTGAAATTAGGGAAAAATCAAAACCTGGATTTTTGATCGGAAACCTTAATAGAACATGACAATAAAATTAACCATCAATTAATTAAAGAAATAAATCGAGGATTAAAGACAAAATGAAGGATCTAACTTCATTAACATTTTTTCTAAGACTATATTTTAGAGTAAGTTCATTTTTCTTTGATAGATCTATTATTAATAATTTGTTAATCAAAATAACAATTTTTCGTGAGATATCCAAAAATTATAATTTTATATTGGTATATAAGTTGATATAAATCGTTTTTGTTGAGTTGATTGAAAATAATAAATTATATAATGATTTGAAGTTAATTACTTTCTTCTTTGTATTGATTTTACTTTTTCATTTTTGGTACAGTACGTTCCACTTTTAAGGAGTAAAATATCAATGGAATTTAATGTACAAAAAATCCCAAACACAGTACAACATTTGGAATTTTTTTTTTTACAAATTATTTTAAAGAAGTGAAAAAAATACAGGACCTGAAAAAAATCCCTGACAAGATTTTTAATTGTGAATATTGTTAAAATTTTTGTGTAATTTCATTTATTTACAATCCAATCCTTTTTTTCTAAAAATCCAACTTTTTAAATTATAACTCGCCCACTTAATAGAATGATGATTAAAGAAATCGCACTTGTTCAAAACATCATTCACTCAATCAAAAAACAAGAAAAAAAAATATCATTTTCCAAACTCTAGTAAACCCCTATAAAACTCGATTGTTTTTCAAAAAAAGTTGATCTTCTTAGGCTATCAAACAATTACTCGAGTATTATAGAGACCTCACTTTGATGAACTTTGGGTAGGTTTATTACTAATCTCATAAAAAAATTGGTTATTTATAATAGGGTATTTGATTCAAAATAAATGAAATTACACAAAAATTTTAATAATATTCACAATTAAAAATCTTATCAAGGATTTTTTTCATGTCCGGTATTTTTTTCCCGGCTATATTAGAATTTGTATTTTGTGTCTTAATTTGAGATTGTTATTGTGCCTTAATTTTCGTTGAAGTTTTTACATTAAAAGTGGAACTGAATATAACATTTATAATTAATAATGGTGGTTTACGTTTTTTCAGAGTTAGAATTTTTTTTCTCAAAAGACTAGTTTTAAAAAAAGGTATCAGTAAATTCTTGTAGCTCTTAAAATGAAGAAAAAACCAAATTATGTCATTTTTAAGTTTATTTGAGCAATAAAAAAGGATTTTGTAAATCTTTTGTGTAAATTCATTTTTATTTATTTTTTCATCAATAATTTGTTGAGGTTATATATTATTTAGACTGAATTTAAATTATTCCCACATATGTGCCTTTTTAACCATCTTGATATTCATTCAAATTTGTGGATGGATTAGCTAAGAACAAAAAAAAAAACATTGTCACGTCTAATTCAGGATTTTTTTACGTTTTAGGTATTATATAAACCTTAATGGAATTAACATAATACAAAAAAATTGAAAATTTTTTGTAAATATATCAACCTTCAATTTTAAATTTTTTTTTAACGAACAAATTAAATATTTCGTAAGAAGCTATAATTGATAATTTTTATTAACTTTGATTGAAATAATTTTTTTATTTTTAATCAAATGAAAATTCAAATTTTTTAACATGTTATAAAATTTCAAAGAATCGCAATAATAAAATTTATATTCAATTTGTAATCAATTGATTGTACAGACGATTTTCATTTTTTGTTTTTTTTTTTTTTGGTTTCATTCCCTTTTGTTAGGTTAATTAATCTGTTTCCTTAGATCTGGAATTTTTTCTCGATGGTTGATAGAATGTTAGTGTTTATTCTGTTAAATTGATAAATCGCATACAATTACTTGATGGTTTCTAATTATTTAATTGATCAACAATTGTTGGTGAAATTTCAGCAAATTTACCTATACATTTTTTGTTCAGCTCGTTTTATTATTTTGGACACACATCTTTTTTTTTTTCGTTTTATATTTTTTTTCTTTTATTTGGATAAAAATTATTACTTATAAAAACATTAATACTGGGTAACGTAATTTTTTTTGTATTTATTTTGGAAAAATATTTTAAATTGAGATATTTTTTTCTTATTTTTGATTTTGGGTCTTTTTCAAATTTTTGAAATGCGGTTTATTTATATATATATATATATATATATATATATATTGTTTTGATTGTATCAATACAATATGAATATAAGAAATATATTATTAGTAAAAAGAAAGAATTCTTGTTCCTTCTTGTTGGGATTTCCACTTAATTGGTTTTTTTTTTTTTGTAATAATTATTGTTTTTGGATATCTTGTTTTATCTAGAAAAACTATTTTATGTTTTTGAACGAAAAAAATTCAAAAATTTATACCTGAAATTATTAATTTTGATTTTACCACGATTATACCTTAACCAAATAATAAAAATGATAGCTTTAAGATCAACAATTGAGGAATTATTATTTGATAGAAAATAAATTAACCAAAATTTTTATTCAGCTTTCCAAAAAAAGATTCATAAATACTATATAATTTCAAATTTTCTATTTCTTTTTACAAGTTTAAATTCTAAATTTCCATTTTAGTATTGGAAACTTTAATTATTTATTTTAATTCTTAGGATTGTGATTTTTTTAGGAAGCTTTATGAAAATATATATCTTTTTAATATGCAATTAATAATAATGTAAAAAAATTAAAATTTCGTAACAAATAAATCCGACATTTTTTTTATATTGATGATGAAAATCATGATTGGATAATCCGAAAAGCCCACATTTACTCAGGTGTATCCCAAGAATAAATATAGAGAGAAAATAACTAGTTTGAAGAATTTTAAATGTGGCTATTAATCTTTATACAACTTAGGTATGAACTGTTTTTTTCTAATTTGAATAAAATTCAATGACAAATCCTTCACTTATTATTTAATTGACATTAATTTATTGATTGGTTATAGAAACCATAAAACACATTTTTCATTTCACTTTAAAAGAAATAAAGAGCACTCAATATTTCAAAATTTCTGTCAAAAGGTTACAATTACCTAAAAACTGTTTTTACATTGCCGATTTAAAAAAATTTTTTTCCTTCTCGGTAAAACAATACTATTTCAAGTCTTTAAAAAAAGAAAATTTCAAGGCCTGTAAATCCAACATCATAAAATACAAAACAATAGGACCATTTTTTCATAATTTGTAAACTTACCTTCTTTTCTTTTCTATCTAAATTTTTTTTAAAAAAAACATATGGTATATGAGTATTCAACCAAATAAACGAATTTATGATTCAAATGAATTTAAACAGTCACAAAATTTTCAACCAAACAAAAATAATTCTTCAACGATCGCTTTGAGCAAAACGTTAAAAACTCACCAGGATCAAAATAAATTTCCAACAATAAAGAACAACAAACCAAATTCACAACAAACGAAGAGAGCAACACATGGTTCAATTTCCTTACAAGCCAAAACTAGTTTGCCAAATAATTCGAATAATTCTCCTAAAAAAGTCTGGCCACTTGGCTTTGGAAAAAAAAGGCTTTTATATTTAATTCAAGAAGAACAATCGAAAAAAGAAATGGAAAGAAAGAAAGAAGATCAACAAAAACAAAAACAAAAACAAAAAGAAAAAGAAAAACAAAAACAAAATCCAACAAACGCGAATAACCAACAATTACCCAATTCGACAAAAAAAGAAAATTATTCAAGGCAAAATAATCAATTACCAACTACAACTACGCATAATATTCAAGTCCAAAAACAAACCCATCAAAATTACCAATTAGTAAGCCACCAACAGCAAAAGCAACCACCTGTCCAAACCCAAATAAATAAATTATTTAATAAAAAAAAACCTTATTTAACGAATTCTTCGAATCAAAATTTAAAAAACCCACAAATCTTTTCAGGTATTCAAGACAATACCACAAAGCTTGTTTATTCAAAAAATTTGCTTACAAAGATTCCAAACCCAATTGTTTTGAATAATTTAGCAAAGACACAACAACAACAAATTTCAGATAATGGGAATTTAACCAATAACAATCTTCATTTATCTAAAAACGTTAATACACAAGTTTTTGATTCAAGAACAATTCTAAACGCAAAAACAAGAAGAACAACATCACCAAATAAACAATTAGCAACAATACAACTAGATAAGAATCCCAAAATTTCAAAAACAGCAACAAACACAAAAACAACAACAACAACAACAAAAACAACAACACCACCATCAACACCAACACCAACACCAACAACAAAAACAAATTCCAAAATTGAAAGTAAACATAATTATGGGAATAATTTAACGAAAATAGATCTGCATTCTGTGAAAAATATTCAAAGCAATGCGTCAAATTTAAATAAAGAAAAACAACTAAACGACAATTTTTTCCCAATTAAACAAAATCCATTTTTAATAAAAAACCAAAATAACAATCTCAATAATACGGATTCAAAAAGAACAAATGGAACAAAAGTCAAAATGACAAATGAAAATTCTCAACATAGTATCCAAACAGAGATCAATAATCACAAACAACAAAAAAACAATACAAATCCAAATTTTAATAATTTAAGAGAAAAGAAATTTGCATTTGAGAAAAATGAAAGCGTTGAAATGGACATGGTCATGGACACGAGTATGGATATGGGCAAAAACGTGAACAACAATATAAACATTGCAAAAAAAAATAATAAATATCAAATAATTTTACCGAATAAAAAAACAAATGGACAAGAATTAACTCTTGAAAAAAGTAAAGAGAACTATATAAGAAATCAAGATAACAATAAAGGAAATAAAGATAACAATAAAAGAAATCAAAATAATTTTGATGACAATGAAGAAAATAATGATGGTGATGATAAAAACAATAATTTTAATATAATTTTAAATAATTCTAATGAATTTTGGAATCTTGAAAAAGATCTTAATGAAAGAACTAAAAAAAATAAATCGTTTGAAAGATATTCAAATAACAATAAAATTTCACAAACATTTAATAATAAAAATGAAGATTATATTGATAATAAGATTGAAAATACAAAACCAAAAAAGACTAGTAAAAGTTTTGAACAAAGAAAAAGCAACAACAATAAAAATTCAAATAAAGTTTCTTTAAAAAATCTTCAAGAGACTTCCAAAAATGAAAATGTAAACGAAAATGAGATTGAAATATTAAATCAAAATGAAAATGGGAAAAATGAATTAATAATGAGAAAAAACGAATATAACCATAGGGCAGAACAAGGGGAAGAAAGTCAAACTCAAAAAAAAATCGAAAGTGAAAAAAACGATAAAAAAAGTAATCAAAGAAAGCCAACAAATATGAAATCTCAATCCCCAATTTTAACAAAAAAATCACCAATTGTATTTAAAAAAAATAAAATGATACCAAATCCACATAGCGAGTTCAAATATTATAAATATAATTCAATTAAAGAAAGTGGTATGGGGAGAGAAAGCCCATTGGAACGAGAAAGGGAAAGGGAAAGGGGTATGGAAATAAAGCCCGAAAGAGATAGGGAAAGGGGCAGAGAAAGAGAATATGGGAGGGAAAGGATGTATGGAAGAGAAAGAGAATATGAAAGAGAAAGAGAGAAAAATAGAGATCGGAATTATTACTATAAAGAGGAATATGGAAGAGGTGGGGAATATCAAAGAGAACGGGAAAGAGAAAGAGGAAGAGAAAGAGAAAGAGAAAGAGAATATTTATATAAGAGAGAATATGAAAGAGAAAGGAGCAGGGAAAAAAATCTGAATAATGATATCCCAACTGAAAGAGAAAAATATTTATATCGGGAAAAATATTTACCAAAAGAAAAATATTTTCCAAGAAGTTTGGAGAGGGAAAGATATTTTGATGCAGAAAAAGAAGTATTAAATGATCGTTATTATGATTATGACTATGATAAAATTTTATATAGCCAATCCAGAACAAAAAAGAGTTATCCGCTTGAAAAAAATCATTATTATGATCGAAACCGATATTATAATGAAAAAAGAATTAACGATGGATATTCATTTAATAATAACAGCAGCAATAACAGTAATAACAATAATACCAACAATGCGAACAAGAGAGAAATGGATATTTATAGAAATAAAGTTCCAGATCGATATAAATATAATGAAAGGGCAAGCGAATTACCACCTAGAAGATTTCAAGACAAATCATGGGAAAGAAATACTAGCAGAATCAAAATAAGGGATCCCTTTTTAGATAAAGAATATGGAAGAGGGAATCACCCATTAAGGGAATATGAAAGGGAAGAAGAAGAATGGGATAAGGAAAAAGAAATCGAAAAAATACGCCAGGCTATGCGAGAAAGGGTGAAAAAAAGAGAGGGGAAAAAGGGAATAATCACCAAGACAAAAACAAAGGCAAAAACAGAACCAGAAACCCAAGCAAAAACAGAAATGAAAATGGAAATGAAAACCGAAACGGGGGAAACCGAAATAGAAACAAAGAAAACAACAGGAAGAGGGATGCAAAAACAACAACCCCATAGGAATAGGTATTCAGAATCGATCCAAAAGGGATCGCATCAAGAAAATGAAACAAATTTATCCAATATCGATTCAATGATATATGTTTGGCCTTTGGAAAGTGAATTGATCCAAAAAGAAGAAATTAAAAAAAAATTTTCGAATTATGGAGAAATTGTAAAAATAATTCAAGAAAAAACCCATGCCATTATCCAGTTTAAAACTCCACAACATGCACAGAACGCCATAAATTCTTCAAAAAAATTAATTATTAATGATCGAAATGTTATTGTGAGACCCTTTGAAATGTGGAGAATTAAAAATTTAAATCTCCAGAATACTTTAACAAAAACTGAAAACAAGAAGCAAAACCATCACCAGCCACTTCAGCAACGGAGACAGCAACAGAAACAGCAGCAAAAGCAACAGCAGCGGCAACAGCAGCGGCAGCAGAAACAGAAACTTGAGAAAAAGCAAAAAAAGGAAATCGAAATAAGTTTTTCAAGAAAAAGAGCTTTCCAAATTGACAACAACCAATTAGATTCGAAGAGAAAATCCTTATTGTTGAAATTATCCCAGTTACAAAATGAAATGTTAAATGAACAAAATAACAATATAAAGTCTTCCGTTTCAATTATCATCAGACATCATGAAAATTTCTCTCAGGGTTTATCGATTAAATCGAAAATTAAAAAAGATTTAGATTTAGCTGCTAGTTTAACTATTCTTCCAAGTAACTATTTCTTTATTATTTATTATTATGTGTATACATACACACGCATCTGTGTGTGTGTGTGTGTGTGTGCGTTTGTTTGTTTTTATTTATTTATTATTTATTTAATTATTTGATATATTAAAATTTTATTTATGTCTATAGAACATCGGTTTATGGATGATTTAGTTCAAGAAGCAAAAAACAATGGAACGAATTATATTGTCTTAATAGAAAAGAATGATTCAAACAAAGAATTACAATCATTTACATTAAAAATAAATGATTTTATTAAAAAAATGACCAAAACGGAAGACAACCTTTCTCTTGATTTAATAATTGAAAGAATTAAATATTTTGAAAAGGAATTAAAATCAATCAAATCTTTAAACCAAATCCAATTTTTTAATCCTGAAACTACACAAAAATTGTTACAAAAAACTTTACGTGATCGCTTATCAAAAAATTCTATGAGTTCGCTCGGCACCATTCTGAACCAAAACTCAAAAAATTCCAAATCTTTAGAAATTGGAAAGGATGATCAGAAACAAAATTGAAATAATTAGCAAAAAAGCATGTATCTTGAGTAGAATTGTGATGACAGCCATGCTAATTTTGTTAATGTTGATATGAACTAACAAATCTGTGAATAATAATATTGATAAATTAAATTCTGAGAATGTTAATAATATTATTATTCTTATGAATAAACATGTTGGTAAACGTGAAGAAAATAAACGTCAGCAAAAGAAATAGATCCATTTATTTTTATAAATGTTGAAAAAATTATATTTTTATTATTTGTGAAATAAAAAATATTTTTTTAATTTCGGTGTTTTCAAGTTTTTTATTATTATTTTTTTTTATTTATTGGAATTTATTCTTTTAATTAATTTTGTTTGTTTGATTTTTTTTTTTTCAAAAATATCTAGATTATTTGAATTATATTCCTAAAAAAATTGTTTTTTGTACGAAAAGATAATAAACGAATATGGTTATTATATTTCATCTAGATCTTACTTTTTGAGAATGATAATATAGATACAATTATAATTTATTCTTTTTAGTTTGTAATTCTAAATTTAATTTTAAACGAAAAAGTAGTAAATTTTTAATCTTGGGATATTTTAAATAATACCAATTAAAATTAATTTTGAATGATTTGTAATAGATAGAATTTCGAAATAAAGTCAGTATAGGAATAAAAATTACTAATTCTTATCAAAATGGGAAAATTTAATGTACATAAACATTTTTACAAAAAAATATTATTTTAATATAAGATCGAAAAAGAAAGTTGAAATTTGTGTAAAAAAAAAAAAAAATTAAATCCAATCATTCATAAACGAAATTCAGATTTCCTCATTGAGAAAAAAAAGATTTTTTTTTTTGAAAATTAAACTTATTTGGTTCTCAAAATTATATAGAAATTAGTATTTTTTAATAGACAATATATTGATTAAAAAAATTATTTTCAATTATTTAACATTATTTAAAATTAACTTTTAAATAAACAAAAGATTTTTTTTTATTTTAGAATTTTGTTATAATTTTTTCAGAAGAATGAAAAAAATACATTCTTTTAATCCAAAAAAGTATTTTTTATCTATAATTCATTAATACTTATTTTTAAAGAAATGCTTTCATTTATAATATTGTTCTGATTTTAAAAAAAAGATTGTTTAGTTTAAAAAATCACTTGCATTTTCATTTTTAGGAGTGGAAAGAAAGTATTAAAATATTAAATAGTTCTACAATATATTGAAGATAACTAGAGTTCATATATTACAATTTAATTAAAAAAAAAAAAAAAGACTAGTAATTCTTTTTTTGATAAAACAATAAAATTATTCTTTTAGCTTTAAATGATTAACCTAAATTTATTTTTTTTGTTTATATGGTTTTATATAGATATCCACACAACTCAAAAAGTAATCATTAATAACAAATTGTTAAAAATAATATGTAAGAAATATATGATTAATAATAATCAATAATTAATTTGGGATTTATCTTTAGATTTTAGTATTAATCCATTTTTGATAATTGCGATGATTTCATGTATGTAATTTACCTGTCAAAATTTTTATCCCAGAAGTGAATCGGCAATTCTTTATTTTTTAATAGTTAACACGTTCATAGAGAAAAATATTTTTTTGATTTCAATAAATATGAATAAAAATTTTTCTCATATTTTCTAAAAAAATATTTTTAAAATGGATTTCAAATTGTCAGAAATCTCAATAAAAAATGATTAATTTGAAATTATTGTAACTTTTTGGTTTCAAATTTTTCTTTTTTGTAATTTTAGAAATATAATTTTGAATTTTTTTTGTTGAAATTACCTAATTAAATAATAATTGTAATTATTATTGGGGGTTTGTATTTTTGTGAAATTCTAATAAAAGATAAGATAAAGTTTCTATAGGGTATTTTTCATATTTATATATGGTATTTTAACCAAAAAGAAAAAAAAAAAAAAAAAAATTATACTTAAAATAAAATTCTTAAAAAATGATTTAACAATACAGTCAGTTCCACTTTTAAGGCACAAACTTTCAACAAAATTTAAAGCACAAAAAAATCTCAAATGAAATCATAAAATTTGGATTTTTTTTTTTACATAAATTATTTTACTAGAATTTAGATTTCATGTATTAATTTCAGATTTTTTTTGTGCCTTAAATTTTATTCAAAGTGTATCTTAAAAGTGGAACTGATTGTAAAATATTCAATTTTTTTTTTTTTTTGCTCATTGGTAAATGGGAAAGTAATATTAATAAATTAAACAATTAATTGTGGTTACTGCTAATATTTTACTTCTGGTAAAAAAAAAAAAAAAAAAAACAATAAAGAAAGAAAGAAAGAAAGAAAAAAGAAATATTTAGAAATTACTGATAAATCTAAATTAAAGAAAAATCAAAATATATAATTATACTTTTTTTGAATTTTTAAAACCATGTCAAACTAATAATTATATTTGTTTAAATTGGAAAAAAAACTTTTTTTAATTCTTGATTTTTAATATGATTATGAAAAAAAATATTTTGAAAGTCAAGTTATGAGGATTTAGAAACACAAGTAGGACGTTTTTGTAAACGAAAAAATTAAAAAAAAACCCAGGTTGTCACGCGTTACGACCGCGTTGACTGATGAGTTTTTTCGAAAAAAACGCGTTTTAATTCTTGATTTTTTTGAAAAAAAGTGGATAGTTTCCTTTTAAACGGAAAAAAGGAAAATCGGAAAATCAGAAAAACTCTTAATAAAAAAATCAGTTTTTACAGAAAATTTTTTATTTAAAATTATTTATTTATTTTTAAATTTGAAATTATAAAAAAATAATAAAAAAATAGTAAAAAAATAGTAAATAAAAAATTATAATCATAAATTTTAAAATCGATCACAAAAATAAACAAAAAGTAAAAACCAAAAGTAAAAATAAAAAAATATTAAATTATGATGAAAAAAAAAAAATAAACTTATCAGATTCTTTGATTTAACTGTAGGCCTTACTGAGTTGAAATTTTCTCTTCATTATTTAATCACTTTTACCTAGCCACATTAATTCAATAACTATTATGATAAAGCGAGTATATGTTCCACAGTAAATAACATTTAATTCTTTTAATTCAAACTTAGTGAAGGAAAGGAATTATTACTTAAGAACGGTACTATCTGAAATTTTTTTTCACAATGATACAAACAACCTTTGTTTTAAATTTCTAAATCAGTATTTTTGGCCAAAAAATCAATAAAATAATCCTAAAAAAAAAATTTTGTAAAAAATTAGAAAAAATGAATTTATTTTTTAAACAAAATAAAAAACAGTTTTTGAAAGAAAATTATCACTTAGAAATAAAGACTGGTGATATTTAAGTAGATAAAAAAATTTTTAGCTCTAAATTCATTCACAAAAAAATTTTTAATTTTTATTGTCTTGCCCATAAGATGAAATATAATCATCTAATAAAAAAATTACTGATCACATTCTCCAAGTTTAAAATTTTGAAAAAAATTTTTTTAAGTCAATAATTTTAAAAGATCATTTTTTGTGATCAATAAAAAATATTATTAAGAGAAAATAGTGTTATTTTCCAATTCAAAAACATCTGATCTGATCAAATTTCGAATTGGTAAAAAAGTGAAAATTAGTCTTTTTTTTCTTCCAATTTTAATAAAGATTTTTTTTTCAAAAGTTTATTTTTTCTCATCAACGTTTAAAGCGTTTATAATTTTCAAAAAATTTAAACGCAAAAACGATTACCATTGTGAAAAAAATTTGGGTCATTAAAAAAAATTGGGTCAGTCAAAAATTTGATTTCGTTTTTTAAATAGTAAATATTAGCAAAATGGTTTTTGATCAAAGTAAAATTTTATGAACAAATCTTACATTTAAGAAAAACCAAAGTCATTATCAATAATAATTTTCAAAGACAATATTATCTTGTTGCATTTTAACCCTTTGGAATTACTGTGGAACTCTAAAAAACAAAAATTTATTTTTAATTGTCAACTTTACTAAAAATGTTGATTTTTTTTATTAGATTACATTCCAAGATCAAGTTAATCATTGTTTGGGAAGACCAAAAATTAATAAATGTTTTAAATTAAGGTTTGTCTATGGGGATTTAAAGAATTTAAATGGTTTCTGAAATCTTGATATTTCGGTATTTTGAAGTTTTGATTGTAAACATTAGTGGAAAACAACCTCTTTCAAAAAAAACAGCTTTTTTGGAAGATTTTATTATTCAATTTGGTTTAAAAAGGATATTTAAGATTAACTGTGATAAATTTGCGTTCATTAACAATGATAAATATCTTATTAGATTAATAGATTATAAGATTTCCTATTAAATAGTTATCTTATTTTTAGTAAAGTTGACAATTAAAAATAAATTTTTGTTTTTTAGAGTTCCACAGTAATTCCAAAGGGTTAAAATGCAACAAGATAATATTGTCTTTGAAAATTATTATTGATAATGACTTTGGTTTTTCTTAAATGTAAGATTTGTTCATAAAATTTTACTTTGATCAAAAACCATTTTGCTAATATTTACTATTTAAAAAACGAAATCAAATTTTTGACTGACCCAATTTTTTTTAATGACCCAAATTTTTTTCACAATGGTTATTAATTTTTTGTCGTTTAAAAAATTGAAAATCAAACTCTTTCAACGAGTTTTAAACGCAAAACCTCCCAAACAAACGGAAAACGCGAATTTCCTTTGTTTTCCCACGCTTTAAACGCAATTACGTCCTACCTGTGAAAATGAAATTGATACAGAAAATTTTTTTTTACATTTTTTTAATTTTAAGAATATCAAAGTCTATTTCATTGAAAAAAAAAAAAAAAAAAAAAAATTTTCATTGTGCTTGAATTGTTTCTGGTATATAAATATTTGTTTACTATCTCTATTCAAGTCAGCCTGAATAATAAAAATATAAATTTTCAAAAACATTTAAAATCCCCTTAAAAAAATCTTAAATATATTAAAATTGTAAAAAATTCTTTTAGTTCTTATTTTCCAAATATTTTTTCAACTTATTTTTCACTTATCAACGAAGATATAAGAAATTCTAATTGCTTAAAATTGATTAATACATATTTTTAAAAGTTAAAGCCAATTTCAAATGAATCGAAAAAGCAGAGAATCAAAAAATTGAAAAAAATTCACTTTTTCTAAGGTGTACAATTAAATCTTAAATTGGGAAAATTGAATAATTCTAAATTTTGATTTAATTCGCTGTTTTGGACTTGGTTTTTGTTTTAATAATCAATATAATTTTTGGACTTGGTTTTTTGTCTTGAAAATTAACAAAAAAAGACATTAAAAAATATTTACGACTATTTTACAATTAAAACCAGTTTGAAATTTTTTTTTACCAAGTGACTGATTAAAATATGAATTCAAAACACCATAACAAACTTACAATTTAACAATATTCAATTCTCTAAATTCTTTTTTTCAATGTATCTTAAGTAATAATGTTTTTTCGGTTTTTTGTTTCCATGTTTTTTCTATTGATGTGAAATAGCTTTATAGGGATTTGAACAAAAGTCCATAATCTAATTTGAGCAATTTCAATTGAAGATATAATTATTTAACAGTGAAAAATTAGTCGAAAAAATAATTAAAAAATTGTTACTCATTTTTACTGTCATCTTACAATTAAAATCCTATTTGTCAATTTTTATCCAAAATTGTTCTTCAAATAATTTCCCTTCACAAAAATAATATTACATTCATTTTTATATTCTTGTTCTTGAAATTAATAAAATTTTAAAACACACTATTAGTTTATCTTTAGTCTTTGAACTTAAATTTGATAAAAATGTGTGAAAATTAACAAAACTTTTTATTTTTTTTACTTGTAACTTTTTTTTTTAAACTTCAATACCTTTCACTCAAACAATTGAAAAGTATTTTCAAAGACTCATGACAAATTTTTCTTCGGGATCTGATAAAATAAATTCCATCAATACACAGGTTTTTGGTATTTCAATTTCGCCGCTGATGCCGATCCACCCATTCCTTCAAAGGTGCATTGATTGGATCAGAAAGGCAGGACTTGATCGTGAAGGGGTGTTTCGTATTTCTCCAAACCCGTTAATCGTGGACAAGATAATTGATGACGTTAATGCAGGCAGAAATGTGGATATTGAAAAGTTTGATGTTTATACTTCAGCAGTATTAATTAAAAGGTATCTCAGACAATTGCCTGAACCTCTTCTTACAAACCAATTATTTGATTCATGGCTTGAGCTTTTAGGTTTGTTTTAATTTCGGGTGTTTACCCATTATTGTTCTTCTTTTTTGGTCTTTTTTATTTTGTTCTTATTTCAAATAAACAGAATACAGAAAACAAAAAGCTAAAAGTAAAATAATTTCCTTTTTTTTTACAATTTTGGTTTTGCAAAGATCCCAACAAATAAAAATTGTTTTTGTTAAAACCTAATAACCTCTAGTCAAACTTAATCACAAGGAAGAGTTTTTAAGAACAAAAAAAAAATTAAAAACTCTTTTATTCACCATACTGGTATTTGAATAATAAATGGGATTTTTTTTTACTTCATTTTTAATTTCTCTTTTTTAAGAGAACATAGATCGAGAACCTCTTTCTTTAAGAACTATATTTATAAAAAAAAAATATGGAAAAGGAAGTGAAAATTCTTTCCCATTTAGAATTCAAATACCAGTAAAAGCCAAACAAAAAAATTTTTTGTTCGTTCAATTGACAATCTAAAAACCAACAATACTTTTCTTTAATTTTTGTGAAAGAATTACTTATTTCTTCTCTGGTTTTGTTTTAATTTTTCTAACTTTTTCATAATATGATTTTCAAAACATAAAAAAAGACAAAAAACAAAATTTTAATTACAACCCCAGATTGAAATTATTAAATTGACTGAAATAGAAACTATTGCATTTGTTAGTGTTTTGGATTCGAAAAGAAAAATTTAGACATTTTAAGAAAAAATAATTGGTTCAGATCTTGTTTTTTTGGTCCCTTCTTTTCTTTTAAGTTTTAAAAAATTGGTTGTAGCACAAATAACAAAATAATATTAACACTTCTTATGTAGTGACTTTAAAAAATATAAATTTTGAACAAATAAAATGTTTCAATGATTTTAATTGCCTCTACTATTATTTTCCAATGAAAAAATGAAAATTTTTAATTCACACTCCAAAATATTTTCCTAGTTTAAAGTTGAAGTAAAACCAATGATTTTAACAACACCGTTTAGAACTGGTATTTTTAGACATTAAATTAAACTTCCTGAGTTAACTCTAAGATAAAATTTTTACTCCTAATTTGATTGTAGCAGTAAAAATTAATATTCATTTTGAAATTGATATAAAAATTTTCATTTATTAATTGGAAAATAGCAGTATTCCCCTATCTCTTTGAAAACAAATTTCAGAATTTTGAAGGTAATTGAGAAAATTCAATCAGAGGTTAATTGCATGGGGAAAATGAATGAGAAGATGGAACTATGTCAAATGTTTTGTAAAAAAATAACTGTATGTAGGGTTGTGGAGATATGGCTCTAAGATTCTATCAAGAAGATCTATTTTGGAATTGCTGTGGTTAGTTTCTTCAATTCCGATCTTGTTTCAGTATTCCACAATAAGCTCAGTTGAAAAATCTAGCCAAACAAATCCTTGCCTTGGGGCTCTTTTCAAATAGCATAATTCTGTTGAGGGTAATAACAAAATCCCTGATGAAACCTGCGCTTGTCCAAAGAATCGATTTGATGTTTCGAAAATTGTATCTGTTCATTGTTGAATCAGAACAATTCACAAAATTGATAACTTTGGACATGAAGAAAAGGATGATAGAGAAGGGAGAAGGAGAAGACCAAAACCCGATCTGGCAATTCAATACTCCAAAGTAATTTGTTAAAAAATTAATTCGTTTTTTGTTCTGTTGGTCTACAATACCCCGATATGAAAAAATAAAATTAAAAAATTCAAGTTAGACAAAACTCATACTTTAATTATCATTCCATCAATGTTAATAAAGTTTATTCACAATATAATCAACATTTAAGAACTTCAAATTCTTGAGGCTATTTTATTTATTTTTTTTTTTTTAGTAGTACTAAGATTTTTAAATCTCTCTAGTTGAGAAAAAAAGGATGTTTTGTGGTGTAAAAAATTTTAAATGATAGTATCGAAATAAATACCTGACATGAAAATAATCCCTGATGACATCTTTTAATTGTGAATATTAGGAAAATTGTTGTTTAATTTCTTTTATTTCCAATCAAATCCTTTTTATAAATAACCAACTTTGTTATGAACCCAAGTAACAAACCTACCTAAGGTTCATTAAAATGAAATATCCATAGAATACTCATTTAATTGTTTGATAACATAAGTAGATCTACTTATTTTGGAAAACAATAGAGTTTTTATAGAGGTTTTTCTATGAATCAAGAAAATGATAATTTTTATTCTTGTTTTTTGATTGATTGAATATTGTTTTGAACAAATGAAATTTAATTAATCATCATTCGAATAAGTGGTTGAGTTATAATTTAAAAAGTTTGATTCTAAAATAAAAGATTGGATTTTAAATAAAAGAAATTACACCAAAAATTTTCCTAATATTAGCAATTAAAAATCTTATCAGGGATTATTTTCATACCAGGTATTTTTTTCGATACTATACACTTAAAATTGGAATTTTTGTTTAATTCAACTTTGAGATATTTACTTGAATAAATAATAACTAATATTTTTGAAAATACTGTACTTTTCTAATAAAATTGAAATTCAAAAAAAACTAACGAAAGTGTCAGTAGAGTGCCTAGCCTTTCCAAAATTCAAAAGATTAGATAAAAATCTTTGATTTTACTCAATTCTTTTGAATTTTGGAAAAGCTAACGAAAAGTGTCCGCCGGGTGCCTGGCTTTTCTTGGGGTTTTCTATTTTATTTGGAAAACTTCAAAAAAACCTAGAACGCTTCACAAATAAATAGAAAACTCAAAAAAACCTAAAGAAAATCTATTTATTTTACAAATGTATTTAGTAAACTCAAGAAAAAGCTAACGGCGGTTTTTAAGAATTCAAAAGAATAGATAAAAATCTTTGGTTTTACTCTATTCTTTGAAATTCAAAAAAACCTAACGAAAAGTGTCCGTCAAGTGCCGTCAAGTGCCTAGGTTTTCTTGAGGTTTTCTGTTTTATTTGTTAAATCTATTGATTTTCGTTAGGGTTTTTTTTAATTTTTGAAATAAACAGAAAACTCAAGAAAACCTAACGGCGGTTTTCCAGAATTTAAAATATTTTTTTCAATTCAAATCAATAAAAAATTCTTTAATAATCAAAATAATGGTTGGTTCCCCATTTGAAGTTTATTTATTAAATATAAATACTTTTGAACGATAATAAAATAACCTCTTAACTTTTAAAAAAAATTTTTCAAATTTTTTACTTTTAAATTAAAAAAAAATCTTTCTAGAACCTGGAAAATTGGATTTTTCAACTTAAATTGTAAAATATCTTGAAAAATAATTTTTGATCAAAGCACTCTTATTAATAAATTGTGTTTATTCTAATTAAAGTTATTAAAAAGTGAAAAATTACCAAATGTTTAATTTTTTTTTTTGAAATAATTTTTTAATGATCATGTATTGCAAATTTCTTCAAGTATTGTAAATGCTGTCATCAAAAGCAATTTTAACACATCCAGAATTGTTGGGGTTTTCTGAAATGGGGTTGACAAATCCCTTTTTTAATCTTTGCATGCATTTGTTCTGATGATCTGATAGATGATCAGATTTTTCGAATGGCATGGATTTAAATCATAGCCATCAAGTTCATTCATGCGGTCTTATTTAGTGAATCTTTCGATAAAAAATGAATCTATCAAATATTCCCGAAAATACCCGAAAATCGAAAATACTCTAAAATTTTTTAACCACTAAAAAAACGCTTTATGAACAACTTCTAAAGAAACCCTAGTGTCAATATACTCAGTTTAATGGTAAATTTGGAATTTTAATAAAAAACATTTTTTTTATCTAAAAATTTAACAATTCAAAAAATTTAAATTTTTGGAAATAGTCGTCAACCCGTTTTGTGTGAAAGGAATTGGTATCTTAGATGACTGTTACATTTCTGATCGTTGCTAAATGTTAACAAAATGAGAGAAAATATCTTTGTAAAGAAAATTTCTAATTATTCATTATTATTGTGAGAAGGGAGTAATCAAAGAAAATACTAAATAAAAAAGAGAAGAAGAAAAATAATTAAAATATTAAAGTAAAAAAATATTATATCATTTACATGACCAAATTAAAAATTATTCACGTCCTGAAACAGGAGGAGTAAAAACTCGAAAATTTCTAATTATTTATCATTACCGATAATTTTGTAATCTTAAATACACCCCAAAAATAATCGAGTAATATCTAATCGTACACACACATATCCATACCCTATCCTACACAAGGTGGTCAATACCAAACATTCTTTTACTTTCCATGCCTGAAGAGAAATTGATTTAATCTAGCTAAATACACGCTATCAAATCCAACAAAGCCCATACCACGCCCAAACATAAATCTAGCATACACATTTGCTTACCCTAATAAGTACCAACGAGTACTCAAATATACTCAAAATTTAAAAATAACTCTTCAGAGGGGTTGAAGGAAGAAAATTCAAAAAAAAAATGTTTTTTTATAAAATTCCAAATTTACTGTTAAACTGAGTATATTGGCACTAGGGTTTCTTAGAAGTTGTTCATAAAGTGTTTTTTAGTGGTTAAAAAGTTTTTGAGTATTTTCGATTTTCGGCTATATTCGGGATCATTTCAAACAATGCAAAAAATGCATTGTTGAAGTTCCCCTTTCTTTTATCATTCTGAAGATTTTTCTATTTTACTTTTTTTTATGGTTTTGGGTTTTCTAACTTTTTTTCTGTTTTGTTTTGTTTTTATTTTAGGCTTCTTGTTTTTTCGTCACAATACTTTGGCAAACTACTCTGTTTTTATATTTAATTTTTGTATTTGTTTTTATTTTTCTCATTGTTTGTGGATTGCTATTTTTCTTTTTGGTATTTTTCTTTTTTTTTTTTTACTAATTGATCTTGGTTCTGGTTTTAGTTTGGTAAATTGTTTGTGGTTAAAATATGCTTCTTAGTTTGTGATCTAGTGATATGATGGTTTGATGCAGCTTGTTGTTGTTCAGTCTATACAGTCTGAACAACAACATCATTGTTTTGGTAGGTCGAAAATAGAAAATTAAGTGAACTTTTTATTCTTTAATGAAAAAAAAATAAAATAAAAAATATGAAATTGATTGTAAAGAATTGAATTAAAATAAATAAATTAATAATTATCATTTTTTTTATCAAATTTGGAGTTTTATGACCTGACAAAACATTTTTTTTTTTTTGAAAAAGAATGATAAAGTATTTCACAATAATCTCAAATTTTGACAATTTTATATACCTAAGAAATGGCCACAACATCTTACCGAATAATATACTAGATGTAGAGCAAAGTGGTTTTTTAATTGTTAATTAATTAAATTGATACAAAAAAAAAAAAGATACTTCCTCTATTTTACCCAATTTCAGAAACCCGTTTTAATAGAAAACTAGATTAAGATTCAAATAGTTCTGATAACTGTGTCTAATTTAGATACTCTTTGAATCAGAAATCTCAAATTTAGTCACTTCAAAATTCTCTCTTTAACAGATTAGACGTTCTTTAGTCTAACCCTTAACAATAAATCCAGAAACTCGCTTTAATTAGACAAACTTGTTTTTCAAATTAAAACAAAAAAAAAAAATTCTTTTTTCTATATTATTAGATAATAACAAAAAAAAAAGTAAATGGAAAAATAATAAAAAAAAAAAAATCTTTTTCTATTTTTTAAAGATTTATAAACTCATTTTTTGATTAACAAACTTGTTTTTCAACTTAAAACAAAAATTAAAAAAAAAAAATTTATTGATTAAAATAACCAAAAATAAACTATTTTTCATAAATTTTGACTCACTTTATGATGTTAATGGGAGTTGTTTTGAGGGTTTATTCCAGTATTCTTAACAAAAAATATTTTTCAAATTTTTGGATCAGAATCATTTTTTTTAATTTTTCATATTTTAGTTTTGCTTTTTGTTTTTTCAATATTTTTTTTTTATTTTTGTTTTTCTTTTTCTTTTTTTTCTTTTTTTTTTTTTTTTTTTTTTTTTAAAAAGATCATGTGGAAAAAAAAAAGAGATCTTCGAAAAGACAAATAATCACTAAGAAAATTGAGACTATGTAAAGTCTTTGAAAATGGATTTAATTATTCACAAAAAATATTGTTGTTCAACTTTTTTTCAGTGAAAGTTCAGTAATAAAAAATGGGTAATGCTCATTTCAAAAATTGTGACTCACTTTTTTTTAGTTTTTGGTTTTATTTTTTTTAATTTTTAATATATCAGGCTTTTATAGATTTAGAATGACTTAAAAGTGAATTACAAATCATATTTAGTTATTAATTGTTCTTGAATACTAAAGGACAATTTTTTTTTTTTCAATTTATTATTTCAAGTGAGCCACAATTTTTGAAAAAGAGTTTAGTTGTAAAAAGGTTATATATTTTCATGAATAAGGTTTTTGTCGCGATTATGAATTATAAAAATAAATGGCTACTTTTGTGTTTAGAACTCAAAACACTTTTGATTTAATTTGAGTCAATCATGAAAGAGACAATTGAAATTTTAGACTTTTTGAAAAGGTGGATTTTTTTGAAATAGAATCAAAATTTTAAAAAAAAAAATAAAATAAAAATGATTATTGTTTTAATAAGAACAAAAATAAATTAAAGACATTTAACAAAAACAAAAAAAGGTAACATTTACATAAAAACGTTAAAATTTTATTTTAAAAATTTTGACAGATCAAAAAACATTATTCAAATTCATCTTCTATTAATAAGAATGAGCTAACATACTTATTAAAGAGATGCCAATATTTGAATAATGTTTTGTGTTGTTTCCAAAAGATCTAAAATTCCAATACTGAATGAGATATAAATGTATATTAAATTTGTTTATAAAAAAATTGAAGTGTTTTCTGGATTTAGAATTGTAAATAGTTAAATTTCTTTTCATTAATTACAAAGGAATCGTTTTCCAATACAATATAACAATTTATACTTTATTCATAAACAATTTCAATATTAATAATTTTATCTGAAGAATTTTATTTATTTTGATAAAATTAGTTTGCAAAAAAAAAAAAGGGGGGGTTAATGATAATATTATCTTTTTATTAAAGGGTGTTGCATGTTTTTCTATTTTTTTTTATATATTCTTTTTAATCATTTAATGAAAGATTGACAATCACTTACTCTTTTATATTATATTTTTTTAAGAGATTAAATTATCAAAAAAAAAAAAAATAAAATTATATTTTTACTTATTATTAATTCAAATGATTTTTAAAAAAATAATTCTTCCTTCAGTCTAATAAAATATTTCATTTTCTTTTAAATTTATTCTATAATAAAAAAATAATATTATTAAATATAAATTCTTAATAAAGAAATCGAGCCAAAAGAGCAAATCCAAAAAATGAAAAAATTAATTAAGCAAATACCAATTGCACATCAAGTTTTGTTTATAACAATTTTTGATCTCCTCTTAGAAATTGATAAACATAAAGAACAGAATTTAATGAGTATTGATAATCTTTCAAAATTTTTCGGTCCGGCTGTTTTACCATTTAACATTACCGAAACGAATCCTATTTTAGCTTTCCAGGCATCACAGAATATTATCAAAATTGGGTTATTACTTTTAGAAAATTTTGAAATACTTACCAAAGCAATTTTAGAAGAAGATGAGGATGAGGACGAGGGTGAGGGTGAAGGTGAGAATGAGAATGAGAAGGAAACTGAACAAAAAAATGAAGAAAAAGACAAAAGGGGTGAAAAGAGTAAAGAAAATCACGAAGAAAATATTCAAAATGACGAAATTAAGAATGAAGAAGAAAAGAAAACAAAAACGAAACCAAAAAATAAACCAAAAAAGGAAACAAAAAAGGAAATTAAAAATAAAAAAGATCAAAAAAAAAAAAAATTTACAAAATCTATTCATTATTGCATGAAAAATTATACTTTTGATTTAAAATTAAAAGATTTTGATGTAATTAAATCACGAATTAAAAGAGAAAACATTTTAAAAAAGCCATTTAAAGATCTAAATGAAGAAGAATTTAAATATGCTATTCATTCTTTACATTCTGAAATCAATTATTATCGACAATTTGAAAAAAAAATCGAAAGGGGCTTTTTTAAAGAAGATAAAAGGGACAAAGAAAGAAGGAAAAGGGAAAATGGTGGTGGTGAAAGTGATAATGATAAAGAAGATAAAAATGAAGATGAAGATGAAGATGAAAATAAAAATAAAAACGAAAATGAAAATGAAAATGAAAATGAAAATGAAATCTTAAAAAGTAGAATCAAAAAGACAAAAAGAAAACTAAAAAAAATTAAAAAGATTACATTCAAAATTAAAAAGGAATGTGACAAGTTAACAACCAAGCATCAAGAAAAACAACAAAATTTAAATAATGTCTCCACTGTGTTAGACAATCAAAATGCAAATTTTGAAAAATTTACTTCTTCAAATAAAAAATTGAAATCTGATGTCGTATCTGAAATTAAAATTGGGGAAAAGTATTTGAAAGAATCGAAAAAGCAAATATACAAACTAGAAATTGAAAGTAAATATTTATTGGAAACTTCAATGCTTTTGGAAAATGAAAATCAAAAATTAACCAAAATTAAAGTTAAAAGTTTGGATGATCAAAATAAGATGTTAACAGAAATCGAACAATTAAAAATCCAAATCAAAGAGATTAAATCTGAAATCATCGACCAAAAAATGAAAATTGAAATGATCCATATCGCCAATGAAAAATCAATCAAATTATTTGATCAGCTCTCTCAAACAATGTATCAACAAAGGCATTTTTTGCAGTTAAAGGCAAATGATTTTTCAAAGTTGGTGAAATCTTTAGATTCTCAACTGAAAATTCATAAAAGTGTATCCAAAATTAATTTGCAAGAAACAAGTCAAATTGAAGAATTACTTTTACAAAAAAAAATTAAAATTAAAGACATCCAAGAAAAAATAGATCAAGCCAATGAAAATATTAAAACAAGTAATTCCAAAATAAATTAGTTTAATTATTACTTAATTCATTATATTTTGATTTATAATTTTACTTTTCTTTTGAATTTTTTTAATCAATTAATTTATTTATTCTTATTGTTTATATATATATATATATATATTCGGTTCAAAAAAATGAAAGAAAAGAAATTTTAAATAACCATTGGTGAAAAAAAGTAAAACAAGGAAAAAAAAGTTAAACACGATATAAAATTGGAAACATTCGTAAAACCTGAAAATGAAAAGTAAAATCACTTAATAGAAGAAACCAATTAACTTCAAAGAACAAAACCAATATATTATTAGCAATCAAATCAACAATTACAATTTAGATCTAGATTTTTTTTGAAATCTGAAGTGTGGTTTTGGAGATCTCAAAAATAGTCAATTTTTTTTACATCAAATTTTTAAAAAGAGATCAATCAAAGAAAAAACCCTACCAAAAGATAGTATTATAAAAACGATTATTGATGTTTACTTAATCCTCCATTATGTATTTAAACATTTATCCTTTCAATTATTGAATTGATCTTACTTTTTATTTTTTCAGGTTCTATTAAGGTTCCCAATTTATTATCATGTTGAACTTTTTTTTCTTGTTTTACTTTTTTTCACCAAATGATAATATTATAACTAAATAATATTTTTTTGAAATATTTGTATTTTTGTTCATTTTAATTTAATGAAGTGAATCATTCCAGACATTTAGTTTATTCGCCAACTCTTTTTATAAAATAGTTTTTTGTTTTCAAAGGGGATGTGATAAAAAGATTTTTTTTATGAGAAATCTTGAATGATGAAGAAGTTTTTTTAGTTTAACAGCTAGATTGTCTGTAATATTTTTAAAATAAAGTCTATTTCAAAATCATTGACCCATTAAAAATCAAATTTTAAACAAAAATTATTTTTAATAATTGAAGTTATCTATTTATATAATAAAAATATAGATTTTAATATTCAAAACTATACTCGAGAATTATTTATTTTTCGTCTAAAAATAAAAAAAAAAAAACAATTAAAAAAAATTGTGTTATTTATTATGAAATAAACATTACATAAAAAATATAAATTTTAAAAAATTAATAAAACACATTTATCGATTCTCCTTCCATTTGAACAACTAAATCTAATCTCTTTTTCATATTTGAAATTAATTTTTTCATTAAATCATCTATTACTTCTTACCAAAGTTTAATTTTCATTTTTCATTTTAACAAAATACTCTGGAAAAAATAAATAAGAGAAAAAATGATTTATTTTCAAATTTTTCATTGTGAGGGGAAAAAATTCAAAACAATACAAATAAAATTCAAAATTCAAATGTAAGATGTCACATTTATTATGAAATTTAGTTTATTTGGTCAAATGAATTTATTTTTAAATCTAATAGAAAAGAACAGTTTTGATGATTCCTAATATTTTCAATAAGAAATTACCATTAGTATTCATTAGGAGATTTTTTTTAGAAAAATATTTTATAAGAATATATATTTCCAAATATCAATAATTTTTTTATAATTGTCCTTTAAGTTATAAATAAGAAATAAGTAGAATAATAAAAATCGAAGAAATTTGATATTTACATTAAGATTTTTTTTGACAAATAAAAAATAAAATAAAAAAAAAACATTAATTACAAAGATAAAATCGATTTTAAATACAAATTTGAAAAATTCCAAAACCCAAATAATAGGATTTAAGAAACTTATTGTTTTTCATTTTTTCGGCTTAGAACTATTTTTTTTAAAACTGAATTTTTTTTTACTTGGTAATTTAAAAAATACTATTTTGTTATCTTTCATTTTTTTTTTATACTTATGTTACTATTCTAAAAATTCTTTTTAATTTTTCAATTTTATTAATTTAATGTTGAATTTTCAAATCATCTAAAACAAATTGATCAAGTTAAAGATTATAATTCGGGTTTCTTAAAGGATAATTCAATTAAAGAAATTGTAAATACAGTCAGTTTCACTTTTAAGGTACAAACTTTCAACGAAATTTAAGGCACAAAAAAATCTCAAATTAAGGCACAAAATTTTGGATTCTAGTAAAATAATTTGTAAAAATTAAAAATTCCAAATCTTGTGCCTTAATTTGAAATATTTTTGTGCCTTAAATTTCGTTGAAAGTTTGTCCCTTAAATTTGAAACTGACTGTACCATCAGTTTTAAATCTGAGGCACAAACTTCAATGAAATTTAAGGCACAATAAAAATCTCAAATTAATGCACAAAATTTCAGATTCTAGTAAAAGAAATTGTAAAAAAAATAAAATTCCAAATTTTGTGCTTTAATTGGAGATTTTTTTTGTACCTTAAATTTCTTAGAAAGTTTGTGCCTTAAATTGGAAACTGACTGTAATTTTTTTTGTGAAAAATTTGTTCGGACATTTTTAGGTTCGTTTTTATTTTTTTTGTTTGTTTGTACGCTGAATTTAAACTTCTTTTAATGTATAATTTATTGATTCAATTGATTTCCACTTCTTTTTAATAAGATAAAGGAAAAGGATAATAAAATAATTCGAAAAAATAAATTATAATTAAAATAAAACAAACGTATAATAAATTATAATTTTATGAAGCTCAAAAATTGGGATATTCATTTAAAACTCCAAGATTGTTTCGTTAAATATCAATAAAGTGATTTTAATTATAAAAGAAAAACTATTATAAAATAAATTGAAACAAAATTATTAGTGGAAATATTTTAATAAATATTGGTGTTTTATCAAAAAGTTTTCACAATACTTTTTTTCGTCTAAAAATCCATTTTTAATGGTCAACATTTCATAGATCACTGAATTTATAAATATTTTATTTGAAAAAGAATTAAATCAAAAAAATTGTTTAGTACTTTTTGAAATAGAATTTTACTTGTTATTTATTATACAAAGAAGATAACTTTTTAAATAACCATAATATAAGCTAAACTGATTATTATGAATTTTTTGGAATTTTGTTTATATCAAGTTTGTTGTTTATGTTTAATTTTGTCCCAAACTTTACTCTTTTTCATACATGGTATCAAGGCCAAAAATAAAAGATTCAACAAATTTAAATTAATTGAAAGAAGAGAAATAGTAAAGAACGGATTAATGAAATATATTCATAAAAAGAAATACATGAACAAAATATTTTTTTCAAAAAAATTAAATATAAAAAAAAAATTTTGGGTCCCTTTCATTGGGACTTCTCGTGCAAAAATTCTCAATTTATTTGAAAATTAAAATTGTAGAAAATAAGAATTTTTTAATTAAAAATGTATGAATTTAAAAAAAAAAATCACCACCACACTTTTCTTAATGTTAATTTGGAGTTTCATACAGTTTTTTCTTTCAAATTTACTTTTTTTAAAATAAATAGGAATAAGAAAAAAAAATTAGAAAAAAAAATTAAAAAAGCAAAGTAAACAAAAAAAATGAAGAAAAAATTGAAAAATAATGATTTTGATCTAAAAATTGAAAATAGATTTTCAGGAGAATACTGAAATTATTCAGTTTAGTATCTTCATTAAAACTGATTATTTTGACAGAAAAGGAGAATTTAAAGGTATTTTTCAAATATTTCTAAATTTTTTGAAAAAGGCCCCAAAAAAAGGTTTTTCCAAAAAAGAATTCTGAAATTAAAGATTGTATTTTGAAAGGAAGAATTCTACTTTTCAAGAAAAATCGTAGACAAAATTTGTATACAAGGACTTGTACAGGTTGAAAATCAGAACTTTTCTCTCTGTTTCGAAAGGTGCTTATTGTAAGAAAATTCTTGATTTTATTACAAACAGTTAAACTATTAAATGAAGAGATCATTTCTTTTTAGGAAAGTAAACAAATGAAATTTATTGAGAGATTTCCTATAAAGATCGTTGGTTTGGTTTATATTCAATAACAGCATTATTTAATGATTTGTGTTTCTATTATAAAATTTAATTCTAGAGTATTTTAATAACCTTTCTATGATTTGCTTGAAATTTAATTGATCCTCAAATCTTAGGACACACATAGTTGAAAGAGTAAAACAAAAGTAGTGTTGTGAATATAGAAAAGCAGTCCGAGTTGAAAAAAATCATTTCCTTGGGTTGAACTTACCGTTGATTTGATAAAAAAAAAATATTTAAAAAAACTCTATTCTTTAAACAAAAAGTTACCTTTCTCAAACTGTGTTTTCAATTGTAAAAACCTTTTTCCTTCCATATACTTTTCCAAAAGAGTGAAAAAAATTAATTTCTACGAAGAAAAAACAGCGATAAAGATTATCATGGAGGTTTCTAGAATAAGAAAAGAGCTTTGAAATTGACTTGGGGGTGTAAATAAAGTTTATGTTCTTTTGACAATAAAAATAATTGTATTTAGTGTAATTTAGATTTCGAATAAATATTAACGGATATTACTACTCTTTTATTGAGTGAATCTCTCAAATTTCAACACTATTTAACAAAAATAAAGGATTTAGAAAAAAATAAACAAGTACAAATCAGAAAAGAATAAATGAAAGAAAGTCCCACTTGAAATTGCAAAAAAACAGAAGAAAAAAGGGATTATTCGTTAATAAACTTTGGAAAAAAAAAAAGCAATGTGCAAAATTTATTCATTTTTCAAAGTCTTTTATTTTTGAGTTAAATGTTCAAACTTGACAATAAATTTATTAACATATATAAAAACCTGAAACCCAAATTTGGATTCAATGGGTTGGGTGAATTTGTTTTCCAAAGAACATATTCACGTCTTAAAGAGAACATGGAAAAAGAGCAGTGGTTTGAAACTGTTGAAAGGGTTGTCACTGGCACTTATACGATGCAAAAAACATGGATTGAAAACCATCGATTGGGGTGGGACGACGAAATGGCCCAGCGCAGTGCACAGGAAATGTATAACCGTATTTATAATTTCAAATTTTTGCCACCTGGCCGAGGGCTTTGGTCGATGGGAAGTAACTTGACCCTCAAGAAGCACCTGTATGCATCACTGAACAACTGCGCGTTTGTCAGCACAAGCGAGATGGTCAATAACCCTGTAAAGCCATTCGTCTTCATGATGGATTCTCTCATGCTGGGTGTTGGCGTCGGGTTTGATACCGAAGGTGCTGGTAAAGTCACGATTAAAAAAATCGATCACACGCTGGAGACCGAAACATATGTGATACCAGATTCTCGTGAGGGGTGGGTTGTCAGTCTCGAAAAGCTTTTAAATGCCTATTTTATCAACGGAAAGAAAGTTGAGTTTGATTACAGTCTTATCAGGGGCAAGGGGCTACCCATCAAGGGATTTGGTGGTATCTCCAGCGGGCCCGATCCACTTATCAATTTGCATTCACAGATCTCTGAGATTTTTGATCGAATGGCCGATCAAGCAATCACCATTCGAAACATTGTCGATGTCATGAATTTGATCAGTGTATGCGTAATTGCTGGAAATGTGCACAGGTCAAGCCAAATCTGCTTTGGCTATCCAGAGTCGAACGAATTTTTGGATTTGAAAGACTATCAAAAAAATCCCGATCGCGCAATGCATGGCTGGAGCAGCAACAATTCCATTTTTGCCAATCTAGGGATGGACTACACCAAGGTGTGTGAGAGAATTACCAATAACGGCGAACCTGGAATCGCTTGGCTGAAAAACATGCAAGAGTATGGCCGCATGAATGGCACAAAGGATTACAAAGACCACCGCGCCAAGGGAGGCAACCCCTGTCTTGAGCAAACCTTAGAACCCTACGAATTGTGTTGTCTCGTTGAAACCTTCCCAAACAATCACGACGACCTTCAGGATTATTTGAGAACACTCAAATTCGCATACTTGTACGCCAAGACAGTCACGTTGGGTAAAACCCATTGGCCCGAAACTAACCGTGTGTTGTTAAGAAACAGAAGGATCGGGTGCAGTATGAGCGGCATTGCACAATTTGTTTCCAACAACGGCTTGCCGGTCTTGAAGGAGTGGATGGAGAAAGGTTACGGAATCATCCAAGAATATGACAAGACTTACTCTGACTGGTTTGCAATCCCCCGTTCAATAAAAACAACCTCCATTAAGCCAAGTGGTTCCGTTTCCTTATTGGCGGGCGCCACCCCCGGTATTCATTACCCAGAGTCTAATTATTATATCCGACGTGTGCGTGTGGCCAAAAACTCCAATCTATTGAAGCCATTAATTGAAGCAGGCTATCATGTCGAGCCCTCTGTCACAGAGAGCGAGGTCATGGTTGTAGAATTCCCAATCAAAATCGGCGACAAAATTAGAACAATCACAGATGTTTCAATGTGGGAACAACTCAATATGGCATCATTTGCACAACGCTATTGGGCAGATAACCAAGTCAGTTGCACAGTGACCTTTGATCCTTTCACTGAAGGAAACCAAATTAAACAGGCACTCAACATTTACCAATACCAATTAAAGGGAATCTCATTTTTACCAAAAATCACCAACAAAAGTTACTACAAGCAATTACCATATGAAACAATAACAAAAGAGACCTATGAAAAAATGATCGAAAATATCACTGAAATCAATTTCTCAAAGAAGGGGATCATGGAAGATATGGAAATTGAAAAATTCTGTGATGGCGATTCGTGTCAAATATAATTAATGTTAAATAAATATTTATAACCTAAAAACATAACATTTTTAATAATACTTAAATTATAATTAGCTTATAATTTATTATTATATATCCTTGATAATTGGGGGTTTATTTTTATTTTTAATAAGACCGACCCATATCAGTTAAATAAATTTACATACCTCTTTTTTCTTTTCTTTTCTTTTTTTTTTTTTTTTTAAAAAAAATTTATGTTTTTAATCGAAAAGTGATTAGATTGATAGCCGCCCCCGCCCCCCCTGATCTGCCCATTTTAAAGGAAAAATACACCAAATAATGAATGGGGGTAGAATAGTAAAATGTTCGTATTATTTCTTTTAAACAATTAGATCACACTCCAAAAAAAAATTAAGGATCTTTAATTATCCTAAATAAAAATAATAATAATAACTAAAATAGCTAATATAAGATTAAATTTTAATTGTTTATTTTATTTCTTTTTTTTTTATGGATGGGACTTAAATGTTATTTTTTGAAAGTTTGAATTTTGTGTTATTTTGTTTTTTTAAGCCTGGTAGAACCAACTTTATGAATGTATTTTAAACTACCCATCATTTTTAAGTAATTCTTGTCTTATTATTATTTGATGATTTATATCTTAGTCTAATAAAGATCATAACTAATACAAAAATTTTGATTAGATAACTGCAATAATAACATTTTTACAGGGGTTAGTCATCTAAAGGTATTCTTATATCCCTATTTACGAAAATGTCGATCTTAAAATACGCGAATTTATTGTAATAATGTGTCTTTATATTATATTATATAGTATATTTTGTCTACTTACTTATTTTTAGATATTTTTTTTTGTTTTTGTTTAAAGTTGAAAAAATCAGATTAAAAAAAAATTAAAAAAAAAAGAAATTAAAATTAACAAAAGTTCAATTAAATATTTATTCCAAGTTGATAACAAAAATAAATTCCAAAAACCAAAATGAAAAAAAAATAAAAAATGGAAATATTTTACCATTTTTTTTATAAACTTATAGAGAGAAAAAATGAAAAATCATTCTATTGGTCAATCATGGGTTTATTTCAAAAGTCAGATACATATTTAAGACATAAAATTTGAACTAGATTTAAGGCACAAAAAAAATTCCTAATTATTACAAAAAATTCGAATTCTATTAAAATAATTTGTGTAAAAAGAAAATTACAAAAAATGTGCTTTAATTTGTGAAATTTTTGTGACTTAAATTTCTAAGAAAGTTTGCACCTTAAAGGTAGAACTGATGTAATTGTAAACCACTGGAGATAAAAAGTACTTTTTATATGAATAATTTTCTTCATTTATTTGAATACAAGTAAAAAGACTCTTGAGCAAGAGTTTTAATTCATTTATTTTGGTTCACTAAATGTAATTGGGCTTTTTCAAAAGGAGATAAACATCTAATAAATATTTACAATAATTACAGTTCCAATTGTCTTGAAATTTAATAAAAATTATCATCTAATGAATTTCATAGAAAATTTGGATTTGTTTGGATAACACTATTTCAAGGAAATTAGCTGGGAATTTTAATGAAATTTATTGAAATTTTAAATTCCCCACAATTTTTTATGAAATTCGGTTGAAAGTTAATTGTAAATTTAATTATTTCCTATATATATATATATATATATTCCATTTCAAAACCATTGGCCCATTAAAAATCAAATTTTGAAAATAAATATTTTTATAAATTGAAGATATTTATTATAATAAAAAAATTACTATTTTAATATCCAGTTCTAACTACTCGAAATATTTTTTTTTCATCTTACAAATAAAATAAAAAAAAGCAAAAAAAAAAGCAAAAAAAAAAGCAAAAAAAAAAGCAAAAAAAAAAAATAAAAAAAAAATGAACTATTTATTATAAATTTTATTTTTTATCTATTTATATTGTGAAACTCTCATATATGTTTTAATGATCTAAATTGTTTTTTTTTATAGAATAGAACTTTTTCAAATATATGTGATAGATAAATATTGGGTTATTCATATCCGTTCGGAAAATAAATTATTGAAATAGTGTCTGTAGTAAAGTTTGAAAAAAAATTAAAATTTAATTTCTAAACCCCTCTTTTGAATTTACCAAAGAAATGCAATATAAATTGTAAAATAATTGAAAATAATCGATGTTGTAAACTTTATTTCAGCCAAAGAGATATCCAAAAAAAAAACATTTTTTTCTAATATCAAATATTTTTTCTAAATGAACCAAGAAGATTAAATAAGAAATATGTAGTATAATAAACATCAAATAATAGTTGTTATCCACATGCAATAAAAATAAATAAATCAATAGTTTTTCTTTAAAATAGAAAAACTCAAATTCTTAGGAACCTCATTGAGAAAAGTAACAATGTTCATTTTGATCTCCTATTGCAGATCTAATAACAATCCAATAGAAATCAAAATGATTTCTCTACAATCATTTTTACTTTATCATTGGCCTTAAAATTGCACATTTTTACCAAGTGAATCTCGATCTTGCCATAAAAAAAATTTTTTGCAAATGAATTAAGTGAAAAAATTAAAAAAAAAAACAAACTATGAAAAAATAATTTCAATTGTGAAATTTCCAAAATAATTTTTTTCTTCCTATAACCATACAAACACTTTAAGCACATGTAATTTACTCCCGACAACTGAACTCATTTGACTGGAGAATTAATTTACTTATAGGCCTGACCAAAAAAAAAAAAATAATAAAAATTCTCTTCAATATTCCAATGCTTTAATTTAAGGCTTATTCGAAAGGGAAATTTTCTCCAAAAGTTCATTTTTTTCTTTTGAGATAGGTTGTAATTCAAAAAACTAAATAAAATTTCATTTTTCCTTCTTAGAACTCCCTGGTTAATAATTTTTTACACTTATCAAACTCAAAAACCACGATTAAATACAACCACTCAACATTGAAATTGAATCTAATACAGAGTCATGTAAGAAGTGATCCCCGAAAACGTATATGTTCAAAATTCTTGTATTTGAAAATAAATCAAGTCAATTTTAAGTTCAAAAATATATATAAAATAAAAAATTTAAGTTCATATTTATTTATTAGTAATCTAGTTTTGTTTCTACAAACAAAAAAAAAGGAAGAAAAGAAGATTAGATTAATTCATAATAATAATAATAAAATGATTCAAAATTTTTTTTTTTTAATTAATTTAGAGTTTATCGTGATATCTGTCTAAAGGAGGGATTGCAGCCTTAAGACCTTTTCTGAGTCTAGTCTCTTCGATGGTTTTAGCGAGAGTAGTATTTTCCTTGAATGGATCACCTGGCATGGTTTCCCAATGATCAAAGACTGATTGAGGGAATGCTTGTCCACCGGTGTTGGATCTAAGAGCGGCTGTGAAACCGAAGGATTCCATGACTGGTAAGTGAGATTTGACGATGTGGATTGGTGTACCGACTTTAGTTTCTTCGGAGATGACGACACCTCTTCTTCTGTTAAGTGTGGTATAGATACCACCGATGACAGATTCTGGGCATTGGATTTCACAAAGGTAGATTGGCTCCATCAAGGTTGGCTTAGCCGTCAATTCAGAGGCATAGAAGACCTTTCTGGCAGTTGGGATGATTTGTGCACCACCTCTATGGATGGCATCAGCATGAAGTGTGACATCATGGATATTGAATCTGACACCTCTCATGTTTTCTTCACAAAGGACACCTTCTTTAGTTGCCCATTGGAATGCAGCGATTACGGAGTCTTTAATTTCATTCAAGTATTGGACACCCTTGGTTTGATCAACGAGTACATTTGGACCAACAGATTCTGGACCGAATCCCCAGATCTTTCTGGCATAACCAAGATCCCAGTCGTAGGTTTCAGCTAAGTGTCTTGCACGTGCCTTTGGTTCAGATTTTGGACCGAGTTTACCTTCATCGATTTCGTCAGTAAGTTCGTAGTGGAGTGGTTCGGCTTTGACAAATAATCTGTTATGCTTATTTGCAGATTTGGAAAGACACATTTGTGAGGATTCCTTGGTGACAGTTTCACGATAGGAGACAACTGGTTTGGATTTGATGAGTGGGATACCGTTACAGTAGACTTCTTCTAAATCTTTCAAACAGACCTCTAAATGTAATTCACCTGCACCAGCGACGATATGTTCACCGGATTCTTCGATGATACATTGGACACATGGATCGGATTTACTGAGTCTCTTGAGACCTTCGACGAGCTTTGGTAAATCGGAGGCGTTCTTTGGTTCAACGGCGACACGGACAACTGGAGAGACGGAGAATTTCATGACCTTAATGTTATAGGCTTCTTCGGATGTGGAGATTGTACCTGTTTTCAATAAAAATTTATCAATACCGATAATTCCGATAATGTTACCACATGGACAATCGGTGACCTTTTCGACGTATCTTCCCATCATGACAACAACTCTTTGGATGGATTTGACAAACAAATCTTGTTTCTTTCCTGGGATGTAATCTGGTCCCATGATTCTGACCTTTTGTCCACCCTTTAATGTACCGGAAAAGACTCTACCAAAGGCGTAAAATCTTCCTTTATCGGATGTTGGTACCATTTTACTGACATACATCATTAATGGTGCCTTTGGATCACAGTTGGCAATACCCTTAGCACATTCGTCTTCCATTGGTCCTTCGTATAAATTTTGGACTCTGTATCTTTGGGCAGTGTGTGGGGATGGTAAATGAAGAACGATCATTTCCAATAAGGCATCAGCAGCTGGTAAGAATTTTCTCATGACAGTCTTTAAGAGGGCCTTTCCTGTTTCTTCTTTTTCTTTTCCTTTTAATTTGACACCGACCTTTTGGATGAGCTTGAGGGATTTTTCGTGATCACCGGACATGATGACCTTAAATAATTGGTAAATTGGGTCCATGATAAATTGACAGAATGCTCGTTTCAAAGGCTTGTTTTCTTGGTTGGTGGATTTCTTGACCCATTTCTTTCTTTTTGGATCCCAAAAGTTGTCTCCCCATAGTCTGGTAACAAATTTCTTTGGCTTGACACCAAATTTGGAACCGTACAATTTGGCAAAGTGATTAAGTGTGAAACCCCACCCATGGAGACCAGATCCAAAGGCAACAGTTCCTGATTGTGGGTAACATTGGACATCACCTAAAAGTTCGTCTTCGTATGTGGCAATGATGACATTGGCAGATTCAATTACCTTGACAAAGTTTTGGTAGATTTCCTCTGGTTCTAATTGAAGTTCCAAAAGGGCTCGATCAACCTTGTTAATCATGACAATTGGCTTAATTCTTTCAGTAAGGGCTTGTCTGAGGACAGTTTCTGTTTGGACACAGACACCTTCAACACAATCGACAACAACTAAGGCACCATCGGTGACACGGAGAGCGGCGGTTACTTCAGATGAAAAATCAACATGTCCTGGGGAGTCAATGAGATTGATCAAAAAACCACATCCGTCAGCATCTTCTGGGATTTCATCTTCGTCTTCGATTTCGTAATACAAGGAGACAGCAGTCGACTTGATGGTGATACATCGATCTTGTTCATCTTGTCTTGTATCAGTGTATCTTGCTTGTCCTGCTTTTTCACCGGCAATAATACCGGCCTTGGAAATCAAGGAGTCAGTAAGAGTAGATTTACCGTGATCAACATGTGCGATGACAGACATGTTTCTAATGTTTTTTTTTTTGTCCATCATTTCACGGATTTGTTCAATTGTGAAGTTTACCATTTTTTATGAATTTATTCTAAGATAAGATATCTTTTGTTATTTTATTTTTAAAAAACGTAATTGTTTTTTATTTTTTTTTTTTTTACAAATATTATATTTTTTTTGCGATTCGTCAATAAAGCAAAAAGTCAAAAACAAAATAAATTAATTAAGAGGAAATTTATTTAAAAAAAAAAAAGAAAAGATTTTGATTTTACAAACCTGATTAACAGAAATTAAAAAAAAATGATTTTTCAACTAGGTGCTGGTTTTAAAACTTGAACTGATCATCACCCAAGACAATTTGGACTCTGTCAACAAGAAATATTTCTGATAGTTTTTCGTAATTAGTTGATTTGAAATTTTTTTTAAATGACGTAACGTGTTTTTTTTTTTTAGCACAAAGTAAAAGAGTTTGAAAAGTTTAAATGACATTCCAAAATTATAATAATTATTTAAACTTCTCTCTGAAAGTTATATACCTTGAAATACTTAAAATAACTTAATTTTTTCTCTTAATTTATTAAGAATTCTATGACTTTCAAAGAAAACTTCTCGAAAGCTGAAATTAATGAGTACCAATTCCTTCCTAACCAAATTTTTATTTTTTTTCAGACTTTTCTATTTTCAAGACACAACAAAGGCTTGATCAGAAATTTTTGAAAACACTATTAAACTGAAATTATTATCCATTTCCACACCAAGAACTTGGAAATAAGAAAGACTTATGATTTTTCCTTTTTTTTAAGAACATGTGTTTCTGTGTTTAAGGTACAATAAAAACTGAAAAAAAAATTGAATACTTTTTTGATGGAATAAATTGAATCCAATTTTCACTTCATTTTCAATTTCCTTTTTAAAAAAAAGGATCAGAATCAACAATCTACTTTTTTGGAAACTCTTTTTGTCAGCAAATGATCAGAAAAAACCGAAAATGAAGTGAAATATATTTTTCTGTTCTGTTATTAAGTGTTCAACGATAGTAAATGTAATAACAAATTCAAAAAAATTTCCCATCTTAAAATTGAAAAACCAAGTAAAAATCTGATTACTACAAAATCAAATTTACTTTATATGATATTTTCTAAAATAAGTGACTGTTTTTTGAAACTTGATCCTTTTTTAGTATTTTTAGAGAAGTTCAAAACTAGGTATATTTGTAAATTATTAGAAAAAAGAAAGAAATCAAATTTTATCAATAGGAAGTGTACCAAAATACACTTTAAATATAAAGATACAAATTTTTAAAATAACTCAGTCGAAAAAATCCACTTCAATTAAAAAAAATACAATAAATATTTATATTAATGAAAAAATTAAAATTCTTGGTTCTACTCTTATTTTGAATCAATTTTTTACTTTAATATAGCCAGTTCCACTTTTAAGGTACAAAATTCAACGAAATTTAAGGCACAAAAAAATCTTAAATTAAGGCACAAAATACAAATTCTAGAAAAATAATTTGAAGAAAAAAAAGTACAAATTTTGTGCCTTAATTTGAGATTTTTTTGTGCCTTAAATTTCATTGAAGTCTGCATCTTGAAAGTGGAACTGACTGTAATTATTAACAACCCAATGATTAAATACATCAATATATTTTAAAATTATTTCACAATTTTTTAAGATTTTCAAACAAATAAAATAAATTCAAATTAATAATTCCAAAAGAAAAAAAAAAAATATTCGCAAATAACTTTTCCAAATGATTACATTTAGTAATTCATACACTGAGTATTTGGAAAAAAAAAAATACCTAAACCTTTTTTATCTCATAGACATTTAATAAATTATTATAAAGAAAAATATAGTAATTTTTTTTGTTATTTTCTTGATAAAATAAACTCTTTTTCAAAAATTGTGACTCACCTGAAATAATAAATTGAAAAAAAAAAATTGTCCTTTAGTATTCAAGAACAATTAATAACTAAATATGATTTGTAATTCACTTTTAAGTCATTCTAAATCTATAAAAGCCTGATATATTAAAAAATTAAAAAAAAATAAAACCAAAAACTAAAAAAAAAGTGAGTCACAATTTTTGAAATGAGCATTACCCATTTTTTATTACTGAACTTTCACTGAAAAAAAGTTGAACAACAATATTTTTTATGAATAATTAAATCCATTTTCAAAGACATTACATTGTCGAAATTTTCTTAGTGATTATTTGTCTTTTCGAAGATCTCTTTTTTTTTCCACATGATCTTTTTAAAAAAAAAAAGAAAAAAAAAGAAAAAGAAAAAGAAAAAAAAAGAAAAAGAAGAAAAAGAAAAACAAAAAAAAAAAGAAAAACAAAAGAAAAAAAAAATTTGAAAAAGCAAAACTAAAATTTGAAAAATTAGAAAAAATGATTCTGATCCAAAAATTTGAAAAATAATTTTTGTTAAGAATACTGGAATAAACCCTCAAAACAACCCCCATTAACATTATAAAGTGAGTCAAAATTTATGAAAAATAGTTTAGATTGATTATGTTTTTTCTTTTGTTTAACTTTCGATGCTTTACATATTGTTTTTGCTAATAGAAGAATTTTGAAGTGTGCAAATTACTAACTTCTAACACATGGAATATATAAAAATAGCCACATGAAATATTATAAACTTGATTTACCTTTCTTAAATAAGACTGAAATAAAGATAATATGAAAAAGAAAAAAATGAAAGAATATAAAATGAACAATTCATGAAAAAGTAGGATAGAAAAAAAAAAAAAGTTTTAAAAATATTTAGTCTTATCAGAATAGATATGATTTAATTGATACAAGTTTGAAAAGATTTTAGTTTGGATATATTTGATTTCGGTTACCAATTTAAATCTATGATTTTCAATAAGATTCCGGGAAAAATGTATTATTTTAAGACATCTTTTAACTTTCCACTCCCAATTATGAAGATTATATCCTTTATTTTATTGTCTTAATATGTAGTTCACAACATCATTTCATTGATCACTTCTTATTCCATACTTTTCAAACATTGTTTATCATCTCCACCCATTTTAAATACAACGTTCCATTGTTCAAGTGTGGTGATTTCATTTTTTTTTCTTTTTTAGTTTCTTTTCTATTATATTTTTCATAGGATTAACCACCCTTATTAGAATATTATATATAGAGAAATCATTTCCATTTTTCCATTTATAAAATCCATGGATCTCTTCTTGTAACTTTTTATATTGTTTTTTTTATTTTTTTTTATTAGAAAAGTAACCATTGGTAATGATTCCTATTAAAGATAAAAACAAAATTTTAATACAGCCAGTTCCACTTTTAAGGCACAAACTTTCAACGAAATTTAAGGTACAATAAAAACCCCAAATTAAGGCACAAAATTCAAATTCTAGTAAAATAAATTGTAAAAAAAAAAAAATTACAAATTTTCTGCCATAATTTGAAATTTTTTTTTTCCTTAAATTTTGTTGAAAGTTTGTACCTTAAAAGTGGAACTGACTGTATACCTTATGAACACCTCTGGATTTCTTCTTCTTTTTTTGTATAATATTGTGAAAATATAATGGTTGGATTTTGGAGAGTTTATTTATTTTTTTTTTTATAAAAAATAGATTTTTTGAAGTGACTAAACTATTTCCAAAGTCAAAGGAAACTGACTTGGTAAGTGAATTACAAAAGCTAAACGGGGATTAAAAATAGATTAGAAAAAAAAATAGTCTAAATTACTAAAATTTGTCTATATTTTAAACAAATGAAATCATATCAATAACAGGTTTTACCCCCAATATGGGAATAATTTTAATTGTACAAACTATTTCATTTTTTGTCTTTTCTGTTTTATTTTCGTTTTCTTTTTTCAATTTTGTAACCTTTTTCATTTTATATGGTAATTTTTTACAACATCAAAATGAAGGTTAACCACCAAATTTTAAATAGAAAAACCAAATAAAATATTTTGTTTGTATCTTATGATTTGATCGTTTAATTATTTGGTGAAATGTTAACCAATTTACAGATGCCATTTTTTCAGCTTGTTTCTTATTTTTTGCACACCAATGCTTTCTTTTCCCCGCATTTGTTTTTCTCTCTTTATTTAGATAAAAATGATTATTTATAAAAGAATCAATATTGGACAACTTGTGGGTGGTTTAATATTATATATGGAAAAATGGAATAACTTATGATTTTTTGACTATTTTTGATTTCGGAAGTGTTAATTTTTTTTTAAATGGGGTTTATTTTGGAAATTTTGAAAATTGCAATCATTTTTTCAATATTATTTTTTCATTTAATCATTTTTTTTTTTTGAATGATAATTCATTGTCATTTTTTTTTCTTGTAAGATCCATAACCACTCAGTGAAAAGGTGTTGTGTTACTGTTATTGAAACATTATAAACACTTTTCTCGAAATTATATTGATTTCTTTTGGAATTTTATTGGGATTTTCAATTGGGGAGGTAAAAATAAACATTGGTTTTTTAGTCAATATCGAACAATTATAATTTTTACTTTTCAATTTTTTAAGAAAATCTATTAATTTATAAATATTTCTTCATGTGAATAACACATATTATTTGATAGATATTATTCTATTATTCTTCTTATCCCCCCCCCCCAAGGCCAATTATAAAAAATAATTGAAATTTGAAAAAAAAATTTTCCTTTAAAGAAAAACAGTTTACTAATATCTTCTACTATTGAGATTACAACATAATACCATCACATAAACTATTTATTTACTGAGCGTCTCATCATATTAAATTAAATGATAACTTTTTCTGAGGATAAAATAAATATCAAAAAAAAATTATAAAACTGAAACTTTTAAAACTTTTAGGCACACATATTCTTTTATTAACAATAGAAAGACTTGTTCAGAAAATAAATTCAAAATTATGGGCTTATATCACACTTTGCTTATTGGAGACATAATTAGTTTGTTCTAAAAATCAATTTTTATCATTAAAAAAACCCCTAAAAAAGGAAAAACCATATTTTTGCCAGAGTAATTTTATGATTTCAAACTATTTAATTTTACAAATTGACAGAATCAGTATTCAAAAAAAATTTTTTTTTTTGCACAAAATTTTATAATTACAACAATATTTTTTAAATTTAAAAGAAATTTTTATTGCATTTAATTCAACGGATCTAGTTTTTTTTATTGTCTTGAAAAATGAATAAAGAGTTAATATACATACACACACACACACACACACACACACACACACACACACACACACATATATATATATATATATATATATATATCTGTTTTATGCAGACAGGACTCAAATTAATCAAAAAAAAAAACAATAAGAAATTATAATCATAATGGTCTGAATTTTATCCTAATAATGTTTATTTATTGTATCAATATATATCAGAGTTTCAGCTGGATTGTTTTTTTTTATTATTATTCTTTTTTTTTGAATCTTTCTTTTAAATACACTGTAAAAGGGGAAATTATTCCATATTCCATTTTTCATTGAATCATGATTAAAAATGTCATGTATCAAAATTCAAAGATAAAAAAAAAAAACGAAATAACAATTAAAAATATTAAAAAAAAAAGTAAAAACTGATAAGGAATAGATTTTTTTCAAAAACTAGTTCAAAACTAATATAAAGGAAATATAATGTTAAGTATTAAATGAATGAAATGTTTCATTCATTTAAAAAGAAAAAAAAAATGAAATTATATCTATATAGATATATTCGCTTATAGTTAGGTCATTGAAAAAAAAAATTTTTTTTGAATAACAAAGAAAGCAAAGACAAAAAAGTTCTAAATACTTCAATTTTGATTTTTTTTTTTTTTCAGAATCATTAAATGACGATCATTTTAGGGTAAATAAACCTTTCTTTAACCAAATTTTTCATTGTTTGAAGTATAAATTGTTCTACATCACTTAGATCGTTTAAACTTTCTTTGCCACGTTCTCCTATTTCTGTTTTAAATTGGAATTCTATTGGGAAATCGATTTTTTTCCCCGATTCGTTTGTAGCGTCCATAAAGATTGCAATTCTTCCGTTGTGCAAAACCAAATTAATTTTCCCATGTATTTTAATTCCTGTAAACTGTATTCTGACAGGGAGAACAACAAATCTGGGCCGTGGTATATTGAGAACAAATTCTGTTTCGAGTGTGAAGTGAATGATTTGATGGAGATCAACATAAACTTCGATGTTGATATCTGGGATCCAATTTTTTGGATTCTTTTTGAGAGGTGGTGATTGGGTTTTTGTTGTGGAAGATGTCATTGGTTTGTTTAATGTTTTTGATTTAGTATTCATATTTGTTGTTTTTTTCTTTAAAGCTCTTCTTTTTTGTGGTGAAAAATCAAATAAGGAAGTAAGCCCATTTTCAAGATCCTTTTCCAAAGTGCTTTTTTGGCTCAGCCTCTGCTGCATTTTTTTTTGAATCGGTGACATTTTTTTTTTTTCTAATGCCAATTGTTGGAAAGCTAGCTTTTTGGGTGTGGTCTTTGAGTAAACTTTCCTTTTTATTTTTTCTTTTTCTTTTTCTTTTCCTTTTTCTTTTTCTTTTTTTTTTGGGCTTCCACCTAAAGTAACAAGCTCGTTTAATAATTTATTTTTAATAAGGTCACCTTGTAAAATAGGCTTTTGCTTTGGGTTCATTTGCTTATTGACCTGCTTCATTAACTCTTGGCTTGGTTGGGAGATTTGGAAAACTCTTATTTTCGGTGGAACGTTGCCAAAAGATACATTGCTAATTGAAATTGGCCCAATGAAATCTGGTCTTGGGCTATTCTCAAAAGTATTATTTAGAAAATTTTCTAACCTTTGTGCCTGGTTTGTGTTATTTAGCAAATCCCAATTAACTTTAAATGACATTTATTGTTCAAAAGGAAAGAAGAAAATATAAAAAAAACAAGAAATTTGTTTTTGGTAAATGAAAACTAAAAAATGAATTTATCTTCTGAGTTGAGAAGTGTAAATTACACTTTAGATGTTCTTTTACTTGGATTTCTTTTCCAAAAAGTTATCATACGATCCGACATTTCACCATTCTTAATTTAAGGAAATAATTTTAAATTGACTTTGTTGATAATTATTACTTTGTTATTTCTTTGATTTTTGTTTAGAAATCTTAGTATATCTTTTTAATACTAACCATAGATCCACCCAAAATGATGGTTATTTTATATTGTTTCTTATTGGTCATATTTTAAACAAAATGTAAAAAAGATATTTGATTATTTTTTAACAACTTTATAATATCTATTAATGTTAACAATAACTGGTATTTGAAAATAAGATTATCTTAAATGGGGTTTGGTGGTTTGTTATTTTGGGTCTTAGATCATTGAACTTGTGTTTAGTATGGAAATTTAATAGTGGTACAAAAAGACAATTTTGTTCTTTTTATTTATTTTTTCTGTAATCTGAATTGAAGAGTGAAATACAAAGAACTTGGAAATATTTATTAATAAATTTTGGTTGCTTATTATTATGAAATGGTTTTCATTGGTGTCTTGAGTTATGATTGAATGTCTAGGATTTTTTAATGTCTTTTTTTTTTTATAAATAAGAATTGGTGTATTTCTTTTTATTTTGTATATAAAAGTAATTTTTAAATTAATCCATGGTTTTCAAATTAATTTATTAGTTTATTTTCTAATTAAAAAGTTCACAATCATATGTTTAATTGAAATAATATATAAAATTTAAATATCTTATTAATAAAATTATTATTAAGAGAATTGTTATAAAGTATTTTTGACAGTTATTATTTTTTTGTTTGGTTTTTTTAAGATTACAAACTAAATTTGAACCTTAATCTAAGAAATGTCTAAATATTTGAACTTTTTAAAATATTGTGAAATAACTACTTTTTCTTTCTGAGTTCTTAATATAAATCGGTTAATCATTTTAAATATTAAAATAGATTTACAATTTGAATATTTTTTTCCTTTTGATATTATGTGTAAATAAACTATAAATGTTTGTAAACCATCTGTTGAAAATTAATTAAGAAGTTAGGAAGATATAAAAATCGGGTAAATTGAATTTATTCAAATTATTTCCTTTTCAAAACTCTGAATTTTACAAGTTATTTTGGATTTGGAAAATATTGAGGGTAAGAATTTGGGGTATTAAAAATAATTTCTTTTTTTTTTTATAATTGTGTGGGGGCTGTACATCAAAATAATCCCTGTTTACGTATATTCTTTAATTTGTTTAATGTTTTTTGTAATAAATAAAATCCCTTAATTAGTATTACACATATGTTAGATTTTCTTTAATAAAATAAAAAGAAAAAAATATTCAAAAAAACAAGAAAGGGTATATATTATTGTATTTAAAAATTTATCAAATTGAATTTTTTCCTAATTTTGAAGATTATTTCGGAAGTTTTCATTCATACCAAAATTTTTAAGAGTTTTTAATGATTATAATAGAATAAAAAAAATATTTTTGATTAGTGGTGTTTCTTTTTTACATTGTATAAAACCTAAACTTCTGAAATTATCAAAACTAAACACTTTTTAAATATTTTTTCAGACTGGAATTTAAAATGACCAGTTTTAGTGGGAAAATTTTAACTCTTGTAATTAATGAAGTAGTTTAGATTACTATCTTGGTGATTTTGTTTTCAAAATTAACCCCAAAATATCATATAATTTCATCAAAATTGTCCTAATATATTTTAAAATGTCCGAAAATATCTAGACGTTCACAAAAGGGTGGTTTTAAAATACATAGATTAGATGAATTTTAATAGAATTGGCTATTTTGAAAAAATTGAGAATTTTACCAATTTTAAAATTTAACAAAATATGAAAAATAACAATTTGCTCCAAGTAAAATCCAAAAGAAAATCAAGAAATAGCATATATTATGTTTTATTGGTAAAGGTTAAGTACTAAATAGCTCTTAATCTGTTAAATATAGAGTTTTGAAGTGGCTAAATTGGTGAATCTAAATTCAAAGAGAAGTCAAAAGAATCTAAACTCTATATTATAAAAAGCAATATATTTTAATCTTTGGATTAAGGTTCGGAAGAATCTTGAGCAATATGAAATGAAATAAAACATGTTTTATCCAGAGAATTCATTTAGAAACCCCCTCCTTCAATAAATATTAATTCTTATTTATTTTTATGCCAAAGGTTAATTCAGTAATTATTTACATGGTGATACAATTTAACCCGGTATACAACTGCATTTTTCAACTTTAGAGAAATGAGTTATCATTTTTAAAAGAAGTTCGTTTTTCCCAATGAAATTTTCAGTCATAAGATCTGATCTTTTTTTTTTGATTTTTTAAATCAAATTTAGAAGAAAAAATTTATAAAACACTTTTATTTTGAGGAAATTATATGTTGAGTTATTTCTGAGAATTTGTATGAACTAATAACCTTGAATCTTTAATCTTATTTTAAAAATACAATAAAAATAAATCAAATATTCAATAATTGAAGGTCTTAAAAAAGTGATCATTTATTTTAACCACAAATATTTATTAAAGTTCTTGAAATTTAAAAAATTAGACAAAATTCTTTTTCAATTATTCAGAGTATAAGTAAGGAACTATTAGTATTAAAATCAATTGTTTGGTAATATCTTTTTTTTATTATTATTATTAGAATTATTCATTTAATTTCATTTTTTTATGTTTAAAAATCTTTAAAAAAATTGAGAAATAATTGTAAAGCCTATTGATAAATTAATTCTTTTGATTATTAATAATTAACTTATAGAAACTTAAAGTGGGTTATTAATTATTGAGAATAAATAACAAAACTAATAGGTATTTCTTAAGATTATAAGTTGAAATTATTCCAAGTTTAAAAAAGTATTTAGAAAGAATTTTTAATTCCATGGTTTGGTTTTCTTTCCCATGTTTTTTTATATTCAATAAAAAGAATAAATTGAATTGAACTATTCATTGAATCAAAAATATATATATTTTTCAAGTTTAAAATAATTATTGTATATTTTTTTGAAATTGGGTATAGATTTTTTATACTGTGTGATTTTAAAACAAAGTGGTTTCGTTTTTTAAAGTCTATTTTGGTACGCTAACCTTTGCAGAAAATAAGATTTCTTTCTTCTTTTAAAGAAAATAATTTTTTTTAAGAAATAATTCAAAAAGATGTTGAATTTTGAACTTTACAAAAATGAGAAAAATGGATCAAACTTTTTCAAACCATCATTTATTCTGAAAATAACATTAAAAGGAAGTTAATTCTTTTAGTAATCAGATTTTTACACCCTTTTTCAATTTCAAGATTTGGTAAATCTTTTTTTTGAAGTGTCTATTAAATTTACTTAAAAATTTTTTTTATGTTTACAAGTACCTTAAAAAAAGATTTTTTCAATTTTTGTGCTATTTCTGTTGTGGGGAGATTAAATCCTTCTGTTATATACCAAATCCAAAAAAACAAAATCTGCAAAATTATTAAACAAATTCAAAAAAAAAAAAAAAGGTCAAATGAAATAAAAAAATAATAAAAATAAAAATAAATTTTATTTTCTCTTTAAAAGTCCAAATTTAACTAAAAGATATATAAATAAAAAAAAATGAGATCATTGTTAATTAAAAAAAAATAACAAGATAAAAAATTAATTATTTATTCCTTAATATTTATTAATAATGCCAGCTTTCTCATTAAATTCATTAATTAAATTATCCCAAACCTTATATTGATCTAATTTTTCTGTCCAATATTCGTTGTCATACCATTGTCTGTCTAATTCTTCGACTGTTTTACCTTGTTGTTCTACCCAGGTATAATATTTAAGTTGGTGACATCTTCTTTTACCAACGTGAGTAAGTTCTAAAACGTTGCTAACGTCTTGTTTCATTAATCCAGTGTTAAAGTGAACGTGTGCAAGTGTGTTACTGTATTTTCCGGATTCTTGATTCATTTCTTTGAGTCTGGATTGGTACATTCCTGCTGAATCTGTAGCAATCGAAAAGACGACGTCGTTTTTGTCCATTTCGTAATATTTGGCTAATTTGATTGATCCAAGAAGATTAGCAATGGAACTGATACCGAATAAGGACAATTTTTCAATTGTTTCACGGTCAACGCCCTTTTTCAATAAGACATCCTTTCCGTCTTTTTCATTGAATAATCTTAATAAGTCGACACAGTCTTGATCGTCAACGCCAATTACTGCATTCATGTCTCTCATATTGAGGATCCAAGGGACATGTTTGTCACCAATTCCTTCGATTCTATGGGCGCCATATCCATTTTCAAGTAATGTTGGGCACTGTAAGGCTTCACCACATCCTGTTTTCATATTTGGGTATTTTTGATGAAGATACATGGAACATCCCAAGGTACCGCCAGATCCTTGTGTTAAAAAGAGACCGCTGAGTCTTGATTTTGGTCCCTTGATGTTATTGTATAATTCTTCGATGGTTCTTGCTGTAACGGCATAGTGCCACATTGGGTTTCCAAATTCGGCAAATTGATTAAGAACAACTAAGTTGTCTCCCATTTCGGCTTTTAATGCATGGGTCTTATCAAAGACTTCCTTGACGTTGGATTCAGTTCCTGGGGTTCCGTAGATTTCGGATCCAATTGAATTTAACCAATCAAATCTTTCTTGGGACATTCCTTCAGGTAACACGGCAATGGCCTTGCAACCCAAGAGTGATGAGTTGAATGCACCTCCTCTACAGTAATTTCCAGTAGATGGCCATAATGCTTTTTGGTTGGTTGGATCAAAAGATCCTCTTACCATTTTTTCAACTAATGGTCCAAATGTTGCTCCAACCTATTGGTTTTGTATTTTTGTTTCATTTACAAAACAGTTGAGAAAATTAGGAAAAAAAATAATTAAATAAAAAAAAAAAGATATTAAAATTTTAGAGAAAAAAAAAAAGCAAAGAAATTTGTAAAAACTTTTTTTTTTTTATTTTTTTATTTTTGGAACTATTTACCTTATGTGAACCAGTTGGGAAATACTTTCCTACTAAGACGACAATTTTTGCGTCAATTCCAGAGATCTCTTTTGGGATTTCAAGATAATTGGTTTCTCCAAATCCACCACCAAATTCCTTTGGTTCATTTTTCCAAGTGATTCTAAAAAGATTTCTTGGATTAACGTCCCATAACCCAATGCTTTTTAATTCGTTAACAATACCTTTTGGAACTAATTTTGGGTTAAACATTTGTTCGTATGTAGGGATGATAACATTTCTTTTTTGACATAATTCAATTGTCTTTGCTAACACGTCCTTGTTAACCTATATTTTTTTCGAACCAAATTGGTATTTTTTTGTGGAAAACAATTTGGAAGGAATAATTGCAAAAGAACAGAAGAGAAATAAAAAGGAGATTGAAATTAGTGATACAAAAAAGTTAGGAGGGAAAAGTTGAAAGGTGTTTCAAAAACTTACAATTTGGGTGCTATGACGAGAAAGGATCGATGAAACTTTGACTGATTTACAAAGAGAAAGCATATTAATTTTTATTAAATTGTAATAAAAAAAAAAAAATGATTTCAAAATATGAAAATTTCTGGAAAGAAAAGATAAACTTTCTGAAAAAAATCCTTAATTTTTCCATGAGAAGCCGAAGAAAAGGAAGGAAAAACAATGAGTTCCAAAAGGAAAGGTGAAAAATTTGATTTTTATGATTTTTTAAACAATTAAAAAACTTTACTGGTTCTATATCAGATTTGCTGAGTATTTGCTTTTTTCTTTTCGATCGTTGAGTCTTTTACTTTTTTTTGAAAAAGTTGCAAATAAATTATCAAAAGATACTGTTGTTTATTTTTCCATTTTGGTGATCTTGGGCTGCAATTTTTTCTATTTTCCTTACATAAATTATTTGTGAAATCTAAAAAAATACAACCATTTTTATCCATAATTAGTGTGATACTCTATACTCCTCAATTTCAAGTTCTTAAATCCTAAATTTGATTCAAATTATGATTTTTCAGAACTGATCTTTGAAATTTAAGGTTTACCATCCTTGAAAATAAGAGAAAAGATTCTCTTGTGTAAGGTATGGGTTCTTGTTAATTTGGTTCTAAGCTGTTTTATCTTGGATTTGTATTAATTTTAATAGTGATTGAAAAAGGCAATTTTTGAATATATTATTTTTTTTTTCCAAAATCTGAATTGAAGAGTCTAAGACAAAGAGCTTGAAGACAGTGAACAAAAAAAACTTAAAAGTTAAATAGTGACAAAAGTTCTGAACCATTTTTCGTTAAATTCATTAAAACTACTGTTGGTTATAAAAATCCATCTTCATTGAACAAAAAATTTCAAAGGAGTTTAGGTAATTACAAAAAATTTTTCTCAGTCTTTTTTTTTTTGTGAGGCTTTGATATTTGAAGTTAGGATCAAATAGATATAAACTATGATATGATAAAAAATATATTTTCTGGTTAGATCTTGGATTAATGTAAAAGCTGGGAAAATATTAAATGCTTTTAGTTTCCAAAAACTGTAATTAGTTATTCATTTGGTAATTTTTTTGTTATTTTTTTTTGTGAGAAAAATGATCTTTAACTGATTTTTTTAATACAAATTTATTAAAATTTGTCATAGAATAAACAGAATAAAATTTTCATTAATTTTTCCAGAAAAAAAAGTTTTAGATATATATACAATTTATTCTTTTAAAAACCTATATCAGTTTAAATTATTAATTTTATGGTATAGAATTGGTGACTTTTGATGATTTTTTTTTAATTCTTTGGTTTGTTTTTTTGGGAGATCTGGATTAAAATTTTGATTTTTTTATTTATCAATTATTAGTAATTAATATTGACAGTTACAAACCACTTTCATATTGTGAATTTGGTTCTTTAATAATTTATTTCAACAGCGACTCAAAATACCAACAGAAAAGTTATATTATTATTGATTTATTGTTTTTTAATCGTTATACATTAATGGATCTAAGAAACCGACAATAAATCAAAAAGTAAACATGTTATCTGTTTCTTAAAGTTTCTAATTAAAAAAAAATTTGAGTATTGAAGGATCAACTTGTGAAATTTTATTCAAAAAATAGAGTAAATGCTTTGGAAAAAAAGTTAAAAAAGGTTCAAAAGCTCAATACGTTGTGTTAAATTGTAAACCGTAATAGAACCTGAAAACTAAAATACGATCATTAATAGAAGAAACAAATTAACTCATAAGAATAATCCATTATACTATTAATTGTAAAATAAAAAGATCAAAATTTTCTTTCAGTTTACCAAAAAAAACAAACCAAAGAATTAAAAAAAATCCCCAATTCTAAAAGGTAAAATTATAATTTAAGCTGGTTTTACTGATTAATTAAAAATTGGAAATGGTTAAATGATTTATAAATTACAATTTTGGAAAGCTAAATGAAAATTTTGTTCCTTTTGTTTTGCTGCATAAAGTATTATTTTCAACAAATTAAAAAACAAAACACAAGCCCCCTTGATTGTTTTATCGTCCTATAGATATTGGTATCTCAAAAAATAGTCAATTTTTTGAACAAATTATTAATAGAGACCTCAATCAATGAAAAACCCTGACAAAAAGATAGTATTAAAAAAACTGTTATTGTTTTGAGTTCTCAATTTTGACTTTAATCATTTATTTTTTCTTTTGTTAATTGATCCCATTTTTCTTTTTCATTTTTATTAATATTACCAATTAAAACCTGTGCTAAACTTTTTTTCACAAACATTTACTCTATTTTTTCAAAATAATTTCCTAATTTGTTCATTCATTTTTAGAATTTCTATTTGAATAATAGAACTTTAAGAAACCAGTACACATATTTGCCCATGGGTTTATTACCGGTTTCTTGTATTTATTAATGTATTAGTCTTCTATACCAAAACAATTAAGATGCTTTTTAATTTAAAACATGGATTAAACTTTTCTGTTCAAGTATTTTGATAAGAGGAGTAAATTTTTCTGTATTGGGCTAAAGGTAATAACACCAACCAGTTACACCACTGTTCATTCCATTACTAATCTACAATTGAAACACCCTTTCTGATCTTAAAAGCACTATAAAGAAACGCAAAAGATCGCTTGACATTACGGTTTTTCAAATTGAAAACATTTTACTTTATTCTAAAACATCAAAAATTTAGTGGGCCAATAGAGCTCTTCTTGGAAGTGTTTTATAAAGGTTTGCTTTTCTTCTTAACATTTTTATTTTTAAAATATTTATCAAGAATTTTGTTTTCCAATAGAATTACCATGAAATATCTATCCTTTGTTTGAAAAAATATTTATTTGCTAAATTATTTTTGTATTCCTTAAAGAGACCGAAATAGCTAATAATTTAAAAATGAAAAACGAAAACAGGTATCAAAGAAATTTTTTGTTGAAAAACAAAAAAGTTTCCATCTTAAAAAGATTTTAGGAGAATTTGATTTTGGAATAATACCGAACAAACCACAATAATTCCCAATTAAAAAAATATTTTTTCTCAACAAAACGGACCTTTGATTAAAAAAAATCGATGATGAAAATACAAAGATTCATTTTTATTAAAACGAGAATTAGAAAAGTCTCACAACCAAATGTCAACAACTTCTTCTTCTTCTTCTTCTTCTTCGTCAACCGCTTTAGACAAGAGTTCAAATGAGGATCTCGTGCTCGAAAAGCAGAACAATTTAAAAAACCAAAATATCGAGGAGCAACCGAAAAAGCAAGAACAGAGTGCAAAGGAACAGAATACGAAAAAGGACTACCAGTCTCCGTATGACAACAAATCCCTGGCATGGCTTGACAAGTATTTTGAGATTTCACAAAGGGATTCCAGCTTCACAAAGGAGATTTTGGGCGGGATTGCGATGTTTTTAGCGTCCCTCTACATTTTGTCTGTGCAGTCGTCTGCTTTGAAATCAGGCGGAACACCCGAGTCAGGCACACGGCAATCGACCGCGCTTTTGTCTGGCTTGGGCACAATAACCATGGGCATTGTCAGCGGCATTCCTTTAATGGTTTCAACGGGTATGGGGGAGAATTACTTTTACTCGACGACGATTATTGCGAAGCACAACTACTCGTGGCAAACTGCTGGATCGCTTGTCTTTATTCAGGGGATCTTGATCGTCCTAATTTCGTGGCGGTTCCTGAGGCTCAAATTTCTGTCCGCGATCCCGCCAATGTTCAGGATCGGGATTGCCTTTGGTATTTCCTTATTGATCGGTACACTCGGGATCAAATCGATGATCAACAACCCTGTTACTTCGGAGCCCGAATTGCATTTCCGGTTGCTTCTGGCCGTGCTTTGCTTGGTCTTCATTGCGTCATTTGCAATCCGTGAAAAAATTTATGTCTTCATTTTGGCGCCCTTTGTGACCGCAATTGTTTCTCAAATTATCAGAGCTGCCTCGGGCGACTTTGAAATGGCCGAATGGGATCTTTCAGGGTTGGGAAGCACGGCCTTCAAAATTAATTTTGATTGGAAGGTAAGCGCACTTTGGCTCATCCCTGTTATGACAATTAACCAATTGTTTGACGCTGTGTGTACCATTCTCACAGTCATCCAGTTTGCCTATTTGGATAAAATCAAGTTTGACGAAAAAAAGTTCCTTAATCTGATCTCACAAAGTAAAACTTCAAAGCTCCAAAGAGTCATCATCGTGACAGGGATCTGGTCTTCAATTTCCGGCCTTTTTTGTAATTCTCAAATCGTCCCCTTTATTGAATCAATTGTAGCAGGCACAGTCGGCGCCAGAACAGGCTTTTCGTCTGTGATCACTGGCCTTTGCTTCCTACTTTCAATCTTTCTTTACCCAATCATCTCTCTCATACCAAACGAATCAACAGCGCCCCTCATGGTTTACACAACAGCCATCGTTATTAAAATGATTACCCATGTTGACTTCTCAGATTTGAACTCAATCATCCCCATCGTAGTCTCGACAATTACAATCCCCTTGATGTCAAGTATTTTGATGGGCATCGCCCTAGGTTACGCAGTGCTGATCTTGCTTTGGCTAGTTGCACCAGATAAAAAATACAAAGAAATTACTTATCCAATGGTTATCGTTTTTATCCTTTCCGTGGTAGGTGTTGTATTTGAGTTATTGGAATAATGTTGTTGCATTCTATAAAAAAGAAAATCATATTTCCACTCTTTTTTTGTTTTTATATTTAAAAAATTTTTTTGTCTTTGTTTTTTTCTTTTTTTTATTATTTTTTTTTTGATTGGTTGGTTTTAATAAATGAAATGAAGAGAATCTTTGAATTATTATTACCCCTCGATATGAATAATATCAAAAATTAAAAATTATTAACCATGAATAATTAACATATTTTTTTTATATTTATTTTTTAATATTTGACTTGTTTTTAATATATATGATAAATATTTCACCTTGAAAAAACAAATCAAACCCTTTTTTTTAAATTTATTTTTATGTATGAATAAAATGGAATAACAAAATAATATAGAAATCTGAAATAAATATTAAATTAATAAAAAAAAAAATATACCAAAAGGGAATCAAAATACTGTCCACTAAAGTATCTGTGAAAATAACCAAAATAAATCTGAGTAGAATCTTTAAAATCTTTCAATTTTTAAATATTTTTTTGTATTGAAGTTTTAGTTTTATTAAATTAGACTTTGAATCTCGGAATGTGTTTATTTGGATGTTTGATATTAATTCACATTTATACCAAAAAAATGGACCCAAAAAGATAGACATTTGAACCAAATATTTTCTTTGAGAAGACCAAACAAGTTGACTCACCTTTCCAAATAAATTTGTTGAAATCAAAAATGATTATATATATATATAAAAGACCAAAGTATATTTATACATGTTTTTTTTTTTTTTTTTTAAATTAAAAGAAAATAAAATATAATTTGTTAGTAACACCAATTCGAAATTATTCAAATGCCAAAATTCAACTTTAGCTAAAATAACTATTAAGCGAACATTCTTTCTCAAAAACAGGATTAAATAATAAAATATGTTATTGTTTATATTCTTTCCATCAAATTTTGATATTGCAATGTGTTAAAAAAGTATTTTGTTGGACTAAGAAACCCACCAGAAAAATGTGTTTTTAGTTTGATCAAATTGTTTTTTTGATTTTATCTGAAAAATAAAATCCCAAATTCCTTTAATTTCAAACATTATAAAATTTTTTTACCCTGTTTATTACTATTTCTGTCTATATTACATAATACCAAGTATTATTGGTCAGGAATATTAAAATACATATTTTTTTTTTTTTGAAGATATTTTTTTGAGATGATTAAACATAATTTATAGTACATATAATAAAACATCAGTCTTATTTTACAAATAATAGTTTCAAACAATTAAACCCCTCAAACATTTGTGAATTTTTATTCAGTATTTGTGTTTTTATTTGAAAAAAAAAATTGATTGTTTCAAATAAATTATCTTGAAATTATTTGAGAATTAATTAAGTTTATACTAAAAATTATAAATCATTTTTTTCTGACAAAAATGATTAAAATAATTATAATATTTCTTGTGGATAAGACCAAACAAGTTTAATTTGTAAAAAAATTTTTAAATTTTGAAAGAAATATTTTTTCTTTTTTTTCATTTTTTGAAAATAAGAAAATAATTTTTTTGAACCTTTAATATACAAAATTTTTTAACATATTAAACTTTGACCTCATTGATAAAATTTTATAAAATTTTTACTAAATTTATGTTTTTATTTGATCAGCTACCCTTTTATAAGTTTTATCTACTGAGATTCAAATTGAAATATTTAAAATCAAAGATAATACCAATATATATATATATATATATATATATATATCAAAAGAAAATATTCAAACATAAAAATAAAAAGATGATATATAGTCCCCTGGAATTAAATTAATTGTTAATGAAAATACTGTCTTTTCCAAAAAGGGAGGATTTTTATCGAAAATTTTATCAAGTCGTCTGTTTTAAAACCGTGGAAACCGTTTTAGACTATTAATTTTAATCAAGATTTCAAATTTAGTAATATGAAGGCTAAACCTTTAAATGTTGTATAAAGGTTGAAGTGTGAAGGAAAGTATTTCTTTTAATAAAATTTTTGGATTTTTCAATGTTCAACTTTAATAAAAGTTTTAATTCCAAAAAAACCATCAAAAAATTTTTTTCACTTTTTTATTAATACGATAATATTTAAAATTTTTTTTTATAGTTTTATATTGAAGATGTATAAAAATTTTGATCTTAAATAATAAAACAATAATTAATGTGTTGTTAATTTATCCATCAAAAGTCAAAACACAAATTACAAAAAAAAACATTAAAAAACCGAACAAAAATTAATTTTCACTTGTACAAAAATTACTAATACATTCAATGAATTTAACATAAAAAAATTAAATGTTTGAGTGGTAAATTATATTTATTTTTTAAATTATAACCAAATCATGTTCCAAAAATTCGATTACCCAAAATCAAAAATAGGTCAAAAAAAACAAAATGTATATTCAAATATTATAAAACTTAATATGAAACTAAATTTAAATTACCAAGTATTTATGCTCATAAATTTATAATAGCTACACAATAAAGAATAAACCACACAACAAAATAAATAAATTTGTTTTTCACAACTTTGGAGTGAGTAAAATAAAAAATGCATGGGGAAATATAATGAAATCTCATTTTAAATGATTGAATGAAAAAGAGTTAAGATTCAACAAATTAATTATATTTGGGTTTCTTCATAATATATTCAACTTCAAAGGTAAAAACTTTGAATTAAATTTCATACTCAAAATAATTTCTAATTATCTTGTACTTTTTTTGGATTTTTTTCTACATTTCATCTTAATTATGTTCAGAATATATTGACTTAACTATGTAATTATTAATTATATTGATTCCCACAATTTTTTTTTTTTAAAAGCGACACTTACTTTACCAACCATTCAAAAATAAATCAAATTAACCCCGCCCCCCATTAAAAAAAAAATTAAATGATAATAAAATCAAAAAAAAAAAATGTAAAAAATACCGTAAAAAATCAAAATTATTCCTGTCAAAGATGATGAATATTATCATTAATCTTTAACCTTTTTTTATATAATATCAAATTTTTATTTAATTAATTCATTTATTTTATCTTGTTACCAAAAACTTACGATTTATCAATATTGTCACAATTTATCTGAATTTCTAAAATATATTAATAGTTTTTTAGAAAAGTTATATAGTCGACATGATTAGGGTAGATATATAACATGGATTTTCATTAAAAAAATTTAACTTTAAAATTTTATTTTTAAACAAATAGAAGAAAAAAAAAAAGAAAATCATGAAATAAAATTGACTAAAAAAATACTCAAAAAAATAAATCTTTAATTTTCAAATATTTTTATATACCTGGATATGAAGAATGGGTTCGGGGTTATTCCACTTCAGGTTGAAAATTTTTGGATCACCATCATACTTTTTTTTTATAAAGATAATCTTAATATTTGAACAACTAAATAGACTAAATAAAATAAGTCACTTAATTAGATTTCTAATGAATATTCGAGATACAGTACCTATAAATATAGTGTTTTTTAAACAATAAGGATTTTATATTAAAAATTTTTCTTTTTGTTTATTTGTATTGTTTTATTGTTTTTATTTTTCATTTTAATTTTCTTTTTTTTTTTTTTACAAATTACCCAAACTTATTATGGTTGAATACCAGTTCAATATACCTATTTGAGACCACCCAAAGTTACAACCCTATTAATTACACAGAAAGACAGATCAGCTTCACTTCATTTTGTTACAAACTACCCAAATTATCCCAGTTCCTTTTACAAACGATCAAATCAGAACAAGTTGGTTTGTAAAAGATCAAATCAGAACAAGTTCAGTTTGTACAAGATATCATCATGAACAAGTTTATAAATTCTTAACTTGGTTTAATATCGTCTTTCCCTTCTTTAAAACACTCAAAAAGCAATTAATAAAAAAACTTTTTTAAAAAAACATTCCAAATTATATTTCAATGTTTTAATTTAAACTACTACTCCGGCGTGGGGTAACTTCAAGACAGGTGACTAGATAATTGAGAAAGAAGAAAAATAGGAAAAAAATAAAACATAATAAACTATTATTATTTACTAATTACTATTATTACTTATAACATATCAATGTACAACCAAACAGTATTTAAATGATTTGATTATTATCGTTAATATATTTAAATAAGAATCTTGTTTAAAAATTAAAAGTACTTAAATTTGTTATTAGTCAAATTTTTTTTTACAATTTATTAGTTTATTGATGAACAATGTAAGTCTAAATATTGTGTGTGTATAAATATATATAACAGCCATTTCTCAGGATTATATAATAAGGATATGCAAATACTAAATAATCAGCTGCATTAATATATAACACATGATAATGAATTCATCATTTAAAATATTTATTTAAATTCACCAGAATGTAAAAAAAAACGATTTTGAAGATTGATTTGATATTTTGAAATATAATTTAAAGAAGCAATATAAAAATAATTTGAATCATTTGAAAAACAGGAACCTACAATATTTAAATCCCCATTTTGGTGGATGTCCACTTTTTGGAATTCCGAATAGTTTATAGCGTCAACAACTTTAACGACATTTTTTTGTTCCTGTACTAATAGGTACCTACCTTCTTTTGAAAATTTCACATTCCGCACTGGGTTGCATTGGTAATGTGATTGAGAGGACATAATTTTTGCAAGTATTTGGTTTGGCTTTCTGATATCATAGACTAAAGCAGCACCTTCCTGCGAGGCCAAGGCGAGATGGAGACCATTTGGATCCCAGTCGCAGTGCATTGAAAGATCATTAGCACCATAGAGAATGTGGGTGACTTTATTATTTGCCCTAATATCGATAATTTTTGCCATTTTTTTATCGCCAACTAAAGCAAAGACAGAACCGTTTGAGTCTGGCCTTAAAGAGGAGCAATTGATTGGCATTTTCAAATTAATTTTTTGTTCGATCGGCAACGTTCCATTTTCTCTAATTGTGAGGAAATAGAGGTTCTGATCGTTATTTGAAAGGACAATGTTCCTTTTATTGGGTAAAATTTCGACGCAATTGATGATCAGGCTCCCGATGGGCAATGTTTCGCTTCGATCATTATCAGAAAAGCATACAACCAATTCCGAATTATAGCCACCAAAGGCATACATCTCGTCACGGCAATCAAGCGAGGTGATGCGGTATTGGCAATTGATATACATCCTTACATCTTTGCTCTGCTGGGAATACACACACAGGCCGAAATTGTGCGGTATGTAAAGCAGATCAGGGTTGACTGCTGAGTTTCTGAGCAAGTCACGCAGCTGTGTGTGGTATAGTGTGCTTGGCCTTGAGTAAATCTTTACACCCTTGCCGTCGAATAATTCCTTTGTTTCTCTGATCGGCCTTTCTTCGTACTTTGGGCTTTGGCTGCTTTGTCCAGAGATTTGCTGATCAAGACCAGAGTGCCTTTCAATCGAAAAAATCGACTGGTCTTCGTCAGAAGAGGACCTATGGTCTAACATCCTGAATCGCATTTGCTCCAATTCTTGGAAGTGCGTTTGTAAATTTAAAAAACTGTCCTCTTCACTTGCTTGCTGCTCAAGCATTGGCATGGTTATTTCGTAATCAGGATCGGACATATTTGAATTCACCCGTGGTGGATTTCTTGGCTCACTTGCCTCGTTATCAGAAGTATATGGGGTTGAGAAATTCTCTTCAGAATTCTCTTGAGTTAAATTATTTCTTCCAAGCCTTACAGATCTTTCATTTCGAAACCTGCCACGGTTGTTTGAATTTGAAAAAATTATGGAAAGGTTTCTCTGATTTTGGACATTATTTCTTTGATCACCAAATAGTGAGTTAGTTTGTAAGGGTGAATTTGGTAAACTTTCGCTTGATGAACTTGTAGAAGTTGAGGAATCAAAAAAATTGTTCATATAGTTATTGTCATACGACATTTTCGAGAGTCTATTCTTTTTTTTTTTGGTAACTACCGAGTAATTATAACCAAGTAAAAAGTCTAAAAAATGATTTTTAATCATTTTTTATTCCTCCACAATAGAGTCATTAGATATAAATTTTGTGGAACCAAGATCGGTTGTTACACCCACCAATTAAAAAATATGTTTTCTTTTTACTTTGAATGTACCAATATGATGAGAGATTTCAGGTTTTATTTAAAAGGATTGTACAACAAAATTGTTTGACATTTTATTAACATAAAACTTCTCTTAATTTAACTTTCAGAAACACTAAAATAAATAAAAATGCATTCTGAGTTTTGTTTTAGTATATAAGAAAACAGATCTTTCAAATTTTAGAAACTAAATTTGGTTAAAGCGATATTTTTTGCTAACTGTTTTGAAATAAAAAAATGAAAAATTCTAATTGTAATTTTTCAAATTTTAAGGTTGAGAATTAGTAAAAATGATCAATATCACGAAAATTTTTTGAAGATAATAGGAATCCAAAGCGAGGAATAAAAACCTTTAATAAGTCCGGTATCTTTGATCCTCTTAATTTCGATTTCATCAAGATTATTCAAGTAGAAAGTCTCCAGAATAAAATAAATTAGTTTATTTTAAATTGAAAATCTTGGCAAAAATGACTAAATTGCAAATTTCTAGGAAAATTTACATTTCATAAAGTATGACTTTCAGAAAGAATCCTTAATCTTTAATGTGTATTATTTAATGAGATGGTAGAAAAAAATAAATCTTATTAAGAGAAAATAATTGAGAAAATAACTAATTTTTGAAATAATCAATTTTTAATAGCAAACCTTATTAAAATATCAATTTTTTAAAATATAGTTTCAATTATTAAGAACCAAGATTAAGGACCAAATATCAAAACTCATAGAGATAAAATTACAAATTACTTAATTTGAATATTATTGTTTTTTAAATTACGTTTCAAATACCAACGATATAAAATAGTACTCGTTCTGAATTTCCAGATTCCATTAAGATTTTTTTTTATAATAAAGTATTGGGTTTTGGAACAATTCACTTGAAAGATCTTGATAAAACTAATATTAAATTAATATTAATTACTTATGATTTTTTTTACAGAGATTTCGTCCTCTTTTTAAATTCTAGTAACTTTTAAAAAAAAATTCTGTCAAATACGTTCATTTTTACTAATTGTCATCCTTAAATTTTGAAAATTTTTCAATAAAAATACTATAATGTATTTTTTATGTACCACTCTTTTCTTCTTACACTTTAATTTTAAAACTTTTTCTAGTATGCATTACAACTCTATTTACAGGAAAAAAAGTGATATTCTTTTTACTTTTATTCATTTTCAGTTTTGGTTATTTTTTGAGCTGAGGTTAATAAAGATAAAAAAAAAAATAAATTATTCTTGATTGTATATATTTTAGCTCTTTGGTAAAAACATTCTTATTAAGTAAAAATAGTATAAAGATTCATTATTTAGCCAATTGTGTAAAAATAATCTATACCCAAATACACCAAATGCTCAATTTAAGTATACTATATAGGTAAAATTCATTTTAATATACTCAAATATTATTATTTTTAATTGTGTTACAATCCAATTTCGTTGTGATTAGATCAAGAAAAATTCTATATATTTTGTAAATTGTTAAAAATACTGAAATAGTAATAATATTACAATTCCATTCAAATGAAAATAATTTTGATTATAATCAAATTATCTTTGAATTTTTGTTTTCATTTCCTTTTTTGCCAGTTACGTAATCTGTTTCCTTGGATCTGAAAAAAAAATTTCAATGGTTGATAGAAGGTTTTAAGTTGAGTTTAGTTAAATATATAACGAAATATGGTTTTTTACGCAACTAATCAATTGATCAATCAATAATTATTTGTTAAATTTCAACAAATTTATCAATATAATTCATTTTTTGTTTATTTCCGTTTTAGACATATATTTTCTATATTTTCTATTTTTTTTTTTTTTAATATTTATTTTGGTAAAATGCATTACAGATAAAAATATTAGCGTTAAATAACTTTTAAGATTATTTACTACAAGTTTTCAAAAAATCGAACTAAATGATATTTATTTTCCAATTTTTTGTTTTCAAAGAAAACTTATTTTTTTTTTGTTTAGAATTTACATTTAATTTTTTTCTATATAATCTAAACTCGTCTACAGATTTATGATAATAATAAAAAAAAACCACTAGAACAAAAAATAAACTTATCTTCTTTTTGGTTATATTTTGATCATTTTTTATTTTTTACTTGTGGAACTTTTATTTTTCCAAATAAAAAAAAACGATTAATTTTTTAATTTAAAAAAAGTTAGTTTAGAAACATTCCTGTTGAAATATGAAGAGTAAAATAAGAATAATTTACTAAAAATAAAGAAATATTATATATACAATTCATTATAGAAATAAATTAGAGAATTATGAACACATTAAACTATTTTGTATTATTTTCAAACCCTTTCATATTTTTCAAAAGGGTGTCAAGAATTACAACAGAGTACAAGTAAAAAAAATAATTTATATTTATTACATTTATTTTGAAATTCTTATCCATTTTTCTTTATTTTAAATATCCACAGACAACTCACTTGTTTCTATACATACTATTTAACATAATTTCCTATTATTCAAAGTCCACGCGATATATGAACAAAATGTTACTCACCACTGGTTAATGGACTCACAAGATTATTACCAAACATCAAATACTTATAAATAACTAGGTATTTTCTTTAATTTTATTTTTTTGGAAATTTAGAGTATCTAGTAAATCCTGTTTAATCTTTTTTTTTTTTTTTTTTGAATTTTGACTATTAATATCCTAAATAAGTTTTTTTTAGGTTTTTTGTATAAATTTTGTGATTGAGAATCAGAGTGAAACTTTTTTTTTAATTAATTTTTTTTTCGTGAGTTAAATTCCTTTTTTTATTTGGAAAGATCGTTTTGAAATTAAGAATTAAATAATTAATTTATTATTAGTATTTTATATTATAGAGATCCTATTTTTTTTTTTTTTTTTTTTATTATTTAAATACTTCAATCAAAAGAAGTGAATTCGACTATACGATTTTTTTGGTTACTTTTTAATATGTGGATATAAATCAAATCCATTATAGATGACTAGACCCTAACAAAATAAAAATATATATAGTAGACAAAATATTTACTTGATAATTACAATAAGTTTTCCCATTATTATACAATTTTTCAATAAAAAACTAAAGTTTCATTTAAAAAAAAAAAATATTACATACTATCAAGTTTTCTTTAATTTATTTTAACAATTACCTAGTTCGATTTTGTTTGATGAAAATTTTTAAAAAATGGAGGTAAACTAACTTTTGATTCTATAGTATATATTTATTTCCATAAATAAATTTTGATAGAAATGATCTTTTTTGTGGTATTTCTTCAAGTTCGAGAAAAAAAGAGTTAATTTTCAAAAGAGTACATACCCCAAAAAAAAAAAGATAAACAGATAATTAATGAATATTCTTACTTTTCAACAAATTGATTGTGGTTTTTATCCTTTTATTTATTTGCTAAACCCCTTATATACTATTTATTTGTTGAATAAAAAATCTCTAGATGAAATAATTTTTGAAGAAATGAAAAAAACTAATTTAGTTGAAATTATTAACTATTTCAATCTCAAATAAATTAATGTGTTTTTTCACAATAAAATTGACAAACAATAATATTATCAAAAAAATTAGATTGTTTACTAAACTTTCCTTCTTTAGTTAATTCAAAACAGTTTATAACTTCTTCTGGAATTGAAATAAAAAGTGAAACAATTTTTCAGAAAATTAATTTATTTTTTTTATTTTATTACTTTTGTTGAAAACAAATGACTGAAGATCTTATTAAAGTTGGCGAATTAATTGACAATTTAATCAACCAAGATCCAAAATTAAGGTTTGAATCAATTTCTAAAATAAAATTAATTGCAAAAACGATTGGTGAAAAAAGAACAAGAAACGAATTAATTCCTTTCTTAACAGGTAGAACTTTTTTTCTTTTTATCCTTTTTTGAGATCTTCGAAAAAAAGAAGAATGTTTTTTTTTAAGAAAGAATTTCAATTTTTCTCAGTAATGAGTCCTCCTTTTAACCACCTTTTTTTAATTTTTAAAAACAAAAAAAAAAAAACTGAATGAATATTAACTGAACAACAATGAAATGATAATAAAATAAACAAATAAACAAAAAAGGATTTTCAGGAGACGAAGATACCAAAACACTACTTCTTTTAATAAAAGAACTTTCAGGTTTTGTTGAATTAGTTGGAGGAAATGATTATATTTCTTCAATTTTCCCACCTTTAGTTAAACTTACTTCCCACGAAGATGTTACTGTCCTTGACCAAGTACTCACATTTCCCAACTTTCTTCTCTTTTCTTTTTTCTCTTCTCTCTTCTTTCTTCTCTCTTCTTTTTTCTCTCTTCTCTATTCTTTTTTTTCTTTTGTTTTTTCAACAATTAAAAAGAAAAATTAATTTCAAAAAAAAAAAAGCAAGAAAACAAAAAATTGAAAAAAGGATCTTTGTTTTTCTTTTTTTATTTTTTTTGAAAAAATATTTTGATGAAAAAATAATGAAATTAAACTTTCTCACCAACAATTTCTTAAAACTAAACCAAAAATTTCCAAATAAAACCTTTCTCAAAACAAAATAAAAAAAAAAAAAAAAAAAAGTTAATTGAAGCCTTTCAAATTCTCTGTAAAGACTTTTCAAAAGAAGATTCTGTCAAGCACATTTACCCACTTTTTAAGAAAATGTATCTGAAGAAATGGTTCAGTCAACGTTATACAGCATGTGGAATGATTCCCATTTTTTATGCTTCTCTTGAAAAAGAAGAACAAGAATTCGTTCGGAAAATATTCGTTCAGTTCTGTAATAAAAAATCAACTTTAATCAGAAAAATTTCTTGTAAAACATTGTCTGTAAGAAAGATTTTTTTTTTTTTTTTTTTTTTTTTAATTAATTTCAACTTTCCTATTTTTTTTTTTTTTTTAATTGGTTCTTTATTTTCTTTTTTTTATTTTGTTTTTTTCTTCTATTTTTATTTTTCATAAACCTTTGCAACAGAAACTTGTTCTTTTATTCGATCAAGAATTGATCATTTCTTTTGCGCTTCCTCTTTTACAAGAATTTCACCAAGACTCCCAAGAACCAATTCGAATTCAAGCTGTAGATATTTGTATTTCTTTTGTTCAACAATTAAAAGATGAAAAAACAATTGTTCAAGAAATAATCCCAATTTTCCAAACATTATCAGAAGACAAATCATGGAGAATAAGACACAAAATTTCTTCTTCTTTTTGTCAAGTAATATTCTTAATTTCTTTTTTTTTTCTTTAATTTAATTCCAAACCAAAAACCTTCAAAATTCTTATTAAATTAAAACAACCAAATAATTTCCTTTTCTCTATTCCTGACAAATTCAAAACCAAGAAATATTTTTTTTTTCTCTCTTCATTTATCAAAATTAATTCTGGTTCTTCAAGGTATTATGAATGAAAAAAAAAAAAAAACATATATTTCAATCATTTCTGTTATAATTTTTCCAAAAAGAAATTAAAAAAAAATAAAAAATTTTGGAGCTAATTTAATTTTCAGAAAAAATTTATACGATAACGATCACTCAACCGCAAAATTATCAAATTTATAATGAATTCATTTGATTATTCAAGTCATTAGAGTAACCCAACAATATAATCTTTAGTTGAAAAATGAGATTATCAGGAAGTTCAGTTGATTTTTTTCACTAATTGAAACTGTTTTTCAAATTTTTTAAACTTAACGAGTATTTCTGAAAATATCTTTACAAACTCAAAAAAAACGTGAGATAAACCATTTTAACAGTATTTTTTTTTATTTTCTCAAAAAACTTAAGAAAGAACAGTTTTCTACATTATTTTTTACCAATATTTTTTGCTGTTTATTGAATTTCTAAGACAAAAGTGAAATATTGCTCAATTTTTTTTTTTTTTTTTTTTTTGTTTATAATTAACAGGAATATCACATGAGTAAAAATGATTTCTGAATTTTTTATGTTTTTTTGTTAAAATTGTGATTTTTTCATTAACGATGATACTTTTTTGGTTTATGCCCCCCCAAGGGTCAGGAAATTTGTCTGTATATTTGATGTATTAAGTAACATTCTATTGTATTTAAAAAAGAAAGGAAGTGATTTGGAGTAGAAACGCCAAGAGAAAATCGAAAATACTTTTTTCATAATCAAACAAACCCAAACATCTTCAATCGTTTATTAAATGGAATTTGTGTAATTATTTAAAACATCAAATATATTGAAAGTTTACTGGCCCTTTGAGGCATATACCAAAAAAGTATCATAGTTAATGAAAAAATCACAATTTTAACAAAAAAACATGAAAAATTCAGAAATCATTTTTGCACATGTGATGTAGATTATTGGGATTTTGTAATATTTTTAGAAACATTTCTTATTTCCATAAAAAACAAAAAATTGGTGATAAAACACATATTAGGAAAAAGATTTTTAATTCATAAATTTAACTATTTGTTATTTAATATTCTCTTATTTAAGATAATCACTATTTTATCTAAAAATAAAACAAAAAAAGAATTAATATTAAACAAAAATTATACAATTATTAGTTTGATTAACCTGCCTTTCAATTTATACAAACCAAACTTTGTACTTTATTAAATATTTTTTTTTTACAATTTCCTCTTTGATAAACTTCATCAAACAAATGTTCCTCTGAATACAAAATTAAATTAGTGTTGATACTAACACTACTAAATACTTGATTCTAAATTATTTAAAAAATTTAACATTAAAAATGTTAAATTTAACAGAAAATGACAAAAAAGTATGAGTTTACCTGTTCTAAACTTTAAAATCTCCTTTGGCTGAGTTTATTTTTTCTAAATTTTATGCTGAAATAACCCTATAATTTTCAATTTTCAAAATGATAATACCATTTGATTTATTTATTAATTCTTTTTTCAAGTTTACTAAACATCTATTTCAAAAAAGAATGTCAAAAAACAATTAATTTCACTCACAAGTGATTTAAAAATATTAAAATAGTTTTTTTTTTATTCTTGGTTAAATTAAAATTTTAGTTTTTGCTTTTTCAACAAGATTAATAAAGATAGATCAAAGTAATTTATATTTAAAATAATTATTTTATAATTAAATAAATAAAAATTAATCCACAATAATTAAAAATACAACATTTTTTTTCCATTAAAGAATATGTTATAAAAGTTCACCTGCTTGAAGTTAGTTTTTTTTTAATTTTTGAAATAAACCGAAAATTTATTTAATTTTCATTTTCTTTCTTAAATTAAAAAAAACTGTCGTTATCTTTTCCAGAATTCAAAAGAATAGAGAAAAATTAAAGATTTTACTCAATTCTTTTAAATTCTGGAAAAACGCCGTTCGGTTTTATTGAGTTTTCTGTTTATTTGTAAAATCAATAGATTTTCGTTAGGTTTTTTTTACTTTAGAAATAAACCGAAAATTTTAATAAATTTTCTGTTTATTTCTAAAGTAAAAAAAACCTAGAACACTTCAAAAATAAAATAGAAAACCTCAAAAAAACCTAGAACACTTTACTAATAAACAGAAAACTACAAGAAAACCTAGGCACTCTACGGCACTCTATGGCACTCTACAGCCCTAATTTAAATTAGAGATACTGTTGAACAATGTGGGAGTTGGCAAATTCTCACAAGAATTGTGTCCAGACTCATAAATTGGGAGGTATTTTCTTCCAATCCCAGATTCCTATTCATTTTTTAATTATAGTCAAAAAGGATTTCAAATCGTTCAGACGATTTCTTCAAAGAATTAGTGGTTCTATGAAGCATAAGCCAGATTTTTAATTAAAATTTTACCTTGTAGTGATTTTTGTAACTTTTTGAGAAAATAATAAACAATGAATCAAAAATATTGTGGTTAAGAGAAATAGAATCTCTAACCATCCGATTGTAAAGTTGAACACTTTATCCCTGACCCATTACCAGTTCTCTAAAAAACAAACATTTTTTCAAATTCTTTCGAATAATTATTATTAATTAGCTTTCTTGTAATTTGAAAAGTTATCTTTTACTTTCTTATGTTCATTTTAAAATCCTTTCTACAAAAATAACATATCAAATTATTACAAAAAAAATTCCGAGTTTTTGAATTGTATCAAAATTGAAAGTAGAAAGAATATATTTTCTATTTTGATAAAAAATGTAATTATTTTTTTTTTGAATTTAACAAATAAATACATTACGGTCTTTATTGTTTTGATTTGGAAACAATCACCTTTTATGTTTCCTCGTTTTGGTTCTCCTTCCAGACTCAAAATATGAGATTGTTCGAAGTGATATAAGATGATATTGAGGAGTTCGAAGAACGACGATTAATATCATCTTAGCACTAGAACAATCTCATATTTTGAGTCTGGAAGGAGAACCAAAACGAGGAAACATAAAAGGTGACTGTTGAACAAATGAAACAATATGGGTTGCTATGTATTTTTTCAACTTGAGATCTAACTTGTCCAAACAAAAAAAAGGAAAAACCAAACAAACAAAAACAATTACAAAAAATAGTTTACTATTTTTTACTGATACTTTGAAGTACTTGTTCTCCAAAGGATCTTATTCTCACAATTGAGTTTATAAAAACATTGAAGTTAAATTTTACATTTTCATCATCGGTGACAAAACTTGGTTTAAATTTATCAGAGATAAACTAGATCGTTCATCCATTCAATGAGATCTATCTATCCTTTTATTTTCCGTTTGTCAGCCAATTCTTGAAAACGATCAAACTTAAAAATCTGCATGCGTCTATTGGTTCTTAACAATTACTGATTTTGAACATTCCTCTAAAATTTCTTGACTAGACATAGTAAAAAAAATGTGTTTTTTTTTTTTTTTTTTCTAAAAGATCATTTATTTTTTCCCCTTTCCAAAACCTCTTATAAATGGTCTCTTCTCTCTTTTTTCTTCAAAAAAAGAGAACAAACAAAATTTTTTTTTGGTAAATGAGATTAGTTTTTTTTCTAAAAGAGAAAAAAACCATGTTTGTATATGGACATTATTTTCAATAACGAAATGGAATTTATTCGATTTCCAAACAGTACGCATAATTTGATGAACTTTTTTTTTGAACTTTGTTGGAACTAATTATTTAGTTATTGGAACCAAATTATTAGTTCAAAGAGTTTTTAATTGAGACGTACCATCTTTTGGTTTTTATGAGATTAACAACGTCGTAAATTTTATTTTCAAACTCTTCTAAAATAACTTTTAATTACATTTCTAGAATCGAAATTATTGGTAAAATACAAATTATTTTACTTTGTTAGAATTCCAAAAAAGAAGATCAGAAAATTCCCAAACTTTGCCTAATTACTAAAGGATTTCCCTAAATCATTCCACATTGACTACAGTGTAATAATAACCTTTTTAGATAGACAATCTCTTTCTTATCTGTAGTTATCAAAATTTATTTACTTAAATTTTCCCAATTAAAATGTTTTAGTTTTAAAAAATAATATATAGCTATTTAATTAATTCAAAAAAAAAAATGTTTTTTTTATTTTTATATAATAACTAGTCCTAACTGAATTAAAGAGATCAAACATAACAATTAATTCAAAACATCAAAATGTCAGGGTATTATTAATTGACTAAATGAAAATTATAAATAATATTTATTTTTTTCAAAAAAATAGTAATAAATCTAAAATATAAAAAACTCCAAACCAAAAACAAAAAAACAAGTAGACTAATGTTAATAATTATTTTTATTTTTATTTTTTTTTTTTTTTTTTTTAATATCAAAAAAATTACAAAGTTTTGTTCACATTTAAACGATAAAATAATTCTAGAAGTTTTGATTGGTTCGTATTTGGATCTACTTGATGATGATGAAGATGAAGTTCGCGCTATTGGAAGTCAAAAACTTTTTGATTTCTGTGAATTAATAAAATCAAACCCAAAGGTTATTACGGAAAAGATCATCCCCAAAATTGAAAATTTATCAACTGATTCATGTGATTTTGTAAAATCATCCTTAGCGGTTTCCATTGTGAGGATTTCAACCCTAATTGGTAAAGAAGAGACCCTTGAAAATCTCATTTCACATCAATTAGCGCTATTAAGTGAAGAAAGTGCCAAGATCAATTTACCCTTAATTCAAAATTTGCATTATGTAAGTGAGGTTGTTGGTATCGAACCCTTGATCAATGAAGTTTTATCCTCAATCAACCGATTATCGTCTGACAATGATTGGAGAAATAGAGTTGCAACGATCAAATGCATTCCATCGCTTGCAAAGCAATTTGGTGTCGACTCTTTCAATGAGCATTTACTTGATTTATCCTTCTCGTGGTTTACCGACATTGTTCATTCAGTTCGAGAGGAAGCAACCTCAATGGCCACAGAACTAACACAAATATTTGGAGCCAAGTGGTCAAACCAATTTGTTATCCCAAAGATCATCCAACTTTCAAACCATCAAAACCATTTATTCAGACAAATCTCCATTTACACATTCATAAAGCTTGCACCCATCATTGGCTCTGATTATTTAAATAATGATGTGATTCAAACAATAATTCAACTTAGCCAAGATCCCGTCCCAAATATTAAAATATATCTTGTAAATTCCTTTGTTCAACTTTCAAAGTATGTAGAGCAAGATTCTGTAAAGCAATTCAAAAACATTTTAGCACAATTATTAGAAGATGTTGACCAAGATGTTAAATATTTCGCAGAACAAATCACAAAAGAAATTGATCAAAATTAATTTACTATTTATTAAAAAATTACAATAATGATAACAAAATAATAATAATACTAATAATAATAATAATCATATTAAAAATAATAATTTTTTATAATAATAATTAGAATTCGTTTTATTAATTATCTTATACAGTTGTTTTAAAAAAGTGAAAATTTTAAAGCTTTCAATGAAATATTCAAAATACCAATTATTATCTAAATTTCTTGTTTAAATATGTTATTGAAAATTTTTTTATAAAAATATTTCAATTTTAAAAATATTAGTATTTTTTTTTATTATTTAAAAGGTTAAAATTGAATTTTTTAAGATCAGTTTTCGGTAATATAATATTTAAATAAAATGTTTTTAGAAGAAAATAATTGAATTGGAATTTTTAATAATTTTTTTTTATTTTTTTTTTTAATATTTTTATCTTTTTGTTGGTTAGGTGAGAAATTAACTTTTTTTTTAAAGGTCAGGTCATTATGGTTAAAAATAATTTTCTGAAATGGATTAAAAAAAATTTTTGATGATTTTTATGAGTGCCTAATATCAATCAAAAACTAACCAACAAGTGATTTAAGATCGATCTCCAAAAATCAACAATCAAAAAAGCGGAGATTTTTTGAAAAAAAGTGCCAAAGAGAGACACCCAATTTCCAATTAGAATGGTTGAGTATTTATAATTTTGAAAACAAATGTGTTAATTTTGAAGTGTTGCTATTTGGCGCTTTTTGAGATCTCGATGATTTTTTTTTTTCAATTTTTTCTATTCTCAAATGAGTTATTTTTATCTCAAAAAAGTTATCAAATCCTTATCTTGGTCAAATGTAGAGGGTTACAAAATAACAACAAATCAGATTAAATCGAAATAAATTAATTGTGTTTTTTTTGAAAACAATTTGTTTTAAATTTAAGAAAAAACAAGTCTTTTGGATATTTATAAAAAGAATCAAGTAATTATTTTTTTTAAAATTTGGTTTTTTAGAGTTGAGAATTTTTTTGAACTTTTTTTTTGATTGAATTTTTTGGAAATTAAGATCCTTAGAAATTTTTTTTTTTTGTGATTAGAATTTTATCAGTCAATCCTATCAAATTTTTTTTATGTTATTTGAATTTTGTCAATCAAAAGGATGGCAATTTGACACAACCCTTTTTTAGGTTTCAAGTCACCCCTTTAGTATGGAGCAATTCACGATAAAGGAATAGACACTTAAAAGAAATTAAAAATTTAAATTCAATAGAAAAAAATTTTAATAACATTTTTGAATACTTCTCAGTTAAAAGTATTACTTTTTTGTTATCATTATTTTCCTTCAATAGATTAAAGGTATTTATTTTTAATATATATATTTTTTTTTGAGTTTTACTATTTAAATAGTATAAGCAGTTTCTGGGGAAAAAATGATTTGAGAATCTATAATGAATTGATTAAAGGGGTTAACTTATTATTTTTTTTTAATTGTAATGAATAATACCAGAGAGAAATATACATGAAATGTTTTTTTTTTGTTGCTATTTTTTTAATAATGTATAAAATTGTTTAAATGTAAAAACTTTTTCAGTTATAGGGGTTAAGTTTATTAAAGAAACTGAACCTATTCTCTGAGTTTAATGCATTATTCTTCTCAAAATAAAATTTTCAAATTTTAAATCAAAAACGTTCACCCCCTTTAAGTTATTTTTTTTTGTATGTTTTATGTTTTTGGTTTTTTACTTTTTTTTTTTACAATTTTACGAAAGTAAATTTGAAAAAAATCTATGTCTTGTAAATTGAGTATCTGGAATCGTTTCCCAAAAGTATATATTGTGGAATATAAAACAAATCATTGTTGAAAATTGTCTTTGCCAAAGAAATTGTAAACGATTTCATGGGGTGCTACAATGATAGTACGGAATTTTTTTAACAATTGATTTTTTTTTGGAAAATTTATGTTATGTTTGTGTATTTATTGTATGGATCTAAACCCCAATTGAAAGTTTATTATTACTCTTATTTCTAATTAATCTTCAATTAGTTGATTCTTAAAAATAAATATTTTTTTTTTTGATTTATAGTTTTGACTTTATTGTTGAAATGGGTTCATAAAGTAAATAATTTATTATACTATTAGATTCGAAAAATATTATTTAATTATCCAAAAGGTAAATTATTTTCGAAAAATAAAAAGGATTTGAATTTAAATATTTACTATTACAAAATAGTTTTATTAATATTAACTATTAAAAATCTCGTAGGGAATTATTTTGATTTTATAAGGTATTTTTTTCAACACTGAACTCTTTTTCAAATAAAAGGGTACATAAAATGACAAGAATTATTCATAATTGAATCAAATTAATTGTAGTACCATTCTAAAATATAAAAACCCCTCTAAAACATAAAAAAACACTCAACTGAATCTTTAAAACTCATTAAAAAAAAAAACAATAAAAATTAAAATTAAATCTTTTAAAAATTGATGTGCCATTTTATTTGAAATGAGAAATCTCGTTCTGTAAATTGTAGGGGAAAAAAAATTATAAAACCAATAAAAACCTTTCATCAAGCTGAATTGGGGAAAATTTAGTTACATTTTATTGATAACTCTTTACACTTAAAACTTTTTTTCTTTAAAGTCTCATTTTCAAGATAAAGCCTCAATTCAACTGGGTATTCTGTTTGAATTGATTTTTTTTCTACATTCCATACATCAATCCAATAATGGTCTTTCTTAATTCCTATATCTATCTCATTCAAAATCCAAATTAAATTGTTTCTATTTTTATACTGTCAGATTCTTTCCAAATTGGTTTCTTCTTATTTTATTTTTTCATTTTCCAACTGTTTAAATTCAATAAATAAAAAAACAAAAAATGAAAAAATTAATAATTAAAATGAAAATCACAATCAAGTGTTTATCTTATTAATAATCAAAATTAATAGTATTTTTGATTTTATAGGTGTACCATTTCGTTTGAAAAAGGGTTTATATATAATATTACAAGTAAAACTTTATCTTAATAAAAAATTCACTGAAAACAAAGAAAAAAACAAAATATAAAAAACAAAAAATCGATTAAATGTATGATAATAATATTTCAATCAAACAGTTATTGGGCTTATAGGTTTTAATATACAACTAAAAATTGTTTGAATTCAAATATTGAAAAATCTAAAATGATATAGGAATTTTTTAAAATTTCCTTTGGTACATCTATTACTGAATCTAAAGGCAAATAAAATAAAAGACATGTCTATCACAACACTTATTATATTAATTCTTGAAAAACTAAGTGAAAGTGTTTCTAAAATCATCGTTTTTCAATTCGTTTGTGATCATTACAAAACAAAAATCTAAATGAAGAAAAAAAAGAAGAAATTCAAATGAATAATGATAAATTGTAATTTATGTTTGGAAATTTTTATTTGATTTTCCTTTTTGAAATTATTATGTTCAAGCATTGAATAAAGCATTTTATGAAGTCAAGTGATAAGTGACTCTGTAAAATTAGTTGTTCTTCAAAATATTCTTTGTCCTGGACTGTTTGATAAGAAACAGTTTGAAGATTTATAAAAATGGAAAATGAACGAAAAATTTTTTGAAATTTATTCGAATTTAGCAGTATTAAAAACACTTTTAGTATTAATGTCTTTTCTTGTAGCTCCTTAAGAAAAAAAATCAAGAAACAAATATATTGTAAGAAGAGAAAGGGGTGGAATTAAATGGAATAAATAATTCAAATAAAACGAGATTTGATTGCTTTTTTTTAAAAAAAAAAACAAACAAACCATTTAAACTAAATCTGTGAACGATCTTTAATTATTGATAAAGTCGTTAACAAAAGGAATCCAGTTGTCTGGTAATGGCATATCCCAAATAGCAATTTTAGTGACTCCATATTTGGTAACAGCGTCAAAGCGCTCTTTAAGTTCAGCGTCTGTGTATGGCTTTTTGGTGTGAGGGTTTATTGTCATTATTCCAACCATCAGGCGATCTTTTCCAAAAATGGATACATAGCTCTCCAAATATTTATTAAAGACGTCGATGTCGCCCGTGTATGTTGCCATGCTAATAGCCCAATCGATCTCTGTCTTGCTAATCAATTCAAGATTCCAGATTTTTCCCCAATTTGCTGTATCAACACCAAGAAGTAAATCGTGTTTGTGTAATTCGGTGGCAAATTGATCGAGAAATGCTGCATAATTGACACCGTCTTCGTCAGTTGTGCCAGACGCTGGTTCAAGATCGATAGAGTAACCTTGGAAGCCTTCGCTTAGGGCCGTTTCAACTGCTTGTTTAATAAAAGGATCAGGGTTGATAAATAATTCGCGGCAGTTTTTGAGTTGGTCGTGTGCTGTTTCATTAAACGTCGAAATCATTGGCATAAGGGTAGGTGTACCATAGGTCTTTAGTGTTTTCATAACATCAGTCAAGTTGTTTGTAACCAAATATGAGTTTGATCCTAAGTTAAATTTCTCAAACGAGACAACTTGCCCTATTGTTTTGAAATTGTCCTGGATTTGCTCTAAATGATCCGCAATATCCGTTTTTGTAAACCCACATCGTTTTAAGCACATGTAAGGCATAACAATTGAACTTTCGTTTTTTAAAAATACAATAGAAAGCACTAAAAGAATTGATAAAAGTGAAAAAAGTTTCATTTTGTATTGGAGAAAATAAAAGAAGAAAAATGAAAATTACAAAAATTAAAAAATATTTCAATTTGTGTGAATTTTTTCGGTTTACATTAGAAGTGAGGTCAAAAATTTATTAAGGTTGTTCTTGATTAGGTTAAAAAATTTAAAAAGATAGTTGAAGATTTTTTGAGAGTTTCAAAATACCTCTTTTTGAATTTCCGTTTTTGAAGTTCTGATTCTAATAATATTTACAAAAAATATTGTGTATTCTTTCGAGGTTTTTTCGATCTTGAATTTCTTTTGGGAGTCTGTTCTATTCTTAAGGGTGCATTAAGGTGAGGCAAAATTTTTTTCATCTTTTAATTAGGAATAAACAATTTTACTTAAAAGAAATCATGGTCTAGTGTCTGATAGGTTTTAAGATATCAACATTAAGAAAAAGACAATATTTTTCGAAAAAAAAAAAACAAGAGAATCAAAACTCAAGTTGTATTTATTTTGTGGAGAATGAGGTTTTTGAATTCAATTGTACTCAGACTTGGAGTACTATACTCTTATACTTTTTGATATCTCAAATATTTTTTATCATTTTATTCATGTATCAAAATAGTTTTATTTACAAGATAAATTTTATCTCAAGAATCTTAACAAAACCCTTACTTTGTCAATAAAAGAGGGTTACCAAAAACTATAATTGTATTAAATTGGATAAACCAGTTTTTTAATGAAAGAAAACTATTGGTAAAAATTGATTACATTTTTGCAACATATAGCCAAAATAAGTAAAAGATCATTTTGTTATCTTAGAGATTTATTCAAATAAAAATTCTTTTGATTTTTTTTTTTATTTTATTTTTTCATATTGAAATTCTATTGATTTTTTTTTGTTATTTAAAAATTCTACTTTGAGATTCTATTAGTTTTTTATATTGTTTATTTTTCGTTTACAAACCAAAAATAATTATTTTTTAAAATATTTATTTTTTGTGTTCATATACTTGAAAACGAAGAAAATCAAATACTGTTATATGACCATTAGATGAATATTACAAAAATATATTTGGATATTTTTTAATATGTTTTCTTTTGAAAAAACCCAACTTTACTAGTTATGATTTATACAAGCAAATTAAAGGGTATACTTTCTCACATAATACAGCTGTTCAAAGGCTACCGTGAATTTTTATATAAATCAAATTTTGATGATGATATAGATTTTTCAAAAGTTGGATATGAGAATAATAAAGCTCATATTGAAAAAAAATTTTCACAAATGAACTTATTTGAAAGATTTTTTTTGTGATAAGATCAAAAATATTTTCGGTATTTCAAGAGAAACTTTTAAGTGGCATCTCAACAGATTTTCCAGGTTTGAAGCAATTTAGGGATCTGAAAATTAATTTTTCTTGTATCAGAAAAAATTCTTGAATATCAGCTCATTTGTGAATTTTTTTTTTCAATATGAGCTTTATTATTCTCATATCCAACTTTTGAAAAATCTATATCAGCATCAAAATTTGATTCATATAAAAATTCACGGTAGCCTTGGAAAGACTGTTTATATATATATACTAAAATTCCAAATTTTCCACACAACTAAAAAGTTTTAAACAATCAGAATAATCAAATATCATTGGAATTGGAAATAATTTTGATTTTTGTAAAAAATGAAAATCATTTTTTTACCATGTTGTTTTCATTTGTTTTCAGTTCATTTTTTAAATTACATAAATTGTTTTGTTAGATCAAAAGTTATTTATCAATTTATATTAGGTTAAAGTTGAATTGTTCCAAATATAATAACTCAAATACAATTAGTTGGTACTATCTAACCTTTTTATTGATCAATATTCCTGATAGAATTTTTACAAATTTACCAATTCATTTTTTTGTTTTGCCCATCTCCAAAAATTTCAACACATCATTGTTTTATTTGTATTGATAATTATTTATTTTTTGTTTTGAGAGTATTGTAATTTATAAAAAAGTGTTAAAATTTCAATTAGCAAATAGTTCTAATTTGGTATTTCTTCTTGAATTGATTAAACAAGTTTTTTTTTTTCACAAATATAATTTTGGTGTGTTAAAAATTTTGAATTGGGGTTTATATATAAAGAATTGTTATTTATTTGTTTTTGTATGAAATTATCAATTTATATTGAATCAAAATTACAGTCTTTCCAAGGCTACCGTGAATTTTTATATGAATCAAATTTTGATGCTGATATATATTTTTCAAAAGTTGGATATGAGAATAATAAAGCTCATATTGAAAAAAAAAATTCACAAATGAGCTGATATTCAAGAATTTTTTTCTGATACAAGAAAAATTAATTTTCAGATCCCTAAATTGCTTCAAACCTGGAAAATCTGTTGAGATGCCACTTAAAAGTTTCTCTTGAAATACCGAAAATATTTTTGATCTTATCACAAAAAAAATCTTTCAAATAAGTTCATTTGTGAAAATTTTTTTTCAATATGAGCTTTCTTATCCTCATATCCTTAGATTTAAAAATCTATATTAGCATCAAAATTTGATTTATATAAAAATTCACGGTAGCCTTGGAACAGCTGTAATTATTGTATTTCTATTATATTTTTATTTTTATATAATTTTTCAAAATAATTTGATTGTTCAATTGAAAATTGTACTACTATGTTTCTTTGTTTGATTTTTTATGATATTTTTTATTTAAATGTATTAATAGATTTTCTTTATAATCTCATCACAGGTAGTACCATTTTTCGTTTTACAATCATGAGAGACTAATAAAATCGCTTTTTTTAGATTTATTGCATGCTTTTTCTTTTTCTACTTTGTTTTATTTTTTTAATTTTTGAAAAAGTTCTCGAATTCTTTTAAAATCATACTTTCCATTTCTCAGATATGAAAAAATACAAAGGAAAAAACTTATAAAAAAGAAAAAAAAAATTATAATTATAAAAAACTTTGACTTAATTGCCTTCAAAGCCTTGGAAAACAATGTAATTATTGTTTTTTCTCATTTAAGTGGGAGTTTTTTACATTTAAAATCATAAAAATAGTTTAATTTTCTATTTTTAAAAACACCAAAACAATACAAAGTAGGTTTTCCGTTTAAAAAAATCTTGACCAGAGAAAAATCTTTAAAAACTGAGAAAAAGAATTATTTTTTTTTTTAAAAAATCACTAGTTAGGGAAGAAAAATGGTCAAAATTTAAATTTTTTACTAATTCCTAATTAGATCATATCACCTATTTTTTTTCTGTTTTGATTACATATGTAGATCCTACAAACTAATTTTACCCATCATTCACTCATGTAAAACCCATTTAATGAAATATAAAAAAGATCATACCTATGAAATATATACATCACATCCCAGGTAAAAAGCAATTCCATATAAAAGAGTAGGGAAAAAAATGGAAATTCACTGTTTTTTTTTAGTTTTTCTATTTAAAAAATTGTCCTACCTGTGATCATTAAAACAATAAAGAAATAAATCAATTTTTAAAAAATAATTTTCAAAATCTCCTTAATAAAAATCATTAAGAAATTCCAAAAAAAATAAAAAAATAAAAAAACAATACAATTTTTCTTTGAAACAGTTTTAAGAGTAAGAAATATTTTGAGTGTAATTTGATATATAAATTTATCTTTTTATAACGCATTTTGTGTTAATATAATTATTCTTATTCTGATTACTTTAGAAAAATAAAAAAAAGTGAAAAATTAAAAAGTTTTTTATTTTTCAAATTTTTTAATACATACAACATAACAAAAAGTATTATTAAAAAAAGGTATATTAAAAAAAAAAAAATAATTATTTGTCCTAATAATAAATATGTATCTAAATATATAGAAAGTTATTAAGCCAATTAAAATATTAAGTTTTTAAAAAACATAATATGATAATATTAATTAAAATTTACATCAAGTGAAAGAGTTTCAGTTATTTGAAGGTCTTCTTCCGAAAATTTTTTTAGATCGATGCTAATTTTATTTCTGTTATCAATTTCAATAATTATCCAAGATTTCATTTCCGAAAAGCAAGCCCATGATCCGGTATTTGCACAAATGATATTCCGGGACTCAAATTTCTTTTTTTTTAATGAGGCATCATGGCTATGCCCAAGAACAACGACTTTTGTACTCTGCATCGATTCATTATTTAAAAAGTAGTCAACATCACCGGCTGCGCCTTTAATATAATTGGGTAATATTTTTGAAGATCTATCTAATTGGTAGAAATCATCTAATTTTTGTAAACTTTTGAAATAATCAGAATAGGAATCCGAAAGGCCTTTAGATTTAAAAAGCCAGAATCCCTTTGATTTGATAGGTATTTCAAGGTATTTGCTATCTTTATAAATATTAGTTAAAATAGTTTCTTCTTTAAATTCCTTCCACTTTTGCTCATTACCGGATGCCTTGATGAGCATTTTTTCAATTAATTTTTCCATTCCTAATTTATCAAAAAGTTGTATTAATTTCTTAGATAAATTAATATTTTGTTTGCTTTTTTCTTTTTCTTGTGAATTAATAAATTCTTTTATGAACATACTATATTCGCGTAATAATCTGCCTGAAGAAGCTAAAATTCTTGTTAAAAAGCGGCCAAATGGGTAATTAAATTCCTTTGGCATTTTTTTATTATTTCGAACCTCTTGATTAAATAAATCATAACTGCTGCCATGTTGAAATAATATTTCATTTCCACTGCCATAGTATAATTTTTCAGGATAAAATTTGATTGGCAGATCAGGAAAGGCGATCGCCAAATCTTCTTTTGTTAAATCAAGATCATGGTTACCTTTAATATAAATTATTTTTTTACCACTTTTGTATACATTAGAAAGGGCTTCATTAAACCAAGTGTAATGTTTTATTAGTTCCTGAATCTCGAACGGTTGGACATATATTGGAGCTGTCCAATTATCCCAAATATTACCCAATAATATTAAATGAGTGATTGTTTTTTCTTTTGTTATTGAATTTAAAAATTCTGTTAATAATCTTTTATTTCCATATTGAGGAAATCTCCCGTTTAATCTTACACCTGCTCCTAGCTGCAGATTTGAAATAACGACTGCTCTAAATTTAAAAAAATTAATTTTTTTTTTTTTGGAAAATGGTAATGAAGAAAAAGTCGGCGTTGAAATGGTTAATTTTTTTTTTGATTTTAATTGAAAAAGATCCTTTGCCTTATTTAAATAATTACTATAACGGAACATATAACTAAATCCATAATCGTTATTAGAAGTTGTGCTGTTTATGATACTACTGCTAGTAACAGTTTTATTATTATCATTATTATCATTGCTTATATTATTCTTATTAACTATTGTTAAATCGATTTCGATTTGTTTTTTAATTTCTTCAAAATCAAATTTAAATTCATTCTCAACAACCCTTTTTAATTCATTTAAAAGAAATTTATTACTTTCAACTTGAAGATATAATTCTTTACAAATCCATTTTTTGATATCATCAATTGAGCGATAATTTTTACATTTTTTGGCTTTATTTTCAAATTTTTTTAATTTTGTATGAATGTGGTCTTTATTTGGCTTGAAACTCGTCCAATAAATATCTTTTGAATTTGTTTCCAAGTATTTTTTGTATTTTGATATTTCTTCCTTGAGCAATTCTGGATAATGATCCACCTTATTTAAACAAATAATTGTTGGTACATTATATTTTGAAATTATTTTTAATGCCTTTCTTTCAGAGCGTTGAATGTGTTCCGCGGTACATGTGTAAACATAAAGACATGGGTTGCAATTAAAATATTTATTTAAATTTCTAACCTTCTTTTCAACGTCGTCAGAGCCAGGAAAATCCATTACAAAATAATTATTTGAATCTCCCAACCCAAATAAACTAACCTCTCTTGTTCTATCTTCGATACTAATTCCACAATTTAATTTTTTATTGAATGCCTTATTAACAAAAGTAGTTTTACCCGAATTGGAGACACCAATAACACCAATTATTAATCGTTTGGATAAAAGTTTTCTCATTTCATTGATCATAAAAATAAAACTAATTCTTTTATTGATTATTAATTGTGAAGTTGAATCAAAATTTTTATAATTTTGAAATTTGCTTTCTAAAATATTTGTAAATTTTTCATTAATCATTTGATATTTATATTTTTTCTTTTCATAATCCTCATCCTCATCCTCATCCTCATCATCATCATCATCATCATAATTAATTTCTATATCATTTTGATCACTCCCGTTACCTTCATCTTCTTTATTACTATTATTAATAATAATCTTATTGTTATCTTTTTCAGAACTATAATCAGAATCAGAATCAATTTTTTTTTCTTCTTCTTTTTGAATTTCTAACTCTATTTCTTTTTCATTGTGATCTATTTCATAATTTCCTTCATTGGATATGGAATTATTTTTCTTTTCTCTAATTTTTAATTTATTACCTGAATCATCATCTAAATCATTCACCACCAGGTTCTTTTGATCATCATCTGAATTTGAAGAATTGGTTTTTTCTTCTTGATTACAGATAATTCTATAATCAATATAACTAATGTAAGTTGAAAATTTCTCTATAATGAATTTTTTTAATTTCTTTTTATCACCCATTAAATTCCTAATTATTTCATTTTCCATTTCAGAAGCATTTATTAGATTAATGCTAGTCATATTTGATTTGATTTCTGTTAAAAAAAAAATAAGAATGTGTAAATAATTTATTTGTGTTTGCTTTTCTTTAATTTTTAGAAATTTGTCGCCATACCCTGAAAAATCAACTATTTGTTTCCCAATTCTTAATTTATTATTTCTTTTTTGATCTAAATAAATTCCAAATTGATCAAGAATATTATAATTCGTTAAATCATTTTTTAAGGATAATAATAATGGCTTAGAAATGTTCACAAGCAATGGTTGAATGTTTTCCAAAGAATAGTTTACTGCGATATTTGTCCCACGGATATAATTGCGAAAAATAGTATCATCTAAAATATCTTTAAATCCTAAAGATCTATTCTCTAAGGTGTTTGTTAATTCTTCTAAACGATTTAATAAAATTGAAGAATTTAATAACTCTTCTTTCTCATTTTTTTGAAATTTATACTGACCATTATTATTGTTTTCGTGACTTTCAATAAAATCATTATAACTAAATTTAGCGTGATATTTTTCTTTAATTTGGTAAAAGGATTGGGTAATCAATGCCTGAAAGAAATTAAAATCAAAATTTTGAAAATTTTTCAAAATTTTTGTTGATATTTTTCGGTGAATGATATTTTCTTTTAATATATTTATTTCTTGTGAGCTATTAAATAGAGTTTTAATTTTGAACGAAAAATTTTGGAAATTGAAATTTTTAAAATTTGACATTGAAAAAATAAGTTTATTTGAAGAAATATGAATCGTTGTTAATTCACTATATTCAGAAATCGGTGCATTATATAAAATTAATGGATAATAAGGATCATCAAGTTTGAATTTTTGATTTCTTGTCCCCATTGCTGAATGATCTAAATTTTTCCCTATTAAAGTTAATTGAATCCAATCGTTACAAGCCAATACTTTCAAATTTTTAATAATTATTGGATATTTTTTATATATTTGCTTTTTTGGATGATTCTTGATTTGTATTTTTTTTTTTTTTTGGTTATCATTGTTATTATTGCTTGAATTGTTTTCAATATTATTATTAAGTTCATTTTCAAATAAATTTGTTTTTGAAGTTAAATTAAACATTTTTAAGTAAGAAATAATATTATGGAATGAAAATATTTGATCAAATTTGCTTTTCATTTTATTTTTTAATTGATTCAAAAATAAATCCATTTGCTGCCTCCGAAAAATTAATTTAAATTTTTTATTTTTTTTAGAATGAATAAAGATCCCAATTGGGGAATATTTGAAATCTAATTTAAATTTTTTGTCACAATATTTTTTATAAATTTTTTGAAGATAATAATTTGAATTTACTTCAAAATGTAATTTATTTGATTTGAAATAGTTTTTGATTAAATAATCAAAGTTTTTTAAAGCATCATTGTGATTAATAGTAGGATCAATGCTGAGAAATTTTTGACAGAGTGAAAAATGTAATGTGAAAATCATTGGCAAAAGATCATTTCTACAATGGACATTAATAAATAAATGATTTAATAATTTTAATTTATAATTTAATGTTGGAATTTTATTAGTTTTTAGCCACAATGGTGATCCAAATCCAATTCCAACTAAATCTTTACCAATGACAAGCTTGATTTTTCTTGAATCTAATTCTTTAAATAAATTAAAGGTGATTATCTGTGCAATTGTGCCACCTATTTGAAATATAATATAATACAATTATTATTATTTTTGTTTTTGTTTTTTGATGTATTTTTGATAAGAAAGAATAACATGAAAAAAATAAATAATTTTAGACTCCTATTTGTAAAAAAATTTCATTTTAGCTTAAGGTTCAATAAGAAGAAATAAATTATAGGTGTGCTTTTATTTTGAATTGATTTTTTAAAGATCTCGTTTAAATTTTTTCCAACTCAAAGACATCAAACACTTTTTTTCATGTTTCACTTCCCCCCCCCAAGAGTGAAATACTTTTTTTTTTTTTTTTTTTTTTTTTTTTTTTGGATTAATTGGAAAATGACAGTAAGGAAAAACAAAAATCAATTTAATTTAAAGTTAGAGTGGTATCAGCAATGTAAACCATTTTCAAGTCAATGGGGCCCAGTTGTGAGGTGTGAAATTACATTTGTTTAAAGGGTTTGAATAGATACGTTTAAAGGGATTTAATCGATATTTGAAAACAATAATTTATTTTGGAAAATTTCAAAATTGAAATCATTTTTTCGATTTTTTTTTTAAAAGGAAATTCATTTTTAAATTTTTTTTTTGCAAGATCGATAGTCACTGGGTAAAAACATGTTATTTTAATGTTACTGAAACCAGTAAAAATGATTTGTAGAAAAATAATATTTATTTCTATTGGGATTTTCTGAAGATCTTCAATTGAAGATCAAAATGAGCGTTGTTGTTTTTTTCAATAAGGTTGCAAAGAATTTTGAGTTTTTCAATTTTTAAGAAAATCTATTGATTTTATGTTTTTTTTTTCATCAGAATATCAACTATCCTTTGTTGTTTATTATTATTCTTATTTGTTATTTGTTCCTAAAAGGTCAATTTTTAAAAAATAATTGAGATTTGAAAAAAATGTTTTTTTTTGAAACACATTTCGACTGAAACAAAGTTTAAATCATTTTTCAAAAGAAAACTTTGATTAGTTTAAATGATTACACAAATATAGTAAAGTTACTTTCAAAATAGAATTAAAGTAGATATTGTTAAATTTATGAATATATATCTCAAGTGCATATTTGAATTAATTAAAGAGAAAATAATTAAACAATTTTGGTATCTAACGTTTGAGTTAAATTCTTGCTAACCATTTATTGTTGAATATAAAAATGAGTTTTGAATAAACAGCATTTTTGAACACTAAAGAATGAAAAATAAAACCAAGTAAAGAAGAAGTAATATGATCGAATGTTACGATTGAAGATCAAAGAAAAAAATGAATACTGGAAAATTCAAATTAATAAAATTGAATTTTTATCTCAAAAGTTCAATAAAGAAGAACTTGTTTTAAAATTTTTTTATTTTTAAATACTTTTGTGTAACTCTTGGGTTTTTTTCTTTTAATTATGATGAAAAAATATTTGGGAAATTGAAACAAAAATTTTCCTTTTATTTAATGGGAAATGATTGTACAGCGAATTTAATAAAGTGTGGACTTTTTTTTTTGTTTTTTTTTTAGATTGATAAAAGTAAAAAAATAAAGGTGAGAAATACAGCAAAGTCAAAATTTTTAAAAAAGGTGCATTTCTTCTCACCAAAACCTCTACATCGCATTCAAAGGTTGGATTATAACTTTTTTTAAAAAAATGGAAAACTTTACCCAGTTTTGATTAAAACAAAAGCAATCGCTTATCTAATCAGGAAATCATTCAAAAGGTTTGAATTCTGAAATAGTTTTCACTTTTTTAAAATAGAAAACTTCAAAAAGCTTTTTGAAAAAAAGTCACTTTTTAAAAATGGCTGTTTTGGAAACAAAAAGTGAATATTTTTTGAAAATTACTTTCAATTTTCTGAATATCTGAGACTCTTAATAGTTCATTTTTTAAATAGCTCAAAGATATACCCAAAATTACTGATTTATGAAAATCAAATGAGCACCTGTTTTTCACTTGTATTATTACTGGTATTTGAATAATAAATGGGAAAAAATTTTCAATATTTTTCTTTTTCTTTTTTCAAATAGAAATTTAGTTCTCAAAGAAGTAGGTTGGGGTTTGTGATCTTGATTCATTTGTGAGGTTCCTTTTTTTTTTTTATTACTTTGTTTTGGAAGAACTAAGAGTATTAAAATGAAACAAGGGTTCCCAGTCTTGAAAAACGATAAAATGAGGAGAAATTTTATTCATTTTAACTTTCAAACGCCAGTAGTCAAGGTAAATTTCAATTCACACAATCTTTTTCTTTTTCAAAATTGTTCGTGGAATTACCTTTTAAAAAAATAAACATGAGATTTTATTTGTAAATGGGCTGCAAAAAAATTGTCAAGTTATTTGGTGTTTTTCGTAAAAAGAAAAAAAAAAAAAAAAAAAAAAAAAAAAAATTTGTGTTTGTAAAAAAAAGAAAAGATTTACCTAAACCATGGCCACAAAAGACGACGGGTATTCTTTTTTCTGGATCGGTGCTGAGGTAACTGATATATTCGTTCAAGGGAATTGTTTTTGAAAGGTAAAATAGTGAAGGTTCGCAATCTGGATCCTCTGAATAAGGATCTTTATTTTCACCAAAAATTGTACAGCAATCATAGTTTTTGATTGAAATTGAGACAAATAGTCTTTTTGGTTTTTCAGAAAAAACATGGACAACATTGATACCAAAATTCGAACCTTGATAATATTTTTTAAAAAACAGATGTTTGTTTTTGCTTTCAAAAAATTGAAATTTGTCTTCTTCTTCATTTTCCGATAATGCAAACGAAGACATTAAACAAGCTTTTTGGAGGGTTTCATAAAGATCATGCATATTGTTTTGAAAACCCTTCTTTGTAATGTCTTTTCCCATTGCTACTTCTTGACCAATTTCCTTCACATTATTTCTCTCATAATAAAGTTTGGTATATTTGTGTTTTTGGTTTTTAGTTGGTTTTTTGTTGAGTTCTAATTTATTTTGTGTATTTAATTTTGGGTTTGGTGTTCTTTTTTTTCTTGGTCTGTTTTGTCTGGTATCCATATTTGAAGTTTTTGGGGTTTTGGAAGTTTGAGAATTTGTGGTTTTTTGTCTTTTCTCAGGAAGCCCTTCTTCGATGATACTTTGGTGCGAATTTTGTTTATTTTTTTGGGACATTTTTCTGTTTGTTCTTTTTTTTTGTTTAGACTTTAATTTTTTTTTGTTTTTTACACAAGAAAAAAAGAAAAACAATCGTTGAAGATAAAAAAATGAAATAAATTTTGAACCAATTAAGAAAAGTTAAAGAATTTAATTTTGCTGAAGAGTTTTTTGTTATTCATGCTTTTATCTTTTGATGTTGATGTTTCATTTTGTTGATAATAAAAATATGTCACGTTTTTAAGGAAAAAATCTTTTTGTTCCAAATCCATTTTGAGCAAGAGTTTTTCTATTCTCTTTTTCTTTTTGGAATACAGAAACAATCAGAGTTGTGATTCTTCTTTTTTATTATTGGCAATCAAATTGAGATAAAAGTTCCACTCAAATTCTTATTAGAAGGGATTAGTCTTTCTTTTCTAATAGTCAGAGGAGGAAAAGGTTATTACTGATATCCAGTATCTGTTGATTAAATAAATGGAAAGTTTCAAAACAAATTGTATTGAATCTGTAATAACAAATAAATTATTTTAGATTCGATCAGCTTTTTTTTCCACTTTTTTTCAAAAGAGAAATGTTTAGTATTGATTTTAATTCTTAAAGGATCAAAAGTTTTTACCCTGTTTATTACTATTTTCAAGACTGTAACTCCATGAATAGTTTATTTTTATGATAACTATAAATTTAAAGTTTTTTTTATTTAGATTAAAGAGAAATCAGAATAAAATATTAATATTAATTAAAAAAAGAAATCTAATATTCGTACACAAAATTGGGAATATATTCAACCAACTAAATTGTCAACTTACCACCATAAATAAAATCAATTCAAGATCTTTTTATAAATAATTTTATGAAAGAATTAATTTTTTTTGGAATTTAGTGTAGTAAAAAAAGAATTTGAATTAAAGAAAAAAAAATAGATCCAAGAATTAAAATTTTAAATTTATTATGGAATTTTCAAAGAAAAATAAAAAAAAAACATGAAAAGGTAGATAGTGAATTTTATATAATTGAAATTTGAATTTATGATTGGTCTCTCCACAGTTCTTTAATTTACCATTCAATTTAAAAAAATATGAAAAATACAATTATATAAATATTCCAACTCTCTATTAACTAAAGGTAGTAATTGGTATTTACGTAGGAGAGACATTGTTTCCCTTTTAATTTAGTTTTTCTTTAAGAAAAAAAAACAAATCGATGGTAATAAATACAGAAAATTTTTCTGATGTTATGATGTTTATAATGAACAATCAAGATGTTTAAGAAATTATAATTTAAATTAAAGTCTATTTAATAATAATAAATTGGCTAAGAATCTGATGAATGATAAAATTATTAAAAAAAATGAATTTGAATAGAAATTTAATATTCTGGTATTATTTTTTGATAAAAAACTTTTAGAAAATATCCAAAAAAAGTTTATAAGATAGTAAAAAGTTTAAATCCAATATACCTTTTTAAGAGTGGGTCAACAGATATAAATTATAACACTGTCCAAAAGGGTAGGTGATAAAGTGTATTTTTTCCTCAAAAATTTCAATTTTCACGTGGATGTGATTTAGAGATAATTTTTATATTTAGACTTTTAGGTTTGATAAAAAAAAAAATCTCTTCTTGGAAAATCTCTAATATTGTAACTTTAGAACAAGTAAATTTCTTTCTACCAATATGATAATTTAAATAACACATTTTTATTTATAATTCTATATAAATGACTCTAATATTACATAAACGGTGGATTTATTATTATTGTTATTATTATTATTCACTTTAAAAAAATCTTGGACAATATTAGAATTTGAAAATTAAAGGTTTGAAATTATATACTTAAAATTTAAAGAAAAAAAAAAAACATTAATCTCAAAGTTCATTTAGCTTTTATTCTTTTTTAAAAGTGAATTACTATTTTTTGCAAAATCAAAGGAATAATATTTTCATTCAGCTTTCCAAAAAAAGATTTTTAAACCATTGTAAAATTTCACAACTGTTAATTTTGTAATTTTGTCTTAAATTATTATTTTCCTTTTTAGAATTGGGGAATTTAGAAGATTGGTTTCAAATCTTGAGAGATAATCATTTTGGAAAGTTGTATGAAAATTTTGATCTTTTTATTTTACAACTAAAAGTAATTGGATTTTTTCACTCAAACAAAAGAACAAGTCAACCAAATTCTTATTGTTTATTATTTTTTGATAACTTTTTTTGCCGTTTAAGATATAATTGAAAACCAATTGATTAAAGTGATAGGGTTTGAAATCAAATTTAAAAAAAAATATAAGGTTAGATTGTCAGATTTTCTGAAAGGGATGCAAATTCAAAGAAATTATTTAATAAAAAAATAATTTATTTTAACTCTAGATAAAAGAGCGTAAAGGCTTTTGCCATTATCCGTGAGTGAAAGGATAGGGATTTATATCAGTATCTGAAGAATTGATTTGGGATGTATCTTCCTTAAAAAATCAAAACAGGTGTTCAAAATGGAAGACAATCATTAAATATGTTTGTTTTCTTTGCAGTTATATGGAATTTATAATGGCTAAGATTTTGGCCGATTATCGTTTTTCTTTTGGAAGTAAGTACATTTTACCATTTTTAAAAATTTTAATTGTGTTAACATTACTACAAAATATTTTTTTGAGTGCCAACAGATATTGAAACTTTGGAACCAAAATACCATTCACTGGTCTATTTATAAAAGAATAAAAGTAATTCCGAATTGAATCTTAAATTTTTTAATTTTTTGAACTTTTTTATGATTCAATTTTTGGTTTTATTAAATTTTGTTCGGGATCTAGAAAGGTTTTTATATAAGCGATTGAAATTAATCAAAAAGGAAACCAAAAAAATAGACTCGAAAAGGTGTACATTTGAAACAAAGATTTTCTTTTTGAAGACCAAACATGAAAGATAACCATTCCAAATAAATTTGTTGAAATAAAGAATTTAAAAAAAAAAATCGATAAAAGCCTATTTTCGAAGATTGTTTTTCTTTATCTATTTAGTTTGTATTCATACAAACTATTTTTTTCCTTGAATTTTTCGCCCCATTACTATTTATTATTATTTTAAAAAACCTTTTGTGACAAATTTGCTTTCAAAATTCTTTTTTCAAATATTTTTATCAAACAAAGTCAAAACAAAGAATACTATTTCAAAAATTAAAATAAAGGGATTGAATTCTTGGAATCAAAATAGAGCTATAAAAAGTATAAAATCGAAATAATTGAAAAATTCAAGAAAACATATCAATCAGATTCAGAATCTTTTTGGGTTCTTATTTTAATGTAAAATAAATAATTATAAAATCAAACGTAATTTGTTCAATAAACCCTTATTATTAAGAATTATTAATAAAATCACTGATTTTCTGAACTAAAACTATAATTAGATGAATTAAATGAAAATATGATTTTTAAATTCATTTTAGAAATTCTTTAGAAATAAATAGTAATTTGTTTTTCAAAAATTTTCCAAACAAAATTATTTTCATAAAGAATCAAAATTAAAACCAAATAAAGAATAAATAATAGTGTAAAATTTTATAGATAAGATCAAGTAATAAATAATTTTTATTTATTTTTTTGATCAATTTTTTCAATTGCAATTTTTTATTGGTATGAAAATATCTTATACTAGGATATATTCACTTCTTTATTTATTAAAATATCAATGTATTTGGCTAAAGAAATGATTTGAAGAATTCGGTTTCACATAAATGGTGGCACTCAAAAAATGAAAAATGTACTTTCCCCCTTAATTCTGAAATATTTCTTTCATTTCAGTTTCTTAGTTCTACTAGTATAAACCCTATAGAGAACAACAAAATAACAAATGAACAAGAGTGAGAATAAATTCTAATCCAGTAAGGGATATTATACTAACCTTTCCTACCATATCATGAATACTGATAAATTCCAATAAATATCGAAAAAGTTTTCTTTCAGATTTCAATTTTTAAAATTTTTTTACGATTGCTTTGCAGAAAATATTTTATTGGTTTAATTAATAGTAACTTTTTAAAATTGCTTTAACAAGAGAAAGGTTCTTTCTCTTGTGTTATTTTAAAAGTTAAGGTTATAAATTACAAAAATGGAAACTGAATAAAAAAATTTATTTAATTTATTTGAATTTATCAGTATTTATAAGAACCTGAAATTGATTGTCTCTTGTTACAATTTAATTATATTTAACAAATCTTAAAATGGTTCGTGGTCTATGTACCCTAGATATTAAAGTTTATTTTTAAACAGAAAATTTATGAGAAGAAAAAAACTTGATATTATCCATTTTTTGGTTTTTGGAAATTTACAAATAAATTCATAAAAAAACTTAAATTGTTGTGATCTTCAATTTCGAAAATTGCTAAAAGCCCAGGATTCAACAATTTCAAAGCAGCAATTGAAAAAAGAGGTTTCAAGTTTCCATGGTTTTTATGATTTTTGTGATTGTTTTTCTGAAAAGATTTAGTTTTTGTCTTGGTTTTAAAAAAAAAGAAATAATTTGAATGTAAGAGAAGCTGAAATTTTTATTTTATGATCAAGATAGAAATTGAATTGTGTCATTATATAACACAATTTTATCATAGACAACCAATTTCCATTCCTTATAAATTTTCACGGTAGGTTTGGAAAGACTGTAATACAAAAGAAAATGGAAAAAAGATGTGAAATCTTTTTCTTATTATTATAAAACCCAGAAAAAATTTGATTTTATTAAATTCAACACCTTTATGTATATAAGCTGTTGAATAGAATTAGTTTGAAATTTTTTGAAAAGTCACTTAAAAAATTACTTTTTTAAAATTTAAATAAAGAATGTTTTAAGACAAGTAAAATTAATTGGATGACTTTTTTGTTTCCGTGGTAACCGTTTAGTGAACATGGTGGAAATAGATTTCTTTTCACAGGTAAATTTTTCAGAGAATCACAATCTTTCCTAAACAATTTTACTTTTGTCAACAAAGATACTATTTTTTGAGTTAATTCTAACTTTTTGTTATTGAAAGTATTCAAAATTGCTTTTAAAAAATAATCGATTTTTTCAAAAAGATACAATGCCAAAAAATAAACTTCTTCTGAAATTAATAACCTGGAAAGTAAAATAAAATCGAACGTTAATCATTTTTTTTGAAAATTCTTTTTATGAGATTAAGTAATTTTTCTTGTGTAAAAAACAAAAAGAAAACCAATGTCTAAACAAAAAAAAAGAACAAACAGAAAGACGTCCCAAAAAAACAAACAAAATTCGCGCCAAAGTATCATCGAAGAAGGGTTTCCTGAAAAAAGACAAAAAACCACAAATTCTCAAACTTCCAAAACCCCAAAAACTTCAAATTTGGATACCAGACAAAACAGACCAAGAAAAAAAATAACACCAAACCCAAAATTGAATACACAAAACAATAAAGAAGAAGACGATCAAGATATGAAACTTTTGCAAAGTAAATTGCTTTTAACTTACTTGAGTGGTGGCAATGAAGATCTTGAAAAAAATTCCAAAGTTCTTTCACTAGAAAAATTGAATGAAACCAAGAATTTGAATAGCCAGCTCTCCAAAGAGAACGAACATAAGAAAAGGAACAAAAATAAGAATAAGAAACAGGGCCAAAATAAAAATAAAAGCAAAAACAAATATCAAAAGAACAATAACAAAACAGTGGTAAAAGAAACAGAAACAGAAACAGAGATCGAAATTGAAAAAGAGTCAATAGGAAACGATAACTTTTCTCTTTATGAAACCCTTCAAAAAGCCTGTTTGGTAACCTCGTTTACAAAATTTAATAAAGAAGAAGACAAATTCCAATTTTTTGAAAGCAAAAACAAACATCTGTTTTTTAAAAAATATTACCAAGGCTCGAATTTTGTTTTCAATATTGCCCATGTTTTTTCTGAGAATCCAAAAAGACTATTTGTCTCAATTTCAATCAAGAGCTATGATTACTTTTCTTTTTATCTTTCAAGTAACTGGCCTTACTCAGAGGATCCAGATTGCGAACCTTCGCTATTTTACCTTTCAAAAACAATTCCCTTGAACGAATATATCAGTTACCTCAGCACCGATCCAGAAAAAAGAATACCCATCGTCTTTTGTGGCCATGGTTTAGGTAAATCTTTTCTATTTTTTACAAATACAAAATTTACTTTTTTTTTTTTCTTTCTTTTAGTTTGAAAATAAGATTTACTCTCTTAAAACCTCGATTACAAGTTTTGTTTTTTTGCAAAATAAAAGTTTTGTTCTTATTATTGGTTGAGTTATTGATCTATTGTTGTTAAAATAACTTGGTCTGCCCGTGATCCAAATTAAATGTAAAGTTTGTTTCTTTTTCCTAGAAGGTTTTGGAATTAAACGATCAAAGAAACGAGCAATAAACAAAAGTTAAAATAGTATTGATTTCTTCAAGTAATACTTTTAGGATCAAGTCGTTAGGGGTGAAAAATGATTTTTTGAAATGGAAAAAATAATATTTGTATAATTTTTATGAGCAACCCAAATACCAATTAAAAACCAAACCAGCATGTGATGTAGGATCGATCTCCAAAAATAAACAATGAAAAACTCAGACATTTTTAGAAAAAAGCGCCAAAGACTGGCACTCAATTTTCAGTTTGAATCATTGTAAATTATAATTTTGAAAACAACTTTGTTAGGTTTCGAAGTGGAACTCTTTGACTCTTTTTGAGATCTTGAACATTTTTTTTATTTTTTTCTTTTTTAAATCAAGTTAATTTTACTAAAAACATGTTACAAAATCCTTACTTTGTCAAATATAGAGTGGCTACAAAATAACCACAAATTGAATTAAATCATTTTGCACTAAAAGAAAATGATATGTTTGAAATTGAAGAAAAATCAAGTCTTTGAAAATATAAAAACCAGAAAAGATTAATTTTTTTTTTGGAAAAGTGAATTTTTGAAATTAAGGATTCTTTCAAACTTTTTTTTCACAAGCTGAATTTTTGAAAAAGATCCTTGAGTATTGTTTTTTTTTTGAATAAATTGTTGTAATTGAAGATCCTGAAATTATTTTTTTTGTTAATTGCTTTTTCAGTTGAGGAGATTCAATGAATTTATTTTTTTGTTAATTGAATTTTTTTTTAATGTTAATAGGGTGTTTTGTCCATGAGAGATCTAAATTTTTTGAGTTTATTGAATTTTTAGTAATTGAGATCGGTTTTTTTTTTTGTTTGTGTTTTTAAATTTTTGTTCCAATAAACCTTGAAACTTTTTTTTGTTAATTACTTTTTTTATCATTAAGATTCTAGAAATTTTTTTTTTTATCTGAATTTTTTCAACCAAAAGAAGTACAATTTCACAATATCTTTTTGGTGAAAATCCACACCCCCCCCCGGGCATGTAACAAGCCTACTGTATATGACAATACCCTTAAGAAATAAAAAAAAGACTTCAAATTCTTCCTTAATGAAGTAATTTTTTGTTAAAAATTCAAAATTTCAAACAAAAAATATTTTTTTTTTCGAATATCAACAACAAATTTGGGAAAATCACTCAAAACTATTATTTAAGTAATTTTAATTTCTGTTGAGTAAATTATTTGAACTCATCTTTGGGATCAAATTTAACTAAAAATTGAAAAAAAAAAAATTATTGTTTTGCTATTAAACTTTGTTTCAGTCGAAAAGTGTTTCCAAAAAAAAAAAAAATTTTGAAATATCAATTATTTTTTATCATTGACCTTTAAAAAACAAATAAAAAAAAAAGTAGAATAATAAACACCAAAGGAGAGTTGATATCCTTCTGGAATAAAACTAAAAAATCAATAGATTTTCTTACAAATTGAAAAACTCAAAATTCTAAAGTTTATATTGAGAAAAACAACAATGCTCATTTTGATCTACTATTGAGGATCTTCAGAAAATCCCAATAGAAACCAATAGGATTTTTCTACAAATCATTTTTACCATTTCAATAATATTAGAATAATACATTTTTACCAAGTGGTATATCGATTTTATAATAAAAAAAAAAATCAAAAAAAAAATCGAAAAAAAATAAAAAAATTGTAAAAATTTTACAATTAAAAATGAAAAATTATAAAGTAAAAATTAAAAAGTTTTGAAACTGTTTAAAACAGTTTAAATCATAAAAATAATACAATTTACATTAAATTTGGAAATAATTTTGATATTTTGTAAAAATATTCTTTAATCATTTTTTTGTTTTTTTCTGATTTTTTTTCATTTCTATTTTCCCAATTATGTAATCTCTTAACATTAGATCTGAAATTTGTTTTACAATTGATCGATATATATTTAAATTTGTCTTCTCAAAATCGAAAAACTTCAAATAAAATTAGTTAATGATGGTCTCTAACCTTTGATTGATCAATAATTGTTAAATGAAATTTCAAACCAATTTATCAATGTCTTTTTTTGTTTGACCCATCTCCAAAATTTTTAACACACCGATAATTAATTAGTATTGATAATTATTTATTTTTTGTTTTGTGAGTATTGTAATTTATAAACAATTGTTAACATTTCAATTAGTGAATGGTTCTAATTTAGTATTTCTCATATAATTTTTTGAATAAGATTTTTTTTTTGGAATATTTTTTTTAGTGTACAAAAAAATTTTATAAATTGAGGTCTATTTTCAAAACACATGGCTTTGGTTTCAAAGATAGATTAATTGTAAACTTAAGGATCACACTTTCAAGTTATATTAAAAACCTTTTCGATTTTTGTTTATCCAAATATAAAGAGATTATTACAAAGAAATGATAAAATCAAAAAATTAAACAATAAACAAAAAATAACTTTTAAACATAAACTCTTTTTCAAATAAAAGGGCACAAAAAATTTCAAGAATTATTCATAATTGAATCAAATTAATTGTAGTATCATTCTAAAATATAAAAAAACTCTTTAAAACATAAAAAACAATCAACTGGATATTTAAAACTCATTAAAAAAAAACAATAAAAAATTAAAATTAAAATATTTTAAAAATTGATGTGCACTTTTATTTGAAATGAGAAATCTCGTTTTGTAAATTGTAAAGAAAAAAAAATATAAAATCAATAAAAACCTTTGAACAAGGTTAATTGAGAAAAAGTTCTTTACATTTTATTGATAATTCTTTACACGTCAAACTTTTGTTCTTTAAAGTCTCATTTTCAAGATAAAGCCGCAATTCATCTAGGTATTTTGTTGGAATGTTTTTTCTCAATAGTATCTCTTTTCTTTGTTCCATGCATCAATCCAATAATGGTCTTTCTCAATTCCTATATCTAGTTCATCCGAAATCAAACTTAAACTGTTTCCATTTATACACTGGTAGATTATTTCCAAATTGGTTTCTTCTTATCTTGCTTTTTCATTTTCCAATTGTTTAATTTCCAAAAATAAAAAAGCAAAAATTAAAAAATAAATAATTAAAATGAAAATCACCAATAAGTAATTCTCTTATTAACAATCAAATTCGATGATATTGATGATTTGAGAGATGTGTCCTTTTGTTTGAAAAAGAGTTTAGAAAGGAATTTTATCAAAAAAAAAAAAAAAAAAAAAAACTCACTAAATCTAAAACCAAAAAAAAAAATAAAATTATTGAAAAAAAAAAAATTATATGATATTTATTTTCTATTTCAAATAGGTGGATCAATTGCACAAATAATCACTTTTAATTTATTAAAAGAATTAGAATCCAAAAAAAAAAAAATTGTACTTGGGAAAGATTTAGTTGGAATTGGATTTGGATCACCACTATGGCTAAATTCCAAATATAAAAAAAAATATAAAAGATATCAAAAATTATTTATAAATATCCTAACTAGCAATGATCTTTTGCCATTAATTTTTTCACATTATTCATCAATTTGCCAAGATTTTTTGAGCAATAATGATAATTTTTATCAAAAAAGAAGTTTAAAAAGATTTGATTATTTAATTCAAAAATATTTCAGATCAAACAAATATGAACTTGGGCTTAATGAAATCGAGGAATTAAAAGATATTTATGAAATTTTTTTAATAAAAGAACCAAACCCATCGTTTGAATATTCCCCAATCGGGCAATATTTAATATCATTGAAAAATAAAAAATTTAGATTTATTTTGAAGGAAGGGCCAATTAATAGAATATTTAATAATATGTGGGCAAATCACAAAGACAAATTTTCAAAAATATTAGATTCTCATAAAATTAATTCTTATCAAGAATTATTTAAACTGGATGATAATTATAGCCACATTTATAATATTAATAAGAATAAGAATAAGAATAAGAATAATAAAGATCAAAAAAAAAAATTATTGCCAATACAACAAATCTATAAAAAATATCCAATAACTATTAGAAATTTGAAAGTATTGACTTGTAACGATTGGATTCAAATAACTTTAATAGGGAAAAATTTAGATCATTCAACAATGAGGATAAGAAATCAAAAATTCAAACTTGGTGATCCTTATTATCCATTAATTTTATATAATGCACCGATTTCTGAATATAGTGAATTAACAACGATTCATATTTCTTCAAATAAACTTATTTTTTCAATGTCAAATTTTAAAAATTTCAATTTCCAAAATTTTTCGTTCAAAATTAAAACTCTATTTAATAGCTCACAAGAAATAAATATATTAAAAGAAAATATCATTCACCGAAAAATATCAACAAAAATTTTGAAAAAATATCAAAATATTGATTCAAATTTATTTAAGGCATTGATTACCCAATCCTTTTACCAAATTAAAAGTAATATAGCAAAGATTTATGACAATCAAAAAAGTGTGAATAATAATAATAATGGTCGGTTTAAATTGCAAAAAAAAGATAAAAAAAAGTTATTAAATTCTTCAATTTTATTAAATTATTTAGAAGAATTAATGAATCTTTACAATTTCCAACCAACATTTAAAGAAATCTTAAATGAAACCATTTTTAAAAATTTCAATTATGGAACGGATATTGCAATAAAAAAGGCAATTGCTTATGTTCAGCCATTACTTAAAACAATATCCCAGCCGATAATTTTATCGAAAAAAAATAATTTAAATAGCCCAATGAACCCTTTAACATGCACCATTAGCGTACTTTCGATGGTAGGTGCCTTAACAGGGATTTGGCAGATAGGTATACCGCTTTCAATTATTACTTTAATTGGATATAAATTATTGAATTTTAATAAAGAATTAGGCAATTTTAATTATTTGGAAATATTAAGATTTATTTTAACAGAACTCAAATCAAATCTTTCCGAAATTGATCTAATAAATTCTTCTATTATGGAAAATGAGATTGTTCGTTTGATAGGTGAAAAAAAATTAAAAAAAATATTCAGAATTAATAATACTAATAATAACAAAATTGATAATAATAACTTTGACTGTTATCAAGAAGAAATAGCCAATTCTTCATATTCAGATGATGTTTCAGATTCTGAAACTAATTCATATTCAGATAATGATTCAGATGATGATGATGGCGATAAGATCGATATTGAAATAAATATTAATGAAAATGAAACCAATTCTATATCTAATGGAGAATGTTCTGAAATAAATAACAATGAAAAGGAAAAAGAGTTACAAATCGAAAAAGAAAATGAAAAAGAAAAAAAAAAAGAAAAAAAAATGGATTCTGATTCTAGTTACAGTTATGAAAAAGATAATAATAAGATTATTATTAATAATAGTAATAAAGAAGATGAAGCTAGAATAAATGATCAAAATGATATAAACACTAATTATGAGGATGAGGATGAGGATGAGGATGATAAGGATCATAAGATTAAAAATCAAATCATTAATGAAAAATTAACAAAGATTTTAGAAAAGAAATTTCAAAATTATAAAAATTTTGATTCAACTTCACAATTAATACTCAACAAAAGAATTAGATTAATTTTTATGATCAATGAAATGAGAAAAATTTTATCCAAACGATTAATAATTGGTGTTGTTGGTGTATCCAATTCGGGTAAAACTACTTTTATTAATAAGGCATTCAATAAAAAAATAAATTGTGGAATTAGACTCTATGGAAGAACAAGACACGTTGGTTTATATAACTTGGGAGATTCAAATAATTATTTTGTAATGGATTTTCCTGGCTCTGATGACGTCGAAAATAATATCAAAAAGTTAAATAAATATTTTAATTGCAACCCATGTCTTTATATTTATATATGTACAGCGGAACACATTCAACGCTCTGAAAGAAAGGCATTAAAACAAATTTCAAAATATAATGTACCAACAATTATTTGTTTAAATAAGGTGGATCATTATCCAGAATTGCTCAATGAAGAACCATCAAAATACAAATATTTTTTACAAACAAATTCAAACAATATTTATTGGACTTGTTTCAAGCTAAATAAAGACCACAATAATAAAAATAAATTAAAAATATTTGAAAATGAAGCCAAAAAATGTAAAAATTATCGCTCAATTGATGATATCAAAAAATGGATTTGTAAAGAATTATATCTTCAAGTTAAAAGTAATAAATTTCTTTTAAATGAATTAAAAAGGGTTGTTGAGAATGAATTAAAAATTGATTTTGAAAAAATTCAAAAAAAAATTGAAAATGATTTAATTAATAATTATACGAATAATATAAGCAATGATAATAATGATAATAATAATAATAATAATGATCTTGTTACTGATCCAAATAACATAAAAAATGATTATATGACTATCATGAATAATTTTGAGGATAATACTCAAAAAAAAAAATATAATAAAAAAAAACAAAAAATTGATTTATTACCTGAAAAAAATTTAATGCTAACAAAAAAAAATAAACAATATTTCAAATTCCAAGCAGTGGTTATTTCAGATCTGCATCTAGGAGCAGGTATAATAGCCGAGGGGAAATTTCCTAAATACAAAAATAAAATACTGTTAACACACTTTTTAAATTCAATAAAAAAAGAAAAATCAGTCACTCATTTAATATTATTGGGTGATATTTGGGATAATTGGGCCACTTCAATAGATCTCCAGCCACCCGATATTTTGGAAGTAATAAACCATTACAATTGGTTTAAAGAAGCACTTTATAGTGTATCCAGCAGTGGTAAAAAAATTATTTATATTAAAGGTAACCATGATCTTGATTTAACAAAAGAAGATTTGGCGATCGCCTTTCCTGATCTGCCAATCGAATTTTATCCAGAAAAATTTTATTATGGCGAAAGAAACGAAATATTATTTCAACATGGCAACAGTTATGATTTATTTAATCAAGAAATTTGTAATATTCGAAAATTGCCAAAGGAATTTAATTACCCATTTGGCTATTATATAACACGAATTGCAACTTCTTCAGATCAATTGACAAATCATACAGCAACCTTTATTGAAAAATTTATCAAAATCATACCTTCAAGAAGAATCAACCAATCATTAAAATTATTACAGACCTTTAATAAATTAGGAATGGAAAAATTAATTGAAAAAATGCTCATCCAGGCCTCCGGTAATGAGCAAAATTGGAACAAATTTAAAGAAAAAAATATTATTCTCCCGATTTTTAAGGATAACAAATACCTTGAAATACCTATCAAAGCAAAAGGATTTTGGTTTTTTAAACAAAAAGAAATTTTGGATTCCTACCTTAATTATTTTGAAAATTGGGAAAAGGAAAAAGGCTCAAACAACGTACCCAATTATATTAAAGGCGCCATAGGAGACTTTGATCACTTTTTAAATAAGGAATCTAAAAATGGTACCAAAATTGTAGTCCTTGGGCATACCCATAAAAATTTGTTAAAAAGAAAAAGCTTTGATTCACGGAATATCATTTACGCAAACACCGGCGGATGGTCAAATGATTTGATCTATAAATCTTGGGTAATTGTTTCGATCGATCATAAAGAACAAATAAATGTTGATTTAAAAGAAATCTCCATCGAAAATAATAATATGATTAGTGAAAACCATTTTAGTTATATACCCTCAAATTTTTCGAAAAAAATTTACTAATTTGCTATTTTATTATATTGAGAATTTACTATCATATTTACATTTGGATTTATAATACAAATAAAATAATTGAAAAAAACTCAAAAATATTTTGATTTTGATAGATTTTTATTTTTTTTTTTTATTTTTTTTATTTTAATTTTTTTTTTTTTCATTTTTGTTAAAATAATTAATAATTTCTCAAAACAAGTTGAATTTTTTATTTATGGATTTTTGGAATAGGTACCTTAATGTCCTGGTATGATATAAACTCTTTTTTACATAAATTGGTGAAAATCAATTGAATCTATCAAATATTCCCGAAAATACCTGAAAATCGAAAATAGACGAAAATTTTTTAACCAGGAAAAAACACTTTTTGAACAACTTCTTTGAAACACTGGTACCAATATACTCAGTATAAAGGTAAATTTGGCTTTTATTTTCGAAAAATTTTTTTTTTACTGAAAATATCTAAATTCAAAAAAATTAAATTTTAGGGAATGTTATTCAACCCATTTTTTGTCAAAGGAATAAGTATCCGGATGACTGTAACATTTCTGATCTTTTCAAAATGGTATTAACTAAATGAGAAAATATGTACTTGAATTGAAAATTTCTAATTGTTTATCATTACCCATAATTTTGTAATATTAAATACAATCCAAAAATAACCGAGTAATATCTAATCGTATAACACATACCTATAACCTACATAAGATGACACAAGCCAAACTTTATTTAACTTCCCATTCCATAAAAGGAGCTGGTTTAACCAAAGCATACAAACACACACCATACCAAACCAACATAACCCTTACCACACCCTGACATACATATACACTTACCCTAATAAGTACCAAAAATTACACAAATATACTCAAAATGTACCAAAACCTCTTTAGAGTAGTTTAAAGTAGAAAACTCAAAAAAAAATATTTTGTCTGAAAGTAAAATTGTGATTTTACCGTTCAACTGAGTATATTGGCACTAGGGAATCTTAGAAGTTGTCCATAACGTGTTTTTTTTGTGGTTAAAAAATTTTCGGGTATTTTCGATTTTTGGGTATTTTCGGGAATATTTCAAACACTCAAATCAATTTTTTAAATGAAAATAAATTTGTTTCCAAATAATTGATCTTATAATGAATAAGATTTAAAATACCTTATGTTTCAATAGTTATTTTTTTAATTAATATCTTTTGTTATTGAAACTGTTTAATAAATAAAAAAATAACACACATTAAAGAAAAATAAGCTCAAAAATTAATATAATGATGAAATTATATTTTCTTTTTTCTTGATCTAAATAATAAATATTTAAAAATTGATTTTTGTTTTTGATAAAATACTGTACTTTGAGTTTGATCACATGAATCTATTCTAATTTATTTTTCAAATTTCTTATTAATTCTCAATATTATTTCTTTTTAAATGTATGAAGTAATTCTTTTTCTTATTTTAACATTTTTCTTTTGTTTTGAGTTTTTTGAAAATTGGCTTGAATTGTGAAAAGTATTTTGGATTAAAAAATATTGTAAAGGTAGTAAGAATTTTTGTGATCAGAACACTCAATTTATTTTATCTAACAATATATAATTTTAAATTGAAGGTTATTTCATTAAGGGGGGTAAATACATTTTACAATTTTGGGTACTTTCGGTTTATTTGAAACTAAAATATTATAATCATTACAATAAAAAAACAATTTATATTTTAATAAATAGGAGAGTGGAATATATCTTATTATAATATCTTGACATAGCAATCTAAATAATAAAAAAAATGTGTAAGAAAAATTAAAAAAATATTTTTTTTAGAGTTCTTTTCAGTAATATTTGATACAATTACTTCTTCTCAACTCAATTTTTAATAATATCGAGAAAAAAATTTATTTGAAAAATTTTTGAGTAAAAATTACTTTTTATTTCAGCAGAATTTTCAAAAAAAGAATTTTAATTACAATTTTGATTTGGTTCAAAATATAGGACATTTTTTAATTCTTCTTAAGAACAATATATTTATTAAATTAATTTTTTTGATTTACTTGGTTTTATTTTTTATAAAATGGAAAAACTCAGAATAATTCTGGTTCTTACTTTCAATTTTAACCATATTTATTTTTTTTTAAGATGAATTTTTTGTAGTTATTATTTTTTCATTTCAAAAAATCAATATTTTTCATTTTAATCTTTGGAACAGTGTTATTTTTGATTTATTTAGTCATCTAAAGTTTATAGAGTATTCATTTTTCACCTTAAAAGTTTTAAATAGATAACATTGGAAAATTTTAATGAATAGTCTAATATTATTTCCCATTTTGGTTGGAATTTGATCAAAGAAAGAAAAATATTGGGTTTTGTTTGGAATTTCGCCAATATCTCCTTTTCGAAAAAAAAAGAGCAAATTATATCAAAAGAACAAAAATAATTTTCTATAGAAAACAATACTATAATTATCCCATTAAAAATTGAAAGTGTTTAGTTCACATTCCAAAATATTAATCCAGTTTATAAGTTGAAGAAAATCCCAAAGATCTTTACAACATCGTTTAGAAATAATATTTTTAGACAATATATTAAACTTCCTTAGTTAACTCTAAGACAAACTTTTTACTCTGCTAATTTTATTATAGCAGTAATAATTATTATTCACTGTGGAACTTGAAATAAAAGGTTTTATTTATTAATTGGAAAATAATAGTAAATTAAAAAGTTTTACAAATATAATTTTCCAATTATCCCTTAATACAAAATTCCACAGCACCCCCCACCTAAATTACCTTAAAACTTACAATTACGTTTACCAAGAAACAAAACAAGGAAAAATAAATGTCTAAATCTCAATAAACCAAATGTTCAGAGTATTGGGATTGGGAAATTTTGTTCGAAAATCAAATAAAGTAAAAACTATCCTTGAAAGAGTTGTTCGGAAATTCAATTCGATAAAAAACAAAAAGAACCACAATCCTATAAAAAAAACGTAGAGAAAACCACTATTCCTCTGTACAGATTACTATGATTTATGATGACAATTGAACAATTCAATTAACCCAATTGGCCAAAACTCAGAGAAAATGCAATCTGAAAAAGTTAGGGCTGTTTATTGAGAAAGTTTTTGAAATAATTGAAATTTTTAGGTCTCGAAAAGACGTGGTTATTTTTCAATTTCATTTTCTCTTGTTTCTTAATAAGGGTGTACTATTTTACATATCCAAAAATTTCCAATTCATTTTTAAATTTTTAATACTCATAAAATGATTTTTTGATCCTAATTGATTGAAAATATAATCTAACTTTCTTTTACAACTTAAATGGGTCTTGATCAAAAGTTTTAAGACAACTTTTTAAATTACTAAACATAGTCCTTAAGTTACTGGATCTTGATTATATATTATTTTTTTTAACCAATTTCTAAATAAGGTTTCCTAATCTAAACCCCAATTCAAAATTTTTAACACACCAAAATTCGATTTATGAAAAAAAAAAACTTATTTAATCAATTCAAGAAGATTTACCCAATTAAAACCATTCACTAATTGAAATGTTAACACTTGTTTATAAATTACAATACTCACAAAACAATAAATAAATAATTATCAATACAAATAAATTAGGAATGTGTTAAAATTTTGGAGAGAGCAAAACAAAAAAATACATTAGTAAATTTGTTGAAATTCTATTAGGAATATTGATCGATCAAAAGGTTAGATACTACAAACTAATTTTATTTGAGTTCTTCTATTTGGAACAACTTGACTTTAACCTAATATCAATGGTTGAAAAAAATTTTTGATCAAACGAAACAATTTACGTAATTCAAACAATGAAATGAAAACAAAAACGAAAAGTTGAAAAAATGATTTTCAGATTTTAGAAAAATCAAAATTATCTCCAATTTGAATGAAATTGTATTATTGTGATTGTTTGTAACGTTTTAGCTGTGTCGAAAATTTTGAAAATAAACAGGTTTTTATAAATCTCAGTAATTTTCAAAAACTTTTTTCAATCTCTATTAAGGACTATTCGAATTTTATGCTCTGTGGGGGTGGAAATAAAATACTATAAACAGAAAAAAGGCTTTAAACAACATTGAATTGAGGAAAAGTCAAAATATTGCAATTTTTGTGATTTTTCAGATTTGGCTTGAAAATCATTGATTGGTTCCAATAACTTATTGAATTTCCCGAACAAAGCAAGGCAAAACTTAAAAGCTATTTTTTTGATATTAAGAAAATGCCACTCCTCTTTCTTTTCAAGTATATTTATACTCTCTCGCTACACTCTAACATACTTGAAAAGAAAGTGGAGTGACATTTTCCTCATGAAATTTTTTTCTTCAAAATTTGTTGAGAATAATTTGGATTTGAGCTTTCAAAAAAATAAATAAGTTAAAAAAAAAAAGTCAACAACCGACTTTTTAATTCAAACACAACTCAGAAGTGATTGAAAAAGAAAATTTTTGGGGAATAAATAACAACCCCATTAACTAAATCAATACACTTAGCTTTAGAATACCCAACCAAACAAAATTAACCCAAAAAAAATTCAGCATCAAATAAGTCAATTTAGATACACCAAAGAAGAAAGCAAGGAATTCTTTATTTTTTTAAAGAATACTATCAAAATTTGTGAAGAGAAAATAACAAATATGTTAAATTCAATCTAAAAATGGCTTTGCCAAACTCAAAATTTTTCAAAAAAAAACTAAATTTTTCATATTAGCAAGATCCCTTAGATCAAGTTTCTTAAAAGTCTATAAATATTTTGCTATGTGGAAAAATAGTATTCACTAACCATAAAATTCGGATAATCCTTAATTTAGGTAAAAAAATTTAATAGAGATTAGTCCCTTAAGGAAAAATTTTTCAAACTAGAAGAGAAAAAAAAAATGAATTCAATGAATTTTCCCAAACAAGATATAGGGTGCTTTATTGAGAGCCAAGTAGTTTCAATTGTTTATATTAAAAATTTCTCAAACCATCAGATGTATGAAAATTGAAGTCTTATTTTTTAATACAAAGAGTTACACCATCACCAACTGTCAACAAAGATGAGAAAACTCTTTCGTCGTTTGCAATTTTGAGATTAAGGTTTCTGATTGAAACTGTGCTATCGGATTGATCTTCTTTCTTATGAACTCGACCATGCCAAAGCGTATTGTCGATAATTATTAACCCGTTTTGGTGCAATAATTTTAAGCCATATTCATAATAGCTATCATACCCTGTTTTGTCTGCGTCAATAAACATAAAATCAAACGTTCCCAAAAGCTCTTCGTTTTGACACATTTTTTTTAAGGATTCTGTTGCTGGGCCTATTCGAAGATCATATTTCGAGCTAAATCCTGCTTCTTTTATGTAATTGAGAGCCTTCTTTGTGAATTCTTCAGAAATGTCAAGCCCAATCAACCGTCCCTCTTCGGGTAAAGCTTCTAGGAAACACAACGAAGAATAGCCGGTAAAGACACCAACTTCGATACCCTTTTTACAATTGTTCATCCGAATCAAGAGTTTCAACAATTGACCTTCATCCGGTGGTATTTGGCAAAAATGGTTCTTCATTTGCAGTGTTTCTGTGCGGCACTTTTCAAGAATTTCGCTTTCTTTTACAGTTGTTTGATTAATGTACTGTATAAGTTGACTGCTGAGACCTTCCTTGTTTTTTGATCCTTTGAAAGTCATGATTAAATATAGATCAGTTTTTTGAAAAAAATAAAACTTTTTTTTTCTCTTTTCCCTTGAATGTTTAGTTGTCAAGACATTGTTTTAATTTTGAACTAAACTCTTTTTAGTTTCGATTTTGTGAACCAAACCTGAATTTTTTCTTCAATTTGCTTTCATAGGCGACAGTCTTTGTTGGCTGATAGGTAAAAAATTCATTTTATCCTCAAGTAACTATCGTTAGGAGCTGAATGATATTAACTCATTTTTAATTTGCAATTGATTTTGTGTCAATCTGTTTTCTTTTTAAATTTTTGAGAAGAAAAGAGATTGTGAAAAAGCATTTTGGAAGAAGAGAAGTCGCTCTTATTAGTTTTTTTTCTCCAAGTCAATAGAGGACTTATTTGACAAGGATACAATTAAACCCATAAACAAAAGCACTTTTGTCAACTGAAGAAAAAAGAGTCCATTTTTTCAAAAGAATTCATTTTTTTCTCCTGAATTAAATTTTCATAAAAAAAGGTTTTGATCCTTTGATATTTTTAATTTGAATTTTTGGAAAACAAAAAAGAAAAATTTACAAAAATATTTTATATCTTTGTTTAAAGGAAATTTCACTATTAGTAAATTCTGAGATTATGTATGAAAGAAATAACCTTGAGACCTTAGACTTATTTTAAAAATACAATAACAATAAATCAAATATTAAATTCTTGAAGATAAAGAAATAATTGATCATTTATTTTCAACCATATTTATTATATTTATTGAAATTTAAAAGATCTTGGCAATATTTTTTTCCAAAGATTCAAATGTCTAAACAATGAACTGTTATTATTAAAAATGTAATTTGAGAATATATAGTAGGGAAAAAAATACCGGACATGAAAAAAATCCCGGACAAGATTTTTAATTGTGAGTATTAGGAAAATTTTTGTCTAATTTCAATGAAATCCTTATTATAAATAACCAATTTTTTTATGAGATTAGTAATAAACCTACCTAAAGTCCATCAAAGTAAGGTGTCTCTAGAATACTCGGGTAATTTTTTGATAACCAAATGTTGATCAACTTATTTTGAAAAACAATCGAGTTTTATTGAGGTTTACTAGAGTTTGGAAAATGATAATTTTTCTTCTTGTTTTTTGATTGATTGAATGGTGTTTTGAGCAAGTGTGATTTTATCAATCATCATTCTAATAAGTGGAGGAGTTATAATTGAAAAAGTTCGATTCTTAAAAAAAGGAATTTGATTGTAAATAAATGAAATTACACAATAATTTTACTAATATTCACAATTAAAAATCTTGTCCGGGATTTTTTTCATGTCTGGTATTTTTTTCACTGCTCTAATTCATTTTTTTTTTATAATGAATTATTTATTAGAATTAATTTTATTTGGTAGAAAATATTTAATAATTTTAGAAATAATATTAAAGCTTATTGGAACTGGTAGTATGCGTGTTATTACAACTCCATTGAAAAAATTAAGATTGGGTTTTTTATTATTGATTATAAATGAATAAATTAAAAGAAATTTCTTGAGGTTATAAGTTTGTTTTTTCCAGGTTTTTAAATGAGTATTTTGATGAATTTTTTATTTAAAAGATTTAGCTTTTTTTGTTGTATTTTTTTGTTAAACAACGAGAAAATTATGATTACTAATGTGAGTAGAATGAAGAAATTATATTATATCAAAGTTTAAAATAGTTATCAGGGGCGTCTGTGGATTAAGATCCTTTTACCCTTAATAATAATTTCATGTTAGAAAAATCAACCAATAAAAATGATTTAAAGAGGTTTCAATTAAAATAAAAGTTAAATTCTTGCCAATTTACAGATTATTGATTTTTTTTTTTTATAAATGTTTTTCTTGTTTCAGGCAAATTCCTAAATGTTTTATTTCTGATAAATGGTTTGATTTTAAGGTTTTATCAATATTTCGATTCATTCCAAATTCTTGGATTATTTTATATATTATTATTCACTTTTTGTCAATTTGGATATTGAACTTTCCATTATTAAAATTATGTTATCTGTATACATTTAAACATGTAGAACTAAATCTTTTATTTTTTTCAATTAAAAGATGGCTAATAAATCCAAATATTAAAGGAGAATGAAGATCTCCTTGATAAACCCATATAACTATAAAAATTGATTTTTGAGTTGTATTGTGAAATTTCTATTACCATTTGTCTCAAAAACTAAAAAAAGTAAAAAAAGTTCCGAAAACCGAGTCTAATAATTATTTTGATTAAACAAATCAAATTTGTTTTTATTAAAAGCTAACCAAACCTGCTACTATTTGTTTCAAAATAAATTGAACAAAATTTTCATTCAGCTTTCAAAAAAAAAAGATTTTTGAATCATATAACTTTTCAATTTTTTAAAATACAGTGATCAAAATAATTCGTACACAACAAAGAATATAATCCGTGTTTCAAAATATTATCCTGTGCTTTTTTTTCTTCTTGTACCAAGGCAACATCCAAAATACTACCAAATAGAATACCTAAGTTCAAATCAATTTTGAAAGTAAAGGTCTGCTTATTTTCAGTAAAATTTAAATTATTCATGCAATTAGTTGAAAATTTTCTATAATATTCTCAATTTTTTTGAATTTTTGTGTTTTCATTGACTATTAAAATTTTCTTGAAAAATTTACTCAATTTTTAGAGATAAATTTTGCAATTTGATCCTTCATTTTTAGAATTTCTTATTAAATAATAGAAATTTAAGAACTCAATAACATATTTTTTTAGGTTTTATTATCTGTTTCTTTGATTGGTTGATGTGTAGGTCTTCTATAACAAAAAAACACGCTTTTTATTTTGAAACACCCATTAAATTTTTTTGCACGCTTTATTTTGACCACAGTATGTTTAAATTATTAATTTACCGTAAAATTGGGGCTTTGGATTGGTTTCTTTTATATAACTCTTGGAATTGTGTGTTTTTGGGAAAGGTGGCTGAAAAGTTTGATCCTTTTTCTTTTTTCAATTAATAGTAGACTTACACTCTTAAATTTGCATTTCTAAAAAAAAAAAAGAAAAATTTAATTTTATCAGAGACATTAAAATTCCTATAAACTCGAAGAACAATTAGTTAGAAGCAAAAATAAAACTTTCTTTCACCTAACACATGATTATCGCTTCTCATTCTTGAGGGAGAGTAAACCCTAAAGAAAAATTTTACCAATGAGTTTAATGTTAATTTTTTTCATTTTATCATTTTTTTATATTAATTTTTAAATATGTCCAAAAGAGGTAGAGGCGGTGCTACAGGAAACAAATTCAAAATCTCAGTTGGTTTACCAACAGCAGCCATTGTCAATTGTGCAGATAACACTGGTGCTAAAAATTTATATATTATCGGTGTTAAAGGTGTACAAGGAAGATTGAACAGATTACCAGGCGCAAGTGTTGGTGATATGGTAATTAGTTTATTCATTAATTTCCTTTGGATCTTTTAACTAAAATTTTTTACTCTTTTGTTTTGTTTCTTTTTTTTTTTTTTTTTTTTGTATAAATTACGTTTTATTATTAACTTTGGAAACCATTAGATTATTTGTTCAGTCAAAAAAGGAAAACCCGATCTCAGAAAAAAAGGTAAATAAATTGATTCAAAAAAAAAAAAGAAAACAAAAAAATTTCTTATTTGCTTTTTTGTTTTTTTTTATTAATTCTTTTTATTTTGATAAGTTGATTAATTTTTTTTTTTTTTTTTTTTTTCATTTTCATATTCCCTTTTTCAACAATCCCTTTATTTTGAATAACAAATTAGTCTTAGCAGGTGTTATTGTAAGACAAAAAAAAGCTTGGAGAAGAAGAGAAGGTGTATATATCTTTTTTGAAGACAATGCTGGCGTAATTGTCAACCCAAATGGTGAAATGAAAGGATCCGTTGTTAATGGACCAGTTGCAAAAGAGTGTGCAGATATTTGGCCAAGAATTGCAAGTAACGCAAGTTCTATCATCTAAAAAAAAAAAAATAAAATACAAGAAAAGAGAAGAAAAAACTAATTCGTGCTTTCTTTTTTTTTTTAACTCTACAAAAAAAAATTATCAACAATTTTTTTGATTACAAGTTATTTAAAAACACAATGACTAAAAACAAAATTTACACTTTACGTAGTGTTATTAAATAAATATGAACTTCTTTTCTTATTTGCTTTTTTTTTTTAATATTTTTTTCTTTTCTAACTAACAAACTCACAAACAACACATTTACAATTCCACCCTGCTCGAGAAGTTATGAATAATTTCTCTGTACCACTCTAATATTCTTTATTTAATGTATTGCTTCTCAGAACAAATGGTACTGTAACCAAATAATCTCATTTTGTAATAAACTCTCAGATTATAAAAAGAATTGCCAACTTTTCCGAGGACATTTTTGCCTTTCTTTAGGTTCTTTATTGTAAATAAGAATAACTTTCTAAATCACTCATTTATCAAGATCCAGCCTATTTGCTTTTTCTCATATTTATAAGAAGTCCCTTCATACGATTTCCAGATCAAATGAAATTTTGATCCAATGACTTTTTATTAAATAATTTGAGATCTAAACGAAAGAAAAAAAATTGTTAAACCATGGGCTCACAGGATGTTGCTAATATTTTGTACCTTATTTTAAAAAGTTTTTTTGTAAGAATTCGTCTTTAGTTGTAAGAATAAAACCCTGGAACATAAAATTTAAACTCATTACCTATTGTGTTATGATCTATTTTTTTATTTGGAAGTAAGCAAAGTGCATATTTTAGATATTTTTTGGTCTTATTTGTGATAATTCTTTATCAGTTCTATAAAAACCTTATTTAAAGCATGTGTGTTACAAATGAATTATTCAAATACATTTTAAATATTTTCCTTTTATAATGGGTTAAGGAGAATAAGGTCTTTTATAGACTGTTTTAATATTTTTTTTTGACTTAAAAATTGGCTTTTTTGGTTTTTATTTTTCGTTCTTTGATAAAAACCTCACTTTCTATTGTTCTGTAATTTTGATATCAGTGGAAATTATTGATTTTTTTGAGTTGTTATCACTTTGATATTAAAAACCAACTTAAATGGAAAACTGATTGGATAAATTGACTCTCCAATATATTTTGAAGTATTTGGTAACTGAGGTTCATTAGTTTTTAAAAAAAAGTTCATAATTAATTGATAAACTTTTTAAAAAATTAATTTTCAATAAAGATCATAAAATTAGATTAAATTTGTTTAATATTTTGATTGATCTGTCAGTTATTTTTAGATCTTAGGTAAAGTGAATAAATATATTGTTCTTTTTTTAAATCAATATGTTTTATTTGTTTTTTTTTGAGAATGTAAAACAAGATAATTTTTCGAAAAAAGGTGTTAAAGATTATAAATAAAGTGGGAGGTCAAAATTAAATCGAAAAAGTATGATTCATTTGATTATATTTACTTTTTGGATTATTTTTTTATTTTGATTTGTTAGGATATAAAACGTAAGGTTTATCCTGTAAAAGGTTTCCTTAATAATTCCTTACATACTTTTTCACTTTTTTATTGGATAAATCTTAGAGATAAATTTTAAAGTAATATTATCCATGTTTATGTTTTTGTAGTGTTACATAAGGTTGTTTTTAAATTGTTTTGAAAATCTTGATAATTTATTATAAATGGGATTATCTTATTATTCTTTTATAATTCTTCCTCATGAACAGTCTTGAATTAATTAAAAGTTTTCATTTTATAATTTTGTTTGTTTTGTAGTTATATTTTAGATTTTAGTTACAAAATTTTGTTAAAAATTTTTTTTTATATCTGTTTGACTTGAAATACTGAACTCATTTATTTTTACCATTCATCTTATTTTTAATTTTCAATTGATTATCTTTAGTGTTTTTTTTTTTTTTTTTTTTTTGGTAAAAGGTTTGTTTTTAAAAGGTTGTTATTTTGTTTGTGATTTGAATACCTTTCTTTATTTATTTCTTTCCCTCCCTTTTTTTTTATTGATGGTTCAAAAAAATCAGATATTTGTGAAGTAGAAACCTGAAAATTAAGTGACCTGTCAATTGTATTAAAGTAAAAAATAATATATTAGCAAATTGTAAATCAATTCTGTGGATTTTTATTGAAATTACTCCATAGATAAGTATTTCTATTTGGAAAAAATTGGCATATAACAGTAATATTTGGAAAAAGTTTATTTTTAAGGGGTTTGTATGGAAATATGGTTATTATATTAGATTTTATTTACAAAAATAAATAAATTTCAACACTTGAAAAAAGGTTGGTTTATTATTGATAACAACTTATTAGATGTAGAATATAATGTTTTTAATTGATGATTTATTTATTTCATAAAAAAATACTTTAAAAATTCTATTTTACCCAATTTAAGAAAATAATTCAAATTAAACAAACTTGTTCTTCAAATGAAAAAATAGCAAAAAAAAATTCTTTTTCGAAAAAAAAAAATAAATGGAAAAATAATAAAACAAAAAATCTTTTTCTTTTTTTAAAGATTCAAAATCTATTTTTTCATGAAAAAAATTGTTTCTAAACTGAAACAAAAATAATATAAAAAATATTTTCTGATTAAAGTAGAAAAATTAGTTGTAAAAAGGTTATATATAATCAATGAATAAGTTTTTTGTGGTGATTATGAATTATCACAAATAAATGGCTACTTTTGTGTTTAGAACTCAAACAACTTTTGATTTAATTTGAGTCAATCACGGAAGGGACAATTGAATATTTATACTTTTTGAAAAAGTGTATTTTTATGAAATAGAATTAAATTTAAAAAAAAAAAAATAAAATAAAGATATTATTATTTTAGTAAATAGAAAAAAATTAAAGACTCAAGGCAAAAATCAAAAAAAGTAATATCCCCTAAAAACGCTAACATTTTATTTGAAAAATTTTTTTAGATCAAAAAACATTGTTCACAAATTTGGGTCTCAACAATGAAAAATAGAATATATATATATAGTTTGAGTCAAATGGGGTCAGTATTTTTTAAAAAATATCAATTATTTTTTTGTAATTGACGATTGTGGTACAAATAAATAATGAATGGAATAATACACATCAAAAAAGAGTTGATATCCTGTAGAAATAAAAATAATAATTTCATATATTTTCCGAAAAATGGAAAAACTCAAATTATCACTACCCGTTAGTGAAAAACAACAAAGTTTATTTTAATATCCAATTGAAGTTCTAAATAAAATTCATAGAGAAATCTATATTTTTTCACTGTAATCATTCCCACTGTTTTGGTGAAAATAGAATAATCTTTTTTTCCCAAGTGAGTTCTAAATATTGCAATAAAAAAAAAAATGCAACTGAATTATGTAACTCAAAAAAATTAAAAAAAAGTACAAAAGAAAAAATGATTTCAATTTTGAAATGTCTATAATAAATTTTTCATAAATATATATCCTAGCCCTTTAAAAAGATGTAATTCACTTATAACAATAAGAGAGTTTGTTTGGAAATTTTAATATTATTTGGATCTAAAAGAGGGTAAACTGGTAATTATCCTTTGGATTTGCTAATGTTGCTATATTTTTTATCTTAAATTCAAATTATTTTACTTAGACAAGTAGATAAAAATACAATTGAATATTACATCTTAGGCAAAATAATTTGTTTAATTAACATTCCATTATCGTTAATTAAGTTTTTACAATATAATAAAATTTCGAATACTTAAACAACTTGAAGTAATTGTATTTTTGTTTTTATTAATATGTTGTTTTTTAAATGTTGCTAGCTGAAAAAAACAAAGTATTTTTTGGGTAAAAATTTAAAAATAAATATTCCACATTAATATGAATTTTTTTCAACTTTAGGATATTTAAATTTGTAAATAATAACGAAAAAAATTGAAAATATTCTACCAATCTAATCAAATTGCAATACGAAAGATAAGAAAAAAAGATTTGAAATTACAAATAACTGTCTTAGCTTTTCTTGAATTCAAAAGAAAAGTCATAAAAACTTTGAATTTATTTTATTCTTTTCAATTTTCGAAATGCAAACAGAATTCTTTTTTAATTTTTTAAATAAACAAAAAATTTATCTAATTGTCCGTTCGTTTTAAGGATTATTCGAATTTTATTCCTATTTGCTATTACTTTTATACCTACAACACGAATTATGAACTCAAAAGAATGTTGAGTTAATAGATCTTATTAAAATGTAAAATTTAGGTTGTTTTTGAGGAAGGCAAAAAAAATTTACTTTCCAAATCCAAATTTTTCACTCAAAATTTTCGACTTCCAAAATAATATTGGGAAAATGTCACTCCACTTTATATTGAAGTATGTTAGAGTTGTTGGTGAGTGTATCCAATTATTTGAAAAGAAAGTGGAGTGATATTTTCCCAATATCAAAAAAAATAGCTTTTTATTTTTGCCTTGCTTTGTTAGGATTTTTCGAAAAGTTTTTGGATCAATAAATGATTTAAGTCAAAATCTTAAAATTCCTAAAATTTGCAATTATTTGACTTTTACCCAATTCACTATATTTTAAAGGTATTAGTCTATTTACTGCTTTGTATTTCAATGCCCACAGAGCATAAAATTCAGATAGTCCTTTAAAATCAAAAACAAAAAGCTAATGAAATATGCCCAACAAGTGCCGCCAATTACTTATGTTTTTTTTTTTTTTTGAATTTCAGAAATTAAAAAAAAAAATGAGAAATTTTCTTTTTATTTCTTAGATTAAAAAAAACCTTATGGAAAACAGAAAAAAATAATTAAAACTTATTTTTTTTCAATCTAAAACAATAAATAAATAATTCTTTAATAGTCAACATAATTGATTATTTCAATTTAAAAGATATTTATTAAATTTAAAATACTTTTGGAAGACATTATTATTTAATCTCTTAACAAAAAAAAATATCTTCAAATTTTTTACTATTAAGTTTGATAAAAATATTAATATTACCTAGATAATTAGATTTTTCAATTTTAAATTGATAAAGTATTTATAAAAAAATTTTTTGATCAAAAATCTTATTTTATTAATCCAATAGTTTTTTTTCGAATTGAAATTATTAAAAAGTGAAAAATTAGTCAAGGTTTAATCATTAAGAAGGATCTTTTTTTTTTATTTACATCAACTTATAGACTATTAGACAAAATGAATTATTCAAAAGTATCTTTGAATTATGGACTAACAGTCTGGTTTACATCATGTAGTAACAACAACATGATAATTTAATCTTTTCTGTGGCAGACACTGACCACTTAAATAGTAAAATTTTTTTCATGTTCTGGTTTAGTTTAAAGGATCTAGGAAACCTTAGAAAGTCTAAATATTAACAACCACTTCTCCAAGATCATTGAAACAAACTTTGGAGAGAATAAAATTCTTTTTTTTTTGAGAATAGAATTTGATTTTGTAATATATTTCCATTTAGAGTGATTTCTTTTTTGTAAAGTAAAATAATCTTAATTGGAAGAAACGAAATTTGTGAGTTGTGTTCTTTTAATTCTTTTTCAAAACCAAGAATAAAATCGTTTTTTAGTGGACTTAAGAAAGAAAGGTATTTTTTACTGCTTTGGATGTGTTTTTTTAAGGAACATATTTCTATTTTGCTTCTATAAAAAAAGAGTCTAATTCGAAATAGGATCTATTCTTGAGCTGAAGATTTTTTGAAAAGTAAAATTAAAATTAACACTAACTTTTTTAAACTTTCTTTTGTTTTGAAAAACAAAGAAAACAAAAAAGAAAAAAAAAGCACAAAAAAAAAAAAATTCAAAAGAAAAAGAAAAATTAACAAATAAAAAAAATTATTAAAGTAAATTGTTTGTGTACTGATTGCATCTTTTTCAGGGCGACAAACATCTTTTTGTGTTTGCCTCTCCAAAGGTGCACCTAAGTCACAAAAATAAATCTACCATTGGGTTTGTTTGATTAAAGGATATAGAAACAAAAAATCAAAAAAACGAATGGATAAAAAATGATTAATTAACTTGTTTTTTATTCGTAATCATAATGAGAAATATTTTGGAAGTGAATTGTGGAACTGTGTTTTCCAATGAGAAGATTTAGAATAATATGATCAAGCCAGTTAAAAAAAGTTGCTTTTTATTTCTGCAAAATTAAAACTTAAGGTGAGTATGTATCCAAAAAGAGACTCTATTTTCCATCAAAATATGAACTCAATGAAAAAGTAAAACTTGTTAGTTACATTTTAAAGCACAATGCTCAAAATACAATTACAAATAACAACACAAAAAAAGAGTACAATTTTTAATCACTCAATTTAATTCCTTATAAAAAAAATAATCTTTCTCTTAGAAATGTTCAAAATATTTTTGAACGATTTAAGTCGACTATTTCTTTTAAAATTGGGTTTAGTGCTCAACTTGCTCAGAAACTTGGATCTTATTTGCTTTATATTTTTTTTGATTATGATAGTCAAAAATCCAAAAAGTCAAATATCTAAATAACTAGGAACAAAGTTTTACTCATTGTTATTTTGGGTTGTGATTAGAAGGAAAATTCGGAAAGAATTGATCCAAAGTTAATTTGTTTTAATTACATAATAAATATTCGAATTATGAATAAAAAAAGCATTTCAAAAAAGTTGGAAATCCCTGAAATTTGAACATTTATTATCTTATATTGAGTGTGGTCGCTCATTAATTTGATTCTTAACTGATAACTCTCAACTTGGTATGGGTTTTAATTGTGGTTCAAAATAACCATTTTTTCAATTTAATGTTGTACAAATAATTTGTACATATAGTGATCAAAATAATGCATGTAAAAAGAATATAATCCTTGTTTCAAAATATTATCCGTGCTTTTTTTCTTCTTGTTCCGAGGAAACATCTAATCTACTACAAAATAGTATACCTAAGTTCAAATCAATTTTGAAAGTAAAGGTCTGCTTATTTTCAGTAAAATTTAAATAAGGAATACAAATAGTTGAAAATTTTCTCATTTTTTTTCAAATTTTGTTATTTTTTCGGATAAAAATTTTTATGAAAAATTAACTCAATTTTTTCAGATAAATTTTCCAATTTGATCCTTTATTTTTCGAATTTATTTTTAAATAATAGAACTTTAAGGTACCAGTACCATACTTAATTAGGGTTTATTGTTTGTTTCTTTGATCTGTTAATGTATAGGTCTTCTATAACAAAATACACGCTTTTTATTTTGAAACATGCATTAAATTTTTTTGCACCCTTTTATTTTACTACAGTAAAGTTTAATCTCTGTTTCAAAATGAAAAATGTGTTTCTTTTTTATAAGAAAATCTAAAAATTAGTCGATCAAATAAACCAACAATAAACCCTAAGTAAAAAAAGTGTTGGTTTCTTAAATGCAAGTAACTCTTATTTATTTTTTTTTCCAAAGATAATAGAGTAATTATTTACACAAGGATACAATTAAACTTGACACGAAACCATATTTATAAACTTTAGAGAAATGATTTATTCATTTAGAAGAGTTCATTTTCCCAATGACATTTTTAGTCAAAAAATATGATTCTTTTTAGTTTGTATTTGTATCAAATTAGAAAAAGAAAAAAATTGCAAAAACCTTTTTATTTTGATGAAATCTCACTTTGAGTACTGTTAATTTTTGAAACAAAAAGTAAATTCGAGAGTCTTTCTAAATAAACAACCTTGAACCTTTAATCTTATTTTAAAAAAAAACTCCTTTTTAAAATCATTGGCACATTAAAAATCAAATTTTGAAAATAAATATTTTTATAATTTGAAATTATATATGTCCTTAATAAAATTAAGCACTATTTTTTTCTGATTAATATTTTTCGAAATCTAGCTTGATAACTTAATTCAATTAACCACTGGTATAATTTTTTTTTTGAATAAAAATACTCTCAACTTTTGAATATCGAAAATTTTTTTCGAAATTAGCGTACATTTTTTTATTTTTTTTTGAAAAATTAGGGTTGAGAAAATTTTGAAATCAAAGAATAATCTAATATATTAAAGTAGAATACTTTTCCAGAGAGTTTATGTTTTTTAGTTTAACTTTTTTTTTTTTAATTTTAGAGTGGTGTAAATAACACTTTCAGACAACCTTTAACCCATTACGAAAATTTAATTCGTGTTTTTTTTTTCAGACTTGTGAATTGGAAGACCAGAAGGTACTTATATATTCTTGGTATCGATTCAAATTGACTTTAGAGGTTAGATCTTTGATTAATCAAAATGGATCAATAATATTAAATGCTTTTGTTTGAACAATTTCATCATATTTTCAAAATTTTTGAGATTAAATATTTTTTTTATAAAAAGTCAAAAAATGAAATTTTGCTCATTTTTTTGTCAAAAAATTGAATTTTAATCTTTCCATATCTTCATTATTCTTCTTAAAAATTTATTTTAAGAACCCAATTTCTTATTTATATACTGTTGTAATCCCATTGATTTGTTTCTTTTATTTCAAAAGCCAACCAATATTTTTTGAATGAGTTAAATTTTAGTAATGGGTTAAAATAAAAAACATTGTTTATTTACACCCTGTACCGTTTAAAAATAAAAAAAACATATGAAGACCAAATTAGTACCTTTTGTGAAAATAAAATACCCATAATTTAGAATTTGGTTTAGTGAATGAGTTAATATAGGAGAATATATCTAAAAATATACATCATTTCAACTTTTAATTCACTGATTTTGGCAAAAAATGTTATCAAGAAAAAGTTAAAATGAAATTTTATTTATTTTTATTTTTTCATTTTGTTTTTTTATTTTTTTTCAATGGAAGGTATTTGATCGATTGTCCATTTTTAGTGTTTTTGGGTCGTAGGGACATATGTTAATAAAAAAAATATAAGTTTAATATTGAGTTCTCTAGACACTAGAAATATTTGTTTTTCATCTAAAAATATCATAAAACAAAGTAAAAAACAAATAAAAAAAATTGGGCAATATATTTTAAAATTTAGTTTACAATAAAAATAAATCAAATATCGAAATTGAAGATCTCAAAAAATTGTTCATTTATTTTATATACAAATATTTATTAAATTTCATAAAATTTAAAAGATCAAGCAATATTCTTTTTCAAATATCCATAGTATAAAAAAAAGTTCCATTAGTATTAAAATCAGTTATTTGATAAAATCTATTTTTTTTTTATTATTATAATTATTTATTTGAATTAGTTTGATTTGTTTGAAAATCGTTAAAAAATTGTGAAATGGTTGTAAAGTCTATTTGATACATTTAATCTTGGGGTTATTAATAACCCACTGAAATAATTAAAATTGTTTTATTAATTATTGATTATAAATAATCAAATTAAAAATTATTTCTTTAGATTATAAGTTGACTTTTCCAGAGTTTTAAAAAAGTATTTTGGGAGAATTTTTTATTTTATGGTTTGGTTTTTTCTTTAATTTTTTTTGAATTCAAAAAAAAAAGAAAAAATTGATTTTAACTTTTATTTGAATCAAAGAAATATATTTTTTTCAAGTTTAAAATAATTATTGAAATTTTTTTGAAATTAAGTAGATTTTTTATACTCAGCTATTTTATAATTAGTGGTTTTATGTTGTAAATATATTTTTTACACTTCTTTCATAGATAATTATAATATTTCTTTCTTTTTTCAGATAAAATAATTGTTTTTAAAATAAATTTCAGAAATAAATTGAATTTTGAACTTTACAAAAATGTGAAAAATTGATCAAACTTTTTGTAAAATAATAATTCACTTCGAAAAATCACTTTAAAAGTGAATTCAAGTCTTGTAGTAATCATATTATTACATATTTTTTCAATTTCAAGATGTCGTTAATTTTTTTTGAATTTGCTATAAAATTTACTTAAAGATTTTTTTTTTTTGGTTTACTAGTCCCTTAAAGTGCTATTATTAAAAAAGAAATTCTCACAATTCATGATAAACTTGGAAAATTCATCTCAAAAAATAGAGTTGATTATCTTGAAGACAATTTTGATTCACAAAATGAACAAAAAATTTCAAAAAAATTATGAAAATTACAAAGAGTTTTGAACAAGTATTCATAATTTAAATGCTACTAAAATCATCAAAGAGTATACTTTCAAAAATAATTTGAACTTAGTTATAATATTTGGCTGGAAATTAGATGTTGAATTGGAACAAGAAGATAAAAAGTACTAATTATATTTCTGAAACAGGGATAATAGGCTTTTCACACTATTTATTTTAATTTTTAGTTTTATTCTTTTTTCTGAAATCGGAATTGAAAAGAGTGGTATTACTGACCAGATAACCAAATCAATTTTCTTTCAAATTAAAATAGTATTTTAATTTACTTGAAATTATTTTTTAAGAGAAGGAAAATTTTAATTTAATAGATCAAAAGAAAAAAAAAAAAACAATAAAATTTTCTAAAAATATATCCCTTTCTACCTCCTAAAACTTAACACTATTACGATTGAATTTCTTACACGACTCTAGGGTTAAGTTCTTATTAATGAAAAAACCATAAAGTTAATGAAGAATAAAACATTCTTAAAATTTTATTTCTCTTATTCATTTTTACAAGCTCTTCACATAATCTCCTTTCTAATAAATAAGTTTTAAATAATATCAACTAAAAAAAAAATAAAATATTGAAAATTTAATATAACACTTTTAAAAATAATGAATTAAAAAAAAAATTAAAACATCAATCAGATATAAGAAAAGTATTATATATATATATATATATATATATATAAAGCCAAAATAAAAATAAAAAATAAATAGAAATAAAAATAAAGATAAAAAAATATAACAAAACAAACCAAAAACCAAAAAAAGGTGTATCGAAAAACTAATTTAATCTTCATATTGCTCTGATAAGGTATAAATATTATTTAAAACTTCACCTCTTTCATATGAGTCAAGACCATTTTCATAAAACTCTTTACAAAGACGAAAATCAACGCTTTTAAATTTCTCGGATATATTTCTAATAATTGGTTGTAAATTTTCACTGGAATAAACGTTTGAGAATATTGGTGCTTTTTTCACATGTAAATCTTCTGATTTGTTTATCGATTGCGGTCTATTAGATTTTTCATTATCCAAAATTTTTTGAATTCTTTCTTGTTCGTTCTGGAATGAAGATTTGCGATCAATTTCACCGTTCATTACCATTTCCAAGTATTTGTCATAAATTGAGGGTTGTTGCTCTTTAAAAATTTTTCCGTTTTGGTCTACGCTATGGTTAAAGACCTTAGGGAAAATTGAAGGAATTTTGAGAGGATGTGAATACAATTGATTCAATCTTCGATAGCAATTATTTTTTTCCAAAAATTGCTTTGTCAATTCCTTTGTTTGTATTGTGCCTTGATTTTTCAATTTGATATGCTCATCAAGACCATTAAACATGGCATATTCAGAATACAGCTTGCCCAAATCGTGGTGATTAGCAAAGGGCGAGAGGCTTGTACATAACGGATCAGCGTCGTAGTCAGGATTGTTGCTATTCGTATTCCGTTTCTTTTTCTGGCGATAGACCGACCCCAGTCTTTCCAGGGTTTGCGGCAAGCCAACACTCAAATCCCCCTCAACGGGGAACGGCACGGAGCAATTCGCAGCCGCGAATTTCATTGATGTTCGGATTGAAATGGTGTCAACCAACTGCGCAAGCGCAATTGGGTTCCTTTTCATTCTCCAGGGCATTGTTATCCCGTCAATCACAGAGGACAGAATCCCACTTGAGCAAAATTCCGATCTTTTCGAAAGCTGCCAATTCAGCAACGACGATTGGTATCCAAGATAATCATAGTCAAGCTCGAGCGGGATGTATAGGTATGAGTATTCGTTCAAATGAGAAAGTGTCAGTGCAGAATTTAGGATTTCCTTTGCGTTTGTGCTTGGGCTCAGAGACGTGAACGATCGGTGCGATGGCGCAAAGACCACTGATCTGATCTTTGGGACCTCGTCATGGATCATTTCAAAGACCTTCGACGAATAACCACCAAACCCGGTGAAGTGATCGACAGTGGCAACTAGCCCCTGTACCAAGTCGCTTTCTTCAAGCCAAAACCGGAACTGATCTTCCACTTGATCTCGGTGTTCAATATCTTCCTTCCAAGAATCAAAACCCTGATAAAAGGTATCGAGCGGATTGGTATCCTTTTGGAAACTTGACAATTCAACAATACTGTTTGAATGAAGATTCGTTGTTAAATAATCACTCCACACTTTAATAATTTTTTCATATTTCCCTTCATTGATATTTGATTTCTTATTCTTATTTTCATTCTCATATTCATTTTCATTCTCGTCTTCGTTATTCAGTTCATTTGTAAGCCGATTTAAAGTATTAAAATTCTCTTCAAGTATTTCCCAGGGTGTTTTTTCCCTTTCTTCTTCTTCTTCTTCTCCTTTTTCAAATTCAATTTCAATTCCTTTTTCTTGTTGCAGTTTGATTTCACGAAATCTTTTTGATTCTTGCTTTTTTTTTCGTGGGCTTTTTGGCTTTTGAAATTCTTGTCTTTCATTTTTTAAATACATTTGTCTTAATTGTTCCTCAAGCTCTTCTTCTTTTTCCTGCTCAGATTTTTCTAAATATGATTTTAAAAAAAAATTCTTCTTGTATGGCTCGTCGGTGATGATCTGTTCGTAGTTTCCTTGCCACGTGAAACTTTGCCTTGTTTCCTTTTTTATTTCTTTGTCCAAATAGGGATCACTAATTTTTTTATTCTTGACAAACGAAGACAAAGTGCCTTCCTTTGTCAGGCTCCCAAGTGAGCCCCTCTCGTCAAACAATAAGAGCCTTGGGTACGTAGTCTTTTTTCTTACAATAAAAGATCTGTTTTGAGACAAGGGACCATTCATATTCTCTGTACATTGGATGTTCCATAAATGAGTACCAACAAAATTTGCATAATGTCCAAATTGTAAATAGATTAGTTCCATTTGGTTTTGTTTTTTTTTTTTCTGAATAAAACACAAGGCAAAAACTTTTTAGTTTATGTTGGAAAAAAAATGAGAAAATGAAATGATATGTATTTTATCCGTTTCTCATGATTTTTTGAATTGAGTCTCTTCAATTTTGGAGTGTTTGCCAAGATTCTAAGATCCTAAGTGAGTTTTGTAGGACTTTAGAATATTTGGTAAGAATTAATGATATATTTTCTTTTAGTTAACATTTTTCAACATTAGGTTGTAAGATTTTTGTTTTAGAGAGAGTATCGGATTTTGAAGGATTTAATTCACAAAAAAGATTATTTAGAGTATTTATTGTTATCAGTGGATACTGTCTTTTTCCCATAAAGAAATGAATTTTTTTCTTTCCAGTTGCCAAAAATATAACAGTCAATCATGTGTTGAAAAAACCCAAGATCTTAAAAAAATTCATTTGAGATAAGACAATCACAACCAATACGGTTTTTTTTTTTGAATTAAAAAAAAAAACAATTTGATCTAAAAGTTTCAATAGTAAAGAGATACAAATTAATAAAACACAAGATTATCATGATCAAATGATCCTCTGAAGATCTTGGATTTTTTTTCAGCAATTAATATCAATAGTTGGTAATCTAAAAACAAATATCTCTTTCTTAATTCAAAAATAACAGTAGTGTTAACACTCAAAAAGCTTGATGTTAAAGGACATGTTTTCCAGAGATTAATCTATACATTCAATGGTGTTCTAATTCATTGAAAAGCATATATGTTATCGATTATTTAGACGGATCAAAAACATCTATTATAAATCTGATTGAATACATTGTTTGAAAAAAGTAAAGACTTTTTTAAATCATATGTCGAGTTTTCTATTTTAAGGGATTAGCTTCACCATAGATTTGTCTATAATTAAAGTGAATTGTAATTTGGCATAAATGGTACCAAGATCCACCTAGCTCATATATCTTAAAAAAAATCATTTTTAAATATTATTTCAAAATAAATTATTAGGTTTTTTTACTAATAAATATAATTTAGCATTTTCATTTTGGAAATTAATTTATAATAACTTTTCCAAATCTAAAAATAGAAACTCCAACTATTATATTGTTGTGTGTTTAAAACCCAATATTTAGATCTTATCGAAGTTATTATTTTTGTAATTCTATCAAAGTCAAGATTAACTTAGTAATCATAAAACCTAAAAAACAAGAAAACTGATTATTTTTGTTTTTTTTTAAAAATCTAATTATAAATCAATATATTTCCAATCTTTCAGAAATAATTAACCAAAAGAATCTATTGGATTAATTATTAAATTTTGAAAAAAAATTGAATTTTTGAACAACTAATAACATTTCAACATAAATTTAAGAAATCTATTTTGCAACTTTGAAGTCTGAATATTGATAATTCACAATTTAAAATTTTCTTAGCATAATTTAAATCTTTTTCTAAAATTCTTTGTAAACTAAATTTCATAATAAATGGTCCACCTTACATTTGAATAATGAATTGCTTTTGTATCCTTTTGAAGTTTTTCCACTCACAATGAAAAGTTTGCAAATAAATCATTTTTTCTCTTTTTTATTTTTTCAAAAGTGTTTTGTTAAAATGGAAAATGAAAATGAAAAATTTAAAAGAAGTAACAGATGAATTAATGCAAAATTTGGTTTCAAATATGAAAAAGAGATTAGATTTAGTTATTCAAATGGAAGGAGAATCGATAAATGGGTTTTTTTACTTATTTAAATTGTCTATTTTTCATGTAATGCTTCTTTCAAAATAAATGTCCCATATTTTTTTTAACAGTTTTTTTTACTTTTTTTTTCTTTTATTTTTAGACAAAAAAATAAATATCTCTTGAGTATAGTATTGAATATTAAAATCTAAATTTTTATATTATAATAGATAACTTCAATTATTAAAAATATTTTTATTTAAAATTTGATTTTTAATGGGCCAATTATTATGAAAGATAGTTTATTTTTTTGACTAAGATAAGAATCATTTTTCATTGGTGGGATCAACAAATATTACTACTTGACCAAATCCCTTTTTTCGAGACATTTGAACTATGACTCACTAATATGATTGAAATTTTATAGCAACTTCCTTTAATATTAGACTTCTACTTTGTAAACGGTAATCCCTTAAAAAAGTGAAAAATATTTCAGAATTAAAACTTTTTGAAAGTTTTTTGTTTTAATAAAGAGATAAAATCATCCTTCAAATGTGGTGAAGATGTTAAGGTATATGGGAAAGCATTTTTTTATAAAATAACTTTATGCTTTATTCAAAAAAGAAAACCTAAAAAAATTTTAATTCTGACAGCCTCATATAAATTCTAGTTTTCTATTATTTAAAATGGCTTTATTATGAAAATAATTTTTTTTCTACGTGATTATATTTTTAATTTTTCCATATTTTGATTATTTTATACCCTAAATCTGATCTTATTGGGTGTTGTAAAAATTATTATTACTATAATAATCTAAATCCAAATATTATAATCAATATTAATTCATAGAATTCTTCTAAAATTAACATAATGAACTTCAAAAGTGACTATTTTTAAGTTAACTTTTCTCAACAATTATCATAAATGCAGTTTAAAATTTTACTTTTTCTACTTTTTTCAAAATATAATAAATACACCCCTGATAATATATTATCTATATTGTTAAGTTTATTTTTGATAAAAATTGATTTTGAGAAGAAGTCACTTTTATCGCACTCATTGTGTAGAAAAATACAGAATTTGAATTGAAAATGAAAATTTGTAATGATTTCATTAGATTTAATTCGAGAATAATTTTAAAAGTACTTATTTTAATTTTAATTTTTATTAATTTTTTTTGAATTCTATTTCTCACTAACCCGCTATATGAATTGGCGGAAATAGTTTTCACGAATCAAAGAAAAAAAAAAGACAAAAAATTGATTATCTATTATTATAACCTTTTCTCCAGTCAAAGGGATCAACTATTTTTTTTTTTTTTCAAATAATAATTATTTTTCAAATTGGCATTTGAAGAACAAATAAGAAATAAGTAAAATAATTCACATAAAAAAATAGTTGATATTGATCTGATGTATAACTAATTAATCAATAAAATTCGTAAAAACTTGAAAACCCCAAATTCTTCTGAAATGTTATTGAAAAAACAACAATGTTCATATTGATCTGCATTTTAAAATCAAATCAAATTCCTAGAGTAACCAATAAAATTTCTCTACTATCATTTTTACTTATTCAATAATATTAATAGTTCGCTTTTTTACCAAATGGCTTTGGATCCTGAAAGAAGAAAAAAATTTAAAGAAAAATTAGTCTAAAAAAAAAAAAATTAAAAAAAAATGCAAATTTATGCAAAAAAATGATAAAATTCTTTCAATAAATAAAATTTTTAAAATAAATAAATTCTTTTAATATCCTTTCAATAACTGTGAACATATTTAATCCACTTTCTACAACTTTCCCCCATCGACTGGGAAATGATATACAAATTCTAGAAAAAAATACCCTTTTTAAATAATATCGAGCTTTAATCTATTTACTGAAAGTAACAATAAATGTTTTTATTTAATTGTTAATATAAATTTTGTCATTCAATTTTAATTAAACTATTGAAAATAATTTTCAAAATTGGAAAAAAAAAAATATTTTAAATTTATTTCTAGCCAAATTAAAAACTTGATAAGTCATATATTTCTTACTCTATTATTATTTTTATAATTCTTTTTGACTGTTATTAAACTTTTAATTTTCAAACCATTCACCAAATATATTCTAAAGGCAAATTACAATAAATTTGAATTGGAAACATTACGAAAAGTAATTAAATATCTAGATAATGAACCCATAAATATATGAGCCTTACACCCATAAAAAAGGATTTCAAAAAAGAAAATAAATTATTTGTTTAAAATAGCCTATGTGAATCAAATATTAAAATCCATATCAAGCCAAAGATCGATCAGCTAAGAACCAAATTAACAAACCGTCACATCATTAACAAGATAATCTTTTTTCAAATTCTCAAATTTGTAAACCTAGACTATGTTACAATTACCAATATTAATGTTTTTAAGCATAAACCTTTTTATATAAATAAAAATAAAAATAAAATAAAACTGAAAATTAAAAAATAATGGTATCCAAAATGATGAAAGGAGCAAAAATAAAAAAAAGTAATTGTAAATTGTTTTGAAATTCGAAAAAAAATATTGATCATTCAAATGATTATATACTATCAACTAATATTATTTCCGTTTTTCTTATTTAAAAAACTCAACTTTTAACTTTCTCTAAATAATTCGATAAAAAAATCCCCGATCTAACCAAAAAGATTTAGTAATTGGAAGAAAGGAAATGAAAGCAAAAAAATAAAGAATATTTTATTAAACTTAAAGAATAACAATACCACAACTCTCTAAAATTGGAGAATAATTTTAAACAATTTTAACTGGGTTCAAAATTTTGGAATTTTGCTTATAATTTATTTAATGAGATTTTTTTCTTTTCAAAACTTTTGAATTAGAGTTTTGAATTGAATTCGAACAAATTTTGTCCAAAATAATAATAAGAAGAATAACAATAATAATAAACAAAAAAAAGGGTAAAACATCACAAATTATTATTTTTCAATTGGAAAACAATTATTTGATTAACTTTAATTTCACACAATTTAAATAATCATTTAGCAAATAAAAATAAATATTAAGGATTTTTTTTTTTTTTTTTTTTTTTTAATCAAAAAAGACTTAATATATATAACAATAAACAAGTTTTCCATATTAATATCAATTAATTTAAAATTAATTTCCTTTTGTCAATCGAATAAGTATATTTTAAAGGATTTTTTGCAAGTCTAATTAAAAATTTTTTTGGTATTTTTGGAATTTTTTTAAGAAATTTTTTTTTTTTTAAAGGCTGGTTATTAAATAAATTCTTCAAGTAACAATCATAAAAAGATTTATTATTATCAAACTCTTTATAAAATTCTGGGAATTCAATAGACATTTTTCGATCTTTTACAAAATTTTCAAATTTTGATAATTTATTACATGATTGAATATTTGAGTTGCTATTAATATTGACATTATTATTTCCAATATTTGAAATTGAATTATTTTGATTTTGAACAAGATTGCCTTTTCCTTTTGCTTTTTGTATTTCTTTGTCATCCTTATTTCTGTTTTCATTCAAGTTGTCAGATTCCTTTTCAATTTCATTAAAGGTAATTTCTAATTTTGGTATTTGGTGTTTCTTTTTTTCAATATCATTATTTGTGTTTTTTTGATTGGTACTTATAATAATCTTGTTGTTATTTAAATTAATATTTTGATTGTTGCCATCAATTAAAAGATTTGTTTTTCTTTGAGAGTTGTTATTATTGTTTTTTTCTTTTTCCGTTGTTTGGGCTTTGGCTTGGTTTTTTTCATTTCTTATGGCTTCCTTTTCGTTTTTGTTTTCTCTATCTTTTGGAAAATTGAACTCTGTTTTCTCTTGTGCTATATTTCCAAGGGTAATTTGACTATTTTGCAATTCTTTTTCTTTTTGGTTATTTCTTTTTACGGGTATGGGCTTTTTAAATGTGAAATTTAATGGCTTTCGAAAAGCTGATCGTTTCTTTCTTTTCATTGGTGATGGTGAGTTCGGATTATAATTGAACAATTCTACCTTTGATGGGGAATTCGAATTCTTTTTTAAAATTTGATTCTTTAAGTTGGATTGCGGAATTGTTTCGATCACCTGTCTGGATTTTGGATCATTATAAAATATTTTATTTTGCAAGTTTATTTGTGTTTTTTTTTTGACAAAATTCTTTTTCGGTTTTGGTCTTTTAAATATTAATTGTGGTTTGTGTCTATTTGAAACAAAACAATTGTTTTTATTGGTTGGCCTTTGGCTGTGATTATAATTCTTGCCATTGTTAATGTTATAATTCTTGATGTTGCTATTGCTGTTTTTGTTTATTAAAATCATTTGTTCAAAAAGATCCCTTTTCGATCGGTTGCTATGAATCAAATTTGAAGAGTTTGTTGTTACTTTGTCATTAAACCTTAGTCTTTTAGAAACACTCTTTTTTTGGAGGTATGATCGCTTTCTTGCAAGCGGATCCATATTAGTATTTTTTTTGTGTTTTGTAACAGGATATGTGGGACACATAAAAAGCATTTTCCTCAACTTGTCTCGGCTTAAGTTGTTTGGTGTTCGAAACCGTTTTTGTGGTTGGCTGTAATATTTTTGGATCATGATTTGTTGATTATTTTGTTGATTTGTGTGAGAATTTGGTTGTGAATGGCTGGTAAAATTTATACAATGAACATTTCGTTTTGCTTGGGTGCTTTCTTGCGAAGAAGTAATAAATTTGTTTTTCCTTCTTTTGAGCGATCGGACAACTTTAACAGTTTGTTTTTTGTTATTTTCTTTTGTTTCTTCGGTTTGGTCGGTATGATTTTTTTTTGGTGTATTGAGAATAATACAAGATTTAACTCTTTGTGCTCTTTGCTTGAAAGATCTTTTCAAAATTGAACCTGTAAGGATCGGTTCTTCTTCAATCGGATCTTTTTCCATGAGCCCCTTTTCCAGCCCCTTTTTGAGCTTTGAAAAGAGCGGTGATTCAGCATTGAAGGTTTTGTTTAAGAAGTTGTCAAATTTTGTTTTGTTAGGCTGTGATATTTTATAATTTAAAATATTTTGTAAAGCGATTTGTTGGTTCGTTGTTCGTTGTTTATTGATCATCATAAATTTATCTTTTTTTTTTTTTTTCAACTAAAAAAAAAGAGCAAAAAAAATAATTGTTCGAAAAAAAAAAAAGATAAGAAACAATTTGAGGAAAAGAAAAAAAAAATAAATTCTTAAAATCTTTTTAATTTAAATATTGTTGTGTTTTTTGCAAATTTTGGAAAAAATTTCAGATTTCTTTGTTATCTATTCATGGAAGGTTATGTGTGGTTAAAAAAAATTGTCTGTAGTTGTTTTTAAGACAAGTTATCAAGATTTAAATCGATCACTTCCAGAAGATCTCTAAGACATTTTAACTTTTCAAAACAAAAGAGAAAATAATGATTTTGAAGTTAATTCTTGAAAAGAAAATGGATCCCTAAAGGTTTTTAACCAATAAATTTTTTTTTTTTGAACAAAACTAGAATAAAAAAAAAAAAAAAATCCTTTCAAATTCTTAAAAGAAAAAATTTGTGTTTCTTTCAAGAAACCATTTCAACAAATTCATTGAAAAGAATTAAAATAAAATACCACCATCTTGTGACTTTTTTTTTATTTAGTTACCCATTTTTGAACTTTATAGTCCCATAATGAAAAAAATAGAAAAAAATATAGTCTATCTAAGGTCTCCATTACATTTTTTCTAACTCAAATTTTGATGTTGGTTAAGATTTTTAAAAAAGTTAAAAAGAACAATAAAAAAGCATTGTATAGGGGTAAAAAAATGTTCACAAATGTGTTTATATGAAATAAAATCCACTGACATATTCCAAAACAATTCATTTTTTAGATAAGATTAATTTAAATTTTCCAAAATTTCAGCTCAATTTATAATGATTTAGGAAGTTGTTTTTGAGAGTTTAATCCCATATTCTTATCAAAAAAATAATTTCAAATTTTTGGATCAGGATCTTTTTTTCTAATTTTAAAATTGTTTGTTTTTCTTTAGTTTTTCAAATTTTTGCTTTTCTTTTGTTTTCTTTTTCTTTTTCTTTTTCTTTTTCTTTTTCTTTTCTTCTTAAAATAAAATTTTCACTTTTTAGATCAAAATTATTTTCTTTTTCTTTTCTATTTTTGTTTTTTCGATCCTCTTTTCTTTTTTTAGTACTTTTTTTTTTAAAAAAATCAATCCAAAAAAAAAAAAAAGATCTTAAAAAATACCAATTAACGTTACTTAATTCTTGGATGTACTGTGTTTAAAAATGAATGTATTTATTAACAAAAAAATCTCATTTTTAACTTTTTTCTCAGCGAAATTTCAATAATAAAAGAATTTAATATACTTTTCAATATTGTGACACTCTTTTTTTAGTTTATGGTTTTATTTTTTATAATTTTAGAAATATCAAGTTTTTAATGTATTTATGATCATTTAAAAGTGGATTACAAATCAGATTTAATTATATTTTGTTTTTTTATATAAAAGGATAATTTTTTTTTTCAATTTAATATTCCAGGTTAGTATATTTGTTCAATTCTATTAAAGTTTATAAGTTTAATAATAATAATAATAAAAAACACCTATCCAAACTTTTCTTTAATTTATTTTTTCAAAAAAACAATTTCATAAGAATCCTATTTTTTTTTTTTTACTTTTATGTAGTTTACTTTTTGACTTTTTTGTTATTTATGGACTCCCATTCCTTTTTTATAGTACATTAAAGCCGAATTTAAAAAAAAAGAATTAAAAGGGAAAATTAAACAAGATTTGCGGTGGTGTAGATTGTTGTGGTTTTAATTGAAATTTACTTTATATCAGTTCACAGCATTAATTCTGTATAAATAAAATAATAAAAGATTCCATAATTTGTATTATCATTTAATTTTGAAATCTTGGTGTAGTCATAGACAATCAAAAAAAAAAAAAAAAAAAAATTGATTAGTATTTTCTTAAATAAAAAAAATCTAAAAAATATCAACAATCATTATTTTTGCCTAGGTTACAAGGTAATATAGGACTTTTCTTAACATGTACAAAATTACTATTTTATATAAATCGAATTAAATTATGTTCCTTCTAAATAAAAAAGAAATAATTATATTTCTCAATTTTTCTAGTTTTCTTTTTTTAGTTTGCATCAAAAAAACAGAAAAAAAAAAAACAAAAATAAAAAGGATTATAATTCAAATTACATATCATTATTTGAATAATTATATATATATATATATTATTAACATATTTATTTTTAAAAGATAAATAATGTTCTATTGTTATCAACTGGTGGACTAAAAATATAAATACATATAAAAATTGAAAGTTTGAAAAATAATAATTGATTATAAATTTTGATTTACAAAAGATATTTGAAATTAGAATTTTTTCTATTTTTAGATTATTTTTATAAGAAATAATTACTTAACATCTCGATATATTGTTAAATTCAAAAAAAAAAAAAAAAAAAAAAAATTTTATTTCCATTTTTTGTGATCTTGAAAAAAAACTTTCAAATATTTTTTTCTTCCAACAACAATCCTTTTTACAGCCAATGTACAAGTTTTCTTAGTCTTTCGAACAAATAACCTTCTTTCTTAATAATTTCATAAAAAAATTATCTTGTTTAGAAAAAAGTAAATAAAAGTTATAAACATTTTAATCAATTTCTCAGTATTACTTAATTTTTTTACAAAATAGTTTATAACAATAGAGTCACAACAAATTTTTATCGAGTATTAAAAATTTGGTACTAAAGTTTTTGGTTAAGAGGAATTACATCGATCAAATTAGTAAATTGGTAATTCTAATAAAACTAATAATTCTTATTCTCTTAAATTGTGAAAAAAAGTGAGATAAATAGAAACCTAATAAAAATCTCCCAACCTTTTAAATTCCCAATGGTTAGTAAGTAAACTTAGGATAAAAACATAATTCACATAATAGTTGTTCTTCCAAGTTTCAAATAATAATTTTTAAATATTACTGGTTTTTGAATTTCAAATAGGATTAATTTTCAGTTCATTTTAAATTTCCTTTTTCAAATAAAGTGTTTAAACTCCAACCTACTTCTTCAAACTCTCTATTTGTCCAGAAAAATAAGAAAGTCGAGTAAAAATATTGTCCCATTTCAAATTCAACTACCAGTAGAAAATTTTATTACAGTTTCTCTTGTTTGAAAAATAATTATTGAAATTAGGTATGTTTCCATTTTGGCTTTCAAGTTGAAAATGTTTGTAGTTCTTTGTTTATATATTTTATCCTCAATTTTTTTTTGTATCTTTTGAAATCAGGGGATCACTCATACCCTATAATCATCAATTATAAAATACTTCGGTTTGAGTCATACTTTTGAAAACAATAATCGTTTAAAAAAAATAATTTCATGAAAAATAATTAAATTTGATCAAAGCCATATAAGAAATTGAATTGGACTCAAAAAAGACTAGAAACAGATTCAAATCTGAGACACAAATCCGATTTCTCAAAAATTTAATCAAATCATCGATTCCAAATCTTTGGATTTCGTTTATTTGCTCTGATCAGAATCTTTATTTTGATAAAAATACATATCTTTAATAATAAAGTCACTTAATAGTAAAATATTTCTAAGGTTAAATCAGGTCAGTTCTGTTTTTTTGAAGATAGAGATTTTCGAACTTTTTTCAATTGTAATGGTAAGATTTTTAAACAATTTAAATTTTATCGAATGTAAATGAAATAAAGATCCGTCTGAGTCTTGTAAAAAATGTAATAGATTTTGAAGGAAAAATCTATCAAAGAAGGTAAATTTTGGAATATTTCTTCAGAAATTTTATTTGCAAAAAATCAAGTCCAACGTGTATTGGTTATATTGAATTTCATTTTTTTCTTTTTTCAAATTCATTCTTTTTCAGAAAATATGACACAAAAAGAGAAATCAACAAAACCTTTACTTAAAATGCTCCTTATAGGTTCGTTGTTTTCTTTATTTTATTCTTTCAAAATTTAGCCAAATAAAACCAAAAATAAATTAAAAAAAATTAAAAAAAAAAAGTCATTGTGTAGTTTACCAAACTTAACAACACAAATAAGCTTAAAATTGGTTTTCTAACAATTTGACCAAAATAGACCACCACACCACATTTTTTGTTGGTTAATTGGAACTTTATTCTTTGTGTTTCGCAGAACTTAATTCTCTTTTGATCTCTTTTCTAATTTTAAAACCAAACAAAACAATTTCTTTTTTTTTTTTATTTTTTTCAAAAGGAAATAGCCAAGTCGGCAAATCATGCTTATTAAAAATGTTTTGCGATAACGAATTTTCTTTTGATGTAATTTCCACAGTAGGAGTAGATTTTAGAAATATGGAACGAGATTTCGATGGTGAAACAGTGAAAGTTCAAATTGTAAATCTTTTTTTTTTTATTTTTTAATTTATTTTGGACTTTTCTTTTTGAATACTTATTAAAAAAACCATTTGTTAATTTTTTTTTTTGTTGATCTTTTTTTTACCTTTTTAATTTTATATTTTAAATCAAATAGTGGGACACAGGTACAATCGTTTTTTCAATCAAAAATATTCCACAGTTTCTTGTGAAATGATCCAATACAACAAAACTTCTTCCCTTTTTTTTTTTTTTTTTTTTTTTTTTTTTTGTTGTTGTTAATTTCTTTTTAAATTCTGGGAATGTATTGAATCAAAATCCAAAAAAAATAAATCACCCTAAAAACCCATTTTATAAAAAACAAATTCTGAATTGATTATTAAAACCTTAATCACCTTCAAATAAAAAAAAAAAAACAAAACAAACAAAAAAACCAAAACAACAAAAAAGCTGGTCAAGAAAAGTTTCGAACAATTACAAGTAATTACTATCGAAACGCACAAGGAGTCGCTGTTATTTACGATGTTACAAACGAAGAAAGTTTTAACCAAGTTAATGTCTGGTTTGAAGAAATTAAAAAAAACGCACCAGAGTATATTTCTACAGTTTTGCTTGGAAACAAGGTTGATTTAGAAGATGAAAGGGTTGTTACAAAGGAACAAGGAGAAGTAAAACAATTATTTTTTCTTTTTTTTTTTTTTAATTAAATTTCTTCTTTTGGTCTTCTGAAACAGAACAAAGATCAAAACATCAAAAACCGTAAAAAATAACATCCAATCCCAAAAAAAAAATGGAAAATTTTGGATTAAAGGCTTTGTTCAGATAAATAAAAATAAAAAACCGCAATAATAATTCTTTCGATTCTACAGAATAACAAACATTTCCAAAAGGTTCCATTAGAACTTTGGTCTTTGTCTTTCAAAAAACAGGATCCTTATCTTTTTTCCTTAGTAAAATTTTCTGACCAAATCATTGAAATTTTAACCCTTTTAAAATTCAAAAAATGGTTAATAATATATTAAGAGGGTTAATTATTTAGAGTGGGAGCACTCACAGAAGACCTTGACTAAATAATTAAATAAAAAATCAGCCTGTTGAGAAGTATATTTTGCTGATATTTACTGTTGAGAGAAAAATTTTGGACAGAGAAAAATAGTTGAAAAGCAATTTTAATTGGGAACATTACTGAAAATGATTTTTAATTTCAATCGTTTTTGAAATAACTAAAGAGAATAACAATAATCTACTTATCAGAATATGGATTAATGTAATTCTACTTTTTCAAAACCTTATCTCTTATAATCTAAAGCAAGTTTAAAAATTACCATTTTCAGAATTAATAGTAAACTTTACTAATACTTGGATTTTTGTTAAAATTGCATGATCTACTTTATTTATCAACCATTCAAATGAGTATTCTACACACACCACAGATTAATGAACTTGTAACACCTTTAAACCTGGATTTAAATAAAAGTCACCAAGTTATCAATAGGATTTGATTTTCAATTTTACTAATGTTCCCAATTAAAAATGGTGTCCAACCATTTTTCTGTGTCCAACATTTTTCTCTCAACAGTTAAATTTTTGATAAATTAATTAAATTAAAGCAAATTCGATCGAACGTGTTCTTTATTATTTACTGTTGCTTTCTAATTAACAAATAAATAATTTTATTTCAAATTCATCCAAAATTGCTTTCATGACGATGATTGTTCTACCAAAAACGCATGATCTTCTTCCAAATTGATTAAAAAGGAAAATAATTTTCTCTTAAAGTTGTTTCTTTGATATGGAACAATAAGATAATATTTAGTCTTTTAATGTACATTTATAAACATAAACAAAAAAACACAAGATACTATCAATACCATTAAAAAGGAAAAAAAATTTGATTTGATTTCTCTCTTCTTTATTTCTTATTTAACTTTGAGATAAAACCATTTTTTTTTTTAATTTGGATTGAAATAAAAAAATACACAAGGATGTTGAATAAATAAAAATTAGTTTGTTTAAAAAAATTTTTTCTCTATTGAACCAATTGAATTTTTCAAATTAATAAATGATATAATATTTTGAATTCGAGAAATTATTTTTTATCCACTTCTTCAGATCAAAAATCCTTTTCTTTAACCAAAAGATATGTTAAATCATTTTTTTAATAAATTGAGTCTATGGAAATAATTTGGGTAAGCACTCAAATCTAACGCTTTCTAAAAGCAAACAAAGCCTATTTTTAAAAGTTCAGATTTTCAAAAAAACTGAAAATTTTATTAATTTATCTCTGTAAATTCCAGAAAAAAAAAAACAATAAAAAAAAAAACTGCAAAAAAAAAAATAAAGCGATTGCGATTAATACTTTATCTGAAACTACATTATTTAAAGTAACGATTTGACATGTTGAAAAAAGTAGTTTTTTTTTTTTTAAATTTCATTATAGATATAAAAAACAATATTAGCCATGTGTTCCATAATCATTAACTTGAAATTTAAAATAATCATTGAATTGGGTAATATATGAACCTTATCTCAAAAATCAGAACCACTTCATAAATTGAGAGTGATTTTGTTCCAATTCTTATTCAGATATTAAAATTCAAAAAATATTTCGAATAAAGGCCAAAAAATATTTCAAATTGATCAGACGATTTCTTCCTAAAATTAGTGCTTCTTGAAAGTATAAACAAAGATTTTTAATTAAAATTACGTTTTTGTGACTTTTATAGCTTTCAGAATAAGAATAACGATAAACAATGCATAAACCGATAATTAATGGATTTGAACATCGTGGGTTTCGGGATTGAGGCTGGGCACATTGCCACTAGTTCATTATCTCCGCCACAAAAAATAATTTTTTTTTGAAAATTTATAAAAACTCTTTACAAAGCACTATTTTGGATATTAGTAAAAACTTTTTTTAATCCAATTGGGATGTGTTTAAAAAACAGAGGTGCTTTCTAAAATAATTTTTTAATAAAATATGTTTCATTTCGCTTTTCACACTTTTTTTTTTTTTTTGATTTAATAAAATCACAAAAAGTCTAAAATTCAAAATTTTCCTTCCAATAAGCATTTTTTGATAAATAAATTTCTTTTCATTTTTAATCGAAAGAAAATTGATTTAAAATGATCAAAGAAACAGACCATTATTAACTCTTAAACATTTTATATATTAATATCTTGGAGCCATTGGGTTTTAATAAATTAAAATACATTATTATCATTTGAATTTCTGTCTTTATTGTTTTGATTTGGAAACAATCACTTTTTTATGTTACGAGTTTGGCCTGGAAAAACGAGAAAGATGATATTGTTCGAAGTGATATAAGATGATATTGAGGAGTTCGAAGAACGACAATAAATATAATCATAGCACTAGAACAACATCATATTTTGAGTCTGGAAGGGGATCCAAAACGAGGAATTATAACTGGTGATTTTTGAACAAATGAAACAATATGAGATGCTATTTATTTTTTGGAACAAAGGATCTAACTCTTCAAGACAATAAAAAAACAACACAAATTTAAACCAAAACAACTAATTTGTTATTTTTAATGATACTTTGAATAACTTGTTCTTCAAAGGATCTTCTTTATCTCCCAATGAAGTTATTGAAAGCACTAAAGTTAAATTTTCCATTTTCATACATTAAGGATAAAACTTGGTTTAAAAATCATACAGAGACAAACTAGATCGTCCAACTTTCCAATGAGTCTCTATTTCCCCTTTTATTTCATGCTTATTTAGAAACAACCAAAAGCGATCAAACATAAAACCTGGCATCTATTATGTGTTATTAACAGTAACTAATTTTGAACTATTCCTCTAAAAATTCTTGACTTGACATAGTAAAAATAAAGTGTTTTTTTTTTTTTCCAATTTTTTTCTTTGTAATTATGTTTTTTTCTCATTTTGAAATTCTTCTAAAAATGGTTTCTTCTTTCTTTTCTTGAAGAAAAAAAAAAACAAATGTTTTTTTATTTTATAAATGAGATTAGTTTTTTTTCGAAACTGAAAAACCAAAAACACTGTTAGGTTTTCGGCATTGTTTTTTAGACAAAGAAAGAGAATTCATTCAATTTCCAACCTTTAAGGGAAAATTGAAGCACTTTTTTCTTTTTTGTAGTTTATTGAACAAATAATTGGGTTACTTTAACCAAATTAATTTTCCAATGTTGTAAATTCTTGAGTGCGACGAGCTTTTGTGATTTATGAGATTAACAACGTCGCAAAAAAATTGGTTAAACTCTTCTAAAATAACTTTAAATAACATTTTTAAAGTCACATTTAACAGTAAAATGCTTTCTATTTTACTCAAATTGAATTTGAAAATTAGAAGATCAGAAAATTTTCAAACTTTGCCTAATAACCTAAAGGATTTCCCAAAATCTTTCCACAACAACTACAATACTATACTAAACTTTTAAGTGTTCTAATCTCTTTCTTATCTGTAGTTATGAGGAATTATATATTTTTTAATTTTTACAAATAAAAAGCTTGAGTTTAAAAAAAAATACATAGCATTTATATTTTTCTTTACTATTTTTGTTTTTACAAAAAATAGTTTTTATTATTTTTCTGAATACTAATATCATTTTAAAAATTTCTATTCTTGTTTTTTTATTTTTATTTATTAATTTTTAGAATTTGGCCAAACAAAACAATTGTCCATATTTTGAAGTTAGTGCAAAATCTGGTGTCAATGTTGATACCGCATTCAATAAATTAATGGATTCATCTTATGAAAAGTAATTTTATTTTCCTTTTTTCAAATTTTCTTTTCTTTATTTCTTTTTTCATTTATTTATTCTTTTTCTTTTTCTTTTTCTTTTTCTTTGATTGATTCAAAAAAAAAAAATACTTTTTCTTTGAAAAAATACAGGATTTTATTATGATTTTTTTTGAAAGAAAAAGAGAAAATCAAACAAACAAATTGTAAAAAAAATGTTTTTTAATGAATTTTTAATATTTTATTCAATAGAGATTAAATAATAGATTTGTACTTATAGTAGAAATTGAAAAAATAATATAATATTGATAATATATTTTTTTTTTAATAAGGTTGATTTATAAACTAAATTCCAAAAAATTGGACACAGTTAATACCATTTAAAGAATAACAATATTACACCTTTCTGAAATTTGGAAATAATTTTGATTTTACAAACTATTTCATTTTTTATCTTTTACGTTTTGTTTTCATTTCTTTTGCCCAGTAACGTAGTCTGTTTCGTTCGATCTTCAAAAGATTTTTACAAATGATTGATATTAAGGTTAAAGTTGAGTTTAGTTAAATCGAAAAAAACCCCATAAAATAAGTTGATGATATCTAACCATTTGATCGAACAATAATTATTGGTGAAATTTCATAAAATTTATCAATATAATTTTATTGTTTCGCTTGTTTCCAAAATTTTGAATAGAACAATTTTTATTTTTTTGTATTTAATATTTTTTTCTTGTATTTGGATAAAAATGATTACATATAAAAACATTAATACCAGCTAACTTAATCGTGGTTTAATATTAAGTTTGGAAAAATATAAAATATTTGAGTTTTTTTTTTTGTCTATTTTTGATTTTAGATGTGTTTTTCAAATTTTTGGAATAGAGTATATGAACAAAACACCACTTTAAAAAACAGAAATTAATAAGTTAAAAAAATACACGATCTTTAGTTTCATTTAATGAATTTAAATTAAAATAACCATCACCTATTATCGAAAGTTGAAATACATCACTAAACAACAAACTTCAAAAAAAAAAAAAAGAAAAACAAAAAATAAAATATTTACTGTTTAAAAAGTGAATTATGCTAATATTAAATCATTCAACAAAATAACTTTTAAAATCTATTTAAATTAAGTTTAATCATTATAAAGTGTTTGGTATAAAATAAACACCTAAGAAGAATAATAATAAATGATTTTTTATAAAACAAATGAAAAATCTATTAAATTTGTACAAAAAGTAAAAAGAAAATCAACTATGATCATTCATTTTATATAAAAAAATCCACAAATAATGATACTTTTGATTGTTTTAATCAAAATAAATGATTGTTTAACGAAACAATTAAAAATTTGGACAATATGTATATATATATATATATATATATATGGAGATTATCATTCATATAAAAAATAAAAAATAATTTATTGGAATAGAAAATTGATTTTAAAAAGGAATTTTACAAAGTTAGAACTCAAATAAAAGGACTTAAGGATGTACTTTACAAATGAATTCTGAACATAAACTATTTTTCAAAAATCTTGACTCACTTTATAATGTTAATGGAAGTGATTCTGTGGGGTTTTGTCTTTGATTCTTCTCAAAAAAAAAATTTTCAATTTTAGAACCAGATTCATTTTTTCTAATTTCTTCAATTGTTATTTTTTTTTTTTTTTAATTTTTGTTTTTCTTTCTTTTTGTTTTTGGTTTTTCTTTTTTTTTGAATAATTTTTGTTTAATTTTTGTTTAATTTTTGTTTTTCTGTTTTTTACTAACATTTTTTCTTTTTTTTTATACTCTTTTTTGCAAAAGATCATTCATAAAAAAAAAGATCTTTAGAAACACAAATAAAAATGAAAAAAATTGAGACAATATAACGTCTATAAAAATGCCTGTAATTATTAGCAAAAAATCTACATGATAACCTTTTTTTCATTGAAAGTTCACTAATAAAAAATCCTTCGTGCACATTTCAAAAATTTTGATTCACTTTTTTTTAGTTTTTGGTTTTATTTTTTTTAATTTGTAAAATACTAGGCTTTTATTATGTTTAGAATAATTAAAAAAAGTGAATTATCAATAAGATTTAATAATTAGTTGTTCTTTAATACAAAATAAGATATTATTTTTTTTCAATTTATTATTTCAGGCTAGTCACATTTTTTGAAATGGGGTTTATATTTGCCCTTCTTTTCTGGAAATAACTAATAATTTATTAATAATAAACTTATTTTTTTCTTCTTTTATGTATTTATACTTTTCTTCTTTGATATTTAAATTAAAAATAGATTGAAAAAATTTGGAAAACCAAAAACAACGAATACTGTTAACTTTAAAAAGGGAAAAGATAAGAAAAAATCATGTTGTTGACTCATCAGTATTTAGTTCTTATACTTTTTTTCTTTATTTTTATTCTTTATTTAATTGGGTTTTATTTGTTAAAAAAAAAAATAAAACATATACATACACACACACACACATACATATATATATATATATATATATATATTTATATATTATTAACCTTTTCATAAACCCAATAGAAAATTCTACTTTTGTTGGATCTATTAAATTAATTTCATTTTTATCTTTTTTTTTTTTTTTATGAATTTTTATTTTTTTAAAATAAATAAAAAACAGAAATAATAATCAAATTCTTAAATAAATTTTGATCTCATAATTTTAAAGTTAATTTTTTTTTTTTGAAACTCCTGCAATTTGCAATCGAATTTCTATCACTCAAAATATTTATGTTGCAAGCAACTAAAATAGTTCAATTCTCTTGTTATATCCCAAATAAAAAGACCATCAAAATAACATTGTGTATTGTTTTTAAGTTAATCTTTTTGTATGTTGTAGAAAAATTAGAACATAAAAAAACTATTTGGGATCTATCAAGACGATTTTAAAAGAATATTCTTTTTAATTTTTTACAATAATTATTTTCATAATGAATTAAATATTGATTTAGAATTTACTATTGTTTTTATATGTCCTTAATAAAATTAAGCACTATTTTTTTCTGATTAATATTTTTCGAAATCTAAGTTTATAACTTAATTCAATTAACTACTGGTATAAATTTTTTTAGAATAAAAACACTCAACTTTTGAATATCAAAAATATTTTTTGAAATTAGGGTACACTTTTTTATTTTTTTTTGAAAAATTGGGGTTGAGAAAAGTTTGAAAGCAAAGAATTAGCTATATATATATTAAATTAGAATACTTTTCCAGATAGTTTGTCTATTTAAATAACTTTTTTTTAATTTTACCATTTAAAACTAAAAAAAACATTTGAGGACCAAATTAGTCCCTTTTGTGAAAAGAAAATTCCCATAATTTAGAATTTGTTTTAGTAAATGAGTTAAAACAAGATAGTGTATCTAAAAATATACATCATTTCAAGTATGAATTCAATGATTCTGGCAAAAAATGTTTTCAAGAATAAGTTAAATTGAAACTTTATTTATTTTTATTTTTTCATTTAGTTTTTTTGATTGTATTAATGGGAGGTATTTGATCAGTTTTCGATTTTTAGTGTTTTTTGGGTTGTAGGAACATATTACAAGATTGTGAAAAAAAAAAAAACCAATATAAATAAGATTTTTTTATATATATTTATAGAGAGAAAGAAGCAATTCAAGAAGATTATCAAAATACAAAAAAGAGAAGTAAAATAATTAAAATAGTAATATAAAAAATAATAATATCATTTGCAAGACCAAATTAAAAAACATATCAACTGTTGTTAGATTTTTTTTAATTTAAGTAAGTACATTTTATCATTTTGAAAAATTTTATTTGTGTAAAAGCCTTACTAAAAAATATTTTTTGAGTGCCATTAGATATTGAAATTTTGAAACCAAAAAATAATTCACTGCTCTATTTGTGAAAAGAATCCAAAGTAATTCAGAGTTGAATCTTTAATTTTTCCATTTTTTGAACAATTTATTTTTGATAAAAATTTTTGGTTTTATTAAATATGGTTTTGGATCTAGTAATGTGTTTATACAAATGAGTAAAATTAATCAAAAAGCAAACTAAAAAAAATTGAGACCTGTAAAGGTGTGTATTTGAAACAAATAACTTCTTTTAGAAGACTAAAAAAGTAGGATCGCTATTCCAAATAAATTTGTTGATTCAATGAATGAAAAAAAAAAAAAATCGACCGATACATATTTTGGAAAATTTGTTTGTAAATTCTTAATTTAAATGAACTGAAACAATATAATAACATGGAATTTCTCGCTCCATTACTATATAATATTATTTTTGAATTTCTTTTTTTAAAAATTTCATTTCAAAATTCAATTTTCAAATATTTTTCAAAACCAAATTAAAGAATACTATTTCAAAAATAAAATAGAGGGAAATACAATTTTTTTTTTGAAAAAATAATTAAAATTCCAAATTTATTTACTAACAAACTATTAAGAACTAATTGAGAAATAGGTGTTGAAATATAAGATAGAAGAGTTTTTTTTAAAGGGTATTTTAAAGTTCAAAAGTTCAATTCCCATAAAAAAGAGAGAAGTCTACATTTGGTATAAACTATTGAATAAAAAAGGACATTTCAACTTTACTGTTAAAATTTCTACAAATAAAAGTTAAGAAAAGTTGAAGAAGTATAAAAAGATGATAATAACTTTCGAAAAAAAATAATTATTAATTTGTTATTGTATGATTTTAATATTGAAAAGCTGTGATAAATGAAATATCTCCTTTAGTTTGGTCTATTATTAAAATTTAATAATAAAATTAAAATTCAATTCAGAAATTGTTTTCATGGGGTCTAATCATTAATGTGTTTTTGCTGTTTTTTGTTTATTTAAAAAACAAATATTGTTTTGAAGATCAGTTAGTTGTAAACAAAAATTTATCAACATATAAATTTTGTCTCAAATAAAGAACACAATTAATCTAATGATTTAGTAATTCTGGAAAATTTAAAGGATTTAAAAGAAAAGTATATTGCATAAAAAAATGTTCATTTTTTTTTCCAAAATAACATACTCAAACTACTCGTTTTGTTTAATTGAATTTTTTCAAAAAATATTTTTTATCACATAAAGTTAAATTATTAAAAACTAAATATATTAAAATGAAAGAATTAAATTATCAGGTATTCTAGACTTTTCGATGGAAAATTCTAATATTAACATTTTAAAAAAATTTTTAAAAAATTTCAAAAAAGAATAATTAATAATAATGAGCAATATAATTATTCTTATTATTTTTAAATCTAAAAAATTTGTTAAGGGTCAAATCATTAGAGCTAAAAATACTAATCTTAACTGAATTAAAAGAAATTTTGAAAATTTTTATGTGTTCCTAATACCAATCAAAAACTATCCAAGACCTGAAGCACGATCAATATCCAAAAATCAAGAATCAAAAAAGAGTACATTTTTAGAATAAAGCGCAACTGAGCTTCACTCAATTTCCAATTAGAATTTTTAGTAAAATTATAATTTTGAAAACAATTGTGTTAGTTTTGAAATATTGATCTTTTGATTCTTTTTGAGATCTCGCATATTTTTTTTTTTTTAACTATTCTCAAATGAGTTATTTTTATCTCAAGAATATTACAAAATCCTTACTCTTGTCAAATATAGAGGGTTACAATATAACCACAAATGAGATTAAATCGAATTTAATTAATTGTATACTTGTAGAAAACAAATTTGTTTTAAATTGAAGAAATTTAACCCTTTAGAAATTTAAAATACTTTTGAAACAAGTAGACTTTTTTTTTCAGAATTTTTATTTAGAGATTGAGAAATGTTTTAAGACTTATTTTTTTTTCATTGAATTTTTTATCAATGAGATCCTCTAGAAACTTTTTTTTTTTGTTATTGGAATTTTCGTTAATTTGGATTTTTTGTTAATAAGCTCCTTAGAAATTTTTTTTTTAGTAGAGTAGTGAAAAAAATACCGGACATGAAAAAAATCCCGGACAAGATTTTTAATTGTGAGTATTAGTAAAATTTTTGTCTAATTTCAATTATATCCTTATTATAAATAACCAATTTTTTTATGAGATTAGTAATAAACCTACCTAATGTCCATCAAAGTAAGGTGTCTCTAGAATACTCGAGTAATTGTTTGATAGTCCTAAGTTGATCAACTTTTTTCAAAAAACAATCCAGTTTTATCGAGGTTTACTAGAGTTTGGAAAATGATAATTTTTCTTCTTGTTTTTTGATTGATTGAATGGTGTTTTGAACAAGTGTGATTTCATCAATCATCATTCTAATAAGTGGGGGAGTTATAATTGAAAAAGTTCGATTCTTAAAAAAAGGAATTTGATTGTAAATAAATGAAATTACACAATAATTTTACTAATATTCACAATTAAAAATCTTGTCCGGGATTATTTTCATGTCCGGTATTTTTTTCACTACTCTAATTTGAATTTTGTCAAAGAATCCTATAAAATTTTTTTTTTGTTATTTGAATTTTGACAATCAAAAGAAGAGAATTTTTTCACAATACTTTTTTGTTTCAAGTCACTCTTGAGTATGGAGCAAATCCACGGTAAATGCTAGACCCTTAAATAAATAATAAAAAAAAAATTTCTTTTAAGAAATAATTCAGATTTAATATTAAAAAATAATGAAAAAATAAGATTAATCCTTCTTTTGAATTTTTATAAAGTTAAACCTTATAATGTAAATAAATAGAAAAAAAATAAAAAATAAAAATGAGAATTATGATTATGAAAAAGAAAAAGAAATATGAAAAGAAATATAAAAAAAAATGAAAATGAAAATGAAAATATCAAGTAGTAGATAAAAAGTTATCAAATTTTAAAATTTTCTTTGTTGTCTCATTTGTTGTTGTTGCATCATTTGTTGTTGCTGCATCATTTGTTGTTGTTGCATCATTTGTTGTTGTTGTACTTGATTTTGTTGAATTTGTTGTTGTTGTTGTTGTTGTTGGATGTTTTGTTGTTGCTGTTGGAAGTTTTGTGGTCCTGTAGTTTGAACTTGGGATAAGTTTACTTGTACTGGTGAATTTGGCTTGATGCCTTTACTTTTGAAGTATCCGATAAGTTGATCTGGGATTTCAGCTAAGGTTTCTCTGGCCAAAGCCTGGGGGCCTTGTGATTTGAAGTCTCTGAATGGAACAAATTGAACAATATCTCTTTTTGCCTTTTTACCTTGGTAGGAAACTCTTACATCATCGCCATCAAGCTCTTCCATTTTATCGAAATTGGCTGGGCCAACACCTACAATGACAATGGATAATGGGAGGTCAGATGCTTCAACTATGGCTTTTTTTGTTTGATTCATGTCAGTGATTTCCCCGTCAGTGATAAATAAAAGTACAAGGTATTTTTGCCCTTCGGATCGTGTGAATTGTCGCGCAATATTTGCAACCGAATTAATAATTGGTGCAAAGTTAGTTGGCCCCCAAAGTCTGAAATTTGGGAAATTAAATACATTATTATAGGCTTGAAGAATTCCTTGAACACCGCGTACTTGTGGATTGTTAACATTTCCATTTAATGGGAAACAATGACTAACTTGTCCTCCAATTTTGGCTCCAAATCCGAATGATGGGAATAATTGATCGTGATCATAATTTGCTAAGATCGAACCACAAGTAGAAATTGCATTTTGATAGTCATTAATTGTGAAAGAATCACTTTATTATTTATTGAGATAATTTATATATTAATTTTATGAATAATTAGTAAGTTTTGTGTTTTTTTATTGGAGTGACAAAAAAAAAAAAAAAAAAAAATGTTTCTCAAAAAAAATAAATATTTCTTCCAAAGGTATACATTAAATCAAAAAAATATTAGAACACTTTTTTGAATAAAAGAAAATTAGGATTTTTGGGGTTATTGTGATTCTTCTATTTTTTGTTTATGTAACGAGCAATAATTAATTTTTTTTTTTTTACTTTTTTTGGAAAATGACAATAAAAACTCAAAAACTAAAATTAAAAATTATTAAAATTCAAAGTTTTCAAAACAAAATCATAAAGCAAAAATTAAAGAAAGAAAATTATTAAATTCCTATTAAGGATGGACATTTCAAATGAATTCTTCAGATACACCACAAACGCTATCATTTCATTTTGGTTAATGTTCTTTAGATCCTTTATCCAAAGATTAAAATAACTGTTTTTATTACAAAAAAAGGAGTTTTTTTGGTTTTTATTTTTTTTTCTTTTGTAAATACCCGCGTACCACAGAGAAGTAATGAAGAGTAGTAATTGATTTATGGGGAAATTAATCAATTTAAATGAGTTATTAATACTTTTGTAATATTAAATGATGCCAACTTAAATGAAAAAAAAAGAAAAAATAATTGAAGAAATATCTTTGTAGGTGTATTGTTAAGTGCTTAGTTAGTGAGGTTTTAAAGTGGAACAAAAAACAAAAACTCCAATTAAAAGAACATTTTTTATAATAAAAAAAGTTATTTTAATCTTTGGATAAAGGATCTAAAGAACATTAACCAAAATGAAATGATAGCGTTTGTGGTGTATCTGAAGAATTCATTTAGAACTTCTCTCCTTAATTTATTGAAATAAAAAAGATTACTAATTTATTTGATTTTCTCAATTTTAAAATTCAAATGATGATTTCATTTTAATAAATGATCTTATTTTAAAAAATATATTAATATAAGTTTTTGAGTTTTTATTGTCATTTTCTTAAAAAAAAAAATAAATGAAAATTTTTCTTGCAAATTCCAAAATAGATTACTAATTATTCGTTGAAAACAATCCAAAGATCTTGACAAAATTAATTGAAAATGAAAAATTTTCAGAGATTTAATTAAACTTTTCCTTGTTGAACTTTTAATACAAAAAATTTAATTGTTTATAAGTTGAAAAAACCCAAAGATCTTAACAAAATCAATTTGAAATGATAGTTTTAGAAATCGAATGATGCCACTCTTGTTGAGCTTTGTGGTGAAATTTTCGTTATTTTATTTTGAATTTGAAAGTATTAAAAATAACAAAATTTGTGTTTGAATTGACATGATATTTTTTAATTATTCAGCTAAAAAAAAATCCAAAGATCTAGAAAAACTTTCATAAAAATGAAAATTTTAGAGTTTTAATTTGACTCTTTCTTATTGAGCTTTCAAGAAAATATTTAAATAATTTTGCATTAGAATTTAACAGAAGTCTTAAAAAAATATTTATCTTTAATTATTTTTTTCAGAATATTAATTCTTTTTTTTTCTCAAACAAGAGAAATTGTAATTTCATTTCGAACAGATTTCATTAAAGATTAATATTCATTTTGAAACAAAGATAAAAAATATAAATAAGCAAAATGATAAAAATACTTACTGGTAATGTAATGAGTTGGATTGTGTAGGTTTTCCATTTGACCCGGTAAAATCAATAGCACAAACCATAGAAATTTCACAGCCTCCACGAAGATAAGAAATAAAACTTGGTGTTTCTTCAAGTCTAAAATCAGTAAAATTAAGTTGACCAGAGTTCTTATATTTTTTTTTTTTTCTTTTCTTTCTTGGTTCAATAATATCGAATTTCTTATTTTTGGAGTCCATAATTTCTTGAAGAGTGACAATAGTGTTTCCAATAAGATCTGGTTTTCCACTTTTATTCCAATCTAATACTTCAAGTTTAATTGCTCTTCCTTGATCATTTCCACAAAGTAATGTTGTGGTGAGAGTAAATGCTGTTTGTTTTTGTTTTTTTTTTTTTTTTTACAATACAAAGAATTAAAAATAAAGATAAATTATTATTTTTTCAATTTTTGATTAAAAAGAAAAAATATAAACCATTAAAAACAGAAAAAAAAAAAAAAAAAAAAATATAATTATCTTAAAATTCAAATATTAAGCAATTAGATTGATTAAAAAAAAAAAATAAAATTCGTGCTATATTGCAAAACTTTTTTTGTATTCAAATTAAGTCTAAATTAGAAGAGTTGTTTAAATATTTCATTTTACAAAAGATATTACAAAAAAGTTATATAAAGTACAGATAAAACAGTCAACAAAGTTTAATAAATTAATTTTCAGTCACTATATTAAAAAATTTTTTTGTCAACCCATTTTAAAAATACTTGAATAACAAGAAAATCTTCTTTATTGTGAAAATTCTCTGCCTTTTTTTCATTTTTAAAAACAGTTTGAAATTTGGTTTAAAAACATTTTCAATAAATCTATCTCCTGGTAATTTTGTTTTTTTTTTATCAAATTCCCAAATTAGACGATAAATTAGAGGAATATCATTGTACCAGCAAAAAAGTGCATTCTGAAAATGAAATTTATTTATTCAAAAGTCAAGCCGATTATTCTAAGATTATAGTAATTCTGGTAATTGAATAGTTTGTTGGTTAAAAATAAAGATTTAATCTACATATTGATCTCTTTTAATGTATTTATTTTCTTTTGTGATTATAAAAATTGCTTTTAGTTAATGTCTCACCTTCTCTGAATTCTTTTTTTTTTATTGTTAAGGGTTAGACAAGAGACTCGTCTAATCTGTTAAAGAGAGAATTTTGAAGTGACTAAATTTGAGACTTCCAATTCAAAGAGTATCTAAAGACACAGTCATCAGAAGTATTTTAATCCTAATTTACCTTCTCTGAATTCAAAATTTTTGATAATTTTTAAAAATTTCTTCAAATTGATCAAACTGAAAAACAGGAAAATTTAATTTAAGGGATTGGCTTCTACCAAGGAGAAGCCTAAAGATCAAATTATATTGTTATTGGGTGTAAACCACATTAGTGCTCCATGGTTGAAATGTATCTAAAAAATAAATTATTCAAGTAGTAATATTTGTTGATCTCATCAATTAAAAATGATCCTTCGTATTTTGATTTAAGTAAAAACAATCCCAAACAATTTCAGAAAAAAATCTACATTTCGCCACAAATTTAAAGGATTAATTATCAATCTGAAGACTACAAATTTACAGAATATCTTTCTTAAATTTGTCGCGAAATGTAGATTAATTGCTAAAAAATTAAATAATTAACCCAATAGATTTTTTTGAAAAATTATTTCTGAAATATTGGAAATATATCGATGTTACAATTAGCTTTATCAAAAGCAAACAAAACTAATCAGTCTTTGGATTTTTATGTTGTTGATTATTAATTCAATCCTTGAAATTAAAAAATTATAAAAATAGTTACTTTTGGAAGTTCTAAATATGAATTATTAAATACAATAATACTAATATTTTGTTTGGCTTTGATCAATTCCTTCGATAATAATAAGATGTTTTTTTTGTTTTTTGTTATACTTGTAATACATGTTAATCTTCCAGAAGTTTAATATATATATTATACAAATTCAATTTGAAAGAAAAAAAAAAAAATAAAAGAAAAGCAATTAATGTTTCAGGTTTAATAAGATATTTTGAATAGTTTATTACTTTAATGTGAATATGAATTAAAGATTTCTGGTAAAATGCCGGATGAAGTTTCTTAAAAAAGAAAACTTGATCATTTTTAAAAAAATTATGTTATTCCCTAATTTATACACTATCGAAATATTAAAACTTTGTTTTACAAATAAATCATTTTTTGATAGTTTTATTGAGATCTTAATCACACACAAATAAAAAAAATAATTTGAATAACGTAATATTGTGGAAATTATTAAAGGTTGAAGTAAGAATTTTTTCTTTTCTAAAAAAAATAGGTGTGTTGAAAATGTAAAGAATATTGAGTGAAAAAATAAAAATAAAAAAAAAATTATTTACGTTTCCATTTTGGATAAAGAGTATTTTTTATAACTTCAGTGGTATGAACTTTAATCCATCCTTCTCCTTCAATTTTTTTTCTATAGAAATTAATATATGGATCTAATAAAGAAAAAATAAAAAAAGAAATTATTAAAAATAAGAAAAAAAAAATTTTAAAAGATGAAAGAAAAAAATTATTAGTGAGATTAAAAAAAAAATAAAAAATAATCATAAAAAGAGATTTGAAATTGTTATTTACCTGATTTTCCAAAAAAATCTATTTACAATCAAATATTTATTGTTTATTATGATAATTTGAGAGAAAAAAAAAAAAAAAAAAAAAAAAAAATTATATTAGTGAGATAAATGTAAAAAATTTTCATGGTTTTATTTGTGTACCAAATTTTTGAATACAATTTTTTTATGTGAATTGAAAAAATTTAAATCGTGTAATGTTTTTGTTAATCATAAACCTTTGATCAAAAAATAAAAGTATTTTCACAAAGGAAATTCAATACAAAATATCAATTAATTATTGATTCTTGTTTTTTCAAAAAAGTGCAATCATTTAATAAAAAATGAGTTGAAAACTAGTAATATGATAAATTTAATCACCTATCTCTGATAAATTAAAAATCAGAATATTCTCGCGAAATGCTTTTGAACAAAGGAAAAAAAAAAATGCTAATTAGTGATTTTCGGCTGTTTTCAAAAAGTAAGTGACAAAAGTTTTAAAAAAGTGATGAAATCAAAGTTTTGCTTCAATTAATTAAAAGTGTGAACTAAAAGTTTTGTTCAAACCAATTAAAAGAGTGTATCAAACAGTTTGAGCAACACTTTTTCATATTTTTATAACTCACTTTTTGAAAATAGATGTAATTAAGTAGAATAGATAAAATCCAAATACTGATAAATTCCAAATAATTAGTCTGATAATTTTTTTCTGCTACATCCCAAATATAAAAATTCCTCATCATTGAACAATTTAAAAAGTAATCACATAAAAATTTTCGTGGGTTGTGGGTTTAATGCTTCGGGTGATTCAAAATTAACTGTAAAAAAAGAGCGAATATAATTTTTATAAATCAATAATTAGAAAATCCTTGTTAAATTCTTTTTTAAAGAATCTCAGAGAATAAGTTAAAAAGTGTTTCTAATGAAAAAATTCATAGATTGTGGGATGAGCAATTATAACGATAAGTTAAAAATCGAAAAAATTCGAAGTGAATTTTCACAAGTTAGTATTTTCAATCTGTGAATTAGGAGGTAACAAACAAAGAAATTGTCGTCCGTTTTTGACTTTAAAACATTACGTCTTGTAATTTAAAAAATGTTGTAAAAAAAAAAAAATAGAAAGAAGCAAAATAAAAATACCTTTTTTGTCAAGCTTGATTCCTTGTATTCTCATATGACAATTTTTGCTTGTTTCATCAGTTTCTTCTGCAACAACGTAACAAATACCATTTTTTCTTTTTGGCTTTTTTGGGTTCACAAGATGCTTGGAGATCGTTTGTCCTCTACTGCCCATAAGTTCACCTTTTTGTTTTTTTTTTGAAATTTGAGAGAAAAAAAAAAAAAAAAAAAATTAGAAAAATTTATTTTTTTGTTTGTTATTTATTCTCTTAATAACTTACCAAGATTAAAAACAATTTCGCCAATATAATCGTGTTTACGAAGATCGGTAGATTTGGAATCGACATCATAAAGTCCCACTTTGAAAAGTTGAGTTTGCTAAGTTAAAAAATATCAAAAAAAAAAAAAATTGGAAAAAAAAAAAAAAAAATGAAAAGAATTTGATAAAAAAAAAGAGAAAAAAAAGAAAAAAATAAATTAATACCTCAAAATGGTAATCAACAATAAAGGTTTTAGTAAAAACTGGATTTGGATTATCTTTGTACCATTCTGTTCTGCCAATTTCAGATAATCGCCTCGTTTTTGGATCAACAGAAAACAAGACAGCCATTGGATCTAAAGAATTAAAAAAAAAAAGTTTTGTGTGAAAATCATTTCAACAAGGAATTAAAAAAAGTAATTTTAGTTTATTGTTCTCTCAAAATTAAAGAAAAAAAGTCATACCAGATTTGGAGAAGGTGTCCAAGGAAATTAAATCCTTACAAGACACACTTATCATTACTTTTGATTGTGGTTGCATTTGCATTTGCATTTTTTGTTTAAATGAAAAATAAAAAAAGAAAAAAAAATGAAATTTAAATCAATATTTTTGATCATTTTATCTTTGAAGAAATTAGTACAGTTTCTTTGATTAGTGATAACTGGATTGCTAAAAAAATTAAATATTATTGGTTTTGGAAATTAATATATATGGATCTTCTTCATTTTAGTGTTTTTGTTTTTTATATTCATGAAGATTTAAAAATTTTTTGGAAAAAGAAAGATTTTGGTTTTTAAAAACTGAAAACTCATTTTAAGTCTTGGTAAGAGTGTGAAAGTGTTTATATTTTAAAAGACTTTTGTATCAATTTTGAGAAAAAAATATAATCAATAAGACCATGAACTTAGGAGGATTAAAAATTACAAAACTATTTGGGTTTCACCTTATTTCTTCAAGATAAAAGGTAGTGAATTACAGTTTCGATCAAACTAACAAAACTTTGGAAAAAATTTGTTATAAAATGAAAAGAATTTTTTTTTTTCTAAAATTTTTGATCTAAAATTTTCAGTAACTGAACATATTTTGTGTAGAGTAGAGTTACTCTAATTCTTGTTCATTGTTTTTAATATATTTTGGTCTGTTTAAAAGCGTTATAATATTATTGATTTGGGGAATAAAATTTAAGGTATGATGAAGTTGAATGTTTTGATCTTGTGTCTGAACCATTAGAGAAAAAAAGTTAAACACAGTTTTTAATTGTAAACCTTAATTAACCTGAAAAAATTTCAAAATAAGATCTACCGTTGTTTTTGAAATTTTGTGATTTTTACTGTTGTTTTGAAAATTATAGGTATTTTCTTTGAGTTTTTAATTGTTTTTCAAAATTTGTGTAGTAAAGTTATCCTTATTTTTAACAGCGAAGTGCGTCTTTACAATAATATTGTCATTCTCGGAGTAATAAAAGAAATTTTTTTTCTTTTATTTGAATGAAAAATTGAAAGAACTTGATATAACCTATGAAAATTGAATTTAAAAGAGATAGAATTTGCTCTAATTATGAAAATTGTTGAAAAAGAATTGATTTTTCAATAATGTGGTGATTGGGCATGTTCTTGTCGAATTTTAATGGGACAAAATATCGGCTAATTTACCTTTTATTCATTATGAATTATTTCTGCATAGAGGATTCTTATCTTATCCAGGGGATCTAAAAAAAGAACCATATAAAAAAAATCATCAAATTACAAGACAAGAGTAGAAGAGGATTGACTAAAAGGAAAAAAGGAAATAGAAATGGTATTTTTTAACCTTTCTTTTTCAAAAAACTTTTGAAAATTAATATCTCATTTTTTGATTTGTGGGATTTTCAGGAAAAAAGTTTTTAATCAACTCTTTTTATCCTTTTTTTTTTTTAGTATTTATTCAAATTGAAAGATTTGATTGGTTGTGGATTTGGTATTGTTTTGTTTAAATTTGGTTGAATTAGATCTCTTTTATGAGGATATTGGTCTTGAAGGTGATAGAAAAACATTTTGATAATATGATCTATTGTAAATACTGTTTGATTTGAAAGAAGTTAGACTGAACTGTATTTTTTAATAAACACAAAAAAAAACATTTATTTGCTAAAAAAATATATATGATTTTCAAAAACACAAAAAAAACTTCGACACGGGTTATTTAACAAACTGTATTTAAAATGAACATTTTTTTCAATTTTGAATCTCCATATTCACCAGAACGAAAAAATAAAATTGAAAAAAAAAAAGTTAGACAAAACTACTAGTTCTTTAATCATTTCCTCTTGAATAATAAAGTTTATTTACAATATAGTCAAAATTCCAGAACTTCAAATTCATGAGACTATTGTATTTATTGTTGCTAGTATAACCATCTTTTTTAAAAGTCTCTAGTCAAGAAAAAAAGTGTTTTTTGGGGTAAAAATTCCAAATGGATCTGAAGATGAATTCTACTTAAATTCAACATTAGGATATTTTTTTGAATAGATAATAACGAATAGTTTTGAAAACACTCTACTCTTATAAAAAAACTCATATACGTGAAAAAAATAACCAATGATAAATATCCCCTGTCTGTATAGTGCCGTCAAGTGCCTAGGTTTTCCAGAATTCAAAAGAATAGGGAAAAATCAAAGATTTTGCTCAATTCTTTTAAATTCTGGAAAACCTAAAGGCGGTTTTTTTCAATTTGGAAATGAATTGAAAGTTTTAATATTTTATTTGTATTTTAAAATGAAAAAAAAACCTAACCGATAAGTGAAAAAAATTTTTTTTTCCAATTTAAAAAAAAAAATAATTCTTTAATAGTCAAAATTATCAAATTTACAATGTCACTAAAATATAATGATTTAACCTCTTAACTGTGAAAAAAAAAATATTCAAATTTTTCACTATTAAGGGATTAGCGTCTACCAAGGAGAAGCTTACAACAAAGTATGTTGTTATTGGGTTTAACAACATTAGTGCTCCATTGTTCAAATGTCTCTAAAAAAATCGAAGAGTCAAGTAGTAATATTTGTTGATCTCATCAATTAAAAATGATCTATGTATTAGTAAAAAACTCAACAATTTCAGAATAAAATCTGTATTTCGCCATAAATTTAAAGGTTGAATTATCAATATTCAGACTCCAAAGTCACAAAACATATTTCTTAAATTTGTGGCGAAATGTAGATTAGTTACTAGAAAAATCGTTTTTTTTTAAAAATTAAATAATTTAAGAATAAATTTTTTTGACTAATTATTCATCAAATATTGCAAATATACTGATGCTACAAGTACCTTTATAAAAACTTAACAAAAATAATCAGTCTTTGAGCTTTTATGTTGATGATTATTGAGTTAGTCTTTGAAATTAAAAAATTAAAAAAATAGATACTTTTGAAAGTTCTAAATCTAAATTATGTAATACCAGAATACTGTATTTTGGGTTTCTATTTTTAGATTTGGAAAAGGAATTAAAAAAAATTTTTTCAAAATGAAAATTTTTAAAAAGTGATCATTAGTAAAAAATGTAATAATTTATTGAGCAATAAGATTTATAATAGATTTTTAAGAGTTACAGAAACTATTTGAGCCATAGTGCACTAATACCATTTACACCCAATTACAACATACTTTAATGATTGGTAAATCTGTGGTGACGCTAATCCCTTAAATTAGAAAAAAAATCTTAATAGAACCTTGATAATTGAATTTTCCAACTTTAATTGTAAAATATCTTAAAAAATAATATTTGATCAAAGATCCTTTATTAAACAATAGTGTTTATTATAAGTAAGGTTATAAAAAAGTAAAAAATAGACAAGTGTTTAATTTTTCAAAAAATTTTTTCAGGATCATATATCGTGGATCCTGAATGGTAAATCTAAACAAGAAATATTAAACCCTTGAAAAAAAAAATACTATACTTCAAAACCTCAAATGGAGTCAAATTATTCAAGAGAATTAATCTTATTTAAAAATCAGATCTAATAGTGTTTGAATTCTAAATGGGAAATAATTTTCACTTCCTTTTCCATATTTTTCTTTATAAATTGAGTTCTCAAAGAAATAGATTGTAATTTGTGACTCTCTCTTTATTGGAAAAAGGAAATTGAAAAGCAATGAGGAGAAGGTCCGATTTTTGGACACGACAACACCACACAACATTAATCTTGAATACTAAAACAAAGAGAAAATTTAATCAATTTTTTCGAAGACAAATTTTCTCTTTTTTTTAAAAGAAAATATTCAAATACAAAAATTTGCCTCTTGAAATGAATTAAAATTCCCTTTTCAAACCTAAAATGTTTCTTTTTTCCATAACTTTTTTTTGTTAAAAAAATTTTTTTAATCATTAAAAAGAAATCACTTGAATTGGGAAACTCTTTTTGTAAATTCCATTTTAAACAATATTTCCAATTTAAAAGATGAATTCAAATTAAAAGTTAATGAGTTTCAATTAATTTTTCTAGAAAACCTTATTAACAAGAAGAATTGTAAACAAACTCAACTCAAAGCATCACACAAAAAGTAGATCTGATTTTCAAAGTGAATTCGCAAATATTAACTTTTCAAAGGAAATCTCTTTTTAGGAAATTCATTATTTTTTAAAGAACTTATTTAATTTTGAAGAATTCATCAACAATTAAAAAAAAAAAAAATGTGTGGATGTATCAATACAACAACTAATATTGAAAAGGAGAAAAGTCAAAAAATTGACAGAGAAGCATACTATTTACATAATGAACAAAACAAAATAATCCGATTGCTTATTGTGGGTAATTATATTATTTTCTAAAAAAAATTCATTTTTTACAAACTTGTCCTCTAAAGTAGTCTTTTCAACAAATCTTATTTTAATCCAAAATACAAATTTTGAATTATTAACTTTACAAAAATCAACTTTTTATAGGTGCTGGTGAGTCTGGTAAATCAACATTTGTCAAACAGTGTAAAAATTTATATACAAAAGGATGGTCTAAAAAAGAATTTTCCAGAATGAAATACACTGTTTATACCAACGTTATCGAAGCAATTCAAACACTTATTTACATTAAAAACGATTTAGAACTCGAATACTCAAACTCTGATAACAAAGAACTTGAAGAAGAGATTGGTTCATTACCTTTGACAATCAAAATTACACCCGATTTGGCAACAAAAATCGATTCAATTTGGAAGGATCCATCAATCCAAACTGCTTATAACAAAAGGTGTAAATACACTTTAATTGATTCCTGTCAATAGTAAGTATTTCTCCCTTTTCTTTCTTGTGTAATTTACTATTTCAAAGTTTGTTTAATCTCAACTCTCATTTTTACCTTGAAAAACCAACAACTTATCCAAAAAATAGCTTTTTGAACCAAGTACTTACAGTTGGCTATGAAAACTATAAACCCACAGTTGACGATATACTGAATTTACGTGTGATGACTACTGGTATTTGTGAAACCTATTTCAAATATTCCAACCAAAAATATTGGTAAATATTCCCTCCAAAATTTCAAAAAATCATTTTTTTTTAGCCTATTTAATCCAAAAATTTCAAAATTAAATTATTCACTGATAATTATAGCCTTATTGATGTAGGTGGACAAAGAAATGAACGAAAAAAATGGATCCACTGTTTTGAAGATGTGACTTCTATAGTGTATGTTTCTGCTATGAGTGGATATGATCAAGTTTTAGCAGAGGACAGCCAAACCAATAGAATGACAGAATCGTTAATGCTGTTTTCCGACATCTGTAATTCCAGATGGTTTATGAATAATTCTTTAATTCTGTTTATGAATAAAATGGATTTATTTGATGAAAAAATTAAAACCAAACCTTTAAGTGATTTATTCCCAGACTATGATGGTGGATCAGATGTTGAAGAAGCAAAAGAATTTATCAAAAATCAATTTTTGTCTTTGAACCGCAACTCAAAAAAGGAAATTTATCCACATTTCACAACCGCAATTGACCCTAGCAATATTAAAAATATCTTTAAAGCAGTAAATGACACTTTATTGCAAAAAACCATGGATGGAATTGGGTTTCTATAAATATTTATATTTGAATATTATTATTTCTTTTTTTGTTATTAAATGAACATAATATTTTATTATTCAATTAATTTTTTTAAAACCAAAAAATAAAACTTTATAATTATTCCTTTATAATTATTTTAATTTGGATATTAGGGCCAGAATTACTTATTATTATTTGAATAGTTATAATGTATAGATATAATTTACTTTAATTTTTTTTTTCAAACCTTTCCAACCCTATTGTTAAAAAATACAAGACACAGAAACACATTTTTCTATTATTTATTTTATATAAGTATGATAAACTGTAAATTGGTTTATGAAAGGTTTTCTTAAATAGTATAATTTATAATTGTGGAAAAAAAACTTATTTTCAATTTTTTTTTTTTTTTTTTTGAATGACAAACAACTGCATAAAAAAACTTTGATTCATAGAGAACTTTAATTTCCAAAATTACATAAATCTAAAGTTAATACATTTTAAAAGAATAACCAGATCTTACTATATAGTTTTCTTGATTTATTTTCTTTTGAAATTCAATTTATGGTTTTGTTTTTTTGTCAAATAAAAAAATTCTCTTATTAGTAATAGAAAAAAAAAAAAGACCTGCTATCTTACTAGATTTAAGAAAAAAGAAAAAGAAAATTTTATCAGAGACAATCAATCTCTTTGTACAACCCGTTCCACTTTTTAGGCACAAACTTTCAACTGAATTTAAGGTACAAAAAAAAATTCAAATTAAGGCTTATTTTTTGGATTCTTGTAAAATACTTTGTAAAAAAAAAAAAATCTGGTTTTTTTACTTTAATTTAGGATTGTTTTTGGTCCTTAAATTTCGTTGAAGGTTTGTACCTTAAAAGTTAAACCGACTTTATTACATTTTTTGATGACAGTACGGAAAAAAAATAATAAGAAACCAGAGGAAAAGATTATTCCTCAAGGGATTAGCGTCACCATAAATTCGTATATAATTAAAATAAGTCAAATTTCAAAAATAGGGGCAGATTTTTCATCTGAAAAAACTTGGTTTAATTGTTTTTTTTTTTTTTTTGAATAATAATGTATTTTATTAAAGTTTTTGGAGAAAATAACTAATATAGATTAATAAATAAAAATATAGTGCAATCATTAATTTTTTCACAGACAAAAAAAAAAAAAAAAAATGATAATAAAAAAGTTTGGGACTAATTTTGAAATTTGGCTTATATTGTAATTGTGTGTTAGTTATATTAGTGCTACATTGTCCATATGACTCAAAAAAATCTATTCTCTTTTATTATTGAAAAATAAATTATTATATTTTTTTAATAATGATCACAATAAAAAATTTTCATTTTGGAATTTTTTTTTTAATTAGTTTTCCAAATTAAAAAATAGAGGCATCGAACGAATATCCTTTCCAAGTATTTAATAATTCATATCTAGAACTTCCAAAAGTAATTATTTTTTCCAATTTTTTAATTGAACAGATTAATCCAATAATCATCAAAATAAAAACCGAAAGACTGATTTGTTATGTTTCCTTTCTAAGGAAGGAAATTGTATCTTTAATGTATAACCAAGATTTTAGAAATAATTAGTCAAAAAACTTTATTTGTCAATTAGTTAAATTTATAAAAACCAAAAGTTTTAGCAACTAATCTACAATTCGCCACAAATTCTAATAAAGATATTTTAACTTTAGGGTCTTAATATTGATAATTCATCCTTTAAATTTTTCACGAAATCCTGATTTTCTTCTCTAATTGTTGAATTTTTTTTACTATAAAAAGGATGATTTTTTATGATTGATAGTTTCAATAAATATTACTACTTTACTAATCGATTTTTAGAGACATTTAAACCCTTAAATAGAACTAGTTACACTCAATAAAAAATTACTTTAATCTGAGATTTCTACTTGGTAGACGTTATCCCTTTATTGATTAGGATTGTAATTGTAAATATTTGATCAACTAGCAAATCAAATTGAACCCAAAACAAAAATATGCTATTGATCAGAATTTTGGATTTATTTTATAAAATTAATTGTTTTTTTTTTGTTTGTGTGTTTTTTGAGGATCTTTTGTATTGATCAAATTATTATTTTATCTAATTCAAAATATTTTTTAATTTGCAGAAAATTTATTAAATATTAAATTATAGCTAATTTTCTATACGTACTGAAATTCATGATTTGCGATATATGTATTATTTATCATACCTCTTCATTTCAAATAATTGTACATTTTACTAAAAAAAATTATGATCTAAAATAAAAATCATAATTTAGTCTTATCCATTGTTTAAAAGAATTGACAATTTGAAAGTAATACTTTTCAAAATCTATAAACAAATTTATTTAAACGAAAAATAAAATATATAAAAAAAATTAATTTTTTATATTATTTATCAGATATATTTTGTTACTTTGTTGAGTTAAATCAAATAAATCTGTTTAAAAAGAGTTTAATTTATAAACTAATAATAATAGTTTAAAATACCTGAAAAGTAGATATTTTTTATTGAAAAAAATTCAAAATAATTGTTAAATGAATATATTTGACCAGTTTATTAGATATAATCAATAATAAAACTTTATCTTTTATTAATTTTAAAATAATAAAATAAAATATTTCAAGAAAAAAAAAGTAAAAAAAAATTAAAAAAATTTATAAATGCAGAATTTAATAATAATGAAATTACACTGTGGAATAAAATAAAACCCCATTAGAAAATATAGGATATTATTAACAATGGGGTATTAAATCAATACCAATTGAATCTGAAAAATATCTTTTCTTAGTAATACTTTGTAAAAACTTTTGAGAAAATCCTAATTAGCAATATTTCAATAAAATGTCTCAAAACAATAGATTGAAAATAATTTCAAAATATTATATACAGAAAAGATGAAAATACCAAATAAATGAATTAAATAATAAACCCCATTTCACTCAAAGGTGCCCAACCAAAAATGAAAAATTCACTTTTTATAAGAATCAACCAAAATACGATTGTTTAGAAATAAGGACAATAATAAACTTTGGATTAGAGTTGGTATTCATAAAAGATATACCAGTACAACCCTCAAATTTCAAAAAAAAAAAACAATGTTCAAATAATTTTTTGGTCTATTTATTGGAACTTCTAGTGCAAAAATTTCTCAATTTCTTTATGTAAAAGTAAAATTGTTTACAATACTGTTTTTTAATTTTAAATGTATAAATTTTGAAAAGAATTACAAACCCTCAATTTTCTTAATTTTAATTTGGAGTATCGAACATTTTTTTTTCAAATTTAATTCATAAAAAAAAAAAAAAAAAAAAAAAAAAAAAAAAAAAAAAAAAAATCAAACAAAAAACAAAAACAAAAAAAAAAATTTTACAAAATGAGGAATAATTATCAAATTTAAAAATTAAAAATTTTATTTTGAGAAGAAAAATGTATTAAACTTATAGAACATATTCTGTTTCTTGAATAAAACTGGGGGCCATTGACTGAAAAAGAGTATAGATCCCAAAAAAAAAAAAAATTAAAAAATAATAAAATAAATTTTTCTCAATTACTTTTTATATTGTTTCTTTTTTAGAATTATTTTCTTTAGAATTTTAATTGTTAATAAATGTTAAATAAAAGTTTTTATTGTAAAAATTTTGGAAAAGTCTAGAACTGAAGAGTAACAAGATATTTGGTAAATATCATAATTTAGAGTTGAAATAGGTGTTATGGCACTATTATCGCCTTAAATACATATATCTAAAACCCATTTCCTCAATATTTTATTATTTTAGATGAATAGCTTATTTATCTTTTCGATCAATCTTCAAATAATGTAAAAAATATTTGATCTCCAAAATTTGTACAAAAAAAAAGTAATATTTAAGATTAATGCTAATATATTATTCTGTTTACGGAAAAATATATACTCTAATTTCCGATTTTACTTTTAAAAGAAAAAAAAAAAAAAAAAATCAAAAAAATAAAATAAAAAATTATTATTTGCAGTAATATTTTTTTAAAAAAATAATATATAAGAAAAAAATTAATTCAAAGTTGTTTTCTAATTTTTGTATATAATTAATCTTATTATATTTCAAATCTATATATCTATCAATCTATTTATAAATAGAACATATAAATCAATTATTTCAAAAAAAAAAAAAAAAAAACCCGATTATTAAATTTGAGCGGAATTATAGTAAAATAAAAGATAAGCTTTATTTGATTGTATGTCATCAATATTCGTAAATTTAGTTATTTCTGTGTCATTAAATTGATACCAAAAAGTGTCCATTGAATTTTTAATAAGCGAGGTATAATGCCCACCTATACATGAACCCTCGTGTTCTGATACAGCATAGCATTGGTAAATTGGTGGTACCTTGGAATTTTGATTAAATTTTGAATTTAAATAACTAGACAGATTCAAAATTAAGGGGAATTTAACCTTTTGAGAAATTTTAGTATTTAGGTTCGAAGAATAATTCATTCTTTTTAAGTGTACTATTAAAATTTTTGGAAGTATACACAACCTTGTATATTTTTCAGAGTTAACTAATTCGTTGCATTGGCCACAAAACCAACGATTATCACCTTGCAATTTTTCTGGTTTTAAATACAAATCAAAACAATTTGATAGATCTATTGATACATTTTGTGGATTAAATTGAAAATTCGAAAAATTTTTAAATTTTGAACTTAAGATTTGATCAATATTATTGGTAAATTTTGGGTTCCATTTCAAATCAAATTGTGTATTTTTTGTGATGTTTATTTTATCTTGGTAAATAGTTTCCATGATCTGTATACGAGTTTCATTGTAATTGCTTCTCTTTTTAGAAGAATCATTTATCTTTTTTATTTTAAATAAAACACCAAATCTTTTATTATTTTTTGGAATGTAAAATTTTGTTCTTGATTGGATTTTTTCGGTAATATGAAATAATTTTGTTTTATCATTTGGATGGAAATGATATTTTTCATATAATTCAGTTTTTTCATCGACTTCTTCCAAATTAGAAAGATTAGAATTATTTCCTAAATTTTGATTATTATAGATTTCTTTATTTTTTCTTTCTTTTTTCTTTTTTTTTTTTTTTTTTTTTTTTTTTTTCCTTTTTCTTCTTCCTTCCCCTCTCTTTTTTCTTTTTTCTTTTCTTTTTACTTTCTTTCTTCCCCTTACCCCCCACCCCATTCTCCTTCTTTTTCTTTTCCAATTTGTTTAACCTTCTTTTCTTTTTCTTTTTTTGAATTTCTTTTGATTTTTTTTCGAACTTTCTTTTTCTTTTATTTTCAATTACTTCTTCTTTATACCCAACAAAATCATCAGAATCATCTAATTCTTCAAAACTCTCATCATCAGAAGAAAGATTATTAAAATTATCATCAATATAATCGGAATCTGAATCTGTATCAGGATACAAATTATATTTATTATTAAATTGATCCAGATTTATTTTTGTATTTATATAATTAACATTCACATTATTCTTTTTTTTATCATTATCATTATCTTGAACATTTTGATTATCATCAATATTAATTTTCTTTTTATTATCACTATTTATTACAAAATTATTTATATCATCTTTATCATTTAAATTATCTTTTTCTTTGGTCTCATCCTGATCATTGAAATTATCAATATTAATTTTCTCTGTCTTAAAGTCTTTATCTATATCCATGTTCATATCATTACGATTATCCTTTTCCATATTTATCTCTGTACTAATATCTTTAACCTTATCATTTTCCTTTTTATTATCACCTTTATTATTTTGATTTTGATTATCATCAATATTAATTTTCTTTTTATTATCACTATTTATAACAAAATTATTATCATCATCGCTATTTTTATTTTGGTTTTCATTATCATTTATTGTATCAATATTTGTAATTGGACTATTTGTATTATCCTTATTATTATTATCATTATTATCATCCTCCTCATCATCATTATTCTTATGAAAACTTATATTTGTGATCATTTTTTCATCTTTATCATTTCCCTTTTTTTGATCATTTTCCTTATTTTTTTTATTGTGATTATCATCGATATTATTCTTATTGTCAATAAGAGTGGTACTATTATTCTTATTTGTATTTTTATCAAACTGATTAATAATGTTATGGAAAAGTGTATTGAAATTACTTTGATCCTTTTTGCTCTCCTTCTCACTATGATCAACATTTTGCTTAATTATTGAAGACATTTTATGTAATTTAGAAGCAATTAGTGAATATAATGCATGAACTGGTATTAACCCTCCCGGCAATGAAATAATTAATGGATAATGGAAATTAGATTCAGCAATTCTATTTTGATTATTTATTGCAAAATCAATTTTTGAATGAATTATTGGAATATTCACATAATTTTCTCGATTGATAATTTCATAAACTAAAAGAATGTCAGTTTTATTAATATTTTCAACATCTTCGGTCTGTTTAATTATTTGGGAAATTCTAGATTGATAAATTTTTACTAACATTAAATTATTTTTTGATAAATTTGTTTGATTTGAAATTGCATCCATTATTCCTTCAAATCCAAATTTTTTTTCACTATTAATCCAATAAAGTTTTGGTTCAGTATTTGAATTATATCGAATTAAATGAATATGAAAATTATACGTCCTCGGCTTTGGAAAAGGAACCGACAAATATAAAAAAGGTTCATAAGTTAAAGATTCGTTTTTACATTTCTGACATTTTATTGATGATTCCAAAAGCCCATAAAAATTTTTTGATATTATTGATTTATTATTTTTTTGAAAGCTTTCCCAATATTCCTTTTGTTTATTGAGTTTTTTTTGAATAACATCATGATCACCTGTATTATTTTTTTTCTGATCATGACTCTTTTTTTCATCATCATTATTATTTTTTTCATCATCATTGTTCTTTTTTTCATCACTATTATTATTTTTTTCATCATCATTATTCTTTTTTTCGTCGTCATCTTCATCATCATTATTATTGCTATCATCAACATCAATATCATTTTTTTTATCGATATGAGTAATAAGTTTGTTTGTCTTTACATCATCATCATTTTTAGGGTTATTTTCATTTTCACTATTGGTTTCATTTGTCGTTTTTTTGTTTTGATTAAGTTCTTGGTGGAGTGCATCTAAAAGAAATGATAATAATTCTTGAGAATCGTGCTGATAATAACCTTCAAATTGCTTTGCAATTTTTTCAATTTCAAATTTTAATTCTCTTGGTGAAGTGTGTGCTACTTGCCCCGACCATACCTTTGATTATATTTCATTATAAATTAATGGTATGAGAATTTATTTAACATTTTTTTTTTTTATTTTATTGAGAAACAAAAATTTTTGTTTTGATAGATTAAAAAAAATTAAAAATATTTTTTTAGATATTAGAACCAATTCATACCGTTTTCATTAGCTTTGCATATTTTAATGTAATATTCCCGACATTTTTATTATTTCCCAAATCATTTAAATGTGTTTCCTTTAAAAAATAATCAACTAGAGGCTTTGTATGGAATAAACATTGGAGTGCAGAATTTATATAACAAGTATTTCCTAAATTTACAAGGCCAGTCAAACCCTTTTTATTTAATCTATTATTTAGTTGTGAATTATTTAATAAAATTAATTGTAAATCATCTTCATCTTTTATTTCGGGTTTTATTTTGGTGTTCTCTTCATACAATGCATCATAATCAACATTTCCAATATTCCTATTAAAGTTTATATTAAAAAATATATATTTATTTTTTAGGAAGGGAATTAGAAAAGAAAAAAATTAAATACTTTGAGTTGGGCAAAGATCATCATCAAATTCATTACATTGGTACAATATTATCAACACAAAACAAATATACACTTTAAAACTAATTGAATGATTTGTATCAAAATTTATACACTTTCAAAATTTTCTTTAATATTGGTGTTTTTTAATTTTAATTCAAAGTGCTTTTCAAAAAAGCGAATCCAAAAAGTTTTTGAAAGTACCTCCAAAAAGATTGAAAATAAGAAATAAACCCCATTCCAAAAACTGGGACATACTCCAAAATCAAAAATAGGCAAAATAACACTCAATTTATTATATTTTTCCAAACCTAATATAAAACCACATTTAAGTGACAGAGTATTAATATTTTTATAAGTAATCCTTTTCATCCAAATAAAAGAAAAAAATATAAAATGAAAAAAATTGGTTTTTCCAAAATAATGAAACGAGCGGAACAAAAAAATGCATTGGTTAATTTGTTGAAATTTAACCAACCATTGATGATCGATCAAACGATAAGATAGCATCGACAAATTGTATGTTATTTTTCAATTTAACAAACTCAACACTAACCTTCTATCAAACATCGAAAAAAATTTCCAGATCTAACGAAACAGATTACGTAACTGGAAAAAATGGAAATGAAAACAAAACAAAAAAAAAAAAAAAATGAAATAATAGTTTGTAAAATCAAAATTATTCCCAAATTGAATGTAAAGTGTAGTATTGTTTATTCTTTCAACTTTTGAACTGTGTCCAAAATTTTGGAATTTAGTTTAGAACAATATATTATATACATTTTAAAACTTTTTATTTTTACCACTTTGATATGACAAATTTAGTAAAAAAACTTAAAATATTAAGAAATCACTTTTTGCATATGTGTTACCGATCTAAATTTATATATTTAATTTAAGAACATAAAAAGAATAAATTTTCATTATTTTTTTGTGAATTAAAAAATGAGTTTAACCATTTTAAAAATCAAATTAAATGAAAATTTTTGAAAAAATAATATTATTTTATATATAATCAGATATCAAATTATCTTTGTTTGTTGATTTTTATCAATTTTATTGTTTATTCAGAAAAAAAACTATCCATTTTCCAAACAAAAAAGAAAACTATGGTTAAATTTTAAAAAGATATTATACTATTTTTCAAAAATTTTGACCCACTTTAGAATTTTATTCTAAGTGGTTTTGTTAGAGTTTTATTTGGATATTCTTCTCAAAAAAAATTTATCAATTTTTATGTTTAAATTCGTTTTTATAATTGATTCAAATTTTTGTTTTTTTTTAAATTTTGGCTTTACCTTTTATCTTATTTTGGATTTGGTTTTTTCTTTTTCTTTTTTGAAAAAAATTTATCTTTTTCTTTTTTTTTTACTGTTTTTCTTTGTTTTTTATGTTTTTCATTTACTTTTTTTTTTAAAAAGGCAAGTTGGAAAAAAAAAAAAGATCTTTGAAAATTCCAATAAACCTTAAGAAAAATTGAGACTTTTTAATGTCTTTTAAAGTGTATTTATCATCAAAAAAATCTTCTTGCTAAACCTTTTTTCAGTGAAAGTTTAGTAATAAAATATTCAATAAATGCTCATTTCAAAAATTGTGTTTTGATTTTTTTTTTAAGTTTTTGATTTTATTATTTTTAAAATATCAGATATACATGTGTTTGTAATAATTTAAAAGCGAATTGTCAATAAGATTTAATTATTAGTTGTTCTTGAATACTTTTTTTTTTTTTTTTTTCAATTTATTATTTCAGGTGAGTCATAATTTTTGAAATATAGTTTAGTTTTTGATTTGATAACCTAATGATGTTTAAATCATAATTAAAAAATGCAATTACATTATAGAAAGTGTCTGTTTTTTTTTTAAAAAATCTCAAATTTAAAGAAATATATTTAAATTCTAGAAAACTACCATTAGGATTTCTAGAATTTAAAAGTATTGAGTAACCCCTATATTTTTACTTTATTCATTTAAATTGAAAAAAAAGTACTGTTATATTTTGGCCAGTGTCGTAGAGTGCCGTAGAGTACCTAGGTTTTCCAAAATTCAAAAGAATAGAGTAAAATCAAAGATTTAAATCAATTCTTTTAAAATAAAAAAAATCGAAAGACGTTTTTTTTTTATTCTTGTTTTTGATTTGATTAGTGAAGTGTTCGAGGTTTTTTTGAGGTTTTCTATTTTATTTGTGAAGTGTTCTAGGCTTTTTTGAGGTTTTCTATTTTGTTTGGAAAATCTATTTATTTGTGAAGTGTTCTAGGTTTTTTTGAGGTTTTTTATTTTATTTGTTAAGTGTTCTAGGTTTTTTTGACTTTTTGAAATAAACCGAAAATTTCTTAAAATTTTCGGTTTATTTCAAAAAAGTAAAAAAAGTCTAACGAAAATCTATCGATTTTATAATCAACAAAAAATTCAAAACATAACAAATTTTTTTTTTTTTTTAATGTAAAAGAATTGAATAAAATATTTGATTTTACTTTCTTCTTTTATTTCATAAAAAACTAGGACACACTTTATTTTTTTTTGTTTATCAAGAGTATTAATTTTATGAATAATCATAAAAATTGAGAAAAATGAATCCAGTGATTTTTTTTATCCCTTTAAAATAAAAAAATCGATTATTTTATACTCTTCATAAAATATTTAAAAAAAAAATTCTACATTTGTTAAATAAATATTATCTTTTTGAAATTTTTCTTTGTTTATGTACTATTTAAAATAACATTATCTAGTTTTATGAATTAATAATTCAATTAAAGAAAAGAATTAAATATACAACTCAAAAATAAGATTATCTGATCATGAAACTATTTTTAGCATCACTTAGTGATATAAACAATCTATGAGGATTGATAAACAAACAAACAAAAAAAAAAATTATAAATATTAATAGTTTTTTAAAAAAATAAAAAAAATAAAAAAAAATAAAAATTATTATCAAACTTTTCGTATTCTTCAAAAGGATCTGAACTTTCAGAGTCAGAAAAATCACCCTCTTTTAATTGATCTAATTCATGATTACTGAAATCTGGTGTTTTCATTTCATTTCTTAAATTATTTTCTTCATTATAATTTAATATAATTTTATCATTATTTGAGATATAAAGATCTTGTAATATTTTTTTATCCTCATCCAATTTCTTATAACGGTTATTTGTCTCACAATAATACAGAGTCACTATTTAGTGAATATTTATATTTTGAAAAGAAATACATACAGATAAAAATATACATATTTATTCAAAGTTTTATTATTTTTATTTTTTTGTTTACATTTTAAATTACAACGGAACAAAATGTTAATACATTTTTGAGATTGAATTGACATGGTGAATAAAGTATTCAAGATCCCAAAGTCTTTCTTTTTTCTTTTCTTTTTCCTTTCCTTTTTCTTTTTCATTTTTTTTTTTAGGCTTTATTCTCTTCTTTTCCAATTTTCTACCAAAATTGTTCTGGTGGAACACACAGTTCAACGAAATTTTGGTTTTTTAAGGATGTGAATTAAATCTGAAGCAAAACCTCAAAGAAAACAATTAAGAATAAAGTGAATTGAAATTTAAAGACATACCAAATTGTTCTTGAACTTGAAACTCTTGACAAATATAATTTTTCATACTTTGCAAGTTTTCAAATTGGCTGAACTGAAGCATTTTTTTTTTCTCACCAAAAACAATCATAATTTCTAACGGATCGAGATCAATATATAAGGATTTGTTGAGGACATTATAAGTGATTCTTCTTTTGATTGCTTGTGATTTACCGAATCTTTAAAATTTCATTTGAAAAGAATTATAAACAAAATTAAAAACAAGCAAAAAAAAAAAAAAAAAAAAAAGAATAAAGAGGTTTGTTTTCAAGAAAAAACATAAAAAAAAGAAAGAAGAAGAAAAATTAATAAGAATTTACTGTTGAATGAATAATTCCCACAACTTTGATGAAACAATCACAAAATCGTGATCTTGTATAATACCTTTTTGAAGTTGGTCTCCAAATGCAAAAAGATTTCCTGTTGGTATTTTGCCTGGTAATTGTCCATTGGCTTCCAGAAATAATGTTAAAGATTCGAACCATCCAATTGGTATAAGATAACAAATTGAGCCTTCTTCCTTTGGTGGATTTGAAATTAATTTCTTGGCTTGTTCACAAAATTCATTTAATGTAAGATTGGTTTTGTTCATTTTGAATTTGTTTCTTGTTTGTGAAAAAAACCAATGAAAAAAAATGAAACAACCAAAGTTTAAAAATTACAGTTTTTTGTTCTGTAACTATGATTAAATTCCTTTATTTCAGGTGGTTGTAAAAAGAAATTATGGTTTAAAAGAAAAGAGGGTTAATATATTCTCTGTAAAAAAAGAAATCAAAAGATCTGAAATTTATGCTGATTTTCTGTATTGAAAGAGAGGGGTTTTCAATAAATACATAATTATTACTAATTATTTTAAGAACAGTTTGAAGTTTTTTTTGTAAAACAATCGTTTATTGTTGGGATATTGGATAACCTGCCTCTAAATCAAGTCTATAAGAAAATTTTTTTATTAAGAAGAGTAGGTAGGATGAAATCAACAAACAAATTCCCGAGATCAAGTTTTAGTATTTTAATTCTTGTTCCTTAAAAATCCTCAATTGTTGTTGTTGAATAAAAATAAATTTGGAGTAAAAACCGAATCTTTAAGTTTACTTTTGAAAACATTGTAGAGAAAATTGAATCCTTTCGAAAAGCAACCAGAAATCAAAACTTTTACTTAAATTGTAACCAACTTGTAAAAATTTATCTTGACTGTTAGAAACGAACGTACTTTTTATTCTCTACTACATTGGTTCTTAAGATTGATTCTCAAATCATTATCTAGTTTTTTTCCTTGTTTTTCATTTTTTTTCATTTTTGTTTTACTTTTTTTTTATTGTTACATGTCAAGAACAGAAGCCTATGCATTAGATCGTGTTGGAGTAAGTTTTAAATTTTGTTAGTCTTTCATTTTATGTTGTTCTCTTTTCAGTGTTGATTTTTTTTTTTTTTTTTTTTTTGTTTTTTGCTCTGAACCCAACAGGAAACGAATGAAGATGAAAGCTTTGATAGTGGCCCACTCTCAATGTTGACAGAATGTGTCAGAAATCGAATCCAAGTACTTGTAAGTTGTCGAAACAACCGAAAGCTTTTGGGTTATTTAAAAGCATTTGATCGACACTTTAATTTACTAATGGAAGAAGTAACAGAGCTTTGGACAGAAAGACCAAAGAAAAAAAAAAAAAAAAAAAAAAAAATAAAACAAAACAACAGCAACCACAAAACAAAGATCGTTTCCTCAAGAAATTGTTTATTCGTGGAGACTCTGTTATCATCATTTTAAAAAACCCAAAATAATTATTCAAATTATCAACCCCCAACCTTCAATCCAAATCCAAAAATAATTGGACAAAGTTATTATAACAATTCACATATTTCGAATTTTACTTGTCTTATCAATAAGACACAAAAATTAATGACTAATTACAAAACAATAAATGATTTACATTTTTTTTATTTTCTGCATTCTGCTTTTTCGAAACAAATAAGATTTTTGGGCAAACTATCATCAATATATTAACCATTTGTACGATTAGTTTTGATCTTAACCTTTCAATTCCGTTATTTTTTGGTTTTTATAAGCCCAACAAAAATCTCTTTGTAATTGGAACACTCCTGGTATTTGAATTATAAAAGAGAAACGATTTTCAATTCATTTTCTTTTTCCAATTTTTCTTTTACTAATAGAACTTAAAAAAGAAATTGATTATATTTGTGATCTCGGTTTATTTGTTTGGTACTTTTTCCTGGTTTTTTTTGGGTGATCTAAGGATCCATTGAAAGTCAAATATTTCAGAATTGAAAAATTATAATCATCTTATAATTTTATCCCATTTAAATTTCAAATACCAGTAAAAGATGGATTTTGGTGGAAGAAGATGAAAAAATTTCAAAATTAATGATTTTATTTTACTGATTTGTAAAATAGAAATATTTCTAATTGAAAGATCTAATCCAGCCAAATATTTTTAATTCACCTTTTTTTTAGATCTTTCTAAACAACAATTCAGTGGAAAAAATTTTTATTCGGGATAAGTTCAAACACATTAGAGGTTTTGATGATCTCTATACTTGATTCACGATAAAGTTACAAAAGTCGCGATAATTATTATCAAATCCCAATATTTTTGAAAATCGTGATATTAAATATTACTGTTGAGAGAAAAATGTTGGACACAGAAAAATGTTGGACACCTTTTTTAATTGGGAACATTAGTAAAATTGAAAATCAAATCCTATTTATAACTTGGTGACTTTTATAGAAATCCAGGTTTAAAGGTGTTACAAGTTCTTTAATCTGTGGTTTGTGTAGAATACTCATTTGAATGGTTGATAACTAAATTAGATCATGCTATTTTAACAAAAAACCAAGTTCTAGTAAAGTTTGCTATTAATTCTAAAAATGGTAATTTTTAAACTTGCTTTAGATTATAATAGATAAGATTTTGAAAAAGTAGAATTACATTAGTCGTTATTCTAATAAGTAGATTATTGTAATTTTCTTTAGTTATTTCACAAACGACCGAATTTAAAAATCATTTTCAGTAATGTTCCCAATTAAAAATGCTGTCCAACCATTTTTCTGTGTCCAACATTTTTCTCTCAACAGTTATCGCGATAATATGACAAATGACGATATTCTATAAAATCACGATAATTATAAAAAATCGTGATAAATGCTAAAATATCATGCTATTAAAAAGTAATCGAGATATAAAAATTGATGAGTTTTGGGCTAATTCTAAAATATTTAAACAAAAAATAGATTTTTTTTGATCAATAAACAGATTCGGTGATAAAAATTTTTATTTGAAAAAAAAAAAAAAAAGATACTTGATTCAATCAAGGATCAGATCAAAGAATTTTATGGTATTTTTCTTTGATTTGGTCGACAAACCAATCAATCCTTTTTGATCAACAACAATAAGAATTAAAATTAAATAAATATTTTATCTGTTAAAAGTGGTGTTTTAAATTATTGTTGTGAATAAAAAAGCTTCTAATACAACCAACCCTTCAACGGTTCTTTAAATACTGTGTTGTACGGTGAAAACATTAACAATATTCTATGAAATCTGAAAGGGGAGTTGGACAACTTTTCAAATGCTTTCACAACAACCTAGCCATATTATGACAAATTATTAAGATTCTTTTGTACAATTTTTATCTTATTCTTTTTCTTTGAGTATTTTTGTATTAGAAGAAAATACAATTAGAGTTTAAGAGTTTTTTGTTTGATCTAAAACCAATAAGAAATCCAATTACTCTTTATTCTTTTTGGTTATTTCACTTGCAAAGTTAACAACCCCATTTAAAAAAACATATTTATTTTATATTCAAGTTGATTGTTGAAATAGATTATTATTAGGATGATCATAAAATTTGTTTGAGATTTGATATTTTATTAAAAAAAAAATGAAAATAAAAAATTTTTTTTCCACAAGAACAAAATCATTCACTTTATGAAAGTTTTCTGTCTTTCAAAACTTTCAAACACTCAAAGACAATTCACAACACTTGAAAACACTTTTTAACATTATTAAAGTGGAAAAGTGTTGTAAAGGTCTCAAGCTTTGGTAAAAGTCACAAGATTTTTTTGTAAAAGAGATTTCAAAAAAATAATTTTTTCACTATAATTATTTTATCTAAATAATTTGGAATAAAACCATTTTATGGTTTTTCATGATAATGCTAGAATTATCCAGTATTTTTTTAATCTCATTACGATTTTATTGTTAATATTATTATAATATATTTTATCATCAAGACCTCTATTTTTTGGTATTTGTAGTAGAAAGTAAAAAAAAATAATTATCTTTGTTTATTTTTTTTTTTTGGATACTTCTGTATGTAATGATATGCCCCTAATTTTAACAAATAATAATTATTTTTTTTTTAAATTTCTTCAATTCATTGTTTTCCTTGACACCATCAAACAAAAATTCTCTTCATTGAATTATCTTTGATCAAATTTGAAAATTTCTTTTTAAAAATTATATTATTTATTATTTCCAACTAATCTTTATGTAAATTATCTCTTTTTATCTCCTCTTTGAAGTATTATTTGTTTATCTTTTTTTCGATCTGAAAAGCTGGATAATATATTTTTTTCTCATTTTCTTTTATTTTTTTATTTGTAGTTCGATAATAAATAATTATTTTTTCAAAAATAAAATGAAAATTTTCAATTATTTCTAAGCCAATTAATTCAATTGGAAAATATAATATTTATAAAGTCAGTTCTATTGTTAATGAACAAACTTTCATTGAAAGTTATGAGATAAAAAAATCTCAAATGAAGGCACAAAATTTGGAATTTTCTTTTCTACAAATTATTTCACTAGAATCTGAATTTTTGTACCTTAATTTGAAATTTTTTCTGTTCTAAAAATTCCCTTCAAATTTTTTGTCTTAAAAGTGGAAATGAATTTATTTAATTTATTTACATTGTATATAAGTGTGGTAAAATCAAAAAATTGAGCCCCCTGTTCATCAGAACATTAAAACTTTAGTTTATGGTTTATATTTTTTAGTTCTGCTTGAAAAGTCCAAGTACCGAGTCTGAAAACAATGCGAATATAACATTTTTTTTTCTTTCAAGTTCAATTTCTATAGGTAATTAGTAAATAAATACTAATCAATGAATGTAATTGAATAAAGTTACTATAAATTTATATTATTCTTAATCAGAATTCCATCAATATTGTGCATTTGAAAAAAAAAAAATTATAGTAAATAGATAACCCACTTAATGAGAACTCGTTTGTTTGTAGGATGATTTCAAAACAACTCAGAATAATATAATAAAGAGAAATATATTAATTTTTCAAGATTATATCTTAACTAAAAAAACATGGATTGTTGGCACCTTTTTTTATTTATTTCGTTTTTTTTTTTGGTTGTCTCATCCTTAAATTATGGTTTTTCAGAAAATGAACTTTTATGAAGATTGTTATTCCTCTTTATCTAAATTATATTATTTTATGATATTTCAAACATCCCATGAAAATTAGGATTCAATATAAATAGGTTCTCAATTTTTCATGATCAAATTCCAATTTTGAGGTTTTTATAAATTTTTTCAAATAAATCGAGATTTTGAGGTTTGTATTTTTAAAAAATTAATTTAGCCAAATATTGTGATAACTCAAGAAATTTTAATTTATAAGTTAAGGGTTTCAACATAACTAAAGTCTTATCTAATATATTGTGCAGTTAATAAAAATTAAATTTACAAATGTAATACTGTTCGAAACATAATACGACGAGGAAATTATATCTAAAAAAACAATAAAAATGCTTAATTATATAGCTAAAATTATTATTTTTAATTTAGTGAAACCATTGGGTTTTTTTCACGAATTACCAGTAAACTAATTTAAAAATAGTAATAAAAATTAAAAGTCGTTATTGAAAAAAGAAACATTGGTAAAACAGAAAACCAAATTTCAATATTTTTTTTCAACAAAAAATCATCAACCTCATCAATTGATTTTGAGATAAGTTTGAAAATTCATCTTGATATCGATAAAATTGAAAATTACAAGTATTCATAAAAATATAACAAAATTTCATAGTTTCAATATTTGTATTAAATAGTAATTTTTTTCCTTAAAACCTCAAAAGCAAAGAAACAGAAGAATTTTTTTGATTATAAGATTATTTAATTATAAGAAATGTGTTTTGAACAAAATATAATACAATTGTTCTATATCACACTACAAATAAAATCTATTTTTCGAAAATTTAATTTGAAAAAAATACTCAAGTAATATTTCTATAAATAAAATGAGGTTTATAGTTTTCATTATTTCAGGTTGAAGAATTAAAATAAAACCCAAATATGATTAAAAAAACAATGTAATAATTTAAATCTATTGATATAATCTCATATAACAAAATATATATTTTAAAAAGAAAACCCAAAATTGAAAAAAGGAGTAAATTTTATTATTTTTTTATTTTTTTTTATTTATTTCTTCCTTTTCTTTTCTAATCTTTGTTTAAATGGAAAAAGAATTTAACCAAGCTATTAAAACCTTAAAGGAATCAAAAGACGAAACAAAAGTTGAAAAGGCACTTTCATTGCTTCAAACCCAATTAAAATCTGGGAAAACCAAATTCACAGATTTAATAAAAAAGATCACGATCCCTGAATTATTGGTGTGCTCATTAAATTTCTCAAAGCAGGAGCCATTAGCTAATGGGATTTTATTTGTCGAATTCCTTTTTAGTCGACTCAATGATTCATCAAAAATATTATTATCCAAGCCGCTTCGTGAGTTCATAATTAATGGCCTGTCAAACAGAGTTGAAATGGTTCAAAAACTGACATTAAATTTGTTGAGATCTTATTGTGTTCGTGATAACCTCATAAAAGAAATGTCAGAAGATGACAAGTTCAGTGAATTAATATTTCAGCCTCTTATAAAAGGATCTTCATCCCTTTCCCAAGCATCGTTTCAGCTTCTTGTAAAATTAATTACAACAAACCTGAAAGGGTTATTGTTAGTGTATGGGAAGGGTACAAGGCTACGAGAATTGTATACCAAGGGGCTACAAACCGAAGATAAGGTAATACTTTTAAGGTTGGTTGAACTTTCTTTAAGAGCATTATTTGATCCGAGAGATACTTTCTCGTTTTCTCGTTTAAAAAAACAAAAAAAACAAATAAATACTGAAAAAAAAGAAAAAGAAAAAGAAAAAGAAAATGAAAAGGAAAAAGAAAATGAGAAGGAAAATGAAAAAGAAAATGAAAAAGAAAATGAAAAAGAAAATGAAAAAATTGAAATTGAAATTGAAAAAGAGAAAGAAGAGGAAAAGGAAAAAGAAATTGAAAATTACCAAAGTGAAAGAATTATTGAATTAATTTTATCAACGGGTATCTCTGACATTGTTGTTTATGAAATGAAAGGCGAGTCTGGTGACATCTTATCACAAATGAGTATTTTGGAAACCTTAACAAACTTTTCAAAGGATATGTCAAAATCAAAAGCAGAATTTGTCAAAACAATTGTAAGCATTGCTTCAAATTTGCTGTCAAGCGAGGAAACATTCCCAATGTTGCTAGGCTATTTGATGAGATTTTTTTCAGAATTTTTACGATACGATGGCCCAAACCGAGAAATGGTTGATTTTAATAAATTGCTGCCTCGTATCGAAACCCTTTTGATTGAAGAGTCATCAGAGGATCAAGAACTTTTACAGGCCATTGTAATACTAGTCACCGGGATCGCTTCTACACACGAAGGGTTAGAATTGCTATGTAAGACCAAAAAAAGTATCTTAATTTTCATACGGAATCTTTTTACATCAACAGAAAACCCTATAAAGCTTTGTAGCATACACAACATATCGTCGATTATCGAAAATATCCACACAGAAAATTCCGATGACTTTAACATGTTTTATAAAGTTCTTATGCTTAAAAGCTCCAAAATCGAGGATTCAGATCCTTTGGGCATTATAACAATAAATTTAAAATCACCCTTTTTAGATATCAGATTAGCTTCATACCATTTTATTCGCGCGTTATGTAATCACGAAAAGGGGTTATCGCATCTTATTAATTTCCCAGAAGTGTTTGATATTATTCTCGACAAGTCGACAGACTCAGATAAGGCTGGTTTGGAATGCAAATATGGAATATTACAAATCTTTTCTAGAAGCAAAATCGTCAAAAACCTCGTTTCACAAGAAGATTGGAAACAACTTATTTTAGAAATAAAGGCTGGACCATTTGGTAGTTCTTTTACTCATTCTAAAGTTATTGTATCTGAAAAATTTTAAGAAAATAGATCCTCTTTTTTATTGTTTTTTTTTTTTTTTTTTTTCTTTTTCTTTTTGTCTGTTATTTATTTATTAATTTTTTTTTTTTTCATTTTTTTTTTTATATTTATCCATTTTTAATTTTTAATTTTTATCTTTTTCTTTTATAAAATATACATAAACAATTATAAACTCAATTTTTTTTTTTGTTAATTTTCAGATTTAATAAATTAATTTCCGAAAAAATAACAGTTTAAGGTGGTAGCCATTTACAGTGTGTTTGCACCATACTCAAGAAGTGGATTGATACTAAAAAGCGATATTTTGAAATTGATCTTCTTTTGATGGAAAAAATACAAATAACAAAAAAAAAAAATTTCAATATCATCTCTTTGGTAAAAAATTCAATTCAAAAAAAAAAATTAACTTTGAAAAGTTTCAAGAGATTTCTCAATTTCAATAAAATTTATAAAAAAATAATCCGTTTTTATTTTATTCATTGATGGAAGAAGTGTAAATTACACTCTAGATGCCCGTTTACTTAAATTTCCTCAAAGGTAATTTAAGTATAAAAACCATAGATTCCAAGATTGTTCAAGGGAAAGACACACCCAAATTTTTTTATGTTTAAAAAGCAAAAGCAAAAAATTGAAAAGAAAAAAGCTAAAAAACGAAAAAAGAAAAAAAAAAAAAAAAGAAATTTAAAAAGGGTTTATAAGGAAGCAATTGGTATATAATCAAAAAAAAAAAAAAAAAAAAACAATTCAATCTTTAATCAAAGAAAACTAAAATCACAGCCACGATACTTATGGTTGATTTAGTTTAGTTTGATAATTGATAATGAATGTTTTTTTGGGGAATAGTTGTTAAATTTGTTGTAATTTCTTTTTTTTTTTTTTGATCTTATTTGCTTTAAACCTTTGGTCATTTTTGGACTTTGCTTTTTTGTTTTTTTTTTTAAATTTACTCATACTTTTGTGTTTCAGTATCATAGTATTAGTAAGCTACCACTTGATCTATTTACTTTGTAACTCTTCTTCTCAAATTAAAGAAGATTCATCCAATAGAAAAATGGAAAAAAATCAAAAAAATCCTTTTTAATTATACATGGTCAAAGGGTTAGATATCTTCTATTTAAGAAAAATTGTTTTCTAAAAGTAAACTCCATTTCACTCAAAGGGGCCCAGCCAAAAATGAAAAAATCACTTTATTTTTAAGAATCAACCAAACTTAGATTATTTAGAAATACGAGAAATACTAAACTTCATGTAAGAGTCCATAATTATAAAAGAAGCCCCTGAACAAACCATAAATTTCAAAAAAAAAAATGATTAAAAAAATTTGTTTGGGATCCATTCATTGGAACGTCTCGTGCAAAATTCTCAATTTCTTTAAGAAATTAAAATCGTTGATAATAAGATTTTTTACTTGTAAATGTATGAATTTTAAAAGAACATACAAAGCTTAACTTTTCTTAATGTTTATTTCGTTTTTCAAACATTTTTTTTTTCAAAGTAAATTTTTAAAAAAAAAAAAAAAAAAAAAAAAAAAAAAAAACAAAAAAAACAAAATTTTACAAAATGAGAAAAAATGATTTCGATCTAAAAATTGAAAATTTTAGTTTGATAAGAGTAATGAATTAAACTCATAGAATGTCTTCCATTTATTCAATAAAACTGGGCCCCTTTGACTGAAAAAGAGTTTAGATATTCAATTTCATTCGATTTAATCCAAATTTGTGGTTATTTTGTAACTCTCTAGATTTGACAAAGTAAGTATTTTTAACATTCTTGAGATCTCAAATAACTAAATTTTGTAATGAAAAAAAAGGAATAAAAAATCTTCAGGATCTCAAACAGCTCCAAAGAGCGGCACTTTGAGAAAAACACATAGAGGTTTTCAAAATTAATAATCACAAAGATTCTAATTGAAAATCAAATATAACTAAACTATTTTTTAAAAATTTTGACTCACTTTATAATGTTAATGGGAGTTGTTTTGAGGATTTATTCCAGTATTCTTAACAAAAAATATTTTCAATTTTAAAGATCAGAATCATTTTTTCTAATTTTGCAAATTTTAGTTTTGCTTTTTCAAATTTTTTTTTTTTTTTTTTTTTTTTTTTATAAAAAGATCATCTGGAAAAAAAAAAAGAAATCTTCGAAAAGACAAATAATCACTAAGAAAATTTCGATGATGTAATGTCTTTGAAAATGGATTTAATTATTCATAAAATCTTGTTGTTCGACATTTTTTTTCAGTGAAAGTTCAGTAATAAAAAATCTGTAATGCTCATTTCAAAAATTGTGACTCACTTTTTTTTTAGTTTTTGGTTTTATTTTTTTTTTTTAATTTTTTATATATCAGGCTTTTATATATTTAGAATCACTTAAAAGTGAATTAAAAATCATATTTAGTTATTAATTGTTCTTGAATACTAAAGGATAAATTTTTTTTTTCAATTTATTATTTCAGGTGAGTCACAATTTTTGAAAAATTGTTTATTTAACTCTTTTTTCTAAAAATGTCCGATTTTTTGATTAATTTGTTTTTGGAGATCGATCATACATCATAGGTTGGTTGATTGGAAATACCTATTTGGTATTCATAAAAAATTACATTTTTTTTTCTATTACAGTAGATTATTTTTCAACGTGATAAATTGACTATTAATTTAAATTTTTATAAGTTCATGTTTATATTTTTAATGGTATAAAGGGTTATTTTTTGATCTAATTAATAGCCAAAATAATTTTGAAAAAAATACGTGATGATTTTTTTGTAATTCAATATTTGTTTAAATAGAATAAAAAACGATGTCAATAAAAAATACAACAGATTTTTTTGTCTACTATTATATTTTTTATAAAATTATTATCAAAAAATCAACTGTAAATAAATAGAATATTATGACAAAGTAATTTAAGTTATATTTTATTTATGGAAATTTAAGAAAAAAAATTTTTTTAAAAAAATCAAAATAAAATTATTTTTATTATTCGCAATTTATTTGAAAGGGTGTCGAAAGGGATATAAAAACCTTCCCCTCTTACATATTTTTCAATAATTTTATTTTAATAAAAATAAATATGGAAAAGTTCTTTGATTGATACAAAATAATAATTATCATTTTTTAAATAATTATTAAAACAATTTATTTTTAATTTTACTCTTTAGAAATTTTTAGACAAAATTTAATCAACAAAATTAAAAATAATAGAATATTTGTTTGAATTATAATAAGGATTTAACACAAAGAAAATATTATTCTTCAAGTCAATATGGTTATTCCAAATTTTCAAATAAAAGTGCTTTTTAATAATTTTTAATTATTTATTTAAATTGATTTAATCAAAGATTTAGTCTTTTTTTATCATGATAAAAAAGCACACACAAAAAAGTATAATTACAATTTGTAAAATGTAAATCAGCATAAGATTAAATGATATTATATATTGTTAATTAACAATAGTTTTTTAGATCGTGTGGTTTTTAGTAAGAGTTTTTTTTCTCAAAAAGATCATTTTATTATTTAAGAAATTAGTATTATTGAATCCTCCTCTATTAAAATTTTCGATGAATTTTTCCTATTGGTGGAAATATTTTCTTGTTTTTTTTTAAGAAAAAAATTATTGGGAGATTTACTTTTCTTTAATCTGCTAATTTGTAAAGTGGGGATTTTTTTTTTTTTGAAGTGAAAAGAATTTATTATCCAATTTTCAATTTTTGGCGTTTCTCCATTAGTTAATAATCATTCTTATATTTTAAAAATTTAAAAAACTCAATAAATATTTTGTTTATTTTAGTTTTTATTATTGTTTTTAGGGATTATTTTTATTATCTCTCTTTGAAAATTTCGTTTTAAATTTTTTTTCTAAAAATCTACATTTATTTTCAAAAAAATTTTAATTTATAAATTAATTTAACAAGTAAATTGTAGTTCAATAAAAACAAACGCGATGATTACAACTTTGATGGAATTAACTATGTATATAATAATTTATTATTTTAGATATCTTAGAATACAAATTATTGAATTATTTTTGAGATTATGACTTGAGATAATTTTCACAATAAAACCCATTTAATTTATATTTTAAAGAACTGGTGGGTTTAGTATTTTGATTTATATAATGTTAATATTGTTTAAAATAAAAAAATATAAAATTTTATAAAAATTGACTTATTATTTACGAATTTCTATAATAATATTGTTTTTCCATTTATAAAATTTGTCCATGAAAAATATTTGTTACAGGATTAATTATTTAGATATTTCAAAAGTTGTGATATTTTTATTTAGATTTTATTCATTAAGGCTGATAAAAAACCTATCAATAAGAAACATTTTTTTAGAAAAAAAAACTAAAATTGTGGAAATTTACGAAAAAAACTGAGACGAATTTTTAACAAATTAAATTTATAAAATATAAACGATTTTAACTTCAAATTTTATTTTAGCCATTATATATTCTTGAAGACGGAAAATGGGGTTAGATTTGAATAAGAAGAAAAATAGAATATATTTTAGTGGAAATCTATCTCTTATGCTAGGAATATAGGTATCTTTGCCACTGTAACAAAAAATTATTACCAAAAAAAAGCACAATTTTATCCATTTTTTTTTTAATCTAAAGTTGTCATCATAGTCTCTGTTAACATCATTTAACCAATTCATAAATTTTATCAATTATTTTTTAGGGTTTAGGTATTGGAAGATAAGATGTGACATATTCAAATCTGGTTCTGATTTAAATTTGGTTTTGAGGCTAGATCTTGAATTAAGGCAAATTATTTAAAAATCATAAATTTTTTTTGGTTTAAATTTTTCGTAAAAATCCAATAATTTGTCAGATAAAAATGATTTTCTTTTGTAAAAGTCAAAAAATGAAATTTTTTCCTCATTTTTTTAGCAAAAAATTATATTTTAATCTTTCAATATCTTCATATTTCTTTTTTAAAATTTATTTAAAGAATCCTATTTCTTATTTATATACTGTTATCGTCATTGGTTTTTTTTTCTTTTATTAATTGTTTAATCCAAGATTTTTTACATGAGTTAATTTTTAATAATGGGTTAAATTTAAAAGAATAGTTAGTTAGAATATTAAAAATAGAATTTGTTCTATTTTTTTTTTATAAATATGGAGTACATCCCCTGGACTAAAATATCAAATTTTGTAATCTATATTAATAATTCGTTTGGGATACCGGTCCTTAAAATATTCTCATGCAATATCGTTTTTTATTTAATCAAAAAAAGTTGAATTTCTTTCACTTCCCAAAAAAGATATCAAATTTTCAGCACAATCGAAAAGAATATGAAACTGATTTCAAAAGAGAAATAATGAGACTTCTATTGGAGTTATCTGGCTTTAATATTTGAATATTTTCTCAAAAAAAAACTTGAGAAGAAAAATCAACTCTTTTCAATCAATAATATTTCAGAGAAGTTCATGTACTAAAATTATTTGAGAAAACTATTCTATTCTATTTCTTATTTGTTACATAAAAAGCAAAAAATTACTTTGATCTTTATGTTCTGTTAGAATTATTTCGAGAAAACAATTTGGGAAACCAATTTTTGAATTGCTTTTATTTTACAATCTGTTACTTCTCTCAAAAAAATAAAATCAATTTTCTTTTCATTCTCTAATTTTGAAAAAAAATATCTCAGTGAAAAGCATTAAGAAGTAACCAAATCTATTAAAATTATCATTTAAATAAACAATTGAATGAAAAATAATTTATTCTCTTTTGAAATAATTTTTATGTTAAGTTATTTTGATTATTTTAATGAATTTTTGAACTTTTATTGAAAAAAACAATTCGAACAAAATTAAAATCAAAGTTTTGGGAAATTATTTACTCATTATCCAAAAACTAAAAAAAATCAATAAAATTAAAATTATTTTTCTTTTTTAAAAAATTTTTCATCCAGATTTTTCATTTTTTTAATCTTCCCTCACTCATCATATTTTTAATAATATTTTTTAAGTGTTAATCTTAATAATTTTTGAGTTGATCTTTCCTTCTCGAATTAAATAAAACTTTTGTCTTTTATTTTCTTATTTGATTACAAAAAAAAAAAAGAACAGTTAATATCCTTATTCATAATTAGTCCACCATTTTTCAAAGCGATTTTTTTTATTTGAATACTTTTAAAATTAAAATACTCTAAAAAAACACTTCCTTATGACTTTTGAAAGTGAACTCTCTTCTGAAGACATGTTTCCTCGAAATTTTTCGCCTGATCTATATTTTTTTTTCTCATCACTGCAAAGTGATTCTGAATTTAGTAACACACCATTTACACAAATGTCTCCATACAAACTCCGATCCGATGTTGACATTGGTTCGCCACCACCAACTTCACCCTTCTTATATGCACACATTTGGTCTGACAACACAAATGATAGCGAAAATTGCTCTACGCTCTCTACAATGGTTGAAATACCTGTTTCCTTACTTTCAAATTGCACCGAAAGCTCTGATCGAAAAGAAAAAGAAGAGTCTGAAGATGTTGAGCAACAGCAATGCAAAAACATTGAACTCAAGTTCCAGCCTATCAATGAAAATGACAAAACAAAGCAATCTATTCTGCCCGTCCATCTCCCAGACCAACAGCAGCTAAAAAAAAATCGGAATGTGTACCAAAGCGAGCAACAAACGGGAATTAAACAATTTGTTATACCAAAAAGGTTTTTCTCGAAAGAAACATGGCAGCCGTGGAAGCCAAACAAAGTTGGTTCTCTTCAACTGAATTCAAAGCCGGCAATTTCACGAATAGACAAGCTTCATCAAAGAAAATTTCCGAACCAAACCAAACCACAGCAAACGGATCAGCAAATTCGAAAAAATCTCATTGGAATTTCTGAAAGGGATTTAAAGAGTCAATTTCCCAATTTAAACTCTCCCACAAAGGCCTTTGAAAAAGGAACCAAAGCAAAGCGCATATTACCCACTTTCCCATTATCAATTCGCAAACCCTTGACAATGGGTTTGAAAACAAAGAACCTATTCACACAAAAAGCACACATCCAAGAGCAGGCAAAACAACAAATAGAAACAATTGTACAACTAGATCAAGAACAAGAACAAAAACAAAGAACAAGTGATCAAAATCAACCTCAAGAATTAGGATTAAAAAAGCAATTACAATCCCAAATAGAAATAGAAACAGAAATTGAAACAGAAACAGAAATAGCAATTGGAACACAAACAGAAAGACAATCAGACATTAATATTAAACCAAACAACGGAGCAATTCGGAAAAAAATTATAAAAAAAAAGAAAAAAAAAAGAAAAATGATTAAAATAAAAACAAGAAGATTTAAGCCCACCACAACAATTCCAAAATCCAACACAAATAAAAAAAATACTTTTTCCGTCAAATCCACAAATTTTAAACGACCAAAAAAAAATTATCGTAAAAGAACAATCCAAAAAGCCAATTCAAAAGAAGACAAAAGCGAAATTATAATTGAGAACTACGAAAAAGAAAACAATAGTGAGCCATTGAAAAAAACAAGATTATTAAATACGAGACAAAATATTAATCAGAAAAATCAAAATCAAAATCTGACAAAAAAAAAGAAAATGATAATAAAAAAGAATAAGAATAAGAAAAAGAAAAAGAAAATGACCATTGAAAATATACAAGTTCATAACAGAACAAGCAGAAGAACAAGAAATAAAAATCCAAATTCCAATAAGGATCAAAAGGCATTAATTGATTTAGGAAAGGAACTTTATAAGCAATTGATTGGTACGCTGTGGGTGACACTAGGTGGTGCGGGACAGACACAAATAGCGCCATATTCGATCGAATTTGGAAACCAAATTGGAAATCTATTGAATGTTTCTTCCCAAAATATCACCTTAACACCACTTGGCTTGAAGAATTTATTATCAAATTCACGAAGAACATTTTCAGAATACATCCTGGAAATACTTGTTGGTATACTTTCGCTTTGTAAATTACCAAACCCACCAACTGTTGCTTTAGAATTAAGATCAATTCTTATGCAAATTGTTAATATTTCATCATCATCTTCATCATCATCGTCATCATTACCGATTCATGATACCACAAAAAAAAATGCAGACAAAGAACAATACTTTTGCAATTTAAATCAGCAATTACAAAATTTATTTGAACAAATTTTTAACGAGGAAGTCTTAATGTTTTGGTTTGAAAAAAGATTTATCCCAAGAAAAGAAATTATGCTGAAAGGTGAAAAAAGAACACAATTCTGCAAACAATATCTTTCCAAACTCGCAAATTTTAGTTTCAATAGATGTTGCGATTTGTTAGGATCACAATTAATTAAGAACCACAAATCCTCGATTACAGCACAATATTCAAAATTTATTAATTTGCAATTTAATAACGACCCCTTAAATTGCTATTGTAATAATAGAATGGGCAAAATGAAATTAATTACCAAACTAATTGTAAATTTTTCCATCAATAAAAGCAATTTTTGGGATGACATTTCAATAGAATTCAATGAACAGATCCCCTTTAATTATTCCAACATGTTTTGCGTTTTTCCTTTTGTGGAGATCATTAATATGCCACTAATCCAACAAAGTATAAATACTTCTTCACTTCCAATGCTCGAAAAAAAAAGAACCTTTGCATGTAAATAATTTTAATAAAAGATCATTAATTATTCCTCCTATTCATTTGTTAATTTGTTCATTTATAAATGAAGAAATGAAACTAAATATATTGTAACTTTATCTTCGGAAATATACAGAGATTTTCAAGAGATATCAATCAAAAACAAAAAAAAAAAAATATAATCGGTGGAATATTTTTTCTTTCGGCAAATAATGTCGAAACAATAAATATTTTAAATATAATTTATAATAAATCTTATATATATATATATATTTTAATTCCAACCAATTTTTATCTTTTTTTTAATTTTTTTTCTCAGATTTCTTTTTTTTTTAATATAAGTTTTCATTAGTAATTTTTTAATTTTAATTTTTTTTTTTGTATTTAATATTTTTTCTCATTTCTTTCTGTTTATTTATGTTTTTTTTTTTTTAATTTCTTTTATATTTTTTAATTATACTTAAAGTTAATTATTAATAATTAAATGATAAAGTATATTTATTGTGTTTTTTTTAATCGATCTTTTTTTTTAGTAAATTATTTTCTAAAATAAAATCTTGTATTTTGCTAATTTTCCATTATTATTATTAATTTTTTTTTTTTTTAATAAGGCATCCTATTTTATAGAGTTTATGGATTTACTGTGAAGCGTTAACGAAAAAAACACTTTATTTGGTAAAGAGGGAAATTTGTGATAACTAAAATTGGTAACTTAGTAAACAAATGATGCCTAGAAACTCTTCACAGTCATATTAATCTTTTTAAAATTGATATAAATTTTATAATAGTGAAAAAAATACCTCGATAAGATTTTTAATTGTGAATCTAAGGGAAATTGTTATGTAATTTCTTTTATCTAAAAATCAAATATTTATTTAAGAATCAAAGTTATAAAATTTTAACTTACCCACAAACTAGAATGATGATTAATGAAATTATACTTGTTCAAAACATCATTTGTTCAATCAAAAAACAAGAATAAAAATTATCATTTCCCAAACTCTGGCAAGCCTCTATAAAACTACTTTGATTTTCAAAAAAAAAAAACTAGATCTACTTTAGCTATGAAACAATTAAACTAAAATTCAAAAATTTCCACACGGCTAAAAAGGTCCAAGGAATCACAATAATACAATTTCATTCAAATTTGAAATAATTTTGTTATTTTAAAATATGTAAATCATTTTTTCATCTTTTAATTTTTTTTCATTTCTTTTTTTAGATTGCATAAATTGTTTCCTTCGATCAAATTTTTTTTCGAACAATTGATATTATGTTATATTTGAGTTGTTCCAAATAGAAGAACTCAACTAAAATTAGTTGGTAATATCGAACCTTTTGATCGATCAATATTCCTAATAGAATTTTTACAAATTTCCCAATATTTATTTTTATTTTGCTCTCTCCAAAATTTTTAAAACAATGTTAATTTATTGGTATTGATAATTATTGGTTTTTTATTTTGTTAATATTTTAATTTATAAACCAGTTAACATTTCAATTAGTAAATAGCCCTAATTTGGTATTTCTTCTTGAATTGATTAAATAAGTTTTTTTTTTTCACAAATCGAATTTTGGTGTGTTAAAAATTTTGAATTGGGGTTTACTTAAGTTTTCTATAGATACCCTACTTTAATGAACTTTCTGTTGGGTTTTTCCTAAGGATCCTAAAAAAAAATATTGACACTTAGTAAAAAGGATTTGATTGAAAATATTTGCAATTACACAACAATTTTCCTAATATTGACAATTAAAAATCTTGTCATCGATTTAATTCATAACAGGTATTCTTTCCTCTACTATAATCCAAGATAGAAATAATACTATATAAAAAAATAAAAAATATCAAATGAAGAATTAATAAATTAAAAAAAAAATTAAAAATAGCAAAGAAAACAATACGAATGATTAGTGAATTGACATCATTTGTTTCTAATTTAATTATTTGCAAGCACAAAAGGTGTGAAATACCATATTGACATGTATTTAATAAAATTTTTTTGTGTGAACTAATAATCTTAACCCCAATTGGGATTTATATCCTATTTTATAATTTTTTAACATATTGTACAATTTAGCTCACCAATATAATTCCCATCCAACCAATATAAACCCCAATTCAAAATTTTTAACACACCAAAATTCGATTTATGAAAAAAAAAAACTTATTTAATCAATTCAAGAAGATTTACCAAATTAGAACCATTCACCAATTGAAATGTTAACACTTTTTTATATTATACAATACTCACAAAACAATAAATAAATAATTATCAAAACAAATAAATCAAGAGTGTATTAAAAATTTTGGAGAGAGCAAAACAAAAAAATAGATTAGTAAATTTGTTGAAATTCTATTAGTTATTGATCGATCAAATGGTTAGATACTACCAACTAATTTACTTGAGTGTTCTTCTATTTTGAACAACTTGACTTTAACATACTATCAATTGTTCTAAAAAATTTTGATCAAACTAAACAAATTACGTAATTCAAACAATGAAATGAAAACATAAAACTAAAAGATGAAAAAAAATGATTTTCATATTTTACAAAAATCAAAATTATTACCAATTTGAATGCAATTGTATTATTGTGATTGTTTGTAACGTTTTAGCTATGTGGAAAATTTTGAATTTTAGTTTAATTACTTACTTTTTACAAGTAAAGTGATTCTACAACAGTTCTGCCAATGAGAAAATAAATTTTGTAAAGCTATAAAAAGGATCTAAGAAAAATTATATTTATCTTGAATATAGTAGTCAGGATACACTTAGTTCTTCCTAATAATAGGGAGTAGACGTTTTTTTTTGTAAAATTTGTACAAACTAAAGGGATCTTTTATCAATTTTGAACTAAGATATACCAAACCAAAACTTTTTTTCAAAAATTATTAGATTTGTTCCTTTTCGACTTTCCTCTCCAATTCCTTGAGTACTTTATCACCTACCCAACTTTTTAAAGGATTCCAGAAAAAATATATTTTGAGCACCTTATAAAATAACCTGAACAAAAAGTAATTACTCTTGCTTTATTCTTGGTTAATTCTTTCAGTCACACTTAATAATTTTTTTATTATTCGCTTTTTTAAAATAGTTTTTTTTAAGAATTTTTTTTTTGAGAAGCTAATAGCAATAATAGATTGTGACGGTTCAAATTTTTATTATCCAATTGAGTTAATTTTCTCAAAAAATCTTTTTATTTATAAATATAAAAATTCAATTTATATATATAAAGGCGAATTTTTCATTGTATTAAAAATTTTGGATCAAGTTATAGATTTTTTGTTGAAATTTGACAAGTGAGATTCAGCGACAAAAAAAAAAGTAGATAATGTGTCTGGTGAAAATTTCTTACAAATTTTGTTTTTCCTTTTTTTTTTTTTTTAAATCGTATTTCAAATTATTTTATAAAGTATAATTTCTGTATTCAATTCGAAATATTTACTTTTCAACATAGAATACAAAGATAAATGAAAATGAACTAAAGAAAAATAATTTCAATTATGAAGAAATATATTCAATTAGAAGTTGAAGAAATTGGAAAGAGTAAATTTGATATTGTATTCAAATATTTCTCATTAAATTTCGAGATATTGACCCCCAACTAAAATATATTAATTATCAGATAAAAAAACAATTAAACTAAATTCTTAGTTACATTCAGTTCCACTTTTAAGATACACAATTTCAAGGAAATTCAAGGCACCAAAAAAATCTCACATTAAAGTACAAAATTCTGAATTTAGTAAAATAATTTGTGTAAAAAAAAAAAATTCCAAAAAATGTGCTTTAAATTGAGTTTTTTCTTGTGCATTTTATTCCCTTGAAAGTTTGTATCTTAAAAAGGAACTGACTGTAAAATTTTTTAATAAATATTGAAGCTTTATCATAAAGTAACAAAAGTATTTTTTTCACCCACCAAAAATTAATTTTTTAAAAAATCTTATTTAATCAATCCTAGAAGAAATACCAAATTAAAACCATTCATTAATTGAAATTTTAACTATTGTTGATAATTTACAATACCAACCAAAGAAAAAAATAAATAATTATCAATACTAATATTTCATAGTGTATTAAAAATTTTGGAGAAGGATAAAACAAAAAAATACATTGCTAAATTTGTTTAAATTTCTATTTAAGGAATATTGATCGATCAAATAAACTAAATTCCAAAAATAGGGGCCCAAATTTCGAGATCTCGTTCTAGAATCATTGGATTTCAATATGATGTTGGGCAGTTGATTAATGATGTAATTTAAATAAAATTTTCTACTTCATAATTTACTAACCAAACTTTTGACTAAAAAATTGGAAGAAAATAAAAAAAATTTTCAAACAATCAGATGTCAATTTGATTTTTTTTGTTTGTTAGTTTCTTCAATCGATTAGTTTCAGATGCCAATTTTTCTTCACTGATTTACATTTAATATTTTTACATGATGAAAAATTTCAATTTAATTCTCAATCAAATTACTCTTACAACTGAAAAAAAATTCGATAATATCCAGATGTTGTAAAATTTTGGATGATTTTTTTAGCCAAATTTTTGTACAAAAAAATGAAATAGATTTTGTTCAACGTATAAAAAATTTTTAAAGAAGACACCTTGTTAGTATTTAATCTTCTGATGATTATCCATCAACTTCTAGTTTATTGATGATTATTTACAGGGTTCCTCATATAATTAGTTTTCCTGAGTATCATTTGAAAAACTGGGCCCTTATTTTTCGAAAGTAGTTTAGTTAGATAATACCAACCAATTTTATTTGATTTCTTCTATTTTTGAAATAACTTAACATTAACCTAATATCAACTTTTGAAAAAAAAATATCAATCTACTGAAACAAGTTATGTAATTCAAAAAACGAAATCAAAACAATTAACTAAAAAGATGAAAAAATGATATCCATCTTTTACAACAATCAAAATTATTTCCTATTTTAATGAAATTCTATTATTATAATTCTTTGGACAATTATTAATGCTTTGAAAATTTTGAATTTTAATTTATATTGTTTTTGTGTGATATAATTTTTAAGTATGCTAACCTTTCCACCCATAACATTACTAATTATTAATTTTTCTCTAGTTTGATTAAGAATTACATCTAATAATTTTAAGTTTTCTATTTCCCAATTATCAGTTGTATTATATTTTGTAGAAAACTTTTAAATTTTTGTGACATGTGATCAAACTTTGGAATTTCCAATTTTTTTTTTTGAGTATCTAGAAGATTTTATCAATCAAAATTCCTACTTGATCTATTTGTACTACGATGGTTTTCAAAATTATTATAGGTGAATTTCGATTAATTTCAAGAAATTTTGTGACTTTTTTATTTATCCAAACATCTATCGGTTGAAATATTTTTGAGTTAAATTAAAAATTACTAATCCATAAAATAATTGAATAATGCTTATTGCTTCAAACATTTGTAATTTTGCCCCACTAGCTCAATTTTACTGTTTAAATATCAATTTGATTTTTTTAAAACAATCTTTTACTTTTTTAAAGTTTTTTTTTTTAAGTTTCTCTTTTTCTAACCAAATTCCTAAATATTTTATTTCTGATGAAATGTTTGATTTTAAGGTTTTATCAATATTTGGATTCTAAAAATATAATTATTTTCATTTTTTAAAAAAGGGATTTATTTCCAAAAAATTCAATAAATTTTTTAAAATTTAGATTTTAACATTGTATAATTCATTCCCGATCTTCAACTTGAAGAGATAAAATTTTTATTTAAAAATTCATTTTTTGAAATAAATTCTTTTATTAATTTTTGAAATAAAAAAAATAAAAATAAAAATAAAAATATTATTAATATTAAAATTAATCAAAGATAGAAAACAAATTTTTTTTAGTCATTCAAAAATTTTAACAACTTTTTTATGGAAATATCCAAATAATTATCTTGCAGTTTTATTGACAAATCATTACCTTTTGAATTTAAATAACCGATTCTTGAAAACTGTTCAATTGAATCATTCACCTTGTCTGACTCATTGGTTATTAATTTTGTAGTGAATGAAAGGAAATTTTGTTTTTCCAATTCTAAAGGGTGCATTATTAATAAAGATAAAATGCTATTTGCATGTGTAGATATTTCGTTATCCAATTCAAAGCCAAAGGGTTGTATAATTTGCTGGAGCATGATGAATTCCTTCATCGATAGGTTAAATTTATTTCTAGATAAAAAATGAGGAAGAATTTTTAAAGAAGTTAGAATAATTCTTGAATTATTACTTGTGTTATCCCGAAGCAAAGATATCAAGAGATCGAAATAAAAAACAAAATTAGAGATTCCTGGGAAAACTAGTATGAAAAATTTGACGTAATTTTGAATTATTAAATTTTCAGTTGTAAAGTTAAAGATATTTTTAAATTTGTCTGAGATTTGGGTATATTTAGTCGGGTAGTTTTTAATCGCACTTCCCATTTCTTGAATTATTTGTTTGGAATTATGATTAATTAAAAATTTTATTAAATAGCCCATCATTAAGGATGAATAAATATAATTATTATAATGTTCAATTTGATCAGAATAAAAAATTAAGAAATTATTCAATAATTCAATGGTATTGTTCAATAATTGATTTTTCGAATACCCTTTACACAAAATTCTAGCTATTGCAAGATCAAAAGTAATATTTTCTGGATTTTTTTTATGATCATTAATTCCTCTATCCTCTTGAATAATATTTAGTGATTCTAAATTTTGAAAAATGCTTTTATAAAGTTGTTCATCAGTTAAATCTTCATTTTCTTTCTCTTTTTCATTTTCCTTTTCCTTTTCATTTTCCTTTTCCTTTTCATTTTCCCTTTCCTTTTCCTTCTCATTTCCATTCTCATTCTCATTGTCATTGTCTTTTTTATCCATACTAGATTCTAAATTGCCCTCTTTGTTTATTTCTTTTTCTAAAGAGTTATGATAATAGTCTTTAAAAATAATTTCCTTGTCCCAATTGTTTCTTTCGATAACAAGTGATTCTTTATCCGGATCTTCTAATTCCAAATACCAAATTTTAATTATTTTGTTAAAAATATTCTTTAATTCCCAATTTTTCTTTTTGATAATAATTAATAATAATTTTGTCATTTTATTAAAAATTTTTTCAGAATTATAAAAGCTAAAAATGGAAAAAAAATATAATAATATTGTTTGTGTTTCAATGTCATTGATAATTTTTTTATTTATTATATATTTAAAAGCTTTGATTATCGGTAAAATTATTTTTTTGTTTTTTTGAATGATTAAAATTGAAGTTAAAATTAATTTTTTGATTATATTTATGTTGAAATTATCATTTAAGATAACAAACGAATTTAATGAATTTAAAACATGGTTTGTGATTCCACTTTTTAAAAAAATAGAGAAAGATAATTGTAACCAATTTTGTTGAATATTTTTTGAAAATGGTTTAATTAATTCAAGAGTATTATTAATTTGTTCCTCTATAGTTAATTTGTGTAAAAAATTTTCTTCAAATTTAAATTTATTTTTGTTTAAAGAAAAAATCATTGAATCATTATCATCATCTTTTTTTTTCTTTTTTTTTTCTTCTTCTTCATTATTATTAATATTATTATTTTTATTATTATTATTATTATTGCCAATTTTAAAAAATAAATTAAAAATCTTGATTTCAAAGTTTGATTTTTGCATATTTTTTTCAGTTTTTGGTATATAATTTAATTAGGAAATTATAAAATAAAGTTGATAGAATTTTAGTTTGAGTATTAATAACGATTTTTTGATTAGATTTTAAAATTAAAGTGTGATGAAGTAATAAAGGTAAATAATTGGTGGCTTCAAAGCTATTTTCTTCAATAATTTTATTTAAAATTATTAATGAACTATTATGATGAATATTATTATTAAAATTTTTATCATTAATATAATTAATAAATTCGGATTGTGTTTCTTCGTATTCTGTAAAGTTAATTAACTGTTTAACTAAAAATGAATAAATTAGATTTAGATCTTTTCTTGATAATATTAAAAATAAGAATTTAATTAAGGATATTATATTATTTTTTTCCTTTTTACCCTGTAAATTTTCTTCCTCCTTTTCCTCCTTTTCTTTATCTTCCTTAAGTTCATCGTTATTATATATGTAATCAATTTTATTTGGATAATTTCTTAATTGGTTAGAACATTTTAATAATAAAAATTTATTTATAATACCAAAAATATGATCATATTTATTTTTTTGTTCATTGTTATTTACATTTTCGATATCAATTTTTGTTTTGCTTGGAATTAATGAATACCATAATTTAATGATATTATTCATAAGTAATGGATTTTTATAATATTTTTTAGAAATTTCGAACATATACCGAAGGATATTTTTTAATTCTTTTTTTGAATCTGATAATTTGAATATTTTTTGATAATTATTTAAAAAATGAGTGTTAATTTTTATAAAGAATTTTTTCATTTCAAGAGTAAATAGTGGGAAAAATGCATTTGAATATTGCAAAATAGGTAATGTCAATTTCGGAAATTGTAAACTAATATTTTTAATGAATGACAAAGAATAATTATAATAAATACAATAATTTTTATGATGAAAAGTGGTGGTGAATTGCAAATTATTTTTATCAAAAAGATTTGTCAGTTGTTTTCTTTTTAAATGGATTATCAAATTTTGAATTGACTTTCTTTTCTTGATATTAGGTGAAATTACATGAAGCAAAATTAAAAAAAGAACCTTACTTTCTGAAATTTTCTTCTCTTTGATCCATTCTTCAAGTTTTGAATGAAGACAAGAAATCATCGATTTTAATATTATTATTGTTTGTTTGTCATATGGTAATTCATAATTCATTCTCTCATTATCAACACCATCACCATCACCTTTATCATTTTCAAGATCTTTTTTTTTTTTTCTATTAATTTTGTTTCCATGGTTTGAAAGATTATAATTATCTAAAGAATAATAGGACAACCGTAGATAGCTATCAAAAAGTTGATGATTATTTGATAAAAAGTGTTCATAAAATTTTTTCAATTGCTTTTGAAATAATAAACCTTGATTAAAAATCTTTGAAGAGAATATTAATATTCTTTTTTGATCTTTTATATTAGTCAATGGATTAAATTTTACAAATTCCGACAATAATAAAACCACTTTTAATAATAAATCGTTTATAACTATCCCCTTTTGTTTCTCATAATCTTCGTCATTTAAATCAAAATTATTATTATCATCTATAATATCAATATTAATGTTTCCTTCGTTTTGATTTTGATTCTGGTTTTTGATTTCATTAAGTTTAATATTGTCAGATTTTGTAATTAAGTTATAATCGATTAATTGTTGTTTTAAATTTCCAAATTCCTTTGGAACTTTTTTCATTTTTGCCCTTTCAATTCTTTCTTCCTCTTCTTGTTTTAATAATGGGTAAATGAAAGATATGATTGTAACTATTAAATTATTTTGGCATTCTTTTTTTAAAAAATTAAAATGATTCTCATTATTTTCTATTTTTTTTTTATTCTTTACATCACTATCATCGCCATCTTCGTTATCAGTGCTCTTTAAATTTTCTGTTTCTTTGTTTATTTCTTTATCCTTTTCCTTTCCTTTCTCTTTCTCTTTCTCTTTCCCCTTTTCTTTATCATTATCCTTTTCTTTATTTATTATAATTTGATCGTTTTCAAATCTATTTTTAAAAATATTCATATTAACAGAACTAGATTGTGAAAGATTAATTTTAGGGGTGGTGCTTAGTTCAAACGCAAAATCTGTATTAAAATTAAAGTCTAAATCTAAACTTGTATTCGAAAGGCGGGATGAATCTGTATCATTTCGTAAAGACGTGGACCCAATCATTTTGATATTAAATAATTCAGATATTTTTTGAGAACCAAAATGATTTAATATTTTGAAATAATTAATTAAAATGGTTAATATTAAAATTACTTTTTTGGTATGAATTTTATAAAAAATATGATAGTTGGGATTTAACCATTTTTTGAAAAATTTATTTAATATTCTATTAAAATTTGGAAAATTAATAACTGTTGTTGGTGGTAAATTTATTAAAAGTTGATTCATTAATTTTAAAACCCAGCTATAAAAATAATAGTTTTGAATTTTTTTTTGGTTTTTTTGTGGTTTTTTTTTTTCATGGCAGCATTTTTTTGATTTTTGAACATATTTTTTGATAAAATTAAAAAAATTTCTAAAGTTTCGGTATTAAAATATTGTAAAGAATTAATAATATTATTTTGGATAACGAATGTCCCTTGAAGAAAATCAAATATTGTTTTATAAAATATTTTTAATAATTTTATATTAATTTGATTACTAAATATTTGTAATATGATTTGTTTATTAATTTTTTTTTTTTTTTTTTTTTTTTTTTTGTTATTTTTTTTTGAAAAATTTAGATTGATAAATTGCTTTTCTTTCTCTGTGTCTTTTTCTTTTTCCATTTCAATCTCATTTACATTATCATTCTTATTTCCATTCTCATTTGCCTTTAATAAAATTTGTAAATTATTCTGATCAAAATAATAATTTTTGGGTATTTTTGTTATTCCACAAACCAAGCCAATTAGATTAAAAAAAAAATTAATTGGATTCAATTTAGAAACAGTCATTTCCAATTTTGTGTTTTTATTCAATTTTTCAATAATATTTTTTATTAACGATTCCTTTAATAAATTTTGACAAATATTATTCCATGTACAAACAATTGTTTTATTAAAATTATCATAATTGTCATTTACCCAATAGATCAATTCTTTTTTCCATTCATTGTGAAGACTTTTTTCATCATTATCCTTATTATTGTTATTACTATTACTAAATTGGGAATCCAATTTTTGAATTTTTTTTAATAGTGATCCAATAAAATTTTTTTCTTGTTTCAAAATAATTGAAATCAGTTTTTCATTCAATTCGTTTGTATCCTTGGTATTTTTTTTTTTTTTCCTTCTTCTTCTTTTTTTTAATTTTTTAAGTTTTTTTTTTTTTTTTTCCTCAAGTTTTTAATTTTGATTTTATAGTCTTTTCTTAAAGTGTTTTCTAATTCATTAAATTCTTTATTATTAAACAGATTTAATAGACTTTTGATTTTATTTTTAATCACGGTATTTTCGGAAAATAGCCATATTAAGGATAAAGATTGGAACCTTATTTTAATTTCTTGCCAATCTTCATAATCGAAATCCTTGAGTATTTTGTCATCTTCAGGATCTTCGTTTTCATTTTCATTTTTATTTTCTTTCAATTTTTTTTCCATAATTTTTTTTTCATCAACAATCCAATTAAAAAAACTTTTAAAGATTAATTCAAAAAAATTTAAAATCTTTTCTATTTTTTCAATGGAAACAAAATTATAATTTGTGTGATTTATGTTTAACATATTCGATAAATCACCAAAAATTTTTAAAGCTGGAATGATAATATCAAGAAAATGCTGACCTGCATTTTCATCTTCAGAAGATAATTTTATATAATTTTCAATGGAATCTAAAGCTGGATAGGAAAGTAAGTTTTCTTTGGAAAAGAACGAAATAACTAATTTTTCTGCAATTTGTGAATTTATTTTAATCTTGATTGACATCATTTGTGGGAAAGTGCTAATAGATGCCGCAATTAAATATTTGATGTTTTGATCACTTTTCTGAAGATTACTATTTTCTTCTTCGTTGTCATTGTTACCAGTGTTACTGGTGTTGGCGTTATTATTATTATTATCATTATTATTGAGATTATTTGACAGGTTCTTATTTGTATTAATATTATTTTCAATGCAATGTACATCATATAAATTTTTTAAATTTTCGTTATTTATTAAAAATAAAAATGGTTTTATTAGGGGAAATAATTCTTCTTCATATTTAATTAAATCCTTTATTTTTAAAATTTTTTCAAGCGATCTTAATAATGCTATTTGATAATCAATTCTAAGTTTTTCATTGGACAAATATTTTTTAATAATATTAATACTTGAATCTAAATTAATGTTACTAATTTGTTCAACAATTTGAGAAATTGATTCTATTTCATCATGATCTATCATTGTAATTTTTTTGTTCTGATCAAGAAATATTAATGAAATTAATTCTTTTTCAAGAAATTCTAAAAATTCCGTTTTATACACTTTGATAAATTCAGGATTCAAATTATTAATTAATACATAGATGTTTTCTAAACAACTATTCCTTGATTGGATGTTTTTCAACCCATTAAACAACAATTTAAATAATAAAATTCCCTTGCTATTTAAAAATTTTTCTTTATTTTCGAGGTTGATGAAAAAGTTTAATGGTAATAAAATAATTATTTGTACTAAATTAGAAAGACCTATTTCTTGAAATTTTGCCTTTTTAATCCATTTTTTTATTGTGCTATAGATTAATTCAAACGATTTCATTAATTTATTATATAATTTTAAATTTTCTTCCTTTAGGACCTGTAGATTTTTTTCTTTTTCCTTTTCTCGGATTTCCTTTTTTAATTTACTTGAATTTGGCAAAAATTTTGTCAAAATATTAATTAAGGTTTTACAATATTCATTTCTTAGAGTTTCATCCCCCTTTGTCTTTTCGATTATTTGACAATATTGCTGAATAAATTTACATGTGATTTTTATTCTTTTTGCTTCTTGAAAATTAAATTGAATTACTCTTAATGATTTAAGATATTTGAGAATAAGATCTTGGTTTTTTTTTTTTTTTTTTTGTTGTAAGAGTTGTAAATATAAATTTGTAATTGTTTGAAAATGCTCAATTTGAGACGATAATAAAAATAATGATCTTTGAATGTCTAAATAAGCTATTTTAATAAAGTTAACAATAAAAAATAAAATAAAATATTAATGAAATGATAATTTGGTATAAAAATATAAATTAGTTCATTTTTAGATTATTAGATACATAAACTATATCTCAAAAATTATTACTCTCTGAAAAGAAAAAATTGAGAGACAAAAAAAAAATATTATAAAGTATTCAACAGCGACTAATAATTAAATCTTATTAATAATTCACTTTTTAATTATTATATAAGTTATTTCCAAGAAAGTGAGGAAAATTTATTTTAAAAAATATTTATTAAGCCCCATCTTCTAAAAAAGTATTGAAATATATAAAATTATTAACCACCAATTATAGATTCTTGATAATAATTCAATTTGTTTCTTAGTATTGTATTGCATAAATAAAAAATAGTAAATTTTCCTGATCTCGATTTTATCTGGTATTTTTTAGGAGTGAAAATTACTATTTATTATTTTCTTTTTGATCAAAAAAATGGTTTTCATAACTTCTTTAATATCGATAAAATTTCCAATCAAATGAAAAACATATAACTGTATTTTATTATTTGAAAAATCCATTTGTACCCTTTCCATATTTCCAGTTTTTTATCGAAATTGGTCGTACATTGTTTTCACCAAAAAAAGTACTATTTTTTTTTTCATTTTTTGGAAATATTTCATCCAAGATATTTTGAAATAAATACCTCAGTCATTTATTCAATCGATATTAATATTAAGCTTAATTTAGTATTGTCAATTAACGAATAACTCCACTAGCAAAGATTTGCTTTTTTATGAAATGTAAAAAAAAAATGCCACACTTTTTGAAAATTCCTTATATATATAAGCCAAATATTTTCAAAAATAAAATAAAAACCTAAAAAAAAGCGAATCTCAATTTTTGAAATGATTATTAAGCGGATTTTTCATTACAGAACTTTCAATGAAAAAAAGGTCAAAAAGAAGGTTTTTTTTTGCTAATAAATAAATACATTTTTAAAAGATATTAAAAAGTCTCAATTTTCTTACTTAATATTTATAATTATTTTCGAAGATCTTTTTATTTTTTACTTTCATAAAAAAAAAAGAAAAGAAAATGATTGAAAAAAATTGAAAAAAAAAATTGAAAAATAAAAACGAAAATTTGAAAAAGTAAAACAAAAATTTTCAAAATTAGAAAATATTATTTTGATCTAGAAATTGAAAATTTATTTTGATCAAAATATGGATAAAATCCAAGCAAAATAACTTTCAATAACATTATAAAGTGGGTCAAAATTTTTGAAAAATAGTTATATATTGGTATATTCTATTTAATAAAAATTAAGCAAAATAAATTTAATTTTTTATTTTTTTACACCCGTAAACAATATAAATATAAATACAAACATAAAATTCCCATTTAAAAGTTTGTGAATTAAATGAAAGCCAAAATATTGCAAATTGGTGGATTTTGCATGAAAAAATTTATAGATCATTTTTTTTTTTTTCTGAATTTTCGAACAAAATAAGGTGGAATTAAAATAGATTTTGTTTGTTCATTATGAAAATATCAATACACTTTATTTTCAAGTATATTTATACACTCACGTTAAACTCTATAATACTTGAAAAGAAAGTAGAGTTACCTTTTCATAATGAAATTTTGATTTTGTAAAATTTTGAGTGATATTTTGGATTTGGAAAGGATCAAAAATCGGAAGTTTTATTTACCTTCACAGGTAGGACGTAATCCCGTTAAAAGCCTTGGAAAATAACGGAAATTCGTGTTTTTCCATTTAGCTGGGAGGGTTTATTTTTAATCCTCATGAAAAGAGTTTTATCTTGGATTTTTTAAACGCCAAAACAAAATAAAAATCATATTTTCCGTTTAAAACTCTTTAAAAAAGTCAACACTCAAAACTCAAAAAAATGATTTGAAAATTTTTAGTTCAATTTCCATTTTTAGAATATTTAGAAAAAAGAATTTTTTTGGTTTAAATAAAAGAAACTTTGTTAGTCAGTTCTCTTAAGGGATGTTCATTTAAGTGAATTGTTTTGAAAGCAAAGTTCTCAGATTCAAAAAAAAAAACAAAAAAAAAAAAGGGAATTTGAAGAAAAAAATGTTTTAACTGTTTTTGGCATTTTACATGATAAGAATAGCATAAAAATTTATGGTAATTTTTTTTAATTCAGAAACTTGTTTTTTGAAATTACCGTTCTGTTAAAAAAAGTGAAACAGGGAAAAAAAGTTCAACACGGTTTTTAATTGGGAACATTAATAGAGTCACAGAAATCACAGAAATCACAGAAATCACAGAAATAACAGAAACCTGAAAACCAAAAGTAAAATCAATAAAAAGAAGAAACCAATTAACTTCAAATAATAATCCATTATATTATTTCCAATCAAGCCAACAAGCACAATTTAAATCTACTTTCATATCGAAATTGTATTTGTGGCTTTGGGTATCTTAAAAATAGCCAATTTTTTGAACTTATTTTTAATAATTGATCAATCAAAGAAAAACCCAGACCAAAAGAGAGTATATTAAAAAACTGTTATTGTGTTGAGTACTTCATTTTGTCTTTATTTATTTATTCTTTTATAAATTGATCTTACTTTGAATTTTCAGGTTCTATTAAGGACTATTCGAATTTCATGCTCTGTGAGGGTTGAAATAAAATACTATAAACAGAAAAAAAGCTTTAAAATACAATGGATTGAGGAAAAGTCAAATAATTGCAATTTTTGGGATTTTTGGGATTTTTGGGATTTTGCTTGAAAATCATTTATTGATCCAAAAACTTTTTGAATTTACCGAACAAAACGAGGCAAAACTAAAAAGCTAATTTATTTTGAAATTAAGAAAATGCCACTCCACTTTCTTTTCAAGTATATTTATACTCTCTCACTACACTCGAGCATGCTTGAAAAGAAAGTGGGGTGACATTTTCCTAATGAAATTTTTTTCTTCAAAATTTGTTGAGAATAATTTGGATTTGCTGAAGGAAAATTGTTTTTTGCCCAACTCAAAATTTTTCAAAAAAAACCTAAATTTTTCAAGTTAGCAAAATCCCTTTGATCAAGTTCTTAAAAGTTGATAAATATGTTACCAAGTGGAAAAATAGTATTTACTAACCATAAAATTCGACTAATCCTTAATGTTCCCAATTAAAAACGGTGTTGAACTTTTTTTATCTGTTTCACTTTTTTTAACAGAACGGTAATTTCAAATTTGGGAGAAATGGTTCAAAAGATCGAAACCCAATAACTTTGAATCTAAAATTTTTTTCATTAAAAACTTTGAAAAAGTTGTATTAAAAACATCTTTTGCTTTTGGGATCTCCTAAAAACAGTTTATTGTTTTTTAAAAGTTAACTTTTTAATTTAGAAAAGTTTAGAAAATTTCAACAAAATTCAAATAGGTTAACTTTTTTTAATTTAGTTTTTTTTTTTACCCTTTTTTAGTCTTACAAAAGTTTGTATCAGATATTTGAAAAGGATCAGAATTTGAAAGAAGATCAGAAACTGAAATCTAACAGACTGCTAGTCTAAAAGTCTCAAAAAAGTCTTGAAATTCTTTATATGGTTTTTGTGTTTTTTGTTTTGTAATTAACAGAATTCTTAAAATTTTTCTATCAAGCACAATGCAAAACTAAACCAAACGAAAATCGACTACAATAGAATTTAAAAGTTTGAGTAATTTTTTTTTGTTTGTTGTTTTTTTTTTTGTAGGTGTCAATTATGAAAAAAAAAAAAAAAAAATCAAAAGAGGTAAAAAAAAGGAAAAAGTTGTTTCAAACCTGGAGTTGAAGCAATTGAGATCTGTTGGAACAGTGTTGAAATTGTCCATTCAGGTATTTCTAAAAGCTTTTCAAAGTTTCTGTCTTGATAAATTGCTTGAAAGCATCGGTAGATCGTTTGTATTATAAAAGGCTGAAAAGAGTTTATACTGGACGACTGTTCATTTGTTTGTGGGATTAATTCAGATTTTAAAGTGTTTTGTTTTTTCTTTTGTCTTTTTTTTTGTGAGCCAAGCACAAAAGATTTCACATCCATTTTGAAGAATAGGTAGAGGGAATCGAGAACCATTTTTAGATATTTTTTACTACACTGGATCAGTTTTTGTTGGGTTGTGTGAATGTACTCATCAACTTGTTCCATAGTAAGTGTGTTTTTGAGAATCTATTGTATTTTTATCATTAATTTGGTAAAAAAAAAAATGTAAAAAGAGAGGAAAAAAAGATTAATAAAAAAAAAAAAAAAAAAAAAATTTTTTTTGATCAAGAAAATTAATTGGGAAAAATTTTGTAATTGTATTTGAGTACTATACTTCTTGAGATCTTTTCACAAATCTGTAATATTCTTGTGGGACAGAAGAGGACATTGGATCGTGTAGCCCTGTTTTTTGGATTAAAGTTTCTTTAAAGTAGAAAAGGCTTCCTAGTTGCTCGCTCAAGTCGTCAACCATAATTTTGGAGTTGTCTCTTTCAAGCGACATTTTGGATTCTTATCTGTTTCGAAATAAAAAGAAAAAAATTTGATTCTTAAATGTTAACAATCAAAAGAAAAAGGAAAAAATGTTTAACAAAATGTTTTTTTATCTTACAAGAAAGTAATTTCTTCTTTTTGTTCTCTGAGGAAACCAAGAATTATTTTTTGAAGACAATTTAAAATTGGTGAATTCTAAAAATTGTATTTTTCTGGTTGTTTTTTCATTCGAAATGCAATAGCATCAAATAGAAAATTTAAGATCGGAGTGAATTCATTAAACCGTGATGGAGATTTAATTTTACTTTGACTAAAATTTGAACATTACATTGAAATAAAAAAAATGTGACAAAACTAAATTTTGTGATTTGGGCAATATAAATTCTTGAAAAGAGTATGATACAGCAGTTTTAAAAAAGTTATTACTCCATGGTTTAAAGGGGCCACTTTAACATTTAATAAAGAAAATTAGGTAGTTTTAATTTACACACAACAAACCATTAATACAGTGAACAAAATAATTCGTATCCAAAGTCTCTAATACATCACAACCATGAAAAATTTTTCAATAAAAAAATCTCTGAATTTTTATATTTTTGGAATACACACATTATAAACATTATTATATACAACAGTTTTCAAAAAGGTTTACAATTGTATTAGATATTAATGGGAATTAAAAAAAAAATCAAAAGTTTTCAATAATATTTTTTTATTTTTGAATTGGAAAATTTTTGTAATTTTTATTTGACTTTATCGAGAGATTATTTGAATTAATTTTTTTAATAGTCTAAAAAGGAATGATTTTTTTGAATTTAAGAAACAAACCAATATTTATTTAAGTAGATATTGCCAAATTAAATTGAAAAAATGATTTTTTTTCTGTTTTTGGAATATTTTTTTATCATTTTATTTTTTCTCAGGTTTGAGTTTAACTATATATTCCCTGTTTTTTTTTCTGCAAATTGTTTTAGACACTTATTATTTTTTCTTACTTAATGTTCAATATAAGGTTCATCCATTGTAAATAATTTCAAAAAAAAATTTCCCCAAAAATAGGTATTTTTTTTTAAAGTTCAGGAATTTTGAAAAAGTGTGTTTTCAAATATTAAGGAGTTGAATAACTATCTTTTTTAAATTTCATAAAATAATCATAACTTTGAAATAATAATTTATAAAAGATGTATAACTGAAATACAATATGTTCTTTTGGATAGCTTTAATTTTCAGAATTTATTTTTTTCATTGTTGTACGGGATAAAATATAACCCTTTCTTTTTTTCTTCTTGTTTTAATGTAACATCTAATTCGCTTCAAAATAATAAAATAAAAAGTTTAAATCATTTTTTTAAGGTAAATTCTTTGATTTTTTTATGTAGTAAAATTTAAATTATGAATTAAATTTATTCAAAATATAATGAAAATTTCGCTATTTTCTTAGAATTTTGTATTTTTTTTTGCTCTGAAAATTGATTTGTTTTTATAGGGAGTAATATTTATATTAGATCATACATTTCAAGATTTTTTTTTGTAATAAGTGTGCTTTAATAAATCAATACTATATTCATTATAGTTTATTGTCAGTTTCTTTGATCAATCAATTTGTCTTTTTAAAAACTGAAACAAGGATTTATCGATATGGGTTGGATAGGGAACTATCCAATCTGTTAAAGAGAGAGTTTTGAAGTGACTAAATTTGTGATTTCCAATCCAAAGAGTATCTAAATATACAGTCGTCGGTGTTATTTGAATCTTAATTTAGTTTTCTAATTTTTTAAAAAAAAAAAAAGAAAGAATAAAAAATGAAGAAGTAGTGAAAAAATGATAGTAAGAAAAAAATGAAGAGTGGAAAAAATAAAGAGCTTTTAATATAATTGTTGTGAGAGGTGTCTAAAGTATTCTGGGTTGGATGTATTATCATCAGGTTTTATTTAGCTTTAAGCCCCTTTTTCCTAATTGCATGTTGAGTCATGTTGGTCAGAAAGTATTCTATGGTAATAAAATAGATATCTTTTGTTTTCATTTTCCTCAATAATTCATCTGTATTTATTTTGACTATGATATTATATTGTGGTCAAAGTTTTTGATTTTTTTGAGTATATTTTTCCAGTGCCTTCTTTACTCTCATATTTTTACCAGTATCAAATAAAGTGGTATATATCATCTATTTTTTCCCGATAACATTGACATATCTTGGATTTCGCTCCTATAAAAACAGAAACTTTTTTTTTTTTTCGAACATGGATTACAATTTTTTTATATATATTATTTTAGCGATGTAACAACTTTTTTGTAATAACGATTAAATATTTGGAACTTCATTACATTTAAAAAAAAAAACCATAAAATGATTTAGTTCACAAACCTCATGTAAAACTTGGGAAAATTTGATATTGGTCTTTAAAATTAAATCACAATCAAGTGAAATAAAGTTTTTAAATATCTTTCTGAAAATTAGATAATCTTGTTAAGTCATACAAATTACCACCTTTTTTAATTTTATCCAATACCGAAAATTTCACATGTGCTCTAAAGTTTTTCCAATTTTTTAAGAAAAAAAAATATACACGTTGCTTAAGGAAATCGTATAAAGAAGAAACGGTATTCCTTTATTCAACATTTTACAACAAATAAATGAAGACAAAAAAATATCAAGTTGTAATTTTTTATATTAAAAAGTTTGAAAATTTTTAAAAAATCATTTAACGACTACATATACAATTCACCAAGTAGTCTTGATGTCTTTTGATTCAATCTCATTTCGATTATAAATTCACGCTCATTGAAATATTCTCTTATTTGAATCAAGAAAATATTTTTTGGTATATTTTTTGGAAAGTAAAAAATGAATAAGACATTTTGTAAATACATAAATTCAAAAACTTTATTAAGATATGCAAAAATGAAATTAAAAAATAATTATAATTTTCTAACCGAAAAAATGACGATCATTCGAAACACTCTCAAAAAAAAAACAACAATTCTAACTTTCAAAGATCCTATTACCTTTGATTTTTGAATTTTTTATTACTTGAATTGTTCCAATCACTTCAAAAATCATAACAAGTCTATACAAAGGGGTTGTGGATTTCTCTTTCATTTTTCGACTTTAATTCTCTAATGTTTTTTCTTGGATTGGGGTTTTCACAACGTTTTTATGAATGACATTTGCTCTATTTGATTTTTAAACAGAATATATCTTTTTAAATACACAAATCATGTCTATTAGTTTTTTTTTTGACAATTTTTTTTTTTATTGGTATCATTTCTCTCAAATTTCAAAAGTTAGTTTGAAGACAAATTTGGATCAGTTCGTTTTAGGAAAGTTTTTAAGGTATTTTACACAGAAAGCTCTATACGAAAAACCAATTGATCAAAATTGGACAGTTTTTTTATTCAAAAAAAATTTTTTTCTGTTAGTTCATTCGAGAAAAATCATCTTTCTTTGTTGAGAGTACTACAAACAAACAAAAGATATTTATTATTCTTTTCGCTCAGAAAAATGAAATATGCTGTAAAAATAAGAAGCTTTGTAAAATTCAGAGGGTTTTTGTTATGAATATGTGTATTTTGATTAATTCTATTAAATATCAAATTCTTAATCATACTTTTAGTTAATTTTAAAGTTACCAGAAAATAACCAATAATAAATATAAGGATTTCAACTTTTTTTCTCAATTTTCAACCTTCTTGATGAAAAGATAATCCACTATAAATTTTTAGACTTTTTGAAAACAATTGATTAGAAAATTATTAGCAATGCCTTAGGGTATGACCTTTTCTTATGGTAAAGAATTTTCTCAAAAAGTTTTTTTCCCAAACTTTGTTTTCGTTTTTTGTTGCTTGATTTTTGATAAATTTAACTAAAAATATTTCTTTTTTTCTTTTTTAGATCTCACTAGATAAATATTTGTGAAAATTACCAACAACCAAATCATTGTAAAAACATATAATATTTTGAATTGTAATTTCTCTCATACAGCCCTTAAATTACCAAAAAGTTGAAAATGACAAATTTTTTGAAAGAAAGGTATTTACTCTTTTTCCTTGATAAATTGATGTAAACGTTTGTTCATGTTTGAATTCTAAATTATAAATATACACACTTCTTCTTCCATATTTTTCAATCCTAAATTGAATACTCAAACAAATCGAATAAAACTTGTAGCTCTTTTTAGAAAAGATAAAAGATAAAAAAAAAAAGTCAAAATTATTTCCCATTTACAATTAAAATACAAGTAAAAATTTTCTTGTGAGTTAAAAGTTCTCAACACAAGTAATTTACACAGCTGTATTTAATGAATAAAAGGAAAAAAAATTTCACTTCATTTACACATTTATTTCTTCTAAAAATCACAACAACAAAGATAAAATTCTTAACTTCTAAAAACTCTATTTGTCGAACAATCAGGTTAATCAAAATAAATACAAAATTATTTCCCTTTTTATTCTTAAATCACTTGACTCATAAATTCTTTACATCAATTTCCCAAAAGCAAAACATACCAATTGTTTTCAATCATTGAAAGAAACCAAACTTTTTCATACAAAAAATATTTTTAATTATTATTTTGTGTCACAATTATCAACAACATTTAAAAGTTTTAATGAAAATCTACATTTAGAAAAATGAGAGAAATTGATTCTGTTGAGAAATTTTCGTAGTCTTTCATAAATTTAGATTTTTTTAAAATAAAAATCTACCATAAAAGAAATTTTTCGTTTTTTATATTTTCTGGTTGTCTTTTACTCAAAACGAAAATTTTTTTCAATTTGTATTAAAAAAGCATAAACATTATTTGTAAACCAAAGTTGTCAATTTTTAACAGAAATTTGATTCCTCAAGAATGTAAATTTGGTTTCCCCATTTTGTATTAATTTAGCTATTCTAACAAGAAAATTTTAAGCAGGATATCACCTAATAACACTTTTCTTGTTTTTTGTTTGTTTCGTCGAGCACACAGTAATAACGAAGCATTTGTTAGTGTTAATTATTTTCTTCATTGGGCTGTGTTTGTCAACAGATTATTTAGGATTCTATAGGGTAAAAACGATCAAGTCTTTTTTCCCCTGTTTAACTTTTTTTAAAAAAAAGAGAAAGTAGATTTATTAAATGTTGTTTAATCTCATAGACTTGGAAATTCAAAGAAAGAATAACCTTGGTATTGGTATGAATAAATCATGTCTTTAGATTTAATGGTTAAAATGTCAAATCAAAAATTGGAACAATAGATCTGTCAGATTTTTTTGTTGCGAAAAAAATTAACTGTTTTTTCCCAAGTATAGTTAAAATCAAATCTACCATTTTGGAAAACTTTATGGTGTTGTTCCTTTCATTTTGGCAAGACATGTAAAATTGCAATTAAATGGGCTTGACTTTTATTCAGCAATAACTATTGAGTAATATCTAAAGTGTTAACATTTTAACAATTATGGCTATTTTACTTTTAAATTGTTTGTAAAAAAAAAAGTTTTTATGGTACCAAATAGAATTTAGCTTTATGATTATCAAGATTGAAAAATTAATCAACCCTGTATTGGTATCAATTTCTCTGGCACTGTTGCCTATCAATTTACTGAGTTCTTAAATTTACTATAAGAGATTAATGCAAAAAAATAATTGTAGATTATGTAACTTTTGAAAAAGTTTACGAAGTCAAACAGAACTAACACGAATGGTGATTGTTGAAAATTATAAATCGATTTTGTAGGACTTTAAAATTTTTACAAAAAAAGCTTGTTGTGATTTGCTATTCAATAATTATAACTACAAATCAAAATATTTTTTGAGAACCTAAGAAGGCGTTTCTATAAAATAACACCATGGGGTTAAAACAAAGATTGTTCTTTCTTGTCAAATATTTAAACATGTCAGATAAATAATTTTTTTTCGCAAAATTAGAAATTCTAAAATGAATTCTCAAAAAACGTTACATTTTCCAATATCAATCTCTAATCTTAAAATCCAATTACCTCGGAAAATACTTTGATAACTAGTCTTGAAAGAGCCTTTTTTTTTAATAAAAGGGGTTATCTAAAAAAAAAATTAAAATTAAAAAAAAGGGTATAATTGAACTCATATTCTGTTAAACAAGGCGGTTTTAAAGGGTATTTTTATTTTCTATTCAACTTAAACCCAACAAGACACATTTATCATTTTTAACTGAAAAAATCTCTGAAAGAAAATCCTGAAATCTCAAAGGAACGCTCGATTTTTCATTACTACATCTTCTTTAATTCAAATTGGGATTAAGAATGAAGAATTTTGATAAAATAAAAATAGTGAATTACATGAAGGGAAATAACAATATAAAATTTTACGAAAAATTGAGTTTTGGTTTTAGTAAAAAGTATTTCCAAATAGCGATACTGAAATGAAAAAACAAAGACTATTGATCTGAAAAAAGTCATTTGGGTTCAAGACGTTTTTCTATTTATAGCTTTTACACATAAATTTCAAAAAATCACAAAATCAATACAAAGGAATCAATTCCATACAATACAAATATTTATGAGGCATTAAGAAAAATTAGAGCTAAGTTAATAGTTAATTTTGGACATTTACTATTTTTTTTTTTCTCAAAAAATTGTGAGTTATTGATCTTGAGAAAATCGATCACTATTTATTTAAATTTGAGTAAAAAATAACTTTGAATTAATTTACCTTCTATTGGATAGAAACAACACCCAGTTGGTTAATGGGTGTTAAAGACCTTTTTTGGGAATGATTGATACTATTTTTGAGATCATAAATAATTAAAAGTTTTCAAAAATCGTAAATAAAATCTTTTTTGGACAATCTAAATATATGATATCAAAAAGAAGCCCAAATAACGATAAAGTACTGTAAATGACAATATGCACAAGTTATTAAAACAATTTTAGATTGGATCTTTGTTAAATTTTTTAATTTAGAGATTCATTTTTTTATAAATCCACAAAAAAAAAATCTAATATTCTATAATTCAAATCAATCAATAAAAAAAAAACGAAAATATCAAATTATTTGAAAAATTTAATTTATAACTCTTTTAATAAAACTCATACCAATGAACACCACATTTAAACCAAACCAACTTTTTTCAGACACACAAAATAATACACCAAAAGAATTTGTTGCAGAAATTGAAACAGAAATTGCCAGAGAAAGAGAATTGGAAAACGAAATGGAAATGGAAAAACAAAGGATTACAAGATCTAGAACAGAGGTTCTGAACGAAGAAAACCCAAAAAGCAAATCATCAACGATTGGGATTTTCCATTACTCACAGGCCACTTTAAAGCAAATATTTGACAAGACACCCAAGCATCTTGTATATGATTATTGTTACCAATTTTATATACCGATCAGTGTTGTAAGCTTTTCGCATGAAAAGGTGGTTAAAAGAAGGATCTGGGTTGCTAACCAAAATAGATACTGTACAAATTCTGACCTTGTACCTTTAATCATCCATTCGTCGACATATGTCCCAGATTTGGAGCAGAAAAATCAAAATGGCAAGCCATTGGGGATAATCATGACTTTCCAATATGTCGATGTCAACCCACTAAAATTTCTGATGCGGAGGAAAAACGGTATCAGATCTAGGTATTGTTCCAAGAGCTTTGACAAGGTCGTTGAAATTATAAATGTTCGATTTGTTGAAACTGTCTCTGATATTCCCCTTGAATTTCTTAAATTGGGTGACTACCACAAAAAGCATTTGAATAATGGAGTCCAAAAAGACAACAACACCAAAGCCAATCGCGCTTTAACACACTTGAAAGAGAAATCAAATAAACGAAAAAGAATCTATCATAATATTACAATTTCTCACAAATCCAAGAAGAAAATTGTCTTGAAAAAGCGAATCAAAAATAAACATGCTTTAAAAAAACACAAAATACAAACAATAACACAACCAAAACAACAACCACATGAACCGCAGCCAAAGCAACAACAACAGAAAACCCAAGATAGACACATTTTCCAAAATGACCAACAGATTGAAAAGCAAAAAATTGATCAAATTAACCATACAAACGGGATCAAACCTATGTTAACCAAAGAAGAATTTGAGATTTCTGAAATGCAAAACAAGTCTGTTTTTAGCGAGAATTACCTGAAATCACATTTTGATTTTTACCTCAAGGAATCAGTGGAAACAACATTTTTCAAAGACATTAGCCAAGAGTTTTGGGATAGTTTGAAAGGCTCAACATTTGGTGCCGAGGACAATGTGTTCTCTCCCATAACACAATACCAATACCAATTCAATTTCTTTAACGATTACAACAGCGTCCCATATAAAAACGAAGATCTTTTTGATGAAAACTTTCTATACAATTATGAATATGATCGGAATTTACTTTTTTAATTACCGCATTTGTTGCATAGGGATGGTTAATCACACACCATGCATCATTGCCATACCAAGAAAAAGTAGATCACCCTTTGGTAACCAACCAATCGTGTTGCTTTTTTTGATTTTTTTAAGAAATAACTTGATTTTGATAGTTATTTTTGTGTAACCTTAGTTTATTAAATTTTATTTGTTTTGTATTATTTTGGACTGGGTAGACTTTTCTTTTTTGTGCCTCAGGAAAAGGAATAAAATTTTTTAAAAAAATTAATCTGAAGAAAAAGTTTATATTGGTTTCAGATCCTTGTACAAAACATATTCAACATAGACCTTTATAACAACAAAAAACATACTTTTATTATTACTCTGCTTCATAAATTATCAAAATGTTTAGAATTGTCAATAATAGAATCTACTCATTTTCAAATATTTAGGATGTGAAAACTCTGTTTATGTCTAGTTTATTTTCTTTTAATTTATAGAATTATTTGAGAAGATTAATTTCTTCTTCTTCTTCCCCTCCCTTCTTTTTTTTTTTATACATATCTTATAAATTGATATGTAATTTTATAGATTTTTTTAAGAAATAATAAATATTGCATGTTATTTTGGTTTTTATATATTTTGTTGACATATTCGCATCCCTTTTAAAAAACAAATCACGATCATTAATAAATTAATTGAAAAAGAATATACCATTTGATAATTTTTCACTTTTTGATAACTTCACTTATAAGAAACACTATTGGTTAATAAAAGATCTAGTAATAAAAATTATTTTTAAGAACATTTTAACAATTTAAGTTGGAAAATCTAATTTTTAAGGTTATATTAATATTTTTTTTTTAAATTTAATCATAAAAAATTCACAATATATTTTTTTTTCACATTTCAGTTTTTTTTTTAATATTTTTTTTAAAAGGATTTTAAATTTAATAAATATCTTTCAAGCAGATAACCAATTATTTGGAATATTAAAGAATTATTTATTTCTTCAATTAAAAAAAAAATCAAGGTACTTGACTATAACTGGTGGACTCTTCCTTTAGGGTTTTTTTAATTTATGAAATGAACCGAAAAATAAATAAAATTTCGGTTTATTTCAAAAATTAAAAAAAAAAAAAATCACAATTAACTTTTAGTTGAGATTTCTTTACATTTGAAAAATCAATAGATTTTCGTTCTCGTTTTTTTGAGTTTTCTATTCATTAGAAAAATCAATAGATTTTCGTTAGGATTTTTGAATTTTCTATTTTATTTAGAAAATCTATTGATTTTTTCTGTTTATTTCAAAAAGTAAAAAAAAACCTAAAACACTTGACAAATAAAACAGTAAAACCCCAAGAAAGCCACTGTTAGGTTTTCTTTAATTTTTGAAATAAACAGAAAATTTATAAGAATTTTCGGTTTATTTCAAAAAGTAAAAAAAAAATCGCCGTTAACTTTTCCAGAATTTAAAAGAATTGAGTAAAATCAAATATTATTCTCCATTCTTTTGAATTCGGAGAAAACAAGACACTCTAGGTATTGGTAGTACTTGAAGGCAATTTTGTTTGACTTTTTAGAACTTGAAAGAATAGAGTAAAATGATAGGATTGTACTATAGGTTTTCGAATGAATAGAAAACACACGACATGGTAATATTTATCATAAGGAATTTTTTTTCTCGTATAAAAGTATTATTCTGCAAGTACTATATTTTCAAAACAATTGGTTATTGTTTATCAAAGTAAATATCTGGGAAGTTGAATTTAACAAAAATAAATTCATAATTTTATTTGGATTATATTACATGATAAAAGACCCTTTTTAACCCAATACGAATCTTTTAAAACATGTGATACCACTGATAACAATAAATACAATACTCTCAAGAATTTGAAATACTGAAATTTTGATGATATTGTAAATAAACATTAATATTCAGGATGGGAGGTTAATGAATGTAATAGTTTAGACTAACTTGGACTTTTTTTAATTGTTTTTTTCGTAGTAGTGTAGGGTAATTTATTTTATCAGAAAATTTCAAAAGTTAATAGAATTTTATATATAAATGCTAAAAAATCCTCTGATTATTATGGATAATTGGTAAAAGCTAATTATTTCTTTAATAATGAAATTTAATTAATAAGCGTAATAGAATTTCATGTAACTTTCATTATTTTTGGATTGAATATTAACCTTTTCCCTGAAGGGTTAATATCCCCCAAGATACAGTATCTACAAAAAAACACCAAATAAATAAAATGATGCCACAAATTACTATCTATTTTTAAAAAAAATCATTAGTTAGAAAAAAAAAAATGAACATGAAACGAGAATTAATGGGCATTTTTCTTCCAATAAATAATGTACCCAGAAAAAGTTGTTTTTTTTAATAGATATGACTGTTTTTTTATGAATATATCATATCTAATAACAAGAGTTATTCTATTTGTAAAACCCCAACTTTAATCTTATAACCAATCATTGAAAAAAAATCACAAACGAATGAAATAGATTCCAGAACTCAAAAAAAAAAAATAAAAATAAAATAAACATTAAAATAGTATGTCAAATCAAAATTATTTACAAATTGAAAGTAAAGTGTGGTATTGTTATACTTTCAACTGTTTAATAGGTGTCAATTTTTTTTTTGAATATAGTTTATTTTGAGTAAAAAGGGAAACAATAATAAAGTTTTTCTTTTTTGATTTATATTTGTTATCAGATAAATTTTAATAATTGAAAACAAATATCTTTTGGTAAATTAAAGTCTGAAACCATTATAGAAAATGGATTTAAGTGTAGGGTATTTACAGTGAAAAATTTTTTTTTGAAATTGGAAAAAATAAATTGAAAATTTCTATGAAAGCCTAATTTTCAGTAAAAACTCATCAATTTATTACAATTTCGAACTCAAAATATCAACAATCTCAAACTTAGACATTATTTAGAAAAAAGAACTAAAGAATAGACACTCAGTTTCCAATTTTGATTGTACCGAGATAAAATTTCTAAAAATACTTTTATTACCTTCATACTGTTGTCACTCTTTGGAAATTTTTGAGATCTTGATGATTTTTTTTTTTTTTTTTTTATTTCAAAATAGAGTTATTTTTATCTCTAGAATATTATAAAATCCTTACTTTGTCAAATATAGAGAGTTATCAAATAACAGAAAATTAGATTAAATTGAATTCAATTGATTGTGTAGTTCTAGAAAACAATTTGTTTTAAAATTGATGAAATTTGGCCCTTTTGAAATATTAATCAGATGGAGTGATTTTTTTTTTAATTTGAATTTTTTGAAATTGAGTAAACGTTTAAACTTTTTTTATAAAATTGAATATTTTTTTATTGAAGATCCTGTGTCTTTTATTTTTTTTAGTTGAATTTTACCAATGAGGCTCCTAAATAAATATATTTTTTTAGATAAATTTTTTGCCTTTGAGATCCATTGATTTTTTTTTTGTTATTTACATTTTTTGTTATTTGGCTCTAGTGAATCTTTTTTTTATTTTTTTTAAATTTTTAAAATTGAGATGGTCTTAAATTTGTTGTTTTTTATTATTTTAATTTTGTCAATAAAAAGAAGTGCAATTTCACAATACCCACCTTTTCAGTGTTCAGTCAGTCCTTGAGTAAGGGTCAAATACAATGTAATTGACAAGATTCTTAAATGCAATACCAGATGAATCAGCCTCAATTATAATTTTCGATTCTGTTTTCCTCTGTTTGAAAATAATTTGTTCTTTTTGTTAAGAAACATGGACTTGGGTTAGTTTCTTCTCTTTAATGATTCATCAGTGAAATAGGGAACTTTTTTTAAAAGTCAAACAAAGTTATTCTCTCTTTTTGAATTTTTAGTGTTTCTTTATTAGGTAATAATCACTCTTCTCTTTGAAATATTCCAAAAGTAAATCGAGATTTAAAAAGATATGTTGTTATAGTTGTTTTTGGTTATGAGTTTTGGGGATTATTTTTATTCTTTCTCTTTGAAATTTTCGTTTTTTTTTTTTTTTTATTGTTAAAAATTGCTTTGATTTTTAAGCTTTTAAATTGAAAAATAAATTTAAAATCAAAATTTTAGTTAAATAAAATAAACCAAACGATGTCTACTTGGACGAAATTAACTTTGTATATAAAAATGAATTATTTCGGTTATCTAAGAAAAAAATTTATTGGATATTTTTTGGTATTGGAAACAGGGATAATTTTTACAAAAAAATCGCTTTAATTTCTATTTTGAAGAACTGATAAATCTGACATTTTTATTCTTATAATACTAATAGTTTTTGGGATAATAAAATTAAATATTAAACTTTTATCAAAATTGGTTAATTATTTATGAATTTCCAAAAAAAAAATCAAAGTCGGCCAAATCATTTAAAAGATAAACAAAAAAAATATTCTTTTGTTAATATACATTTCTTATTTTTCGTAAATTGTATTTGTTACAATGCTTTTTATGACTTGTAAAAGTGATCACATGGTTAAATATTTATTTCTTTTTGGTCAGTTTTCTAATACTATTTGCGAAAAATTTCCCAAAACAACAATCAATCATTACAGCCATTCCAAACCTACCACCAAATTTACAAGACATAGAAATTGACTTTATTTGTCTCTGTTAGAAACAAAAAAAAAAATCTTTTGTAAAACACTATCCCATAATTTTTAGGTTTGTGATAAGTTTTTTAAAAAAATTTCAATTTCAAAGACAGAGAAAAAAATCTTGTTGTTTTTGAAACAAATACAAAAGTTCAAAACAAAGTTTCCAAAGGTTGGAGATCGAATTTAATAATCAATTTGAAATATTTTTACCATTTGATTGTAAGATCTTTAGAAATTAAGGATCAACCAAAAACCTTAAAATTTTTCAAAATTATTGATCATTCATAAAGTTTGTAGTCAAAAATTAAAATTTTAATTTATTCTTTCTATTGGAAATTTTTGCTCTCTTATAAAATTTCAAGGTTTGTAATAGGCTACCACATAACCATAAAATTTTTTCAAAAAACTTAAAAAGGAAAGTGTGAGATAGAAAATGAATTTTCTGTTTATCATAAATTTCATGGTAGGATTGGAACGGCTGTAGATTTTTTTCTTGAGATTATTTTTACAAATATTTCATATTTTCAATTTAAAATAGAATTAAAGTGAAAACAAAATGATTTTATTTAGAGATAATTTTGTCTTTAGGACACTTGTTTGTTATTACATTGTGGGGTGTATTGTTGATCACCATTTGTGTGAAATATGAGTGATTAGCATATTGCCATTTTCTCGTGAAAATGGTCAATGAATTTTTGAGTTAGTCTTTCATTTAATCCAGAAAAAAAGAAAAAAAGAAAAAAAGAGTTATTCTTCAAGAAAAATGAAACTTGAAACCTTTTAACACATTTCGAAAAGTGTAGATTTGTTTTTAGAATAAATTAGTTTCAAAAGATTATTAAAATTTTGTTTTGAAATCTTTAAAAAAAAAAGTGTATGGGATTATTTTAGGAATAACTTTGAGACACCAACATGTTGCTAATTCCACTTTAATGGCAATGGTTTGCCTAAATTGATTTCAAAAAGGGGAGGAAAGTTTCAAAATTTTGCTTCATAAGGCAAAGAGAAAAGAAAAAATTAAATTAAAAACAAAAAGGGTTAACAAGGAAGAGAATGATTTTAAATTTGGTTTTTGAATTTTATTTTATTTGTATCACTCTTTGGGTGTGTTTGATAAAAAATAAAAAGGAAAAAAAAAAAAGATCCAATTTTGTTGTAAAAAGAGAAGCTCTATAAAATAATTAGTTGTTGTTTAAAGAATTGTTACTTCAACGTCAACACCTGTTTCAACACTTAATCGAGCCTTTAGAGTAAATTATTTTTAAAAAAAAATATAAAAACAAAAAAAAAAAAACAATAAAAAGCAAAAAAAAAAGTTTAAGAATTCAGGCTTTATTAAAAAAAAGATAAAAAAAAAAAATATTCAAAAACTTACAATTCTTTTTACAACAGTTGATTGACAGTAAAGATCAATTATTCTTTTATAAATTCTCATTTCAAATCTATCCCATGTTTTGGTACCTAATTAATTTTAAAAAAAAAAGGAAGGAAAAAAAAAAAAAAAAAAAAAAAAAAAAAAAAAAAAAAAAAGAAAAAAAGCAAAAAAAAAAAAAAAAAAAAAAACAATCAAATCAATTACCTTCACCACAAGGGGATTTTCTTGTTGTAATACATAACCTTTTTGTTGGTAAACGGATTGGTCCTTTGACTTTTAAGTCGTGTTCTTTGGCTGCATCAATGAAATTTTTTGAGACTTTTTCAACAGGAAGGACGTTGGTTCCACTTAAAGTAATTCTAATGTGTTTGACTTTTTCTTGTTCGGTTTGTTGTGGCTTTTTAATTATTTGACTCATTTGAGAAATTATCAATTTGTTATATTTGGAGAAGATTAAAAAAAATGATTTCTCTTGATTAGTAGATTTGGGAATGAGAAGTTTTATTTGATATTTTTTGGTGTTTGTTGTTCTTTGGAATGACAATTATTAAGAATCATTTTGAAGGAAGCGTACTGGGTGTATGATAGAATTAGTTTACAAAGATTTTGAAAAATCATCTAAAGGGAGTAGTCACGGTAAAGGAAACTTTTTCACTTTTTTACCATTTTAAAGAGGATCAGAAAATAACATTTTCTACTTTTGGTTGTACCTCATTGGTTTTTATTATTTAAAGCACTTCATTCATTCGATTTTTTAAATTTTTTTTTCAAAGTCTCAAAGAAATTACCACTATAGAATGTTGAGTTGAATTGTTTAAAATGGTGTTTCAAATGTTGAATAACTTATCTTTCATCCTTAACTCAACATTCTATTGTGACATTTAATTTTTTCATTTTTTATTTTTTCATCATTTTTGAAATTTTTTTAATGCTAAAAACATAAACAATTAGAACTATTTTTTTATCAGTGACATTTGGGATTAATCGATTTTGTTTAAAAAGAACAGCAGCATTACAATTAAGAGAATCATTCAAGGAAACATAAATTGGACTTAAATAGCTAGAAGGATTCCAAAAAATATAATAATTAAGTCAAATTATTACTTGTTAGGTTTTTAAATCGTTGGGTTTAGTGGAATATGAGAAGTGAATATGATTATATGTTATCAAAGTTTAAACCAAAATTGGTATAAGTTTTATTCTAAGTATCTAAAATTATCTTCACCGAAAAAAAAAAACTAAACCCCATTCCAAAAATTTGGACGCACACAAAATTAAAAATAGGAAAACAAGAACTCAATTTATTGTATTTTTCCAAACGTAATATAAAACCACATTTAAGTAACATAGTTTTAATTTTTAATAGGTAATCATTTTCATTATAATATAAGAAAACAATATAAATCAAAAAATCAAAAAGAGTTTGTCCCAAATACTGGTATTTGATTGAAAAATGGGAAAAATTTTCACTTCTTTTTCAATTTCCTTTTTCAAGTAGAACCACAAACTCCAACCTTCTCCTTTGAGAACTCAATTTAAAAAAGAAAAATATGGAAAAGGAAGTGAAAATTTTTTCCCATTTATAATTCAAATACCAGTAAGGAAAACAGCTGAAATAAAAGAGTTTGAACAAAAAATATATTGGTAGATTTGTTAAAATTACACCAACAATTGTTGATCGATCAAATAATAAGATACCATGGACCGATTGTATGTGGATTTTTCAATTTAAGAAACTCAAATGTAACAATCTATCAACCATCTATAAAAAATTTTCAGATCTAACTAAACAGATTAAGTAACTGAAAAAAAGGAAATGAAAACAAAAACAAAAAAGACAAAAAATGAAAATAGTTTGTTGAATTAAAATTAATTTCGAATTGGATGTAAATTGTTTTATTGTTACCCCCCCCCCCCAACTGTTTAAACTGTATCCAATTAATGTAATTAAGTTTATTTTAATAAAATAAAAATAAAAATAAAAAAATATTTTATCAATATAATCTCTTTTTTTTTTATTGTTGAACATTACTAAAAAAAAAATATCAAATAATTTTTTTAAAAAAATTTTTAGAGAATCTAAGATCACACACCACTAAAATAAAATATTCTTATCTCATCTCTCTCAAATTTTTATCATCTCTTAGGGTGTAGCTACTCCCTTAAAGTTTTCTTTGATTCCTACTTTCAGACTGGTATTTGAATTATAAATGGGGGATTTTTTTTCATCTCATTTTCAATTTCCTCTTTCGATCGAGAGATATTTCCACAAATCTAAACCTACTTCTTTGAGAACAGTATTTATAAAAGAAAATAATGGAAAAGGAAGTGAAAATTCAATCCCATTAAGAATTCAAATATGAGTATTACACTGTTTTGAAATAGAATGAATTCAAAGTTTTATCAAGTGTTATCTGACTTTTGAAAGTTAGGAGTGAAGGTACAATTGCTTTTACTTATTTATTGAATTTCACAATATTCATGATTTTATATTTTGTATACATATGAAATAGTTCTTTTTTAAATTGTAATTATTAAATTACTTTCAATTTTGCAACTAATACATCAAAGAGAATAAAACAATGGCTAAAGGATTAGTAATTCTTCTTCTTTTTTTCCCAAATGTATTCAGGTAATTATTATCAAAAGGGATGAAATAAAACTTGATAAGTAAAATTATTTTTCAACTTTTGGAGAAATTGGCTATCATTTTGAAAAGAAGTTCATTTTTCCCAATTAAATTCACTTCAAAAAGAGTTGGTACACCTTTCTTGGGATTTGTGAATCTAAATGAACCAATTAAAAAATATTTTCACAAAAAAATTAAACAATTGCTAAATTTTTTACTTTTTAATAACTAGACTTTGAAAAAACATTATGGATAATATAGTAAATTTGATAAAAAAATAAAAAAAATTAAAGATATTTTTCAATTTATGTTTAAAAATCTAATTTTGTATTAAAATTTCTTTTCAATTTAATAGTAAATAAATTGTAAATTTTTTTCTTCACAGCTAAGACATTATTAGCATATATTTTGTAAGTATTTTTAAATTTAATCAATACCTTTCAAATTGTGAATCAATTCTTTTGACTATAAAAGAATTATGTGTTCCTTTATTTTGGAATATATATATATAAGGCATTTCAAAAAAAGTGGGGTATTTTTTTTTCATTCCATAAAACAACCTCTTTGTTAATTGAGGTATTCATTAATTGATGATATCAAATTACTTTTAATATTAATACCGATTGATTTAACGACTTAGGTAATTATTTCAAAATATGTTTTGTTGAAATATTCTAAAAAATGAAAGAAAAAAAAGCACTTTTTTTGGTGAAAAAGATGTGCGACCAATTTAAATAAAAAACTTAAAATGTGGAAAGGGTACGAATTATTGTTTGAATAATCAAATACAGTTACATGCTATCAATTCTATTTGAAAAAGTTTTGAAATGGATTTTTTCAGTCAAAAAGAAAATAATAAACACTAATTCCCACCCCTAAAAAATATCTTATAAAATCAAGATCAAAAATTTAATATCTTTTTTTTATGTAATACAAGACTAAGAAACAAATGAATTGAACGATACCCAAGAATCAATAAATCTTAGTTAATCATTATATATATTTAAATACTTTTTTGAAGATTGATTTTAATAAATATATTATTAAATAAAAAAGCCCCACTTTTTTGCAAATAGCTGTTATTAATTTTTGGGCTGTAAGTACCAAATGCAAAATTTTGCAAAATGCAAAAATCTGCAAAATTTTATTAATATTATTCTAAAGATTGTGGGTGAATTGAATTGGTATCTTAAATGTCAGTAGCATTTCAATACGTTACTTCATGATAGTTGAAAAATGTTAGGAAATGTCATAGATATGACAATTTTTAATTGTGTAACATTAGTAAATTCCATAGTTATGGCAATTTTTTAATTGTGTAACATTTGTGAAAATGTCATTGGTCCGAAATTGTCATAATTATGACATTTCGGAAAAATCGTAAGTAATACTCACTAATACCTTACCTTACCCTACCCAATACAAACCAGCGGTTTTTCTATGTATCAAAAACCAAAATACATTGATTCGGCCTTACGTACCTTACGTACCTCACCCACCCTGAATCTATAATATATAAATATACTATCTAAAAAAAAATGTCATAGTTATCACAATTTCGGACCAATGACATTTTCACAAATGTTACACAATTAAAAAATTGCCATAACTATGGAATTTACTAATGTTACACAATTAAAAATTGTCATATCTATGACATTTCCTAACATTTTATTACAATCGTGTAGCAATACACAGGAACACTACAAGCCCCTGAGATACCAATTCAATTCACCCACAATCTTTAGAATAATATTAATAAAATTTTGCAAATTTTTGCATTTTGCAATAATTTGCAAGTTATGTCAACTCCCAATTTTTGGTTTGTTATTTTTTAATTTTTGAAATAAACCCAAAATTCATATATGTTTTCACATTATTTCAAAAAGTATAAAAATGCTAGAATACCTTTCGTTCGGTTTTTTTGAGTTTTCTATTTTATTTTGAAAATCAATAGATTTTCGTTAGGTTTTTTTTTGAATTTTCTATTTATTTGTGGAGCGTTCTAGGTTTTTTTGAGGTTTTCTATTTTATTTAGAAAATTTATTGGTTGTCGAAATAAATAGAAAACTCAAAAAAAAACCTAACGAAAATCTATTGATTTTCAAAATAAAATAGAAAACCCCAAAAAAAAAAACTAGAACACTTCACAAATAAAATAGAAAACCTCAAAAAACCTAGAACACTTAATAAATAAAACAAAAAACGACAAGAAAACTACCTTTAGTTTTTTCTTTAAACCAGAAATTAAAAGAAAATTTCACAAATTTACTTTTTATTTCTTAAAGTAAAAAAAAAAAACACAATGACAGTCTATAATGCTCTACAGATACTTGAAGGCACTTGAGTTGCACTGTAGTGAGGTTTCCAAAGTTCAAAAGAACAGAGCAAAATTGATTAGATTTTATTAAATTCTTTCTGATTTTAGAAAACCTATGACATGGGATATTTATCACCAGTCAATTTATCTCTATATTCCAATGTTATTGTATGAATACCACATTATAAAAACAATTATCTATTGGTTATTTAAGAAAATATCTCAAAGTATAATTAACAAAAATAAATTCATAAATTTATTTGGATTTTTTTACACGATTAAAAGACCCCTTTGTTTACAAAAAAAATTTGAAAATCGCATACTACTAAAAACAATAAATAAAATAACAACAAGAATTTAAAGTAATGGAATGTTGGCAATTTTGTAAATAACATTTATTATGGAGAAAAACTGTTTATTAAATTAAAAAAAATATTTAACCCCAAATTTTCAATTTTATTTTTACTTCCTATGGAACTGCCAAAAAATAAAATATTTTTCATTTTTTGTATTTTTATTTATGAAAAAATATATTCTTTGAATTTTCTTGTTTGGTATTTACAATCCCAAAATTTCAAATTTTTTGGTAAAATCAAATAAAAGTCAGCCCCCCTGAAAAAGAAGTTGAAGTATAAAATATACAATATATAAAAATGTTATTAAAAGTAATTAATTGACCCAAAGAGGTTAATTTGCTATTAAAAATTATTTAGTAGTTACTAAAACAAGCTAGTATTTTCATGAATTAATAACTTGAAAACTGATTTTAAATCAAATGAAATAAAGATAACCCCCTCTTTCAAGTTTAAAAATACGTTTTATTAATTTTTTGCAATTCGGAAAAAAACGAATTTTACTTTCCTGGGAATAAAATCAAATGAAAACAATTAACTGATAACTTTTTTTCAAAAGAGGACATTACTGAGAAAAACAATTAAAATCTCAAGAAATAAATAAAATATAATGCATATTTTATGATCTCTGAAAAAAATTATCTGAAAAAGACTGATAAAGGAAAAGAGGAACCAACAAGAGAAGAAAAAGAATAGTTTTTAATGTGGCAATTTAAATTGGTGGTGTATTGTTATGTTATTATGGAAAATTTTAAAAGTTAGACAATCACACACGAGTCTGAATAGAGGGAAGTAGATATTCTAAGATCAATCCAACAGAAATATTGTGAACATAGAAGATCTGTCATACTCGATTCTTTTTTAATATTAAGCGTATCGAAGGTTATCAATAAACCCTGGAACGGTTATTTGTCTCAAAAGATTACGTATGTTAATTGTGTTGATCTAATAATTTGTAGTAATTTCTACTTTTAAGGTACAAACAATCAACTAAAAATTAAGTTACTAAAAAATTTTCAAATTAAGTTACCAAATTTGCATTTTAGTAATATTAATTTTTGTTGATAAAATTCAAAAATAATGTGTACAATCTTGAGATTTTTCGGTGAATTTAATTTTGTTCAGATTTTATGTTTTAAAAACCAAACTGACTGATGTTTTTTTCTTTGGTTGAAAAATAAAAAAAAAATAAAAATTTTATTTATTATTTTTTGATAATCTTGTAGTTTTCTAAAATTATGAGAATTAAGAAATGTTTAAAGGAAGTAAAAAAAAGTTAGATTTAGTTTTGAAAATTGAAATTTAAATTTTATTTTAAAAATAAAAATCGAATAAAATTATTGCAAAAAAAGTTAAAAATAATCTTTTTTTGTTTGTTGTCAGAGACAAAAATAGGTGTTTGAAATTTGGGTTATTAAACTTTTGTGAAAGTAAAACACTAGAATACTCGAAAAAGTTAAAAGAAATGCAAAAAAAAAAAGAAAGCTCCGCGCGGGGCTCGAACCCGCGACATTCAGGTTAAAAGCCTGACGCTCTGCCGACTGAGCTAGCGAAGCTAAATAGACAAAAAGAGTATCTAAAATAAATATTTAACTATTATAAACAACCCACTTTTTTACGAATTAATGATACCATAATTCATCTTATGTCAAAAAATCTACTAAACAAAATATACACTCAAATCACCATAAATACACTTACTAATAAAAGTATACTTTCAACAAATTTGACATCTTTGAATAACACAATCGACTCACTCAGATTTTCAATTTTTATTCTAAAATATTTATTTCTCTCAGAATGTGAAAAATGTACATATATATTAGGATAAAAAATCGGAAATCTAAGTGAGTTGATATCGTCCTCTAAGGGATATTATATATTTTCCAAATCTAATATAAAACTACATATAAGTTACCCAGTATTAATATTTTTATAAGTAATCATTTTCAAATCAATAAAAGAAAAACATATAAAAAAAAAACTTGGAGTTTCCTCTATAACGAAACAAGCCGAACGAAAAATTTATTGGTAAATTTGTTGAAATTTCACCGACAATTGTTGATTGATCAAATGATAAGATACCATCGACCTTTTCATATATGGTTTTTCAATTCAACAAAACTCAACACAAAACTTCTATCAACCATTAAAAAAAATTTTCAGATCTAACGAAAACAGATTACATAACTGTAAAAAAGGAAATGAAAATAAAACAAAAAAAAAAGAAAAAATAGTTTGTAAAATCAAAATTATTTCCAAATTGGATGTAAAGTGTAGTATTGTATATTTTTCAACTGTTTAAACCGTGTCTAAATTTTTGGAAATTAGTTTATTTCCAATTACATTGAAATTCAATTTGGAGTAAAGTAAAAAAATTGTTTTTGATAATGTATCAAATATTGAAATAGTTGACAAAATTTAGAAAACAAAAAATAACAATTTTTTTAACAAATGGGATATAATTATAAATATTTCATTCTAAAAGTAATTTAAAATTGGAATGTTATTTAAATTTATTTTAATAGTCAAGAAATGAATAAAAAAAAAGAAAAAAAATTTGTGGTTTAAAATTGTTTTTTTTATTTAAAGTTTTAAAAATACTCTATTGTTGTTCTAATAAAAACCTCATTATAAAAGAACATTTTTATAAAAAAAAGATCTCTTATCAAATAATAAAAAGAATAAAAAATGATAATATATATATATAAATATATTAATTTAGATATAAAATAATTTTTAGAAAAACAAAACCTAAAAATATAGTTAAAATCCGGAAGAATAAAAATATAAAGGAGAAAATTAAAAAAAATTAAGATTTTCATTATATATAGATGCATTTGCATTTGAATAACTTTCAAAATGATTTTAATAAAAATATAAAATAATATAACATATATATATATATATATATATATATATATTAGAATATAATAAACAAACTTTAAAAAATTAAAGTAATATTTTATCAAACTCTTTCAAATTGATTATTTGTACATATTTTTGATAATATGAAGTGTTATTTATTAATTATTAATCATATAATTAAAAGCATAAAGTAATTATAAAATTAGCTAAAATTGGTAAAAGCACATTTTTATATTTGATAAATGTTTTTAAAAAAAGATTATCAAAATTTTGAGTTTTTTTTTTTTTTTTACTTATTTAGATTAACAATTAATACCCTCATAATATTATTATTATTTTTTTTTTTTCCCAATTTGATTAACTTTTTTTCTAATAAAACATAATGTTTAAAAAAAATGTGGCTTTTAAATTACAAAATGAGTCAAAATACAAAATTCTCGATCATTAATAATACGAATTTTGATTGACTTGATAATTTTCATCAGTTTGTGGCAAGTGAAAAGATTGTTTCGATGATGTTTGTTTGGTATAATTATAATTATCATAATTGATAGAATCTTCGGAATAATATTTATTTTGATCATTTTTATCAATTTTGAATAATAGTTTTGGTTGGTTTGATGATTGGGTGTTTTGTTTGTTCATATTCATATGTATGTTCATATTCATATTCATATTCATATTTGTATTATTATTATTATTATTATATTTTTTGTATTTATTATTAAAAGTTTTTGGGGTGTTTTGGTTGTTATAAGAATTATAATTTTTTTGATTTATTAACGTAACATTTTCTTGATTCTTATTCGACGTCTCAAAATTATTTGATATGTATTGATTCCTGTTTTGGTTCTTTGTTTTGTATTCATTATTATTATTTATATTTATATTTATATTTATATTACTATTGTTTATTTTGATGTTGTTATTGTTATTACTGTTGCTATTAATATTATTTCTTGTTTTTCTATAATTAGTTTTTTTGTTTTTCGGGGAAGTGTTTTTCATTTTTCGATAATTTGAAATTAATTTACTTCTGATCCCACCAGCTCTTGATAATTCAACTTTAATTTCTCTATTTTTAATTATTGACTTGTTTAGCATCTGGATAGCTCTATTTGCATCTCTAATATCATAGTATTCAATAAATCTGTGTCTTAGCTTGTTTGGTGTCGATCTGATTTCTTTGACCTGGCCAACTTGTGAAAAATAGTGAAAGATTTGTTCGTTTGTAATTGTTTCATCCAAATTAAAGCAAACAACAGTTCCTTGGTTTTGATCTTCTTCTTTGGGATTTTCCTTAGGTATTGAATAGTGAATGTCAACTTTTCTTCCATTAATAATCTCACCTTGTAATTTTTCCAATGCTGTCATTGAATGTCTAATATCATAGTATTTGATTAAAACAAATCCTCGGATTTTACTTTTTGAATAGATTTCTTTAATTTCCCCAAATTGTCCAAAAATGTTAAAAAGCTTTTCGTCACCGATGTTTGAATCAATATTTCTTACAAATAATGCACGGTTTGGATATTCCCCTAACGGGTGTTCTTTTCTTTCATTTTTTTTTGGCTGCTGTTCATTTTGTTGAAATTGATTATGATTATTATTGTTGATATATTCATTATTATTATTATGGCTATTATAATTATAATTATAATTATTATGGCTATTATTATTATTATTATTAGTAATAGTATTGGGTTGAATATTGATATTATTATTGAATTGTTGTTCTTGTTGTTGTATTAAATTATTGTTGGATATATCAGGCTTTGCCATCCACCATGAACCAAAATGATAAGGTCGGACAAATTTTTGTTGATCTAATTCTCTTTCAAATTTTAAATCCTTACTGAAATTGTTAATTAGTTTAGGATTATTTTGTTCTTTAATTTGGTGATTATAATATAAATTTTGATTATTGTTAGAATATGTTTCATTATTATTTCGAGGGGGGTTAAATCGATTAACCTCATTTTCGTTATAATAATAATTGCGATTATTATTACCATTGCTGCTGCTGTTGTTGTTGTCATTGTTGTTGTTGCTGCTGCTGTTGTTGTTACTGTTGTTATAATAATTTTGTTTGTAATTGTTTCTTTGGTTTAAATTTATTTTTTGATTATTATATTTTGGTGGAAATTGTTTTTCATTCAAATTGTTTTGACTCAAATTATTTTTATTGACATTATTATTAGAATTATTATTATGATAAGTTTTCATATATTGTTTAGTTTCTGTGCTAAATTGATATTGGTTTTCTATTTGCTCTTTATTATTGAAAGAAAATTTCTTTGATAATTCTTTTTGATTGATGTTTTTTTCATTCCCAACGCTATTGAATTCGTAATTTTTATTTTCTTATATTATATTAAATGAAAAAAGAATAATTGAATATAATTTATTTAGTTCAAAAATCATTTTAATATAAATTAATTTTAAATAATTTATAAATTAGATTTTGCTTATTTTATGAATATATGCAAACATAAACTATTTTTCAAAAATGTTGACTTATTATTTTTATCGTATTGGAAGTGATTTTGGTGGATTTTATTCAAGATTCTTATCATAAAAATTTTTAATTTTTAGATCAAAATTATTTTTTTTTCATTTGATCAAATTTTTGTTTTTCTTTTTCTTTTTTTTTGAAAAATTTTTGTTTAGTATTTGTTTTTTTTTCTTTTTTTTTATTTTTTTTTCTTTTTTACTTTTTTTTTGAAAGTAAATCAAAGTACCTTGGAAAAAAAAAATTCTTTCAAAAAGATAAATAATCATTTAGAAAATTGAGACTATGCAATGTCTTTTAAAGTGAATTTAATAATTAGTCAAAAAATCTTCTTTTTAACCTTTTTTTCATTAAGAGTTCGGTAATAAAAATTCTGTAATGCTCATTTCAAAAATTTTGATTTTATTTTTTAAAATATTTGGCTTTTATATGTTTAGAATGTTTTAAAAGAGAATTATTAATAAGATTTAATTGTTAATTGGTTTTCCTTGAATACTAAATAATACTTTTTTTTTTTTTTTTAATTTATTCTTTTAAGAGAGTCACAATTTTTGAAATATAATCTATTTTTTCAAAAAATTAATTTCATAAAAATCAATCTTTTTATTTTTAATAACTTTTTACTTTTTATTATTTTTGAGTTCATTTCTTTTTCCTTTTTTTTTTATCGTAAGCTTAATTTCAAAAATAGGGGCAAATTTTTGATTGAAAAAAAATTGTAGTTTCTCATTTAGTGAATACCAAAACTCAACCCAGAAAAATCAGAACTTAAAACTAAAAAATAACTGTCTAAAACACCCTTTTCTGTTTTAATTATTATTTCTAATAAAAGAATAGAGAAAAGAAACCCATTAAGAAAAAAATAAATCTGACCCTATTTTTGAAATGATTTTTCATCTTAAAATTATCCATTTAAGATTCACCATTGCTTCCAAGAACCTTTTGAAACAATTTTCCATCATAGTTATCAGATTTTTACTATTTACCCATTTGGTATCAACCCAAACTTTCCTTGATACCTTTTTCAAGATAAAAAGAATCTCAACAAAAGAAAGAAAAAGAAAAAGAAAAAGAAAACAAAACGAAAACAAAACCAATTTTTTGAATGTACAACAAAGAACTCAAAGATAAAATGAATACGATCACATTCATCACATTGTCTCCAAATGAAAGAGAAAAGAAGATCTTATTTGATCTTGCTATTTCTTCACTTTTCAAGGAACCATTGTAACTCATTAAAGCAAATTTGGTTGATACTTGTTTTCGAAGCAAACACTTCTTGGGTGTTTTACTTTCTTTGAATTTTACAATCCCTTTCTCCAATGCTAATTAATCTCATCTCTTGAATATTAACGGTTTTCAAAAATGTTCTTGTTCATTCAACATAAAAATAAAAATATGGAATCATTTTGAAAGAAAAATTGAAAAAAATGAATTCAACTTTGGGAAATTTTCATTAAAAGAAGATTGTTTCTTGATATTAAATATTCAATAATAACTTTTAAAAGATATTGGATTCAGAATATTTGGTTAACACAACACACATACCAATAATTTAGAAAATACTAATGATGACCCTATTTTTGAAATTTAGCTTATATTAAAGTTGAAGGAAAAAGTCCATTATATAAATGAAAGGTGTAGGAAGATATAAAGTGGTTCAAATAGTGGTGGTTTTCGATTCAAATTTATTTTAAATCTGTCTATGGTGGTTATCTCGTACAGAGAGATCTGATGATTACAGTTTGCCTTGTTCTGGGCTTTAATTTTAGAAATCTTGGTAACTTAATTGGTGGTGATTAAAATTAATAAATATCTATTATTTAAATTCTGAAATGAAAAATAAACAACAAACTGAAAAAACTGTTTATTTTTCAATGGGTTGCAAGGTTCTGAATGCCTTTTTTTTGCATTTAAAAAATTTTTCTTTAAAAAATCTTTCTTCTTCTTTTTTGTTTTTTTCTTTTTTGATTGTTAAATTATTATTATTTGAATTTCTCCATTCGAGAGAAATCAGAAGTTATTTTTCCCTTTAAAATAAATCAACCAATCAATATTTTTAACTTTTTCCAAATTCCTTTTTTTTGAAGATATTTGTGTTCCTCTCCTTTTTATTTTTTTTTTTAGGTGTTTGGAGATGGTAAAAGTCAGAAAAAATCATTTATAAGAATTGGTAAACTTGTTCATGATTAGATCTTTTACAAACTGAACTTGTTCTGATCAGATCATAAACGAATTAAACCGAACTGAATCCAAATGAAGCTATTTGATAGCACATAACCGACCTGAAACAATTTGAACCAACCCGAATCAGCCTTTCTACACAATCTATCAAGCGGGTACTTGAACTGGGCTAAAACTGCCGTGTTGGTATCTTGGACTGGGGTTTTGCGAAAACAAGATTTGGGAAACTTTCAATAAAAAATAAATAATTTACAATAAAAAAAGAAAAAAAAGTAAGCCAATAAAAAGAAAAATTCAAAAACAGCCCCTTATTCTTAAAAAGTAGCACTTTATAGATGTCACCATTATCTTTAAAGTTCTAATTTAAAACTTAAGAAAGTAACATATATTTCATTTGATCTAGAGTGGGTCAAATATTTAGTCCTCTTTATTAAAATAAACTATGGTTACGATCCATAAATTTTCGACATAAAAAGGAAACAACAACCAACTTATTCAACACCCGAGTTACAAAAAAAACTTTTAAAATGAAGTTTGTACTTTTTTTTTATTATAAATTTTACTCTCTTTTTTTTTATTATTTTTTTCTCTTTTTCTTGTCATTGTTTAAAAAATAAAAAAAAATTTTTCTTTTCATTTTTTTAAGAAAAGCTTTCATATGGGTTATAATCTGCCTACATTGTAACTAGGATAAAAGATTCAAAATAAATTCCAGGGTTTCAAAAAGTGACGTGGGGTGTCGTGGGGTGCATAGGTTTTCCAGAATTCGAAATAATAGAGTAAAATCAAAGATTTAACTCAATTCTTTTAAATTCTGGAAAGCCTAACGGCCTCGTTTTTTTTAACTTTTCGTTTTTGTTTCAAAAATCTATTGATTTTCTAATCAAAACAAAAATTAAAAAAAAACGAACGAAAATGTCCGTCAAGTGCCGTAGAGTGCCTAGGTTTTTTTTAATTTAAGAAATAAAAAGAAAATTTCTGAAATTTTCGGTTTATTTCAAAAATTGAAAAAAAAGCTAAAGGCAGTTTTCCAAAGATTCAAAAGAATTTCGTAAAATCCATGGTTTTACACTATTCTTTTGAACTTCTGGAAAAGCTAACGGTGTTTTTTTTTTCAATTTTAGAAATAAAAAGAAAGTTTATTAATTTTTCTTTTTATTTCTTCAATTAAAAAATTAATAAACTTTCTTTTTATTTCTAAAATTAAAAAAATTAACGACAAACATGAGGTAATTTTGTTGAGTCATCTCTCTTCAACACTATTAAACAATCAAAGTACTATTTGTTTAGAAATAAATGAAACAAAATTTTCATTCAGCTTTCCAAAACAAAGTTTTTATTAACCATTTAAGATTTCAAATTTTAATTCAATAAACAAGCTTAAATTAATAATTTCCCTTTTAGAATTATTGAGGACTTTGTGTTTATATTAATTCTTGGTAACTGATTTTTTAGAAATCAGAATTAAAATTTTGATCTGTTTATTTTACAATTAATAGTAAAGATTCAAAATGTGAGAAAAACATTAATTTTATCTTAAAGAAATTTGAAATTTAAATGAAAAGCATAATTTTTTTTTTTTTATTTATTTTTTTATTATTGAAGTTGAATAACAGTGTATTTTTAAAAAAAAAATATTTTTATTGAGGTATATTCTTAGCTTGGGAACATTGGTGGGTGCATTTGTATTATACTGATAAATTCAAAAAAAAGTTTTAAACGTTTAATTTCAATTACCTGTTTTTGATGTCTTGTAAACCAACTTTCAAAATATTTTTTTTTCCAATTAAAGTACTGTTATTGACTAATTTACAATTATTCTTGGATTTAGACCAATAAAATTCTTTCTTCAAAACTCATAAAAACATTTTCAAAAATAGGAAAATGAACCAAAAAGTTGTAAATATTTTTGTGGATTTATCAGTAACCTTCATATTTAATTTGCTTTTCTTTCTTTTAAATGTTGGATAGATACCAAGTTTTCAGAGTAGTTGAAAACTGTCTGAAAATGCCTTTAAAAATGACAATTTTGGTTGATCAAAAGAAAAGCAAGTTTTCAGAAATACTTTTTTTTATTAGTTTGGTTGGTTTTTCTTCTATTCACCAAATCAATAAAGTGGAGTAACAATGTGGCTTTTGGATCTTAAAAAAAAAGACGAAGTAGAACTGTTTAAATTTTGGTTTCTGTTACCATAAGAGGTCTAAGAAAAAAAACTTTTTTTAGAATATCATTTTTACTTTGAAAAAGTTGTATTAGAAAATTTTGAAAAGAAAAAGAATGTTTGAGATAAACTCACAACACGTGTTGGTGGTCTTTTTGGAAGTGAAGAATCAGAAAAATTCACAAAAAATAAGTTCCACCAATAAAAAAACTCAAAAAAAAAAAAAAAAAACCGAACGCTGACAGTTTTTAAAAAAGATAGGATGTAAAAGTTTTACAATCGGAACTTCAAAATGCCTTAATTCACTCACTTTAAGGCTTTTTAGTAACAATTTAGAAAACTTTTGTTCCTCACTGTTTGAAAACAGTTGTCTTTATTGAAAAATCTATGTAAAAAATTTTTCATTCAACTTTCCCAAAAAAAACAATCAACCCAAGAAGATTTTAAATAAATCGTCCAGGTTCCCAACTCTAAAAGGTGAAACCAAAAGAAAATGGTTTTATTCTCTTCAAAAGTTTCAACTTGATGAAGATCTTTTGAAACATTTTAAGGAAAGCCGAAAGAAAATTTTGATCGATTGATTTTTCATCAAACAGAATTCTTGGAGAACGGACACCAAAAAGAACGATTGGTGAAATTAAAAAAAGAGTTAATTGGTTAAAAAAAAAATTTTTTTGTTTAAATTTTTTTAATTGAAAAGAAAGAAGAAAGAAGAAAGAAGAACACCAAAATTTACCTTTTTTTTGAAAAGTCAAACTGTTAGAAAAAGAATTGAAATTCGTGGTTTTGAATCGCGAGTTCTTGAATGAAAGGTTGTTAAATTTGGAAAGTAATGAAGAATTTTTCAAATTGGTGCTCTTGATCATGTTGTTACTTTTGTTGTTTTGACTTTTGGTGTTTGTGTTGGGGAATAAATCCCAAGTGTGCTTTAATTTTGTTGACGCAAGCTTGGACTGAATGACTTTGTCCTCGCGTAATTGGTTTTTGATATGCGTTGTCCTGCGATCGTTTACATATTCCTGTGAGTCACCTAATTCTTGCTCATAGAGTTGTGGGAGAAGCGAGTATCTTGAGTTGTGATTTGTTGAATTTGCTCCTTTCTTGTTGTTGTTTATTTTCTTTTCTTTCTCAAAAAATAGAAATTTTGGTGTTCTTCTTTCTTTTGTTATACTTTCAAACATCTTTACTTAGCTTGTTTATTTCAGATTTTAAATTGAGTGTTTCTCTTTTTGAAAAGTAATCAGTTTCTCGTGAAAGAAAAAAATTTAAAAAAAAATGTTTAGTGTTTCGCTAAAAGAACAAGAACCAATGTTTTCAGCATTTTGATTGACATTTCCCTTTTTCTTTTTAAAAATTTTTTCACGTTTTAAATTTTTGGATCCATTTTCAAATTTCGAAATCCCTATTTTGTAAACTAATGATCGAAACCAAAAAGAAACCAGTATTGTTCTTTGCCTAAATACTCAACAATTAAACAGATAAGGTTTTTTTTTTTGAACTCATACACTTTGTCTCAAATTTTCAGTTCCAAAAAGTGAAAAATGAAGTTTTCAAAATTGGAGATTCTGACGTCTGTTTGGCCTGTTAGGTTTAACCAATTTTTTTTGCAAAGTTGAAAAACATTTAAGACTAAAATGATTTTGAAATTGTAATTAGAATAAAAAATTTTCACTTTATTTTTGTCAGCCTCAGTTTTTTTTTGATATTATTTTTCAAAGAAAGAGATTGTAAATGACTGATTTCGATATAACTGTTTGTCTGATTTTTGTCTTTATCTCTAAGCTCAACCAAGAAATCAGAAATAAAAAGTATTTCAGAATTTGAAAAAAGATAATTAGTCGAAATTTTATCCAATTGATTTTTTAAATACTAATAGTAATGCTATAGATTTTTTTTATGTTGGCTCTCCTCGGTAAGGGTATTTCTTAAAAAAATTATTAATCTGGCATTCGAATAATAATGGGAAAAAATTTTCCTCTTCATTTTCTATTTCCTTTCGTTTGAAACCAAGAAACTTCTAAAGATATTTTTTGTGATCTCAGATTATATGTTTGGGTTCTTTTTTATTAGATTTCTTGGAAAAACTAAGAATCCTCAATTAAACCAAGATTTGAGTATTCAAAATAAGACAACCATCGGAAATTTTATCACATTTTAATTAGAATACCAGAAAACAATTTTTTTCAAATTTAATTTTTTCGAAATAGCTCTGAATTGATAATTTTATCAGTTTAAAAGTAAAGAAACTTTCTCTAATAGAGGCCATTTGTGACCTTCTTTTAAGGTTTAGTATTCCTGAAGAATGAAAAAAGATTATCCCGTGTTCAGCGTGGCAACATACTATTTTGGTTCTTAGTTGATCGATCTTGGACTTTTTAGGAGTTTAATGAATAATTTCAAAAATATCATTTTTTTTTTTTTTTTTCAATCCGTAATCAGTATTGGTGAACTTAAGACTAAATTATTGGGATTCAATTTAATAAAAATAATGAAATTTGTGGGTTGTAAATTTAAATTTTTATTTTGGCTTTGTTTTATTTGAGACAACCTTAAAAATATATTTTTTATTTCCAGTTACCCAATTTTGGAAAAAGAAAAAATATGTTTTAATTGAAAACTCAAAATTCCCAATTTTTTATTAAATACCTTTCAACCATTCATTTTACACTCTCTCAATTTGTGTTCAAAAAATAATTTGATTTAAGAGTCACAATCAAAAACATTCTGTATTAGTACAGAAAAGAAAAAAAATATTACAATATATTTAGAGTTACCATTGATCTAGAAATTTTTTTGACCAAACAGAACATAAACAGATTGTAAAAACAACACCAAAATATACTAAAGCCTTCACACTGGTTATTTTTTTAAACAATATTAAGATTGGGGGTGTAATAGGAGATTATCAAGGATATCGGTTAAACCCCTATAATATTTATAAGCGAAATTTCAAAAAAAAGGGGAAGATTTTTCTTGAAAAAAAAATTGTTTAATTTTTTTTTTTTTTAATTATAATGTATTTTACGAAAGTGTTTAGAGATAATAACAAATATAGATTAATAAATAAAAATATAGTGTAATCATTTTATTTTATGAAAGACAAATGAAAAAAGAAAAAAATTATAAAATAAAAATTTACCCCTAATTTTGAAATTTGGCTTACATGCCCTTCATATTATATTCTCAAAAAATCAGCCACAGATCATTTGTAAATGAAAGTACAGCCAGTAGAACTTTTAAGACACAAACTTTGAACAACACTTAACAGATAGAAAAGATTTCCAAAAGGAGAAACCAAAAACTTGGATTCTCTTAAAATAAATTGAATAAAAAACTTTTAAAAAAATGTACCTTAATTAATATTTTTTTGTAAACCTTAAATTTTATTCAAAGCTTATTTCTTAAAAGCGGAACTAGAAGCATAAGGATAACCTAATCATAACCACGGGGAAGGAGTATCCAGAATAAAGAAAAAGATAATAACCTAATGCAAAAAATTAACTCAACATCATTAATTATCAACCAAATGCATGGAGGGAAAAAATAAAGAATCAAGAAAATTAAATATAATCATATATCTGGACATATATCCCAATAAAAAAAAATATTGCTAAAAAAATTAGGATAAGCAAAAAATGATTTTTTTTTCAGATATTTTTCACCAAAAAAAAAAAAACGATTAACAAATATACCCATAATCCAACTTTTACACATATTTATTGTGACATAAGTAATCTATACGAAAAATTTTTTCACATTAAGATTAACACGATATTAATAAAGTAGACATCTTGATTATTAAAAAAAAAAAAAAAAAACTAGAATTAAAGTTAAAAAAAGGTATCAAGCAACATCAACATATTGAAACGGGGTAATTACCCCATTTTATTTACACTAGAGTAAAATCTCTATTTGAACAACCCCCCATATTTCCACCCATACATGGTTCTAAATAAAATAATTAATTTCCTCAAGTAATATAAAATCACCAGATTTAAACAATCTTTTCAATGATTAAAAAAATGATTAAATAAAACACTGTTTAAAAATTTTGACCCACTTTATAATGCAAATAGAAGTTCTTAGTTTTTATCCTATAATCTCATCACAAAAATAATTTCAAATTATAATATCAGAATATTTTTTTTTAATTTTGCAAATTTTTGTTTTGCCTTTTCAAATTTTTGTTTTTTTAGTTTTTCTTTTTTTTTTTGAAAAAAAAAAATACAAATTTTTTATTAAATACTTTTTTTTACAATAGAATTTGGAAAAAAATTCTTCAAAATCACATATAATCTTGTGGAAAATTTATATTTATGTAATCTCTAACAAAAATAATTTAATTATTAATCAAAAAATACCTTATTAACCCTTTTTTAATGAAAGTTTAGTAATGAAAAAACTATAATGATAATTTCAAAAATCCCCCCCCCCCTTTTTTTTTTTTCGTAATTGGTTAGATTTTATTTAATCTTTAAAACATCCAGTTTATATATTGAATGATTTAAACGTCAATTACAAATCAGATTTAATTATTTGTTGCCCTCCAATATATATATATATATATATTCAATTTATTATTTCCGACAGGTCACAATTTTTGAAATAGTGCTTAAAAATTATCTTTTAGAATAATACTGAGGGGGGGGGGGGGGGGGCAAGAAAAAAAAAACATTAGATTCATATTTAATTAATGTCATAAAATGTGATTTTTCACAAGTTAAAAAAATTCTAAAATTGAAGGATATAATAAACTTTCGAATTTCCAGTAAACTCTTCAATGGAAAAAATTACACCCAAGTTTGAACTTATTAACACTAAAAAAAAGTCAATTCCAAATAATTTAAATAGAAATATATACAAACAGGGAAACGGGTATATCACAAAACATTTTCTATTCCACATGCAAAAAATTTAACATATCAATTACTTCATATACAAGTAAAGTGATATATGAAATAAGGAAAAATAAATGTGATCAAGACAAAAAAAACCAGAAGTTTTAATTTTTGATTGTGAATAATGAAAAAAAAAAAAATGAATGGATTATTTAAATAAATAAAAAAGAAAATTATAACCTTGCTATAGAATATTTCATTACAATATAACCCTAATACAACTAAAATAAAAATCCATACCAAAACATTTTTGTTCTATATAGTCTTTAAATTCATTCCAAACCTAATAAATCTAAATATTTTTGTTATTCTTTTTTATATTTATTTTTTATTCTTTATTTTTTAATAAAAGCTCGCTATTTTAAATAATTAAGAAAACAAATGTATGATCATAATTCCCTAAATGGATGGATTTAACAACAACTTCATTTATAAATTACAAATATATTTGCTTCGAAAACAATCCCTTACAGTCAGTTTCACTTTTAAGGCACAAACTTTCAACGAAATTTAAGGCACAAAAAAAATCTCAAATTAAGGCACAAAATTCAAATTCTAGGGAAAATAATTTGTAAAAAATAAAATTCCAAATTTTGTGCCTTAATTTGAGATTTTTTTGTGCCTTAAATTTCGTTGAAAGTTTGTGCCTTAAAAGTGAAACTGACTGTAACATATAAAGTATTTTTTTCACTAAATACTTCAAGATAAATACATGTAACTTTTAAAATTATTAATATTTTTTTGAATTTATTAACGATCAAATAATATTAAAAATACTAATTGTATCATTTGTAGGAATCTAAGAATTGTTTTCTTTTTTCAACCCTCAAAGAAACAGACTAATATTTTTGAGTATGTAAGTGTTAACAATAGAATATATTAACAAATAAAAAATATTTAAAAGAATTTTTATAAAGGAAATTCAAAAAGTTTATATTTTAAGATTATGAATAAAAGTATTTAATCAAAACTTCTTGATTCAAAAATTTATGAATTTTCAAACAAAGAAAGATAAATTAAAAAATTACTTTTATCCACACCTCTTTTCACATATATTTCCACTTTTTGCATAATTCAAGTATATTCATACATTTTTACAAACTCTTCAATAGTTTAATATCCACCAGGAAATACTGTAGTCAAAATAAAGTGTGCAAAGAATTTAATATATGTTTCAAAATAAAAAGCTTGTTTTTTTTTGTTATAATAGACCTATACATTAACTGGTAAAAGAAAATGATAATAAACAGTGAATTAAATATGCAATTGGATTCATATCGTTCTATTATTTAAAAAGAAATTCTAAAAATGAAGGATCAAATTGTCAAATTTATCTCAAAAAATAGAGTAAATTTTTCATAAAAGTTTTTATCTTATTAAAAACAATCTAAAAAACAAAAAATTTCAAAAGGATTAAGAATATTCTGAGATATTTTCAACAAATTACATTTTTTATTTAAATTTTACTAAAAATATCCAGATGTTTACTTTCAAAATTGATTTAAACTTAGGTTTACTATTTGATAGTCTATTGGATGTTTCCTCGAACAAGAAGAAAAAAAACCCTGTTAATAATTTGAAACACTGATTATAGTCGCAGTGTATACATTATTTTGATCACTATAAGTGTAACAAAGGGATTATGTTATTCAAACAGTGTATTGTTAAATATATAGTTGTTAAAATGAAATATGGTTTTACCTAATGACAAATTTTTTGAAAAAAAAAAAAAACAAAAAGTATCAAATCTAGATTTTAGCTTGATCACTTGACTCAACATTCGCTAAAGTCAACAATTATGGCGATAACCCGAAAAATAATATTAACAGATCCAAGAATATCAATCGTCCTTAATTTTTCGAAACAATACGTTTATTTGGTACAAAAAATCAAATTGTAAAAACAAAAAAACCTTTTTTAAAGGCAAAATTTCCATTTTTTATAATTCTTGTAAAACAGACAAATTCTTTGACAAAATTATAATCAAAAGATTATTTCAAACATTTATTTTTTTACTTTTTATCAACATTTTTTTAGATGGGAAATTTCAAACCTCGAAAAAAAATAAAAAATCGCAAAAAAGAATCGTATCTGAAAAAACTTTCAAAGCAAAGTGACGCGATTGCAATTGTGGGAGTTGACGGCAAATTTCTGTTTGCAAACAAATCATGCAAAAAATATTTTGGCTTTTCAGGTCTTGAAGCAAAAAAAAAAGTCATGACCGATCTAAAGCCACAATTCCAGCAACACACTAAATTAGATAGCATTGCTTATGTAGCACACGAAATAAAAATAGCTAACCAGTAAGATAATAATTCCTTCTCTTTGACTTGTATTAATTGGGACGGGTTTCAAATGGCAAAGTTATTTCCACTGCAATTTTAATTTTGATCTCTTGATGAGCAAAACTTTCTTTCCTAGTGATTGGAAAGGAGGTTTTACAAAAACTTTCATTCGTGGTTCATAAAGAAAAGTAAAGAAAAGAAAAGAAAAGAAAATAAATAAATAAAAAAAAATCACTTAAAACGAATGCTTTGAGGGATCCTTTAAAAAGGAAAGTCTTTGAATTAGCGTTCATGGGCCATTGTTCGAGTTTCTTATTTTAGGACGTTAATTTCTGATCTGTTGCCTTTTAAAATAAGAAGAAACTTTTTGTCCAATTCTTTTATCTTTCACAGGTCTTCCGTTTTGTTCAACAATCTTCATCTCTCTAACTGAAAAGCCAAAACCCTTTCACACTTCACCAAACCAAACAAAACAAAAAACAACTTATCCACTAGATTGCAAAAAAAGCAAGAAAGAAGATTTAGATGGTATTTTCAGCCCTATGATGAACTAATTCAAACCAGTGTCCAAATCACTTTAATTGAGATTGAAAACAAGCTTGCGATACAGGCTCTGATTAAACCAGACAACAGGGATCCAAATACACTGATAAAAACCAAAAGTGCAACATCAACAGGTTCCATAGCTTTCTTGGAAAAAATTCAAAGTTCAGAAAGTATCTCATCAAAGCCAAATTCTTCACAGAGTATGAACTTTTAAATTTTTTATTTTTACAAGATTTACTTGGATTGATATTACGGCTGATCAGAATTTGACGATCAGGTCCGATTAAATTTATCTTTAGCTCCATATTTTTTTGACTTTCAAGAATGTAAAGTCAATTGAAATTGTTGAATTTGAAATTTTGAGATTTATTGTTTTTTTTAAAATAAATTTTCTCAATTAGTTCAATGTATTGTCTCCTTTCCAAAACGAAAAGTTTCCTTGAAAAGATTCGAAAACCAAAATTCTCGCTTCACCTTCCCCCAAATCACTTCGAACAAAAAAAAAAAAATGCATTTAGTCCAAGAATAAGATAATACTTGAAATAAAAGTCTGGAGTAAAAGAGTGAAGGCGAAGTAATAGGTTAAAAAAAATGATTTTAATTTTTACACTTGATTTGTTCGAGAATTCAGAAAATTTTTAGGATAAAAAAATTATTTCTCTTCACTACCAAACCTAAAACCTGGAAATTTCATTTTTCTGCTCAATTGAAAATATTAGGAAAATTTTACTCCAATTTTACAGACAAATATATTAAATATCGAGCAACCATTAACCGTTCTAATTGCGATATTGATTAAATACTCCGAATCTATCAATTTCCACCCTTGGTAAAATTTAGGAATTAAAAAAATATAATAATTTTAAAATTACCTAAAAAAAAGGCTAACCTTGAAAATTTATCAAAAAAAAAATCAAAGTTGGAATTTCTGTTCCATAGCGTATTCCATGTAGCCACATTACGTAAAACTCCCGAAGAGATTCTCTATTTGAAGTTACCATATAAAACATAAGATAATACTGATTAATCTTCCAAAAGGACTTTTCTTAAAAAAAGATGAGAAAACTCAAAGAAGAATTTTCATGTCTTTAAACATAAAAATGGCAAATGCAAAATAAAGTTTGTTTCTGTCAAAGTGGCCCAAAAAATTTTCAAATATGAATTATTTTTTATAACCTACATTTTAAAAATAAATCAGAAATAAGTAGAATAATAGACATCAGAGAATAGCTGATATCCTTATTAAGCAAATTTAATAAATCTAAACTCTAATTCAAAATTTTTAACACACCAAAATTCGATTTTTTGAAAAAAAAAAATCTTATTTAATCAATTCTTGAAGAAATAAACAATTAGATCCATTTACTAATTGAAATGTTAACAATTGTTTATAAATTACAATACTCACAAAACAAAAAAATAAATAATTATTAATACTAATAATTTATCGGTGTGTTAAAAATTTTGGAGATGGGTAAAACAAAAAAATACATTGATAAACTTGTTTAAAATTCTATTAACAATTATTTGTCTGTAAAATGAGAGTTTACCTTTTTTTTGAAAATTTCCAGGTTTTAGATTTAACAGTTAACCTATTATCAATCATTGAAAAAAATTCACTGATCGAACGAAACAGTTTACGTAATTCAAAAAATGGAATGAAAACAAAAAACGAAAATGATAAAAAAATGATTTTTATATTTTACAAAAATCAAAATCATTTCCAATTTGAATGAAATTGTATCATTGTGATTGCTTGAACCGCTTTAAATGTGTGGAAAATTTTGAATTTTAGTTTATATATTTTCTTAAAAATTGAAAAACTCAAATTCTTAGTGTATCCAATTGAGATAAACAACAATTTTCATTTTGATCTTCAATTGAAGATCAACGAAAATCCCAATAGAAATAAATATGATTTCTCTACAATCATTTTCATTATTTCAATAACATTAGAATAACACGTTTTTATCAAGTAACTATTGATCTTTTAATAAAAAGAAATTGCAACCGAATTACGTTTCAAAAAAAAATCGAATAAAAAAAAAAAAAGTGAAAAAGGGATTTCAATTTTGAATATTTCCAAAATTAGATTTTTTCTTCTAATATCGTTTCGAACCCTTTAAACACATGAAATTTACCCATTTCAACTGCCCCCCCTTTGACTGGAAAATAGTTTATTTTTAATCATTTTTTGATCTCCTATAATTATTTGATTCTTCATGTTCAAAATCCAAAGAAAATTGTATTAGATATTTTAATTTGTATTTCAGAGAAAATTCAACAAAAAAACATTTCTAAAATAAACTTGAACCCAGAACACTAAATTCGAAAAAGCATTAAGATCTTCAACACTTAGCATTTAAAAAAGTTTGAAGAAATCAAAAAAAAGAAAAAAAATAATATTTCAAAACAAAATATTTATTGTCATTCTTTTAACAAGTTGTTTTACCTTGACAAATCAAACTTTAAAACAATAAAACCAAAAAGATCTTTGAAGATCTTGATTCTAAAACTTAACAAGAAGACAGAATATTTTCTTTTCTCTTTGAAAAAGCAAACATTAATCTTAAACATTTTGATAACCTTTTTATTATTTGAGATAATATATTTTGTTTTTAACTGGCGATTCTAAATGAAAGGAATATTTAAAGAATTGAAAAAATGAAAACGAGATGAAAATTCTATCCCGTATATATTTACTAAATACTATCTAAAGATAACAAAACTAAATGAACTTTTCCAATTATGCTAATGATATTTTCAAATTTTTAATAATTTATCCATAAATTCAATAGAGGACTTTTCTTCAATACTTGAACGGATTCAAAAAACAAACTCAACTGGGAAGATAAAAAATATGGATTTTCATAAAGAACAGATTTTAGTAGAATCCAAAAGAATAAGGGTGTTACAAAAAGAAAATGAAAAAATAGGTTCAATATTTTCAGAATTTGTCAGAAAAAGAAATATTACTCTTGAAAAACTTCGCCTCATCCAGCAACAAAAATCGTAAGTTTTTTGAAACACTTCCTAACCAAGGATTTGCATTTTCTTTTTTTTTTTCTTATTCTTTTTACTGGCACTTTGACATTTTGATTAACATAAACTAATTTCCAATAGTTACAGCACATTTAAAAATGAAAAAACATTATTTTTTCGAAAAATATTTGATTGAATATAGCTTTTAAAATAAGAAAATATTTTATCTTTCTTTTTATTTAACAGTTAGGAAATTAAGTTCCCCTTATATCCGTTAGGTTTTTTTTAATTTAAGAAATAAACCGAAAATGAATTTAAATTTTCTTTTTATTTCTAAAATTAAAAAAAAACGTCGTTACCTTTTCCAGAATTCAAAAGAATTGAGTAAAATCTTTGATTTTTCTCCATTCTTTTGAAATTTTGGAAAAACTTGGTACTCTACAGCACTCTATGACACTCTATGGGCACTTTTCGTTAGGTTTTTTCTAATTTTTGTTTTGATCAGAAAATTGATAGATAGTCAGAATAAACAGAAAACTTAACAAAAACAAGAATTCAAAAAAAAATTTGTTAGCTTTTTCATAATTTAAAAGAAAAGAGTAAAATCCAAGATTTGACTCAATTCTTTTGAATTTTGGAAAATTGTCGTTAGGTTTTTTTTAATTTTTGAAATAAACAAAAATTTTATTTAATTTTCTTTTTATTTCTCAATAAAAAAAAAAACCTAGGCACTTAACGTTAGGTTTTGTTAAGTTTTCTATTTATTCTGAAAATATATTAATTTTTTGAAATAAAACAAAAAACCTTAAGAAAACCTAACGGTGCTTGGTGATACTCGACGGCACTAGACGAAACTCTATGGCACTTGATGATACTTGACGAATTTTTAAATTTTTATTTAAAAATTCTAATAAAGAATCATAATTTTCGATATCATTAATCAATGAAAAGATAAAAAATGAATCTTTATTTTGAATAATAAAAGAGCTATATATATATATATTTAACTCAAACTTTTTATTTGTAAAAATTAAAAAATATATAATTCCTCATAACCACTAATAAGAAAGTGATTATTACTCTAAAAAGTTTATAATAGTATTGTAGTTGTTGTGGAAAGATTTAGGGAAATCCTTTAGGTAATTAGGCAAAGTTTTGAAAATTTTCTGATCTTCTTATTTCCAATTCTAACAAAGTAAAATAAGAAAATTTTTACTATTAAATTTGACTTTAAAAATGTTATTTAAAGTTATTTTAGAAGAGTTTAACCAATTTTATTTTCCTACGTTGTTAATCTCATAAATCACAAAAGATCGCCGCGCTCTAGGATTTACAACATTGGAAAATTAATTTGGTTCTAAGGAACCCAATTATTTGTTCAATAGACGAAAAAAAAAACAGTACATCAATTTTCCCGTTAAGGTTGAAAATTGAATGAATTCTCTTTCTTTGTTTAAAAACAATGCCGAAAAGCAAACAGCGTTTTTGGTTTTGGTTCGAAAAAAAGTCAATATCATTTTTAAAAAAATAAAAAAACGTTTGGTCTCCTTTTTTCAAAAAAAAAGGAGAAAAGAAACCATTTATCCAAGATTTTGAAAATGAGAAAAAAACACATTAACAAATTTAAGAAAAAAATTAGAAAAAAAAAAAACATTTTTTTTACTACGTCAAGTCAAGAAATTTTTAGAGGAATGGTTCAAAATCGGTCACTGTTAAGAACACATAATAGATGTGAAAGCAGGGTTTTATGCTTGGTCGGCTTCAGATGTTTCTTAATAGTCGTGAAATAAAAAGGGATATAGAGATTCATTGAAAAGTTGGACGATCTAGTTTGTCTCTGTGAGAATTTTAAACCATTTTTTATCCTTAATGGATGAAAATGTAAAACTAACTTCAATGGTTTCAATGACTCCATTGGGAGAAAAAGATCCTTTGAAGAACAAGTTCTTTAAAGTATCATTGAAAAATAACAAATTGGCTTAAATTTGTTTGCTTTCGTTTGTTTGTTTATTGTTTTAAGTTGTGTAGAGTTAGATCTCGAGTTCCAAAAATAAAAAGCACCTCATATTGTTTCATTTGTTCAAAAATCACCAGTTATAATTCCTCGTTTTGGATCCCCTTCCAGACTCAAAATATGATATTGTTCTGGTGCTATGATTATATTAATCGTCGTTCTTCGATCTCCTCAATATCATCTTATATCACTTCGAACAATATCATCTTTCTCGTTCTTCCAGCCAAACTCGTCACATAACAAAGTGATTATTTCCAAATTGAGCCAATAAACAACGATACTTTTCTTTAGTTTCTTTATTAAATTTGTTAATTTGAATAAAGTCTTTAATCCAAAATTTTCGATTTTTTCCATAGAATGGAAAATTTCAAATAAAATGATCGATACCTTGATCTAATTCTGATTTGAGTTATGGTTTTTTTTGAATAGATTGTAAGATTTTGTTTATATTTTATTTTTACATAAAACAAACAAATATCTGTTTAGATAATTTGCATATTTTCTTCGTTTAAAAATTGAAGTTAAAGCCTTCTCATTTCAAATATTTTTTGTCGTTAGGTTTTTTTTAATTTAAAAGAATAAAGTAAATTTGTTAAAATTTCTTTTTATTTCTTAAATTAAAAAAAACCCGCTATTAGCTTTTCCAGGACTTAAAAGAATAGAGTAAAAACCAGATATTTTACTCAATTACTTTGAATCCTAGAAAAGTCGCGTTCGGTTTTGGTTGTTTGAAATATTTTTGAAAATAACCAAAAATCGAAAATACTCAAAAATTTTTAGATTTTTTCAGTTTGTCGTTTTTATTCGAAAATCTGATGATTTTCAAAACAAAAACAACACCCACCCAAAAAAACCTAGTTATTTGGTGGTAATACTTGGATATATACAGCCCACCTGTTCATTGATATTATTATTATACCTAACAATTTTTAAATATTCTTGTCCTTTTCGTCCAAAACTATTTATTATTAAGTTTTGTCAAAAAATATTTAAATATTTATTTAATATTTTCAAGTTATCCAAACTATTTCCCAAAAAATTTTACTCATTCATAATGTTATTTTAAGTGGTTTTGTGTGGTTTAATCCTATATTCTTATCAAAAAAATATTTCAATTTTAAAATTTGTTTCAGTCAAAGGGGTATCCAAAAAAAAACATTTTTTTCAAATATCAATTATTTTATATAATTGGCCTTTGAAGAACAAATAAAAAATAAGCAGAATAATACACATTAAAGAATTGTTGATATCCGTCTGAAAGAAAACTAATTAATCAATGGGTTTTCTTAAAAATTGAAAAACCAAAATTCTTAGGGAGCAATTAAGAAAAACAAGAATTTTCGTTTTGAACTTCTACTGGTATTTGAATAATAAACAGGAAACAATTTTCACTTCGTTTTCCATACTTTCCTTTTATAAATCAAGTCTCCAAACGAAGTGTGTTGGGATTTGTGGTCTCTATTTGATAAAGGAAATGAAAATGAAGTGAAAATTTTTCACATTTGTTAATCAAATATCAAGATCAAAGATTTAATAAAATTCCAATAGGAATAAATATGATTTCTCAACAATCATTTCCAAGGTTTCAATAACCTTAGAATAAAACATTTTTACCAAGTGGCTATTAATCTTGCAATAAAAAAATTTTTTTCAACTGCTTATCTGAAAAAAAAAAACGAAAAAAAAAAAAAACAAAAAAAAAAACAAAAATGTGCAAAAATGATTTCAATTTTGAAAATTTCCAAAATAAAATTTTTCTTCTAATATCTATGCAAACTCTTTAAACACGTGTATTTCATCCATTACAACTGGGCTCCTTTGACTGAAAAATAGTTTACTTTATCTTTGAACTTTTTTGACTTTTTGTTAAAATTCAAATCTGGATTAAAGACAAATAACAAAAAAAAAAAAAAATTATTATCATTTTGAATCTTTTATTTTAAATTTGAAAAAAATAGGTCAATCTGTGGTGTTAAGGGATATATATATATATATATATATATTAACAATTTAATAAAATAAAAACTTATTAAATCTAAAAACATTTTTATAATTCTATTAAACTATTTAAAAATTTAAAAAAAAATAAAAAATAACACTAGAAATCAAAATCTATCAGAAACGTTTCAAATTGTTCTAGAAGACCGATACGATGAAGAAATTAATCAAGCTGTCTCGAAAATTCAGAAGTTTAATGTATTAGACAATACTCTATCTTCAATTGACTTAAATAATGAAAATTATCTTGACTCTTTGCTTGATACCTTAGATTTGGAATGTATTATCAGGGTGCAAAATGTGATGGCTGAAAAATTATTATTACATCGTGATATGTTAAGATTAAAAATACAATTTATTGAGCAACAAATTAAAAGAATAAATTTAGAAATAAGCTTTTTTAAAATGCAACAAAGAATTACCAATTATAATGAGCATGTCAAGGAAATTGCGAATCAATCAATTGATAATTTAATTGAATTTGAGAAAACGTCAATTGTGAATGACAAAAATACAGACCAAAAAAAAACAGAAGAACAAGAAAAAAAATCCGTCTTAAATGTATTAAAAAGATTTGATATCACAATTGATTTAAATTTAATTCCTTTTGATTTATTAGTCACAAAAAAAAAATATTCAAAATTTTTTATGAATTTTCTAAAATCACAGTTTACTGAAGAAAATTTGTTATTTTTTGATAAAGTAAATACATTCAAAAAAATTAAAAAGAAAGATGAACTGAAAAATGAAGCTAAAAATATTTATGGCAAATTTATTGAGGAAGGTGCTAAAATGCAAATTAACATTGATAGTGTAACTAGAAATAATATTATTACCAAAGTGAAATCAAATAACATCAACTCGGACATTTTTGAACAAGCACAAAATCAAATTTATTTCTTAATGCTTAATGATCCATATTCCCGTTTTTTAGATTCTCCAGATTATGAAGAATTGAAAAAAACTAATCCAACATTCGAATGGAAAAAATAAAATTATTGTTTTTAATTTTATTCTTTGTAATTTTATTCTTCTTTTGTTATCTTTCCTTTTCTCTTCATTCTTCACTTGATTCTTCTTCTTTCTTTTTTAATTATTTTTTCTTTGCAAAATTTTGTTGATCATAGTTGAAAATATTCATTATAAAAAATTTATGGGAATTACAACATTTATTTATACATAAAAATTTTAATAATATTTGAATAAAGAATATGAAATCAATATAAACACCTTTTAGAATTATAGCCCACATTTCACTCAAGGCTACCAAGTCAAAAATGAAAAATTCATTTTTTTAAAAAGAATCAACTAATTTATGATTAATTAATAATAAGAAAAATAAGAATTTTCGTATTAGGATTGATAGTTTTGGTAAGAAATGCTCGAACAAACCATAAGTTTCAAATAAAAAAGAAAAAGAAAAAAATTCTTGTTCAATTTTATGGGAAGGCCTCATCAAAATATTTCACTTTCTTTGGAAAATTAAAATTGTTGACAATAAGATTTTTTATTTCGGGAGTAAATGTATTCATAAAGAAAGAGATTACGAAGCCTCAATTTTATTAATGTTCATTTTGGTTTTCAAAAAAATTAATTTTAAATTTACTTTTTACTTCAAATTGACAATTTCAAAAAAGAATCAAAAAGAAAAGAAAAAAAAAAATAAAAATAAAAAGTTAAAAAAAGGTTTAAAATAAACTTTCTAAATGAGAAAAAATGATGGGAAAATTATTAAATTTCAAAATTGGTCAAATTCTCATTTTTTTCAAAAAAGTTAATTCCATTTAAATATATTGACTGTAGGTATTTAAAAACATCTTTACGGGTAGGTTAGAGTATGCTAGAGTAGGTTTTTACAAGGATTTTGAAAAAAAAATTATTAACTGACCAATTAGACTTTTACAACTTGTTTTAAGGGGAAAAAAAATTACATAAAACTTTGGTGGTTAAAATTGGGTTTCGAACAAATTTTTAAAAATATTTATTATTGATGATTTCTAAAAATAGCTTTTAACTGAAATTTCAAAATTTCGAAAAAAAAATCTAAATTTTAAATTTGTACAAGAACTCTTGGATAAAAATTCTTTTAAGTTGAAACATGTATTTTCATTCATAAAAGTCACCTGAGCAGTTCGTAAAATTTAAATATTCCTTCGCTCGATTTAAAATTAAAAAAATCTAAAAATGCGCTGATTCAAAGGAGATAACAAGTGTTTGTCTTCTTATAAAAATTGAAATATGAACCAGAAAAGGAAGAGGTGTTAAATTTTCCAAAGAGCCTTAAATACAAAAAAAAATATCCGCCAAATTTGCTTGAATAAAAAATGAAAAAAAAAAAAAATAAAGTAGACTTTAAGGATTTAACCCAAAAAGATTGAAAATTTTAAAAGATTTATTGGTAATTAGTTATAAAAAAATAAAAATAATTTAAGTTATAGAGTTGGTAAAGAGAATAGAATGGTATTCAATACCGCATTCTATGCCTTACATAAAAATTTCTTTGTGTTTCATTGAAAGATCAATCATTTGATTGTGTGTATCAAAATCAAAATTGTCGCTTAAATTAAAAAAAGTTAATTCGCTTAATTGGTTATTGTTCCAAACACCAAGCACTTCAACATTGTTGGTTTGATAGTTTTTTTCAAGGTTGTTTGATCGATCAACAATTACTTGCCCGTTGTCTGTTGTGTGAAGAATTACATTATTTCCTTGTTTTTCACCAACTTTACCTACTATTCTTATCTTGAAAGATTGATTAAAGTGTAAATGAAAAAAAAGAAAAAGAAAAAGAAAAAGTGACAAGAAAGATTCAGTTTCCATTGCAACAAATTATAAAAGAAAAAAAAAATAGAAAACAAAAGAAAAGTAAAGATCAGTACAGTTTTTCCTTCAAATTCTGAAAGGTATTTAAAATTTATTCTTGGTGTTGCAGAAGACATTAGATTGAAAAGTTTTTAGTCGTTAAAAAAAATTTAAAGTTAGAAAAAAATAAAATAATGATGTTTATTAAATTATAAATTAAACTTTCCTTTCTCCCTTGCTTCAGTGTAAAATTAAAAGTTTTGGAATATTCTAATTCCGAACTAACCGTTAAATATTTTTTGTTCATAAAAACTTTGAAAAATGATCTTAGTTAAACAGACAGTTGTTTATTATTTATGTAAATGGGTTCATTTGATATTTAGAAATTATAAAGAGATTAGCTTAATACAAATTATTCCTAATTATTGGTCTTTGTTTAATACTAAATGTTATTATTCTCTTTAAATGAGTATCCGGTGTTTATGTTTAAAAAAAAATTTGAATAAATTTTCATTTTTCATTCTTAAAATTTTTATGAAAGAACGAACTTAAAATTCCTCTCTTTTTATTTTTTCATCTCTTATACATGATTTTAAAATTTAGAATTGAATTTTTAATGGTTTCTTTGAATATTTTCCAATGATAATTTTTATAAAATTGAAGGATATTTTGTTTCCAGAGATTTTTCATCTAAGACAGATCAAATTAGGCGTGATCAAATAAAATCCATATTGAAATGAAACATTACAAGTATTTTGAAAATAATATTTATTATCAAAATAAAAGGAACAAAATTTTCATTTGGCTTTGTTAAAAACAAGATTTTATTAATCAGCTAATGCTTACATTTCAAATTTTCAATTCCATCAAGTCAGTTTTGAACATTAATTTTCTCTTTTACATATTATAGACTTTGTTGTTATAATTGTATTCTTGGGTTTAACTTTTTCGGAAATTTGAATGAAAATTTAGTCCTTTTCTTTTGCAATTAATCGTAAATCAGTAGAAGTGTTCACTACACTTTAATTTTTGTGAATTAATTTTATCAAAAATAAGGGCACACGCTACTTATTGTTCAAAATAAATTGAACAAATATGTACATTCAGCTTTCCATAAAAATTATTTCAAAGATCAGAGCTAAATTTCAAAGTATGATACTGATAAAGTCTAATATATTTTCACAAAATTTTCAGTTCAATTTCCATTTTTATAAATCTTCAAACTGTTTCTTATCAAACATTCCAGGACAAAGAACATTTTGAAGAACAACTAATTTTACAGAGTTTTTTAACACTTGACTTTATAAAATGCCTAAACCAAAGCTTGATCATAGTAATTTCAAAAAGGAAAATCAAATAAAAATATCCAAACTTAAATTTCAATTTATCAGTATTCAGTAAATAAGATTATATGTTTCTTTTTTTCCTCTTAGAACTGTTCGTTTTCTTGATATGTTGAATTACTTTATTTTCTTTCTTTTTTTGAAAAGCTCAGCTGAACGAAAAATACAGTTATGATTTTTTTCTAATTAACAGCAACAAAATTTATTTATTTAAAAACCTATTTATTTGTTGGTCATTTTTATTCTACACATTTGTTAATATTATAAATCAAATGAAAGTCCAATTGTGAAGTCTGAAAAAATGGATAACACGATGAAATTTAGTACCTTTAAATTTCAAACAGGAGTATTAAGATAAACTTTTATCCCATTTCAAGCTTTAATAAGAGTCTGAAATTTTGAAGAGAGTCAACATTATGGTTCTGGAATACAAAATATATCAGTGAGTTATTTTGTTAATAACGTGTGTCCTAGAACTTTCACCCAAACCAGAGTAAAAGAAAGAATTGTGGTTTATAAAAAGTTGTAACCTGAAAAAACTAATTTTTTTTTTTTGAGTTTTTCTCATTTTTTCTTGAATTCAACACAAATAAAACCCAATATCATCGAAAAACTCACAAACTGATAAAAAGTTCTGTCAAAAACTAAAATCGACCTATTTTACCAATCATTTTTTTTAAAAAACTTGAATCTTGAAACTTCATTCTAATGCAAAACCTAACTCTTACAGAAACTGGTGGTAAAATTCATACTTATAGTAGTCAATAGTAATTTCCAAGACACATTTTTTTCTTCTTTGTTGCAAGTCTTCTTCTTTTCTCCGAAAGGAAAGCCAAAAATTCAAGAGGATCAATTTCTTATTTTGACTTTTTCTTTTTAATTTTTTTTATGTTCATTAATAGTCATCATGAATCTAGATGCTCAAACCTCTCACTTCGAGATCCTTCTCTAGTTTGGTTTTCTTCTGTCCGAGAACAATGTAAACATTCATTTTTTCAGACCAACATAATGAATTTGAAAAGCATTTTATTTTTTATCCTTGTTATTTATTTTTTACTTTTTTTCTTTTTCCTTTTTTTTTTGTTTTTTGCTTAGTGCCACAATATGTAATTTTTAAACTAAGAAATTTAACAAAACTGTCACGTGTAGGAATTTATTTACATGGAGAAAATAACCAAAACCCAAAACGTAAGAAAATTCACCCAAATTATCATTATTTTGTTTAGTTTAATAATTTGAAGACAAAACTCACCTTTTTTTTTTTCCTCTTCCAATTCTTTTCACATTCTTTTTCCTTTCTGTGCTTCAATCTATTTTTTTGAAATTCCGAACCTTAAAGATATGCAAATTCTAATCTCAAAAGATGATAAAAATTATGAAAAAATTGTTGACACAGAAGTTGAGCACAGAGCAGGAGACTTTTTATTTGATCTTGTAGAAGAAAAAGTTATCCAATATGTCAAATACGTGATTACAAAAAATAGAGGAGGAAGTGGAATTTATGTTTCAAAGTGTTATGCTTTTGGGGAAGTTTTAGAAGAAACAAAAGAAAAGGAAAAATAAATAACAAATTACAAAAAGCAATCAATATACCAACCAACAAATACAAACCAACCAAAATAAAAGACAAAAAATCAAAAATCTGTTTGAAAAATATTTTAAACTTTAATCATTAATTCTTGGGTTCAATAATTTAGATTATATTAAAAATAAAATTTATTTATTTGGTGTTATCCGAGAAAATCTAATTTTGACAGTTAGTTAACATTTTAAATTTATTTAATTTTATTTTGTAAAAATTGTTTTTGGTTAAATCTAATTATAATTAAATAAAATTTGCAATAATATAATCACTAACCAACAAAACCATTTTAAGAAATCTCTTATTATTGGAATAATTCCAAATTTAAATCCCTTCCCCAATAAACAAACGATGACCAGAATTCTTCCCGGCATTATAAAACAAAATAAACGAGATAATAAATTTATTTGTATTCATTGTGAAATTTTTTTAATTTTGAACGCTTACTATCAGAACCAAAAGTTATGTATATACTAGATACCAAAAATATTAAGGGGGTAGGTACATTTTACCAATTTTGTGTATTATAAGTTTATTCGAAAATGGATCATTCAAATCATTTCTTTAACTAAATAAATGAATATTTTAATAGATATGCTAGTTAAAAATATCCTAGTATAATGTATTTACATACCAACTAAAAAATGGAAATATAAATAATGAAAAAATTGAACTTCAAAAAATAAAAAAAAAAAAACATTTATTTATTGATCTTCTCTATCTGTAATATTTGATCCAATTACTTGTTTTTTCTTGGTTTTATTTTTAATTCTTAATGGAAAAACTTTTTTAGGGAAATTTTTTGATAAAAAAATAACTTAATATTTCTAAAGAATTTTCCCAAAACCACATTTAAAAGTTTAATTTTAAATTAATTCATCCACACCTTATTTTGGTTCAAGAAAATAGGATCTTTTTTAAATTCTTCAGAAATAAATATTTATTGAATTAATTTGTTTGATTATAAAATTATTCATTTTTGATTTAAATTCAAAATCTAAAATAATTTTGTGTCTTATTTTCAATTTTTTAACCTAAGATTCTTTTTCTTTCGGTTGGATCTTTTGAATCTATTATTTTTTTTTCGACCATTCAATCTCTTTACTTTAATTTTTGAGACACTCTTCTTTGTTTTGGGTTATTCTGAAAAAAGTATTTTGAAAACATATTTATAAAAAATTTATTGGATAAATAAGAAGAAATAGATAATGTGGGAAACAAAATACGAAATAATATTTCGTTTGGATAGATACAAAATAGTAAGATAAAGAAGAAATACTCTTCTAAAATCCATTTTGCTTGGATTTTTTTTTATTTTGATTTCAACAATTTTATTTGCGAAAGGGAATCTTCCTTGTATGGTATTAAAAAAGTAAAAGATTTGTTCCAAATACATACCTTCCCATTTCGACTTTTTTGTTCTATTCTTTGATTTATTCCATTAATTCAGTTCAAAGCATTTATCCATTTAAAACATAATTTAATAAAACTAAAAATTTTTAGAAAAAAAATTCAAAAATTGAAATATTAAACTTCCCATACAGGTTTTAATTTGTGATCATTTTCACAAAAATGTTTGTGAAAACAATATTTTAATTTCAAAGTATCAATGTCCCATGATAGCACTCAAAAAATCCATTTTCGGCAATGATCTCACTATTAATATTTTCAAAAATAGTAAAAAATGTAACCACTTTCTTCAAAACTTAAATCCAAATCATTATTCGCAATTAAATACCTTCTTTTTTAAGTACACCAAACCAAGATTTGGTAAGAAAATATAATGCAATTAGATAAGATATTGAACAATTATTAAAAACAAGTTTAGGAAAAACAAATTAATTATTTGGATTTATTGGGTTTTTTTTTGTTTTACAAAAAGAATAAATGAGTAAACCCCAAAGATCAACAATTGTATGCAAAAATATGAAAATTCAAGGCGAGCAAATATATATATGTAATTATTAAAATTCGAAAATAATGAAGGATCTATAAATAAATTCAATATTTAAAATACTTTATCTAATGATTTTTGTTAGTTAATGATATTTTATTGAAGAATTAAAAGAATTTTTTTTTTTTATTTTTTGAGAAAATACAACTTCACCACAGAGTAGTAAATAAGAGTTGTACTGATTTCATTTTTTAGCAAAATCTTATGATTTTTAGTGAGTAATCAATAAAATATTTACAGATTAGCTAGTGAAATCAAAAAATAATGGAAAAAAGTTCCTTTTAGACACATTCGTAAAGATTTAATTTGAAATGTTAATTCCATATCTTAAGATCCAAAAAATGATATTCTAGAGAATTATTTTGGAAAAAAAAATTAATTAAAAAACAAAATCTGTTTTTTTTTTATACTTTTTAGCTTTTCAAATCTCCCTTTTGATTTATTTGGGTTCCTCCTCTTTTTATTTTTTTAAGTGTCTGGAGGTGCTAAAATTTGTGAATAATCATTTATTACTGTTAATTTACTAATCTTTTTGGTCTTGTTTTTTTTTTTTTTTCATTGATCCTTGGTTGTGATCTTGTATTTAGGTAAATTTCAAATTAAAAATGATAAAATAAAAAAAAAGAAAAAATAAAATGATATTTTGTTGGATTACTTTTTATCTTATAACAAACCAAGCAAGCAAGCAAATAAAAAGAAAAAAATAAAAATAAAATAAAATTAATGCATGGCTTAGGGATTATATTAAATAGGAAAGAGAATTAATAAAAAAAAATTGAGACTTCTGATTAATAGATCTTTTGAAAGGAAAGGCAATTATTTAAATTGTTCTAAGAATTGGACAGCGACAACTCTTGCTCTTTGATTTACATGCAATTTCATTTTGTTGATTTCAGAATCGATACTTTTCATAAATTCAATTACAAAATCAATGAGTTTGTGTTTGTACATTTCTTCTGTGTGTGTGTTGGTAATTAATAAACTGATGTCATATCCCTTTTTGATTTTTTTTGTGGTTAATTTTTAAAAAAGAAACAAAAAAACGTAAAAAATAAGCAAAAAAAAAAAAAGGGAAAAAAGTTATTAAGAGATCGTGTTGTTCAGATTTTGATTTGCTTGATTTACATTCACCAAATTGAATAAAAACTAAAAATCTATTCATTTGTTTGTATGATCTCAGTCGGATTTAAAATCGTTTAAAGATCGTTTTCTTTGTTGTGTCGTGTAATAGAAATGAATTTAAATGACTGTTTCGAAATTAAACTAAAAGCATGGTTGACAATAATTTTAAATCGAAATATTTGTTTTTTTGAAAAAAAAGAAAAAAAAAAGAAAGTTACTTCGACTGCTTTTCTTCGGAGAATAAAAAACTTTTCAGCTCTAATAGTCATAAATCTCATAAATTTCTTTGTGAGGATTGTTTCAAGATCGTCAGAGTTTTTTAATGAGATGCTAATTCTTGTAGAGTTGATCGAGGATTCAATACAGACTCTTTCATTTTCGGTACGTGAAATTACAACTTTGTTTCCAAGGAGTTCTTTGCTTGTTTGTGCTTCAACTTCTGGTTTGTTATGACGTTCAACAACTTGAGATGCAAAATTTTGCAGGCAGATCGCTGATTCAAGTGTTTTTCTGATACAGTCTAAGTAAGGTTTAAGTGTTTGTGCCTTTTAATTTGAATTTTTTTTTGGTTTTGTTTTTGAAAAATTGAAAAGAAAAAAATTTAAAAAAGGAAAAACAAAGTTCAAAAGAATAAGTTGGGTTGTTGGTTTTATTTAGTAAGAAACGTGTGTACACGTTTTATTTCTTTTCGTTTTTCAAGATTTGTTAAAACAAAATAGTTACCATTTGAAAAAGAACAAAAAATGAAAAAGATTTTCGTGTATTTTTTTATTTCTTGATAGAATGTGTTATTTCTTTTCTTCTTGAATTATTAAATTTAGTTTTCACACAAGGTTTGTAAAAAGTAATCTCTTTTTCTGTTTTTTGAGAAAAGAGAATCTGTTTTCTATTTGTTTGAGGGAAAATTTTTTTTTCTTTTTTGTTACTTATTTTAAGGTAACAATAACGTTGTTAATTAATTGGATTCCTTGTGTTTTTTGAATGAATACGGATTAGTTGTCTGAAAGATTGTAAACTCTGTTATGAAATGAAGTCTGTTAAAGAAAAGTAAAAAGTTTTTTTTTTAAATGCGTATTTATACTTAAAAAGTGAAAAATAGATAATGGTAAAGAAACAAAAAGGTTTGAGGCTTTTTAGTTGAATTTCCAAATTGAAAAATTTTTTTATTTTATTTTTTATAAAGAATTATATCAATTTAATGGCAAGGAAATCATATAAATTAGCCCATTTTCACTATTTTTTAAAAAGGAATTATTTTATGAATATAACCAGTGATTTAAAAAATGGAAATTAAAATTAAAAGACTATTCTGTTCACTCGCAAAGACGATATTCAAAATAAAAAAAAAAAATTATACAAATATAATAAATGCCCTGAAAAGTTATTTGAAAGTGAAGAAATTGAAGAGTAGATTAAAACTGATAAAAAATTAATCATTAAACAGTTTGACAAAATTTGTTCTTGGAAAAAATGTTTTAGTAAAGAAAAATTTATAAATACGAAGAAAATTTCACAAAAATCATCAAAACACCCAATAAAGGTTTTTTTCATATCCAGATCAAAAATACAAATATAAAATAATTTAAAGATATTCAAGATAGAGATTTACTTTATATATATTTAAAATCCATTATTAAAATTTTGATATACCCAAAAACAAAAAAAGGCAAAAAAAATACTCAATATATTTATTTTTTCTAAACCGAATATAAAACCACATTTAAGTTTACATAGTATTAATGTTTTTATAATTAATCATTTTCAACAAAATAAAAGAAAAAAAATATAAAACAAAGAAATTAAAATTGGTGTTTCCAAAATAATGAAACGAGCTGAATAAAAAATATATTGGTAAATTTGTTGAAATTTCACCAATAATTGATGATCGAAAAAATATGATAAGGTATCATCAACTAATTTTTGGCGGTTGTTCTATTTTAAAAAACTCAACTCTAACCTTCTATCAACCATCGAAAAAAATATCAGATCGAAAGAAGTAGATTAATAACTGGAAAAAAGGAAATGAAAACAAAAAAAAAAGACAATAAATGAAATAGTTTGTAAAATTAAAATTAATTCCAAATTGAATTTAAAGTGTGGTATTACATTTCTTTCAACTGTTTAAAATGTGCCCAAATTTTTGGAATTTAACTTATAAATATATATCCGGTATAAAAATTATTTTCATTTCCTTAAACAAGTTTTAAATGTGTGAGTGAAGTATAAAATTCCTTTATCTGATATATATATATATATATATATATATATATATACGGATGTAATAATACACAAAAAATAGGAGAGTAGATCTCATTCGGAATTGGTAAAAAAGTGAAATTTTGAATACTTTTCTTTCCCTAACTAGTATTTTTTATCAAAAATTAATTCTTTTTCTCAGTATTTAAAGATTTTACAAATTTTAAGAATTTTAAAAATGAAAAATTGTTTTGTTTTGATTTATATTTTCAAAATAGAAAAAAAAACTATTTTCAATGTTATAAACACAAATCCTCCCACTTAAATGAGAAATTGCAAATTTCCATTGTTTTCCAAGACTTTTAAGGTAATAACCCCCGGCCTGTATATAATTGTTTTTTTTTTCGTTACTTTAATTTTTTTTTATTTGCATTTTTTCACATCTTATAACAGAAAAGTTTGAATTCAAAAGATTTTCTGAAACTTTTTCAAAAAATCAATAAAAAAAAAAACGAATGAAACATATAAAAATATTTTTTTAAAAAATTGAAATACTTTCACTATTCTACGGAAAATAACAAAAAAGAAACTATTAAAGATTAAAAGTGATGTTAAAAAGAAATTTGACCAATTAATAACCTAGTTAATAGGATTCCATTAAATATTTTTTTTACTTTTTTTCTACCTTTTAAAATAAAAGTTTGATTTTAAAATAATTTGAAAATCAAAAGTATAAAATGTATCCAAAAATTTAAAAAAATTGAAATTTTGGTTACAATTGTACGAAAGCCTTAAATCTTTCAAGAAATTGATCAGTAACTTTCCAGTATCATTTTATTTTTCGAAAAATAAAAGAAAATTTTACTCAAATTTGATAATTGTTTGTTAATCAAACTTTCTCAATTATTTTATATTATATTTTTATATATACCCCGAACAAATTTCTGATAGAAACTAAAAAAATTCTTTTCGTAATTTTTTTGTTTTCGTAATTAACAAGTAAATTCAGAAATAAACTTACTTTAATATAGATTGTAGAATTCTTAAATTGTTAAATTCAAAAGTTTAAACAATTCAAATATAATGTTTGAAAAATACTATCAAGTTACTGGTATTTCATTTATTTTGATTTTAAATTCTTATGTTTGTTTTTAACAATACTGTTAATTGTAAAAGAAAAAGAAAAAAAAAAATCATTCAACTTTCCAAAATAATCACTTTCCAAAAAGTAAAATAAATCGTCAAAGTCCCCAATTCTAAAAAGGTAGAAAATATAATCTTTTGATGATCTCTACATAATTAAAAATTTTATATATTTCATCATTTATAAAAGTTAATTTTGGAAAGATGAATGAAAAGTTTGTTCAATTTATAATTTAACAAATTGTAGTCAGTCAACACTCCAAATCTTTCAAAGATTAACCTTATACGAACATAAAACGAAGATTATTTTTACTATGTGATCAAGATTTAAAAGCAAAAAAAACACTCAAATTTCACAAAAAACTTTTTTTGTACATCCCTTTGAAAAACTTACTGAAAATGTTACATTTTTAAAAAAACTCGAACATAATCATCGGAATTTCCATTATTCAAAAAAAAAAAAGAGTATAATGTGTTAATTAATTCAAAGACACCAACCAACCTAAATTATTCTTGCTGATCTTCTTTTAATCTGTTAAATCATTTTTTATTTTTTTTTATTTTTATTAAAATAATGAGAATTTTTGTTGGTGATAGACTTGGAATTATTAAGTGTGTTTCTATTGAGAACACTTCGGTGTCTTTTGTGAATTTAAAACCAAATAGAAATAAAGAAATCATTGAAATGGATTTTATTGATCAAAATGAAACACAACTGATTGCGGGATCAGCTAATGGAATTGTTGACATTTATGATTTAAACAAATTTGAAATAACAAAAAGTATAAACACAAACATTGATTCCGTCTTTTCTTTTAAATACCTCAAATCAAGCAACAGGGTTATAGTATGTAATAAAAAAGGAGATGTGAAAATTCAATCACTTGAAGAACAGATTGTTGAAGAAGAAAAAGAAAAAGAAAAAGAAAAAAATTTTCAAGAATATAAAGCAAATACCCCAATCGCAACTTTTAATGTTGATCGAGCTCAACAAACTTTATACTCTTGTGGTGGAAAAGATAATTTAATCAAGGTTTGGGATATTAATACAGGTAAAAATGTTTTTAGCTGTCAGAATCTGCCACTAGACGATCTTGGTTTAAGAATACCTATTTGGGATCGGTAAGTTTTCTTTTTGAATTTTGTTCTTATGATTATTGATTTCTTTTTTGTAAAAAAAAAAAAAAAAAACAAGAAAAATTCGATTGGTTACGTAATCTTTTTCAAAAAAGTTTCCTTTTCAATTTCCATTTCTTTGTTTCAAACTGTCTTTCTTACAGAGTTTTTTATGATCTGTTCTCAAAAAAAAACCTACAATAACTCAAAAGTTTCCTTTAACTCAAAAAAACCACAACACACAAAATTCTTTGATATAATTTTTTTTTATTATCAAATTGAAATTAACAAGATTGTCTCGGTGGTACTTTACATTAGATTAAAACAATCAACCTATGTTATGTTCAATATTTTAAATCAAACAAAGTGTGTCTTTGGTTTTTTTCTGGAATAATTTTATCCTGGTATTTGAATAATAAATGGGAAAAATTTTCACTTCCTTTTCAATTTTCTTTTTCAAATCGAGAACGAAACCACAGACCACAACCCACAACGTACTTCATTGATAACTCAATTTATTGAAGAAAAATATGGAATTGGTAGTGAAAAATGTTTCCCATTGAGAATCGAAATACCAGATATACTTTTCATTTTCCAATTTAGAATGGAAAACTTTAATTACCTAAAACCAAAAAATCTTAAAAAATTTCAAAGATAAAACACAAAATCTGCATAATAGACCTGAAAACGAAAGGTTATTGGATTTAATTTCTCTCTTTAATATTAAATTTTGAGATAACTATTGTGGAAAAAAAGATCAAACAGTTTTTTAAGTAAAAACATTTGCTGAACATTAAAAAGTAATTTCATTGAAAAGAAGAAACAAATAAACTTCAAAGTGTAATCATTTTTTTATTACCAATTGAATCAACAAAAAGAATTTCGCTCTCCTTCTTTTGTATTGAGATCAGAGGTGTACTTTTCTTGATCTCAAAAATAGTAAACTGTTCGGTAAAAAAAGTTAATCACGATTTTTAATTGAAAACATAAAGAAAATCACAGAAACCTGAAAACGAAAAGTAAAATCAATCAAAGAAGAAATAAGTTAAATTTCGTAGAATAGCCCATTATATTATTTTCAATCAAATTAAGAAAAACAATTTAGATCTCCTTACTTATTGAAATCAGCAAGTACTTTTCTATATCTCAAAAAATGGTAAAAATCTTCAAGAAATTTTTTAATAATATTCAATCAAAGAAAAAACCTTAGTTCGAGATACAGCTGTTTTAGAAAAGTGTTTACCAAAACTTTTGTTAAATGTTGACTGAACTGACTAAAACAGATGAATTAGACAGTTTTAAGCCCTACTTTTAAAACTTCGAGTCCACACTTTTTTAAAACAGCTATATTATGATAAAAAAGATTATTGTGTTGAATCCACCATTTTGAATTTAATCATTTATTTTTTCTTTTATTATAGACCTTACTTTTCATTTTCTGTAAGATTTCCAGTTAAAAAAGTAAAATAATCAATTTTTTTTATTAATGGACAAAATAACAGTACTTTTGATGAAGAATTCAATACCAACAAAAAAAACATTTCATATTAAACACATAAAACCAAAATAGATCAGAACTTATTTAGAAATGATAACTCTTTGATTTTACAAACTTATTGAATTCTGTAATTTGTTATTATACTATTATAAATAATTAGTTTTTTTGGGATACTGAAAGATTCTGCAGTAAAAATTTTAAGGTCATCCTAAAAGTTTAATTAGGAAAATCCAAATTAATTTCGGAAAATTTATTTTGGTATTGATTTGTACAGGTCTTTTGATTTTTTCGAATAATTGTAATGAAAAATGATTTGCAAAATTTAGATAATTATTTTTCATTTTATTGACAAATTCAAATTACCAGAATTCAACTTTTAGCTCAAAGTTCAATAAGGAAAAACCAAATTAAATTAGACAAAAATTAGTGTTCAATTGTGCGTATGAAAATGAAATTTTTTATATTTTTTTACTCGTTGTGATGAAAAATGATTTGAGATTTTAAAATAAATATTTTTAGATGTTAATTGGAAAATAAAAACAATTTATGTACATTCTGATGATTTTGGAGATTATTCTGATTCTTTTGAATATTTGGTATTGTTTTATTTAAATTAATTCAATACAGAAAAATGGGACAATGTTAAAAAATTCATAAAATTTTATTCTGAAATTGAGAAATTAGAATTAATGAACAATTCAAAATTTTTGACACAACAAAATTCGATTTTTGAAAATTTTAATCTTATTAAATAAATTCTATGAAAAATACTAAATCAAAACTATTAACCAATTGAAATATTTACAATTATTTATTATTTTACAGATTCATCATTAAACCAAAAATAATTATTAAATCAAAACAAATAAATATAATTTGTCAAAATTTTTGGAGTGAACACAACAAAAAAAAGTATTACTAAATTTGTTGAAAATTCTATAAATAATTATTGTTCGATCAAATAGTTAGATATCAACAACTAATTTTAATAGGACTTATTCATTTAAAAGAACTCAACTCGAACCAAATATCAACTATAAAAAAAAAAAAAATTGATGATCTAATGAAAAACTCTTACCTTAATTCAAAAAAAGAAATTCAAACAAAAAAACTAAAAAACAATAAAACAAATATCAAATTATTGAAATAGTTTGTAAAAATCAAAAATATTTCCAAATTGAATGAAATTATATTAATGTGATTACTTCAACTGTGTCAAAATTTTTAAATTGGTGTTTAGTTTACAATTTTTCACATTGAACAGTGTTTAAAATTGCTGTTTTGAAAATGAAAATAAGAAAGAATTCTTCCTTTTAATTACCTCAAAAAATATTTACAAAAAAATCTTTTAAGGGATCATTACTCTATGAAAATAAGACAAAATTTTAAAATATGTTATTGGTGGTATTCTCTACTTACAAATTTTGTAGATTACAAGCGTCAAAAAATTCTGATTGACTAATAAACTCAAAATAGAATATTTTTTTTGAGATCAATTTTTTTTTTTGTTAATTGTTTCCTAAAAAGAAAAACCTTTAAATTCATTTTATTTCTCACATTATAAAAAATTTTTAACCCGTTTATTACCATTTCCATCATAATTATATAATAAAAAGTCTTTGTTGCCAGGAATATTAATGTAAAGATTTTTTTTCAATTTTGAGATAATTCTTTTGGCTAACCAAAAAAAAATTAATTTATTCAACACATTGAAAAATAATTGTATTTTTTTAAGAAGGATAGTTATAACCAATAAATTTTTCAAGTCATTTATAAATTTTATCAAGAAAATGTGCTTTTGTTCAAAAGATAAAATTCGATTTTTCAAAATAACATTTTCTTCAAGGCATTTAGGAATCAAGTAATTTTATCCTAAAAATTCAAATTAAATTTTTTTATGCCAAAAATGATTTAAATTGTGATAAGGATTCTTGTGAATAAGACCAAACAATTTGTTAAAAAAATTTTTCAAAATTAAAAATTCTTTTTGTAATTTTTGTTTATTTTTTGAAAACCAGAAAACAACTTTTTTTAAAACCTTAAAGAAAAAAATTTTTTTTGCAAAAAAGATCTCAATTTAATTGAGAAACTTTGGTTAAGTTTCTACCGAATATTCATTTATTGAATCACCTTTACTTCCAGAAGTTTTATTGGCCGATATTTGTATTGAAATATTAATCAAAGAAAAAGAAACACCAAATAAAAAATTTTCTTTCAAAATCAATACTTTCCAACATAAAACCAAAAATATTCTTTTTTTATTTTCAAGAATTAATTTAATTGTTAATAAAAATAAAGAGTTTACTTTTATTTCGTTTTATATTGGAAAGATGTGAATTTTGGATTACAATAAAGAGACTCAATTTAATAAATTATTTAGATGAGAATAACTCATCCATTTCATCAGCCAAAACACAAATTACAAAAAAATTTTTTCAAAGATCTCGAATAGATTTAATTTTTATTTGAAAAAAATACTGGCTCCCTTAATCTTTTATTTTTGCCTTTACAATATTAATTCATTTTTTATTTGTATATATCTATTGTAATATTGTCTATATACATATAATATCTTTTTATTATTATAAATAATTAAATTAGATCACATGATTGGAAACATAATTCGGATAATACTTTTGTTGTGGGTACAAGTTATGGAGGAATTCGAATATTTGATACAAGGGTCAAAAGGGCACCTGTAAAGAGCCGTGATATATTAGAATTTCCAGTTAATAAAGTTACGAATTCAATTGACGAAAATTACACATTTATTGGCGATACCACAGGAAGAACTTTTAAAGTGGATCTTCGAAAAATTCAATCTGTAAATTCCTACCGTGAATCTGTTGGCTCCATTCGAGGAATGTCTGAACATCATTCTGGTGACTATCTAGGTATATGTGGGTTAGATAGATTTTTAATAGTATATGATCTTAAACTTGTAAAATCAATGATGAAGGTATATCTTAAAACACAAATGAATTGCTGTTTGTTTTCGAAGCAGGGATTTAATGCCAAAGTTGAAACAGAAAAAAAAAAAAAAAGAAAGAAAGAAAAAGATCAAGGCTCCAATGACTCTGAATCAGGTGATGAGATAAGTGGATCGGCAGGTTCCTCAGAAGAAAATTCTTCATCAGAGCAATCTTCATCCTCATCCTCATCTTCGTCTTCGGGTGACGAGGATGATTCCTCTGAAAATTCTGAAGGGAGCTCTGATGACATAGATCGATATTGGAATAGTTTAGGTGTTATAAACGATGAAGAGAGTGATTTAGTTTCTGATGAATCAGATGAACAAAAAAAGCAGAAAAAGGTTACTCAAAAAAAGAAAAAGAGAAGAAAAAAAAAATAAACTTTAAAAAATTTAAACTTGTAAATTCTATTATTTAAATTTTATTTTTTTTTTAAAAGAATATAAATTTATTTAAGAATTTAAATATTTTTCAATTTATTTTTTTTTTAATAGTTTATTTTTTTTAAAAAAATAAAATCGTTTAATTTAGTTTTTTTTTTTCTTTATTGTTTGGAAAATTGTGTTGATTTTTTGAAAGCTTATTCAAATAGCAAATGCTTAAAGATTTTTTTTTTTATGACTTTATTTTTTTTTGAAACCAGGAAGAGTTCTTCATTTAAATAATTCCTAAAACAACAAAATTTAAAGATTTAGTACAACTGTTCAACAGTTTGTAAATAACTTAATTTTAATAATGGAAGTAGACTAATATCGAAATTGGCAAAAAATTAATAGTAATATCTAAAATAATCTGAAAATTTGTCATGAATCCAAATATTGATAAAACCTCAAAATCAATCAATTGTCAGAAATACAATATTTGGGAATTTGGTTAGAAAAAGAAAAGTATTTACAATAAAACTTCAAAAGAGTAAAAATAATTTTTAGCCGGTAAAATTAGCAAATGGAATAAAATTACAAATGTTTGAAGCAAAAAGAATTAGTCAGTTATTTTAAGGATTAGTTATTGTTTAATCTAACTTTGAAAGATTTTAACTTGATTGATCTTTTGGATAAATAAAAAAATAACAAAATTTTAAAAAATTAATCTAAACTAAAATTCAAAAGTTTCCGCACAGTTAGAACGGTCCAAAAAATCACAATAATACAATTTCATTCAAATTGGAATTTTTTTTGATTTTTGTAAAATATGAATATCATTTTTTCATCTTTATGTTTTTTTTTTTTCAATTCGTTTTTTGAATTACGTAACTTTTTCGTTCAGATCAAACTTTTTTTGAACAATAGATATTATATTAAGGTTTAGTTCTTCTAAATGGAAGTACTCAAATTAAATAAGACAATCGTTTCTAACCATTTGAATGAACAAAATTCCTAATTTAATTTAAACAAATTTACATATTCTTTTTGTGTTTTACCCATCTCAAAAATTTTGAATAGACCAATAATTTTTTTGTATTGATAATTATTTATTTTTTGTTTTGTAAATATTGTAATTTTTAAAACAATTGTTAACATTTCAATTAGTGAAATGGATCAAATTTGGAATTTCTAATAGAATTGATTAAATAAGAATTTTTTTTTCAATCACTAGAATTTTGGTCTGTTAAACATTTTGAATTGGAGTTAACACTCACCAAGGATAATCTATCAAAATAAAGCTAAAACTTGACAAGTATGAACTTCAATATATAAATGAAAATAAAAACTCAAAAAGAGTTAAAAATTCTTGATTTTTATACATTTATCCAAAAGTTTAATGTTTTTAAAAAAAAGAAAAAGAAAATATTAATTCTGAAATAGAAGACTCAAAATTATTAGATGTAAATCAAAATAAATTTAGAGAAAACTTAATAATAAATTTTTCAAGTGAGAAAATTCAAGAAAACATAAAATTATACGGTATAATAATAAAATATTTAAACAATTGTGTCATTAATTGTCAAAAAGTGCTGTAGAGTTTCATAGAGTACCTTAAAGTCTCTACATTTTCCATTATTCAAAAGAATAGAGTAAAATCAGAGATTTTGCTCAATTTTTTCAAATTCTGGGAAATATAACGAAAGTTTTCTTGAAGTTTTCTGTTTTATCTGTTAAGTTAACTAGGTTTTTTTGAGGTTTTCTATTTTATTTGTTAAGTGTTCTAGGTTTTTTTTTAATGCTTGTTTTTATTGGCCAAAAAAATATTGACCTTCTAATCGAAAACAAAAATTAAAAAAAAAACCTAACTGTAAATAAGGAGAATTAAAAACCACTCCCTTAAATTACAATAAAAAAAAAAACAAAATAATATATTTTTTTATTTTTAAATATTTGATAAATTTTGTAGAATTATAAATTATTTAGAATAATAAATTAATTTTACGAGAGGAAAAATATGAAAATATTAAAATATTAAACGTTTCATAATCGGAAAATTTCAAAATTAATTAATTTTATTTTTTTGCCAAAACTCTAAAAGACCAATTTCTTCTTCCTTTATATGTGATTCCATTGAAATGGAAACAGACAATTTGATAAAATCCGTATTGTGTTGGTGTTAGATATAGTCTCCATTCTTTAGATTGATTTTCATTTTGTTCATTATTTTTGTCTTTTTTTTTTTCATAAAATTCTGTAAAAAAATGAATTTTTTGTGATGGATCCATAAGTATAAGATGGGGCGATATTAATGTTTCTGGGTCTTTTTTAATTTCAATGATTTTTCTTGGGTATCTTTCCACCTCAATCATTCCACGAAACCTACCTCTTTGACCATACCCGCCTCTTCCACGAAACCTACCTCTTCTACCATACCCACCTCTTCCACGAAACCTACCTCTTCTACCATATCCACCTCTTCCACGAAACCTACCTCTATACCCACGCCAGCGTTGATTTCTTGGTTGACGATTTTCATTTTTTGTTTGAGAAAGATCAGACTTTTTTTCTGTCTTGTGCATCATTTTTTTTTGCTCTTTTAGTAGGTTGATATTATTTTTTGTGTTGATAAGAATCTTAATACATTGCCTTTCTTTATATTTAATTTTTTTTTTTCGAAATTCCATTTTTATTAATATCTCTTCATCATTATCACCATTGTCCTTATTAAACTCTTCAATTGAATTTATTTTTGGAATTCGATAGGATTTTAATAACTCTATTGTTGGCTCGATATCAAATTTTTTATTAAAAATAGAATAACTGGATAACTTAATATCATCAAATTTTGGATTTTTTAATTCCAAGATCTTTATATATAATTTATATAAATCCAATTGATCTTCCGAAAAAATAGAGTCATTTTGGTTTTGCTGGATGCTCGTTTTATTTTTTTTATCTAATGATAATTGAATTTTGGCTAATTCAGTTTTCTCTTTTCTCAATTGTTCAATATGCTTGTTTAATTCTTCAATGTTGTTTAATTGCTTTCCAAACATGGAATTAATATTTTTTTCACAGATCTGGTTAATCTCCTTTAATATAGTGCTTTCAATGTCTTGCTTTTGCTGAGAAAATACTTTATTATTTTTCTCAAAATCTTCTTGATAACTGTTTAGTATTGATTGGATTTCCTTTTCCTTCTTTTGGAAGTTTATTAAAGATATTTTCTTGATATCATCTTTAAAAACCGTTTCACAAGCTTCCTTGAGCGTAATGACTTCCTTTTCATTTTCTGAACATTGCTCATAAAGGCATAATTCACACATGAACTTATTCTCTTTTTTACACCAATACTCGAACTTTCTTAAATGCGCTGAACATTTTTGTTTGAGATTCTCTAAATTTTCTATAGTAGAAATGTTTTCTATTTGATATATAAAATCAGGATTATATTATTAATTTTTTGAAAAGTTATGTTTATTTTTTTTTATTTTTTTTAATTTATGTGATATTTTTTTTTCACTAAAAAGAAAAGCTTGAAGTTTTATTCAAATTTTTAATTTTTCAAAAATAAACCTAATTTTTGTTATATAGATACTGTTAATATTTTTTATTATCTATATTCGTTTATTTCAGTCGAAAGTAATAAATGGGGTCTAAAAACAAAAATAAATCATTTTTTGATGCAATTGTTTTTTTTTTTTATTTATCAAAATTGCGGAAAAAAAGGCTCTGTTCATTCAAATTTTGTGATTTTAAATATTGAGTTTGTTGATGTTATATTCTCAAGAAATTTTCATTTTTTTACTCTATTAAAAAAAAACATCTTTAGGCTTTCTTGAGTTTTCTATTTATTGAGAAAACCAATATGTTATGTAAAAAAAATCAAGAATAAAAAAAAACGCCAATTAGCTTTTCCAAAATTCAAAAGAATTTTGTAAAATCTTTGCTTTTGCTCTTGGCTTTTAAATTTTGGAAAAGTTAGATATTCTACGAAACTTCCCAAACCCCTAGTTTGAATATAAAAGAGAGGTTGTTGAGACCAAGTGAGAGAGCGAATCTGGTAGTTTCTCCCAAGAATCGGATCCGGCTTTTTACAGTTGTTTCAATAACCCGTGTTGACTTCAATAAATATTTTTTTTCGGACTTTTACTGTTGTTTTTGAAATTTTGTGTTTTTAATTGTTATTCTGAAAATTTTAGGAATTGTTTTGGTTTTTAATTGTTGTTGAAAATTCATGTGAGTAAAGTTATCTTTATTTTTAACAGCAAAGTACCTATTGACCATAATATTGTCATTCTCGAAGTAATAATTGAAATTTTTTTTCAACATTTTTTGAAATATTTTTTCTTTTTAAAAATTGAAAGATCTTGATATAATAAATGAAAATTGATCTTTTTTATGAGATTTAATTTGTTCTCATTCTGAAAATTGTTTAAAAAGAATTGATTTTTAAATAATTTGGAAATTGGACTTGTTCTTGTCAAATTTTAATCAGAAAAAATATCTGTAAATTTACTTTTGATTCATTATGAAATATTTCTTCACTGAGGATTCTTATCTCGTCCAAGGGAGCCAAAAATTAGAACAAAATAAAAAAAAATAATCCAATTCTAAGATAAGATTTGAAGACAATTGACTAAAGGAAAAAACGACAAATGAAATGAATTTTTTTTTCATTTCGTTTTCAAAAAACTTTGAAAAATTAATATCTCATTTTTTGCTCATATGTGAAGATATCAGTAAAATGGGTTTTTCAGAAACTCTTTTTATCCTTTTTGTGGTTTTTTGATTTGTATTTATTCAAAACGAAAGATTTGGTTATTGTGAATTTTGGTGTTGTTTTGATTAATTTGGTTGAATTAGATCTCATTTATGGGGAGATTGGTCTTGAAGGTTGTACAAAAACACTTTGGTTATATGATCAATTATAAATAATTGTTTGATTTGAAAGTATAGTTAGACTGAACTGTATTTTTTCCAAAACAACAAATTAATAACATAAAACCACAGTTATTGAAAAAAATAAAACATGTTACAAAAAAAAAAACAACAGTTATTTACAAAAACAACACAAATAATTTTGAAAAACACAAAGAAAATCGTCAACACGGGTTATTGAAACAACTGTAAATTGAGAGATATTTTGTTCTAATTCTTATTCAAATTTTAGAATAGCCAAAAAAGATTTCAAATAAAAGCCAAAACATATTCTAAATCGTTCAGACTATTTATTCAAAGAAATAGTGGTTCTATGAATCATAAGCCCGGTTTTTAATTAAAATTGCACCTTGGTGGTTTTTGGTGTGGTTGTTTGGGAAAATAATAAACAATTAATCAAAAATAATGTGGTTAAGAGACTAGTAACTCTTATTTATTTTTTTTCCCAAAGGTAATAGAGTAATTATTTACATAAGGATACAATTAAGACCAATAAGAAACTTCGTTTGTCAACTTTAGAGAAATGAATAATCATTTTTAAAAGATTTCATTTTTCCAATTGGAATTTTCAGTCAAAAGATCTAGATCCTTTGGTTCGGATTTTTGGATCAAATTAGAAAAATAAAAATTTGCAAAAAAATTTATTTTTGAAGAAATATCACTTTTAGTAATTTTTGAGAGTCTTTATGAACAAGTAACGTTGTGTCTTTAATATTATTTTAAAAATACATCAAAAATAAATCAAATATTGTATCCTTGAAGATCTAAAAAAGTTGATCCATTATTTTATTCACAAATATTTATTCAATTTCTTGAAATTTAAAAGACTTGTCAATATACTTTTTTAAATACCAAGAGTATAAACAACGAACTGTTGTATTAAAATCAGGTATTTGATAATATCTATTATTTTTTTTATTATTAAAAATATGCATTTGAATTGTTTTCTTTGTTGCAAAATCTTGAAAAAATTGAGAAATAAATGTAAAACCTATTTGATACATTTAATCATTGGGTTGTTAATTACTTACTGAAATAATTAAGATTGGGTTTATAATTATTAATTATAAATAATCAAATTAAAAAGTATTTCTTTAGATAATAAGTTGAATTTTCCAGGTTTTAAAAAAGTATTTCGGGAGAATTTTTAATTCGATTGTTTGGTTCTTTTTCTCAGATTTATTCATTTAGTCCCTAGAAAAAATAGATTTGGTCTGTTCTTTGAATCAAAAAATTATATTTTTTACAAGTTTAAAATAATTATTGTATTTTTTTTGAGATTAAGTAGATTTTATAAACTTAGTTATTATAGAACTTAGTGATTTCATTTTTAAAGTGTATTTTTGTACACTTCCTTTACAGGCAATAAGATTTCAATCTTCTTTCAAAGAAAATAATTTTTTTTAAATAATTTGGAAATATGATGGATTTTGAACTTTTCAAAAATGAGAAAAATGGATCAGTCTTTTAAAAACAATAATTCGTTTCTGAAAATAGTATTAAAAGGAAGACATGTCTTGTAGTTATCAGATTTTTACTTTATTTTTCAATTTCAAGATTCGGTAAAATTTTTTTTAATTTGTTAGTAAATTTACTTGAAGATTTTTTTTAGTTTACTAGTCCCTTAAGAGGAATCTAATCAGAAACTTCCTCCCTTCAGATTATAAGTTGGAAGTAACTTCTAGTTCGAAAACAAAAACAAGACACCACTTTCAGTCAAGTGTATACCATTTACAATGTTTTAAAACATTAAAAATGTAATAGATTTATAATCAGACTAGGAATTTTTGTTCATGTTAAAAATAGAAAAAAGTAACATGTATTTGAAACCAAACCATTTTTGGCAAAAGCCATTAACAAGAAAAATTATTCCACTTCTCTTTTTGGTGTGGTAAAGTTCTTTCATTTGTTCAAATGTTTTTGAACTCAATCAAAAATAACAAAATAAAAAAGAAAAAGAAATAGAAAAAAGGATATTTTAAAAATTTAGAGTTGAGCAAAAATGGAAACTTACTGTGTTTTTGACTAAGCTGTAAACGAAAATGTTTGTTTTTTATTCTTTGGTTTGGGTGGTTCTCAAGATCACATTTATTACTAATTGAAAGGTAAATTAAATGAGGCAAAAAAAAAAAAAGAAGAAAAGATTAGGAAGAAAAGAAGAAAAAAAAGATAACAAAGTAAGTGTACCAATAGTAACAAGAACATGTTTCACAAAAGGTCTCGATTTCTGTGCTTTTACAATCAAAGCATATTAATTGATCTTGGTTTGATGTCGAATTTGTAAGCTCCATGAAGAAGAAAACTGTAAAACTTTTAAAAAAAAATAGAAAATAAAAAATGATTCGATTATTCAAGAAACAATTTCAATAAATCTGATCTTTTTGTGGTGGGTTGTATAATCTGGAGTGTAAAATTCAGAAATTTTTTTTGAAAGTAGTTTAAAATTTCATGATTGTTTAATGAGTCATTCAAAAATAATTTTCCCACAAGTAAATTTATTCCCAAAATTGAATTAATTTAAATTTGTTACTGTAAATCTATCAATTCACGGATAAAATATTATCTGTTTACTTATTTTTTGAAGTTTTAGAGCTTATTTTGGATTATTTTTATGATTTTTTTCTTCAAAAATAAATAAAGTGTGGGTTTTGGGATTAATTAATTGAACAGAATAAACTTGTTATCCAAACATAAATCACGAAATTTCTTTTAAGGGTCAAGTACTTATATGAATTGGAACCATACTCAAGGAGTGGCTTGTCACCAACAATACTATTATGTAATTGCACTTCTTTTGATTGAAAAAATTCGTAAAACATAAAAAAAAATTTAAATATATTCTCTTGAATTAAAGAATTTTTAATCACTGTTGAGAGAAAAATGTTAGACACTGAAAAATGGTTGGAAACCATTTTTATTGGGAACATTAGTAAAATTGAAAATTAAATCCTATTGATAACTAAGTTAATTTTATATAAATCCGGGTTTAAAGGTGTTACAAAAACATTAATCTGTGGTGTGTAGAATACTCATTTGAATGGTTGACAAATAAAGTAGATCAAGCTATTTTAACAATAATCCAAGTTTTAGTAAAGTTTACTATTAATTCTGAAAACGGCAATTTTTAAACTTGCTTTAGATTATCAGAGACAAGGTTTTGAAAAAGTAGAATTACATTAATAGTTATTCTAATAAGTAGATTATTGTTATTTTTTTTACTTATTTCACAAACGATTGAAATTAAAAATCATTTTTAGTAATGTTCCCAATTAAAATTGCTGTCCAACTATTTTTCTCTGTCCAAGACTTTTCTCTCAACAGTCAAAAAAAAGTTTAAAGAATTCCCAATATCAAAAAATTCAATTTAAAATAATTCATTGGATCTAAAAGGCAAAAAATTACTGTTTCTAATTTAAAATTTCAAAAGGTTAAATTTTAACAATTTAAAAAAAAATTGTTTTCCAAAAGTATACAAATGATTTAAGGTTTAGTCCTGGTAGGATTATTTTGTAACTCTCTAAATTTGATAGAGTAAGTATTTTGATATCCTTGAGATGAAACAAAAACTCATTTGAAAAAAGAAAAAAAATCTTTGAGATCTCCAAGTGTCAAAGAGTGATACTTCAAGACTAACATAGTTGTTTTCAAAATTATAATTTAAATCATTCGAATTGGAAATTGAGTATCGATCTTTGGTACCTTATTCTTCAAAGGCCCACTCTTTAGTTGCTGATTTTTGGAGATCGATCTTAGATTACTTGTAAGTTGGTTTTTAATTGTTTAAACATCGCTAAAATTTGCAAAAAAATTGATTTTTTTTTCAACCAAAACATTTTTTTGACTTTTTTGGCTCTGTTTCAATAGATTAACGATTAAATTTTACACCTAATCTTGTTTTATTCATTTACTTGAATCTTTTGCCTTAGAAATATAACTGTACTAAAAGTCTAAGTGATCTTTTCTTTGAATTAACAAATAACATTAAATCTAAAAAAATATTATTCTTGGACCAACAATAAAGATTATATCAACACCCAGTTAATATTTTGTTTCCACAGATTCTTGAATACACTGGTGAAAACAAAATAAAAAGGTTTCGAATTTGTAATTTTTTTTTTTTACAATTATAGATTTCTTAACATACAATAGTTCTTATTCAAACTACCAGTTTCAAAAAACAGTCATACTCATACTCTTGAATTTTCTACAAATAATCTTGAACTTTTCCAAAACTTGATCACAATTTACAATCCTCGCAAACACTTTCCCACATTTTTAAAGTTAGAGCACATTGTAAAAGTGAAAAGCTTTGCAAAAGTCTGAAGATTTTTTTGAATGCAAAAGCCAAAATAAATATCATTTTTTCAATTCTTCTTTTAAATCTTTTCAAAAAAAAAAAATAAATTCAAGCAAAAAGAAACAAAAGAAATAAATTTCAACAAACTACGATTTCAAAACCAAAATGAGTCACTACCAAAAAAAAAAACGAAACTCACAACAATTTGATCACAATAAAGAAGCACAGAAACGTAATTTTAAATTATCTGATTTTTGGAACAAGGAAACTTTTAATGAAAATCTCTCCATTTTTAAAAGGGCAAGGGAGAAGGTTGGCGAAGACTATACCCTTTCTGAATTGTTAAATCATTTAGATTCATTTGAAAATATGATCTATGAATCTGATAAAACAAAAAGTCAAATTACCAATTCCAAAAGGGGCGTTGAAATTGCAATTGAAGATCGAAAAGTACTTCTTGGCACACCAAGAGAGAAGACTTCGAAAGAGGCAAACACCAAGATCAGCTCAAACGAAATCGATACACATAATCTAACTGAATCTAAAAAAGGAACAAAACGGCGAAGAAAAGAAAAAAACAAAAGGTATAAAGATAGCCATCCCAACAAAAGCAAAAAAAAAAACAAAAATCGAAATCGAAATCCAAACAAAAACAGTTCTGAAGATCCAAGTTCTGATACAATAAAGAACAAAACAGCAGGGAAAAACAATTTGAAAGAAAAATTTCACTCTAGCAAAAGGAACCGAGAAGGTGGGCTGTCTAAAAGTCAGAAACTAAAATCCAAATACCGAACGAATCGAAATAGAAACAAACAAAAAAAAAAAAGATCAACAAAAAAAAAAAAGAAAAGAAATCGACACCACCGAAGTTCAAGAGAAAAGTCAACGTCTTCTGAACTGTCAAGCAATGGCCTTGAAGAAGACGATCAAAATGAAGACCAAAATTTAAATCGTCACAATGGTGACTCTGATGATGATGGAGATGATCTTACCGATTTGGGCGATCAAGAGATTCGTCATAAAAATAAAAAAAATACTAGTTTACAAAGGGGAAGAGAAAATAGAAAGAGGAAATTCTCAAGATCATCAAGAGTCAGGAAGCACAAAAGAAAGAAGAGAAAATCAAAATATAAAGATAGGAAGAAAAGCGATCACCAAAATAGTGTTAATGGCTCAGACGATTCTGGCTCTTATGACAATGGTGACGGCGATGGTGGTGGTGATAATGATAATGGCCTTGGCTCTGGCGAAAATGATTATGAATACAAACCAAGGGGGTATATTTCAAATTCGTCGAATGATTCTTCAAATACTGATCAAAAAAAACCTCGTTATAATTCTAGAAATCATTCAGAAACTCCAAACGAAGATGAGAAAAAATCATACCGAAAACAGAAAAGAAAAAAGAAAAGAAAAAGCCGTTATTATTCCAGCTTTCTTCTACCAAAAAAAAATATTAAAAAAATTGATTCTTTAACTTCAAAAATCACCTTTACAGATTCAGAAAATTCAGAGAGCGACACAAGCGAGATCTCTGACGACTCGGATTTTCTCGATCCTAATATGGACCCAGATATTGTTTGGAGCGTAATGGAGCCATATTTTAGAAAAATTGCTCAATCAGACAGGAAATTGTTAAAAATTTCAGTAATTTCTTTCTCTTTCTATTTTTTTTTTTTTTTTTTTTTTTTATCTAATTTAGTAGGGTGCTAAATAGAGAATATTTACTTTTTTTTTTTTTTCATATTTCATACATTATTACAGTAACGAGCAAAAGTTTGAGAATTCAATGTTTGGTGAGAAATGAAAAAAGATATATAAGGATTTTTTCAAAAATCCAACAAAGTTTTTCATCTAAATGTGAAAAATTCTCGGATACTGTCACTTGTTTGTCAGCAAAATACTCATTTTTTCGCGAATAAATACCTTTTCACTAATAAATACTTTTTCACAAAAAAAAGATTTTTTTTTTCTGAAAAGTATTGGTTTTTGCGAAAAAGTGCTCTTTTTCACGAATAGTTCACATTTAATAATAAGGTTTGTTGAAAAATAATAAATCAATAAAGATCTTTTTGTTTCAGATCATCAATTAAAAAAAAAATATTTTCTTGTGAATCAAAACCAAAAGAAAAAGATTTCAAGTTACTAATTGTATCTTTATTTCTACGGCTCAGTAAAAATATAAGCTATTTCCAAAATAGTGGTGACAATTTATTTTAAAATATCTTTATTCAACTCAATTGTCGGAAAACTATTTAAAAATCCAAAATCATTAAACAACAATTTATTGATTCTTGATAATAATTCAATTTGTTTCTTAGTATGACATTACATAAATAAAATATATTAAAAATTTCTGATCTCGATTGTATCTGATATTTTTTTAGGAGTGAAAATTACTATTTATTATTTTCTTTTTGATCAAAAAAATGGTTTTCATAACTTCTTTAATATCGGTAAAATTTCCAATCAAATGAAAAACATATAACTGTATTTTATTATTTGAAAAATCCATTTGTACCCTTTCCATATTTCCAGTTTTTTATTGAAATTGGTTGGTGCATTGTTTTCACCAAAAATAGTATTATTATTTTTTTTTTCATTTTTTGGAAATATTTTAACCAACATATTTTGAAATAAATATCATAATCATTGATTCAATCAGTAATAATATTTAACTTAATTCCTTATTTTCAATTAACGAAAAACTCCACTAATAAAGATGATTTTTTATGAAATGTAAAAAAGAAATGCCACACTTTTTGAAAATTCCTTAATAGAGGAAAAGAAAAATAAAACATTGAAAAAATAAATTAAAATTATAAATGAAGAGAAAAAACAAACAATTAACAATCAATTGAAAAAAAGGTGTTGAAATTTAAAATAGAAAAGTTTTTTTTAAAATAGGTATTTTGCCTTCAAAAGTTAAATTCCCAAGTAGAAAGATAAATTTCCATTAGATCTTGGTGACTGATTAAAAAACAAAATAAACAGCTTTAGTGTTGAAGTTTCTCTAAAATTTAAAGTTACGAAAAGAAGAAGAGCAAACTTTCCAATTAAAATTCATGATTTTCTGGCACTACCATTAAATTAGCTGTAAAAATTGAAATATCTCCTTTAGTATCACAAGATATTATCGAAAATTGTTTAACTGAGTATAATCAAATATATAATTTAAATATGATTGGTAGTATAAAAAATATTTTATTTTCATACAAGTATATGATGAAACAAAAGATTTAGAAATGATAATTTATCTTAGGTTTTTACTCGAGTTGATAAAAAGTGCAGAAAAATTTGCCAACTAAATCAAAATAAAATTTAGTAATTGTTTTGACTTGATCATTGATCTATTTTTGTTTTTTTTTTTTTAAAAATAATTTTGTTTTAAACACCTGTTTGTTATTCAACAAAAAGTTACCAACTTATAAATTTCGTCTTAAATAAAGAACTGATTCATGTAATGGCTTTGTAATTCTGAAAAATCCATAAAGATAGTAAAACGAAAAATATTATGTCTTCAAAAATGATCATTTTTTTTCACAAAACTGGTACTTTAAATTACTTTTTTGTAGAATTGACGTTGTTCGCCGATAAAATATCTTTTTTCGAAAAAGTAAGTTATTTAGAAAATAATTATCATTTAAACAGAAGAGTTACATTATTGTGCATTCAAGACTTTTAGATGGAAAAGTCTAAGACTATCTCAATTTTGGAATTACAAAATTATAATTAAATCGGCTTAAAAAAAGTGTAATCAAAAAGTTTTTTAATAATCAACTAAAAATTGGTCTATTCAAGTTTATCAACTGTATTAAAGATAAACTATTTTCCAAAAATGTTTACTCGCTTTATAATGCTATTGAAAGTAGTTTTGTTGTGCTTTATCCTATATTCTTATCAAACTAATGTTTTTAATTTTTGATAAGAATCATTTTTTCTAATTTTGGCAAATTTTAGTTTTGATTTTTCTTTTTTGTTTTGATTTTTCTTTATTTTCTTTCAATTTTTTTTCTTTCTATTTATATTTTTAAAGACTAGTTTCAAAAAGAATATATATTTATATATATATATATTTGGAAATATCAATAAACATGAAACAAATTGAGACTATGGAATGTCTTTTAAAAATGCATGTAATTATTAATCAAATGGTATCTTGTTAACCTTTTTTTTAGTGAAAGTTTGGTATAAAAAAAAAATCCTTAATGCTCATTTCAAAAATTAATGAATCATGTTTTTTTTTTAGTTTTTGGTTTTATTTTTTATAATTTTTAAAATGTAAAGCTTTTTTTTTATTTAGAATAACTGAAAAGTGAATTATTAATAAGATTTAATAATTAGTTGATCTATTGAATTCAAAAGAATAATATTTTTTTTTTTCAATATAAGTACTATTTTTAAGTTTTTTGAGTCAATTTCAATTTGAAATTTACAATCAATTTTCAAAATGAAAAAATTTTCTCTTTTCAAATTAATTAATTGTTTGTTTTGTATTTCCATCTTTCCTTTCTTATTTTTCAATTTACAAAATATTAGATCATTAAAAATGATTTTTCTACTTTGTCTTCAATCTACCAATATGAATACAAAACAATCCAATTTATTGACTCCTTTGTTGATCTCCTTTTTTCTTTTCCTCTAATTTGCTCTAAATTTTGAAAATTGATTGTAAATTTCAAATTGAAATTGACTCAAAAAACTTAAAAATAGTACTTATATTGGATAAAAAAAAAAAAAAGATTCCATAATTTGTACCCCTATTAATATATTCAGATCCGAAAAAAAGACAAATTAAATTTTGAGTAATTGAATTCACAAACTTTTGCCCACTAATTTACCTTCGATTTTTAGAAAACAATTCAATATAATAGATTTTGATTGACTAATTTCGCAACTTCCGCTCTAAGAAAAAAATGATTTTAATGACGTCTGATAATTATGTTTAAAAGGTGTTATAAAATTTATCAGTGTTATAAATTTTGAAAGAAACTCGTTAAAATATTAATAAAATCCATTGTAAACATGTTATAAAAAAAATGAACAAATTTATATCATTTAATTTTTTTGTCATAAAAGACATTAAAATATTTTGTAACATGATATTATACATAATATCAAATATATAAACATGTTATGTAATGTGTTATACTTTTTGAATATTCAAAGAACCCAATAATCCAATAAAAAAAAATTACATATTAAATCTTGTTAAATTGATTCACCATTAAAAACTACACTCGAGTACTATTTTAAATTGTAAAATGGATATTAAAAACCTTTTTTTAAACGAAATTGTAATTAAATCTTTATATATTTTCACATCAGGGTTGGAACGGCTGTAGTCACGTTTTTAAAACAGGTGAATAATTATTTATTATTTTAAAATATTTCAAATTTTTAAATAACTTTTTTATTTTGTAAAATAACCTTTAAAAAAATAATAAAATTGAAAAACATGAAAATTGATTTTCTATTCTGAAAATTTTTTTGTACAACAAACCTTAAACTGGTTATGAAAGTTCATCATAAACTATAAAATTTATAATAGAAGATTAAAAAGAAGTTATCCATTCTTTGGTTTTGGAAATTGACAAGCAAATTGAGAAAAAAACATACATTAATGAGGATCTTCAATTTCCAAAATTGGAAAATTCACAAGTTTTTACGATTTAAAAGCAGTGATATAAAAATATTTTATAATTTCTGTGATTTCTTTTCTTTTGAAATTCTAATTATTGTCTTTATTTATTATAAAAAAAAAAGCAATTCTCTTCTTATGATGTAACAGAAATTGAAATTTTTCACACTGATGAAACAATAGAAATTGAATTTTCTTATTTCATAAAAAACAATTTTATAATAAACAGCTAATCCCTATGTTTTATAAAATTTTACAGAAGCTTTGGGGTAGCTGCATCATTTTTTTTTTTTTTTTTTTTTTTATTACAAAATCATAATAGAAACAAAGTTTTTTTATAAAGATGTTTTATGAGAGTGTTTTTAATGTTAAAAAACCGTGATTATTTTATTTTTTTCATCTTCACATTCCGTAAAAAGGTGTTCCAGTTCAAGTGTCTCAAAATTTGTTAGTGAATTTTTCATTTAAAAAAATGCTATCAAATGATTTTTTGATTAGTGCATTTTTGATAAAAATTTTGTGAACCAATTGAACACTGCTGTCCACTCTTTTTTTTGATGTCAAATAGCACAAATATATACATCATGTATAACAAATAAAAATTTCTTATAAAATTGTAAACCATTTAAATTTTCATATTAATTTTTTCACCAATACATATATAAAATCTTCTCATTTAACTTGTGAATTATGAAATAGGAAATTGAAAAAGAAGGATTAACGAAAATTCCATCTTTGGGAAAACATTATAAAAAAACAGGAATTGATTTGGAAAAGTATTCACATAAGCATTCAAGAAAAAAAAAAAAAGAAAAGCACCATTCTACAACTTTAGCATTGCCGAAAAAGAAAAAGAACTTACAGGAAATAAAAAGAAATTCAAAAGAAGAGACAAATATCAACGAAGATAACCAATTTATGGGATTAATAAAAAAACATAAGGCAATTCAAGATTTAGGATTTTCGATCCCGGAGAATTTTCAACAAGAGCACGATTTATTACATCGTGTTTTGGGCGCTTTAATTGAGTTGCCAATAGAAGGTGGCAACGATGACTATGAAAATGAATATTATGACGATGAAGACCACAATAATTCGTATACAAACAAGAATGATACTAATAAAGAAAGACGAATTAAATTGGAAAGACAAATGAATAATAAAAGATTTTATCATCAAAAGAGTACACCAAATAACGAAAGGGGAATGGGTCGAAGAAATGCTTCCTCAATGCCAACTACACCGCAACCAACAATTAATTTATCTGAAAAGACCAAAATTGAATTACAATTGGTGGGGCTACTTGAAAACAAAAAAGATATAAATCTTTCAAATCGTGAGGATGACGAAGTGTGTAGAAGAATACGCGAGTTGCAAAATTTATTAAAAAAATTAGTAAAAAAAAATAATGAAACAAAGGTGTGGTTAAAACAAAGAGCTTACACAGTTACAAAAGAAGAAAATGCCAGGAAAAAAAGAATGGAAAAACACAAAATACAAGAAAAAGAATATTTAAATTGGATAAAAAAAAATAAAAAGGAATTAAAAAAGAAGAAGAAGAATAATTAAATAATTAACAAACTAAATATTTACCATTATTGTTTGTTTTTTTTTTAAGAAATAATTTTTAATGAAAAATTAAATTAATTTTATTATTTATTTATTTCTTTATAGAAAGGAGTAATTAAAGAAAAATCATCAAATAAAAAAAGAGAGAAGAAGAAAAATAATTAAAATATATATAAAAAATAAATTTATCATTTTCATGACCAATTAGAAACTATCCACGTCCTGGATACACAGGAGGAGCAAAAACCCGATAGAAAGATTATCGATTATGGATAAAAATTCCACATTCCGTGATTAATAATTGGTATTCCACGACTCTCAGAGTGGGGCACTGGGTGCCCGAATTTATATATTTTTTATTATTTAAAAAATTTTTTGTTTTCACTTTATTTTTATTATTTTTTCTTTATTACCTTAAGTTTTAAAAATTAAATTAATTATTGAATAAAATTCATAAAAAAGGGTTTTATAAATGAAATTATTATTAATTTTTTCTTTTAAACATTTCAAAGATAAGCAGAAATCGACAAAATATTTGAAAAAAAAAAAAAAAATCAATTTTAAAACTTAAACACTTCTCAAATTAATACTGATATATGACATTTTAGAAAATTTATGTACTTTTTTTATTAAAGTATTTTTCAAGTTTAGCTTCAAGTTAAATTAATTTTTTAAAAAGAATAATAAAATACATTTTAAAATTTAACTATTGTATTATTGTATTTATTTTATAATTTTAAAAGAAAAATAAAAATTTAGTATTCAGAATTATTTTTTAAATTTTTATAGATATTTATTATTAATGATATTATTTTTCATATTCCACTTCACTATCATCACTAACACTATCATCACTATCTTCTTCTTCATCGTCATAATCAGAGTTGCTTTCATTTTCCACAATTTCTTCATCATTATCATTTTCTTCGTCTGAAGAATAAATTTCATCCAAAACTTGATCTAATATTGGATATTGGTTCTTTAGAGAGGTGCATAATTTTTCAATTTTTAATAATTTCCCATAATAATATTTTACATCCTTGTGTAAAGAGACTACAGCGTCTTGGCAGTTTTTTATTTTCTTTCCTTTATATTCTATCTGTTCCTTTTTATCATCTTTAAGAAAATAAAAATATTTATCAAAATAGAGAAAGGTATATATATATACGTTAAAATAAAGTTTATCATTAATTTAACCTGAGACATAAAAATTTTGAATTACTTGATTAAGGAAAAAAGTTCATCTATTAATGAGAAAAAAAAAAAATAGTTAATTCATAACTTTTGTTGAATAATGAAAAACAATAACGAAATTTGTATAAAGATTGCAGACTTTTTAAAGAATTAAGGGTACCCCCAACTTGAAATTTGAAGACACTCGATAGTTAGTTTAATTAAAATAATTATATTGAAGAATTGTGGAAAAAAAAAAATAATGAATATTTTGAACTAAAAATTTATTCTCCCTAAAGCCGAGAATAAATTTTATTAAAGTTCTTCAAAACTATGAACTCAATTAGATTTCATTCATTAATTTATTTCAATAAATTTTCTTGGTCTTTAACAACATAAATATTTTGGTTATTTTTAACATTTCGTTTTATTTATTATACAAAGTTAATGATTTCCTTTTTATGAATATTACACCTTCATAAATTTATTATTTTTCGATGGGTGTTGAAGTTTCATGAACTTTTTAGGTCTCTACCCCCCTTTTAATTTTAATTTCACTTTTTGTTTCAGCCTATTTCTTTTAAAAAATAACAATTACAAAAAAATAAGAAAAGAATATAAAATAAAAAAAAAACCTACATCAGGTGATGTGTAGATTTGTGAAAATTAAAAACAAAATGATGTGAGCCAAAATTCTTGTTATTAAAAATCTACACATCACTTGGTGGGTGGGTTGTTTTAAAATATCTTTAAATATACATATGGATTTAATTTTATTTGTTTAATAATGATTCCTGAATTTACATTCTCATTGGTACTAAACTCCACCCACTCGTATATGAAGATTAAGATAAAAAACCATTGTTTCTGATTATTATGGAAGAAGTGTAAATTAAACCCTAAATGCACTTTAACTTTAATTTCCTTAAAGGTAATTTAATCGTAAAATCATATATTTCTCTGTTAATCAAGCGAAAAAACACACCTAATTATTTTCATGTTTAAAAAGTAAAAAAAAAAATAAAAATAAAAACAAAATAGAAATAAGAAAAAAAAAAAAATTAAAAAGGGTTTTTAAGAAGCAATTGGTATGGATCAAAAAAAAAAATAACACAATGCTATCTTTAATTAAGAACACTCAAAATCACAGCCAACAAAATAATTTTGATTAATTTATTTTAATTTTACCATTGATTGTGAACTTTCATTTGAGGGGATCTTTGTTTAATTGTTGTATTTTCTTTTTTTTTTTTTTTGATCATAATTGACTTAAACCTTTGAAATTTTTTGCCTTTGCTTTTTCATTTTTATTTTCAAGTTACCCATATTTTTGTGTTTTAGTATCCCAGTCTTAGAAATTAACCACTTGATCTTTTTCCTTTGTAACTCTTCTTCCCAATATAAAGAAAATTCAGCCAGTAAAAAAATGGAAAAAAATAAAACAATTCTTTCTTATTTTCTTTTTTTTGAAAAGACAATAAAAAAAAATTTTTTTGGGGAATAAATAACAAGAAAATAACTGATCAAATCAACCAAATTCCACTTTATTTTTTTTTCATTTCTTAATTTTACTAAATTCTATTTTCAAATTGATTGTTTATACTGGTTTTAAGTATTATTTTAAATATTTAACAACTTTGAGATTTTAAAAAACTTTGACAACATAATGTTAACTTTAAATAGATACAGCTATTTTAAAAAATTTCTTACTTTTTTAAAGCTTTATTTTATGAAAAAATTTTAATTGTTTCAATCTAAAAAAAAAAAAAATAAGAAAGAATTGTTTTATTTTTTTCCATTTTTTTACTGGCTGAATTTTCTTTATATTTGAACAAAGAGTTACAAAGGAAAAAGATCAAGTGGTTACTTGCTAACACTGTGACACTGAAACACAAAAGTATGGGTAATTTGAAAATAAGAACGAAAAAGCAAAGGTTAAAAAGACCAAAAGTTTAAAAGCAAATCAGATCAAAAAAAAATAATAAGGAAATAACAACAATTAAATAACGATCCCCAAGTGAACATTCATGATCAATTATCAAATTATAGAATCACCAAAAGTATCGTGGTTGTGGGTTTGGGGGTTCTTAATTAAAGATAGTATTGGTTTTCTTTTTTTTTTGATCTTTTACCAATTGCTTCGTATAAACCCTTTTTAAATTTCTTTTTTCTTATTTGTATTTTTTTTCAATTTTTTGCTTTTGATTTTTAAACATAAATAAAATTTGGGTGTGTTTTTCCCTTGAACAATGGTGAAATCTATGATTTTACGCTTAAATTGCCTGAAAGGAAATATTAAGTAAAAGTACATCTAGAGTGTAATTTACACTTATTCCATCAATAAATAAAAAATTGATCTTTTTTTAATGTCTGAAATATTATTCTTATTATGGTTAATTAACCAACTATTAAATATTTTCTGAATTGTACTAAGATATTTTTTATAATTTTTATTTTCAATTGGGTTTAACTGTTCTGTAAAAAAAGAAAAGCAGGGAAAAAAGTTCAACACGGTTTTTAATTGGGAACATTAATAGAGTCACAGAAATCACAGAAACCTGAAAATGAAAAGTAAGATCAATTAATAAAAAGAATAAATAAATAAATAAAGACAAAATGAAGGATTCAACACAATAACAGATTTTTTAATACTATCCTTTGGTATGGGTTTTTCTTTGATCAATTATTAAAAATTTGTTGAAAAAATTGACTATTTTTGCGATCTCCAAAACCACACAAACAATTTCGATATGAAAGTAGATTTAAATTGTGTTTGTGTTGGTTTGATGGTAAATAATATAATGGATTATTATTTGAAGTTAATTGGTTTCTTCTTTTTTGAATTGATTTTACTTTTCGTTTTCAGGTTTCTGTGATTTCGGTGACTCTATTAATGTTCCCAATGAAAAACCGTGTTTCATTTTTTTTTCCCTGTTTCACTTTTTTTACAGAACGGTAAATCTATATTATTTTCGTCATCAATAATATATTTCAAATTTTCAATTTTTTGAAATCCTTTAACAGATTTATTTTTTAAATTTTTAATAGTGTTTTTAATATTTTCAATTGGAAAACCAAATTATCTTGTTTGTAAATTCTGTTAAATTTTTTATTCTTAATTTTTTTATAAAATCTAAAATATTTTGAATTGGTTTAATTGATTTTTTTTTTAATACAGCCAAAATATTTTTCAATCATATTTTTATTATTTATAATCATTTTCATTTTTTTAGACCTTATTAAATTAATTTTTTTCCAAAAATTTTTGTTTTTAGTAAATTCTCAAAAAAAACTCTTTATTTTCAAGATCAATCATTCGATATCTCAAAATAAACGGGACTTTTGAAACAAACCATATGGTGCTTTTAGAATCGATTTTAACTCTAGTATTCAGATCCACTCTTAACTCTTTGGGTAATGATGCAATAATTGGGAGTAATAAAAAATTCATTTCAGTTTTTGTGATAATCTGACAATTGGTAATGTATTTTTGATAGTATCAAATTTTTCAATCCTTTTATTATGGTACAAATTAACGTCCTGGGTTAAGCATATTAAAACAGAAAAAAATTAATTTGATAATTTTAGGAGACTAATTTTTCAATTGAGAAACAGAAAAATTTTTTATTTCAAGTTTGTGAAAATATTTTAGTGAATGGATGATTAGTTTCAAAAAACCCAAATATCTCCAAAATCAATTAGAAATGGTATTTTTAGAAATTTAATTAAACTCTCTAATGCGCTTTTGAGAAATAATGGAAATTTTTTTAATTTGTTTCTAATGCTGGTATTTGAATTAAAAATGGGATTAAATTTTCACTTCCTTTTCCAGATTTTTTTTTTTTCCAAAAGATATCAAATTCCACAAATAGGTTGGGATTTGTGGATATATTTTATTTGTTTGGTTCTTTTTTTTATTGTTTAAATTGTGAGCTTATGGGTTAATTAAGAATCCTTAAGGGACTAGTCTCTATTAAATTTTTTTAGGTAAATTTAATAGAGATTTAGAATTTTTTTTTGCCAATTACTTAGATTTGAAATCAAAGTGAAAAACTTCTTTGTATAGTAATGAAATCTCGATAAATGACATTCATTAAATTTAGTTATTGTTTTTATAGAAATAAAAAATTTTTCCTTTTTTTCACTTTTTTGAAAGATGCTTTTTATCAACTTTTCGCAAAAATACAAAAAATAAAAAAAAATATGAGCAAGAAAGCAAAACCTTGTTGTGTTTGTGGAAGACCTACAAAAAATAGTTTGAAAAATAAACCTGAAAAGGTTTTTTTGGATTTGCATGAAAAAACAGTTTGATTCAAAAAAAATATGCAATATATGCTTTACTCAAAATAAAAGATTTCTTTCTTTTCCTTGTACCATTCTTTTTTTTTTTCATGAATCTACTTTTTGAGTTTACACTCTTTTGTTTTTGTTGAATTTGAAGTTTTTTTAAGTCTTTTCAAATTATCATTCCAAAAGTTTTTGTCAGAGTCAAAAAAAATCAAAGAAAAAAATAAGAACTCTTTTTTTAAAAAGTAATTATTGATAAAACAAATTGAGTTCTTTATAGAGTCAAGTTGGATGAACAGAAGTGAAATAAGGAAATATTCACTCGTTTTAAATTATTTTTTCGTTTTTCAAAATGAGAATAAATATTATTTTTGAGAAAATAATTAAATCCAAAATTAATCAAAAAATTCTCACCAGTTTAAGATCTTTTTTCAAAAAAAAATTTTTAAAAATCACTTTTTTTGACAGAATTGTAAACTTTTAAAAACAAGAACTAAAAGTTCTAACATTGAAAAAACCTGTCTATTTTCAATTCTAAACATATTTCAAGATAAGGATTCCTTATTTAGTTATTGGTCAAAAAAAAAATTAATAGAGACTAGTTTCTTAACGGAAGAATTTTGAACAGAAAACTTTGAAATTTAATCTCCATTTATAATTCAAATACCATTAGTTGATTTTTGCTTTTATACAAATTAAACAGAATTTTTAAAAGCATAATTGGTTGTTTGATGAAATTTAAATACTTGTCCTTGAAAAAAAATATTGTTTTGGTGGGTTTCTGAAAAAAAAAAAAAAAAATAAAAAAAACAAAGAAAAAAGATAAAAAAACAAAATCAAAAAGAAGAAAAAAATAAAAGGAAGAATAAAGAAAGAGTTACCAATTTCTTTTTTTAATTTTTCTATTTGGCTCTTTAATTTATTTAATTCAACACTATTCGCTTTTGAGTTCAGTCTAGTTCTTTTGTTTCTTCTTGGATCTGCAAGGCTGTCCGATCTAGGCCTTAAACGAGAAGTACTTTTTTGTTGATCTTTCCTTGTTGGACGTGCTTTCGTTTTTTTATTTAAAGGCTTTAAATTTTTTGCTCTCTTTTTTAATAAAGCACTTTTTTTATTCGTAGAAGATTTTAAGATTGCTTTCTTCTTTTTTTGAGGGTTGGGGTTTAATAATTTTGTTTTTGGATTAATGTTAATATTAATTTTTTTTTTTGTTTTGTTCCTACTCGAAAGGCTCGGAAGAGAATTTTGAGTATTTAATTTTCTGACACGAGAAGAAGAAATGGGTTTTTTAATGGTTCCAAATCGAGATTTTGATCTTAATTTCTTCTTTTTGTTTGTTTTTGTGTTTGTGCTTGTGTTTGTGTTTTTTGTAGTTTTTGTTTTTGTATTTGTGCTTTTCATTTTTTTTAATTTTTTTTTTCTTATTGGTTTCTTGGTTTTGTTGCTGCTTGTCGTTTCTTTTTTGAAAGAAATATTTTCAGAAATGTTTAGATCATAAAAGACTAGAAACCACTGAAGAAAACTTAAATGAGATTTATGTACACCTTTTACTAATTGACTGATTTCAATCGGCTTGCGTACACCTATCTTTTGGAATGCTGTTTGCAAGACCTTGTAATTTCGGTTGATCTCAAAATCTTGCGTCGGCATTTGATTAATTTTTGATAATGACAAAACACTGGGGAACAACTTGTTCATCACACGGCAATATGCTACACCATTTTTACAATCTTCAAGTTTGTAATAATTGACACCAACAAGCTTGTTGATCCATTTGATAAGTTGTCTTGAATTTTTAAGTTTCGAAGAGGGAATAGTTTTTGGAATTTTAATACTCATGATTACATTCAAATATGAAAGTAAAAAAATGTTAAAATTTTCACATTTATTTATTAACGGATCGAAAAAATAAATTAACTGAAAAAAACACTTTTAATAAACCAAGATTATTTTGGTTTGTCGATATAAAGTTAATTGTTTACAATTTTGAAGTCTTAAACTAAAGAAAATTCAACAAATTTACTTTCAATTATCTCACCAAATAGGAAAATTTTGTATTATTTGTATCGGAGAAAATGGATCATAAACAAAATTTTTACATTTAAGGAATTACATTTACAATAGATTTGGTTTTAATTAACCAATGTTATAATTTCAGTTGGCTTTAAATTAGAAATGATCTCAGGTTAAAATAACTCTAAAAAAATCTATTTAAAATTGTATTGAGCAATTAGTGAACTGTTATTTACTTTGGCAACCGCAATTATAGTGATCAAAATAATGTGTGAACAACGATTATATTCCATATTTCAAAATATCTATTCCTTGCTTTTTTTTTTTCTTGTTCCAATGCAACATCCAAGATAATTCCCAAGAGCATACCTAAGTTCAAATCAATTTTGGAATTAAAGCCCTTGATATTTTCTGTAAAATTTCTATTATGAATACAATTAGTTTCAAATTTTTTTGTAATTTTTTTTTTCATTTTTTTTTTTGAGATAAATTTTTATCAAAACTTTACTCTATTTATAAAGATAAATTTGGCCAATTTGATCCTTTATTTTAAGAATTTCTTTTTAAATAATAGAACTTTAAGAAACCAAAACGATATTAATTAGGATTTATTGTCAGTTTCTTTGATCGGTGAATGTATTGGTCAGAGCTAACAAAAAAACATCTTTATCTTTCGAAACACAGATTAAATTTTTTGCACACTTGATTTTATGAGCAGTACAAATTGACAATTCAGAAATTTTGTTTATTTAACTATATTCCATTTCAAATACTCGAAATCAAAATGAAGGATATCACATTCTTTATGAGTAATAAAGAGAACACAGAAAATTAATTTTTTAATTTCAAGATTTTCTCGAAAATTATTTTGAAGACTAATTTCTTTAATTTTTTTTCTTTGAAATTAATTCCTTTTTCAATAGATTTTCAAAATATGAAACTATTTTTTTAAAATGAATATGAGAGTTATATATATATATATATATTTGAATATTGATGGTTAAAAAAAAAAATAACTAATTAAATTTGAACAAAAAAAATAATAATTTATTTCATTAAATAATTTGCATACTTTTTCAACACATAATCGTTATAAATTTGAATTATTTGACTGACATTTGAAGTCAGATTAATAATAGATTTTTTTTTAATTCTTACTATTTATAATTTTCGAATTTTTTCAAAATTTTGATAATAAAAAAAAACAATATTATCGAATAAGAAACAATAGATCAAAGATTATTTACCAAGAATTTGATTAATTTAGATTAACAAATTCAATTTTCATGAATACTTTTTTCTAGTTTTTATAAAAAAATAATTTAAAAAAGAAAATTCTTGATTACAAAGTTTATTTTGTTATTTTTCAAATAATATTTAAGAGTCAATTCATATTTTTTTTGGAATCTAGGGTAGATTACTTTATACAGTCATTTTTTTTTATTTATTTAATACCAAGGTATTAAATGAAATTATTTTTTTATTTTTTATTTTTTGGTTTTTGTTTATTATATCGTTGAATTGATGTTTTTTAGAAGTATTTCTATTAATTTTTTTTTATTTTTTTTTCTTTTTACCTTAAAACTGAATTTAATTTTAATCTCTTAATTTAATATTTATTAAAATCTTGACGGAAAAAAAAAAAAAATGAAAACTACCCAATTTTGTATTTTTTTCAATTCATTAATCTTATAATAAAATTAAAAAGATTATTTGATATTGATTATTAATAAATCAATGTATTCAGTTTTTTACAATTATTTTAATAAAATTTATCATTAAAAACAATTCAAAAAGATAATAAAAAAATTACAAAAATAAATAATTATTCATTTTTCCAAAATTGAAAAAAAAAAAAAAAAAAATAATTTTATTTAATACATTTGAATTAAATAAATTAAAAAAATTGGCTCGATAAAGTAATCTACTTTAGATTCCAAAAAAAAAATATGAATTAACTCTTAAAGATAAATATAAAAATAAATTAATAAATGTATCAATAGAATTTTAATTATTTTACATTAAACTTGATGATATCTGGGTCAATCATGAACGCTAAGTGATAAATCTATTTTTAGAGTTTTCTTTTAGATTTGATTTTTCAAAATAGTTAATCTCACAACGCAAGACTTTTATATTTTCAAATTTGTGTCTTATAATTTAAAGCTTTATAGGGTTATCTTTCTAGTTTTTTTGATAAAAATTAATTGTTAGAATATAATAGTTTTATCTTCTTTTATGTACAAAATTTTAAAAATAAATAACATAAATTTCATAATAAATGCCCCAATTTTTTTTTATTTTTTTTGTCACAATTTTTTTTTATTTATTAGATGAAAAAAAAACTATTTCCCGTGTATACATCTGAATATTAAAAAAGTAATTTTTATTATTATAATTAATAACTTCAATTTATAAAAATATTTATTTTCAAAATTTGATTTTTAATTGAGTCAATGATTTTGAAAAGTATTTATTATTAAGATCAAGTATTTTGAAAGTTTTTGGCCCAATTTTATTCAATAATAACTTTGATGAAGTCAAAAATATATTTTAAAGAATATTATAAAAAGGAAATTTAATATTTTTTTTAAACAAGTTAATGATTAGGAGTAGTTTTTAATTTATGGAGAAATTATTAAATTTTCGAGCTTTATTAATATAAAAACACTAATAACTGAGCCAAATTAAAAATTAATGGGATAAATGTCTTACAACGTGTATTTTAATAGGTCATGTAAGTGATCTTTTAGACAAGAAAATAAAATAAAACCTTAAAAAAAAAAACAATAAATCTTAATTTTGAAAAAATTATCTACATTTTTGTTAGATAATGTATGGTAAGAATCTTAAATTTTCTAAAAGGAGAGTATTTTTGACTTGTGTAAAGAATTCGTTTGAAACTTAAATACTAGAAAGATTTTTTTTTTTAAAGAAATGTATTTTTGTGTGTTAAAAATTTTGAATTGGAGTTTATAAAGAAAGCTAACTAAAATTATTGCGAAAAAGAATTCAAAAATTTTAATTCTCGAAAAATGAATAAATTAATATGAAAAAATATAGTATGAAAAAACAATATATCGAAACTTATAAAAAAAAGAAAACAAAAAGAAACAGGCATAAAGAACGAAAGAAAGAAAGAAAGAAAAGAAAAGAAAAGAAAAGAAACAAAGGAAGGAAAAATCTCAATCTTGTATAAATAAATGTTTGATTAATTATAATTTTGCTCTTGCATTTGCTGCAATTCATTCGTTCTCATTTCATTCTGATAATTGCTGTTCATTCCGTTATTATAATTGTTATTCATATTATTACCTTGATAAGGATGATAATTATTATCCTGTGGATGGTATTGGTTCATCATCATTGGGTTTTGTTCATAATAAGGATCATATTGTGGGTATTGTTGCATTTCATAATTTTGTTGGCTCATGGGCTGAAATGGGGTGTGGTATGGCATGGGGGTCCCATAATATGGATCGTGATACAATGGATGAAAGTGGCCTTCCATTGACATCATTCCCATATTCGTTTGCATTCCCATATTCATTGGTATTTGCTGTGAAAACTGTTGTTGGTAATCATACGTTGGCTGTCTTTGTTGCATCCCAATTTCCTGCTGCAGTTGCTGCTGCTGCAGCTGTTGCTGTTGCTGTGGCTGATAATTCATTTGGTTCGTGTGCATTCCTCTATCTTGTGGATTGTTATAATATTGCTGCTGGTGGTTTGGAACATAATTTAATTCCATTTGTTCTTGATGTGTATTTGAGAATGTGCGCTTTGGAAAATATGGTGAAGTTGCCTTAGTGTTTTTACAATTCACTGTTTCAATTAAAGTACAGAAATATTCATTAACATTTTTTATTGTTAGTAATTTTTTTTTAATCATTTCAATTTTTTTTTTATTTTTTTTTTTACCAATTTTTTGAATTGGCGAATTTAAATTTCTTTGATTATTCCTATTTTTATGTGTTTTTGAATAATTGTTATTATTTAAGTTTTTCGATCTTGAATTATAATTATTTTTTTGTTTAATATTCATATTGGTTGTTGAGTATTTTTTGTTGGGATTGCTATTTATCATTTTTTCTTTTTCATTTCTAGATTTTGAAGAATTTATGGAATCAATATTTTTGGGGGGTGGTGTGAATGAGTTTTTTTTCCTTCCATTATAATTATTATTATTGTTATGATTATTATGATGATTATTATTATTATTATTATTATTATTATTATGATTATTATATTTTTTATTAGAATTATTTATATTTCTTGTATTGTTATTATTACGATTACGATTATTATTATGATGATGACTATTATTATTATTCTTATTATATTTGTTTTTGTTATTATAATTATTCGACCTTGAATTATTTTTTGAATCCTTAATTCGAAAATTTTTAGGAATTGAATTCAAGACAGAGCTTTTCCCTGATTGTTTTAAATCTCGATCAAAGATCTGTTGCTTTTTGGCATAATTTTCCTTTTCAATTTGCGACTTAGTTTTACTTTTGCTAATAAATCTTTTAGCCTTTGTTTGAACTCTTTGATAATTGTCCTCTCTGTTGTTTTTTTCTCTATTTCGAAAGTTATTTGTTTTTTTAAAATGCAACCTTTCGTTTTTTTCAATTGTTTCTCTTTTGAAAAGTGCTTTGTTATATGGCTTTGTGGAATTGGCTTTGTTAAAACGCTTTGTATAGTTATTGTTTTTATTGTTATTATAACGAAAATTTGATTCGTATCTTGAATTTTCCACATTTGTTTGGTTGTTATTCCGTGAGTAATTCGATTTATTCGAAAATTCCCTATTTTTTTTCCGATCGTTTCTTCCCAGATTTTTTTTTTTATTGCTATCTTGCTCTTTAGCCTGGCCGCTCATTAGTTTTTCATTATTTTGGCCAAAGACTTTTTTCTTGTTTACCACGCGCTTTGTTCGAAGCTTTGTTTTCTTTGGAGTAACTTTCCTTGCTTGTTGGGTTTTTTTTTTGTTTGTACCATCGAAATAATCGTTTTGATCAAATTTTTTTTTTGTTTCGGTTTCCTTTTCTTTTCCTTTTCCTTTCCCGTTGTTTCCATTTCCGTTTTCTTGTGCCTTTTTATTCCCATTATCTTTTTCCTTTTTGTTTTCTTCTTTTTTTTGGGGTTTGTTTTTTTTTGTTGTACTTCTTTCTCCCCTTTCTGGGTTTCGAACAACAGAACTAAACAACTCTTCTTCAGTTAATTTTTTTTTTTGAGAATTGTTGTTGTTGTTTTTTTTATTTTCTGTTTCAATTTCTTTCGCAATCTTATTTGCTTTTTGTCTTTTTTTCGAATTGAAATTCAATTTGCTTGTGTACTCTTCTTCGTTGTATTCAGAGTTAACTCCAAACAATTGTTTGTTTGTCTCAAATTGGTTCCACTGTTGGTTTTTATTTCGATTGTTAAGTGGTTTCTTTCTTTGCCTGCTCTTGGCTTTGTTGCCGTGTGTGCCTTCCTCTTCTTCGCTTGAGGATGCTAAATTCCATTCAAGCGACGATGGGTTGGAGATCTGTTTTTCATTTAAATTGTCCTCGGGTTTCCACATTTGTAATTCCCTTTCTTGGCCCAACCGACCAGAAGAGATCCCTGAATCAATTTCAAATTTTGAATTTCTGTTTCTGTTGATTTTTGATTTCTTAAAATCAAAATTTACAGACAAAACTTTCAAATAAACCAAATTGTTAAACGAGATTTTTAAGAGGTCCTTGTTTGGTAATGGGCAAATCTTGTTTTGTAATAATGTGGGGTGTGCAACAAGCCTTGATCTGGACAATTGGAAATTATTACTTTTTTTATTCATCGTTGAAAGGATCCCTTCATACTCTGAACCGTCATGTGTTTTAACATTTACAAAATATCCAACCAAATTTGTACATAAAAAATTGAATCTTTGTGCTCTTTCTTTTCGTGGACTTTTGTTCATTTAAAAGAATTAGGGTTTTTTTAATAATATAGAATTATCGTTTGAGAAAAAGTAAAAAAAATAATAAATATTCTTCATCACAATTAATCTTTGTGGAAGTGAAGACTATTCATTCAGTTTTAAGCCAGGTGAGGTTACAATTGGTTGTTTGGAATTTTAAGGAATTTAAAAAATTTTGAAGGTTGTGATGAAAACAAATTGATGATTTTTTTGAATACATTTTCAGGAAAGTGAATGTTCAAAATTAATAAAACTTTTGTTTAGAAAGAGGAATTTGTTCTTATTTTTGAAAAGATAAAAATATATTTATTGAAATAAAAAAGATAAATGTTTCTTCTTTTTTTTTCCAAAAGCTTTTTTCAAAATGGGATTTTTTTTTAACAACTACGAAAAAAAGATTCAAAATTTATTCCTATTTCATTTGATGTAGGTTGTTATGAAATTGAACGGTTTTTACACTCTTTTTGTGTTTACAATTCTCTCAGATTTTGAAATATTATCTGATATTTTTTCCATCAAAAACAAAAAATTAAATTATATTTTAGTATTTGATAAAAAAGTAAAATATGGATAAGAGATAGAAGTTCCTATTTCAAAGTTTATAAGCAAAAGTGGGGCTGAGAAAATGATTAACTTTGACTTTAACAAGATTAGTAAATAAATTAAGAGAAATTAATCTATAAATTTAGTAATTGTGGAACGAGAGAAACAGTTTTTTTTTTCAGATCGATAATTTTTTTTTTTTATAGATTTATTAAACACCTAATGCTGGTACAAAAGCAAAAAAAAGTACATAATTTTCCCTCAGTTTTTTGAAATTAACTTTTTTGGAATATCTCCAAATTAAAGTTTTGATCCAGTATTTGATTAGGTTTGAATAGTAATAATTTTTATATTTCAGGTAACCTTTGGTTGTAAGATTTTTGAAAAAAAATGACAAAAAAAAAGGATATTTTTTGCTTTTATATTGGGACTAGGGCTTTAGAAGGAAAAATTTTTGAAGAATATAAAATTTTTTATGCGAAGAAAAAATATTAAATACAAAACATCAAAATATAGAATCTGAGATTTTCTAATTTTCTTTTTTTGTGTTCTTTTTTCAAAAAAAATTAAAAGTTAGAATTTCAATTGAGATAAATTAAAAATAATTTTTGATTAATTTGATTTGATAGATTTTTTATAATTTTACTTTTAATAACTTGGTCGATGTTTTAACCTCTGATATTTTATCGAGTATGATTATTTAAACAACGTTTAAAAAAAGTTATATTTGAATCATTCTTAATTTATAAAATTTTCAGGTTTTTCGATTTTATATCTTCAGTAGTGATTATTTCAATTTTTAGGATGTGAATTTTTTGTTTTAAAGTATGATAAGTTCATAGATCTTGTTCAAATTTATAATTTATTTTTTTTTGACAATTTGAAATTGGACAAAAACTTTTTTAGTAACCCAATTTGTAATTTGCCTTAAAAAGGTTTAAAAATCTAAAAGTCAATGTCGAGTGGTTTCTCCACTTTATATTCAAGTATTATAAAGCTAAAAGGTATACATATACTTTGAAATCATAGGGGGGGGTTAGCAAGAGTGAATAAAATCGATTTCAAATTTGCCTTTAAATTGTCAAAAAAACCAAAAAAGTTTTTTCGATCAAAATAGTTTTCTAAAATCAAAAAAAAAGTTAGTATTTAAGGACTACGTTTTTAGGTGAAAATAGTGAAATAATCAATAAAACCACCCTTGAATAAGTTATGTAATCAAAGTAATATTTGTCCAAGGAGAATTTATTTTAGAAAAAATGTGAAATTTTCACAATTTCAACTATTTTCACAATTTTTACCTTGTTAGATCATGCTAAATTTGTATTTTAATATTTTAGAATTCCCATTTCAACTTTCAGAACTCACACTATTTTCTAGAGCTGTTCTACATATTTTTTAAATTTACTTTTACAAGTTTGAAATGTTCTCAAATTTGAAATGCACTTGAAAATCCCCAAAAGCAATTTTTTACAAAATATTTTTTTTGTTATTTACAATTTTCCTTTTCATTGAATAACAAAGAAAAATAGTCTTCTTGAAAAAGTAAAGATGATAAAAAATGTTTTTTTTTTTTTTTTGTCCAATTTCTTCCGTGTGAAAAATTTTTTTGAGAAGCGAAAGTCAAATAACACAATTACTCGGCCTCCTCAATGGTGGGAACGTAGTCCTTAATATATTTTGATTTTTATTCAACTCGTATAATTAATTAAATTGTTTTTAATTTTTTTTCGATTTTTTCTACTGACTGAATCTTCTTTATAGTGCGAAGGAGGGTTACAAAGGAAAAGATCAAGTGGTTACTTACTAATAGTGTTATCCTGAAAAACGAAAGTACGGGTAATTTGAAAATTAAAAAGAACGGGGAAAGGTCAAAAAATAAAAAAAAGTTTAAAAGCAAACAAGATCAAAAAAAAACAAGGAAATAAAAAACAATTAAATAATCACCTCCAAGTGAACATTCATGATCAATTATCAAATTATTAAATCAACTGAAATATCGTGTATTTTATTTTGGGAATTCTTAATTAAAGATGGCAGTGTGATTTTTATTGTTGATTTTTTCCCAATCGCTTCTTATAAACCCTTTTTAAATATCTTTTTTTTTCCCTTTTTTCTTTTAAATTGTTTGCTTTTGCTTTTTTAAACATTAAAAAAAATTGGATGTGTCATTCCCTTGAAAAATCGTAGAATCTAGGATTTATCATTTAAATTATCTTTAAGGAAATTTGAGTAAAAGAACATTTAGAGTGTAATTTAAACTTCTTTCACCAATAAATATATTTAAAAGTTTTTTTTTGTTTGAAAATATTGTATTCCTGATCTTAGTGAGTTGAAAATAAACACCATCCTTAAAGATCATCTAATATTTAAGAAATTTTTTTCAAGTTTCTTAAAATTATCACAAATCATACATTTTTGTTTGATATTGAATATATATATATATATATATATATATATATATATCCCTTGCATCCAGGATTTGCCTAAATTCTATCAGGTTTAAAAGAAAAGATTTAAAATAATATTGATTTACTATTATATTTATTTTATTATTTGTCTTAAATCCAGATTTGGATGATAATAAAAAGCCAAAATAGTTCATTAATATAGTATTTATCTTAATTTTTTTTTTTTTTGATATTGGAAAAAATAATAATTATCCATTTTTACTTTTTTCAAAAATATTTTTATTTTTTATTTAAAGTTTTGAAAAAGATATTTTATTATAATAATAGTAATTCAAACCTAAATATATTGATTTATTAATTATAAAGATAAAAAAAAATTGTTAATTTTATGATAAAAAAAAATAAATAAAAAAATAAATCAATTTTGTACTGAGAAAATATCATTTTTTAAGATAAAACTTTTCTAAATATTAAATCAATCGAAAAATGAAATTCTTTTATTTAGACCAAAATTAAAATTTTAATATGAATAATTTTCTTGTAATTAAATTTCAAAAATAGTAAATACTTGAAAAAAATATAAAATAATAAAATATATTCATTTAATAAATCTGAATTAAATCAATAAATACTTTATCAATAGATAAAATAATCAACTTTAAATTTAAAAATAAAAAAGCAAAAATAACTTTTAAATATTATCCAAAGATAATAAAATAATCTTCAAAAAAGAAGAAAATTTGAATTTTGTTATAAGTAAAAATTTAAAAAAAATATAAGTGAAATTTGAATTTTTCAATCTCAATTAATCCAGATATTGGGGAAAAAAATTGATCCATCGGCTATTATTCGATAATATTGTTAATTTTATATCTAGACTTTAAAAGGGTTAAAAATTAAAAAATAGTAAAAATTAAAAAAAAAACAATTATTAATCTGACTTGAACTATTGGCAAAATCATTTCAAATTGGAAAAAAATCTTGTTGAAAAAAATTCACAAATTTTACAATGAAAAAAAAATATTATTTTTAATTAATATTTTTTTTTAATTTTATATATATATATATATATATATATATATTGCTATTGAAGTGTAATCAATAGACAAAGCAAATTATCAATGTGATGTCAAAATATCTTTTGTAATGAATAAATTATAAATTAAAGTAATTTGGGACATATTAGTGGTGCAAAGGAACCTGAAAAAAATCCGGTAAAGTGTGATGTGTTTTAATAATGTAAAAACTCAAAAGTTTTTGATGTGTTGATAAACTTTTCAAATTTTTTTTTTTTTCTTTATGAAAAAAATTTCTAAAGAAAAATAATTAAATCACAAGAACCAAGAAAAATTTTTCTAGTTATTTTTTTATTGTATGGTAACTATACACTTATTAATTATAAAATTTTCTTTCGAAGATAATTTTTAATAAATTCTATATCTTATAATCTTTTGATAAAATTATAAATTAAAACTTTTATTTCAAAGGCAATTGGGATATTTGGGGTTATGAGGTATATATATATATTGCTAGACACTATCAAATTAATTATAAACTGGCAATAATTTTTATTTATTAGTATTAATATTATTTTCGTATTATCTAGTTTTTTATCCTTTTTGTTTTAATTAATAAAAGAGGAATTTATTAAATTAAATTTAAAAAAATTATTTTTTGCACTTCTAATAATGATTTATACCAATTATCATTTTTAAATCCAACACCTAAATAAAAATACAGTCAGTTTCACTTTTAAGGCACAAACTTTCAACGAAATTTAAGGCACAAAAAAATCTCAAATTAAGGCACAAAATTTTCTAATTTTTTTTTTACAAATTATTTTACTAGTATCCAAAATTTTGTGCCTTAATTTGAGATTTTTATTGTACTTTAATTCTCGTTGTAGTTTGTGTTTTAAAAGTGGAACTGACTGTAAAAAAAGTAATTATTGATAAAAAAAAGAAACAAAATAATTATTTTGAAAACAATTTTGGAAAAAGTAAAAAAATAAATAAAATTAAAAAATGGTATTATTAATAATTATTTATTAATATGATATTAAATTTTTTTCATTTGATGTTAATATTTTATATTAAACCCACAAAACTATTTAAGATTGTTTTTTAAATTAAATTATATTAATAGATAACAAAATAACTTCAAAAAAAAATAATGATAGAATGGATAAAATTCAATTTCTTTGAAAAAAATGTTATTTGATTCATGTTGAATTCAATTTTTTTATTATAGGATTATACAACAACCCGAATCTATTTTACCTTTTTTTTTATCTTTTTTTGCTTTAACTTTTTTTTTAAGATCTTTTTGAATCCCACCATTTTCTTTTAACACCTTAATTAATTTCAACATCTTTTCAAAGCATGGCTTAACTGATTTTCCAGTATTTGCTGATCTATAAGAATTAATGAAAATAAATTAATAAATAGATAATTTTGAAAAATTAAGAAAAAAATTAAAAACTATTTTTAATTAATATTATTGTGGAAAAACAAAAAAATTAAATGTTTTTTATATAAAAAGTCTTGCTGAGTTATGATAAATACAATTCAAATTCATTCTAAGATTATTAATTTAATTTAATTGCTGTCCTATATTTTTTGGAACTCTCCTAATTTCGGTGGAAAAATTTAAATTCACTTCACTAAAATTACAGCAATTAAATAATGATTAACAAATGAACATCCCTAATCAATTATCAAATTAAATTAAATTAACTAAAAATATCGTGACGGTTATTTTGGGTTTTTCTTCATTAAAGATAGCATTTATTATTATTATTATTGATTTTTTATCAATCCCCCCTTATAAACCCTTTTAAAATTTCAATTTTTACCTTGTTTCTTTTCAATTTTTTTGTTTTTGCATTTTATTCCATAAACAAATTTTATGTTTGTATTTTCCTTTAATAATCATGAAATCTATGATTTTACACTTAAATTTCATTATAGGAAATTTAAGTAAAATAATATTTAGAGTGTAATTTAAACTTCTTCAATAATAATAAAAGTACTTTTTTTTTTTTTTTCGAACAAATTTCTTCTTTTTATTTTTTATTTTTTCGGATTATACACGAATCAGTACTTAAAGGCCGATAATATTCTCTTTTTAATTATTTCTATTAGTAAAATGATAATATAATATAAAGAGAAATACCAATACTTATTGGATCAATCTCTATTTTATTTTTTTTCAAAATTTGTTATTCAAAATATTTCTAAAAAATTAAAATAAAAAATTTAAACGCTTTTTTTATGTACAGAATAAGGTATGATGAAATTCAATAAAAATGGACAATATGGTAAAGGTTCAAAACAATTTTTACAAAATAAAATACGTTTATCATTTTTACATTTCATTCTAAATTTTGTTGTGGTTTAATATCTTTGTAAAAAATTCTTACGTTTCAAAATATGATATATTATATTTTTTTGCGAAATTTTCAGCTTCTTCAAGTGAAACTCTTCTGTCATCAACAAGATCTTTTTGTTTTATTCAAAAAAAAATAAATATAAAATAATAATAGGTTTGTTAAAAATAAAAGAGAATTTGATTTAAATATTAAATTTTGTTTATTAGAATTTTTTTAAATTATATTTTGATAATAATAATAATAATAATAATTTATTTGTAATGTAATTTTTTTTTAATATTTGGACTAGTAATATTTTTGAAAATAGTTTTGAATAACAATCTAACATTTAGTTATTAATGTTTATTATGTAAATAAGAATCACAAAATAAATAATTTTGTTCTTTTTCTTTTTTTTTTTTAAAAAAAATAAAAAGAAAATTATTACACATGTACAAAAATACACATTTTCAAAAAGTGATGTCTTGATATTTTAAGTTTTTTTACTCAATTTGTCATTTTTCCAAAAACTATAAAACTTTTCTGGTGTGATCCGACAGGGAAGGTTTCTTGTCAACTAACTCGGGATTTCAAGAGTATAACATTATATTTATTAATAGAATAAAAATGTTTGGGAAGAAACAGAAGTTGAAAAATCGAAAATAATTTTAAGATATCAAAAAAAAAAAAAACAACACCAACATTTTTATTCAATTATTAAGGGATTAGTTTCACAATAGATTCGTATATAATCAAAGTATATTGTAATTGGGTGTAAATGGTATTATTTCTATATGGTTTCTGGTTAGCTCAAAAAAATCTATTATAAATCTTATTGCACAGTAAATTATTGGATTTTGTACTTATGATCACAATTAAAACTTTTCCTTTTAGGAATTTTTTTTTCCTTTTCCTAATCCAGAAATAGAAACTCATCTTACTATTATTCATCTATTTTGAAACAAATAGAAACTATTTCCAATAAATTGGGAAAATTTATTTTAAAATATATTTATTAAACACAATCTTCATAAAGTATTTAAATATACAAAACCATTAACTGCCATTTATCGAATCTGGATAATAATTCAATTTGTTTCTTAGTATTGTATTACAGAAATAAAAGATATTAAAAATTCTGATCTTGATTTTATCTGATATTTTTAAGGATGAAAATTGGTGTTATTATTTTCTTTTTGATCCAAAAAATCATTTTCCTAAATTTTTTAATTTCAATAAATTTTCAAATAGAATTGAAAACATATACAACTGCATTTAATTGTTTACAAAATCATTTTTGCTCTTTCCATAGTTGCACTTTTTTATTGAAATTGGTCATACATCGTTTTCTCCAAAAAAAAGTGCTATTTTTTTTTTTTTTATTTTTGGGAAATATTTCAAACGAAATTAATTTAGAAATAAATACCTTAGCCATTAATTCAATCGGTATAAATATTAAACTTAATTTGGTATTGTCAATTAATGAATACCTCCACTAACAAAGTTGATTTTTTATGAAAGGTAAAAAAAACAATGCCTTCTTTTTTGGAAATACCTTACTTCATAGACAATATGATTTCTTTCTTCTTCAAAAGAAAATATTTTTTTTTAAGAAATAATTTCAAAATATGCTGAACATGGAAGTTTTCAAAAATGATAAAAATTTAATCAAACTTTTAAAAAACAATTATTAATTTAGGGAAAAAAGTTTTAAAAGTGAGTTTGGTATTATTATAATTCAGATTTTTACTTGAGTTTTCAATTTCGAGATGCAGTAATTTTTTTTTTGAATTTTCTAATTAAATTTAATAGAAGATTTTTTTAAATTTATTAGTCACTTAAGGGAGTAGCCAATGTAAAGGAAAATTTTTCACTTTTTTGCAATTCTGAAGAGGATCCGAAAATAACACTTTTTACTTTAGCTGTGTATCATTGATTTTTGTTATTTAAAGTACTTCATTCATTAGATTTTTTAAATTTTTTTTAAAAGTCTCAAAGAAATTGTCACAATAGAGTGTTGAGTTGAATTGCTTAAAATAGTATTTTGAATGTTGAATGACTTATCGTTTATCCTTATCTCAATATTCTATTGTGACATTTAATATTTGACAAAGTTATTTTTTCATCATTTTGGAATTTTTTAAATCATGACAACAAAAAACAATTGGGAAGTTTTTTTTCTCAGTGACATTTAGGATAAATGGATTTTGTTTAAAATGAACAACAACATTACAATTGAGAGAATCACAAAATGGAATACGAATAGGACTTTAAAAGTTAGAAGGATAAAAAAAAAATAATAATTATCCCAAAACATATCTGGTTAGGGTTTTAAACACTTGGATTTTGTGGAATTGGAGAAGTGAATATGATTATATTTTATCAAATTTTAAACCACAAAATAGCTATAAGTTTTATTCTAAGGATCTAAAATTATCTTCTCCCAAAAAAAAACTATTTATTATAAAAAAAAAGAAAAATCGAACCAATTTTATCAATTTTTTTCTCTTTTTTTTATTTTTTAACATTTCTAAAAAAAAATATCAAATAATTTTTTAAATTAAATTTTTAGAGAATCTATGATCATGCCACTAAAATAAAATACTCTTTTCTCATCTCTCTCAAATTTTTATCATATCTTATGGTGTAGCTACTCCCTTAAAGCAAATAATATAAAAATAAAAATTAATTATACAAAAAGAAATATTTACCACATTTATTACCAACAAGTATACAAGGAGGAGAAACGCGAAATTTCAGAATTCTTTTGTGGATATTAACAATTTCTAAAAAACTGCTATTTGATGTTAAACTAAAGAGAAGCAAAAACCCTTCACTTGTAAAAAAGTGGTTTTCTTGTAATTTTTGAAATTCCCCTTGCCCAGCCGTATCGAAAAGTTTAATAGAGATAGGATTATTTTCAAATACCATCATTTTTGAATAAGTTTCAGCTTTTGATTTATTATATTTGATTGTGCATATGTATTGTCAATAGATATATTAAATTATATTAAAATAAATAAAGAATTGAAAAAAAGGAAAAAAAGACATTTCAATTTAATGGGAAAAATAATGATTGTTATGTTTTGGTTCTTTATTGTAAACAAGTTTGTACAAAGTTTCTTTTGAAGTTTCTATTATTGTTATATTATTAAATGGTCATTTTGATAATAAAAAAAAATATCACAAAATCGTTGAAAATAATATTTTCAGGGTGTAGCCAATACGGTTAAAAATAATTTTTGATATGGAAAAAAAATTGTAATTTTTATTTTTATTTTTATTTTTATTGATGGAATTAGTGTAAATTACACTCTAAATGTCTTTTTACTTAAATTTTCATAAAGTTAATTTAAGTATAAAATCATAGATTCCACGATTGTTCAAAAAATGGTATTTTTTATGAAGGTTTAATATAAATTAGTAGCCTAACCAGTAGATAATCTATTATCGATTTCAAAAATTCAACAATGTAAAACAAGGACATTTTTCGAAAAAAGAGAAATAAAGAAAGACACTTAATTTCGGCGTTAAACAATTGTGAATTATAATGTTGAATACAACTGTATAAGTTTCGAAGGATCGATCTTTGGTACGTTTTTGAGATCTAGAAGGTTTTTTCTAATTTTCCCAAAAAAATTGTTTTCAAATAGTAATTAAATTATGTTAGTATTGTATTGAAAGAGATAAATATACTCAAAGATAAAATATTTTCTACTTCCAAATGCGTGATAAAAGAAATATTTTGTTAAAAATAATAGTGATTTTTTATTTTTAAATGTGTTCTAATTATTGGAAAAGAGTTTACTTGGGTTTGAATATTATTGAAATCTATGTTGTTGACAACTTCATCTAATTATTCAAGTCGTATTGTAAAATGACAACGGGGATAAAGAGTGGCTTTATAATATACAGTGTACTTTTGATTTTATTCTCAAAAATAATACATTAAAATTTTCAAACAGTTTTTTTTTTCTCAAAATGAAAATTTTTTATCAAAAGCCAAAAAGAAATATTTGACAAAATTTTTTCTATCATTTAATTTTGGTTTTTATTTTGATGAAATTGGTTTTGGTAATTACTTCTTAGTAACAAAGTTGTCTACAAACGATGTTTGAAATTGGTTTATTCTTTAACTATTAGTTTTTAAATTATAAATGTGAGAATATTTTCACTTCATTTACAATTTCCTTTTTCTAATAGAGATCGAAACAAACTGCAAACAACTTCTCTAAAGACTTTCTTTTTCCTTGTTTCTTTTTCCAATAGAGATCCACAAACTACAACCTATTTCTTTGAGAACTTGATTTATAAAAGAAAACTCTCAAAATAAAGCGATAATTTTTTCTCATTTTTAATACAAAAATCAGTATTTGGAATTTGTCATTATTGGCTTTTCAAAGTTATAATTTTTCTCACTTTTTGGTGTGTAATCAGAAAAATAAAAGAAAAAATAATGACAAAATTTATTAATTTGCCCAATAAAGATATTTTTAAAAATTAAAAGGAAAAAAAATCCTTTAAATGATTGAAATAAAAAACAACTTTTTTGAAATTAAAGTGTTGGGTAGAAATCAACAAAAAATTGTGAAATAAAGAAAAAAAAGAAATTTGTACAAAGTGTATTATTTTCTTCAAAGAGTTTAATTTGATCACTTAAGAGTTAAAAGAAAAACTGTCTTTTCAAGGTCATTTAAAATACAAACAAAATTTCAATTTATTTTTCTGAAGATAATTCAATTGTTTGCAAAAAATCTCACTTTTACAAAGCTTTTTACGCTTTGAAGGATTTCTAAAATAAATCAATTATGGGGGGCATATGATTCAAAACATTATTGAGTTGTTTCATTAAAGGGTTGAGGGTGTTTGAAAAGTTTATAAATTGTCGGAAAGATTTGAAAAGTCATGAGATTTTTTGTTGTCTTAAGAATGGTATTTAAATTATAAATGCGAAAATATTTTCACTTCATTTACAATTTCCTTTTTCAAATAGAGATCAAAGCTACAAACAACTTCTCTAAAGACTTTCTTTTTCCTTGTTTCTTTTTCCAATAGAGATCAACAAACTACAACCTACTTCTTTGAGAATTCTATTTATCAAAGAAAAAATCTGTTGGAAAATTTATTGAAAATTTTTTCCCATTTGAATTCAAAGGAATGATGATCTGGAAAAAAAAATGATTTTTGAATTTCAAGAAATGTATTTCATATTCCTAAACCAAGAACGATTATTCGTGATTTAATTTATACTCTTAATCCAAACGATGCACACCACTTGATGTTAGTTTTGTTTGTAGTTTGGTGTTGGGTTGGAAAAAACCATCAATATCACTATTAAATTAGAATCCACAGCATTTAATTTAATCATAAAAGCCCAAAATCGAAGATCCAAATTAATGAGAGGATTTTCGTTTTTAATGTAACTGTGGGAATTTTTTTGTCCAGATCTTTTGATTTTTTCAGCAAACAAATACAATGTAAAAAGCTATTTTGGAAAACTCAAAATAAAAATTTTTGGTTTTTTAATTGGAAAATGACAGTCTTTACTTTTTGTAACCAATTTAAATAAAAGTGTTTGTCCACTTTCACTCTCGTTGAAAGAGAAGTTTTTTTCGAAATAACTATGATACATTTTGAACAGAATACCATCTAATCAGATTTGGTGACAAAAAGAGAAATTTCAATAACAATAAATCCCTTTCTTCTTTTTTTTAAAAGATCCTACAATAGAAAAATTTGCAAACTTGAAAGACAGTGTTTCTCATTTAGAATTGTTAAACATTGAATTTTGTCATCATTCTGGTTTTTACACACAATACAAAATTACGAAAAGAACAATCTTGTAGCTGAAATTTTCAACAAGCATATCGCCTATTAATTAATACAAACCAAGTGAAATAAGGAAAATGTAAACTTACCGACAGTTGGATCATACTCTGCAACAAATCGACCTTGTAGATATTGAATAAGCAAACAGGATTTTCCAACTAAATATGAGAAAAGAAAAAAGGGTATTATGGGTTGTTAATAGAGTATGTTTTTTAAAAAGTATTTAATAGGGGTTGTTAATAAAATTTGAGGAACAAAAATTACCTGAACCACCACCAAACAAAACAACACTATATTCTATTTGACTCATTTTGGTTACAAAACTAAAATCTTCGATAAGCAATAAAAAGAAAAAATAAAATCCGATCTTATCAAATATTTTTTATTATGAGTTAAATCAAGATATTTTTCTTGTTGGTTGGTTTAATCTTTTTTTTACAACAAAAAAAACAAGTTTTTATAAAATATTGATTTTTTACCAGATATCCATAAAAATGCTCGGAAAAGTGAAGTTTACAAAATGATTATGGCTCTTTTCGTCATTTTGAAACAATTGAATGGTAAAATTCTTCTGGATTTGGTTGATTGGTCACTTTTTCTTTATCCACAAGAGTAAATATTTTATAAATCTGAAAAATAAAAAAAAACGTCAAAATTTTGTAAAAAGTTCCAAAAGTCAAAACCATTTAAGCCAAAATTGGTATTTATAATTAATTTTGTGAACTTTGAATCATTTTCAAATCTAGGTAATCAAAAAATGCTTTCAAACTCAGAATAAAAAGTTTTTTTAAAATAATCGGAAAATGAGAGAATCATAAAAATTTCTTCTTTTAAAAGTAAATGATCACAAAAAATCGAAAACCAGTAAATAAACAACTTTTAAATGAAAAAAACAACTTTAATATAGTTTACAGATTGATTAGAGAAGATTTTTTTGTCAATTGGATTTTGCTTTTTAGTTTTGAAACACATATTTTACTAAAATGATTACTTTTATTAGACCAATTTTTCGAATTAAATGGGAAAAAAATCACACTTATTTTGCATTTTCCCTTTTCAAAATAGGCTTCACCATAAAATAGAAGAGAGACTGTGAATTTTTGGTTTATTTGTTTGGTTTCTTTTGATTGTAAATATTGGATGAATAAGGAATTAGAAAGGAAAGTTCTCTTGCTTAATTACAGAAAATTCGAAACAGCTGAAAATTTGTCCACTTGATTATTCAAATACCAAGAGCAAAAAAACATTCACTTGATTTTCTATTTGTTTTACAAACATACCTCATAAACCACAACCAACCATTTTGAAAACTCCATTTTTCAAAGAAAAATTAATAAGGTAATGAAAATTTTTCTCTTAACACTCCTAATACAAGCAACAAGTCATTCAAAAGCAACACTTGGTAACCTTCCAATCAAAAAAATAGAGTCCAATGGTTTCTCATACTTCGATTTAATACACTTTTTTGTACCCTTTATCCCTTTACTTCTTTTATGATTAGTACTCTTTCTTGAATTGTTTTTGATCCTAATTTTGTCTAGATATTTGACAATAAGTGCAACAAACAAGTTTTTACAACAAACCTTGGTTCATCTTGAAACCTTTAATTAGTGTATTTTCAGATTATTATTCAAATTTTTTTAATCTATGGATACTTTTTAGACTTGTAAACAGAAAACAAAAATCTTTTAGTAAATTTAATAGTAAATTGAATAAAAATTTTATATCTTCTTGGAATTGAAAAAGCAAGAAAAAAGTATTAATACTAAAACCAGACTTATGGTTTAAAAGATAATTTCAGAAAAGAATAAATGGTTTTCAAATTTTGATCCTAGATTTCTCATTTTTTAAACAAGTTCAAAACTCAACATTTTGATTTTTTATTACAAAAAATTATTTTTTTGAAGAAGAAAGCAATCTTTTTGTCTGTGAAATACACTTGAAAAACAAAAACACTAAAATTTGATAGAACACCGATTAAAAAATCGACTTTTTATCAAAATAATTAGGATAATTATTTTATCCTTAAAAAATATAAATTCTTTATCCAAAGAACTTTTAATTCAATTTTTTCTTTTGTGGTTGAATTATAAAAAAAATCTGAGAAAAAATAAATATCACATTAAAGGATTAGTATCAACCAAGAGAAGCTTCAAATCAAAGTATGCAGTTATTGGGTTTATCACATTAGTGAGCCAATAGTTCAACTTTTCTCAAAATATCGATTCGTAAAGTAGTACTTTTGGAAGGATCTCATCGATTATAAAGTGATCCTTCATTTCATTAAAAAACCCAATAATTTCAGACAAAAATCTGCTCTTTGCCACAAATTTAAAGATTTAATTATCAATATTCAGAAATCCAAATTGAAAAATATCTTTTTTTAAACTTGTGTTGAAATATAGATTAGTTGCTAAAAAATTTTATTTTTTTTAAAAAATTATAGAATTATCTTTTTAAGGGACTAGCCTCTGTTATTTTTTTGACCAATTTCTAAATCAGGATTCCTTATCTAGATATAAGTTTAATATGTAAATAAACAGGGTCTTTCAAATCTAATTGATTGACAAAAAGTTTTCTCAATCTCTATTAAATTTAAGTAAAAAAAATTATTAGAGATTAGTAGCTTAAATTTTATTAATAAAACTATAAACCATTTTCTATTCAAAGAGGCCGAGTTCTAGTATAAGGTTAAACGTGTTTAAAAACTTCAAATGGGTATTAGAAGTGAAAATTTATTTTGGAAATTTCAAAATTGAAATCATTTTTTATTTATTTTTACACATTTTTGTTTTTTTTTTACTTTTTTTTTTTTTTCAGTTTTTTTTAATTGCAAAATTTTTTTATATTACAAGATCTACTCTCATTGTTTGGTAAATATGTATTATTTACATCTAATTAGAAGTTAGAAAATGATTGTAGATAAATTATATTGATTTCTATGGTAATCTTCTCAGATCTTGAACATGGTATTTGATTAATAAATGTGAAAATTTTTCACTTCATTTTCGTTTCCTTTTTCAAATAGAGACCACAAATCCCAATACACCTCGTTTTGGGGGATTGATTTTTAAAATAAAAGTATAGAAAATGAAGTGAAAAATGTATCCTATTTATTATTGAAATACCCGTAGGATCAAAATTAATATTGTTGTTTTACTCAATAAAAAACCTAATAATTTGAGCTTTTCAATTGTTAAGAAAATCTATTGATTTATTAGATTCACTTCATAAAAATCTTAACTAATTACATGGTTTGTATTATTCTACTTATTTTTTTAAGTGTTCTTCAATCGTTAATTATCAAAAATAATTGATATTTGAAAAAAAATGTTTTATACCCTTTTGCAGAAACAAAATTTAGAAGATAATGAAAAAATAAAAAATAAAAATCAAAAAAATTATCTTCAACATCATTATCGAAGAGGATATAGATGAATTAATGAAGAAAATGAAAATAAAAGTAATATTTTTCATCACCGCCGAAGACCTTTGGATCAATACCCATCAACATACTATTAAGAAGAAGCCACTCTTAATGCTGATAACCCCTTATTACTCTTACCATGAAAAATCACCCCAATATAATAAAATTACGTTTTTTCTCATTATTTATTTTTAAATTCTTTAATTTTTTTAATTATTAATTTAGCTAAACAACAAACTAGATTTATAAATTATCCCCAAAAAGGGTTAAAAACCTTACACTTTCTAATTTGTTTAGGGTAAAAAAAAAAAAAAAAAAAAAATCAATCCCTAAAATTCCATTTTCAAATTCAAAAGGCACCATTATATCAAACTATGAAAGTTTGACTTTGTCCATACAAACACCGCCACAAATCTACAGTTACTACCCTTCAATTAAAACTAGCAAGTTTTGTATTTTGGATGACTCTACAATTAAATAAAAGAACATCTGAAAATTTTGTTCATGAAAGACTGTACAGTGATCAAAATAATGCGTGCACAACGACTATAATCTGTGTTTCAAAATATTATCCGTGCTTTTTTTTATTCTTATACCAAGGCAATGTCCAATCTACTACCCAATAGTATACCTAAGTACAAATCAATTTTGAAAGTAAAGGTCTGGTTATTTTCAGTAAAATTTAAATTATTCACGCAAATAGTTGAAAATTTTCCATAATATTCTCAATTTTTTTGAAATTTTTTGTTTTTTTGATGAGTGAAAATTTTTTTGAAATTAACTCTATTTTTTGAGATAAATTTTGCAATTTGATTCTTCATTTTTAGGAATTCTTTTTAAATAATAGAACTTTAAGAAACCAGTACCATATTTTTTAGGGTTTATTATTGGTTTCTTTGATTGGTTAATGTATAGGTCAACTATAACAAAAAAACACGCTTTTTATTTTGAAACACGCATTAAATTTTTTGGCACGCTTTATTTTGACTACAGTATGTTAAGAAAATCAAAAATATTATTTAAATATAAACAATCTGATCTGTTAATTTCTAATCATTGACACTACACTTGAGAAAGGACAAAACACAAACATAAACAAACAAAATCCTAAAAACAGAGGTAAACAATAGAATCGATTTCCAATCCTAAAAAAAAAAAATTAGTTAAATCTTGGGATTTGAATCATAATCACTTAAACGTAAACAAAAATACAAGGATTTAATATTATCTGATTACTCAGCAATAGATTCTACCACCCTTAAAAATATAAAATCAAAAAAGTTACAATTCAAAAGAGCGTTCTATAATCTCTTAGTCATCTTAGAAATTTAGTTGGGAGTAAATTTCAGCTTGTTCTCTTTCTTCAATTCTGAAATATTAGTTTCATTTCGGATTATGAATTTTCAACCAATAAATCAACTTTGAATACAAACAAAAAAATTGAGATCAAAAAAATAAAACTATTTTCTTCAAAAAAACTCTTTTGGGAAAAACTGAATCATAATTTGGAACCTATTATTCTAAAAATACCATTATTAATATTTTAGGGTTCAACGATTTTTTTTTGGCAAACAACTAAATTCACAAAAAACTGTTAAATATTACTTTTTATTTATTGTTTTCGAAATTTATATTGGGTTCTTTAATCTTTACAATAGAATAACAAACCCAAAATTAAACAATTTTGAATTTGCTTTGAAGTAAAATAAGATACACAAGAATCAGTCTTTATTTTTCCATTGTTATTTTAATACAACTGGTTTGGTTTTTTGTAATTGTTTCAGATTTTTCATCTTGTATTGTTCTTTAAAAAAAGCATGTTTTTTGGTCATAACAGTTTAGAGTTTGAGTATTTGTTCCAAGAGTGATGTTAGTGTTTATCGTGAAAAGTGAATCTCTCATATTTCTCAAAATTTTTCTTATTCAAAGTAAATTTATCATTATTTTGAAAATTTCTTATGACAAATTAATATTTGTGATTTTCTTTCGATTTCGCAACTTTTTAACAAAAGAGGGATTGGTAAAGGTGTGTAATTTGGTGTTTTCCACAACCCTTTTAATTTCTTTTCTTGGTAGTTAGAGATTTTTAGAAAAAAAAATAACTTCTAAATTTGTCATTGAATTTTGTTTTCTCTAAATTTTTTATTAAATGTTTTTTACTCAAATTGTATCAACATTTAATATATATTTGGTACCAAATCAAAAATTTGACTTGTGCTTTAATTGAAAAATAGATGAAACCAAATCATCTCTACCCATTCCCAAAAAACAAAGAAATTTTTAGGAAATTTGACTTGTACCAAACTCTAAAAGGGAAATTCAAAACTAAACATCATATTTTGTTTAAAGTGCTTACTTTTGGCTTGGATTTTTCTACTTTTGTATTTCGTAAAAGAGAAGGAGTATTTGGGTTTATTTTTTTTTCAATTAATATCCAGATCAAATTAACGGGATGGAAATAACCAATAAGATACATTTTAAACTCTTATTTTTAAAAATTATTTCAAGAACATTGAAATTGAGCAACGAACTTTGTTTTAAATTGAATTGAGAACCAAAAATTTGAACAAAAAAGACAAAAAAGGAAAAAATATTTGAATAACCCATTTTTAAAAGCAAAGAACTTCACAAAGTTAAATTTTTTATTTTTTTAATTTTTAAAATCAGAAAAGCTTTAATTTGATTTTAACAAGATAAAACACCAAAACAAATAATAGACAGCCACGGTGAAAAAAAAAAATACATACCAACAATCCCACCACAACACCCTTCAATCAGAAGTTCAAAAAGAAAAAAAACTCAAGTTAATCGACAAAAGAAAACATTTTTAACCGATCATTTTTAACCGATGATTTTTCACGAGTTAGTTCATTCTCGTTATCCTGAAGAAACAAAACGGCCGATGGGCCACACAACATTAATTCATCTTCAAACAAAGCTTGACAAAGTTCGAAAGAAGTTTGATAAATTGGATCTTGATCCGTTCCACAAGCAAAATCAAAATCAAAACCAAAACCAAAATCAAAAGCAAAAAAATAACGAACGAAAAAAAGCACAAAACTTTCAGCATTTAAAAAACAAATTCTCAAAAACCAACACCCAACACCAAAAAGTCATCAAATCAATTGAACAAATCTCGTCTGACGAAATTCAATTTTTGAATGAGGCATTACAGCTTCACATAATTAGTCAATCCAGCACAACAAAACGATTTACTTTTGGATCTTTTTTCAACAAAAATTCACACCAAAAGAAAGCCTTACAAACAGAATTTTTAAAACTAAATCTACACGAGAGATCTTCAGAGCCAAAACTGATGGGCGTAATTACTGAAAAAAACAAAAAGAAAATCCGTAAATTGAAAAAAAAAATTTCTCTTCTAAAAAATTCTAATAATAACAACAACAACAGCAACAACAATAATAATAAAAACAATAATAAAAACAACGACAATAATAATCATGTTGGGGATCATAATGACAAATTTGAGAATCCGAGAAAAAATTTAGAACATTTGAAACTCAAAATTGTTCGAAAACAACACAATTTGAAAAATCTCATTTGGAACAATAACCGATTAAGGACCTACCTCGATGACAAACAAAAGATGAAAACAGAATTGTCAAACCAATTGATAGAATTTTCCAATCATAACTCTCAAAATTCTGAAAATTCGAGCCAATTATACAGGATCACAGAACAGAAAAAACAACAGCAAATGGATATGTTGAGAATGGAAATCAAAAAAATCCAATTTAATACCCAGAATGCTTCTAAAAGATTAATTGAAAAAAGTAATACATCTCTGAAACAAAAACTCGCAGCTTCAAAGCTTCGTCTTATGACTTTGAAAAAGGAAGAAAACCGTCTTGAAGCGGAACTACGTAAATTAGTAAAATTAAAAAAAAGACTTTCCTTGGTAAGAATTTTTCATCAATTTTTCTTTTCTAATAAAAGCTTGATTTCAAATTGTTAGAACTTCAAATTTTAGTACTGGATCTCTCAAAGATTCACGAAAATACCCGAAAATGGAAAATTTATTGAAAATTTTTTAACCACAAAAAAACACTTTTTTAGATAACTTATAAGAAACCCAGGTGCCAATATACTCAGTTTAATCGTAAGACAGCAATTTTATTCAAAACATTTTTATTTTGACCTAAAAGTCGAAGCGTAACAGTAGGAAATGTAAAAATTTTGGCGAATAATTTTCAACTCATTTTATGTGAAAGAAATCGGTACCTTCGATGTCTGTATCATTTCTGATCATTTCTAAATGGTATTAACAACTTTGAGAAACTTTCTTTGTAAAGAAAATTTCTAATTATGTACCATTACTCATAATTTTGTAATCTTAAATACAATCCGAAAATAATCGAGTAATATCTAATCGTACAATAAATACACATACCCTACACAAGGCGACCAAAACCAAACCTTATTCAACTTTTCATTCCAGAAGAGAAATTGGATCCATCTAGCACAACGGACACTCCACACCAACACCAAACATACCCTGGAATACACTAACTGGTCCTAACAATTACTCAAATATCCCAAAAAAGAGAAAAAAAAACTTTTCAGTGGGATTTAAGGAAAAAAAAATCAAAAAATATTTTGTTTAAAAGTAAAATTGTTATTTTACCGTTAAACTGAGTATATGAATTCTCGGGGTTTTTAAAAAGTTTTTCAAAAGCGTTTTTAAGTGGTTAAAAAATTTTCTATAGTATTTATCATTTTTGGGTATTTTCGGGAATATTTCAAACACCCTTTAATACTTAGTTTTCACAATTTATAGGAAAAAATTTTCACCTCATTTTCCTTATTTTTCTTTTACAAAGAGAGTTTTCAAAGAAGTGAGTTGTAATGCTTGTGATGAGTTTTTGAATAAAGAGAAAAATGAAAATGAAGTGAAAATTTATTTCTATTTATTATGCAAATACCAGTAATGGTTGTTCAAACTATTCACCCTGCACTTTTCGGCAGCTTGAGTCACATTTTTTAAAACCTTTTAGTTCCTCACTTTTTTACAATATTTGTCTTTGAAATTCAAATGGGATAAAATTTCAACTGATTATCTTTTTTTCAAATTCGAAATCTGAATTTCATTAGGTTTTTTAGCACACCTAAAATAATAAAAGTCCCAACCAATAAAAAATGAACAACCAAATAAAAGAGGTACCAACCAACCAAATAAATAGAAGTCACAAATTTCAATCTATTTCTTTGAAAACCCCCCTTAGTAAAGAAAAATGAAGTAGGAAATGAAATGAAGTGAATAATTTTTTTCGATTTTTCTTTAAATGCAAATATCAATAAAATCTTTTGATTTGATGGATACACTTTAAAAAAATTACAATAATTATTGGTTTATTCGGTATTAATATTCATTTTTATTTAATATTACCAATTTATAAATAAAACGAACAACTCTGATAAAAAGAAGATATTATTTGAAATATAAAAAAAAAAGATACCTCACATTTTTTTGGAAATACTTTTAACCATTCTGGAAAAAAATTGTCAAATCGGTTTTAATTGTAAGACGGCTATGAAAAGGAAAATTTTTAAATTATTTTTTACTTATTGTTGACTGAACAATGATGATATATGAAACTGAAATTACTCAAACTTGATTAATACCTATTGTTAAAATCTTAAAGCCAATTTTACATGAAGGAATGGGAAAAGCCAAAAAAAAATCACTTTTACGAATGTGTACAATTAAATCTCAAATTGAGAAAATTGAAAATGCTTAAAATTTGATTTCATGTGATGTTTTGAATTATATTTTGATTCCAATAATCAATCTACAATTTTTGGACTTGGTTTTTGTTTTAAAATGAACATAAAAAGACATTGTAAAATATTTGAAAATGAGAACATTAGAGGTTTTGATGATAACATATATTATCATGATATTAACAATTAATTTGCAATAATATTAAAAAAATCGCGTTTAATCCTACTTTCACACAAAAAAATCATAAAATCGCGAAAAATCATAAAATCGCGAAAAATCATAAAATCGCGATATTTTATTATATCGCGAAAAAATGAAAAATTATTTTTTTTTTGAAATCACCTTAAAAAAAATCTCTTGACTTTTACATAGCCTTGAGACTTTTACAACATGTTTGCCCTTTAAAAATGTTAGAAAATGTTTGCAAGGGTTGTGAATTGTCGTCAAGTGTTTGGATGTTTTGAAAGACAGAAAACTTTTATAAACTTAATTATACTGTTTTTAGTAGAAAAAAAATTTTTTTTCTTTTCATTTTTTTTTTTAACAAAATATAAAATCTCAAACAAATTTTATGATCAAACCAATAATTACCCATTTCAACAATATACTTGAATATAAAATAGATGTGTTTTTTTAAAATGGAGTTGTTACTTTCACAAGTTTAATAATCCAAAAAGAATAAAGAGTAATTTTCCTTCTTATTGGTGATCGATTATACAAAAACCTTTTAAGCCCTAGTTGTGTTTTTTTCTGTGAATTACAAAGATATGAGAAGAAGAAGAATAAGAATAATAAGAAGAAAACAATTGCACAAAAAATCATCGATGATTGGTGATAATCTGGCTAGGTTGCTGTGAAAGCTTTTGAAAAGTTATCCTACTCCTTTCAGCTTTCCTAGAATATTGAAAATGTTTTCACCCAAGAATACATTCTTTACAGAACGCATGAAGGATTGGTTTTTTTAGAAGCTCTTTTATTCAACATAATTTACAACACTATGATTGACTGAGAAAATATTTATTTATCTTTAGTGATTATTATTATTTGTTGATCTTAAAGGATCGATAGGTTTGACAACCAAACAAAATGAAAGCACAATAAAACTCCTTGATCTGATCTTTGATTGAACTAAGTCTCTTTTTTGTTGTTTTTTAAAAGAATAACTTTTATTTCACCTAATCTGTTATTTGATCAAAAAAATTTTCTTTTTATAAATATTGTTGAATTATACCAAAAATCCATCAACTATTATATCGCGATTTAATTAAATATCATGATATTTTGACATTTATCACCATTTTTAAATAATTATCGCGATTTTATATATTATCGCGATAATATTGAATATCACGATTTTATAAAATATTGCGATTTGATAGAAATATCACGATTTTTGTAACTTTATCGTGACTTAAGCATAGAAATCATCAAACCTTCTATTTAATACCATTTTACAATTAAAACCGATTTGACAATTTTTTTCCAGAATGATAATATCATATACTAAAAAAAATTATTATTAAATTCAAATTCAAAATTTTTAACAAACTTAAAACAGTCAAAGAAACATTAATAATATGGTTTCATTTATTTTGGAAATAATTTTTGTTTTCCAAATATTTGTAAATTATTTTTTTATTTTCATTTCGTTTTTTCAATTACGTAATCTGTTTCTTTAAATATGGAAAATTTTAAAATAATTAATATTAAGTTAAAGTTGAGTTCTTTTTAATAGAAAAACCAAATAAAATTAGTTGGTGATATCTAATCATTTGATCGATCAATATTTATTATTTAAATTTCAACAAATTTCACAATAGTTTTTTTGTTGAATATTGAATTCAAAATTTGGATATCAAATTACATTTATTTATTTAAAATTTTTAATTATTTATTTTTTATTTTGTGAATTATTGTAAAATGATTAATAATTGTTAAAATTTCATTTACGTATATCTGTAGTTCTATTTTGGTATTTTCCATATAATTTATTTAATAAGATAATTTTTTTCTCAAAAATTCATTTTTGATGTGAAAAAAATTTTGAATTGGAGTTTATATATAAACAATTTTTCAATCAAAGGAGTACAGTTGTAATGTATGACTTTCCATACATTTAAAGGATTGAATGGAAATTAGAAGAGAAAAAATTCAATTTTGGAAATTTCAAAAAGGAAATCATTTTATCATATTTTTGCTATTTCCTCTTTTTCAATTTTTTTATAAGATACGTTAATTGTTTTGAAATTTTTTTTATTGCAAGATCAATAGCCACTAAGTAAAAAACATGTTATTTACATCTTATTGAAACAGAGAAGGGTTTTAGAAAAACAATCTTGATTTCTATTGTAATTTTCTGTGGATCTTAAATTGAAGTTCAAAATAAACCTTGTTGTTTTTTCACAATGGTTCCCTAAGAATTTAAGTTTTTTTAAATTTTGTTAAGAAAATATATAGATTACTTAGATTTGCTCCATACGGATATTCGCTATTCTCTGAAATGTGTATTATTCTACTTATTTCTTATTTTTTCTTACAGGGTTATTTATAAAAAATAATTGATATTTGAAAAAAATTTTTTTGTGTTAATTTTACAGAAACAAAGTTTATATTCGATTTAAACAATTATAAAACTGCAATAATAACATTTTAAATTTGTATGTTATAATAAATAATTATTTTAACATAACTTTTAAAATCTTTCTTTTTATAATTCACCTTTTTAATAAATGTACATTATTTTATTTCCCGTTCTTTAAAGAATGTTCAATCAGAGATGAAATATCGATTAACTTCTAGCAATAGTTCCTTTTTTCAAGATTATTTTGAAAGAAATTCAAATTCCACCGACGAATCAGAACATAATTCCGAAACCGCAATTTTTGTAGGTGAAGAATCCAATGGCCAAAGTTATGATGAGGCATCTGAAAAAAAAGAAATTTCGATACATATTACACAACTAAAATTAAAAGGTGGAAAAGGAAAAAAAAAATCAAGAGACTTTTCGCCTCGTAACAATTTCGAAAGCGGGATCCCTCTTCAAGAAAAAAACCAACTTCAAATCAAAGGCGAGAAAAAAGAAAAATATGATGAATCGAGTGAAGATTATGAACTACTGACACAGTTAGATCAACTAAGCAATCAAGGAGAAGGGGAAGGGGAAGGGGAACGCCAGAAAAAAAACAAGGTAAATATATTAAATCAAAATAAAGAAGAAAAACACAATAAAGAAGTTTCCATTGATTCTATTGAAATATTATTAACAATCCCCGCTGCAGTTGAATATTTTTCAGAATATCTTAATCACGAAATGTGCCAGGAAAATTTACTTTTTTATATAGCCGTAAAGAATTTCAAAAATTTATTAAATTCAAACCAAATGGAAAAAGTAAAAATCTCTCCGTTTTCTTCATTCTTTTTTTAATCTTTCCTTTTCCTTTTCTTTTCTTTTTATTTTTATTTAATAATAATGGGTAATCCAAATATAAAATAATGCATATATAAAATTGTTTGGAATATTAAACTTTTAAATTAGAAACCATTTGACCAAATAACTGTATCATATACTTTTTTTTTAGATCTAATATTTTGAGATTTTTAATGACGAAAATTAACAAATCTAAATCAAAAAAAAAAAAAAAAAAAAAAAATTAAGAGTATTATATCGATATATGATGGCTATGAAAGGTTTTATTTAAGTATATGTATTTGTTTGTATATATATATATATATATGTGTGTGTGTGTGTGTGTGTGTGTGTGTGTGTGTGTGTGTGTGTGTGTGTGTGTGTGTGTGTGTGTGTGTGTGTGTGCGTGTGCGTGTGTGTGTGTTAGGGGAGTATTAAAAAGAAGCACTCTATTAAATTAATTAGAATATAACATATAAAGAAATAAAGTATTTGGTTATTGTATTGATTTATTTACAAGATAAATAAAAGGATAAATTCTTTCTAACTTAACTTGAAATTTTTTCTGAAATAAGAATAAATATATTTTTGTTCAAATATTTCAAAATACGACATGATAATGAGAATTTTGAACAAAAAGATATTTTTTAGTATATGATAAAAAAAATCCCGGTAGTAATTGCAACAACTGTATACATTGTTTAAAATATTATACTTCTTCTTTTTTTATTTTTATTTTTGTTGATTGCTTTTTCACAATATTAAAAGGTATAAATATTAAAAAAAAAATACACAAAATTTTAATCAAATACATTAATATCAATTTTTTTTTTTTTTTTGGTTTTTAATATAAAACAATCTTTTTATTTTTTAAAGTGTCTTTTAAAAAATGTGGGTTAAATAGCTCTTTTTATTTATGCTTTTGTGATCATTCCAATTTTATTCAATTCTTTTTTCAAATATTATAAATTTTATAGAATGAAATAAATAATATATTAAAAAATATTCTTTCTAACAAATCTAAAAATTATTTTTCAAATGCCGGTTTTTTTTTTGATTTTCTATAAATAGTATTATCATCATTTTCAAAAAGCGAAAACCAAAAGTTTTAAAAAATATCCATAAAATTTTTTAAATAACTATCGTTATTTGAGCGTAGTTGAGAAAATAAGCAATATATTTTTCTTGATAGGACGATATTTATATCATCCAGATTGAAAAATATTTTGTTTATTGTTGAAACAATGATTCAAATTGCGTGTGTTATTATTTGTTGAAATGTGATGATCTTCAATTAATTAAAATTAATTAAAAAAAAATAGAAAAAATTCTTAAAAGTTTTTTTATTCATATTTTATTAGATATTTAAAGCTAGGGGAATTTTGGAATTTTAATAAAAGTATTAAAAGTAATTACTCTTAACTAAAAAATTAACGGTTTCTAAATCACAACATTTTTAAAAAGTTATTTCCTTCACCCTCTTTAAACCCTCAAAATAAACAACACTATCTAATAACAACACCTTTTGAATTCTATTTTTTTCTATAAAAAAATTATAAATGGTTAATTAATATCTAGAGAAAATTCACATTTCCTCTACCCATCTGTTTCTTCTATTTTTTATATTTAGATACTTTAACCAAAAACAACTCAACAATTTATTTCTCAAAAAAAAAAAAAAAAAAAAAAAAAAAAAGAGAGAAAATCAATAATACTCCTAATTAGTAGAGTATTATATAACAAAGATCTTTTTTTTTCTGGAAATACCCACATTAAATATGACTTGAAAAAGGGTTATTTTTTATCATTTTTTTCAATGTTTAGCTTTCAAAAAATAACTTAAATTTAACATTTTGATGATGAATCATTAATACTTTTATTTTTCGATTTTTGAAAATAATTTTTTTGATTGAAAAAAAAAATGATTGATAGAGAGAAATATTTGAAACCATTTTTAATCGTAAATATTACTGAAATTAACTAATATTTCTACAAATTTCATCAAGGGCCAAACAAATTTAAAAAGATCTTGCAAGCTTGAACTTGGATTTATTTTAATTACACCGATACAAAATAGAAATTTTCCATTTTTTTTTTTTTATTGAAGAAGAAGTGTAATTTACACTATAAGTGTCCTTATATTTAAATTCCCTTTTAGAAATTTAAGCATAAAATCGAGAGTTTAAGATTATTAATTCACAATAATATTTTTAAACTATCTCACAGTTTAAAATTATTTCATTAAGGTTTAATTCTTTTAATTTATTTAGAAATATTAATCAATCATTTTTATAGGAAGGGAATACACATAAAAAATGATCAGTATTTTCTATAATTTCCTTCTGTTCATATTTTAAACAAAAGTACAAAGTTTATTTGAATTTTTATTTATTACGTAGTAGTATCTATTTAAGTGGTTATTAAATGTTCTGAATTTTAAAATGGTTGAACTTGATGGATAACTTAAATATTTTTGGGTTACAAATAAATAATTTCTTTTTATTTTTTAAATTAAAAAAAAAACCTAACGACACTTCCAGCTCGTAGAATTCAACAACTCGTTATAATTATAAATATATATATATATATTTCTTTTTTAAGAATCTTTAAGATTTTTGAATTATAATTGATTTTATTGTTGATTTTTTGATTGAATTTTATTAATTTTTCCAAGGTATGACAGAGATAATTCTTTTAATTTATTTGAATTTAATTTTTTTTTTATTAATTCATATAACCAAAATTTCGAATTCTGTTTTGAATATAAGAATTGATGTATTTCTGTTTATTTTACATATTTCAGTAATATCATGTGTTAATCCAAGAATTTAAATAATTAAGGGTTGCTATTTTATAATTATATATTTCTAATCCGTATGTTAAATGACTTAATATAAAAGATTTAAATAATCTAATTTTAAAATTATTTGCAATAAATTATTATTAAATAATTGTTTAGATTTGTTACAAGTTTATTTTGCCCTTTTCAAATTATAAATTAAATGTGAAATTTTTTCCAAATAAATACTCAAATATTTAATCTTTTTGATAAATCTTGTGATATTTCTGTTTTGTCTTTATTGGGTCTTAAGACAAATTGAACAATGATTTGAGATATTAAAATTAATTTTTCATTTATTTCATTTATATTCCCTTTTATAATTAAAATTAAATCATCTGCAAACATTTGGCAATGATTTGTTAATGGTATTATTTTTAATAAAAAAAAAATGTGAAATAAGAGCAAATATAATCAGTGATAAGGGGTCTCCTGGGAATAAACCAAGTCCTTCGCCTTAATAATATTTTAATGAAAATTTTTTGATAATTTTATTTAAATTTTTTGATTGTTTTTCTAATTATTTTAAAACTGATTGGGTCAAAGCATTTACCACTATCAATCATTATAATATGGGTTATATCATTTTCATTTTTTGATTTTGTCCTATGATATATATATAAGAAGTTTAATACTGCTTTACGGGTATCGAAATTTTTCCGAAAGCAAAATCTTGATTTATGAATAAATTTCCAACAATGTTCAATAAGCTATTAGAGCATTTTAAGAAATAATCTTTGTAAACTTCGATAAATTGAAATTAGTCTGTAGTTTAAAACTACAACTTCATCTCCTTTTTTAGGAATAAATAAAAAAGAGAAATTTTATGAAGAAACTAAGACTAGAATAAAAACGATCAATTTTTAAAATAATTATAAATATTACTAAAAAAAAAAAAAAAAAACTCTTTTCCAATCTGGAAATATCTATTGGCTTTATTGATCTTTGAACTGGATATTTTATACAAGCTTTAAATATATTCACTTTTTGTTGGTTCAAATGTAATTATTTTTTGTAAAATCTTCATTTTTTTTAATAAAAATTTTAATTTTGAATTTGAGGATTATTCACAATTCAAAATTCTACCCAAAGATTTTTCTTTGCCCAGTACTTTCATCTCAAATTTTTCCTTAAATAGTTAATATAATAACAACCATAATAATAATTTTTTTATTTCTTTTTAATATTGATTTTCAATAATCATTGATCTAACCAATTCCTTTTCCACTTAACTTTTAAATGCTATCCTTGTTTCTTTCTTCTCATTCTATTTTTAGAAAATTGCTTCAATGGCAAAGATGATTTATTGCAAATATATTAAAACTGGTTCTTTTTTTGAAGTGAATATTGATTATCAATGTAGAGAAAAAATAATTAATTATGTTAAAAAAAAGGAATTTTCAATTAATATGTTTAATGAAGCACAGGATATTGTGTTTAGTCATCTGAAGAACGATCAATATAAAGGTTTTATGAACTCCAGGCTTTATTCAAAATTATTAAAAAAAATTCAATCAAAAAATGGTCTTCATTTTGATACAATAGCTAAAAAGGCAACAATTATTACGAGAGAAAAAAACGTAAAGGTGTTAAATATTGATTTTTGGTTTAAAGGGGGAGCTGAAAATGCAATTTTAGTTTCATATAAGTTATTAAGCCATCTCATCCAGATATTAAATGCTCATTATTCTATTAATTGTGCTCAAATTGATTTTAATGTAATTTCACAATCAATTTCTTTTAATAGATTTATTGCTGCAACAACAGAATTACAAAAAGTTAGATATTTTCTTTTTTTCGACTTTTTTTTGTATTAAACAAAAAAAAAAAAATTCTATTAATTTTTAATCTTTATCAAATTTAAAATAAAAAATAAAACAAATTAAAAAACAAAAACAAAATAAAAATGAATAAAGGTAAAACTTGACAAATTAACAGGCGAAGAAAAAATATGTTTCTTTTTAAATATTTATAATACTTTACTTATCCATGGTGGAATTATTAACGGGATTCCTAACCGAGGAAAAGAATTTGAAAATTTTACACAAAATACTATATATAAAATCGGGGGGTTAGAATATTCTCTTTCTGATATAAGATACGGGATTCTCCATTGGAATCGTGACAAGCAATCAAATGAATATTTCAAAAAAAATGATCCAAGAATTCAATTTGTTCTTCAGAGCCAAATTGACCATAGAATAAACTTTGCTATAAATAGTTTTGAATCGACATCAATTTTTTTGCAAACATATATTCCTGAGCAATTGGATTTATTATTGGAAAAGGCTACAAAACTGCAATTAGCAAAGGGGGTACAATTCATTAAAAATAAAATTATTTTCTCACCAAGAATAAAAATCTTATTAAAAGATTTTGATAATGTTTCTCTATCATTTATAAAATTTTTATTACCTTATCTCGGGGTTAAACGCCAAAAATTCATCAAAAATGTTGGATATAAAATTAATATTTCGTTTAGAAAAAATTCCAATTTTTTGCCAATGTTTACTCTTGAATCAGAAAGTGTATTTGTTAAAAAATATTCTGATGAATATAAATTTTAAATTTTCCTTTTATAATATTATTACTGTTATAAAAAAAATAAATTATTATTATTATTATTATTTTATGTGAATTGTATAATCTTTAATATTTTATAATATGGTATTAACGTGTTATCAAATTTGTAAAAAATATCATTTTTTGTCACAAATTAAAAGAGAGGCTATTATTCATTCATAAAGTTTTTATGAGAATTTATAACATTCGAAATTTTATTTTAAACAAAATTTCAAAATTTTCAGATTGTTTTGAAATAATAAATTGAAAAAAAAATTTATCCTTTTAGTATTTAAGAACAGTAATTTTTAACTCTAGATTGTAATTGATTTTTACATTATTCTAAACACATAAGGAACCTGATACTTCAAAAAATTATTAAAACTAATATCAAAAACAAAAAGAAAAGGTGAATAGCAATTTTTGAAATGAGCATTACCGATTTTATTGTTACTGAACTTTAACTGAAAAAAAGATTATTACAAAGAATTTTTTTTGTTAATAAATATATTGATTTCAAAAGAAATTACATCGTCTTAATTTTCAAAGTGTATATTTGTCTTTTCGAAGATCTTTAGGTAACTTTGTTTTAATGAATCAAGAAAATAAACAAAAAAAAATTGAGAAAATGATTTTTGATCTAAATAAAATTATAAAACCTGACAAAATCAGTTATAATAACATGGCCAGGGTGTTAAAAAATTTTGGAAAATAGTTTATAAACTCCGTTGAGTTAAACGGGACTAGCTGAAAAAGAAAAAATCACTATTATTTTTAATGAATCAACCAACATATGATTGTTTCAAGATAAGAGAAATAATAAACTTCATTTTAGAATCTATAATCATAAAAGAAATACCTGAACAAATCATAAATTAAAAAAAAAAAAAATGTTAAAAAAATTTTTGGGTCCTTTTTAATGGAACATCTGGTGCAAATTTTGTATTTTTTGTTAGGAATTAAAATTGTTGAGAATAAGATTTTTTATGAACGAGTATATGAATTTTAAAAGAAATTATAAGTCTTCAATTTTCTTAAAGTTAATTTGATGTAATTAATTTTTTTTTTTATTTGGCTTTTTAAAAATAGAAAAGAAAGAGTAAAAAAATGATAAAAGTATGTGGTAATTACTAAAAAAATTGAATTTAATTGGAAAAAAATGATTTTGTTGTAAAAATTGAAAATATATTTTGAGTAGAATACTGTAATAACTTTATAGAATATGTTCCATTTCTTCAATAAAATAGGCTTGATTTAACTGAAAAAAAAACTTTTGTTTAACACATTGTAAATAAATATATATAAGGTATTTCAAAAAAAATGGGAAATCTTTTTTACAACTCATAAACAATCATCTCTGTTAGTGTAGGAATTTTTGAATCGGTAATATGGAAAAAAGTTTAATATTTATACCTATTAAATCAATGGATAAGGTAATTATTTCATAATATGTTTGATAAAATATTTCCAAAAAAATATTGTAAAAAATAGCACTTTTTTTGAGAAAACAATGTATGATCAATTTCAATAAAAAGTGGAAATATGGAAAGGACACAAAGGATTTTTTAGATAATAAAATTACCTTTATATGTTCACTGTTCTATTAAAATTTTTTGTCGATGTTAAAGAAGTTAGGAAAACGATTCTTTCTATCAAAAAAAAAAAAAAAAATACCTTGCAATTTTCACCCCTAAAAAATATTGGATAAAACTGCGATTATAAATTTAATAAATTATATTTATGTAAAACACCACTAAAAAGAAATTGAATTATTATCAGGAACTAATAACTGGTTTTTAATGATCTTGTACATTTAATTACTTTTGCTGGAATAAATTTGATTTAGATATTTTAAAATATAATGCCACCTCTTTTTTGGAAATCGGGTTTAAATTGATAAAAATGGAATGTAGAAAATAGTTATTCTTAGTTTTAGTCCCATTTTAATAAAAAAATACAAATATACCTAAAAAAAATATTTTTATTTAAATGTCAAGAAAAATAAGTTCGTTACAAAAAAGTTTTTTGACAATAAAGAAAAGAAAAATAATTAGTTGTCTAAATACTGTTATCGGTGTAATGAAATTGTCAAATTTCTTTTTAAAAGTGATTTTATATTTCAATTGTTTATTTTTTTTTTATAAATTTTGGTTGAATTTACTAATTCATTTATTTATTCATTTATTTAGTAAAATTGGTAATTAAATAAATTTTTTTAAATAAAAAAATTTAAAAAAGAAAAATAATTAAAATATAAATAAAAATAATAATATAATATACATGATCAAGTTAAAAACTTATAGGTTGTCATCGTATTTTCCAGGATTTGAAAAAATTGAATAAAATCCTAAATTTTTCTAAATTCTTTTGAATTCAAGAAAACAATGGTTAGACTTTTTGTAAAAGTAAGAAATAAAAGTAACTATTCATATGAATAGTTTTTCCCAGAATTTACAGGGGGGCAAAAACCTGATAGAAAGAGTATTATTATAGATAAAATTTCCATTATCTATGATTAGTAAATTGTTATTCCATTTTTGTTAGGTTTTTTTTAATTTGAAAAAGTGTTAGAGTAAAATCTTTTATTTTTGTTAATTGCTTTAAATTGAAAAAAAAAACCTAGACATTGCCTCTGAGAGTGGGAAACTAGATAACTGAATCAAATGAATTTTTTTACTATTTTAAATATTTTTTGTTTTCAATTTTTTGTTTATTGCTTTTTTTTATTACCTTAAGTTTCTAAACATAAGATCTTTGATGAAAAATTACAGATATAAAATACTAATTATAAACTCTTTTTCAAATAAAAGGGCACAAAAAATTTCAAGAATTATTCATAAATGAATCAAATTAATTGTAGTATCATCTAAAATCTAAGAAATGCCTTAAAACATAAAAAAACACTCAAGCGAATCTTTAAAACTCATTAAAATAAAACAATAAAAATTAAAATTCAATATTTTAAAAATTGATGTACACTTTTATTTGAAATGAGAAATCTCGTTTTGTAAATTGTAATGAAAAAAATTATAAAACCAATAAAAACCTTTGACCAAGGTGAATTGGGAAAAATTTCTCGACATTTCATTGATAATTCTTTCCACGTCAAACTTTTGTTCTTTAAAGTCTCATTTTCAAAATAAAGCCGCAATTCATCTGATATTTTGTTGGAATGTTTTTTCATTTATTTCTCTTTTCTTTCTTCCATGCGCCAATCCAATAATGGTCTTTCTTAATTCCTATTTCTAGCTCATTCGAAATCAAACTTAAACGATTTCCATTTTTATACTGGTAGATTATTTCCAAATTGGTTTCTTCTTATCTTGCTTTTTCATTTTCCAACTGTTCAATATCCAAAAATAAAAAAGCAAAAAATGAAAAAATGAATAATTAAAATAAAAATCACCAATAAGTAATTATCTTATCCACAATCAAATTCGATAGTATTGACGATTTGAGAGGTGTGCCCTTTTTTTTGAAAAATAGTTTATATAAAGAAAAAGTATTCAAAAAAAGTGGGCGGGTTAATTTCTCTTAAAATATGAAAATGTAAAATATTATTATTCCATGATCTTGATCAATTAAAAATGATCTTTTTCTTAGTAAAAAAACCAACTATTATAGAAAAAATCTACATTTCAACACAAATTTAAACATTTAATTTCAAATATGAAATCTTGAATGTTGAAAAATATATACAATAATTCGAATGAATTTGAGAAAATAATAAATCAATTTTTCTTGATCGGTGGATATTATGACACCTAGAAAGAAAAATATAATTCTAATTTTCGAAACAATGAGTCAAACTGTGTAAGTTTTTTTGGTTGTTACTGGGGGGGGTTTTTAAGGAAAAAAAATAATTAATAAAATAAAAATAAAAAATAAAAATTTGAAAACAATTTTATTCTTTTTGAATCATTTAGGGCTATTCAAATTTTGGAATACTTAATGAAAGTTTCATAGGCAATGATTAACTAAAAATCATTTGTATCTAGAATACAACTTTTTTTAAAATATCATTTCGTCATCCATTGTAATATCTCAAAATTAATAACATTTATAAACTATAATAGATTTAACATACTATATAAAAAAAAAATAAAAAATAAAAAGTTAAATTTGATCTATATGAAATATAGATTTCTTAAATTCCCGTATCTCTTCCATTTTTTTTCTTATATTACCAACTTTAACCAAAAACTCAGTCATTGAAATGGAAAGAAAAATTAAAAACAAATTGGTAAAATTCAATAATACACCAAAACAGTATATTATTATTTAATTGTGGTCTTTTTTTAAAGAAATAGGAAATATTTTTTTTTATACCTTTGGTTATTTTTTATCATTTTTATCAAGAATGGCTTACAAAAAAATCCTGAAATTTTCCTCAAAATGTAAATTTGTTGTTTAAAAAAGGATATTTTTAAAATGTTAAATAATGAACATACATATAATTTTCACAAATTATTTTCATTGTCAAAAAATACAAATAAAATGGATTTAGAATTTGAAGAAGAAAAAAACCTAATGTTCTTTTTGTTTTTGTTTAAAATTATTGAGTTAATCTTGTTTGAAAAAAATTGAAAAAAATCGTTGCCCAGGGGTATTCGAAATATTAATTATCAGATATTGTAATAATATCATTTTGATTTTTTTCTTTTTAAATCGAAATGTAATTATTTTTTTTTTTTTTTTTTTGAAAATAACATTTTTTTAATATCGATCGATCTGACAAAAATGTAATAATTGGTTGTTCAATTATATTTGTAATAGTTAATAAAAATCTAGTTAAAGCATAGATCTTTAATTGCATTAATTTTCAAAGATAAATAATTTAATACTATATATAAAATGATGATCCTAATACCTTGAACTTTTTAAAGATTCGGTTTTAAAGTGTTCTTGGATAAATTCAAAATATTCTATTAAAATTCATTACTATTGGTATTTTGGTTTCTATTTTATCTTTTATATTTATAGAATTAATTCTGTTTGTTTTATCTTCATTATTATTTTCAAATATTTATTTCTTTTGAAGATAATAATGAATTAAATGGGGGGTGAATATATTGTGCAACCATGATATTTTGATATACGTGTAAACCAACCTTACCAATTTTTTTTTTTTTAATCTAAATCTTTAAACATAAGTTTGCAATAATGTTTTTATTTTGATAGTATTAACTATGAGAGAATTTATTGGTTGAAATTTACAATGTAAAAATATAATTATCAAATTGTATATTTTTTTTTTTGAAAACAGTGCATTAATAGAGATTATTTTTTCAATATTTCATTCTTTAATTGTTTTTTACTCACTTGCAAAAAAAAAAACTTGAAAGGTTGCTTTTATTAATTTAAAAATGATGTAAAAACCAGATTAAAAAACAATGCTAACAAATCGACTTTGTTAAAATTCAAGTTTTAGTTAATACCTTTAATTACTACTCAAATTTTTTAAAAAAAAAACATAATCAAAAAATAAAAAAATTGAACAATTTTTGAATCCAAAAATTATTTTTTTAAAAATAAATTACGAAAAGTACAGAAAATTTATTTATTTTACAATAACAGTTACATTACAAAATTATTTTGTAAGAATTATATATTGTATTTTATAAAATATATATTTAAAGGTTTATTATTATTAAATATTTATACAAAAAATTATAAGTGATAAAAATTATCATATAATATTGGTTTATATAATAGAGGTACAATTCCCTTCTTCTCTTGCATTATTTTTTTCTTTTATTTAGAAAAAAAAAAAGCTGAAGAGAAAAAAGAAAAAATCTTTAATAAAATAAAGAATTTGTTTTTTTGTTTTTTTTTTTATGTTTTTTTTTTTTGAAATAAATTGAATTCTTATTGTTTTTTTTCTTGGAGTATTGGTGTTTATTGGTAGAGGGGGGCAGGGGTCTAATGAATAAAATAAAATCAAATAAAATAATGTATCATTTAATTCTTCTTCGTTCGAAAACGATTCGAAATGACTATTTTTTTTTTCATTTTTTTTGATCTTGATTTTCGTTTTTTTCTTTTTTTCACAGGATTATTGAGGTTGAGATTGCAGTTTTCGTATGTGTTGGCACTATTGTTGTTTGTGTTTTGTTTTATTTTTCTTCTTCCTCTTTTTCTTTTAGTGTTATCAAAATCTTCATTAAAAAACTTGCGATTAATGATCCAAAGCGCCATTTCCTTGGTGCACTTCCCTCTCCTGACTAAAGGTTCGTTTGCCCCCTTCATTAATTGGTATTTTGAAACCAAAGATCCATTTTTGATACTGGTTTTTATTACATTTTTCAAATGGTGATAAAAAACAACACCAACAGAGGGATTCTCCCTGTTCATTTCTTCGTCCAGTTTCAGTGGATTCATTAAAAAGTTTGTTATTATTTCTCTTTGGGTTTTGTAATACATTTTTTGGGGGTGGGTGGTGGAATTAAGTTGCTGTGTTTGTTTGATCTCTTTTTGTGTCATCGGTGTTTTTTGATTTTTGGATTTTTTTTGTTTTTTCTTTCTTTTGATTTTTGGTTGTTTTGAGTCTTGCTCTTCTTCTGAACTTAAAGAGTCCCATTGGTTTGAAAAAAATTGTTCTATTTTCAAAGAGTTTGGTTTGAAAATATTTTTTGAGTTTTGCTTGTGATCTTCATTTTCGAACAAAGAATTATTTTCATAATTACTTTTATGATCAAATAATCGTGCACTGTTTTTCTTGTTAATTTGCTCTTGAAATTGCACTAATTGTGAAGTGGGTTGCATTTTTTTTGATTCGCATAGTTGTACCAGATCAGAAAGATTAGAATAATCAGACAGTTCGTTCTCTGAAGAGAAAAAGCTTAAATTTGATAATTCAAGGATGTTCTTGGATGTTGTGTTAAGTGCTATTAACGGATGCTCAAACTCCCCGTTATTGTTCAGACTTGAATAGTTCATTTTTGTTTTACAAGTTTTTGTTATGTTCTTGTTCTTGTTATTCTTAGTGTTATTGTTCTTGAAATCGCAATTGGTTGTAGTTTTTGAATTTTTTTTGAATTTTTTTTGCTTTGGTTCGTGGTTGTTATTTTCCAAGTTATTAGAGCCGAGGAAGTTCAAAAACTTCTTTTGCTCGGTTTTATTGAGAAAATTATTGGAGTTTTGGGTTTCTTTAATTGTTTTTAAAGAACACGGTTCATAGTCGTATTTGAGATTTGAATTTTGTTCGTTTTTATTAAGGCCTGTTAGAGAAGCGAAATATTCCTCAGTTGGATCGTCAGAGAAAAATATAGGAGTTGGCACACGGAAAATTTCTTTCTCTTCTTCGTGATCTTGATCTTGTACTTTTTCTTCTTCTATTTGATCTTCGTCAAGGTTATAGTCGAAAAGTGGATGGAAATTTTGATTTTGGTCAAGGTTTTGAGGGTGGCTTTGGATTTGATGTGAGTTTTGACTCATCGAATTTTGTTAAAAACGCTTGAATACAATTCTTGGTGAAGCTTTTTGACAAAAAAATGAGTCAAAAAGAGAAAATATTCATAAAAAATTATTTTTTCTTTATGTAGAGATGAATTGTAAATTGATTTATTAGTGCTCTAGGTTTTTAAAAGCGGTTTAATTTAATAAATATCAAAACAGAAATTCAAAAATCTCATTAGTTTAGTTTTTATTTTTCCTTTTTTGAAAAAATTTTTCTTTTCGATAATAATGCTCAAATCTGGTTAAATATTACTTTTTCAGAGAATCATTTCGCTAAAATTCTCAATTTTTCGATTTTGGTATTTTTTAATTTTTTTAAAATTTCATTCAATATTCCACTTTTTGTTTACTTTTAAATTAAAAGACTAAATGGGATTCTTAAATTTGTCTTTTTCTTGTCAAATGACCTAATTGGATAAAGTTAAAAAATTATTAAATTTGAATTGCCTAAAAGTTCTCTTCAAAACTTTGTAAAGTTTCCTTATCACAAAAAAAAATGGTGAACATATTCTTAAAGGTGGGAAATAAACTTATTCTTTGAAGATGTGATTCTAATAAAAAAATAATTCCAAAACATATTTAATTATTAGGGAAAAAATATTCAGACAATTTTAAAAAACAAAAAAAAAGTCAGTTTGCTTGGAAAATTGTGTTGGATTAACAAGAACAAGAGACAAAAAATGAGAACAATCAAAATATTTCCAAATACAATTTGAATTCTCAAATCAAGAATAGAACCATATGTTAATCATAAATTTTATGATTCTATTTTCCTCAAATTCAGAAAGATTTTGTGAATGTTTAATTAGGATTGGTTAGATTCTTCAAAAAACCTAATTGTGGAATTTTAAATCCTGGTGATGAATACAAGCACTTTTCGTTTTATAATCAAAATATCTTGAACTCAATTTCTGAAAATATTACTGTTTATGTATTTTAATCTACTCCAACAAATTTTCAAAATTAAAAAAAAAATTTTTTTTTTAATAAATCAATTCAAGAGAATATCTCAATCAAGAAAAAGTCAACACATTTTTCTTTGAAAAAAAAGAAAATAGAAGAAGTGAAAAGTTTAAAAATCAAAAGATAAAGAGCTTGTCCATCTATTAATATTTCTAAAATTTCAAGTAAAAAATTAAAATTTGATAAAAAGTTTTCATTTTTAACAGTTTCTCTTCCAAGAGTGTTGTTACATTTTGTCATTGTTCATTCACTCTTTAAAAAAGATTTTTAAATTCTGAAGAAATTGACAATTAATTCTTGACTCAAAGTTAAAATTCGAGTTATAAAATAAACACAAACAATTAAAAAAGTGATGTGTTTCGTGTTCTTATCCTCTTAAAAAATGAAAATTTTGACAAAAGAGTACAAGCAATTTTTTTAGGTAATAATTTGTTGAAAAAAACCAAAGATCTATTTAATAGATTGAGGAATTGTTGTGTGTTTATTATATTGAAATGGAAAGTCTGAAATTGTAAAATCAAATTAGTAATTCCATTTCTCAAAAATTAAGAAACGCCCCCTTACATGTTCAAAAAGTGTTGCAATAATATTTTGAGATAAAATATAATTTTGATCTTTTTTTATATAAATTATATTTTTAAAGTTTAACATACTGTTTAAAAGAGTAAAATCAAATTGTTGCGACAATATTCATAGTTGTAATTGAATCTACAAAACCCATACAATTATTTCCACCTTAAAATTCTTTGGTTTCAACTCCAAAATCGGACTGAAATTCTTCAAATATTACTTTGGGAAAATCCCTGTGAAATTAAGAAGTACAACACTGGGATTGGGGTTATAACGGAGAGGTAGCTAATTGTCTTTTTTTTGGTTCTTCAATTTCTCTTTGTTTTACTGGTATTTAAATTGCAAATGGGAACAATTTTCACTTTTTTTCATTTTCTTTTGCAATAGAGAATTCAAAAACAACTTTTTCTTTTGAGAAATCAATTTTACTTGTCAAAGAAAAAATTAAAAAAGAAGGTGAAATATATTCCCATTTGCAATTCAAATATCAGTAGAATTCAGTATTCAAATATAGGTTTTTGAATTATAAATGGGAGAAATTTTAGCTTCATTTTCAATTTCATTTTTAAAATTAAAATATAAATTGCAATTATTATCTTTTGTTAGCTGTATTAAAAAAAAAAAAATCGACAAAAAGAAGTTAAAAATTTTTTTAGATTTAGAAATCAAATAGCAGTAAAAAACATTAATAAAAAGGGATCAAACAAAGGTATTGAAGTTTGACAAATTATAATCTTTTTAGTGAAGTTTCTGTTCTTGTAAAAGAAAATAAGGAAAAAGAAGTCAAATATTTCGACTCTTCATACTTCATAAAACAGTATTTTTTTTAATTTGATATTTTTATTCTTTGGTTGTTGAATAATTAGACACAATCTCCTCAAAACCACGAAAAAGTAAACATGAGTTGGGCCAATTTTCAAAAGATTTGCCGTTTCAAAATGATATTTTAGGAATAAATTGCAAAAAAATTATCTTTTAATCTTCACTTCTTTTATATAACAAATACGGTTTTCTGTGTATTAGATTCAAATATATGTGATCATTATTTATTAGTTTGATCTTTTTTTTATCCTCTTTGTTGGGCGAATTAAGTATCCCTCATGCAACGAACTTTGAAGATCTATAAAAAGATAATCAACTATTAAATAATTCCATTCTAATTCCAAATATCATTGATTTTTGTAAAAATGTTTTTTGTGGACAAAAGGTATATCTCAAGAAGAAAGATATAAAGATAACTGAGCAATAAGTGTGTTTCTTTGACAAGCTATAAAATATTAAGATAAAAAGATTGTGATTAAAAGTGTCAACAATTTAGAACAACCTGAAGCCAAGGTATGTAAAGCACAAAATAACCAAAAAAAGATCCAATCTTATGACATTTTGATGTTTCAGATTTAATATTTTAAGCATTGTTTATATTTAGGAAACGTTTCCAACGTTAAAGTAAGGTTTATTAAGCTTGTCATTCTAAATTTTGATAAAAAAAAAAAAAGAACTTCTCTTTGTTAAATCTAAGCTTGCTGTATATTTGAGATTCAAAAATTCACAATACTCAAAGAATTTGGTGCTGTGTTATAGAACACACAATTACTGTTTTTCTTTAGAATCTACAAAAGTATTCATTCGAAACTATTGATACTTAAGATCCGTGGCAAGAATTATTCATAAAATAAGTAAAAAAATTGAAACTTTACACAACCCTCATAAAAAAATAAGAAAACGATCTTTATCATTCATTTTAACCAATACATTTGGCTTGAATAAAAATTTATTTAACGAACTTTTTTCAAATTGATAAAGCTGAAAATATTTGAAAGGAAGACTGAGAACTCAAGGTATAAAATCTGTGTACATTTTCAAAAAGAGATCCTTAATTAATTTCTCATCAACCATTGATTTTTCTTCCTTTGAAAAAGTTATAAATAGCTGAGTGTCAATTTAGGAAAGTGAAAAAATTTTTTATCTCAGTTTCTTTTTGTAAAAAGAGATTCTAAAATCTAGGAATTCTTCTTTTAAAACTCAAGAAATAAACTACTAAAAAATTAGTAAACAGTTATTGCCTCTGGATTCTGCAAGAGCACTAAAATAAAAATAAAAGTAAATTCCTTCATTTTATGGTTACAGACCCAAAGAAAGAAAGTAAAATTTGTTTGGAATTATTAAAAATTGGCTATCTTTGCTAAAAAATGGTAGTTTTACCAAGACAGGTTTAGTCAACCACAAACCAATTTCTGTCTTGTGAATTGGAAATAAAGAAAACATCAGTCTTGAATTAAAAGAATAAAAATCCTACAGAGTATCGATTTTTAGTCTAAAATGTTGTTTTTATTAAATCATTTTTTTTGTTTTTATTCAGAATTATTTCAATTAAAGAATGGTTTGTTTTTGTTTTTGTCTTTGAAAATGATGGGAATAAGTTTCTTGTTTTTGCTTTTTGTTATTAAATTTTTCTTTTTTTTTTTTAATTTTCTTTTTGTTTCTCTTTCGCAACCCCAATCAAAAAATTCTAGTCTGGAAGGTAACTTTTTTTTTTCTTTTCTTTCTTTTTTTTTTTGCGATGAACAAAAGGTCGTTATTAATTTTTGTTGCTTTTTGTTTTTTCTTTTTTTTCTTTTTCTTATTTTCTTTTTTTTATTTTCTATTTAGAAAAGTAGCAATTGGCGGAAATACTGGAAGTAAATCAAGCGGTGGACTATTTAGTTATTCCATGACAGGAGGAACAAATGGCATCCCATTCAACCCTGAACATGTTCTTGCAGGAACAGGAGTCTTCCTATTCTTTATTCTCTTTTTACACATCCTCAAGAGAATCTTCTTTGGTTAAAAAAAGATTTACGATCTTGTTCATAGGCTGTATTTTCTTTACAAACAGTAAAGAACATAAACAAACAATTCTTTATTATTTACTGGAAAAGGACTCAACTTTTAAAGAAATATTTTTAATTTTCCCAACACTAAAATAAAGAAAAAAAAAAAAAAAAAAATTTTAATGAATTTGCTTTGCTTATCGTGAGAACAAATGAGGAGATCTTTTGCGTTTCGCTCCAACTTTAAGGTTTTTTTTGCTTTAAAAACAGATCTATCGTATTTTTTCTTTTCAAATCGATCCAAACAAACGAAAAAAAAAAAAAAAAAAAAATTTTTTTCTTCAAATCGAATTTGTTGATTTAATTTTTCAAAATCAAAGCACTATAGTACTATAAAAGATCCCAACATATGTGATCATACAATTCGTGGACTGTCAACTGAATAAGAACGAAAGCCATTTTCAACAGTATGACAGAAAAGGTTCGAATAGATGCCTAAAAATAGATCTCTTGAAGTTTATTGACTGTTTTAAAGATACTTTTTGAAAACTTTTCTTTCACATTTTTTTAAAATGACTTATCTGTTTCTTCTATTTTTGACTTTAATTTTCTGTTATTTTGCAAATGCCATTTTCCCTGGAGAACGTGGAACTGAACATCGGCAGGATCTCTTCACTTTCAAAACCCCAATTTAAGAATTACTACCATCAGAATGACCCCAAAATCAAATTGTTTGAGAAAAATTCTCAAAAACACATTTTTTCATATTTACAAAAGCCCAACAATAAATCCTGTTTCATTAAAAAAAGGCATTCATTCTTGCAAAGCTAATCAACCCAATTGATTTTAACGAAATTTAAAAAAAATGTGAAAAAAAAGTTTGGAGTTCGGACTAAAAATATGGTATAAAAAGTTTGTTTGCTGGTTTAAAGCTAATTTTGATAACTTTTTTGTAAGGCTTTTTTTAAATAACTCTAAAAAAAAAAAAAATACCTTAAAAAAGATTAATTAATAATAAAGCACTTTTTAAGGGATTTGTTTTAATTCATAAGTTTAATAATAAATACTTAAACAACAGTACCGTGTTGATATAGTCTCTGCTTTGATATTTTGTTTGATTTTAAAAAGTTGAGAAAAAAAAAAAATAAAAAAATAATTGTTGCTATTTAATTTATACCCACACAGTTTTTTATTTGATTTAAAATAAAAAAATTTTAATTTTTTGATCTGTTTTAACTTATATTTTTTCAGAGTCTCATTTGTAGTTGTGAAAAAAATACTGAACCGGAAAATAATCCCGACATAAGATTTTTAATTGTGAATATTAGGAAAATTGTAAGGTATTTTTTTTTATTTTCAATCAAATCCTTTTCATTTACATTTCCATTTTTTTTTTTAGAACTCAGTAATAAACCTATCTAAAGTTTATTAAAATGATGTTTCTATAGTATATACAAGTATTTGTTTGATTGTATAAGTAGATCTACCTTTTTTTGAAAAACAATAGACTTTTATAGAGGTTTGCCAGAGTTTGGAAAATGATAATTATTATTTTTTTTTTTTTGATTGAATATTGTTTTAAACAAGTATAATTTCGTTAGTAATCATTCGAATAAGTAAATGGGTGATAATTTTAAAGGTTTGATTCTTAAAAAAGAAGATTTGATTTTACATAAAAGAAATTACACCACAATTTTCCTGATATTCCCAATGATAACCTTTTCAGGGATTATTTTTCATCTCTTGTGTTTTTTTCATTACTTTACAATTATTCATAAAGTTGTGTTTATTTTCTAATTTTCTTTTATCTAAAAACTGTTCAATTTTTCAAGAGATTATAATTTCCTATCAATAAAAATCTTAGTTTTTTAGAAAAAAAAATTCTTTGAATGGTTTTTCTCCCAACAAAAAAAATGTTTTAAAAATATATTATTATAATTTAAAAAATCATCAGAACAACCCTTTTAATTAATCGGTTTTTTTCCCCTAGAATTAAACTTTCTATTTTATATGTTAGAAAAAAGAATAAAAAAGGAATTTTAAACCCAAAAGTAAAAAAAAGAAAAAAAAAATGACCTTGTAAATTAAAATATTTTTGTTCTTTTTCACCAAAAACCAAAAGAAAACTGCTTAGAAAAAAGAATTTTTTTATCAAAAAACACAACTTTTTATTAAAGAAAACCGAACGGCACTGTTGAGAAAAATAAAAAGTATAGGAAAAACATGGGTAAATAAGTCCCACCGCATTGGATGCCCAATTTTAATCTTATGAAGATGAAGAAATCTGCTTTATCTTATTAATATAACCCCGTGGACACTTTTTAAAAATATTGATTATAAAATAGATTTTTAAAATTTTGGAAATAACTTTTTTTTTATTCCCAAACAAAAATTTAAATAATTTTGTGATTTCTGTCATTTGTTAAGTTATAAGATCTAAATAAGTTTTTATTTTTATCTATTTCTTTATTTTTTTTTTTTTTTTTAAATTGGTGTATCTTTAACAAAAGAATTTAACAAACCCCACTATTATGATAGATATTGAACTTGATAAAATAGCGAAAAAATTGGATTGAATCTAGTTAAATAAATTTGTAAACTAAAAAAAAATTGATTATATTTAAGAAAACAAAAATATAATGAAAAAATTGATTTTTTGATCTTAACCAAAGAAAAATCCACAAAAAAGTAATTAAATAAGATAAATATACTACATATGTATGTGATAATTTAATAAACAAAATTGAAATTTATGTAAGGGTTTTGGTCTTATTTTAAAAAATTTCAAATAAATAAAGACTTTTTAGGTATAGGAGCGCTCTAATGGAACACAGAATTCAATAAGAATCTAAATAGCAAAAAAAAAAAAAACTAATTGGGATATCATTTCTTCACGAAATGTACCAAGTTAAATATGGTGTTGTGTGTGTGGGTATGTAAAAATCTGACGTGTTGCTTTTAAACAATTAAAAAAATTCTTCATTTAGAAAAAATTGTAATATAAAATCAAAAAGGATGAACAGTTACAATAAGTTTTGTTGAAAGACTTAAAGATTGATAAAAATGAAAAGAACATTAATAAAATAACAGTTAACTAAATTTCTTCCCTACATTTAGTCAGTTCTCTGGAAAATTGATATTTTACATTCGAACCATAACTGAGTATATAATATATATATATATATAAGCTATAACCAATAGATTGTGGCAAAATTAATCTAAACACATCTTTTAAATTCATTCTTCAAAAAAGTATTTAAAAATCCAAAATAATTAACTACCATTAATTGATTCTTGACGATAATTCAATTTATTTCTTATTATTTGAGTACATAAATAAAAGATATTAAAATCCATGATCTCGCTTTTATCTGTTATTTTTAGGCTTGAAAATTGGAGTTTATTATTTTCTTTTTGATTGAAAAAAACATTTTAATAATGTGTGTAATCTCAAAAAATTTACAAATAGAATTGAAAACATGTAACTCTATTTTATTGTTTCAAACATCATTTCTGACCAATCCATATTTCCATTTTTTTATTGAAATTGGATGTACATTGTTTTCTCCAATAAAATGCTATTTTTTTTTCCCTTTTATTGGAAATATTTCATCCAATGCATTTTAAAATAAATACCTTCGTCATTTATTCAAAGGGTATTAATATTCAACTTAATTTGGTATTGTCAGTTAATGAATACTTTCACCAACAAAGACGATTTTTTATGAAATGTAAAAAAAAAAGTCCCCACTTTTTAGGAAAACCTTTAAATATATCAATTTCTCAAAAACACAGAAAATAAAACCATCAATTAGAAACGTTTCAATAATTTTGATTTTTTCAAATTTTTATTTACTATAGTTTTTATTATTCACTAAATAAATATTTTTCCCTCCCTAATTTGCAAATACCCCCAATAAATATTCCATTATATATAATCTGTTTTTGGATTCACAATCTCAGTATATTTTTAATTATATAATACTAGTCATAAAATATATATTATCTCAAAATAGTAGTATTTTTATGAATTTTTCTCACTATTAAAAAAAAAAAAAAATTCAAACTAAAAATATTAAAACATATGAAAAAAATGAAAATGAAGTTTTGTATCTGCTTTTCGAAACCTATTCGAAAAACCAAGAGGTCACTTTCAAGAAACTATTAAAAAAGTCTCTAAATATAAGAGTATTTTTTACAAATATACAAATTAATGATTAAACTTCTGTCCATCAAAGTTTTTTCAAATTTTCAGTCTAAAACTCTTCGAGACAATTTTGATAACAATCAAAAAAACCATAACCTTATATGTAAATAGGAATTTTATTATTTTCAAGAAAAATATGGTAAGTGTTATTCACAACAAACAAATCTCCTTCCATTTATCAAGCTTTCAGACTTTCAAACACTTTCAAAAATTTTACAAACCTTTCAAACAGTTTCCAACATTTTGAAAGGAGAAATGTGTGACAAAAGTGATAAACTGTGTAAAAGTCACAAGATTTTTTGGATTGTTGATCTTTTTAAAGTATCATTTTTCAGAAACTTTACTTTTTCTGTTTACTTTTTTTTATCATTTTACTCTTCTAATATATTTTTGTTAGGCACTCAATGCTTTCAACTGATTTGGGATCTACTGATCTCAAATTTAAAATCAAAGTTGGTAATCGTATTCTCAAATTAAATTTTGAGTTACTGATGAACCAGTCCCATTATAACAAAGAGCTTGAACAATACAAAAATTCTGGCTTACCGTATTCGATTGAATCTGTCTCAGCAGAAGACGTCCTAAGGCTTAACAATTATCTTTTAAATGGGCAAATTGCAATTACAGAAAAAGATTGTATGCCAATTTTCCATCTCTCGAAGCGACTTGGTTTGACTCAATTAGAGCAATTGTGTATTGAATTTTTCCAAAAACATTTAACAGTAAATAATTGCCTTTCTTATTTTGCTTTAAAAAACAAATCTTTTCTTTTCAAAAAAAGACTTGCTTTTTTGATTCAAGCACACTACTTCATCGTCTTGACAAACCAAGAAAGTACGATCAAGTCGTTCAATTTTAATGATTTGAGATGGCTATTAAAAACAGTTATGAATCAAAAACAAAATCCGCATTTAAGAGTGGGAAGGAGTGTTTGTTCGTTAAAAACCGCACTCGTGTGGTCAAACCATCGTTTACTGATGTGCAAAAAGGATGACACAAAGAAAATAAAAAAACATTTTATCAAACTTTTAAAAATCGTTCAATGGGTAAACATTCCCATTGGCAACTTAAGGGAGATTGTTCTTTCAGAAAAAAATATTTCTCCAGTTATTACAAATTATCTGACTGACTATTTATCTAAAAATATTTTGTTCAACCAAAATTCGACAAAGAACCAGAAAGAAAGCAGAGATCAAAATGAAAATGAAAATGAAAATATTGAGGCAAATAAAGATGAAAAAGAAATTGAAAAGCAACCTCTTTCGAATAACACTAATACACAAAAAAACACAACTACAAAAGTGATTAAAATTCGATTGGAAAATACTCAAAATAAAAATGCAAAAAAACACAACAAGAAAGAAAATGAAAATTATTTGAGAACTGAGGAAAGAAACAACAAACTAATCATCGAAGATGAAGAAGATGAAAATGACAATGACGAAGAAATACAAAAAAGTCCAATTCAGAAAACCAAAAAAGAAAAAGAAAAAGAAAAAGAAAAAGAAAAAGAAAAAGAAAAAGAAAAAGAAAATGAACAAGAAAAAGAAAATGAACAAGAAAAAGAAAAGGAAAAAGAAAATGAAAAAAAAAAGGAAAAAGAAAGCACAGATCCCAACCTAAACCAGACCTATGAATTGACTAAAGAGAAAATTCATTTTTTTGGAAATACTCTTAGTGAAGAAGACAAAGACAAAATCAATGAAAAAAAAATCAAAAAAGAAAAAGAAAAAGAAAAAGACAAAAACAAAGAACCAATCCAAGAAGAAATCATCGAAAAATATAAAATCAAAAAAGAAAAAGACAAAGAAGAAATAACCAAAAATGAAAAAGAAAAAGAAAAAGAAAAAGAAAAAGAAAAAGAACCAATCCAAGAAGAAATCATCGAAAAATACAAAATTAAAAAAGAAAAAGAAGAAAAAAACAAAAAAGAAAAAGAAAAAGATAAAGACAAAATCAAAGAAGAAAAAATCAAAGAAAAAGAAAAAGACAAAGACAAAATCAAAAAAGAAGAAATAACCAAAAATGAAAAAGAAAAAGATAAAGACAAAATCAAAGAAGAAAAAATTCAAAAAGAAAAAGAAAAAGATAAAGACAAAGAAAAAATCAAAAAAGAAAAAGACATAGAAAACAAAGCGGTATTAAATCATCAAAAAAGCAATACTACATCAAAAGTAAGATTAGATCAAAAAGAAAAATCTTTAAATTTCAGAAATAAAAATAATTCAATAATTAAAAAAAGTTCCAAACCTATGGAAATATCCCAAAAGACAATTATACCACAAATAACAACTAATACAAATGAGAATGACAAAAAAGCAAAAACCACAAAAGATAATCTCACACGAGAACAATATACAAGATCAGAATGTAAATTAAATCGCAATGAAAATAAACACCCGTCTAACCAAAAAGATTTTATCATACAGAATGAGCAAAAAGGGCACAGCAGTCAATTGAGACACAATAATAATTATAATTATGTTAATAATAATGATTATTATCAACAAAGATCTAATTTATATAATAATCATAACAACTATCATTATAATAATGCTCCTCATCGCAATGATTTTAATAAAAATAATTCTAATTATTCTGATCAATATTATAACAACAATAATAATAATTATAATTATGAACACAATCATAACAATAATAATTATAACAATAGCAATGATAATTATCATCCTAAGGATCATGGTTTTAACCGCAATGAAAACTATAAACAAAATTATTACAACAACAACAACACCCACAACCATAATAATAATTATAACAATTTTAATAATAAATATAAAAATAGTTATAATAATAACAACACTTTTAATAATACTTATAATAATAATGAAAATAACAGAAACACCAATAATACTTATGAACGCACTCGTAACAATAACAATTATAACAATAACAATACCAATTATCATCCTAAGGATCACGGTTTTAACCGCAATGAAAACTATAAACAAAATCATTACTACAACAACAACCACAACAGTTATGGTGATTATGAACAATATAATAATAATAATAATAATAATAATAATAATAATAATAATAATAATTATAATAACAATACTAATTTTAAACACAATCATAATGATAATAATTATAACAATAACAATTTTAATAATTATCAACCTAATGAGCATGGTTATAACAGTAACAACAATTATTATAATAATAAAAATAGTTATAATAATTATAATAATAACAATAATAATAAACACAACCATAATAATAATAATTATAAAAATAACAACAATAATTATCAACATAAGGATCATGATTATAAAAGCAATGATGATTATGGAAAATATAATAATAATAATAAAAGTCGTCTTCATTATCTTAAAAAAGAAACTTATAATTTTGAAAAACCATTTGAAAAAGAAAAAAAATCAAATACCCCCAAAACAAACACACCTCAAAAAAGAGTGACAAGAGATCAAAAAAACCATAAATCCCATAAAGCCGTAATTCTAACCACAATAGCCTCTACAGTAAGAATTGAAAGGATTATTTCCAATATTAAAAAGCATTCCAAGTCGCAAAAAATTTATTTAAAATATTACCAATTACAAAAACTAAGGATAACATTTATGGATATTAGAAACGCAGATGTTATTATTCTTATTTTTAAACAAAACCAAACAAAGCAACTACCAATTACAATAAGTGAAATTCTTGTCAGGTATATCAAAGATGGCGGCAATATTATAATTTGTAGTTGTGATGCCTTGCAAATTTCAAACCGTAATCAAAATAATTCTGAAAACATGCTAATTGGGGAAATTAGCCAGCCGTTCTTTTTGCCTACCAAAAAAGGTGCAATATTGAACAACCGTTCACCAATTCATTTTAGAATTCCAACCAAATACAAAAATCACCCAATATTCGATAACGTGGATAATTTCACAATAAATGATCAATACATGAGAATTAATACAGAAAGTTTTTTTACAAAAGATTATTTCGTTAAAAAATATAAAAAACAAATCAAATTTATTACAAAATGGAACGACGGAGTACCATTGATCGCCATTAAAAAAAACTTTGAACATTATGGGTCCGTTTCCGTTTTTAATATGAATATAACTAGCTATATTAATCGAAATATAGATTCAAAAGAAAAACTTTCACCTATTATCCTATTTGTAAATTTAATTTTTTATTTAATAGACTAAAAATAATTAAAAAAAAAAAAAAATTAAAATACCAATATCTCATTTTGTGAAATTCATTTTTTTTTTTTTTTTTTTTTGTATTTTTATTTTTATTGCTTAATGCAGATATTCTAAGGCTACTGTATTTTTTTATCAAACAAGTTTCATATTTTAATACTTTTTTTCCTATCATAATAAGAAATCTGATCTTCTGAAAAAAAATCAATAAATAAGCTATTTTTCAAAAATGTTTTTGAAAATATTAAAGAGCTATTCACCCCTTTCTTGAGTAATGTTTAAGTTGTATGTAAATTGCTCTCCTTTTTTTCAAGCTGTTGTAGGATCTTGTAAAAATTTTATTTAGTTTGGAAAAAAAATTGAATAAAAGCACATTTATTGATTTTTTGTTTTTTCAGAAGATAAAGTTTTCTCATTTTTGTCTGAAAGAAAAAATGAAAAAACGAAACTTGGTTTATAAAAAAAAAAAAAAATGATAACTTGGAACAGCTTTATAATTTGAAATAATCAATCTTTTTTATTATATCTAATTAAAATTTACAAAATAGGGGCAGATTTTTCATCCGAAAAAAAATTGTTAACAGTCAGTTCCACTTTTAAGACACAGACTTTCAACCAAATTTAAGGTGCTGAAAAACCTTGAATTAAAGCACATTTTTTTTTACACAAATTATTTTTGGTAGAATTTGAATTTTGTGACTTAATTTGAGATTTTTATATGCCTTGATGTTCATTAAAACTTTGTGTTTTAAAAGCGGAACTGACTATAATTGTTTTTTTTTGAATAATAATGTATTTTACTACCGTGTTTCAAAATAATAGTCAATATAGATTAATAAATAAAAATATTATGTAAACAATTTATTTTTTGAAAGAAAAATGAAAAAAGAAAAAAATAATAATAATAAAATTTTCTCCTTATTTTGAAATTTGGCTTATTGAATTATCTATTGTATTGAACATTTTTTGGTAAAACTCTCTGTTAAAATCCAAATTTTCACCCAACTTTTGAACCTTAAATATTTAAATTCCCTATACCACCCCCCCCGAAAGTAAAAAAATAAAAAATAAAAAATAAAATATAAAGTAATAAGGATTTTTGAAGAAAATAATATTTCATTATAAATAATTTGATTTCTTTTGATGGTTTTTTTTTTAATTATTATAAATCAATTCAATGAAATTAATTTTAAAATTTCCATTTATCCCAAATTTAAGGAAAAAACTTTGGAAGATTATTTAAAGACATAAAATTTTCAAACTCAGGTACATTTTTTGGAAAATTTTTTTAACGAATTAAATCCCGTAATATTTTTTAAGCCGAAATTTGTAATTTTTATAGTTCATAAAATAATGTTAAAGGTTTTTTCCTCAAAATGATACCAGATGAATATGATGTTATATCAAAAAATATATATTCTTTCTAAATGAAATTTCATAATTTCAGACATAGTTTAAAATTTAAAAAATTATCATGATACAGTTTCATCTCCAACTTGGAAATAATTTTGAATTTTCAAACACTTTTTCTCATTTTTTGTCATTTCTATTTTTTTTTTTTTTATTCAATTCATTTCCCCAATTACTTATTTTTTTCGTTAATTTGTAAAATTTTTTATAGTAAAATAATAATCGGTTAAATCGGGGTTTATTTAAATAGAAAAAATAAAAGGAGATAAGCTATAACACCTAACCAGTTAATTAATAAAATATTATTTGTATAACAAAAAAAAAATTATACATACATTTTTTGTTTCATTGTTTTGAATCCAGAGAGTTTTATTTCAATAGGTTTTATTTTTATTTATTTTTTTTTCGATAAAATTTGTTTCATATAAAAAAATTTTTTTATGTATTATAGAATATGATTTTATTTTAAATTTTGTACAATATCAAAATTGAGATTTTTTTGATATTTTTAATTCACAGTATGTTCAAAATTGAGGGGTTGATTTATATAACCTTAATTCTACGAATTAGTAAAGTATATTTTTTTTAAAAAAAGAGCTTCAATACAGTCAGTTTCACTAATAAATAGAAATTTTTGAACGAAATTCAAGGCACAAAAAAAAATCTCATATTAAGGGACAAAAGTTAAATTCTAGTAAAATAATTAGTATAAAAAAAATTCTAAAAAATGTGTCTTAATATGAGTTTATTTTGTGTTTTCAATTTAGTTGAAAGTTTATTCCTTAAAAGTGGAATTGGTAGTAATCAAAACCAAAAATCACAAACCAAATCTTAATTTTTCTTTTTAATAGTTATTATTATAAAAAATATTTCCAAAATAATTATTTAAATAAAGTTTTAAAAAATCGAAACAGTTAAACCTAATTGCTTTATCATTAACGAGGTTACTTTCACCAGAAATATAAATAATTATTAATTGGATAAGAAATTTATAGAAAAAAAATCATTTTAGAGTGTTTTTTTTTTAAAATATTTCCTTTTTCAAAACAAGTATAAATATACAATATCTATAAAATTCGTATATTAATAAGACCAATCAAATACACTTAATCGGAAAAAAGAAGATCATCTTATTTTGTAATTTTAATGATTTTGATCATTAAATAGAGTAATATTTATAAACAAATAAATAAAAACATTAAAATCTTTATGATGATATCTTAACTGAAATTCATAACCCTTTAAAGTTCTTTCTTAACTATTAAGCGGGAAAACAAAAAAAAAAAAAAAAGAATTAAAATTCTTTCAAGAGACCATATATCTGATTAAAAATTAAACAAAACATAAAAAATAATATTTTGGTGAGATACCTCACTATTCAAAACAATACAATAGAAATATTTTTTAGATTTCATAATATTAATACATCTTGAGAATATATTATAAATAAAAATCGTAAAAATAAAATTACTAAAAAAACCAATTGTTTAAATATAATATCCTAACTAATAAAAATTAACTTACAATAAAATTAATTCATAAAATTTTCAATTTCTTATAATTCGAACTTGTTAGAACCTTTCTATTACTTTTTTTTTTTGAAAAATTAAAAAGTTTATTTTTTTTATTCTGAAAGTCTGAAATTAATTTCCGATTATCAAATTTCTTTTTTTTAATTGTTGTTTTGATTAAATTATGATATATATTCTTAATAATAATAATAATAATAATAATAATAATAATAATAATAATAATAATAATAATAATAATAATAATGATAAAATTAGCTTTTCGAAATTTTAAAGGATTAAGAAAAAGCTAATATTTTATTCTCTTCTTTCTGATTCTAGAAAGGAGCCAGTTAGTTTTTATTCGGTTTGAAAGAATGGATTATATTCCTTCGATTTTATCTATTCTTTCGAATTCTGAAAAATGTTGTTAGATTGTTGTAATTTTTAAAATTAATAGAGAATAACTAAAAATTTCTTTTATTTGTTAAATTGAAAAAAATCTAACAGTTTTTGAATACACTATTTGTCAATTGGCACCACTCTACAAAACTTTCATAATTTTTAAAGTTCTGATTATAATTTAACAAAAAATTAAATTGTTTGTTTATTTAAACTATAAACAAGATAAAAATTGCTTCTTTAGTCTGAATAATATCAAAAGAGATATTTCAAAAAGGGAAAGTAAATTTATTTTAAAATATCTTTATTAAACTCAATTTTCAGAAAACTGTTTTAAATCGGCAAAATAATAACAATCATTTATTGATTCTTTATAATAATTCAATTTCTTTGTTTGTTTGTCATTATATAAATAAAAGATGTTAAAATTTCTGATCTCAATTTTATATGATATTATTTAAATGGTAAAAATTGAGATATTTTTTTTTCCAAAGGGGATTTTCAAAATAATTAAACAAAAGTAATCAATCAAAATGTAAATGTGGAAATTTAACAGAAAAAATAATTGGGAAAACAATCATTTTGATTTCTATTAGATCTTTCAAATAGCAAATGTTATTTACAAAAGAAATCAGACTGATGTAATCATGAGAAAATAAAAATTTTCAAATCAATCAAATGTAAACGGTAATTAAAAGGAAATGTAAAATATTAAAGATTAAAAACTATTTATTATTATAAAAAAATTAATGAATAAAATAAATTAATTTAATAAATTAAATCATTGAATCAAGCAAATAAATTAAATTAAATATATTTCATATTATTGATGGCGCCTTTGACTCTTTTTACAATTGAATCATTTGTTGAATATTTTTGTTCAAGTTTTTGACAAATATTTTTGCCGTCATTGTGTGCTATTTGCTTTCTCGCTGTTGGGTCTACTGTTGCGTTCAAAATAAATAAGGAAACCCTTTCAGCCATTTCTTGATCATTAATAAAGTTTTCTATTTTCCCAAGAACGACAATGACACCATTATTGCTTACGACTACTGATCTAGATTGGTCAAAAAACAGGCAATTAGTTAGCAGTACTAGGCTTGCTCTGAAAATCGGCTTTGCTGTTGGGTAGGAGCGCAAGGCTAATATGGATGCGAGGATGGCCTTGCCATCTATTAGATAAGAAATTAGGTGCTCCTCGAGCACCAGCGCCGTGAAAATGGCCAGGGATTTTCTTTGGATCTCTTGGAACTGTCTATTTGCCCTCATCGCGACGACAATGGCCCTGACGCCGTTTTCCTTTGCCAAAATGGTCCTGTTGGGGACGCATGTAGCGAGATTGTACAAGAGCCCCAGCGAGGTCTCTACGATTTTTTCATAATCCTTCCATTTGACCATGGTGTATAGGATATTGGAAATGAGCCCAACACTGCCCAAGTGTTCCGAGTTGTCCTGGTTTGTTGACAAATTATAAAAAAACCTGATGCACTTTTGGGTCAAGCCCTCATCGTCGTCCTTGTCTTGTAGCATCTTCATCAGCACTTCAACAGCGTCCGACTGAGAAACCAGGGTCGAGTTGAAAGGGTTCGCCGCCAGGTTAAATAACGTCATGATCGCCCTTTTGATCAGCGTGTCCTCGTTCGGAAACTTTTCCAGCGCTTGGACAATCAGGAGAAGCCCGCCAACAGAGACAATCGATTGCCCGAATTTCTCGTTTGTGGACAGCCCTGTCAGCGCGCCAAGTGCAACTGATTGGATTTGGGAATCATTCGGCCAAACCCTCATTTGCCCAATGATTTCTGTGACAACCTCTTGTTCGGTAATTGCCTGGAAGTTGTCCTTATGCAAGGTCAGCTGCCACAGGGCCGACAGGCACTTTAACGTCAGACGCCTCTCGGTCTTGTGCGTTTGGAGCAAGTGGATCAAAACACCAAAGGTCTGCAATTGCTGGACCAAATAACGCTGCGCACGATCGTGATACGAGCAATTACTTAGCGCGCCTACAACTTTCTCCAAGATTTGCGGATTCGTAGTGTGCACTTCAATCGCTTGCACTAACAGATCTAGCGCCCCACTATTCAAAATTTCATTCGCATTCTGCTCGTCAAGCGCATAATTATTGATAACAATAATCGGATTATTAATTAACTCTGTGTTGTCTAAATTGTTTTTAATAATTTCCAAAGACTCTTGAAAATTGTTCACTTTGTTTTGTGAATTGTTTTTTTTTGTGAGTTGTGTTTTTTTGGATTTTATTTTTTTATTTATTGAGCACCATGAGATAGGAAGAAGTTTACAACAAAAAAAAAAAAAAAAAAAAAAAAAAAAAAAAGATATTGTGTGAAAAAAAGAAAACTAATTCTTTAAAAAAAAAAGAGCGTTTTCTTCTAATTTGTTTGTTTTGTTTTGTTTTGTTTTGTTTTGTTTATTTAAGGTTCAAAAAACGCAGGTAATTACTTATTTTTTTTTTAATTTGCAATCAGTTATTTGTTGGAGAAAAAAATAAGAGAAAAAAATGTAAAATATTTTGCAAGTTTAAGGAATGGATGAAAATTCAGATTTCCCAAAAAAATGAATTGAACTGTACTATTCGAACCACATTAAGTCTATTTCGAGATCTTTTAATTCAAATAAATTCCTCAGAGTGTTTTAATTATTCAACTTTTTTTTAACAAGTTCTCCAACAAGAAATTTAAAATTATTAAAAAAAAAAAAAGGCTAAATAATTTTTATATGGATACTCTTTTTTTGAAGTGATTTTTCAAAAAAAATGAAAGAAAATTGAAAAGTTTATTCATTTTTGTCGAGTAACTTTGAAAAAAAAATGTTGAAAAAGCTAAATTCTCCAAATAAAACGAGCTATAAATAAAAAAAATCGATCCAGGTAGGGCTCGAACCTACGACCTTCTGATTAGAAATCAGACGCGCTACCACTGCGCTACAGGACCTTACAAAAAAGTTAACAAAATAGATTATTCAAAAAAATATCTTATCTTAAGCAAACATTTTTTTAATTTTTTTTATTAAAGTGTATTCTCTTGATTATCAACAAAAATCCAACAAACACAAAACAAATGAGAAATTTCTAATCAGAAAAATAGAGTCTCAATATTTTAATAAAAAAAAAATACTTCATTCAACTCAAATCTAAATTACCTCAACAAATAATACATAGAAAAAATACAAAAAATAAATTTAAAAGTTTAACTAAAATATACCTTTAAGTAAATAAGTACATTTTTTAAAACTTGAGTGCTACCACTAATGTTAAACTAAACACTTCAAATCATTTCTTTCACCAAACACATTGATATTTTCATTAAATATGAGAGTCTCAATATTTCCTAGTATAATATATTTCTATACAAATCAAAAAATGGGGAAAAAAAATGAAAAAATCTGATTTAAAAAAAAATAAATAAAAAACTGAATAATTTCTTAATCTTATCTATAACATTAGATACAATTCCTTATTTTTCTACTTTGGTGTTAATTCTTAAATGGAAATACTTTTGCTTGTAAAATCATTAATAAATTACTTTTTATTTCGAAAGAATTTCTCAAATCAATTAAAATATCCTGTTTTCATTTAATTCATCTAATTCTAGTTTTAGTACAGAAAATCAAATAATTTTATTATTTTTCTAAAGTATATGGGTTTCTTGGACAATTCATTTGCTTTTATCATTGTTTATTTTCAATTAAAATGAAACTAAAAAATATTCTGAATTATGATTAAAATTTTTTCTCAATTTTTCTTTATATTTGATTCCGAATATTTTGTAACTGTTTTTTGATTTCGAGAATTAAACTTCTTTACTTTAATTTTTGAAATAATATTATTTCTTTTGGCTTTGTTTGATAAAAATACTTAAAATTGGAATTTTGAAAGTAAATTTTTAAAAAAATGATTTTGTAAAATAATGATAAATAGTAATGGACCTAGAATTCAATATTATATATTGTTTGTATTCATCCAAATTAAGAAGATAAATTTAAAAAATTTTAAAAAATAGGATTTTATTGATTTTTTTTTTCATTCTTTATTTCAAAAATTTATTATGGAAAGGTGAAATTTCTGTTTGGTGATCTTCAAAAAAATATTTATTTATTTATTTATTTATTTTTGAAGAGAGAAAATTGCTTTTTTCCCATGTGTCGTTAGTTTTTTTTTAATTTGAGAAATAAAAAGAAAATTTATGATATTTTCTTTTAATTTCTTTGTTTAACCAAAACCGCATTTAGCTTTTCCAGAGTTTTCTGTTTTATTTGTAAAATAGATAGATTTTCGTTAGGTTTTTTTTACTTTAGAAATAAACCGAAAATTTTAATAAATTTTCGGTTTATTTTTAAAGTAAAAAAAACCTAGAACACCTCATAAATAAAATAGAAAACCTCAAAAAAACCTAGAAAACTTCACAGAGAAAACAGAAAACCTCAAGAAAACCTCAAGAAAACCACCGTTAGCTATTCCAGAATTTAAAAGAATTGAGTAAAATCAAAAATTTTTCTTTATTCTTTTGAATTCTGGAATAGCTAGGCACTCACCTAATTTCTAAACTTTTTTATAGAAATTTTGAACAAGAATCACAAATTTTATTATAACTTACTAATGATAATATATTTAATGGATTTTTTATTATTAATAATATCAGAGATATTATTAATTTTTTTATTTTTATTTATAAAATTTAGATACCCAGAATTTTCGATAAAAAAGTTTATAGGCCGGACAATCCCATGAAAAATGATCTAAATCTTCAATGATATCATTATTTAACTTTTCTTTATATAAATCACAATTTTCATTTTTATTTTTACTGGTTGCATAAGAGTACCCATTTAAACAATTAGTAAAATTTCGAAATTTTAGAATTGTTTTTGAAGCTTTCCAGTTGAAATATTTTTGTTGTTATGTTTTCCAGGATTCAAAAGACTTGAGTAAAATCTATGATTTTTCTCTATTCTTTTGAATTCTGGAAAACCGCCGTTATATTTTTTTTATTTCTAAAATTAAAAAAAGCTTGGCACTTGACAACACGACTGTGTGAAATTGAAATTTTGTTGTTTTATAATTTTTAAATTGGTTGAACTTTCCAACTAGTTGAATTTTCCAACTTGGTTAATCGAAAAACTTTTATTTATAAATCTAATAATTTTAATTCCTTAGTGTAGTAATTAATATTTCCATTTTCCAGTGTTCGAAAATTTCCTACACCTTTTTTAATTTTTTTAAATTTTAGAAATCTAATTTTTCTATCAATTTATATTTTCTAAGGTATACTTTTAATCTAGCGAGATCAAATTTTGTTTCAGTTTTATAAATTAATTGTGGTGAATGGATATTAATTTGTAAGAAATTTGTGACTGATTTACCGATAAATCTATCAATTCTTTCAAAATAACTTTGTGTCCTACCAAATATTTCGAAACCATAATAAAGTTGACTTAAAATCAGATCTTTTAAAGAAGTTATTTTGACTCCATTCCTAAGTTTATTATATTCAAACAATCTATTAAGTGTTTCCAATGACTTTTTTACTTTTTTGAAATTATATTCAAGATGAGTGTTTTTTTCTAACCAAATCCCAAGATAAAAAATATCTTTTAATTCTTTTTTATATGTTGTTTTTTATTATGTGGAATAATATCGAATCTTTTCTTTTATTCCAAAAATCCTTAGTAAGTTAATTTTTAGAGAAATTAAAGGCCCTTTTATAATAAGAATAAGATCAGCTGCAAAAAAAATATTTGTTTCAAACACACAACTTTCGGTTCTATTTTCTTGGTTTACTCTTTGATTTATTTCACTCACAAATTTTAACACATTTCTAGATCCACAACCAAATTTAATAAAACTCAAAAATTTAATCAAAAAAAAATCGAAAAATGAAAGATTCAACTCTGAATTACTTTGGACTTCTATTCACAAATAGAGCAGTGAATGGTGTTTTCAATTCAAAGTTGATATATCTGGTGGCACTCAAAAAATATTTTTTTAATAAGGTTTACACAATTAAAATTTTCAAAAATGGCAAAATGTACCTATTCCCCTAATAAAAAAATCGAGTTACAAAGGGGTAGACCATAATTTGTCATTTCCACATGATCTGTTAGCTCTTTTTTGATTTTAAAACTATGTCTAAATACGAATAAATTAATAATCCAAAAAAGAATTTGAATTTTGGTTAAAAAAAAAATATAGGTTGAAATTTGAACCCATTTCATTGCAACAACAAGAATTCGAAGAAAGTAAAATTGAATTATATATATTTTTGGCTCGAAAAAAGTGGTGTTTTCTGTTAAAAAGATCTTTTTTTTTCAAATAGCTTAATTTGAATTTCTATTTATTTCACTCAAAAAAAAATTCACAAACAGTTTAAAAAATCCTAAAGCTACAATCTTTTTCTCTCATTAAAAAAACTCTGAGGGTCTAAAGAAAAAACCTTAAAACATTTTCAGAATAATTGAGAAAAACCAATATTATTTTTTCGATTTTTTATTATCGTTTTAAATTGGTATGAAAAATCCAAACGTTCTTTTCTTCTTGGCATTTTGCTTTTTGTTGTCTTGTTTCGCTGATCCAGAAGACTGTTGGGTTTACGAAAACTGTGAAGAGTGTTTAGCTGATCCAGATTGTAATAGCTTTTGTGATTGGGGTTTCGGGCAAGGATTTTGTGAGCTTGGCGATTGCGCAACGACTGTTGTAGATCTGGCAAATGAATGCTCGTCTTCAACACTGTATTGTGATCAGTATATTTGCGATGAGTGCTTTGAGGCGCAGGATTGTGAGTGGTGTTCTAATGGCACGGAAAGCAAGTGCTTTAACCCAAGCAATAATCAAAATGGTGAATTGTGCACAACAGACTTCATTTCCAATTCAGATGAAGACTGTGAAGCGCAATGTAGTCACCCAATTTGTGCAAACTGTTTGGAGGACGATAATTGTAATTGGTGTATTGATCAAGGTTTAGAGTCATGCAAACAAAAAGGTATTGAATGCGAAATCCAGAAAACAACTTGTCAACAACAAACAGATTGTTCAGTGCATAACAATAACTGCGGAGATTGTGTTGAAATTGATGACTGCTGGTATTTTGAATCACTAAACCCATCTGTACAAGATCCAGTAAACCAAATTGTAATTTACCAGGGCCGTTGTGTGAATAATACAGGTAAAGGATTTTATTTTTTTCTTTTTTTATATTTTAAAAAAGTTTCAGCTTTACAGGTAATGCGATGATTTTCGATTTGGAAAAAAAAAAATATGATACATCTCTCTTATTGGAGAAAAAGGACCTTTAAACAAGAAACAGTATTATTTAGTGAATGAAAATACATTTCCTTTCGAAAGATTCATTTTATTAATTTTTGGATAATTGCCTCCAAAACACTTGTATGAAAAAATAAAATTGAACATTCCACGTTAGACAAACCTATTCCTTCAATTATCATTTCGTCCTTGTTAATCGAGTTTATTCACAACACAATCAACCTACCAGTTATTGAAAATCTTGAGGCTGTTGTATTTATTGTTGTTAATATTACTACTTTTTTTAAAAGTTTCTAGTCGAGAAAAAAAGGTCTATTTTGGGGTCAATTTTTTTAAATGGGTGTGACAATGAATTTTCTTTAAATTTCAACTTTAGGATATTTTTTTTGAATAGATAATAACTAAACGTTTTGAAAACACTCTACTCATCTAAAAAAACTTAAATATGGAAAAAAAATAACTGATGATAAATATCGTGTGTCTGCATAGTGCCGTCAAGTGCCTAGGTTTTCCAGAATTCAAAGTAATCGAGTAAAATCAGATAAATTTTACTATATTCTTTTGAATTCTGGAAATCCCAACGAAAGTGCCCGTAGAGTGCCGTCAAGTGTCTAGAATTTCCATAATTCAAAAGAATAGAGAAAAATCTTTGATTTTACTCAATTCTTATAAATACTGGAAAAGCTAACGGCGGTTTTCTTGAGGGTTTTTGTTTTATCTGTGAAGTGTTCTAGGTTTTTTTGAGGTTTTCTATTTTATTTGTGAAGTGTTCTAGGTTTTTTTTACTTTAGAAATAAACCGAAAATTTATTAAAATTTTCGGTTTATTTCTAAAGTAAAAAAAACCTAATAAAAATCTATTGATTTTCCAAATAAATAGAAAAGTCAAAAAAACCTAAAGAAAATCTATTGATTTTTCCAAATAAACAGAAAACTGAAGAAAACCTAACGGCGTTTTTTTTTTTTTTTTTTAAGAAATAAAAAGAAAATTTATTGAAGGTTTTTTTAATTTCTCAAATAAGAAAAAAACCTAACTATGCTTTTATAGAATTCAAAAGAATAGAGAAAAATTAAATATTTAACTCAATTCTTTTAAATGTTGGAAAAGTTAACAGCTGTTATTTTTTTTTTTACTTTAAAAGAATAGAGTAAAATCTTTGATTTTACTCTTTCCTTTTAAATCATGGAAAATCTAATGCTTTTTTCTTGAATTTTCTATTTTATCTGTAAAATCCATTGGTTTTCTGAATAAACAGAAAACTCAAGAAAATCTAAACAAAAGTGCCCATCAAGTGCCGTAGAGTGACTAGGTTTTTTTTAATTTCTAAAATTAAAAAAAATCAAACAGTTCTTTTCCAGAATTTAAAAGAATAGAGTAAAACATTTGATATTACCAGATTCTTTTAAATACTGGAAAAGATAACACATAATTTTTTTTTTATGTATGAAATAAATCGAAAATTAAATAAATTTTTGTTTTTTTTTCAAAAAATTAAAAAAAACCTAACAGCTGTAAGAGTAAATTTATTCCCCCCCCCTTTAAAATAAAAAAAAGGTATTTTTAGGGGAAAAAACATATAATTTCAAGGTTGTACAAAAAAATTTTCTGTCTAAAAATATTCAACCCCCCCATTACTGGTGGGAATTTTATTTAGCTCTATACCCTAATAAAAAAAAGTTTTTTATAAGATGTTATAAATGTGTTGCAAAGGTGTTATAAACGTTTCAAATGTTATAAAATTTTATAATAAAAACTTTTATAACTTAAATGTTTGTTATAAAATGTGTTATAAAATTCGTAACATGTTATAAGCCTGTTACAAGAATATTTTTTAAAAAATTATTGAAAAAATCATCATGTAAAAGGAAATTTTGTTATAAAAATCTTATATAGATGTTTTAAAACAATTTTTTTATTAGGGATATTAGCAGGAATCTTAATTTTAAAAATTAAATTTTTGAAAAAAATAATCCCTTTTTTAATTTTATTTCCTTATACTTAAATTTCTAAGTTATTTACAAAAAAGTGGGGCATTTATTTTTTTATATTGAATAAAAAAACCTCTCTGTGAATGGATATATTAGTAAATTTGCAATATAAAATTAAGATAAATATTAATACTAATTGAATCAATATATATTGGTATTTATTTCAAAATATGTCCGTCAAAATATTTTCAAAAAATTAAAAAAAAATAATACTTTTTTTGTAGAAAACAATGTACAACCAATTTCAATAAAAAACGGATAATATGGTATCGGTACAAACTATTTTTCCAAACAATAATACACAGTTATATATTTCCCAATTATATTGAAATTTTTCTCGAGATTAAACCTGTTAAAAATGATTTTTTCAATAAAAAAAAAAAAAAATACATCAACAAATTTTCACCCCTTTAAAAATATCATATAAAATCGAGATCAAAAATTTTAATATCTTTTATTTATGAAATGTCATACAAACAAACAAATTGAATTTTTATCAAGAAATAATAAATGGTAGTTAATAATTTTGTATATTTAAATATTTTTAAAGGATTTTATGAGGATATAGTTTAATCAAGATATTTTAAAATAAATTTGCCCCTCTTTTTTATAAAAGCTTACAACCAATAAATTTCTCATTTGAAATTTTTCAACAAAAAAAAAAAAACAAATCTCAATTAATATGAAATAAATAATAAAACTATGAATTTTCTTAAAATTAATTTAGATCACATTTCTACCGTTTATACTTTTTAATTTTAAAAAACAAATGAATTAGCATTTTTTTAGAAAAATTCAAATTTTTATCCATTAATATTTTTTTATCCATAAATGATTGGGTTATCCAATATTTTATTATATTTTTCTCAAATTCAAATATTTTTGAGTTTTTTGAAAAAATATTTTATTTCATCTTTCTAAAACTTAGAATACTAAATAAACTTTCTTTCAGTCAAAGGAACTCAAAAAAAACTTTCAACTATCAATTATTTTTTATAAATAATCTTTAAAGAATAAACAAGAAATAAACAGAATAATAAAAATTAGAGAATAGTTGATATCCATATGAAGCAAATACAACCAATGAATATATTTTCATAAAAATCGTAAAACTAAAAATCTTACAGCCCCATTTAAAAAAAAAAACAATATTTATTTTGATCTTCAATTGAAGATAAAAGAAAATCCCAATAGAAATCAATATGATTTTTCTTCAATCATTTTAACAATTTCAATAACCTGAGCATAACAAGTTTTTACCAAGTCACTATAAGATTTAGCAATAATAAAAAAAAATTGCAAAAAAATTAAACGCCACTTCACTCAAAGCTGCCCAGCCAAAAATGAAAAATTCGCTTTATTTTTAAGAATCAACCAAACTAAGATTGTTTAGAAATAAGAGAAACAATAAACTTCGGATTAGGATCGATAATAATAAACGAAATACCCGAACAAATCATAAATATCAGAAAAAAAAAAAATGTTGAAAAAATTTTTAAAAACCATTCATTTAAACGCCTCGTGTAAAATTTCTCAATTTCTTTGGAAATTAAAATTATTGACAATAAGATTTTTTTTAATTGTAAATGTATGAATTTCAAAAGAACATACAAGGCCTCACCTTTCTGTATGTTAATTTGGAGTTTAAAACATTTTTTTTTTCAAATTGACTTTTTAAAAAAGAAAAAAAGAAAAGATGAAAAAACAAAAACAATCAAAAAACAAAACAGCAAAAAGCAAAAAAAAATTTACAAAATGAGAAAAAATGATTTTGATCTAAAAATTAAAAATTTTAGTTTGAGAATAATAATGAATTAAACTCATAGAATATGTTCTATTCATCCATTACACCTGGACACATTTGACTGCGAGTTAGTTTAAAGTTGATACCCCCCTCTCCCTATTTGAAATTTCCACACAATAAACTACATTTTATTTACAATCATCCAAACAAAAATTTTGTTTCTAAATGATTGAATATTCTTTATAATTTTTAATTTTTAACTGTGTTTATTATTTTTTTAAAAAATAAATTAAATATTTTAGCTACCCTTGGTGATAATGAAGTGAATGTTACCAAATCTGATTCATGCCAACAATTTACAAATGAATGCAACAAAGAAGATTCGTGTGATGATTGTTTAACTAATGACGATTGCAGATATTGTATCAAAGATTCAATGGAACCTTCTTGCCAACACTATTTATTCACACAATCAAATTCTGAATTATGTGATAAATCAATGACAAGTTGCTCAACCCCCGAACCCACCCCAACAAAAGATAACGCAAATAATCTTTTCCATTCAAATTATTTGTTTTATCTTTGTTTGTTATTACTCCTGATTATTATAAAATAGGATATTTATATCTTTTTTTTTCTTATTTTTTATCTAATATTTTTATTTGAATAAAATATTAGAATATTGATAAAAACATCAACTTAACTATATTTAATTTGCATTGAAAATAAAAATTTATTAATTTTCACTTTTTATTTTGATTTTCCAAATGTAAAAAAATACATCAAATAATTTGGGAAAAAAAGCAAAATGGGGAAAAAATTGAAACACAATTTTTAATTGGGAACCGTAATAGAACCAGAAAATGAAAAGTTAAAATCAACTATATAAAGAAGAAACCAATTAACTTCAAAAAATAATTCATTTGATTATTCTCAATCAAATCAACAAATAAAATTTAGATCTTTTTGATTATCGAAATATGAGAAGTGGTTTTGGAGATCATAAAAATAGTCAATTTTTCAACTAATTTTTGAAAATTGATCAATAAAAGAAAAACCCATACCAAAAGATAGTATTAAAATACCAATTATTGTTTTAAATCACTCATTTTGTTTTTTCTTATTTATTATTTCTTTTTTTTTTGTTAATCTTACAATCTTTTTTGGGTTCTATTAAGATTCTATATTACAATGGTGCTGTAATCTTTTTACAATTTTCTCGTTTTACCCCAGATAGTAATCCGTATTGTTATATTTGAATGATTAAAAAAATATGAAGAATTAACATTTAAGGGATTCTGCATTTTTTTACAAATAAAATGAAATCCTATAAAGATCTTTAAAAAAAATTTTTTTTGTAAAGGGTGTTTTTGATTGTTTGAAATGGATGAGTTAATATCATTTAACAAATTAGTGAATATAAATCGAATTTTAAAAATAAAATTTCACATATTTCATATATAAAAATTGAAAAAAAGTAACAAATTTATTTTTATTAACAATTAAGTTTTTATTTGAAAATCTTGTAACATAATTTTTCTTTTTATGTTAAAAAGTCTTGATTTCGTAAGAAATTTTCTTGATTCTTTATTATTTTTAATGATTATAATTCAATTTAAATCTCAATAAATATAATTGATAGAAGTTTAGATGGTTAAATAAATTTTAATTTTGATATAATAAAAGTTTCTCAATTGAATTGATCTCTATTAGGTTATTTTTTTATCTTTAAGGTTTTTAAAAAGTTGTTTTTTGGCTTTCAAAAAATGAAAAAAAAAAAAAAAAAAAATATTTTTAAATTTGAAAAATTTTGTAAAATAAATCGTTTGATCTTGTCCATACGAATTTTAATAACAATTTTAATCATTTTTGGAATTAAAAAATCATTATAAATTTAGAATAATGATATCTAATTCGGAAATATTTTCAAGAAAATTTTATTTTGAAAAAAATAAAATTCCATCTTGGTATAAAAAGAAAAATCCCGAATAAAAGTATTAAAGTATTTTGGAAAAATCTCGAAATTAAAATGGTATTTATATAAATAATAAAATTATTTTTCAATTATTAGAATAAAATAATTTATTGTTTAACCTATTAAATTATATTATAGAATATTGAAATTATATTTCTTACAATAAAGCTGGTTTAAAGTGTAATAAGGATGAAAATTTTATTAAAATAAGTCACAACAAATTTATTATGTAAGAAATAAAATCAATTTAATGATTTTCTTTTTCATAATATATTGGAAAAAAAAAAATTTATCTGTTTGAAAACATTTATTTTTCAACATTTCTTTGTTGAACAATATTTTTTTGACACTTTATAAATACAAAATTTATAACTAAAGAATATCATTCATAAAATATTTTAACATTTTATTGGGTTCGTTAGAAACTAGATTTTTAAATTGATGTGTCATCCAATGGTTCAAACAATCATATATTATAAATCATAGTATAACTTTACTTGAAAGAATAATTATGTTAATTCAATTTCAATTTTCAAAATAAAGATAAGAAAAAAAGAAAGAAATCCAACATGTAAAAGAGATTTAAATATAACTAAATAATTCTAAACTCGGATAAAAAGTTCTGTTTTGTGCCATGCCTTTATTGAATGAATTTTAGTTTTTTTCTTTTAAAAAAATACTTTATAACAAAAAAAAATCTTTAACACATAAAAAATAATTATATATTAATTTTAAGCAAGATTCTTAATTAATTGTTTATTTTATTTGAACAAAAAGATATAGGAAAACCAACAATTTTAATCAATTAAAAATATTACAAAAATACTTTTTTAAAACCTGTAAAATCGAACTTCAACTGATAGGAATACTTTTTAATTTGAATGTTTTTAATCAAAATAATAATTGATTAACAGACCTTATTCTTTTAGTAAAATGATAATAATCCCTAAAGACTGAAAATATTGATATTTTTTACTATTATTTCTCATAATTTTAAATATTTACAAACAAATAAAATTTAATTCAAATTAATAATAATAATACTAATAATAAAAATAATGGATATTCTTAAATAAATTATTTTAATAAAAATAGCCATTTTTTAACTTTTTAATTTTGAAAAAGAATATTACCCAAACTTTTAAATTTCAAGAAATTTCATAAATATTAGTGACTAAAATTGATAATCAATTATCTTTTAGATCTCTCAGGATTCAATATTTGATTTATTTTTCTTGTAGGGATAAAATAAGATTAAATATTTGATACTATTAAGTTAATAAAAACGCCCAGTTATCACTAAAAGTGGTATTTCAGATGAATTAAAAGTCTATACAATTTTTTTTTTTTTTTTTTCAATAGTATGAAAAAATAACAACAAAAAAGGATTGGATTTTTATTACAAATTCATGGGGAAAATAAAATTCTTGTAAAAATGATAAATCATTTCTCTAAAGTTGATAAATGAAGCTTGGTTATCAAATTTAATTGAATAATTGAGAAATTAAGTGCTTTATTAAATTTATAAAAAATACATAATTAATAGTTACTGATCCCATAAATACAATAACGTTTACAGATTGTTCAAGTTTAATACCAGTAATATATTTTTCCTTTTTCCACATATCTCATTTTTTACCTCTAAAAAAAAAAGCATTCAAAACCCAACTTTTGTTGGACAAACTCAATTTTTTGGAAATTCTTTTATAATAATTAACCAATTTTGATAAGATTTATATTTGATTTTATTATCCCAAATACTACTAGAATTATAAGAATAAAAATGCCAGGACTATCAATTTTTCTAAAAATTAAATAAAAGGAGTTTTGTTGTTTAAAATAATCCCTAGTAACCAATTTCATAACTATTCAATAATTGTAATTCTTTGATATCTGAAAAAAAATTTTTTTATATATTAATTTAATTTCATCTTGGTAGAAATAATTTTGAGTCTTTTATTTAACAATATTTCAATATTCAAATTTTTTAGTCAAATTAAAAACCCTTCAACATCCAAATAATATTTAACAAATAAAGAAAACTAAAAGAAATTAAAATATCAAAGAGAGACAAATAAAATAATCTCCAAAATTCATATAAACATAATCAACAACTACTATAACAACGTACCTCTTTAAATATTGATTTACTTTTGGAATATTTCCAAGATAAGAGGAATTATTAACTAATTAAGCAACTTAAAAATTGACAATGAGAGAATAACTTTGTTTGGCTTCTTTATAAAGAAGTACATACTTTACTGGACAAATCATTAAATAAAACAAAACTCACCCAGACAGTCGTTTTTTAACAAAAATAACAAATTATTTCCAAATAGATGAAAACTGAATCGAAAATTTTAATCAAGGTAAATTCATTTTTTCTTTTTTTTTTTCATTTCAAAGATTTCAACAAACAAATGAGTGTTGTTCTTTCAACCGCTTCAGGAATCATTGCACTTCTTGATGAACCTGATAACGACTTAAAAACATATGCCCTTCGTAAACTTGATTCACTTGTGGATCAATTTTGGGCTGAAATTTCTGATTCTATTGGGAAAATGTACCAATTTTTTTTCCCTTTTACTTTTTTTATTTTGGTAACAAAAAAAAACAAAACAAAAAATTAATTCCTGGTAAAATTAAATATTCATTGTTAACAACAAACAAAAAACAAAACCAAATTCAAGAGAGGCTTTGTATGAAGACGAAGAATTCCCATCAAGAACTTTAGCAGCTATTGTTGCTTCAAAAGTTTATTATCATTTAGGATTTCTTGATGATTCGTTATTATTTGCTCTTGGAGCAGGGCAATTATTTGATGTCTCACAAAGAGACGAATTTACAAGGACACTTATCTCCAAATCTTTTAATGACTATATCGAAAAGCGTAGTGTTATTACAGAAGAAGAACATAAACTAAAACTCAAAAAACAAGAGGAGGAAAAAAACAAAACAAAGACAATTTTTGATGATGAAGAAGAAGAAGACTCAGAACTCGAAAACATGTTAATTGATTCTGACGAAGATTCAGAACAAGACGAAGGCTTATATGAGACAAAAAACGAAAAAATTACTTTAGAAAAAACCGAGAGTGAAGTAATTGATCCTCGGCTGGAAAAGATCATTAACTCTGTCTTCCGAAGATGCTTTTTAGAAAAAGAATTTAAAGAGGCACTTGGTATTGCAATTGAGGCAAGAAGAATCGATATCATAAAAGAAATTATTGAAATGGTTGACAAAACAGATGAAATGCTTACTTACTGTTTAACAATTGCAAGAAAATATATACAGTCACGCTGGTACAGACAAGAAGTAAAAGATCTTTTTTTTTTTTTTTTTTTTTTTTTTTTTTTTTTTTTTTTTTTTTGAATTTTCCATTGTTTTTTTTCATTGTTTTTTTTATTTCTGTCAAATTTTTTTCTTTTTTTTTGTTGTTTGTAATTCCAATTGATTTTTTTTTTTCATTTTAATTACCCCCAAATATCAAAACAAAATTTATACTATCTGTTGAAAAAGAAATGTACCAAAATTTTTATTCAACTAAACCAAAAAAGTTTAAAAAGTTCTTTAAAATTTCAATTTTTTAATTCTGAAAAGAGGCTGTTGGCAATGATTTCCTTTTACTAATTGTAGATTATAGTGATTTATATGAGTTATTGGAATGATTATTATTTTGTAAAATCGAATGAAAATTTTGGGATAAAAAAAAAACACTTACTTTTTAAAAATTAAATTTAATCCTTTAGATATTTTCAAAATCCTTAAAAGGTTATGAAACTAAAAATTATTCCGAAATCCATTCTAAATTTAAAAATATTGTAAAGTTTCTCAATTTTTTTTAAAATTATCAAATATGATTCGACCATTTTCTTCTTTAAAAATTTCATATTTCAATAATCACAGAAATTACAGAAATCACAGAAGCCTAATTATGATCAATCAGAAATTTCAAACGCTTTAACAAACTTGATCAGAATCTAACTCTTGATAAATTAATTTAGTTTTCAAATTGATGCGAAATTCTGAAAAATAATTTACTAAAAAAAAGACATCAATTTTCTAAAACGACATATATACGTTATCAACTAGTAAAAATAAATCAAAAAAAATAAAAAATAGTTACAGCTTGAATTATATGAAACTAATAATGATTAGTATTTTTATAAAATAAAATAAAAGCAAATAATGATTTCTTGGATTTAAAGTCTATAATAAAGACTTAGTTTTCACTTTTTATGATTACAAGAATAAAGAAAATGGATTTTAAATATAAAATAATTCATTATTTGATAACTTCACGAGTTTATTATCTATTTTTTAATTTTTTAATAAGTTTCTTTTATGAGTTCAGTATAAATAAATAAATCAAAAATGGAATACTTTGGATTTAATTTTTTTAAAAAAATGACCATTTTCACGAGAAGATAACCGATTCTGAATCTGACATATCCTCGTAAAAACGTTTATTTAATTCACGCTTTAAAAGTAATTGTTGTATTTAAAGTAAAAAAAATTTTGGACAAAATTAGCAAATAAATTCGAAAGAAATCAATAATCACACAATTTTAAAAATGTGAATTTTATTTTTTTATTTCAAAAATTTTATGCAATATTTGAAATAAATTTAAAAAAAAAGAAAATGCTTGCTTATGACGACATAATTTAAACAAAAAGTTGGTTTAAATATGATAAAAAATTCATTTAACATTGAAACAAAATATGTATTATTTTGTTATATACCTTTTTGTGAATGGGGTAAATTGAATCGTTTCAATTTTTTTTGAATTGAAAAAGTCTTTATGAAGCTGAAGAGTGATCTCTTTAGTTTGGTTTCTTAAACCCTTTGTTTGAAATTTCCAACAACAAAAATGTAAATTGGGATCTTTTTATTTGTTTTTTTAAATTGGTCGTATTTAAATTAAAAAAAAATTGTTTTATTAAAAAAAAAAAGGTTTTAAAAAGTGATAATTTTGTCTTTATGAGTTAAAATGTTATTAAATGATAGTGTTTGTTGTTAATGACCATTTTTGCGAGATTGATGGCCAATTAGCAATCGTTAATCTTCTCATGAAAATGTTCAAAACAATTTTGTAAATCTTATTATTGAAAGCAGTTTTAAAAAAAGTATTGAGAAAAAAAAATATTTTTTAATAAATTCCTGAAAACAGCTCGATTAAAGTTTGAAATCTGTTTTATAGATACTTTTGAAAACATTTTTTTCAGTCTTTTTTTAAAATGATTCTATTCAAAAAAATGAATTATTTAAATTGCAAATGAATCATTTGAAACACAAAAAAAAAAAAAAAACGAATAACTAACATCAAAATTTTTACTTTAATTTTACCATTTCAAATTCAAATTATAAATCCCAATCAATTTACAAATAAAAATATCTCATAACAAATAGGTTTTAACAATGTTATTAGAAATCTATGAAAGCCGACCGGAATTGGATTATATTAACATTTGCGATATTTTGTTATTTTTGAATGATGTTGAAAGATTATCCGAAATTTTAAATGATTTACTTTTGGATGAATCTACTGAATCGCATTTAAATGCATGCCAAATAGGATTTGATTTATATGAGAACGCATCACAACATTTTCTTAACGAATTAGTTTTATTATTACCAGATCCTATTCCAGTTAACAAGCCTGTTGAAAAGGATGGCATTGTTGCCGAATATACGCCAAGAGAACAAAAGCTATTAGTGTATAATAAAAAAATGGATCAAATCAAATCCATTTTATCTGGAAGGACAACAATCAATTTACATTTACAATTTTTAAATAGAAACAATAAAACCGATTTACAAAATTTGTTGAGATTAAAAGAAAAAACTGATTCTAGACATTCCCTATTAACTTCCATGATCGTGATGTCGCATGGGTTAATCTCTTGTGGAACCACTTCCGATGTCTTTTTAAGAGAAAATCTTGGATGGCTGGCAAATATTTCCAATTGGGCAAAGTTTTGCTCAACGGCAAGTTTAGGTTTGATACACAAGGGGCATTTAGATAAGGCATTTACCATTTTGGAACCATATTTGCCACAGGGAAGCGGCGGAAGCTCTCCATATTCCGAAGGAGGGTCATTATACGCACTTGGTTTGATTAATACCAAGCATGGGGAAGAAGTTACACCATTTCTACTTGAAGCATTAAAGAATTGCCAAAGGAACAATATTATTCAGCACGGTGCCTGCTTAGGAATCGGGCTATCTTCGATGGCTGTTGGTGATATGCAAACATATGAGGAATTGAGAGACGTTCTCTATAATGATGATGCCGTAGCAGGTGAGGCAGCAGGTATTGCCATGGGATTGCTAATGCTCGGAACGGGCAATAGCAAGGCAATCCAAGAAATGTGGAATTATGCACATCAAACCGAACACGAAAAAATCATTCGAGGGGTATCCGTTGGAATGTCACTAATAATGTATGGCAAGGAACAAGAAGCTGAGGGGTTGATCGAGCAATTATCTTCCGATAAGGATTCCATTTTAAGGTATGGCGCCATGTTCACTATCGCCATGGCATATGCTGGTACCTCCAATGAAAAGGCACTCAGGAAATTATTACATGTCGCGGTAAGTGATGTTAATGACGATGTCAGGAGAGCAGCAGTAATTGCAATCGGGTTTCTCTTGTTTAAAGAGCCCAATCAAGTCCCAAAGACTCTTTCCTTACTCGCAAAATCATATAATAACTCTGTAAGATTTGGCGCGGCAATGGCTCTCGGTATCACCTGTGCCGGCACAGCCAATAAAGACGCCCTTGAACTATTGGAACCTTTGACAAAGGATCTTAACAATATCGTTAGACAGGGGGCATTAATTGCCACTGGAATGGTCCTAATGCAATTCAATGAAAAGCAGGAACCGAAGGTTTCCAAAATTAAAGATCAATTCTACGAAATAGTTTCAGATAAATATGAACATAAAATGACCAAAATGGGTGCAATTTTAGGCGCTGGTTTAATTGACGCTGGTGGTAGAAATGTGACAATTAGCATGCAAACTACCACCGGGGAAAATGATATGAAAGCCATTGTTGGGTTGGCAATTTTCTCCCAATACTGGTTTTGGCATCCTTTGACATATTTTATTTCCTTAGCATTCCAACCTACCGCATTAATTGGCTTAAATAAAGATTTAAATATGCCCAAGTTTAAAGTAAAATCAAATGCTAAGCCTAGTTTGTTTGCTTATCCAAATCCATTAGTCGAGAAAAAAAAAGTTGAAAAGAAAGTCGAAACAGCGGTATTATCGGTAACTAAAAAGGAACAAAGAAGACAAGAAGAAAAAGCTGAACAAAAAAAAAATAATGAAGAGGATAATTCACAAATGGACTCAGAAGAAGTTGATGAAAAGAAAAAAATTGAAGAAGAAAAGGAGAATGAAGAAGAAAAGGAGAAGGAAAAGGAAAAGGAGAAGGAGAAGGAGAAGGAGAAGGAAAATGAGAAGGAGAACGAGGGGAAAGAAAAAGAAAAAGAAGAAGAAGAAGAAGAAGAAGAAGAAATTTTAGAGAATCCAACTCGAATTACTTTAGATCAAAGAAAATATATCACCTTTGATGTCGATCCTAGATACAAACCAATAAAAGAAAGTGCCAAATTTGGAATCGTTATGTTATTAGATACAAAGCCTGATGAAGACGAAGAATTAATCGAAATTGAATTTGATACTACTGAAAAAAAAGAAGAAGAAAAAGAGCCAGAACCACCTGAACCTTTTGAATATTTTTCTGATTAAATCATTTTTTCCAAATTATATACATTAAGAAGAAAATAATCATATAAGAATATATTTTATTAATTTTATATTTAAACCGACATTGAAACACAATTCTAAATTTCTATTACTCAATAATTATTTTCTTTTAATAATACAATTTATTTATTGTATTTAATTTTTTTTTTTTATTAATTTTTTAATTTTTTTTTTTTATTAATTTTTTTATTTATTTTTTTTATTACTTTTTTAAAAAGTAAATTTGAAAAAAAAAAAATGATTGAAACTCCAAATTAACTTTAAGAAAAGTGTGGTGGTGATTATTTCTTATAAAATCAATACACTTACTAATATAAAAAAATCTTATTGTCAAAAATTTTATCTTTCCAAAGAAATTGTGAAATTTTGCACATAGTCATTCCAAAATAAGTCACAAAATTTTTTTTAATTATTAAATTTTTTTGGAGATTTATCGTTTGTCCAAGAATTGATTTTATGAATATCAACTTTCATCTGAAATTTAGAATTTCTCTTTTTTCTAAACAATTGCATGTCGGTTGATTCTATAAAAGATAATTGAAATTTAACCAAAAATCTCGTAATGATAAAATATTTATGTATACATCCTTTATTAACCCGAATCGCATAATTGTTTTTGAAATTAATATTTTTTTTTGAATTATAATCAAAAGATTCACAAGCGCAAAAAGTGATGTCTTAATATTTTAAGTTTTTTTTACGAAATTTGTCATTTTTCCAAAAACTATAAAACTTTTCCGAGGCGTCACCAAGAGAGAGGTTTCTCGTTAACAAACATGGGGATTCTAATAGCAAAAAATACGATTTAATAATAGAATAAAAATGTTTGGGGTTGAAAAAGAAATTCAAAAATCGAAAATAATTTTCAGAAATCAGGAAACAAAAACAACCCCAAACATTTTTATTCTTTAATTATATTGTTTTTTTTTTTGCTATTCTAAACCTTAAGTTTTTTACAAAATACCTCTCCCGTTGGGGCGTACGAGAAAAGTTTTAGAGTTTTTAGAAAAATAACAAATTTAGTAAAAAAACTTAAAATATTAAGGCATTACTTTTTGCGCTTGTGAATCTTTTGATTATAATTCAAAAAAAATTTTATAATAAAAAATTGTATAGGTGCATACATAAAAAAATGGATCTATCAAATATTCCCGAAAATACCCGAAAATCGAAAATACTCGAAAATTTTTTAACCACGAAAAAACACTTTTTGAACAACTTCTATGAAACACTAGTGCCAGTGTACTCAGTATAAAGGTAAATTTGGCTTTTATTTTTGAAAAAATTTTTTTTTCTGAAAATATCAAAATTCAAAAAAATTAAATTTTAGGGAATGGTATTCAACCCATTTTGTGTGAAAGGAATAAGTATCCTAGATGGCTGTAACTTTTTTGATCATTTCGAAATAGTATTAACTAAACGAATGAAAATGTACTTGAATTGAAAATTTCTAATTATTTATCATTACCCATAATTTTGTAATATTAAATATAATCCAAAAATAACCGAGTAATATCTAATCGTACAACACATACCCATATCCTACATAAGGTGACCCAAGCCAAACTTTATTTAACTTCCCATTCCATAAAAGGAACTGGTTTTACCAAAATATACAAACACGCCCCCTACCAATACCCACACCACCCATACCAATACCCTCACATACCTATACACTTACCCTTATAAGTACCAACAATTAAACAAATATACTCAAAAGGTACCAAAACCTCTTTAGAGTAGTTTAAAGTAGAAAAATCAAAAAAAAATATTTTGACTGAAAGTAAAATTGTTATTTTACCGTTAAAATGAGTATATTGGCACTAGGGAATCTTAGAAGTTGTCCGTAACGTGTTTTTATGGGGTTAAAAAATTTTCGGGTATTTTCGATTTTCGGGTATTTTCGGGAATATTTCAAAACCCCTAAAAAAATAGCTTGTCAAAAAATTTTCTTATTTTATTTGTGATTTTATTTTTTTTCAATTAACAGTTTTTTTTTTTTTTTTTGAAAAGTTTGTCAAGATATCAAAAACGTCCTTGTTTTAATAATTAAAACACATTATACAATTTTTTTATTATTATTATTTTGAAGGGAGAAAATTAATATCGTCTTCCAGCTGTTAGGTTTTCCAGAATTCAAAAGAATATAGAAAAATCAAATATTTTACTTAATTCTTTTAAATTCTGGAAAAGCTAACTTTTTTTTTTTTTTTACTTTTTGTTTTTATTAGTAAAATCTATTAAATTTTCTAATCAAAACAAAAAATAAAAAACCCTAACGGCAAACGGGGTGTAATTTTGTTGAATCACCTCTCTTCAATATTAAAAAAAAAAAAAAAAAAAATATTGATTTTTTTTTATTTCAGAAACTCAGATTTTACAATTATTTTCATAGGCTGGAAAATTCCGAAAGAAAATGGTCAAAATCTTCAATGATATCCAAATTATTTGTTTTTTTGCATAATTTTCAAAATTTTGATTTATCTATGTTTATAACAAAAGAATATCTATTAAATTTGTGTTGTTTTTTTAAAAAATTTCAAATTGAATTTTTGGATCAAAAAAACCTAAAATTTGCAATATTTTGGCTTTCCTTTAGTTGAAATTCTTTTTAATCATTTTTATCGATTAGTGTGTTGTGCTTCAATCCCTAGAGGGGTATAAAATATGAATATGCCTTAATTAATAAAATGACAAATACAGAATGAAAAAAATAATATATTTTTTAATGTATTTCCAGAAAGTTATGGTATATTATTTACAAAAAAGTGGTAATGAAATGAGTAATATCAGAGACAAGATCTAACATTTTCTATTCAATTTATTTTTTTGTTTGGGCTTGTTTCTTTTTCCTTCGCCGTTTTCTCACTTTTTTTTTATATAATAATGTACGTAAATCAAATTTTACAAAAAAATCAAATTCTTGAAGAAATTTTATCATGATTTTTGACCCTAGCTTATTCAAAATAAATTTTGGTACTTTTCCCCCATAATCTCCAAAAAACGTCCAAACAAGTTTAATACCAACAATTTTATTGTTTTCATCCTTACTCTTATTCTCTTTTTTATTTTCATTTTCCTTTTCATTTTCATTTTCTTGTTCTTTTTCTTGTTCCTGTTCATTTTCCTGTTCTTTTTCTTTTTCTTTTTCTTGTTTTTGTTTTTGTTTTTGTTTTTGTTTTTGTTTTTGTTTTTGTTCTTTTTCTTTTTCTTGTTCTTTTTCTTTTTCTTGTTCTTTTTCTTGTTCTTTTTCGTTTTGATTTCGAGATTTCCTTTTTTCAGAAGCCTTCTTCTTGTTTTTGTTTCTTTTTTTTTTGTTGTGAGCTTCTGATTTGGCCTCTTTAAAATCTTGTTCCGTGATTGGCTCTATTAAAAATCCCGTTGGGTATTTTTTCATTTTAATTCCATCATATTTGACACTTTTAACCCCGACAGTGGACTCGTCTTCGATTGACTGAGAAGCAAAAATGATTTTTCCATTTTCAGATTTTTTCTTAATCCTGCAATCCACAACAAACCTTGGCTCAGTCCATTTGTTCATTCTCTTTGTTGCCTCAAATCCAACAAATAATTGTTCGTTCGGATCCTCTGTTTCAAATTCTTTTAAAATTTTCACAAGTTCTGTTTGTGAATCCCATCTTGTTCTCCAGGAATTCTTAAGAAGAACACTACAGGCTGGTTTTGGTTTGATGTAACGGTGGTAGCTGACAGTTTTGATCTTTTTACTTGCAATTCCTTTGATTGATCTTGAATAAACCCAAATCATGTCTGATCGTTTGTCCAAATTCCATTCGATCTCGTCATTATTGATGTCATCAAGTAGTACTTCAATAGCTTCATTTGCCAATTTATAGGCTATTTGGAATTGTTTTGTTTCTTGTTCTTTTTGTTTTTTTTCTCGTTCTTTTTGTTTTTTTTCTTCCTTTTTCATTCTTATTCTTCAGTAACAAAATAAAAAAATGATTTTTTCCAATATTACACAATAAAAATTAGTTAATCTTTTTTTGAATGACAAAACTTTTGTTATTTATAAATTATCTCAAATTGTGAAAGTAATTTCAAGATTAGCATACAATAAACTCCAATATAAGTTTTTATAATTGGAACTTTTCAAAACTGGATATCTCAACGACTTTCTGCTTTTAGGATCTAATAGATACAATATCAGGTTTTTGAATATTAACAAATATTTATAATTTGGTTACAGCGTTAGGACTTTTTAACGCAGAATTAATTAGCCAAATAAAGGCACAAAATAATTAAAATTACTCACATAAAAAAAATCAATAACAAAAAAAAAAGATTGGAAAATTAACTCCAATCTTCTTTTTCACTTCAAACAACAATTCAAAAACAAAATATTATGAGCATAATCTTAAAAGATTAATTAGTAATAAATATTTTTCTGTGACTTATACTGTCTGTTTTGTTTTAAAATAAATAAAATTTTCATTCACCTTTCCAAAAAAAATTCAAAATTTTGGCATGGGCTTCGCACTGGGGGAATATTTTAGCAAAAAAATGATAATTTTAAATGTTAAACTTTTCTACTAAAATAAACCCCCTTGTTGAATCCTTTATCAATATATCATCTATCAACATTTAGAAGTTAAATGATAAGAAAGGATTCAACTTGTATATAAAATATAAAAAAAAAAACCAAAATACAAAAAAAAAAAAATAAATAAAAAAAAAGAAAGAACAAGAACTTTAAAACAACATAGTTTTTTTTTTAATTGTTTTTTTTTTTAGGACTACCGGGTTTTTTTTTTAACTGGTAGTTTTTTCTTCTAAAGGACTATCAGGGTTTTTTTTTTAAACTGGTAGTTTTTTTTTCTAAAGGACTATCAGGGTTTTTTTTTGAAACTGATAGTTTTTTCTTATTAATTACTATTATTACTTTGAAAATAATAATAGTTTTTGACATTCCCACCCCATTTATACTCACACACTGTCATTACCCGCGAGTTTGGTAATCACCCACCCGAAATAATTTTAAATCCCCATTGATTACCGTTTCCCATAATTGGATTTAAAATGTTTTTTATTGATTTTTTAATTATATATATATATATATATATATATAAAGTGATAAAAAAATTAAGACAAAAAAATTAAGACAAAAAAAATTAAGACAAAAAAATTAAGACAAAAAATCAAGACGAAAAAATAAGACAAAAAAATTAAGACAAAAAAAATAAGACAAAAAATTAAGACAAAAAATTAAGACAAAAAATCAAGACAAAAAAATTAAGACAAAAAAATTAAGATAAAAAATTAAGACAAAAAATTAAGACAAAAAATTAAGACAAAAAAATTAAGACAAAAAATTAAGACGAAAAAATTAAGACAAAAAAATAAGACAAAAAATTAAGACAAAAAATTAAGACAAAAAATTAAGACAAAAAATTAAGACAAAAAATTAAGACAAAAAGAGTGCTGGTGAAGCGGTTATATATATATATATATATATATATATATATATATATATATATCCAACCTCTTAAATCGCGTATCTTCTTTATCAAAGAACCCCATAATATCGAAAACTTTCTAAAGATCATCTATTCAATTTTAAACTAATATCGATTCTATATAAGAAAAATAAAGCCCGATGGTTAGTAACGCCTCTTTGTAACAATTTTATTAATAAATTTCCTAAGATTAGATGGGTGTTACTTAAAAAATATATTATCTAAATTACAAAAAAGCAGTAAATTTATAAAAAATGAAACCATCTTGTTAACTAGTTTATAGAGCGACTCATCATTATTTTATCAAATTTCTCATTATAATAAGGAAGTTCAGATTTTTTAAATTGGTTAATAATTTTACCGTTTGGAATAGATTTCCATAAGTTATTTACGGTTACAATTTTATCAAAATAATTAGCAAATCTTCGACCACCATTTTTTCTTAACTTATCTTCTAATATTTTAAATGCAGCATTATCAAGGGGTGATAAATGACTTGCACCATTTGGTGTGAAATATATCACTTCAATTCCACTATCTTCCAATTTTTTTTTAACATCTATATTATGATGACTTCTTAAGTTATCCATTAATAAAATATCACCAGAATTAGCAAATGTTAAGAAATGGTCTACGTATTCTAACATCTTTTGAACATTCATCCCACTAACCTTTTCTCTTTTTTTCGTCTTTGTGACACTCTTTATCCAAAATAAATCAGGTATTTCACCCTTATATGATACGGTTGCTGTTAATGTATCTTTACTATTTACCAATTTCCCCTTAACCCACGGTTTTGGGTTTGATTTTCTGGTATAAGTATATCTCGCCGGGTGATGATTCCATATTCCCTTTTCATCCATTACCCAAACGTTAAAATTTTTATTATTAGATTTTAATGCAATTTTTTCATTAATTTCTTTTCTTTTTGTTTCAATTTTAGCTGAAAAGGATGGAATTAATTGATTATTTACCTTTGTTTGAGTTTTACGAGAAGAATACCCAATTGATTGTAATATTCTTGAAATTGAAGATTTATGATATTTATAATTAAAATTCTTATTGATGAAATTAATAACTTCATGACCCCCACAAATAATCCCCTTTTGGTTCTGTAAATCAATCCATTCCCCCACTTTTTCAATCTCCCACTTTTTTAATCTTGCTTTTCTACCTCTCGATTTAACCCTTTTTAATTGTTCTTCAGGGAGCATATTTTTATTTGTCCAATTATAAAGTGTTGAGATTGGAATATTATATTTTCTTGAAGTTGTTCTCAATCCGAATATTTTTGTTTCTTCTGATATTAAATATTTTTGTTCAAAATTATAATCAACAATTGAAGATTGATTTATAATTGATTGACTGATTTGTTCCTTTTTTGTAATATTATTTCTTTTTTTTCATTCTTGTAATCCATGATGGACTGACAGTAATATTATAATCCCTTTGAATTTTTTGAATCTGTTCTTTTGTTGATAAATAAGAATATTTAATAATTTTTTCTTCCTGTTCTTTAGTTAATTTTTTCTTTTGTTAAGACTACTAGTTAAATATTTTTTAGGATTTTTAATCCAATTTCTTAAAGTTCTTTCTGTTATATTCCATTTTAAACATTCCCTTTTCAAGTCTTTTTTTCGATTTAAAATATTTAATTTTAAAAAATGTCGAATTAGTTTCCTTTTCCCATTTTTACTCAAAATGGAAAAAATTGAAAGTTTTGTATTTTTATTTTTATTTTTATTTATTTGTAGTTGTTTGGATTGTGTTTTATCCTTTCTAATTATTAACTCATTTCTTTTTTTTTTTTGTAATTTGATTTGATTTTGAATTTTTTTTATTTGTTGTTTTTCTTTTTTGTTTTCTTTCATTAATAATTTTCAATAATTTTTGTTTTTGAAGTTCCATTCTTTTTTCAGTTTCATTTTTTTTGTTGTTTTTCGATTTCTTCATAAGTTATAATATTATGAAAATTATTATTTACACTTAACTCCACTTTTTCTTCTTCTTTAATCAATTTGTTAGTCATTTGAATTTCATTTTGATGTGTTTTATTTTTAGAATTATTTTTATTCAACCTTCTTATTTTTTTATTTCTAAGTTTTGGTGTGAATGTTTTCCAATATCTATCTTCAATAAATTCATCATTCGTGATTGTTTCTCTTTTAAATTGATAACTTTTTCTTTTTCTTTTTAAGGTTGATTCAAATAATTTTCTTTTAATAAATTGATATCGACTCTCCTTTGTTATCAATTTAATTGGGGTTATTTGATCATTAATTTCATTTATTACTGAGTTGACTTGAATATTTTTATCCCTGGATTTATTAAATTTGTTGATTCTTTCTTTTTTTAGTTTATAAACCAATAAATAAACTGTATCATTTTGTTGGTTTGTTTGACCAGTTACTTTTAATTCTTCATAACTTGATTTTGTAACATTCTTATCATCTAATTTGAGCCACTCTTTTGATTCAGTTTTCATTATTGAATAATAATGACCGGAATTAATATTGGTTCCTCTATGTACAACACCCCCAATAATTTTATAAGTATATTTAAAATTATTTTTAATTTTGGAAGTGCAAAATTTATTAATGATAAAACCTTTAGTAATTTGAATTGGTTTCATATTTTTATTAACCAAGTTGGTATTTTTATTAAAAGTGAATCTTTTCAATTGAATAATTAAATAATCTGACACCTGATGAATTTTTCGAATTTGTTTTGATTTAACATATTTTTTACAATAATGACAATAATATTTATTTTCTTCATCTAAATCGTTCTGTGTGTAAAAATTTTCAAAACTTTGATAAATGCTATCTGAATTATTAATAGGTAATGATAATATATTGTTTGCTTCAAGTTTTGTCGAATTTTTATGTATTTCATTTGGGCATTTTATTACTTGTTTTGTTTCGAAATGAAATAAATTCAAGGGATTCAATTTAATATTTTTTTTTAATAAATATCTTTTTATTTTGATAATAATTCATCAAACTTCTTTTTTTTAAATTTAATTCCATATGATTAAAAAGTGATAATCAAAATTCATGTGAATCCTTTTGGACATTTAATTCGATAGTTTCACCGAATATTTTATAATGGGTTATAAAAAGTTAATGGGTTGATAATTTTGGAACCTTTACTTTGTAATTTTTGAAAGAGATTCAATAAATTGCCAGGTTTGAGATTTTGATTAAGTATCTTGGTAAAATCTTTAATATTAATCAACATCTGAATTATTGAATTGATATAACAAGTTGAACCCAAATTAACAAGGCCCTTTGGTGATAAATAATCTTTAATTATTATTTCATCATGTTTCTTGTTGATAATATTTTTCTTTTCAGTTTTTTTATAATTTAATATTAAATCAAATAGATCATCTCTTGTTATAAATAAATTATAATCGTTTAATTTATCAAAATATTCAATAATTGATTCCATATTTTTTTATTTTAGATAAAGTATTAAACAGAATATTAAAATAATTAATTAAAAATAATCCACAATCATAATCATTATTTTGTTGAATAACATCTACTTCAATAATATTTGATATTATGTAAAATTTTTTGAAAGATTTGTAGTGTTGGGATGAATGATTTTAAATTTTGTATAATTTCAAGTTTAAATGAAGTGTTGTATTCTTTCATTGAATCGCATATGTAAATTTGTGCAAACATATCTTTAATATTAAATTTTATTATTAATAAAAACCAATGTTCTTTTTGAGTGGACTGGAATAAACCATAATTGTTTAGTTTCAAGTTTTTTCTTTGATACCCATCTTTTTAATGTTTTTTTGGTATTATTTTTTATTCATTAACTTCGAGATGAAAAAGGAATTTAAATAACCAATATTCTCTTTTGAAAATTATCTAAATTAGAATATTTAAGTTTAAAATATAAGTTGATAATTGAATCAGATAAATAATCATAATTTTTCAAATTTGAAATATCTTCTTCTGTAATTGTGATATTTTGAATGGAAAAACTACCAGTTCCAGTTTCAAATAAATTCTCAGTTGATGTTGTAGGTGTAACATCCGATTTGTTTTTTAAATTGTTGAATAACATTTGCTGAAATTTTATTTTGTTCTTCTTGTGTTTCTGCTTTAAAATTGTGGTTTTTAATTTGATTGGTTTCGTTTATGATTTTCTTATAAATTTCAAGGTTGATTGTATTTCTTTTGTTTTCTTCTTCTTTTTCTTTTTCGTTTTCCTTTTCCTTTTCTTTTTCTTTGTTGATAATTGATAAATTAGCTTCTTCTATTTCCTCTCTTTTTTTTGTTTTGATTTCTTCTTCTTTTTCTTTTCCCATTGTTGAAGTTGTGTTAAGTTCTTCTCCAATTTCTTTTTTGATGTTTTTTTGTTTTGTTATTTTCGCAATTGTTGTTGGTAAATCCAATCTTCTTTTTTCTTTTTGATTTCTTTTTCTTTTTGTTTTTCAATTTCCAATGTTTGTGTTTTGATTGTTTTGATTTCTTTTGTTATTTTGTTATGAATTTCTTTTTTTTTTTATATTTCTTTTCCTTTCTCTTTCTTGTTTAAGTTTTGTGAAGTCTTCTTTTTTGATTTCTTCAACATTTTCTTTTTTAATTCTTTTTTCTTTATGTTCTTCAATGATTGGTATTGTATCGAATACACTTTTTGTTTGTTTTTTGATTGTTTTTTGATTTTTTTTTATGGTAAAAAGTGTTGGTAACTCTAATCTTCTTCTTTTGTTTTTTGTTTTTCTTTTTGATAATTTGAAGAGTTTTTTCATTTTTGATTTTTTTTGTTTTTGTTCAACTTTCTCTTTTTTTTCTTTGAATAATATTTTCCTTCTCTTCAATGATGCCACCAAATGTTTGTGAATTGTCGGAATGATTTTTGTTTTGGACTGGTCTGATTTGTCTATCGTCACCCAATTGTTCTTTTATTCTTTTTCTTGTTTTTTTTATTCGATAAATGCCATTCTTTGTTGAGTTGTATTGAACCTTTTTTTGAATCGCAAGTTCAAGAATTGAAAGTTTTTTGTAATGGTTCATTGATTGTTTTGAATCGTTGTATCTTCTTCGTTTATTCCGGTTTCTTCGAGAACATTTTCTTATTTCTCTTTTTCGGTTGGTATCCATTTATTGTTTTAATAAATAAAAGGTTTTAAAAGTTTTAAAATTAGTTAAAAAAATGAAAGATTAAAATTAGGATTAAAAATTACAACATCCAAGAAGATGATTGGTTGAGTATTGGTTTTTTTTTGGGGCCGTGTGTATATATCTCTTCGTTTAGTCTCTATCTAATAATTTTGAGTTTTATATTTTAAAGGGGTGTGTTTTTTATTTTTAAGGGGTTTTTTTTTTTTAAATTTAAAAAAATAAAAAAAAAAAAAAAAAATTTATAATAAAAGAGAGTAATTGACATACCTAATGAATCAAAACTTGATTTTTAATTTTTTCAGATATCACATTCTCTAAGTATCTTAGTATAAAATGTATCATTTACCAATAAAAATAATAGAGAGTTCTTGAAAAATCCTTCAATTCAAATATCAAATAATGTTTCTATTTTTTATTAAGATAAAAATAAAATCAAAAAATAATTAATTAAAATTCTTTAAAATACTAACCAAAAAAAAAAAAGAAAAAATCAAATTGTTTTTATTTTACTTTATAAAATGGAATAAAGAAGAAAATTATTGATAAAATTAAAAGAACAAAAAAAAAATTTTTTTTGTTCACAATTTTATAAAAAACTACAAACTCTAAACCATTTTAATAACCAAAATAAAAAAACCAAAGATATTTTTTATTAATACTTTTTATTAAAAAAAAAAAAAAAAATGAAAAAAATTCCCTCAGAATAAGTTGATAAATATTCCAAGCAAAGCAATGCACCCAGAAATTTACATTATCACATAGTTTTGTATCATTCATTTCTTTTCCGCCGTTCTACAAAATTTGGGCATGGGTCTTGTCCTTTTAGCTCGTCAGTCATTGCATTTTTTAAAAAAATCTCGGAAAAAAAAAAAGAAAAAGGAAAGAAAAAAAATCTAAAAAATATATCTTTAGATTTTTTTCTCTTTCGTTTTTCTTTTTATTATTTTTATAATAAAGTTTATCACATAAAGTGATAAACTTCTTCTTGGCTCCTCCAATGAAAAGCCCATCACATAAAGTGACAAACTTTCCACCAGAGGAAGTTTTCATGTGGGATAAATGGGTCGCAGATAGAATAACTCAAAAATTATCTATTTCTGTTTTCACCCCCATAATTATCCCACACTTTACTAAAATCACGTTAAATAAAATGTTTAAATTAATAAACAATTCACACAGTCTAAAAAAAAAACCGAGATTGGAGTAGGAAAGCGTCAACCTATTAAATATTATCAAAAGATAGATAAATAAATTGTTCGTATTTATTTAGTTCATTTTGAAAAAAATGAAGAAAAAAAAAAATTCGTCCTATTTATTTATTTATTTAATGAGAAAAATAAATTGGGTTAGAAAAAAATTTTAGTTTTGAAAAGAAAAATCAAACCTGTTTCACTCTTTAGCTACAAACTCTCAAGTAATTTAAGTTCCAAATTAATTCCCAAATTGTGGCACAAATTCCAATTTGGGTTTATTAATCTGTGTAGTAAAAAATAAATCTCAAAAAAATGTGCCATAATTTGAGATTTTTTTTCCTCCTTAAATTTACTTGGAAGTTATTGACTTTCGTAAAACAGGATTAAATAATAAAAAAAAACAAAATGATTGGATTACTTACCCTTGGGAATACCAATCTAAAAATCAGCCAAAGTGTATCAGAACTATCTTAACTTGAGCCTTTGCCACAATATTATTTAAAAAATAATGAATTTAAAATTCAAAAAAAAACCTTTTAAACCATTTCCTTATATTCATAATTAAATTTAAATCGAACCCCCAAATCAGTAAATCAACACGTTAAGTTCCCAACACTAAACCTGTATTCGTTAGAATTTTTTCAAACTCAAATTAGGTGCACACTCATCACTTAAAAAAATAGTGCAATTTTCTCTTAATTGCTCACTTAAAAAAATTGCACATTTAAATTTTTTAGAAAAAAACAATAGTACATTCACTGATCATTTTTTTTTTTCATACAATTAAACTTGACAAGAAACTACATTTCAGTAGAAACCCTGTTCTAGCCAAATTACGAACAGTGCAATTTTTCTCCTCATTTTCGGAAAGCTGAATGAAATTTTTGTTCCACCAATTATAAAAATGACAGTATGGTTGATTAGTGATGAGTTAAAAAGAAGTAGAGCTGTAACTCAAAAAATTCAAAAGGTAGATCGAAAGGAACGATTTTTTTTTTCACTTTAAGAATTTACAAAATTTTGATCAAAAATTTGGAATATTGAAAAAAAAAGTTAGTAAAATAGGGAAAAAAATACCTGACATGAATCAAAATCAAGACAAGACTTTTAATTGTTAGTATTAGGCATTTTTGTTATGTCAACGAAATTTCATAATAACTGCCCCAATTTTTATTTATTTTTTATTTTATTTTTAGAAAACAAATATTTCTAGAGTATAGAACTGAATATTAAAATAGAAATTTTTTTATTAAAATAGATAACTTCTATTTATCAAAAATTTTATTTTCAAAATTTGATTTTTAAGGGGACAATTATTTTGAAATGAAGTTTAATTGGGAAAATTAAAATCAAATCCTTTTTATAACTAAACAAATTTTTAATGAACTAGGTATTAAACCTATTTAAAGACCTTTAAAGTGGGGGTATCTATAGAATACTTAAGTAATGGTTTGATAACCTAACTAGATCTATCTATTTCAAAAAAAATAAAATTTTATAGAGTTTTTTTAGAGTGTGGAAGAGGATACTTTTTATTCTTGTTTATCGATTAAATATTACTTTGAACAAGTGTAATTTATTAGTAATCATTCTAAGAAGTCTACAGTGAAAAATTTCAAAATTTAATTCTTGAAAAAAAATATAATTAATCAATTACAAAATTGTTATATGTATGTTTACAATTAAAAACCGATTTTTCAACTTTTTTCTTGTATCTGATTTTTTTTCAATACTATACTACTATCTGTTTATAAACTCTTGGAATATTGTAGAAAAAAAATATTTTTTTTAGAACAAATTTGAGGTGATATAAACTCTTTTTCAGTCAAAGAGGACCAGTTTTATTGAAGAAATAGAACATATTCTATGAGTTTATTTCATAATTCTTCTCAAACAAAAATTTCAATGATTAGAGCAAAATCCTTATTTCTGTTTTTTTTAAATTTTTTTTTGTTTTTTTTGATAGTTTTTGTTTATACATCTTTATTTTTTAAAATTATTTAAAAAAAAAAATGTTTGAAACACCAAATTAACATAAGAAAAGTGAGTTTTCATATTTTCTTTAAATTCATATATTTACAAGTAAAAAATCTTATTTCGAACAATTTTAATTTCCTAAAGAAATTGAGAAATTTGCATGAGAAATAACAATGAAAGGGCACAAAAATTTTTTCAACATTTTTTTTTTTTTTTGAAATTTATGGTTTGTTCAGGCTTTTCTTCTCTGATTATCCACCCTTATATGAAATTTACTATTTTTCGTATTTCTAAACAATCTATCTTTGGTTGATTCTTACTAATATGGTGGCTTTTTCATATTTTGGCTGGGAATCTTTTTATGAAATGGAGTTTATTTTATTTACCAATTTTGAGTGTCATCATTAATCTAAAACTAAATATTTTATATTATTTTTTTAACCGAATGGATATTGATATTTTAATAAATAAGGAAAAGGGTGAAAGATCCAACAACAATATATCTAAATACCAATTAAATAAAAGTAAAAACATTAGAATTAAAAAATTCATCATGAAAAAATTCAAAAAAAATCGTATATACCTTGGTATTTTCTGTAACATTTGATTCAATTACTTCTTTATTAATTTGATTTTATTTTTAATTCTTCAATCAATAAACTTTTATTTGAAAAATTTTTGATTAACCAAATTATTTTTTATTTTTTAAGAATTTTCCAAAAACTATTTAAAATTTTATTTTCATATAATTCATCCCAGTCTAGATTTGGATTGAGAAAATCAGTATATTTTGTAGAATTTCACTTCAATATTCAAGATTACTTTGACATTTTGATTTTATTTTTAAACAATTTATTTCTATGATCAAAATATAAAAAACCAAAATAATTCAGAATCTCTCTTTAAAAGATTTCTTAATTATTAATTTTACTTTGAGTTGAATCTTTTGTAATTGTTTTTTGATTCCTAGAATTCAACTCCACTATTGTAATTTATGAAATAGTATACTTTGTTTTGGCTTGGTTTGATTAAAAAATATTAAAAAAAGAAAATTTGAAATTCATTTATCAAAAATATTTTGATCAAAAAAACAAAAAATAAAAAATAGAAAAAGCAAATCGAGGTAATATCTTGTGTTATTCTATTGAATTTAAAAAAAAATAGATGATTATAATTTTCGATGAGTGATATTTCTTACATATCGTTCAAAGAGAATCAAGATTTACCTTCTTTTTGGGAAATGAAAAAAAATACATGAATTTTATTCGAAACAGTGGAGTAAATACCAATAATTAAAATAAAATTAAAAACAAACAAAACAACAAAAAAATATATTTACAAGTATTCTTCAATAAAAATAAAAAAAAATGCAAAAAATTCTATCAATTTTGGTAATAATTTTGAAAATATTTCTCTTGTACAGAAATTCCAATGATTAACTTTAAAGTACCAAACTCAAACAAAATAATCGATTTGATCTAGAAAATTTCAACGGAATTTTATTATTATTATTCTTTGTTAAAAACACTCAAATTAGATGAGTCAGAAGATTAAAAGATCCTTTTTAATATTAACTTTTTTCAAAAATTTTTATCAGTTGCTCTACTTGATCTAAACTAAATTACATAATACATGGGCTAATTTTTATATTATTTTTTGTTTAGTTTTTTTTTTTTTTATTTTTAGATCAAAAAAAAATATTTCTAGTGTATATAACCGAATATTAAAATAATAATTGTTTTATTATAAAAGATAACTTCAATTTATAAAAACAATTATTTTTAAAATTTGATTTTTAATTGACAAATGATTCTGAAATGGAGTTTACATAAAATTTATAAATTTGATTTATCCCAGAACTTATTCAACATTCATATTTAGAAACTCTCACCATTATCCGAAAAAGTTATTTTGAATAACAAAAAATAACAATTCAAAATTTACAAAAAGTAAAAATTGAAAGAGTAAGCAATGTCAAGAGTCGATCTAAAGTATAAGCTAATTAAATCATCTATTTATACATGTTATTGTTTTGTCATTTTTTAGCCTAGTCTGTAAAAAACTGATAACTGTCATTCTTAGTGCGAAGTTGAGAAAATACACAATATATTTTTCTTGATAGAGTGATATTTATAGCACCCAGAAAGAAAAATATTTTGTTTGTTGTTGAAACAATGAGTCAAATTGTGTGAGTTATTATTTGTTGAAATTTGAGGATCTTCAATATATTAAAATTAATTAAATAAAAATTTAAAAAAAATTGAAAAAAATCAAAAAATATCTTGAAAGTTTTTTTAGTCTTTTTTTTATAGATCTTTAAAGCTAGATGAATTTTTTAATTCTAATAAAAGTATGAAAAATAATTGAAAGGATATGCATAAATTATTTTTCGTTGTTTAAAAAGCACGAACAAGTAATTGACAAAATATAAAGAAAAAGAAAAAAAATTAAATTTAAAAAGGGTTTATTAGAAGCAATTAGTAAAAAATCAAAAAAAAAAAAAAAACAGATTTATCGTTAATTAAAAATACCCCAAATCACAGCCACGATACTTTTTGGTTAATTTAATTTAGTTTAATAATTGGCCATGAAAGTTCATTTGGGGATTGTTATTCAAGTATTTTCATTTCTTTTTTTTTTTTGATATCGTTTTTTTTTATAACTTGTACATTTTTAGCCTTTACTTTTTTACTTTTTATTTCCAAGTTACTCATAATTTCCTGTTTCAGTATCTCCGGTATTAGCAAGTAACCACTTGTTTTTTCCTCCTTTGTAACTCTCTCCCAATAAAAAGAATTTTTCCAAACAGAGAAAAAAAGGAAAACAATAAAATATCGATTTGTTAAATATTCACATATAATTGTTATTTAATTAAAAACAAAGCAAAACCAAATAAGTTTATTCAATACAAAACAATAGAAAACATGATAATAATGTTTCCAGATAAAATTGATATCTATGTATATATATATAATTATTTACCGTATAAAAGCATAGATAAATAATTGCAATTATTATTCTGATTCATAATTCATTGGGATTTTTTCTAATTGTATGGGCTTATCACTTCTAATTGTCAAAGTAAATTTGGCTTCTTGGAATGGTCTAAAGGTGGATGCAAATAAGGTATAGGGGTAGCTATACGGCTGCAACAAAACTTCTGTAAATACTTCATAAGTATTAAGATAATCACCCGAACTGGATATTTCCTGGTTCCTATATAGAGTTTTAATTCTTTTGCCATTTTTCTTTGCAATTAACAAGCCAATACACCAATAATTTCTTTGAGCAAATTTGGGATCTTCTTGGGTTAATGAGATATGGCAGTTTGTTGGTTGTTTAACTGTTAACCAGTATTGTGTAGTTTTTTCGCATTTGTCAAAATTAGTTGATCCTCCTGCTGATTCTCCGATCCATTCATCATTTATTATTCTTGTTTTCCAAATTTTGGGGTCGAACAATCTGCAAACATATACATTCCTAAAATGTTTAATAAAATCTTCAAATTTGATCCAAAAGGATCCATATTCTGGCGATTTTTCTGGATAATAATTCAAGAGGTACTTCAATTTTTTATTCCACGAGGGTGAATTTCTGGAATACTCGCCATTCCATTCTTGTTTGCCCCAGGGGTTTCTTAGTTTGATCATTTTTTTGGAATCAACAAACCTGATATCCAAAATGGCATAGGCGTGTCCGTACACTATGCCAAAGTTTGAAATATTTGAGTCCCTACCAGAATTGGAGCCTGTTCCGATTAGATAGCCAGCTTCAAAGTAATTTAATAGTTTATTCCAAAACTTTCCATTATGGATATCCTGTATAGTTTCTGGATCCAGCAACGAAATCATTTCGCTGGAACCACCGGTTAAATTTGATAATGTGGAATGCACTAACCCGCCTTGAAGCGCTTCAAATGAGCCAAATAATTTAGCATATGCCTTTTCAACCAACGAAGGCCATATTTCTTTTGGGTTTTTGGATTTGGCAAAAATTAATTCATCATCTTCATTATATGGCAAATGATCATCAATAACTACAGGTAACCACTTACCCCCAATATAAAATTGGAAAATATAAAATCCGTATTTGGAATATTTTTTGGTTACAAAGATTTTTTCTAATTCATTTTTTCTTGTAGACAATAATGACAAAGATGTTAATAAATAACAATCTCCTAAAATACCTTGGACGATGTTTGTTGAATTAAGTGGGGTTGGTAATAAATCTAAATTTTCAAATTCTTCTGCAAACAATAGGCTTTTTTCTTGAATATTAAGATCATCATCTTGATCTTTATTCTCATTATTGAAATCATCATCATTGACATTATTGAAAGCATTATTATCATTATTAAAATCATCATCCAAATCTTCATCAGAAGCAGAATCATTATAATTATTTTCATTGTTATCCATTGAATTATTATTTTTTAAAATTTCATCATAATTTTCATCATAATTTAATAATGGTTTGAGGGTTTCGTGATTGAAAAAATTTTTATTATTTTTTTTTTCTTTTCTTTTTTCTTTTTCTTTCTTAATTTCTTGTTTTTTTCTTTCTTTTTCCATTGTATTGTTTATTTTTTTTAATTTAATTGCATCTCTATTATTTTCTTTCCCCTTTCCTTTTCCTTTTTCCTTCCCCTTCCCCTTTCCTTTATGTTGATTTTTTTTTTCTTTTTCATTTTGAAGAACATTTTTTGCGGGTGTATTATTAAAATTATTATTAACCAAATCAGAAATTCTTTTCCATTTTTTGATTTTAATAAAGTTACGAGGTATTTTTTTTGGTGAAATTACTAACGATTGTAATAAAGGTGGGAAATCCTTATCAATAAATTTCTTGTTTTTTTTTTTGCATTTTTTGATAATGTCACTTTGAATTGTTATTGTTTCTTCGATTTTTGTTGGAATCTTTTGATTGATTTGTTCCTGTTGCTTTTTTTCAAAAAAGGTATATCTCTGCTGTAATGCCTTTCTCTTTTTTTGATCATAGAAAATGCTCATCTTCCTTTCCTGGTGCCTTTTTTGAAAATATTCTGTATGCAATTGTTCAAAATCTTTTTTTTTATAAGTTTCCAATTTATGCATTTGTAAAAATGTGGATTCATCGATGCCCATTAATCCTTTAAGATCATTGATTTCAGATTCTAAAAAGGATTTACTTGACCTTTCAGTATTAATTACTAAAATTTGAAATAATACTTCAAATTTTAATAAACAGTGGAATTCATGATTGATAATATTTTGGATTTTAAAAATTTTAAAATACAGTAACTGGATATTTTTTTCTGAATTTTCATTTTTGGGAAATGGCCTTCTTTTAAATGTTTTTTTTATTAATCGATCTTCTTCTAAAAGTAAATTTTTTAAATGTTCTATTTTTTGTTGATAAGCAGTTTGAATAATGAAATTTTCTTGATTTGTTTTATTTAAATTATCTGGTTGAATACTATGCTTATTATAGTTGGTTGTATCATTATCTTCAATATTATCGTTGTGACCTTGATTATTTATTTTATTATTACTTGATTTTAATTCAGTTTTTTCATCAAAAAATTCATTAGTCTCGAGTAATAATGGCTCATTTAATTCAAACCCAGTTAGATCACTATCATCATTATTTACCCATTTTTTAATTTTGTCTAATTCATCACTTGATTCACCTTCTTCGTCAAAAGTATTCAAATGTGAACTATTATCATAATTTTCCGTATAATCATCAGTGATATCACTTAGGTCATCTATATTTGAAAAGGTTATTCTATTTGAAAATTTTTTATGATTCAAATAATTATCGTTATTTGTATTTTCTTTGTCAATTATAATTTCAATTTTCTTTTCGTTTATTAAACCATCTTCCGTGTGATTTTTTTTTTCAATATTGAGTTTTATTTTTTCTTGTTCTTTTTCATTATTTTCATCAATTGTAATTTTTTTTTTATTTTTTTTTCCCTTTTCATTCTTCTTTACATCTACTTGTTCTTCTTCTTTCTCTGTTTCATTTTCATTTTCGGTTTCTTTTTCTTTTCCCAATACTTTTTTATTTTCTTTTTCATTTTCATTTTCATCTACTTTTTCTTTTTCCTTTTCCTTTTCTTTTTCTTTTTCCTTTTCTTTTTCCTTTTCATTTTCATTTTCATTTTCTTTTTCATTTTGATTTTCTTTTTCTTTTTCTTTTTCTGTTTCATTACCTTTTTCTTTTTCTTTTTCATTATCATTTTTCATTATATATATATTATCATCATTCTTATTAATATTTGATTTATTATCTTTATTTACTGGTATCCATCCGGTGAGATAGTCTTCGTCTTGTATTTGTATTAATGATTCAAATATTTGATCATCACCAAAATTTTGAGGAGATTTGGTTGTAATTTGAATTGGATTTTTTTTTTGTATTTGAAAAGATTTTTTTTGAGCCAAATCCGCGCGATTTTTCCAAATAAATGGTTTGGAAGTCAAAGAAATTTGTAAATTATATGCTTGTTGATAACAACTTTCGAGCTGATTAGAAGTTAATTCTTTCACTGAATCGGAAAATAAATATTTATTTCTATTTATTTGAACATTAATGAGTACCCATGTATAGCAAATAATTAACATCATTACTGTAATGCCTATTTGATATTCAACAATAAAAACTGTAGCGACACACCCCCAAAAATATATAATAAAAAATGCAGCGACTCTTAATTCTCCAGCTAAGCTCAATTCTTGCAAATCATCGATATCAAAATTAAAACAATAGATGGGGAAATAATATTTTGAATAGATGGTAACAATATAATCTGTTATTTCTGTCCTTCTTCTTCTAATAAACGTAATTGAAATTAAAATTAGGATTAAAAAGGATACAAAGCAAAATGTACTAAAAGCGAAAAAAGTAGTATCAAAAATGGCAGCGATACTAATACCAACTATGGTTATCATAGAGAAAACAACAGCTGAAATGATTTTAAATTTCTTTGAAATTGCGGTAACAAGTGAGGTGAGATATAAAAATAAAGAAATAACTAAAATTTCCAATCCAAATAATATTATGCAAATTAACGAAAGTATTTTGTGTGGGAAATGTAAAAATATCATCAATAAATAGACAAAAATCAAGGAATGTACCAAAACAAACCCAACAATTATAGTTCTTGATAAAAACCACATATTACCTTTCCAATTTTTAATTGTTGGTATTAAAATAAAAAGAATAGGAAACCCAAATGTTACTGTTAAAGTGAAAAAGGAATAAGATGTTGAAATTTTGCTTTTAAAAAGATCATCAAAATAAATTAATGGGAAAACAATTATTAATACCAAAGAAAGAATTGAAAATAAGATCAGTTGCCAATCGATTATATATGTATTATTCCATTTTTGTATAACGACATATGATAAATAAAGTGCCCCAAAGGCATTTAAAAAGCTAATTCCAAAAAAATTATTTTCTAATTTATTTAGTACGGATCCCATTGCGAATAAAATTAATGTTGAAATAATAAATCCAAAAATTGAAAAATACGAGCCAATTGTTAATTTTCCAAAAAGGAAATTCCAAAAATTATTTTTATATCTTCTATTTGTTCGAACTTTAATAAAATTAAAATCATTTCTGATAACATATTTCAAATGTTTCTGAACAAATAATGGGAAGATGAAAATAAATACATAAATTAAAATAACGACAATACTTTTATCCAATACCACGTATATATAGATTGAAAAAATGGTTGCGACGATAAGAATCATTATGATCAAAATTAAAAATGTTGTAAATGATTTTTTTGTTGGGTTTTTGATTTTGACTAAACAAAATATTATTGGAAAATGAAAGACAAAAATCTTGGATAATATTATTGATTGGCATTTTGGTTAAGTTATTAATATTTTACATCGCGGTGTTTGTTTTTATATTGATTGTAAGTGTAATAAAAAGAATAATAAAATAAAAAGAAAAGAAAAAAAAGAGAAAAGAGAAAATTAAATTTTATCATCATTATTATTATTATTTTGTTTTTAATAATCAAAAAAGGTGTTTTTATTTGGTTTTTTTTATAAGAAGAAAAATTATTTTTATAAAGATTAACTTTAGTAAATATATATATTGATGTGTTAATTTTATTAAATCCAAAATAATCACAAATTAATAAAAAAAAACTATTGGAAGATAATTATTGTTTGAAAGAAAAAGGATATTTTCTAAATTATATTCAGAGAGTAATATTTAATTCTAGATTACAATTTTTTTTTTTTTTAAGATTTGAATTAAAAATACTTTAAAATTATTTTAATTTTGATCTTTCATCTATTACATTGCTTCTGCGAAATTTTATATAAAACAAAAAAAAATTAGTTAAATAAACTAAAATTTAAAATTTTTAACACAGTTAAAATAAACTCTTTTTCAAACAAAAGTGCACTCATATCAAATCATCAATACTATTGAATTTGATTGGTAATAAGATAATTACTTATTGCTGATTTTCATTTTAATTATTCATTTTTTGGATTTTTTTATTTATGGATATTGAACAGTTGGAAAATGAAAAAGACAAGATAAGAAGAAACCAATTTGGAAATAATCTGACCAGTGTATAAATGGAAACAGTTTAATTTTGATTTTGAATGAGCTAGATGTGGGAATTAAGAAAGGCCATTATTGGATTGATGTATGGAACAAAGAAAAAGAGAAAATAAAGAAAAAAAAAACAATTCCAACAAAATACCCAGAGGAATTGCGGTTTAATCTTTAAAATGAGAATTTAAATAACAAAAGTTTGAAGTGTGTAAAGAGTTATCAATATAATGTAAATACCTTTTTCCCAATTCACCTTGTTCAACGGTTTTTATTGATTTTATAATTTTTCCCCTACAATATACAAAACGAGATTTCTCATTTAAAATAAAAGCGTACATCAATTTTTAAAATATTGAATTTTAATTTTTATTGTTTTGTTTTAATGAGTTTTAAAGATTCAGTTGAGTGTTTTTTTTTATGTTTAAAAGAGTTTCTTTGATTTTAGAATGATACTCCAATTAATTTGATTCAATTATGAATAATTCTTGAAATTTTATGTACCCTTTTATTTGAAAAAGAGTTTAGTTTAAAGAATTACAATAATCCAATTTCATTCAAATTGGAAATAATTTTGATTTTTGTAAAATATGAATATCATTTTTTCAACTTTGAGTTATTTGTTTTCATTTTATTTTTTGAATTGCCAAACCTGTTTAATTCGATCAAAAATGGTTTTAGAATGATCTATATTAGGTTAAAGTTGAGTTATCAAAAATAGAAGAAATCAAATAAAATTAGTAAATGGTTTCTAACTATTTGATCGATCAATAATTATTTAATAGAAATTTTTCAATTTTACCAATACTATTTTTTTGTTTTGCTCTATCCCAAAATTTTTGTCACATCTTTAATTTGATTTGTATTAATAATTATTTTTTTTTTTTGTTTTGTGAGTATTGTAATTTATAAACAATTGTTAATATCTCAATTAGTAAATGGTTCTAATTTGGTATTTCTTCTAGAATTGATTAAAGAAGATTTTTTGCTCCAAAAATCGAATTTTGGTATGTTAAAAATTTGAATCGGGGTTTATATTAAGATTAAACTAAATGATGAATAATAATTTTGGATACTTTGTTGATTATTTCAGAATTGGGTTTAATAAAGATATTTTGAAATAAATTTGCTCTACTTTTTTGGAAAGAGTAGATTTTTTGAAAAAGAAAGAAATTATATTGAAAAAATCATAGAAAAGAGCTAAAATTCTACTTACCATCATCCCAACTCCAAATTCATATTGTTCAATAATATATATTTGATCAGATTGCACCTTAAAATAGATAAAAAATATCCCACCAAGAAAAGAAAGGGTTAATAGCAAATATGCCAGGATAAAACATAAATAAATATTTCTTCTTATTAATTTTTGAAAAAAATTTAATTTCTCATTTTGCATTAGGTTTGGCTGTGCTAATGGTAACTTCCTTTTAGAAATGGATTTAATTATTTTTGATTTTGGTATTGAATTTTTTTCAAACAAATAGGTAACCATCCCATAAAAGATTACTATGCATGTAAATCCATAAACGAATGATATTCCTAAAAAATAATATCTAATAAAAATAAAAACAAACAAAAATGCAATCGGATTAGAAATTATATATGTTGTTAAAATAAATTTTTTAAATAGAAAAAAATTCTTATTGAATTACAATTTTTTTTGAATTTTTTGTTTAATTTTAAAAGCGGAATATTGAAATTAAATTTTAATTTTTTTCTTCAAAATTTAATAAATATGGTTGGTTTCAATAATATAGTTTTAAATGTGTAATAATAACCAGATAATTATTAATAGTTGATTCGACATAACATAAACTATAATGAAAAATAATTTAAATCATTAAATTTTTTCTGTTTTTTTTCAAAAAGTGGAAATTTTGTTTTTTATCGTTCTTATTTTTGGAATCTTTCATAATAACAAAAATTCCAATTTTTTTTATTAAAGGATCCATTTTCAAACTATTTGGGTTTTTTGTTCAATATTTGTGAAAAGCAATGATCAATACTGAAAGGTTTGATTGTAAATTTATTTTTTTTTCAAGGATCATTAACTTTTATCACTTTGCTTTAAATTGGTTCTTCATAACCCACCCAAAAAAATTGAAATTAATTTTCTTTGTAACAAGAAACAAGTATTTTTGTCTAAAAAATGTATTTTATCAAGTATGAAGAAAGCTATAATTTTACCACAATAAAAGCTCTCGATGGAAAAAATTAATTTATTTTAATTTCAAACTAAAAATATTCTAGTTTATGATATTTTAAAAAGTATGGCAAATATAATAGTTTTCAAAAGTTTCTGTAAATCAGTTGTTAAACTGAAATTGAACAAATTTATCAGAACCAAATTAAAAAAAAATTTTGGCAAACTTTTTTTAAGGGTTAGTTATAAAATGGAAAAAATTTAAAGGTTAGACTAACTAAACATTAAATTTTTGGTTTTTCTTGTTTTATGTTTTGAATCGAGAAATGTGTTCAGATGGATTATTGAAATTAATCAAAGAGTAAATCAATAAAATAGACAACCAGAATATAAACTATTTTCCAATAAAAATAGTGTAGTTGTAATAAATGAATTTTGTGTATATAAAGGGTTTGAATGGATATTTAGAAGAAAAAATTTAATTTGTGAAATATCAAAATTGAAATCATTTTTTTTTTCACGTTTTTGCTTTTTATATTTTTTTTTTGATTTTTTTCTTTTTTTTCGTTTATATTTTTTGAGAGGTAATTGTTTTTCAATTGTATTTTATTACAAGATCTATATTCACTTGGTAAATACGTGTTATTCCAATGTTATTGATAAAGTTAGAATGATTGTAGAAATATCTTTTTTATTCCTATTGAAATTTTATTTGTCCCTCAATTGAAGATCAAAACGAGCATTTATTGTTTTTCAAAATGTGAACTAAGAATTTGAGTTTTTAAATTTTTAAGAAATTATATAGATTGATTAGATTTAGTCTTCATATGAATTTCAACTATTCTTTTATGTTTATTATTCTACCTATTTTTTATTTATTCTTTAAAGGTCAATTATAAATTATAGTTGATATTTGTATAGTTTTTTTGGGTACCCTTTGACTGAAACAATTTTTATTTTAATTTTTTTGTGATAAATTCTCAGTTTGAACATCCTGTTTATTTGAATTCATTTGAAATTAAAAAAGTTAATTTGCAATTTGAAAATTTCAAGTTTTTCTACCATTATGAATTTTTCAATAAAACATATTCTTTATTTCAACAAGAAATAGAAAAGATTCTGGTGAAGCAAGGAATCGGAATTGTAATTGTAATTGTAATTGTAATTGGTGTTTATGAATAAGAATTGATAAAGCGAATATAAACTTACTTTGAACCAGAAACTATAAAGCCAATTCGGACAAAAGCAATCATTAAACAAACTAAAGAAGTGGATTTGTATTTGAGGAAATCAGTGGTTTCAATGATTATAAAATCAAAAATCAAAATACAGACACTATTTATAATGCCTATATATTGAAATTTTGAATCTTTAAGATAAAAGCTGAGCAAATAAGGCAACAAAAAAATAAAGGATATCATTTCCCAAATTAAGAAAGAGTGTTTCTTTGTTAAGGGCTGTTTGTTTGAATATTGTTCTCTCAGGCATAACACAATCCGAAAGTCAATAAATCTCTTTTTCGTTCTTGCAAATAAGGATCCACATTTAAAAATGAAATTTAAACCCAAAAATGTAATGGAATAACAGTATTGATCATAAGGAAAAAAGTAAAGGATCCCAATTTGTTGAATAATTAACAATAAGATAATTAGAAAGCCAACAATTTTTAATGTGTCTATTAGTTTATTTGTTTTCAGTAAGAAGTTATGGTTATTTAATTTTACAATTTATTATTCGGGTTGAAGTTAAGAACAATTCATTATTTGTCTCAGATGTTTTTAAAAAAAAAAGAAAAAAGAAGAAAAGAAAAAAGAAAAGGGTTGGTTTTTTTTGTTTAAAGTTTTTACTCGTCATTCGATAATTGTATCTCTTCCAAAGGCTGAAATAATAAAAGATAAAGATCAAAAGAACCGGTAAGGACATTGTTATCAATCCAAAAATTGGGTGAGTGAGATACAAAATTGACTATTTACAATGTAAAGGTTAATTACAGAAACAAATATTTTGATTACGAAGGTTGATTTAGGTATGGCTAGGTTAGATACTGTAAGATTTTGGATAATTATTACAAAATATTCGAAAAAAAAAAGAAAAAAAAAAAGAGAGAAGCACTTACGACAATTCCACAAAGAACAATCAAAATTATCATACCAACAAACAAGATCCAGATAACAATTTGAATAATAAGGCTTTGAAAGAAACGATGTTTGTTTCCAAACAACGAGAAGGTGTATCTAATGATGTTAGTTTATGAAAAGAATTCAAATTAAGAAATATAAATGTAAGGTAATTGCAAACGAAGGAAAGGATTTAAGTGACGGCTCTCTTTTCAGAAGAATAAGAGTTTTTGAAAAACAAAAAACAAAACGAAAAAAAAAATTGAAAAACAAACAACTGGATCCTGAAAACATCAAAGCGAAATTTATAGAATAAGTAAAGCAAAACAAGAAAACATAAGAGTGCTGGCACAGAATATTTGTATTGCAGTTTTAGTACATTGAGTGCACCCATGTTTCGAATTATATCTGAAGTATCAAAAATATTATATTTCTGGGTGTCGTCCATCTGTGTTGGGTGGTGTGCTTTCGATTATTCAATAAAAAATAAAAAAAAGAAAAATTTTAAAGTCATCTATCCTTGAAAAGAAGAAAAATGGCCAAATATTTTATTATTTTTGAAAAGTAATTTATTGTGAATCAGAACTATTCCTTTTTTAATTACTTTTCTTCTCAAAGACCAAATCAATGCATGAGTTTAATTCACATAAAAAAAAATTTTTTCTTTGTGGAAGTAAAGGAGTGAAAAAATACCGGACATGAAAATAGTCCCTACAAGATTTTATATTGTGAATATTATTAAAATTGATCGTGTTATTTCTTTTATTTAAAATCAAATCCTTTTTTTTAAGAATCAAACTTTTTAAATTATAACTCACCCATTGATTAGAGTGATTATTAATTAAATTACACTTGTTCAAAAAACCATTTATTCAATCTAAAAAACAAGAAGAATAAAAATCATTTTCGAAATTTCTAATCAAAGCTCTAGAAAACTTGTTAAAATTCCATAGTTTTTCAAAAAAAGTTGATCTACATTAATTATCAAATAATTACTAGAGTATTCTTTAGATTCCTTAATTTAATGAACTTTAGGTGGGTTTATTATTTGAGTTCATGAAAGAATTAGGTTATTTTTAAAAAGGTTTTTGATTGAATAAATTTATAATTAAACAACAATTTTCCTAATATTCATCATTAAAAAGATTGTACTGGATTATTTTCACTACTATCCTATTTTAAATTGTTTTTCATTGCAAACAATAAACTCTTTGTTTTTTTAATGAGAACACGCAATAACTAACAAATTGATTCAATTTTGTTGTTGTACTTTTAATATGTTAGGAAAGTTCATTTAAGTATTGGTTGATAATTTAATTGAAGAACAGTTATTTCTTTCTTAAGGTTTACAATCCCTGAAATTTGACTAAAGATTATCTTGTGTAGGGTGTGGGTAATTGTTAATTTGGTTTTTAGCCGATCGATCTTGTGCTTGGTATGCATTTTAATAGTGGTTCAATATAGCAATTTTTGGGATTAAATTTCTTTTTTTTTTTTTCGAAAATCCGAATTGAAGAATGTAAGATTAATAGATTGTTAGGTGTTTAAGAATAAATGTAGATTTTTGTATTTTCGAAGAAAATTCTGGTTTACTTTTTATTCAATTAACAAAATAAAAAAAATTCTTTTTATTAAGGATCTAAATAAAACCAAACCTAAAAAAAAAATTTCAATCAAAAATCAACAAATCACATTTTTTTTTGGTAACTTACCTTCCGATATATTAGTCTTACAATCTTCAATTCGGATTTCCGAAAAAAAAAAAAGAAATTATCATCCCAAAAATTGCCATATTGAACCACTATTAAAATGCATACCAAGCACAAGATCGATCGGCTAAAAACCAAATTAACAATTACCCACACCCTACACAAGATAATCTTTTTTCAAATTTCAGGGATTGTAAACCTTAATGTTATCAAGTCAATAAATTATTTTGAATTAACTTTTGGTTTGTTTCCTAAAGCGAATGAAAACAGCAGAAATAATAGTGAATTATCAAATCTTGTTTGATGAAAAATAAATTTTTCCTTTTTAGATCTTGATGACAAAATGAAGATTTATTAAAATTAAAATTAGTTTTTATAATACACTTGACCAATGAAGATACAAGTAACTCCATTTTATTTTTAATACAAAAGGCAATAGAATAATTATTTCCACATAAATAAGATTAAACCTGATAAATAGCCCCATTTATCAATTTTAGAAAAATGAACTATCATTTGATAAAAGGAATATTTTTTTTCCAATTAAATTTTCAGTAAAAATCTCTGAGATCCTTTATTAGTTTGGATTTTTGGTTCAAATTTGAAAAAGAAAAATTTTAAAATCTTTTTATTTTGATGAAAATCCTCAATTTTAGTAATTTAGTAGAGTTTTTATCAACAACCAACCTCGGAACTTTTTTCTTATTTTAAAAATACAAGAAAAATTATATAAAATATTGAAAACATTGGAGATCTGAAAAAATTGATCTTTTTATTTTATTCACAAATATTGATTAAAATTCTTGAAATTTAAAAGATAAGGGAATATTCTTTTTTTTTTTCAAAGTTTCAGAGTATAAATAACAAATTTTTATGATAAATATCAGTTATTTGGGATATATTATTAGATTTCAAAATTAATCAAATTGAATTTTTTTATAATTTTGAAGAATTTCTTGATTCTTTTCTTTGGTATAAAAGTTTTTTATGATTTTTAATGATTTTGGGAGGAAAAAAATGATTATTTTGCAATTGGTAGTAATTTATTACTTGTATTGTAGAAAAACCAAAATGTTGAAATGACCAATACTAAATATTTTTAAAAATTTATTTGAAACCGAATTTTGAAAACAAAAGTTAAGTCAAAATTTTTTATCCCTTAAAACAAGTTTTAAAAGTTTAATTAATTTTTTAATTATTTTTTTTTTTACAAAATTCACTAATGTACCATCCAAATCAGACAATCATATTCTAACATAATGTACCCTCAAATATCTTAACCCACATAAAATGATGTTTTTTTAAATACCAACAGTCAATATATTTCAATAAAATAGACTATTTTGAAAAAATTGAGATTTTGACCAATTTTGATATTTGATTAAATTCGAAAAATACTATTTTTTCGTTGATTTGAGAATATTTATTTATTTATATTTAAATTTCTTTTTTTATTTATTTTATCTATTTGAAGATATTTAAAATATTCATAAATAATGGGGAAATATCGTGATAAATTTAATATTTGGCTAAATACTAGTCCACTGAAATAATTGTGAATTTTGTTATTAATTATATTTCAAAAATAATCAAAATAAAAAATATTTCGTTACTTTTGTAAGTTGATTTTTCCATGTTTCAAAAAAGTATCTTGAGAGATTATTTAGTTTAATGGTTGGGTTTTTTTTCTTGTATTTTTTTTTTTTTTTGATCGAATAAATATAAAATTAATTCAAATTGTTAATAAAATCAATAAATTGTATTTATTTCAAATTTAAAGTAATTTTTTTTTTTTTTTATTAAGTAGATTTTTAAAAACGAGTTATTATAAAACTTAGTGTTTTTATTTCTAATAGTATATTTTTTACAAACTTCCCTTACAGGCAATAAGATTTCAATCTTCTTTCAAAGAAAATAATTTTTTTTTTAAATAATTTGGTAATATGTTGAATTTTAAAATTTTCCAAAATGAGAAAAATGGATTAAACTTTTCAAAAAAAAAAATAATTCATTTATGATAATAGCATTAAAATTAAGTTTATTGTTTTGAGGAATTAGATTTTTATATTGTTTTTAAATCTCTAGATGTAAAATTTTTTGAATTTGTGATTAAATTTACTGGAAATTTTTTTTTAGTTGAGAAATAACTTATAGAAGATAATATGAAATAGTTTTGGGTGTGGATTTTTTACCAAATTACTCTTTAATAATCAATTTTCACTTCCTAAATAAATTCTAATCTATTTTTTAAAATATTCCTAAGGTTTTTGTTCATGGAATATTATTATTTTTTCAAGATAGAAAAACATGATTTTTATAAGTATTACTAAAAATGAATAGAAAATTCAAATAATCAAAAAAAAAAAATAAATCATAAGAGTAAATCGTGAATTAAATTGTAAGCTATTTCCCATAAAGTGTGGTAAATTTATTTTAAAATATCTCTTTTAAACACAATATACAAAAAAGTATTTAAACATCCAAAATAATTAACTACAATTTATTGATTCTTGAAAAAAATTAAATTTGTTTTTTCGTATTGAATTACATAAATAAAAAATATTAAAATTTCTGATCTCGATTTTATATGATATTTTTTAGAGGTGAAAATTGGAGTTTATTATTTTCTTCTAGATCGAGAAAACCGTTTTCATAACTTGTTTAATCTCAACAAATTTTCAAATAGAATTTAAAGAATATAACAGCATTTAATTGTTTAAAAAATCATTTGCACCGAATCCATATTTCCAGTTTTATTGAAATTTGTCGTACCTTGTTTTCTCCAAAAAAAGTGTTATTTTTCTTTCTTTTTTTGGAAATCTTTCCTACAAGATATTTCGAAATAAAAAACTTAGTCACTGATTTAATAGATATTAATATGAAACTTAATTTATTATCAATTAATGAATACCTTCACTAAAAATGATGATTTTTTATGAAATGTAAAAAAATAATTACCACACTTATTTGGAAATACATTATTTCTATTTGTATTACTATTTTGGAAAAACAGCCAAAACAACCAAAAAAGTTCAATACTGTTTTTTCTTTACAAAGTGCTACTGAAAATTCAAAGTGGAATCTATTAATTAAAAAATAAAATAAATTATTAAAGACAAAATAGAGAATTCAACACAAGAACAGGGTTCTCTAATAATATCTTTGATATGGGTATATTCTTTTATTATCCTGGTATTAAAAATTTATATAGAAATTGACTATTTTTGATGATCTCCAAAACAGCTCGAAATGTTTCAATAATCAAAGATATCTAAATTGAATTGGTGGATTGGTTAAAAATAATTTCATCGATTATTCTCTGAAATTAATTTGTTTCTTCTTTGAATTTATTTTATTTTTCATTTTTAGTAGTTTTCCTTATGAAAAACAGTATTGAACTTTTTTTCTCTGTACAACTTTTTTTTCACCAAAGCTACTTTTTTTTTTGGAGAGGATTTTTTTTAATTGATATCTTATTAAAAAAATTGTTAAAAAATTTGACTATTTTTGTGATCATCAAAAATACTTTAATTTTTTGATAAAAAATGTAGATCTCAATAATATTTATTAGTTGGATAAAAATAATATAATCAATTAGAATTTGAAGTTGATTTATTTCTTATCTTGATTGATTTTACTTTTCGTTTTTGGTAATATTCCAATTAATAATAGTATTGAACTTTTATATTCTGGAAACCCAATAGCCATTTTCTTATGGTTTTCAGTTTTATACTGATAATTTATTGATTTTACAAATAAACACGAAAATAAAAAAGTTTAATGGCAGCTTTCAGGAATTTAAAAGAATTTAACAAAATCTTTGATTTTACTTAATTCTTTTCAATACTGTAAAAGTTAATAACATTTTTTTTTTTTCTTAGATTTGTTTCGAAAATCTATCGATTTTTTAATTAAAGTAAAATTTTTATCAAAAATAATCGTGGTAAGAAAAAAATTGATTTCCTCCCTTCAAAAGAAAAATTACAATTTATTCTGAATTTAACAATTTTTAAATAAATTTTTTTGGACATTTCCAAAAAGGAGAACAAAAATTCATAATTTTTGATAGAGAGTAAAAAAAAAAGTAATTTTCTCCATTTATTAGAAAATTAATCAAAAGATCTTTTTGATTTTTAATAAAAAAGATTATTGTTTTCAATAATTATTTTGATTAATCTGTTTAAAATAAAACTAATTTTTTAGCCAGATCTATAATTTAAATTTATAGATCTGTTTTTTTTTTTAAATCTAGAAGGTTTGCTTCGAAAAATAACAAAAAGATCAAAAAAATTCACCATAAATAATTTATTAATTCTGGAATTAATAACTCCTTGGTTGAGTATTAATTAAGAAAACTTTTCCAAAGTAACGATCAAATGCGAAATTTTATTCAAAAATTTTTTTAAAAAAACAACAAATTTTAATAAAACTCGAAAAATTGGTAAATATTTTGATCAAATTCCATTCTTTTTTTATAATTTTAGAATAAGATCAAGTAGACAATCATTAAAATTAATTTAAGACTCGACACACTCTTGAAACTAAATTGCTTGTCTTTTTGTAAGAAGAATCAAAATAATTAAGGATTTTAAAGAGAGATAAGGGTTTTGGGACTTACAAATCATATTTTTGATTAAACTAGGTACAAAATGATGGAGAAATCAGATTATTCAAATTTGATTTTGACATAACTTCTTTTTTTCCTTTAACTTCAAATTATTCTTCAATCTTTATTTAGAAATTATAATTTTAAAAACTTTATTTGAGACATTTATGATGTGATCAAAATACTATAATCAGAAAAATTTGTTTCTATTTGAATAATAAAAGATTCTAGGTTTTTAAAAATCCGAAAATTATATTCAAAAAAGTGAAAAAGTTCAAAAAAGTTTTTTTACTGTTTGAAAATAAATTGTGTTCAGAAGTGTCAAAAAAATTTCAAGACAATACCAGTACACAAGGGAAGCACCCAATTTGAAACCACTTTGAGAATCTGGAATAAATATGTTTGTGTTTGCTAAGAAAAATTTATTTTATTAACTTCTTAATTGCTCATAAAAAAAATTCAAAACAAAAATCAAGAAAGATCACTTCAAAGGTTAAAGAATAAGGGTTTTCAAAATAGATCAAATGAGAAAATGAAAACAAATTTTCTTTTTAATGTCAATTTCTAATTTAAAAACTAGAATTTTTCTTTCAGGATCTCAAATGTTTTAATGAGTTTTAAGCATAATATATAAAGATCACACGCCTTCAATTCAAAATATATTTTTTAAAGGTTAAATTCAACTTTTATCTTTTTCAGCAATTGGATAAAATTTAAATTTTTTTAATTTGATTTTTACTGTATATTTCTTCAAAACTTTATAAATGACAGACTCGTATTCTACAAAGGGTTCTTATTCCTCACACATGAGTGAGCCCGATTCGCGAAATTCACCAACACAATCAACCACTTCAGTTGAGTCGAAAGAAAAGCCAGCTATCCAAAAAAGCCAGCGTGTTCATAAGACCAGTACAACGATTTGTTATGGGTTTGGTGGCTTGACTGATCAAATGACGCACCAAATGTTCCAGTTTTTGGTTTTCACTTTTTACTATTCAGTTGTTGGTATCAAAATCTCGACATTATCGTGGGGCTTTATAATTTTTGCCATTTGGGATTCAATTAATGATCCGCTGATAGGCCAATTGAGCGACAACACCAAGAGCAAATTAGGAAGGCGAAGATTTTGGGTTCTGGTTTCGATACTCCCGCTTGCCTTAACCAACCTTCTTTTGTTTACGATCGGTACGGGTTGGCCGCAGTGGGGGAAGGTCCTGTATATGATTCTGATCATCATTCTTTATGACACCTTTTATACAATTTTTTCAACAAACCAACTCGCACTTTTCAGTGAAATGTATCGAAACGAGGAAGAGCGGGGGTTTGCCAATTCATGGAACAGCGTTTTGCTCATTGTGGGTGTAGTGATCGGGTTTGTCATGCCCACTTTACTTATCAAAAACCTTGTCCCAATCGATGGGCTGTCTCAATCAGAAACTGATCAAATCAGTATAGATTATATCAAAACAGGTGGAGTAATTGGCATTCTTGTCATCTTTAGCGCATACATCTTTTTTAAATATGGGATGAAGGAGCCCAAAGGAAAGAATGAATATTTAGGCTATGAGGATAAAGATAAAATCAAAATGGATGAATTGAAGACCGAAGATGATTTGGGGACCGAGGAGCCATTTGGAAATATATCAGAACAAAAGACAGGAAAGTCATCCGAGAAGGAAGAACTAGATGATCAAGAAGAGAAAGATATGGAACAAAACAAAGACGAAGATGTAGAGGAAAATAAAGGAGCTGGGCTAGAAGAAGAAAATGTGGATCAAGAAGAAGAAGAAGAAGAAGAGAATACTAAGAAAAAGAATGAGAAAAAGAAGAAGAAGAAAGATGATGGGATTTTTAAAATGTTAAAAGAGACTCTCAAAAATAGATGCTTTTTAATTTTCTGTTTTGCAAATATGATCAAATGGTTTGTTTTTAAAATGCTCACTACAGTGGTTACCCTATATTCAGTATGGATCTTGGATATCAAAGAGGGGAGTATCTTCATTTCGATTTTACTGCTCTCATCGTTCCTCACCGCGGCAGCAGCCATCCCATTAATGAAAAAGATCGGGACAAAGTTTGGATGGAGAAATGCATTTATTCTCACCCAAACCTTTTGGTCTTTTGCGCTGATCCCCTTCTGGTTTCTTGACGGCAGAAGGTACGTCGCCTTATTTTGTATGTGTACTGTGGGCATTGGACTGTCCGGCGCGATCTACTTCGTTGAGCCAATTGTCGCCCAGATCATCGACGAAGATGAGGTCAACACAAAATCGCGAAGAGCCGGATCCTACTATGGTGTAAATGGTCTCATTAACCGCTACTCAACTATTATCGTCTTTGGAGTTCTCGCCATCGTTTTAAATGGCTTTGGCTGGGAGCAATACCTTGTCAATGGTGATGTCACGGTGCAAAAAATTTCTCAACTCAAAACAGCTCTCAAGTTGTTGATGGGGCCAATCTGCATCTTTGGGAATATTATAGTAATTCTTCTTTTATTCAAGTTCCCCTTACATGGCGAACGCCTAAAGGAAGTGCAAAAAAAACTAAAGCTAATGAATGCCGAAACAAATTAAACCCAAATTATTTACAATAACCCATCCTTTCTGCGGATTCTTTTGTAATTGCTTTTATTAGCTTTTTTTTTGTTCTTTTGTTTAGAAAAAGTATTATTATTTATGATCTTTTCATAAAAACTTTTTTTTTGAACATAACCACATTAATTTATTTTGTATACCCTTATAATTTTCTTCAAATAAATATAATAAATATAATTAAAACTCGCATAATTAATCTTGTAATATTTGTTTTTATATTATTCCAAATAAGGTAACAATGAATATTTTTCCTGTGAACTAAGTGTTGAATCATTAGAGTTTTAAATAATTTTTGAAATGGAAAAAATAAAATTTCATAATATTTGTCAGTGTCTAATACCAATTCAAAACAAAACATCATGTGATTTACAATTAATCTTTTAAAAAATTAATCATCAAAAACTATCACATTTATTAAAAAAAACGAACTAAAAAGAGTAACCTTCGATTTCAAATTACAATTGTTAGAATTAAAAATTTTGAATAAAAATTTGTCAATTTTGATGTGTCGGTCTTTAAAACTTTTTGGGATCTAGAAGATTTTTGTCTTTTATATATTTATTTATTTCTTTTTTTGTTGAAAAAAATGAATATTTTTTATCCGTAGAATATTCCAAAATCCTGATTTTGTTAAATATAAATAAACTATTTTTCAAAAATTTTGACTCTCTTTATCATATTAATGGATTTTTTTGGGTTTAATATCTATAATTCTTATTAAAAAAATGTTTTAAAATTTTAATGGATCAGAATCATTTTTTCTAATTTTGCAAAATTTATGTTTTTATTTTTCAAATTTTTGTTTTTCTTTTGTATTTCTTTTTCGATTTCTGTTTTTCTTTTTTTTCGAAGATCAAGTCGAAAAAAAAAAAAAAAAGACCAATAATCATTAAGAAAATTAAGACTATACATTGTCCTTTAAAATAAATTTAAGTATTAGCAAAAAATCTATGTGTTAACCATTTTTTCAGTGAAAGTTAAGTAATAAAAAATCCATAATGCTCATTTTAAAAATTGTGACTTCACATATATTATTTTTTGGTTTTATTGGATTTTAATTTTTAAAATATCAGGTTTTTATATATTTAGGATGATATAAAAGTGAATTACAAATCAGATTTAATTATTTTTTTTCTCGAATACTAAACGATATATAAACTCTGTTTCAGTCAAAGGGTCCCAACGTTTTTTTCAAATATCAATTTTTTTATATAATTAACCTTTGGAGAACAAATAAGAAATAAAAAGAATAAGAAGAAATCAAGGAATTGTTGATATATGTCTGAAAGAAAACTAATTAATCAATGAATTTTCTTAAAAATTAAAAAAATCAAATTCTTAGGGATAGATTGAGAAAAACAACGATGTTCGTTTTGAACTTCTACTGGTATTTGAATAATAAATATGAAACATTTTTCACTTCATTTTCCATACTTTTCTTTTAGAAATTAAGTCCTAAAACGAAGTTTGTTGGTATTTTTGGTATCTATTTGAAAAAGGAAATGAAAATGAAGTGAAATTTTTTCAAATTTATTAAACAAATATCAAGATAAAAGATCCAATTGAATTGCAATAGAAATCGATATGATTTCTCAACAATCATTACATGGTTCCAATAACCTTAAAATAACACATTTTTACCAAGTGACTATTGATCTTGCAATAAAAAATTTTTTTGCAATTGAATGACGTTTTAAAAAAAAAATCGAAAAAAAAAAACAAAAATGTGTAGAAATGTGAAAAAATGATTTCAATTTTGAAAATTTCCAAAATAAAATTTTTCTTCTAATATCTATGCAAACCCTTTAAACACGTGTATTATACCATTACAACTGGGCCCCTTTGACTGAAAAATAGTTTATATATATATATATATATATATATTATTTCAGGTGGGCAACAATTTTTGAAATGTTGTTTAGTTAATAAAAGAACGACAATTTGGATTAAATCAAATTAAATTGATTTTTTATTGTTATAAATAAATTGGTTTCAAATTGACGAAATTGAATTTGTGAAAATATAAAATAAGAAAAGATAAATATTTTTTTGTTTTTTTGGATTTGAAAATTGAGAATACTTTTTAATTTTTTTTTTCTTCTGAAATTTTGTCTTTGAGATAATATTGAATTGGAAATTTTATTTTTTGTTTTTAAACTCTTTTTCAGTCGAAGAGGTGCCGAATTGTTTTCAAATATCAATTTTTCAATATAACTGGTCTTTGATGAAACAAATAAGAATTAAATAGAATGATATACATCAAAGGATAGATCAATACCCCTATGAAATAAAACTGAAAAAATCAATAAATTTTCTTAAAAATAGAAAAAAACAAATACTTGATGAATATAGTATGGAAACAAAACAATGTTCATTTTGATCTTTGATTGGAGATCCAAATGAAATCCCTATAGAATTCAAAATTATTTCTCTACAATCATTTTTACTAATTCAATAATATTAGAATAACACATTCTTACAAAAAAAAGGATATCGGTCTTACGATATAAAAAAAAAATTGTAAAAAATGAATTAAGATATCATTAAAAAATAGTTTAAAAACAAAAATTTAAATGTTAAAAGATGATTTCAATTTTGAAATTAGACCAAATAATTTTTTTGTTCTACTATCAATTTAAACCATTCAAGTACATCCAAATCACTTCCTACAACTGCCCCCTTTGACTGGACAATGGTTTATTATTCTTTTGATTTTTTTTTTTTTAGTTTTTTGGATTGTTATAATTAATAATTTTTATTTCTCAGTATGAATTTTTGAAATTGAATATTTTTTAAAAACAATTTTTTTGTTAATTATTTAAATTTTATTTTCTCTGGTTATTGTTACTAAAATAACAAAATCTATTAATTACATGAGAAACATAACAAATTCGAGAACGGCCACCAATCGAAATATATTGTATTAAATTGAGTTTGTATTGAAGCAAAGTGGTACATTCCTTCCAAGTAGGCCATAAAATTTTTAATAAAACACAATAAAGTTTTCTATTCTTATTTTCTATTTTCAAAAAATTCTGAAATAAGAGTTATTATTCAAAAAAAAATTTCAATAAAGGAGCTATTATTCAAATTTTTGAAACATCAAAAAAAATAAATTTGAAGATTTATGAAGTAATTAAAAATAATGTTCAAAAATGGTATAATTTTTAAAGATCAGCAAATATTGATATATTTTTTGAACTTTTTTGGACTGATAATATTGAAGTTACATTAAGTGATCTTGAATTTTTTTTTTTTGATGTTTCAAAAATTTGAATAATAGCTCCTTTATTGAAATTTTTTTTTGAATAATAACTCTTATTTCAGAATTTTTTGAAAAGGGAGAATAAGAATAGAAAACTCAATTTTATTTTATTTAAAATTTTAACGTAGACTTGGAACAGCTGTATGTTTAAAATAGAAGAAATGAACATCTGTGGAAATACTAGATTAGAAAAGATTAAATTATCTTTCGAAATTTAAAAATTTTTATACTATGTCTATTTTTGAAATTAAATATACTTTAAAAATGATCTTTTTGTTAAATTGGTTTTTTTAACTTAATATACTTTGAAATTTTTACATTTGTTTAATAATGAAATTCGATAAATTTTTTTGTTCTTATTTGATTTTTTTCAACTAAACGAAAAGTAATTATTCAATATAATTTTTTGGTGGTAATCCACTCCATAGGCATCGTCATTCAAGACAGCAGAGCTAACTAATGGTGTTTATCTCTTCAAATCCCCACCAATGGGGAGAATTCGATTTCCCTTTAATATGGGGATATTTACATCAACCTAATACAAAATCCATATTACCCCCAGTCTAACTATTTAATGAATTAGTTTGCTCAATAATTAAAAAATTCATTATTTATCTTTATTGTAAATTCTATTAAAAACGAAATAAATTAACATGAGAATATTCTACAGTGCATTAAGGATGCCTTTCATTTGAGTACTTCCTCCCGTCTCTTACTCTTTGAGAAAAATTACATAATTTTTCGATTTTCTCAAAGTTTGACACTTAAAGAAAATGTATTGTATCTGAAATTACAAGTCGAAAAGAAGATTGAAAATTTAGTCTTGTTGGCAATCTTACAAACAAACAGAATGTCCAAAAGGTAAAGAACATCCTTTTGGAGCAAATACCTTGAACTTTTAATCCTCAGTTTTTCGTTAATAACTGTTTAAAAAGTTTGTTTTGTCTTGGATCCTTTTTGGAAAAACTGTTTGTAAATCGAATTGAAGGAAAAAAAATCCAAATAAATTTGTTGTAAACTCAATAACTTCCCAAAACAGGTAAAAAATACGATAATCAGATATAAGATTATAAATAATTTTTAAAAACTCTTTCGAATATTTTTCGAATCTTTACAAATATGAACGATTTTGAATTCTTTTCAGATTGTTTTAAATTGTAACTCTTTTTTTTTAAGGACACAAATAGAAACCTAGCTAAAACCATTTCATTTTTTATTTTCCAAAACTTTTGCAAAAACAATGAATATTTTTAAAAAAAACTCCACCTTTAGACCAAAAAAGCGTATCCCTGAAGGAACAAAACAATACCAACTAAAAAAATATGCAGATGCCTCACTAGGCTCAGGAAATTTGAAACTTGCAGTTACACTACCAGAGAATGAAGATATCAACGAGTGGTTCGCAGTTCATAGTATGCAATTTTATTTTCCTTATTTCTTTTTTTTTTTGAATTTTTTCTACCCACAACAAAAAACTCAAAATCCTCAAAAACCCCAAAATTGACAAAAAAAAACATTAAAACTCTCCTTTGTTCTCTTTCTTTTTCTCTTCGAACCAAAACCTTTCCAAATTTCTGATTTTTGATCTTTTTTTCTTCTTTTCAAAATAATCAACCTATCTAGCTGTTGATTTTTATAATCAATTAAATATGTTTTATGGATCAATACACGAACACTGCACAGAAGAAAACTGCCCAATTATGTCAGCGGGCAAGAAATATGAATATTATTGGGCAGATGGTATAAAAGGTAAGCTCTCAAATATTTCCTTTTTCACATTATTTTTTTTTTTTATTTATTTATTTTAACTTTCGATTGGACCAGGATCGATTGTTCCCGAATTCGATTCTTTTGAATTCGAAACAAAGTGTGGCAAAAAATGGCCATTTTTGAAAATTTTTGTGTTTTTGCGACAATACTTTTGATTGATCTTCTAATTAACAATTGTTTTTTTTTTTTTTTTTTTTTTTTTTTTTGCCCTCTCCTTTCTTTTTTTTTTTTTTTTTTTTCTTCCAAATCTCAACATTTAATTCTCTCAAACCTCTAGTTAAAAAACCAATTCAAGTTTCTGCTCCAGAGTATATCAACCGTTTAATGGACTGGGTACAGGGGTACCTCGACAATGAAAAAATTTTTCCTTCTGATATGAGTAAGATCAATTTTGATTTTTTGCCTTTTTCTTTTAATTTTTTCCCTTTTTATGTCATTTTTATTTTTATTTTATTTTTTTCTCTCTGTCTGCTAATCTGACTAATCTCTTTTCTTTCTTTCTTTTTTTTTTTTTATTTTTTTTTTATTGTCTCAAGGTATTTCTTTTCCTAAAAACTTTGCTAATATTGTAAAAAATATCTTTCGAAGGCTTTTTAGAGTTTATGCACATATGTATCATAACCATTTTACAGAAATAATCTCACTTGGCGAAGAAGCTCACTTAAACACCAGCTTTAAGCATTTTGTCTACTTCATTACAGAATATAGATTAATAGAAAAAAAAGAATTAGCGCCAATGCAGGATTTAATCAATTCATTTTTGGAGAACGACGAAGAAATGAAAACTAAAAAGAAAAAGAAAAAAAAGAAAAAGTAAAAAAAGAATTTACAAACTATTCAAAATTCTTGTTATTATTTTCTTTTTTTCCTTTTCCCTTTCCTTTTCCTTTTCTTTTTTTTTTTTTTTATGTGGTTGTTGAATAAATTCAAATTCCTTTAATAAAAAAGAAGATGAGCGTAGTTATGTTATTAAACACATTATAATTCTTGTTTTTTTCTTTTTTTTTTCTTTTTCTTTTCAATTCGAAAGTTATTGGAAATTTTTCTTGTTTATTGTAACTTTAACAAATTCAAACAAAGATTATTAACCAAAGAAATTTTCTTGTAATTTTGTGTTTAAAATAAAGTTAAATCTCTTTTATTTTCCATTTTTAATCTCTAAAGTATTTGATATTTTAGAAGTTTTTGCATTAATTCAATTTTTTTTTTTTATTATCTTTTTTTTTGTTAACAAAACTTTATTTCTATAAAAGGGCACCACAAATCATTTTCCAAATACAATTATTTTTTATAATTGTCCTTTGAAGAAAAAATGAGAAATAAAGTAGAATAATAAACATCAAAGAATTGTTGGTATCCATCTGAAATAAAACTAATAAATCTATATATTTTCTTAAAAATAGAAAAACCCAAATTCTTAGGTCACCATTGAGAAAAATAACAAGGTTCATTTTGATCTTGAATCAAGAATAAAAAAAAATTCCAATAGAAATCAATAGGATTTTTCTACAATTATATTCTCTCATTTCAATAACCTTCGAAAAACATGTTTTTAATCAGTGATTATCGATATTGCAATAAAAAATTTTCAAAAAAAAAGAAAAAGGAAAAAATGTGAAAAATGTTTTTCATTTTTGAAATTTTCCAAAAAAATGTTTTTTCTACTATCCATTTAAGCTCTTCAAACACATGTAACCCACCCACCGCTACTGTTCCATATTGACTGGAAAATATTTGATATAAACTGATATTTTGGTTTCTATCAATTTTTGCTCTGATACAAATCTGCTTCATTAGTTTGAAATTCTTAAAAAGTATATTGTTTGAAAACAGAGATTAATGAAAAATTATTAATTTTGTTCAACATACTATTTCTTTTTTTGATCTAAAAAGGTGAACTTTTTTTTTCCATTTTAGAGTGAGAACTAAAAGTTCACCTTTTTAGCTGTTGGATTTTTTTTTGATTTTTGAAATAAACATCAAATTTATAATTTTCTGTTTATTTATTAAATTCTAAAACCAAATCTTGATTATAATTTCCTGAATTTAAAAGAATTGAGTAAAATCTTTCATTTTTATCCCTTCTTCCGAATTATGGACCAGTATCGTTAGGTTTACTTGAGTTTTCTGTTTATTTGGAAAATTGCTAGATTTTCGTTAGGTTTTTTTTAATTTTTGAAATAAACAGAAAATTTTAATAAATTTTCAGTTTATTTCAAAAAGTAAAAAAAAACCTAGAAAACTTCATAAATAAAATAGAAAACCTCAAAAAAAAAACCTAGAACACTTCACAAATATAACAGAAACCCCCAAGAAAACCACCGTTAGGTTAATTTAATTTCTCAAATTAACAAAAAAACATAAGAATTTGGCGGCACTCCACGGCACTTGATGGTACTTAAAGTTAGGTTTTACAGTATTTATAAGAATGGGATAAAATCAGATATTTTATTTACATTTTTTTTTTTTGAAGATTTCTTGAAAACAAAATTTACCCCTTCAAAAATTTCAAAGAATAGATGCAAAACAAAAAATAAAATATCCTTCTTTTTTTGAATAATGTAAAATAAAAGTACTTGGGAACACGCCACAACGCCCAATTCTAATTAGAGATAATGTTGGGCCAAGTGAAGATGCACACCTAACCAATATTCTTTTGAAAATACCCACATCGACAATTGTTAGGTATTTTGTTCCAAATCCATTAATTTTTTAATTATTCAAAGATATTCAAGCCAGTATGATAAATTTCTCAATAGACGGACTCTTCTATGAAGTCTATAATCTATTTTTTAATTAAAGTTACACTTTTGCTGGTTTTAGTATTTGTAACTTTTTTAGAAAATAATAAATAATCGGAAATGCTGTAGTAAAGTGGAATTGAACTCCCAGCGTTTCGATATAAAGATCGAAACTTTATTAATGTATATGATCCATTCTCAAAAATCCCAACCTACCCAATGGTTAAATGTAACATATTCGATTATTTGAACTAAATCAAAATTAAAATAATTCAAAAAATTTATCAAATTTTAAAACCCAATTTAAATCAACCCGAAAAAGATCCTGAAAAAATTTTTCAAAAAAAATTAAATATTTGATACTTTTATACTTTTTGAAAACTTCACTTATAAGAAAGACTATTGGATAACAAAGGATATTTTATCAATAATTGTTTTTTCAAGATATCTAACAATTTAAGTTAGAAAATCTAATTTTCCAAGTTCTGGTAATAATTTTTTAAAATTTTATAGTAAATAATTTGAAAAAATTTTTTTGCTTCTAGTTAAGAGGACATTTTATTATGTTTTAAAAGTATTTTAAAATTGAATAAATATCTTTCAAACAGATTATCAATTAATATGACTATTAATAAATTATTTATAGATTTAAATTGGAAAATATATTTTATTTTTTTTATTACGATTAGTTTTTTTTTGATTTTTGTAATAAACAGAAAATTTCCGTTTATTACAAAAAGTAAAAAACCACCATTAGCCTTTCCAGAATTTAAAGGAATTGAGTAAAATCGATGATTTTTCTCCATTCTTTTGAATTCTGGAAAACAGTCGTTAGCCTTTCTTGAGTTTTATGTTTATTTGGAAAATCGATAGATTTAACAAATAAAACAGAAAATCTCAAGAAAACCTAGACACTCTACGGCACTCTACGGACACTTATCGTTAGGTTTTCCAGAATTCAAAAGAATATAGAAAAATCAAATATTTTACTTTGTATTTTAAATTCTGGAAAACTGCCTTTAGGTTTTTTTTAATTTAAGAAATAAAAAGAAAAGTTATACAATTTTCTTTTAATTTCTTAAAGCAAAAAAAAACATAGGCACTCTACGACACTTGACTGACACTTTCAATAATTATCATCAGGTCTTTTTTTCTCTATTTCAGATTTATTAGATGAATCCCTTTTTTCAAAACTATTAGTTATTATATATCAAAGTAAATGTCATAAAGTCAAATGAAACCGAAATTCATCCTTCTGTTCATTTTGAATTATTTACCCCAAAAAACGCTTTATTTTATATACTAGAGATTTTTAAATAAAGTGGCTATACAAACAACAATAAATACAATAACCTCATGAATGTGAAATTCTAGAAATTTCGATTATATCGAAAATACAGTTTATTAATCAAAGATCGAATGTTAATGAACTTACTAGTTTCATCTAACTTTTAATTTTCAATTTTATTTTTTCTGGCAAGTGAAGCCGTAAAAAAAAAAATTATTTTTTTAAATATTTTTTGAAAGATCAAATAAGAATTTTATTTGATATTCTTTACATTTTATAAAGTAAAAAAAAATCTAACAACATTTTCCAAAAATCCAAAGAATCAAGTAAAACAATATATATTTTACTCTATTCTTTTAAATTCTGGAAAACAAAGGCACAGGGGAAACTATACCACCCTTGATCCACACTTAGCTAATTTCTAAATTTTTGTTTAGATATACCAAAAAAGAGTCATAATTTTCTGTATAATTGATTAATTAGAAAATAAATAAAGATTCTTTATTTTGAATTATATCAAAAATATTATTCTTTAATTGTTTGTTATTTTTGTTTATTTGGATTAGTTCTTTAATCAAATTTTTTGATTTTTTCCATAGATCGGGTAGTCACAAAGAAAGATCGTAATTTTAAGAGTTCTTATGGTGATCAAGAGATAAATAACTTAATTCAGAAATTTTTTTGACTAATATATCCATTTTAGTGGTGTTAATTTAGATAGTCCTTAATTATTTTGATAACAGATCAAGGGTTGTATTTCAAGATATTTTATTTATTTTTGTATTTTGGACTATTATTTTTTGTACAGAGTATTTTAACCAATTCTCTAATTGCGTTCTTGTATTAAATAACTTTATTTCAATAAATTCTATTGATATAAGATTAAAAATACTGATTATCCAGAAAGAATACCTTACATGAAAATAATCCCTGACAGGATCTTTAATTGTGAATATTAGGAAAATTATTTTGTAATTTCTTTTCTTTTTAAATCAAATCCTTTTTTTAACTAGCACAATTTTTTATGAACTCAGTAATAAAGCTAACTAAAGTTCATAAAAGTGAGTTATCTAGAGAATACTCAATTAATTGTTTGATAGCCATAAGTTGATCAACTATTTTGGAAGACAATTGAATTTTATCGAGGTTTTTCTAAAATTTGGATTATGATATTTTTTATTCTAGTTTTTTGATTGACTGAATATTTTTTTGAACAAGTGCTATTTAACTAACTATCATTTAATAAGTGGGTGAGTTATAATTTGAAAAATTTGATTCCTAAAAAAAGGATTTGATTTAAAAAGAAAAGAAATTACAAAATAATTTTCCTAATATTCACAATTAAAGATCCTGTCAGGGATTATTTTTGTAGGGTATTTTTTCCACCACTTTAGATTATATTTTGAACCCCAGATTCGGAAACGTTTCAAAATAGTTTAAAGACAAAGAAACAAAACTGTAATTGAAGTATATTTTTTCATTTTTTACAACTTTTTGAAATTCATTTCAATTTTTCACATTTTATTGAAATATGCTTGGTTGTAATCAGATTGTTTTTCAAAAAAATAGGCCTGTTGTTGCTTTGTCTTTTGGAAACCAATTACGTGTTCTAGATTATTCAACAAATAAAGAAATCAAGTCTTTTGAGTATGACAATTCTATCTCACAAATAGCCTTTGATGATGATGGGAAGAACTTTTCAGTTGGTTTACACAACAAAAAGTTTTTTGTTTATGATCACAATTTTGAACTGACTTACTCAGAGTAATCATCCCCCCTTTCGAATTACTTTCTTTTTTTTTTTATTTTCTTTTCTTTTGTTTTGCAAGCACAACAACAAATTTAACATTTTTTTGCCTCAAAGAAGATTCAATCTTGTTCAAACTCTGACACCAAAGATTTCTTTCTATGACTAGAAAGCTATCAAAGTCTTTTTTTCAAAGTTCTATTAAGGATCAAAAACAAATCATAAAAACTGAAATGCTTTCGGTAAATTATTTTAAAGCAAATGTTTTATGAACTACTCTGAAATAAATCACAGACAATAGTTTGTATATCCAAAAATTTTTTCCACACCTAAAGCACAAAAACCTCCCCTAAAGTCATTTTATAAATAAAAAACAGTATTGTCTTTTAATAGAAATATTTTTGCAATTATGGGTGTGTTCTAAATGAGTTCTTAACATTCACTCCAAATGCCATCTTTTTCTATTGGGTAAGGTGAAGACGATCTTTTGTCCAATATAAAAGGATGGCATTTTGAGTGTAATTCCAGAATTCATTGAGAACACATGTTCTTAAGGGATTCTCTTTTACCATGATAAGTTTCTTTTATGAAAGGGTGTTTGGTGTTTTGTGTTTTGCGAATGGTCAATTATCATAAAAACACTTAGCCTGTTAAAGAGAGAATTTTAAAGTGACAAAATTCCTAACTTCTAACCAAAAGAGTGATTAGTCATTAGAAGTATTTTAAACTTAATTTAGTTTTTAAAAACAAGGTTAATTAAAGAGTGTTGCTAATTGAAGGCAAACCATCACAGTGCTCAACTATTCAAGTGTCTTTTTATTTAGGGTAAATAATATTAGTTCTCCATCGTTCAAATGTCTCAAAAATCCCATTAGCCAAATCGTTTAAAAAGTTAATCCTCATTGATTAAAAAAGATTCATTTTATTGATAAAAAACTCCAATAATTTTTGAAAAAAATCCGCATTTTGAGACAAATTAAAAATGTTTATTCATCAACAAGCAGAATTCAAAGTTGCAAAATATCATTCTTAAATTTGTCTAGAATTGTAAATTAGATGATAAAAAATTACATAATTAACTCGTAAGATTATTTTTACAAATTATTTCCACTTATTGTCGATATGTCATTTCTGATAGGATTGGCTTATTTTGGAAAAAAAAAAATATTTTTCCCACAATTTAAAAAATATCACCTATCAATCATTTAACCATCTAAGAAACATGCTGATGAATCAGAACAAAGATAAAAAATTGAAATAAAAAATGAAAATGAAAAATTTTTTCTTTCTTTTTTTTTTTCGATAAATTGAGTTTTCAGAAAACTAACACGATCAAAACAATTTGTAGTAATTGTAATCATATTTATCGCATAATTAATAAAGTGCAGAAATTTCTTTTTAAACATTTATCAACAATAATAACAAAGTTGTCTTGGATTATTGCAGATTGAGATCTGTTTACCATTAAAATCATTCCAGTTCACAAAACATAAATCTTTCGCCAATTCAAACAAAAAAAACATCCTTGTCAATTGTTTTTATAAACCATCGATCCAAAAAATCAATTTGTGTTCGGAATTAACATTTTTAGAAACCTAAAAAAAAAAAAACAACAACCAAATTCCTTGTAATTAAAACACTTTTGTTCCAAAAAGCAAGCATTTACACCTTGGTCTACCAAACAACAAACACCATATTTACTATTGTATAATCAACAGTTTTAAATTAATCGAGATTTCGTATCTTTGAACCCAAAAAATCCTTTTCAGTTTGGTTTGTTTTCCCCTTCATAATTTGGAATTTGTTTTTTTGGGATTTTTGTTTAATTAATGAATTTGAGAAAAGGTTTTGAAAAAAAAATAATTTCCTCCAAAAATGTTCACAAATGTAATTTGTTACATTTTTATGCAATTGTTGAGAAACACCTCTTTGAATTTCAGATCAAGGAAGTCTAATTTTTCGAAAAATCACACAATCATTTTTCTCCTTTCTACAAAACTAACAATCTGAAAAAGTAAATTGTAGTTTTCTTGATGAATTTCGAAATGATCGAGAAAGTAAAAAAACAAAATGTTGACAAACACTCTTTAATTCATTCAAATTTGTTTTTAAAAATCAAAATAGAGAAAATAATATTTGAAAAAATGAATTAATTGTCATGAGTGTCTCAATTATACTTCAGAAAAAATACTAGACTTTTTTTTTTATTGTTGAGCAGAGGTGATTCAACAAAATTACCTCCTATTTGCCTGAAACTCTAAAATTGTATTTAGGGTTTTTTTTATCCTAACTGTAATGTAAGCAGGATTACAGCTCAAAGGATATCTTTTCTTTAAAAAAATGAAAAGAATAAATTATTTCGGAAAAAAGACAAGAAAAAGAGAAAGAAAAGCAAGAAATGAAAGAAAGAGTCAAAAAATAATAGAAAAAAGAAAAAACTTCAGTGAAAAGTTTTTTTTGTGCCCCAAGTGTTGAATGGGCTGGTGGTTGTTTCCTTTTATGTCTTTTTTTTTGGATCGCCACCATAGGTTGTTTTAATAAAGAGTTCTAAATATTTGAACAACTATAGATCAAATGAAAAAGGCTGTTTATTAAATTTTGATTTAGAACTTTATAGATGGGTTGAATCTAAAAAGCTCTGGTTTTTAAGAATAAGATTTGGTTTTCGAAATTTTCTTTTCAGTTGCTTTGCTTTTTTTTTTATTTTTTTTTTTTGTGTTATTTTTTTTTTTTTTTATTATTTTATTTTTTTTTGTAAGTTTCCCAAATCTTGTTTTCGCAAAATCCCAGTACAAGATACCGATTCGACAGCAAAAACCCAGTCAAAGTAACGACTCGACAGATAGTACGGAAAGTTCAATTCGGTTCACTTTGGTTGGTTTCAGATCGCATTCGTTGGATTCAGTTCAGTTGCATAAGTCCAGCTCAATTCGTCGAAGATCTGATCATGAACAAGTTTGGTTGGGTTAGTCATGATCAGGTCAACCAATTCTTATAATGATTTTTTATACTTTTTACCTTTCCCAAACACCTAAAAAAACAAAAAGAGAAGGAACATAGAGCCCAAGTAACTTAAGAAGGGAAATTTGGAAAAGGTAAAAAGTATAAAAAATAAAAAATACTCGACTTTTTAAAAATTAAATTTAATTTTTAATTTTCAAAAAAATTAAAAGGTTATTAGAATAAAATACAATTTAAAATTCATTGTGACATTTAAAAATATTGTTCAGTTTCTCAATTTTTTTTAAAATTTTTAAATATGATTCTCCCTTTTTCTTTCAAATTTTGATATTTTGATAATCACAAAAATCCAATTTTGAATGATCATAAATTTCAAAATATTAGCCATACCCAATAAGAGTCTTACTCTTGATAAATAATTTAATTTTCAGATTGAAGATAAATCCTGAAAAATAATTTCCGCAAAAAAAAGTACGTCAATTTTCTAAAACAACAGATATCGATAATACAGCAAAACTAATGCAAGGAAACAAAAGTATTTAAACTATTTTCTAGTCAAAGTGTCCCATTGTTAGTAGATGAATTACATGTTTTTAAAGGGTTTGAATCCATATTAAAAGAAAAAAATTAATTTTGGTAATTCCAAAATTGAAATCTGTTTTTTTTTTTTATTTTTTCTTTTTTTCGATTTTTTTTGATACCTAATTCCTTTGCAATTTTTTTTTTTTTTTAAAGATAGATAGCCACTTGGTAATAATGTGTTACTCTTATGTTATTGAAACCGTGAAAATTATTTTAGAGAAATAATATTGATTTCTCTTGGAACTTTATTTGAATCTTCATTTGAAGATCAAAATAAAACATTTTTGTTGTTTTTTCTCAATTTGGGACTAAGAATTTTAGTTTTTCCATTTTTAAGAAAATCTATTGATTTATTAAATTTACTTCATACTATATCAATTATATTATGGTGTATTTTATTCCACTTATTTCTTCTTTTTTCTTAAAAGGTTATTTATAAAAAAAAATAATTGGTATTTGAAAAAAATACTGGGCACTTTTGTCCTGGAACAAAGTTTATATTTAGGTTTTTATGTTAATACTTATTGATGTAAATCTTGTTATTAAAAAACTAAAAAAATAATTACTTTTTGGTGGTTCTTTATATTAAATTTTACATTCTGGAGCATTATTATTTTGGATTCTATTTTTAAATTACAAAAAGGAAGTAAAAAAAAAATAATCAATAACAATTTTTAATTGTGATCCTTCGCAAAAAATCTAATAATTTATTGTTCAATAATATTTATAATAAGCCCCATTTCAAAAATCGTGACTCACCTGAAATAATAAATTGGAAAAAAAAAAAATATCCTTTTGTATAAAAGAGATCAATTAATTATTCAATTTTTTTTAATAATTCACTTTTTAAATATTTAATAACATCTAAAAGCCTGATATTTTAAAAAATATATAAAAAATAAAATCAAAACCTAAAACAAAAGTGTGAATCAGCAATTTTTGAAATGAGAATTACGGATTTGTTTATTACTGAACCTCGAATGTAAAAAGGTTAACAAGAAGATTTTTTTGCTAATAATTTTATGAATTTCCAAAGGAATTGTCTCAATTTTTATTAATGTTTATTGGTCTTTTCGAAGATCTTTTTTTTTTTCGACTTGATCTTTCGTAAAATTGTATGAAAAAAAAAAAAAAAAAAAAAAAAAAAAAAAAAAAAAATTTCAGGAAATTAAACAATTTAAAAGAAAATTAAAAAGAAAAATTTGAAGAAAAACAAAAATTTGACAAAAAAAAGAAAAAGAAAAAGAAAAGTCCAAAAAAGAACAAAATTTAGAAAAATCAAAGAAAAACAAAAGAAAAAAAAAAAATTGAAAAAGAAAAACAAAAATTTGCAAAAAAATTGTTAGAAAAAATGTCTCTCGTTTTTTATTTGAAAAAATTTTGTGAAAAGAATATGGGACAAAAACCTCAAAATTATTTCCAATTCCAATAACATTATCAAATGATTCAACATTTTTGAAAAATAAACTCTTTTTCAAATAAAAGGGCACAAGAAAATTTCAAGAATTATTCATAATTGAATCAAATTAATTGTAGTATCATATTAAAATATAAGAAGTACTTTAAAATATAAAATAAAACACTCAAATGAATCTTTAAAACTCATTCAAACAAAACAATAAAAATTAAAATTAAATATATTTGAATAATTGATGTACGCTTTTATTTGAAATGAGAAATCCCGTTTTGGAAATTGTCGGAAAAAAAATTATAAAATCAATAAAAACCCTTGAACACATGTGAATTGGAAAAAAATTCTTTAAATTTTATTGATAACTCTTTACACGCCAAACTTTTGTTCTTTAAAGTCTCATTTTCAAGATAAAGCCGCAATTCATCTGGGTATTTTGTTGGAATTGTTTTTTACAATATTTTCTCTTTTCTTTGTTCCATACATCAATCCAATAATGGTCTTTCTTAATTCCTGTATCTAGCTCATTCAGAATCAAACTTAAACTGTTTCCATTTTTTATACTGTCAGATTATTTCTAAATTGGTTTCTTCTTATCTTGTTTTTTTTTCATTTTCCAACAGTTCAATATCCATAAAATAAAAAAAATCCAAAAAATGAATAATTAAAATGAAAATTTAAATCAGCAATAAGTAATTATATTATTTACAATCAAATTCAATGGTATTGATGATTTGAGAGGTGTGCACTTTTGTTTGAAAAAGAGTTTATTTTAGATTTTTTTGAGGTGGATGAAACCTAGAGTGCTCTTACGGTTCCCCTTCAATTATAACATACTTTAATTTTAGACGAATTCATGGTAAACACTACACCCTTAAGAATATAAACGATTGATTTTTTTTTTATTTTAATCACCACCAATTACTTTACCCAAACCTAAATTTTAATACAAAAAAATGTTCATAAAATTGATAATTTTGAAGATTCAATCTGATTTGCTTTTGGTTGTTTTCCTTTTTCTTTTCTTTGAGGAAAAATTAGAAGTAAAAAATACAATTTTTAAAATAAAATCAATCAATCAACTTCTGTTCCTATCCACAACCAGAATAATTCATGATATTTTGATTTCAAAATTTAAAAATCTTGAAACATCCAAAAAAATTTTTTTTAGTAATTTTATAACAATTAAATTTTCAAAAATACTAAAAATGTACTTTTATCCTTAAAACAAAGTTTTTTATATTTTCAGAATTAAATTCAAAAAATTAGTTCGGAGTTTCAAGAAGTATGGGATTGTTTAATAATTTATAATGTTTTGTTGTTGTTTGAATATAATTTTACTTTTTTGTAATAATTTTTGTAAAAGTAAAGAAATATAAATTCAAAACAAAAAAAGAAAAAATATGAAATCTCACAAAACCAGAAATTATAAATTTTATAGCCGCCTATTCAAAGGAATAACAATTTGAATTGAAGTGACTATTTTTTTTTTTATTTTTTTTTTATTGCACTCATTAATTTTGTTCGAAATCAGAATTCAATAAAAAAAAACATACTAATTATCTTTGTAATTAAAAAACATTGTTACTGTCAAATTTGAAATTTTTAAAATTAATTAATTTTATTACCAAGTTACTAATGGAAGAGCTAAATTAATGCGAGGTGGTTTTGGTGTTTAATTGATTTGTGGTTGTTTTTTTATTATTTTTACTCTAATGATGATAGAGCACGATTTGAAAAATCAAAGTCAAGATTTTACTCATTTTCTAATTGACCATTTTCGCGATAATGTGACAAATTGTAAATGAGTCATATTCTCGCAAAAATGGTGATCAACAAAACATCACATAATCTAATAGCATTGTATCCTATCTGGGACAAAATTATCACTTTTTAAAAGCATTTTTTTTTTTAATAAATTTTTTTTAAATTGAAAAATGGCCAATTCCAAAAAACAAATAAAAAGATCCCAATTTACATTTTTGTTGTTGGAAATTTCAAACAAAGGGTTTAAGAAACCAAACTAAAGAGATCACTCTTCAGCTTCATAAAGACTTTTTCAATTCAAAAAAAATTCACAAAAGATGCAATTTACTTCATATCACAAAAAGGTATATTTACAAAATAATCCATTTTTTGTTTCAATGTTAAATGAATTTTTGTCATGCTTAGACCAATTATTGGTGAAAATTTCGTGTTCTGACTCACGCAATTTAATTTTTTTCCTTTTGGTTTAACTTTGTTTGAAATTTGACTTAAGCCGTTCAAATAAAAAAATAAAATTTCCATTTTTTAAAATGATAAAATTGTCTTTTTTAAATTGTAAAATTGTGCTTTTCGTTCGAATTTATTCCTGACTTTTGTTCAAAATTTTTTTTGAGCTTTAAATACAATAATTCGTTTTAAAACATACATCAAATGGTTGTTTTTACGAGAATGTGACCGATTCAAAATCGGTCATCTTCTCTCAAAAATGATAATTGAATAAATGTCAGTATTATTAAAATATAATTTTTATTAATATTTTTATGAATTTTTTTTTTTATATAAAAATTAAATATCCAAAACCAAATAAATCAACCAAAACAATTCTAAAAGTTCATTAAAAAGGGGAAATCCAGGATCAATTATATTCCACCCAACAGAAAAATCAATTCTAATTACTGACAATATCTATTCCTATAAGATTCCATTTGATAAGAAAAAAGAAAAAGAAACGGAAAACGAAAAAGAAAAAAAAAGTAAAAAAAATAAACCAATACTAAATGGGCATAAGACAGAATTGGGGCACACTTCGATTATTACTCAAGCAGATATGACCTATGATAAGATTTTTTATATAACGTGTGACATTGCAAGAAGGATCAGGGTATCAAATTTCCCAGAAATTTATGATATTCATGTTTTTTGCCTAGGGCACACTGATTCCGTTACTTCGATGGCAATTCATCCAAGTTCTAGCGAGCAATTTTTGACTGGTGGTGGGTTAAACGATACTTCAATTATCTTGTGGAATCTACAAAATGGAGAAATTCACGATCAATATAAATTCAATGAAAATAACAATGAACAATATCATAAAAAGGCTGTTCTTGAATTGTCTTATTGTCCAAAGGATCCAAAATTTTTTATAGCCATTCTTAAATCAGTACATACCCCATTTCTTTTCCAAATAAATTCTAATAAAAAAATTGAATTATTAAAGGTAATAAATATCACCGACTTTCCTGAAGAAGACGAAATATATAAAGCTAGATTTGATCAAAATTCAAATTTATGGATATCATTTCAAAAAACACAATTAATAAAAATCTTAAAATTCCCAAATTGGGAAGAAAATCTATCTGATTTGGAGAATTATTTAAAAAAGAGTATTGAGTACAATTTTGAACAGGATTTTGTTAATAGATATTTTAAACGTGAAAATAGATTTTCACAAGTAACACTGTCTTCGTATAATGAGGAGGATAATCAAAAAAATGGTAATGATAATAATAATAAGAAAGAAAGAAAGAAAAATTCAAAACAAAAATGGAAAGAGAAACAGCGACAAAAGAAAGAAAGAAAGAATAATTCTAAAAAATAAAATAAATGAAAATTTTTTTTTTTATTTTTAAACAACAAAAAAGAAAAACAAATATAATATATCTCCAAATATTTAATTTTATTCGAAATTATCTATAGATAAATTTATACCATATAATTAAAGTATTTATAAATTTTTTCTTACTGAATATTATTATTTATTTATTAAAAAAGAAATAATACAAATAATAAAAAAAATATAATTCGATCATACAATGATGATATTATTATTTTATTATAATTTTTTAATTATTTTTCTTCCTCTCTTTTTTTTTATTTTGATAAAATTTACTTTAATTTCTCCTTTTTCTCAATAAATAAATAAATAAACTAAAATTCAAAATTTTCCACACAGCTAAAACGTTCCAAGCAATCACAATAATACAATTTCATTGAAATTGGAAAATAATTTTGTTTTTGGTAAAATATGAAAATCATTTTTTCATCTTTTAGTTTTTGTTTTCATTTCATTGTTTGAATTACGTCATTTGTTTCGTTGGATCAAAATTTTTTTCAATAATTGATATTAGGTTAAAGTTGAGTTGTTCCAAATAGAAGAACTCAAATAAAATTAGTTGGTAGTATCTAACCATTTGATCGATCAATATTCCTAATAGAATTTAAACAAATTTACTAATGTATTTTTTTGTTTTGCTCTCTCCAAAATTTTTAACACACCCATGATTTATTTGTATTGATAATTATTTATTTATTGTTTTGTGAGTATTGTAATTTATAAAAAGGTGTTAACGTTTCAATTGGTGAATGGTTCTAATTTTGTAAATCTTCTTGAATTGATTAAATAAGTTTTTTTTTTTCACAAATCGAATTTTGGTGTGTTAAAAATTTTGAATTGGGGTTTAAAGAATTATTAAAAATTCAAATAAATAAAGACCAAATTATTTAATCAATAAATAATATAGATTAGATTTTATTTTTATTATTATTTTTATTTTGTAACAAGTTACTTCCATTTTTCAAAAATTGATCATATAGATTTATTATCCTCAAAATTTATTCTTATTAATTGTTTAAATTCAAATAAAAATTTCCTTTTTTTCTTATTAAGAATTCCTTCAAAAAAAAAAAAAATCAAAAGGATTTTATTTATTTTCTTTGATTATCTTACTTTAGGTCTATGTTTGTTTTTATAGTCGTTTTTAGTATTGTAAAATACTATTTAAACAAAAAGTGAAAATAGAAACGTGTGACTCTACAAATAGAACCATCAAATACAAAAAAAAAAAATAAAAAAATTGCCACAACCCTAATAAAAAAACTTTTTTTATAACATGTTATAAACGTGTTGTAAAGGTGTTCTAAACTAGATTTCAAAAAAATTGACTCCCTTTATAATGTTAATCGAAGTTGTTTTGAGGGTTTTTTCAAGTTTTCTTCTCAAAAAAATATTTTCAAATTTTTGGATCAGAACCATTTTTTCTAATTTTGTAAATTTTTGTTTTGCTTTTTCAAATTTTTGTTTTTCTTTTTCTTTTTTTTTTTAATATTATTTTTTTTTGCAAAAGATAATTTGGAAAAAAAAAAGATCTTGGAAAATACTAATAATCATTATGAAAATTGGGACTCTGTAATGTCTTTTAAAAGGAATTTAATTATTCATAAAAAATCTTGTTGTTCAACTTTTTTTCAGTGCAATTTCAGTAATAAAAATCGGTAATGCTCATTTCAAAAATTGTGACTCACTTTTTTTTAGTTTTTGGTATTAAATTTTTTTTAATGTTTAATATATCAGGTTTCTATATATTTAGAATGATTTAAAAGTGAATTACAAATCAGATTTAATCATTTATTATTCTTAAATACTAAAGAATAATTTATTTTTTCAATTTATTATTTCAGGCCGAGTCACAATTTTTGAAAAACATGTTTAAAAGTTTAAAATGTTATCAAATTTTATAATAGTAACTTTAATAATATAAATATATGTTAAAAAATGTGTTATAAAATTTGTAACATTTTATACGCCTGTTAAAAGATTATTTTTTTCAAAAAAATATTGAAAAAATCCTCATATAAAGGAAATATTGTTATCATAGATGTTATAAAAAGAGTTTTTTTATTAGGGTTGTGGCAATTTTTTTATTTTTTTTTTTTGTATTTGATGGTTCTATTTGTAGAATCACACTTTTCTATTTTCACTTTTTGTTTAAATAGTGTTTTACAATACTAAAAACGACTATAAAAATAAAACATAGACCTAAAGTAAGATAATCAAAGAAAATAAATAAAATCCTTTTGATTTTTTTTTTTATTTGAAGGAATTCTTCAATAGAAAAAAAGGAAATTTTTATTTGAATTTAAACAATTAATAAGAATAAATTTTTAAGATATTAAATCTATATAACGAATGAGCAAAAAATGGAAGAAATTTGTTACAACAATAAAATAAGAATAAAAATATTATGAAATTCAATTTTGGTAAAAAATTCAAAGAATACTGTCTTAGAAATGTAAAATAATAATCAACAATTCAATAATAGAAAAAAATATTGTTCTTAAATTGATTGAATCCTTAATATCTCTATATAAAAACGAAATTCCAAATATTTGGACATAGTTTAAACAGTTGAATTAATGCAAATAATACACTTTACATTCAAGTTGGAAAGAATTTTGATTTTACAAACGATTTCATTTTTTTTTTTTTCTTTTATTTTGTTTTCATTTCCTTTTTTCTAGTTAACTAACCTGTTTCATTAGATCTGGAAATTTTTTTCAATGACTGATAGAAGGTTAGAGTTCAGTTTCTTTAATCAAAAAATCAGGTAAAATTAGTTGATGGTATTAAAATATTCAATCGAACAACAATTATTGGTGAATTTCAACAAATTTATCAATACATTTTTTGTTTTGCTAATTTCATTATTTTGGACACTCCAATTTTTTATTTTTTGGTTTTATTTTTTTTTCTTTTATTTGGATGAAAATGATTATTTGTAAAAACATTAATATTGGGTAACTTAAATGTGGTTTTATATTAGGTTTGGAAAAATAAAATTGATTGAGTTTTATTTTGACTAATTTTTGATTTTGGGAGTGTCCAATTTTTTGGAATGGGGTTTATATAAATGATTTTTTTAATCTTTATTTATTTTTTTCATTTCTTTTTTTGAAAGTCAGTTGCCTATTTTATTCGATCTATATTTTATTTTCGATGATTATTATTAGGTTAAAGTTGAGTTATTCCAAATAGAAGAAGTAAAATAAAATTAGTTGTTGGTATCTAATCATTGGATCAATCAATAATTTTTAATCGAATTTTTACAATTTACAATATATTTTTTTGTTTTTACCCTCTCTAAAATTTTTAACAAGCTCTGAATTTAATAGTATTGATAATTATTAATTTTTTATTTTGTGAGTATTTTAATTTAAAAACAAGGGTTAACATTCCAATTAGTAAATGGTTCTAATTTGGTATTTCGTCTCGAATTGATTAAATAAGATTAATTTTTTGCAAAAAATGGATTTTGGGGTTTTGAAAATTTTCAATTCAAGTATTTTTTCAGAGAATAGAAAACAAAATAACACAACTTCAGGTTTTTGAACGGGATTATTATTTAATTAATCTTGAATTAAAAAAATTTAAAAAAAAAAATAATTTTTGGGGTTTTTAATATCGTTTTATTTATATGAGTTACACTATTGTTTTGATTTCTATCTTTTAGATTTTGAAAAGCAATTAAATAAAAAATTTCCAAAAATAATAATTTTTAATAATGATCCACATTAAAAAATTAAATAAAATATTGTTCAATAGATTCATAAACGATTTTTTAATACATTTAAACCATGTAGAACTAATATTTTTTATACCCAATTGCAACAGACTTTAATTATCGCCAAATCTGTTGTGTTACAATTGCCTTAAATGGGATTTATTTTCGACTGATACACTTTTTTTAAAAATACTGAAATCTGAGTATCCTTGGGTTATTTCTTCATCATAATGTAACCCAAAATATAAAAAATGAACAACCAAATAAAAAAGGTACCAAATAAATAAACAATAACCCCCAATTAAGATATAATTGATTAAAATTAACATTGGCAAAAAAAAAAAAACAGTAAAAAAAAGAAATTTTTATTCCAAATATAATTCAAAAACTAAAAAAAATACAACCTCTTTGAACATAATAAATATAACCATTGTGGAAAAAAAGTGAAACTGGAAAAAAAGTCAAGATGGTTTTAAATTGGTAACATTAATAGAACCAGAAAACGAAAAGTAAGATCAATGAAAAAAAGAATAAATAAATAAATAAAGACAAAATGAAGTATTCAACACAATAACAGTTTTTTTAATACTACCTTTTGGTTTGGGCTTTTCTTTGATTGCTCAATTATTAAAAATTTGTTCAAAAAATTTGACTATTTTTGAGATTTCCAAAACTACACTACAATTTTGATAAATCACTAGATTTAAATTGTATTTGTTGGGTTGACTGAAAATAATATAATGGATTATTATTTGAAGTTAATTGGTTTCTTCTTTTTATTGATTTTATTTTTCATTTTCAGTTTCTGTGATTTCTGTGATTTTATTAAGGTTTCCCAATTAAAAACTGTGTTTCACTTTTTTTCCACAACAATAAATAAAAAAAGATCAAAATAATTTAGCCAAACCCGGAAGGATGAAAATTCCTTCTTTTCATTAGGTTTTTTGCAAAACAAAAATCAATTTTATTTCAAAGAATTTCATTTTTTTAATTCACTCCAAAATTTATTTTAATTCAATATGGGAAAAGTTCACGGATCACTTACAAGAGCTGGCAAAGTCAGAAACCAAACACCAAAAGTTGAAAAACTTCCAAAGAAAAAGAAACTTACAGGTCGCGCCAAAATGAGATTTTTATACAACAAAAGATTTGTACATGTTGTTGAAGAACAAGGAAGAAGAAGAGCAGGACCAAACTCCAACAAAAATAAATAAATTTTCTTTTGAATAAGTTGCTTTTTTTTTTTAATCATAAAAAAACAAACTTAATCGATAGATTGAAACCAATTTTTTTACAAAGCAAACATCAAAATAAAAAAAAAATAAACAAAAAATAAAAAGGATCTACAACCATTCCAAACCCACAATTTTGTGATTAGTTTTGCTTTTTCATTTTTTCTTTTTTATTGTTTGTTTTTTTTTTTATTATTTTTTTTTCAGAAATAAAAAACAAGGAAACAATTTTACTTTTTTACTTATTTGAAAGGAAACAAAATGCTTTGTAAACTTTCTAAAAAAAAAATAATTCTTTTGTTTGTTTTCTTCAACAAATAAAATCCTCGATTTTTGGAAAAGTTGGGAATGTCTTCAACCCAAACAAGCTTTCCTCACCAACTAACAATAAAAAAAGATTTTTGAAAAAAAAAGGTTGCATGTATTTCTCAGTTTTTTATTCCACAAGTGCCAAATAATTTGATAATTTTTTGTGTCTTGTTTCTTACATACCATTGAATACTATTAAAATTAATTAATTGAAAACTCAAAAGATCTTGAAAGATTAGTTAATAACATTAATCAATAAAAGTTCAAGTTGAAAAATAAGTACTAATTTTCAATTCCAAAATCGTTAGATAGTATTAAAAAGAAGGGTTTATTTTAGGAATATTTCTAATTTTTCATTTGTTGACTTCACCAAACTAAAGTAAGCAATTTGTTCAAAATCAAAGCTTTTCCTCAAAAAACAAAAAATTGGAAAAGTTTTTGCATCAACAATGACGAGAGATTTCTAAACAATCCTAAAGGTTGTAGACTTTTTCAATCTTGTTAATTATTTAAAGAATTGAATTTCAGTGACTCTCGATGTTTCTTCGTTGAAATCGACATTGTATTTCAAATTGTTTAGTATTTTTTACAACAAAAAATCTCATAACTTTTATCAAGCTTTTAGCCTTTTCTTACTTTCAAAAACTTTCAGGTAATGTACAAACCTTTCAAACACTTTTCAACACCTTTAAAGGGTAGACGGGTTGCAAAGCTGATAAGCTTTATAAAAGTCATGAGATTTTTTGTCTGGTTATTTGCACAATAATTGTCATTTTTTAACAGATTCTACTTTTCCGATAATTTCTTTTTCAGATGGACAATAACCAAAGACGATCTCGTGTTCGAAATCAAACAACATGGCCAAGAACAACTTATAAAGTCTTTTGTGCTGTTGGCATTTGTATTGGAATTTTGCTTTTAATTCGTTTACATAGCATGCGCAAAATGAAAAAAGAAAACGAAATGGATAATAATGAAACCACTCAAAGTAAGAATGATTTCACACAACAAATACCAAAGGAGGCAATTTTAATCAAGCTAGAACAAACAGAAATTGATCTTTTTCTTAATCGCCTCAACAAGTTCTTTGAAGAAACCAATTTCAAGACGGATAAGGATTTAAAAATCAAGAATTTCGATCTCTTGGTTTCGTTACCTCCCAAAAATGAGAAAAAACAAAACGGAAACAGTCTAGAAAACAGTATAAAGCATCTTAAGATGGAAACTGTTTTTCAGGAAATTAAATTCATTGATCACAATACTAACTTGAAAAATCTTCAAGAAAAGTTTTCGCATGAATATGGATCTTTTCTTTCCATAAACATAAATTCCTTGCCTTTAAACACTTTTCGCCTTTTGAACAGTTTTCAAGAAGCCGCACTACAAACAAAGCCTATTTTTGCACCAGCTCAATCACCCTGTACAGACATTCAGCCAAGTAATGAGAAGAAACAAAATTCAAACCCCGATCAAGATCCAAACAACATCGAAAATTTATTAATTTTGTCCGATTGTAAAATATACAAACTTTCCAATATCAATCCAATTTAAATTTTGTGATTGCTAAACGAAAATAAATTATATAATTTTTCTCTCTTTGAAAGCATTGCTTTTATTCTCTTTCTGATCGGTTTCTTGAAAATTGACTTTTGATTAGATTTGAGAAGACCTTATACAGCTCTTCATTTTAATGAAATTACAAAGAGTCTTACTACCATAATGACGTAAGTTTAAATAAAAAATCTGAGTGGAAGTCGAGATTGAAAAATATTTTTTCAAATCCTGAAAAGAATATATTTTTTTATTAATGTTAATAATACAAAATTCATTTGAGTATGGTTTATTCGATCACTAGAATAATAAAATTTTACAAACAATGTTTTTGATATTATTATTGTTTCTTTTTTTGGGAATTTAGGCATTAAATTTCCGAGTATTTTTTTTTATGATGATGAAAAAATGGATTAAAAATCGTTTGCGAATTTGGAGAACCTATTATTTTTTATTATTTTAAAGTGATTTCATGTAGTCTTTCAAAATATGATATAGCCAAATTTGCACTTTTTTATGTAAAAAGAAATCATAATTTATATATAGTAATAAACTTAATTTCTTTTTTTGTTGAAGGTAAAAATGAAAAAAATATTTTTTTTGTAAAGAATTAAATAATCAAAGTTTAATGAGAACTGGAGAAATATAAAAGCCTTTTTAGAGTTGATATTTATGAAAGAAAGATTTGAATAATATCTAAAAAAAATTCCTTAACAATCAAATATAAGAAAAAATGATAAAGTATTAATGGAATTTATATTATAAAATTTACAATCAGAATATGAAAACCCAAAAATATTAACAATTTTATTTTTCTAAAACTCTTTAGATATATTTAATAGCAAATTACAGAACTCCAATTTCATTTTTTTTTATTTGTATTGGTGAAGATTTTTTTTCTCAACTTGAAATATCGAAAAAAAATAAAAAAGAAAAAAAAAAAAAAATTGATTAAATTAGTGTAAAGGAAAGAAAAAATAAAAACATAAGAATTAATAAATAAATAAAAAAATGAGAAAATTAGAAAAAAAATTCTGATCAAAAAAAAAAAAAAGAAAATTTATTTTGAGAAGAATAATGAATTAGATGAATAAAATATAATCTATTTCTTCAATAAACTGTGTTATTTTGACTGAAAGGGAGTTTACACCCATATTCAAACATTATTTCCAGTTATAGTGAAACAATTTTACATTAAAATGAAATTCGAGAATTTGAAAAACCTTTTATTATTTATATATAGCGATAATACAAAAACATTGATTTTTAACCAAATGGAAATTCCTTACTCATTATTTTTCTTTTCATTTCTATCTTCAAGATTATTATTTATTTATTTTTAATTTAAAAATGATATCAACTACAATCCCCATTTAAGAAAAACCGTTATTCTTTTACTTTAAATTTGTTAAAAACAATATTTCAAAATATAAATGTCACAGTTTATTTTTAATCAAGATGAAAAAAATTTCAATAAAAAAAAATTAAATATTTACTAATTTTTCACTTTTTCATAACTTCACTTATAATAAACACTATTGGTTAATAAAAGATCTTTGATCAAAAATTATTATTTTAAAGATATTTTACGAAATTTAAGTTGTTGATCCAGTTTTCCCATTTCTACTAAGATTTTTTTCAAATTTAATAGTAAAAAATTTGAAAATTTTTTTCTATACAGTTAAAAGGTTACAATCATAAATTTTAAAAGTATTGGAAATTTAAGTAAAATCTTCCAAATGGGGAATTAATTATTTTGACTATTAAGAATTATTTGTATTTTTTAATTGAAAAAAAAAATTATTTTGATTGTTTCTTATGTTTTTTTTTAATTTTTGTAAAAAAGAGAAAATTTAAGAAATATTCTGTTTATTTCAAAAAGTAGAAAAAAAAACACCGTTGATTTTTCTAGAATTTAAAAGAATTGAATAATATCTTTGATTTTTCTCTATTCTTTTGAATTCTTGCAAACCTACTCACTTATCAGACATTTTCTTTAGGTTACAAAGATTCATAAGAATCTAGTACACTCTGATATTTTATTCGTTATTTTTTGAATTCTGTAAAATCCAGGACACAAAATATTGAAAATAAGGAATTCATTATCTCTATTTCATTTTTTTTAAGTTAATATATTTTCAAAACTATTTGTTATCATTTATCAAAGTAAAAATCCAAAAGTTAAGTTATACTAAAAATCACATGGCTTTTATTTAGGAATCTTGACCCCTGGAAAATACATTTTTTCTCATCAAGTGAATTTTAAAATGGGGTCATATGTATAATAATAAATACAATCACCTCAAGAATTTGAATTTCTGAAATTTTTATTATATTGTAAATACATTTTATTATTTCTGATGAAAAGTCAATGGATGTAGTATTTTTTTAAACCTGGGATTTTTAAATTTTTTTTTATACTGGTGTTGATTGAAAAGGATTTGGTAATATAAAATTTGTAACTGTTATTTTGCCGCAGATTTGTGTTTTGGTATTTTAATTTGAAAAAAATAATTCTAATATATATCACATATTGAAAAAAAAAAAAAAAACATGAAAAGGTAAAATTTAGTCAAATTAGGTAACATAATAATTCTAGTCGTTTTATCCCATATAAATCGAATTATGATTCATTCAAATTTAGAGAGCATCTAAAACCTTTTTAATTTTTATTTAATTATTTTAATTATATTTACAATAAATATCTGATAACGAAATTGACTAAATATATCAATGTTATCGTGTTCTGCAAGTATAATAAATTACAAAAATAATACATTTTTGATGTTAAACAATTAAGATAATAATGAAAAGTGTCATCTAGATGATTAATAAAGACATTAAAACGGTAATAATATATATATATATATGTATATATATATATCCCGTAGCACCCCGGATTTGCCTAAATTTCATCAAGTTTTTTAAATTATATTTAAAATGATATTGATCTACTAAGATATTAGTTTTCTTATTTTTCTTTAATCCAGATTTGAATTATTATAAAAAGTCAAAATAGTTCAAAGATAAAGTAGTTAAGTTATTTATTTTTTTTTTGAAATTGAAAAAAAAAATAATAATTATTCATTTTTACATTTTTTTTCAAAGATTTTTATTTTTAATTTATTTTTTTAAATCAGAAATTTTATTACATTAATAATAATTCAAAACTCAACACATTAATTTATTAATAATAAACACCAAACAATTTTGCTAATTTTATGATAAAAAAAATAAATAAAAAAATAAATTACTTTGAAATTTTATTTTTTTTTCTAGAAAAAATTTCAATAAATATCCAATTAAGAGAAAAATGAAATTTATTTCTTTAGGCCAAAATTAAATTTTTAATATGATTAATTTTCTAAAATTTTTATTTAAGCAATAGATAATAATTGAAAATAAAAAAAAAAAAAAAAATGTAAAATAATTTCAATTTATTAAATTGGAATAAAACAAATATAAATTACTTTTTAATTGATAAAATATAAATACCTAAATATAAAATAAAATAAAAAATATAACTCTTAAATATTATTCCAATATAATAAAATAATCTCCGAAACCAATTTTTTTTATTGCGTTTTGTTATTGGTAAAAATTTGAATAATATATTTGTGATATTTTGATTTTTCCTTAATAAATTAATACAGATCTTGTTAAATAAGTTCTGACATATGGTCTCTAATTCAACAATATTGTTTGTTTTATGTCTAGATTTTAAAAAGTCAAAAATTAAAAAATTGTAAAAAATAAAAAAAAAAATCAATTATTAATCTGACTTGAACTATTGGCCAAATCATTTAAAATTGAAAAAAAATCTTGTTGAAAAAATTGTAATATTTTGCAATGAAAAAAAATTTGATTTTTTTTTACTAAATTAATTTATATTTGTTTTTTTATTTTTAAATTATTTAGAATCTAATATAGATTGTGATATTGAATAGTAATCAGTAGATAAAACAAATTTTCTATGTGATGTTATAATAACTTTTATAATGAATAAATTATTTAATCAAGCATTTTAGGTAATTTTGGGGTGCAAAGGGCCACAAAAAATTTCCAGTAAAGTATAATGTATTTTAAATGTTAAAAATAAGAGGTTTTTGATGTCTAGACAAACTTTTCAAAAAAAAAAAAAAAAATTTTGACAAAATTTGAAAAAATAATAAAATCACAATAACCAAAAAAAAAATTCCCAATGTTGAAATTTTTTTTCAAGTTATTTTTTTATTTTAAGTAACTATACAATTTTTAATTATAAAATTTTCTTTCTAAGATAATTTTTTATTAATTCTATACCTTATTATCCTTTGATAACATTTCAAATTAAAATTTTTGTTTGAAATGTTTTTAGGTTATTTGGGGTGCTAAGGGATATATATATATATATTTATATATTAATATTTATTTATATATTGAGTTGCTCGGTTTTGTACATATTTAAACTGAATGATATGGATGCAATTGAAAGGGTGCTTATCAATAAGCTTGTTTAATAAAATTTGGCTCATTACTGGGATTATTCCTAAAAAAAAAACCTCTCAATATTTTTATATTTTCTGGGAAATTCAAGAGAATTATATAAAAAAAGAAGATCATAAAATATAAACCATTTCCAGCCATTATTTTCAGTTAAACTATTGAAACAACCTCGATAAAAAACTTGTCGTTTATTTTTCATATATTTGGAATTGATTTGTTATTTTTATAAAGAAAGGAATGGTTTTGTGAGTTTCTTCTCCATAAAGTTCTGATCATCAAAGTCTGGAAAGTTTTTTTTAACCTCAAAATGTTGTTCTGCAATTTCCAATTTTCAGTTCTTCTTAATTCAGTAATAATTCATCCCGTCTTAGAAATAATTTCAAAAATAAAGTAATATTTAAAGAAGCGTGGTGTTATAATTGTTCTTGGGTTTGAGTTTTGGCGATCATTTATATTTTCCCTCTTTGGAAATTTTTAGTTTCTTTGGATTTTTTTATTTGTTAAAAATTACTTTTGATTTTTGAAAGGTTTTTAATTTGACAAACAAATTTAAAAATTGAATTAGAGTTGGGTAAACAACTCAAAATGATTTCTGACGAGATGTGGAATTAACTTTGAATATATAAAAAAGAATTATTTCAGATATCTAAGGATACTTGTTATTGAATATTTTTTGAGATTGTAGAATCCGATAATTTTTACAATAAAAACCCTTTATTTAATATTTTGAAGAACTGATAGATCTGGCATTTTTCTTCTTATATTTCTATTAGTATTTGGAATAACAAAATCAAATATAGAATTTTATCAAAATTGGTTCATTATTAAAGAATTGACAAAAAAAATCGAGGTCGATCCATTATTTATGGTAACTTAAAAAATAACTACAATTATTGTACACTTTTTTTGTGAATTATTTACTCTTTGCAGATTAATTTTGATTTTTACATCTTTTGAGGAGCTCTGATCATCGTTCAACTTTTTTCCAGAATTTTTATGTTTGCCTTTCAGAATAATAAACATGTATAAAATTGATGTCGATTTTTAGAACTTTTTTGATAAAAATTAAGAAAAGGTTTCAAAAATAAAACTTTGAGTAATAATTTCTACTTTTTTGATTATAAATTTGAAATTTAAAAAAAAAACGAATAAAATATAATCATTACTTTCAACAAATTAAAATCATATGAAAATTTAATAAAAAAAAACGAAAAAAAAAAAAGAAGTTAAGTTTTTATCAAAAAATATTTCTGTAATTCAAAAATATTTGAATATTTTTTTTCTAAAAAATAAAAAAGAAAGAGTAAGGATGATAGAATAATCATTAAAAATGGAAGTTCAATAAATAACTATACCAAATTAGATTTGGTTATCTGTTTATTTTTACTTCGTCTTGAGATCAAACTTTGAAGAAATTATTTTTCGTTAACTTGGATTTCCATTTCTTCTTTAGTTTGCTTAGCAAGTTCAGCTTCTTCTCTTAAGCGTTCCTTTTTAAGTTTACCCATGAATTTACGTTTTTCTTCGAGAGTTTGGAAAATACCCTTACCACATTTGGAAGCAGTATCGATGAATTTGAGATCGATTTCTTCTTTGACGTATCGTTTATTGGAATGCCAGAGGGTTTTCCTTAAGGTGATTGGTCTTCTTCTTGTACCTGGAACACCGCCTTTGATGATTAAAAAGTCGTGGTTGACAAGACCGTATTTTGGCCATCCACCGAGTGGGTTGATGGTTTTTTCTGTGATATCGTATTCTGTGCCACCATTGTTTAAGCCTTCTTCGGTTAAACAGGATTTTCCGATTCTGTAGATTTTTTTGTTTCTTTCAGTTCTGTGTCCGTAACCCTTTTGACCAGATCTGGCAACTGACCATCTGACATTAGCTGGATGCCATGCACCAATACAGCCAACCTTTCTTAAACCACGATGGGTTTTTCTTGGTAATCTTTTCACGCCCCATCTTGCAATGACACCCTTGAATCCTTTACCTGTGGAGATGGACATTGTGTCGAGAACTTGGTTTGTTTGGAAAACATCGGTGACGTTGATTTTTTGTTCGAATTTGGATAAAGCAAAGTCGATTTTTTCTTTGATGTTCGATCCTCCGTTGATTTGTAATTCGATCAGGTGTGCCTTTTTTTGCTTGAATGGAATCAGGTTTGTTTGTGTGTGTGCAAGTAGTCTGACAACTTCGGAATGCGTTTTGAGCTTGGAAATTTTGTGTTTGAATTGCTTGCCTTCGCCTTCAAAATGTGTTTTGACATATTTGGTGAATGCCTTTTGTTTGGATTTGTACCAGTTCTTGTAAAATATTCTTTTACATTCGTTGGAAATGTTTTGGACCCAGATGGTGGTAATGGCCTTTAAACCCTTTGGGGTTCTTTTGTAACCAACAAGACCGACAGCGATCATTGGTGGTGTTTCAATGATGGTAACAGCTTCAACAATTTCCTTTTTATGGAGATCAGAGCCTGGTCTGTTGACACCTCTCACAATATGTGTCATACCGACTTTGTAGCCGACAAATCCTGTGAGGTGTGGGGCTCCTTGGAGCTTGTCTTTTGGGAATGATCTAATTTTTCCCATCTTCTTTCTACATCTCTTTCTTGGTAAAAATCCAAGAGATCCTGATCTTGGTTCTTCAAATTTTCGATGACCCATCTGTTTTTTTATTTTTTAAGAAAAAAGAAAAAAAAAAATTTAAAAACAAAAAAAAAAAAAAGAAAAAAGAAAAAAGAAAGAAAAAGTTTTTAAGTGGTTAATTAATCGTTTAGTTGTTTGTTTTGAAAAAACAGATTGGATAATTTGGGGACAGTAAAGGAAAAAAAAAAAGTTAAATTAGCTTACATTTAATAAATATTCAAAAGTGAAGATTAAAAATAAAAAAAATGATCAGAGTAGTTCAAAATATTCTAAAAAATAGAATCCGAAGATTCTAAAATAATTATTTTAAGATTCTTATGAATCCAAAGATTCTAAAAAGTTGATGTTTTTAGAATGGCTGAGTTAAACAATATAGTAGATTTTGTTAAAACTATTTGATCTAAAAACCTTGACTTTATAATTTGTTTGATCCTGAAAAGTTGAATTTGGGAATTTTTTGTTTATCAGTTGATTTTTTTTTTAGAATCAAAAGATTCTATTTTGTTTGTGTGTGTGGTTGAGAGCTGTTGGTTGTTTTTTTTTTGGTATTTTTGAGATGCTAACTTTTCATTTTTTTGGTTATTTTATTTGTTTTAAAAAAGATATTATTTCTACACTAACAATTGTATTGTTTTTATTATTTTAATTGTTTTAAAATTCTTTATACTCGTCACATTTGCTTTTAAAAAAAGAATCCAAGATTCTACAATTAGAATCCAAATATTCTAAAAAATAAAAAATAGAATCAAAAATCAAATTTTTGCCTTTTAGCATCTTTTGAACTGCTCTGAAAATGATAAAGTTTGCTTTTCAACACGAAAAGAATAGCACAAAAATTGTAGTCACTTTTTTAACTTTACAACACTTTTATTTTTTTGAAATCGTTCTAAATTTGGAAAGGAATTACATTATCAAAATTCAATAACTAACAATTTTTAAGTTTTTTCAATTTGTACTTTTAAAAACATTGCAATTTGAATAATTTTTCAATTTTTGGTTTTCATAAAAAGAGTTTCAGGTTTTTGAAAGTTTTACAAATATTTTTCTTTGTAATTAACTTTCAAAAATTTCAATTAAATTCAAAATGTGATCTTTTATTAATTATTATTTTTTTACTCTTTTTTGAGATAATAAAAAAACTTATAAAGGTAAAGGAAAGTTAAAAAAATATGAAAGAATATTACAAACTGAAATCTTACAGACTGTCAGTCTGAAAGTTCAAAAAAGTCTTGGTAGAATTTATATGGATTATTCTATTCTTGTTGTGGATATTGGTTGTGAAGAGCCTTTATAAGGTTAAATCAGATCTTTAGCTTGAACACATCCAAGAAATTGAATATAATAGTAGTCAAAATTAATTGTGTAAAAAAATTTAATGTGTGTTTCCAAAAAAAAAGTGTGTTTTTTTGTTATAGAAGATTTATATCTCAAGAGAACAAAGAAACCAAAAATAAACCCTCAAAAAATATGGTATTGGTTTCTTAAAGTTCTATTATTTAAAAAGAAATTCTAAAAATGAAGGATCAAATTGGAAAATTTATCTCAAAAAATAGAGTTATTTTTATAGAAAATTTTTATCTCAAAAAAACAAACATAAAAAAATTTCAAAAAAATTAAGAAGATTATGAAAAAATTGAAAAAAATTCAACTATTTGCATTAATAATTTACATTTTACTGAAAATAACCAGACCTTTACTTTTAAAATTGATTTGAACTTATGTATATTATTTGGTAGTAGATTGGATGTTGCCTTGGAACAAGAAGAAAAAAAAGCACGTATTTTATTTTGAAACACGGATTATAGTCTTTGTACATGCATTATTTTGATCCTTTTAATAAATTCTTTTTTATGTAATTATATCCCAAACAAACCTTGGAATTACCCATTAAAATGTTTATTTTACAACTACCACAAATTTAACTCGGATTAACTTTCATCTCAACTAATCTTTTTTCAATTTTTCAGTAAAGGTTACGTTGCATTTTCCTTAGTTTTCTCAATACAAATTAAAAAAGAAGTAAAAAAATAATTATAGATATAAATTTCAATCTTGTTCTTAGTAATTTGTCTTTTAAACAGACAAATAGCAAAACTGAACTCAAGTTTTTTGCTTTTACTCTTCAAATGAGAGACCTTAATTTCAGAATAAATTTGTTATTTTCTTATTAATTGTTGATGGAATATTTCCATAAGGGAGTGAGTGGTTAATTATATTGGTTTAAATGTATTGTTTTCTCCAAACTAAAATCCCTGAAATAACTCTTTTTTTCCGTTTCAGGAATTGTAAACCTTATGTCTTGTTTTAAAACAAAAAACCTTGGAATAATTTCCTAATATATTCAAAAAAAAATCTAATGCATCCTGAAATCGAAAAAAACAGCAAAAATTTGATTACTAGAACAGTAAAATTGCCCATACTGCTATTTTTATGAGAAAGGTAGCATCATTTTTAAAAATTCGATCCTTTTTTTCATTTTCAAAAAGTTAAAAAATTCAACATATTTCCAAATAATTTCAAAAAAAAAATTATCTTTGAAATAAGATTGAAATCCTATTATCTTTGAAGAAAGTGTATAAAAAAACAACTTGAAAAATTTTAAAATATATAATTATTTGTAACTTGAAAAGAATATAATTTGTTGATTCAAAGAATATTTCTCTGAGGGTCGTGAAATACCAATTATTAATCACTGATTGTCGTATTTTTTTCTGAAACCGATCATCCTTCTATCGGTTTTTACCCCCCCCCCCGTGTATTCATGACTCGGATAATTACTATTTGGCCATGGAAATGATAATATTATATATATATATATATATATATATATATTATTTTTCTTCTTCTCTTTTGTTTTATTTGATAAACATTCTTTAATTGTCCTTTCTCCAAATAAATAAATAAAAATATCAAAGAATATTTCGAATTTTTTTTTTTTCTTTAGCAAAAAATATGAGAAAAATTAACCAAATATTAAATTTAAAAAAAAAACAGATAATTAATTTCTTAAATCTGGAAATATATAAATTTTAATCTTAACAAATATTTCTTAATTTGATTATTTTTAAATAATATTTAATAAAATAATTATATTTATTTTTATCGATTGGTAATATATAAAATATTTTATCCATAAATGGTTATTATTATTATTATTATTATATCTATTTTTTAAATCTTTTCAAACAAATAAAACAAATTTACATTGATTTATTGTTAATAATTATATATATATATATATATACTATTTACAAAAATTTGGGGGAAACTTAATTAAAAAGATATCTTATTAAACTCAATCTTCAAAAAGCACTTACAGCCAGTTCCACTTTTAAGACACAAACATTGAACGAAATTTAAGGTACATAATAATCCCAAATTAAAGCACATTTTTTGGAATTTTATTTTACACAATTTAATTTACTAGAATTTGAATTTTGTACCTTAATTTGAGATTTTTTTTTTAGTGCCTTAAATTTTGTTCAGAGTTTGTGTCTTATAAGCGGAACTGACTGTAAATATACAAAATAATTAACTACCATTTATTAGATTCTATATTTTAATTCAATTTGTTTTTTTGTATTATATTACATAAATAAATGATATCAAATTTTATGATCTCGATTTTACCAGATATTTTTTAGGGTAAAAATTGACGTTTATTATTTTCCTTTTGATTCAAAAAAATCCTTTTCATAACTTGTTTAATCTCAACAAAATTTCAAATAGAATTGAAAACATATAACTAGATTTGATTGTTTAAAACATCAATTGTACCCTTTCCGTATTTTCAGTTTTTTATTGAAAAGGTCCTTACATTGTTTACACCAAAAAATGTACTATTTTTTTTTCATTTTTTGGAAAAATTTCATCCATACATATTTTGAGACAAATACATTAGACATTGATTCAATTAATATTAATATTAAACTTAATTTGGCTACCCCAATTAATGAATACATTCACTAAAAAATATGTTTTTTTTTGAAATGTAAAAAAAAAATCCACATTTTTTTGAAATACTTTAGATCCTTAAACATCAAATCATTACCCCTAACAACAAAAATAAATAATTAATTCTTCTTCTTCTTCTTCTTTATTTTAATGATTTTTGAAGGTATTAAATTAATTTCCTCTTAAAACTGTTATATTATCCAGAATTCAAAGAACTGGAGTAAAATCAAAGATATTTTACCCAATTCTTTTAAATTCTGTAAAAGTTAGACACCTTTCTTTAGTTTTTTTCCAATTTTAGACATAAACTGAAAATTAAATAAATTTTTGGTTTTTACTCTATACTTTTGAATTCTGGAAAAGTTTCATTTGTTTTTTTTTAATTTAAGAAATAAAAAGAAAATTTCAAAATCTTTGATTTTATTTTGATTTCTTAAATTCTGGAATACATCACAGAAAGTGTTGTCAAGTTGCCAATGTTTATTTCTTAAATTAAAAAAAAACATAAGTACCCTGTGGCACTTGGCGACACTCTTCAGTAATTTCCCTAATTTCTAAATTTCTGTTTAGAAATATTAATAAAGAGTCCTGGATTTCAATATAATTAACCAATGGTAAAATAAATAATGAGTATTTATTTACAGTCAGTTCCACTTTTAAGGCACAAACTAGCAACGAAATTTAAGGCACAATAAAAATCTCAAATTAAGGTACAAAATTCAGATTCTAGTAAAATAAATTGTAAAAAAAAAAATTTCAAATTTTGTGCTTAATTTGAGATTTTTTATGCCTTAAATTTCGTTGCTAGTTTGTGCCTTAAAAGTGAAACTGACTGTAGAATGATATCGGGTATATCAAACTTTAGTTTTTTATTATTTTTTTTAATTTAATTTAAAAATAATTACTTCTTTGTTTAGTGTTTTGTGACAAATCACCCTTTATTTTATAAATGGGTAAAAATCATGAAAACGTAAAAAAGGTCTATTTTACTACTTCAAATCAAAAATAATATCAAAATAAAAGTTGAATGAAGGATAAATAATTAATTGCTAAATTATTTTTAAGGGTGTTTTTTTAATAAAGGACAAAAGAATCCACTTCTACTTCTTTATTGTTCATAGGAAAAAATTTACGTTTAAAGTTGATAACTTGACTTTTTTTCAATAGGTAACTTTCAAGGTAATAAATTTTAATTGATGAGTTCTATTTTTTTTGTTTGGTCCTTATTCAATGAGCCTCTTTTTTATTCTAAATATTTTAGGGTTAACTGAGAAGTCGAAATAAAACAAATACTTCAGGATTGATAAAAATTGAAAAAAAAAATAATACAGCCATTTCCACTTTGAAGAGTCGAGTCATTACGGTGAATTTTTTTTTCGAAATCGAAAAAAACTTTTTAGTAATTTTTATGAGGACCTAACACCAATCAAAAAACAACCAACCTATGATGTACGATCGATCTCCAAAAATCAACAACTAAAGATGAGGACATTTTTAGAAAAAAGTGCCAAAGAGAGTCACTCAAATTCCAATTAGGATAGTTGTCAATTGTAATTGTGTAAACAACTATGTCAGTTTTGAAGTGTCGCTCTTTGACGCTTTTTGAGATCTTGGTGATTTTTTTTTTCTTTTTTTTCATTTTTCAAATGAGTTATTTTTATTTCAAGAATATCACAATATCTTTACTTGGTCAAATTTAGAGAGTTAAAAAATAACCACAAATTAGATTAAATCGAATAAAATTGATTGCGAACTTCAAGAAAGTAATTTGTTTTAAATTAAAGAAATTTAACCACTGGAGAATAGAAAATGAGAAAAGATGAATTTTTTTTTTTAAATTTTGATTTTTTGAAATTGAGATCTCTTTTAAACTTATTTTTATTTGTTGAATTTTTTGTCAACGAGATCCAATAGTAATTTTTTTTTTGTTATTTGAATTTTGTCAACCAAAAGAAAGGGTATTTCAGAATACCCTTTTTGGTCTCAGGTCATTCCTTGAGGATGGAGCATTTTCACGCTAAATGACTAGACCCTTAAAGTACAAGTTTCAAACAAAATTTAATACAAAAATAAAAATTCCCAAATCAAGGTACAAAATTTGAATTTTTAAAAAAAATAAATTAATTTACTAAAATATCAAAAAATGTGCCTTCAATTATGTTTTTTTTACCATTAATTCCCGTTCAACTTTGCACCTTAAAAGCCGAACTGAATGTAGTTAACTCAAATTTTATCTCATTTATTTACCAAAGTCGAGTAATATTATTACTTTTTTTAGAAGATCTTTGAACAACTTCAATAATCAAGATAATCAGTTATTGTGATTATTTAACCAGCCGCCATTTTTTAAAAAAAATGAGTATAAAATTTCAGTTACTTAAGGGAGTAGCCACGGTAAAGAAAAATTTTTCACTTTTTTGCAATTTCTCAAGAGGATCAGAAAATAAATTTTTTTACTCTGGTTATACCTCGTTGATTTTTATTATTTAAAGTACTTCATTCATTAGATTTTTTAAATTTTTCTTTCAAAGTCTCAAAGAAATTGCCACAATAGAATGTTGAGTTGAATTGCTTAAAATAGTGTTTTGAATGTTGAATGACTTATCTTTTATCCTTCTCTTAATATTCTATTGTGGCATTGAATTTTTTCATTTTTTATTTTTTCATCATTTTTGAGATTTTTTTAATCATGACAACATAAAGCAATTAGAAATATTTTTTTATCAGTGGCATTTAGGATTAATGGATTTTGTATAAAAAGAACATCAATATTACAATTGAGAGAATCATAAAAGGAAACCTAAATGGGACTTAAATAGCTAGAATATTCCAAAATTAGAATAATTGGTTCAAATTATAAATTTTTAGGGTTTTAAATCGTTGGGTTTGGTGGAATATGAGAAGTGAATATAATTATATTTTATCAAAGTTTAAATCACAAAATAGTTATAAGTTTTATTCAAAGAATCTGAAATTATCATCTCCCTAAAAAAAAAACTTAAACCCCATTCCAAAAATTTGGACACATCTAAAATCAAAAATAGGGAAACAAAAACTCAATTTATTGTATTTTTCCAAACCTAATATAAAACCATATTTAAGTAACACAGTATTAATGGTTTTTTAAGAAATCATTTTCTTCCAAATATAAGAAAACAATATAAACTCAAATCAAAACAAGTGTGTCCAAAAAAAATGAAACGAGCTGAAATGAAAGAGTTTGAACAAAAAATATATTGGTAGATTTGTTAAAATTACACCAATAAAGGTTGATCGATCAAATGATAAGATACCATGCACCGGTTGTGTGTGGATTTTTCAATTTAAGATACTCAACTGTAACCGTCTATCAACCATCTATAAAAAATTTTCAGATCTAACTAAACCGATTAAGTAACTGAAAAAAAGGAAACGAAAACAAAAACAAAAACAAAAAAGACAAAAAATGAAAATAGTTTGTTGAATTAAAATTACTTTCCAATTGGATGTAAATCATGTTATTGTTATTCTTCCAACTGTTTAAAATGTGTCCAAATTAATGGAATTAAGTTTATTTTAATAAAAAAATAATAAAAAAAAAAAACTATTTTATCGATAATATCTCGTTTTTTTAATTGTTGAACATTACTAAAAATTAAAATATCAAATAATTTTTTTAAAAAAATTTTTAGAGAATCTACGATCACACGCCACTAAAATAAAATGTTCTTATCTCATCTCTCTGAAATTTTTATCATGTCATATGGTGTAGCTACTCCCTTAAGCAATATTTTATAAACCAGAGTATTGGTTTTATTTCGACTTCTTAGTTAACCCTAAAATATTTAGAATAAATAAGAGGCTCATTAAATAAGTACCAAATAAATAAAATAGAACTCACCAATTACAATTTATTACCTTGAAAGTTACCTATTGAAAAAAAGTCAAGTTATCAACTTTAAACGAAAATTTTTACCAATTTGAAGTACAAATACTAGTCGAGTGCGAAGAATTAGATCAAACACATTGCAACATAATAACTAAATTTTTGTGAGGAGATTATCATCAAGTGAATGAAAACAAAGAAAGATCAGAGATGAAATGAAAGATATTATTTTTTGAATTTTTAAAATGTACAAACTTGTTGGAAAAAGTGTGACATAAAAGCTTCGACAAAATCAAGAACAAACTTTAGTGGAACTCTTTTTCGGGTTTTGTGAAACAAAATGTTCGGTCACACTTTTTTGTCACAATTTTACTTTAGTGAGGATAATTTGAATGTCTAAAACCAAGTCAAATTTGTTCTGATTTCCTACACAAAGATCACAAAACGAATTCTACAAATACAAGTACTCACAAAACCCAAACTTGTGAAATATATATATAAAAGAACATTTCCGTCAAAATTGATCCATTTTTTCTTAATATTACAAAACTTTCTCAAAATGGATCAAAATAAAAAAAAAAAGAAATTGAAAAAGACAAAATCCAAAATAAAAAAAGAAACAAACAATGAACAAGAGGAAGAGTGGAGGAAACTTGCACAAAAAACAGCCAAAAAAGGGCTTGATGTCTTTCTTGAAGAATTGAATGATGAAAATATCAAATGGACCGAAACCAAAACAAAGGGTGATATTAACATCTGGAAAAGGAAAGTGGAAGGGATCAAAATGGACCGAGTCAAAATGGAGTTGTGGGTCCCAAACATTACACCAAAAAAACTCTTCAAATTATTTTATGTTGAAGAAGAAAGAATGAGGTATGACACCCAGTTTAAGCGTGCGTACACTCTCAAACATTTTCAACCTTTTGAAGAAAATGAGCAATTGGTTTGTGACTTTGAACAAACTAAATCATTACTTGGCGGATCTGTTTCGTCAAGGTACATGGTTGACTGCCGAATCATCAAGAATTTGGAAAACGGTGCCGTTTTGTGTGGAACAAACAGCCTCGATGATGAAACAAAGGTCGGCATCAAACAATTACAAGTCAAAGGTGTCCGTGCATTAAATTATCCCAGCGGGTTTCTTATGACGCCAATAACACGTATCCAATGGGCCGAGCATATTAAAATCTCCCCTTCGAAAAGCAAAAAGCGCAAAAAATTGACAATAGGCACGGGCGATCCTGATCAAGTTGTTGCAACTTTAGTCGAAATGATAATTTGCTCAGACATTGGGGGCAAATTCCCTAAGAAGGTTATAAATAAATTTGTGAGCACAATAATGCTACAATCATTTGGTGAACTCATAGATTTTATAAATGGACCTTGGAGGCAAATCAAAAAAAAAGAAAAAAAGAAAAAAAAGCTACAAAAGAAAGAGAATTGATCCATCAGAAAACTAAAAAAAACAAGGAAAAAAAAAAAAAAAACGAAACAGACGTTCAAGTCAAAATTTAATACTGATAAATTCCAATAAATTTCAAAAAATTTTAGTTCAATTTCCATTTTTATAAATCTTTTTACCTCTTTCTTATCAAACAATCCCTGAAAAAGAATGTTTTGAAGAACAACCTATTTTAGAGAGTTTCCCCAGATTGACTTCATAAAATGTTTATTCATAGCTTGAGCATAATAATTCGAAAAAGGAAAATCAAGTAAAAATTTCCAATCATTTATTGCAATTTATCAGTAGAGACAAAAAAAAAAAAGACTAAACTATAATTTCCATTTGTAATAGTGTTTGTTGATCAAAGGTGGAAACAAAAAAGTGACTACAAAAGTGTTTGAGTATTTCCACTTTTTGGAATAATCCCTTTTTAAAAATAAATTGAATTTTTTTTATTTTAAATTTGGTTAAGGTTTACAATACCTGAAACTGGAAAAAAGAATATCTTGTATTCGGTGTTGTATTAATTTTTTATTTTGGTTCTTAGAAGATCGATCTTATACTTTGTATGAATTTTAATAGTTGTTAAAAAGGGTACATAAGCGGGACAAATCCCAAATTTGTACTTTTTGTGGAAAAAACACAATTACTAATAAACTCATACGAGGGTACCCTTTTTTTTCTGTTTAGTGTGGATTTTAAAAATCCACATTATCCATCCAAAATAAATTCTCACAAGTAGTAGAATTGAAAAGATATTGGCACCAGTTTATTATTTTTTCTCACACCGCAATTTAATTATTTTTTTACCAAAAATCTGAATTGGTAAATGTAAGACTAATAGACTTGAAGGTGTTTCGTATTGTTTTATGATTTTCGTGTTTTCAATTGAAAGTTTTATTTAATTTTGGTTTTATTTCGTGCTTTAAAAAAAAATTATTTATTTTTTTGTGGTAATTGAGTATAATCATTTTGGAAAAAAAATATCCAATCTGTTTTTAATCGTAAAACAGTAGTAAATTTACTGATTTTCAAATTTTTTTTTAACCTCTTTTTTTGCCCATTTGAAAACAAAAACCAAGTTTAAAAATTAGATTGATTTTTAGTATTAAAATAGAATTCAAAACAGTGAATTAAATCAAAATTTAAAGATATTCATTTTCCACGGTTGGGGATTTAATTATAAACATTCGTAAAAGTGAATTTATTGGATTTTATGATGTTATAGTTTTTTCCTTTTATTTGAAATTGGCATTATGATTTTTCAAATCGGTATTAATTAAGTTTGGAGAATTTCAGTTTCATATATCTTCATTGGTCAGTCATCAATAAATAACAAAATGATGGAACATTTTTCCCTTTCACTGCCATCTTACAATTAAAACCAGATTTCGAATTTTTTTTTCCAAAATGATTAAACTCAATTACCACAAAAAAATAAATAATTTTTTTTAAAATCACAAAATAAAACCAAACCTAAATAAAATTTTCAATTGACAACACGAAAATCATAAAATAATATAAAACACCTTCAAATATATTAGTCTGAAATTCTTCAATTCAGATTTTTGTTAAAAAAAAAAACAAATTGGATTTTTTGTCCAAGATCAAAATTAATATAAAGTTATTATGATTATTATTACTGAGAATAAGGAGTAATTAAAGTAATTTTTTCAAACTAGAAAAAAAGAGAATAAGAGAAATCATTAAAATAATCATATAAATAATAATAATATCATTTAGATTACCAAATTAAAAGTTAACCACTCTAGTTAAAATTTCTTCCATTTAATAGAATTGAATAAAATCAAGGATTTCACAATATTATTTCTTCAAATATCGAAAACCACTGTTAGATTTTCTTAATTTTTTTTATTTATTTGGAAATCAATCGATTTTCGTTTTTTTTTTTTTACTTTTCGAAATAAACAGAAAATTTTATTAAAATTTTGATTTATTTTAAAAAGTAAAAAAAACCTAGAACACTTTACAAATAAAACAAGAAACCCCAAGAAAACCGCGGTTAGGTTTTTTTTACTTTTTGAAATGGAAAGAAATTTTATTTAATTTTGTTATCATTTCGAAAATTAAAAAAAAAACCTTGGCACCCCATGAGACTCTTCAACACTTTAAAACATATTTTTAGAATTCAAAGGACGTTCAAGAACACAATAGAAATAGAATCAATAATAAATAAAAATTCAAAAATCCTTGGTTAATAATTGATATTCTATTTTCATAAGGGTTTTTAATTTAGACAAAGCGGAGTAAAAGTATTTGTTTTTGCTCAATTCTTTCGAATTTGGAAAAATCTAGACGGTATCTCAATAGTTGGATACTAGTTACTACAAATTATAGGTTTTTTCTCTATTAAAGTATTTTTTGTTTTTACTTTATAATTATTATTTTTTCTTTATTACCTTAAGTTTTATTATAATAAGAGCTTTGATGAAAAATTTCCGACAAGAGTAATAAATTTCATAATTTTGATTAGTCATGTTGAATAATTTTTATGTATTTTTTCTAAGAATAACATTTTCATATAGTTTCTTATCTAGAAAATTTTAAATAATGAGAGCCAACAGATAAACAATATTTGAAATAAATGAATTTTTTTAATAATATAAGAAGCAATAAAAGATTGATTAAAAAGAGCAACACGACTTTTTTTATTAGATTGATGACTCAAATTTCAATTTTTTATCCTTGGATACTTTGTATTTTTTGTGTTTTTACAAACTAATACAGATATTCCAATAAAAATTTTTTTTAGTATATATTTGAAAAAATATTCTCTTTGAAAGTATTTCAATTTGTAACTTTATAAAATAAAAATCAGTATAATATTCAAAATTAATTAATTAAGGGTCTAGTAATTTACTGTGAAAATGCACCATACTCAAGGGGTGGCCTGAGAAAAAAAGGGTATTTTGAAATAGGCCTTCTGTTTGTTGAAAAAATTCAAATAACAAAAAAAAATTCCATTGGATCTCTTTGACAAAAAATTAAACGAAGAAAAAGAGATCTAAATTTCAAAAAATCAAAATTTAAAAAAAAAAATTCATCTTTTCTCATTTTCTATTTCCAAACGAGATTAAATTTCTTTTATTTAAAACAAATTGCTTTCTTGTATTTCGCAATCAATTTTATTCGATTTATTCTGATTTGTGGTTATTTTGTAACCCTCTAAATTTGACCAAGTAAGGAATAGGCAATAGTCTTTCAATAAAAATAACTCATTTGAAAAAAGAAAAAAAAAATAATAAAAAGTCACAAAGATCTTAAAAAGCGCCAAAGAGCGACACTTCAAAACTGACATAGTTGTTTTCAGAATTGTATATTCTAACCATTCTAATTGAAAATTGAGTGTCGCTCTTAGGCGCTTTTTTCTAAAAATGTTCTCATTTTTGGTTGTTGATTTTTGGAGATCATTCGTACATCATAGGTTGGTTGGGATTTGATTGGTGTTAGGTCCTCAATAAAATTACTAAAATTTTGTTTTCCATTTCAGAATAAAAAAATTTCACCGTAATGACTCTAACCTTAAGGATATAATGTTTAAAATTCAAAAAAATTTTATCAAAATATTCATTATGAAATCATAAAAAATAATACTCTTTTTGGGAAATCATTTCACGATTATTTTTGATAAAAAATCAGCAATATTACAAGAATACAATGGATTTTTTTTTTTAAAATATTTGATAAAATTTTCATTCTGTTGCAAATTCTATCAAGATTAAATCTCTTTGTTTTTTTTAGGAACCAAATAAAAAAACTATATAAATGTTCCGTATATAAAAAAAATATCATCTAAATTTATGATCATAACTCTTTTATCTTTAATTAATATAATGCCTTAAGAATTAAAAAATCTAATATTAAAGGCATATTAATTGATGATGAAGAATTTTTTTGATTATTTAAAAAGTTAATATATTTATTGTATCTTAAGAAGAGCAAAATTCAATGTTTAAATATTCATAATAGAATTGATATTTTTGATCTTTGAAAATATTTTTTTCTGTGCTTTGATGGAAAAATAATTGATTTATTGAATAAAATTGAAAATCCTAGGATTTTTATTTATTTTTTGAGAGAAAGGAGGAATAAAAGAAAATTTATACAATAAAAAAGAAAAGAAAAATAATTAAAATATTAAATTAATAAAATATTATATCATTTACTTGACAATCCTAGGATTTTGTGGTCAACTTTACCGGAATTTGTACAAATTGAAAAAAATCAAAGATTCAAATGTGATTATTGTACATAATATTAGGAAAATATAAATATCTTTATTTGGTATTACGAATATCTAAATTTATCAGAATCAAATGGAAAAAAAAATTAGCAAAAATTTTAGAAAAAAATATATATAAAAATGTTATTCCTAGAAAAAATACCCAAAAACTCTTTAATCTGGCTAATCAAACTAAGGAAATTTATTTTTCTTGTCGATAATTTTTCATATAAGCTCTTATGGTTAGAAAAATTAAGGCAATAAAGAAAAAATCGAAAATAAAAAAATTGAAAATTAATGATTTCTAAAATAGCAAAAAAAATATACAAATTCGGGTACATAGTGCCCCACTTTTCGGAGTTGTGGAATACTAATTTATTAATCACATTTTGTGGAATCTTATTTATTAATAATCTTTCTACCAGGTTTTTTCCCCCCCCCCCCCCCCCCCCCCTGTTTCAGGACGTGGAAAATTTTTAATTTGGTCATGCAAATGATATAATATTTTTTTACTTTAATATTTTAATTATTTTTCTTCTTCTCTTTTTTATTTAGTAAATTTTCTTTAATTACTCCTTTCCCATAATAAATAAATAAATAAAAATCAAAGATTTTTCTATATTCTTTTAAATTCTGGAAATGTATTGCTCGTTTTTTTATATAATTTTTGAAATTGTGAAAAAAAATGTATTTAATTAAAGGTGCTTGACCACACTCCTAGAATTTGAATTAAATGTATTATTGAACATAGCAAGAGTTTACCAATTTCCCCAAGAATGGTATTTACCCCCTTAATCAAGAGGAGGTTTCTTTCAATTCCATTGTGGTTCGATTTTTAGTATAGTCAAAAAGATTCAAAATGTCATACAATTTCTTCAAAGAATTAGTAGTTCTATAAAGCAAAACACAAATTTTAATTAAAATTATTCCTTGGTGCTTTTTGAAACTGTTTGAGAAAATGATAAAGAATCAAAAATAATGTGGTTAAGTGGAATCGAAGCTCCAATCTTCAGATTTCAAGTTGGACACTTTACAATTGGTCCATTATCGATTCTCTTAAAGTCTAACTTTTTCAAAAAGGACTATGTTTTCCAATTTTCTTAAATTTTCGTAAATTCATTTCTTTTTAATAAATGTGATCTTAAAAAATTTAATCTAATTTTGAAGTGGCAGTTTACTTTATGAATTATTTGGAAAATTACTGACTGAATAGTGATCCAAAAAAAAAATAAAAAACAAAGTAGATTAGATTGTTTTTTTTTTTTTTTTAATTGATAAAAAATTTTTAAAAATTCAAAAAAAATTAATTTTTTAATTTTTGGATATATTACAAGTTTATTAATGGGATAAATTTACTTTTGATTTTTTTTTTTTGAATTGGAAATAAATATTTGTTTTGTGAATAGAATCTAATTGAAAATACAAAAATAAACATTTTTTTTTTAAATAGTTATTTTAATTTTAAACAAATTAAAAAAATCAGAGAAAAAGAATTAATAAAAAAAAATATAACTTCAATTTAAAAGAAAAATAAAGATAAATCTAAAAAAAAAAAAAAAATATGATTTTAAAGAAAAAAATCAATTTGGAGTGTTTAAAATAAAATTAAATTAAACACAAAAAAAAATAAATAAAAAAAAACATAGGAATGAAATTATCTGGTAATCAAAGTTAAATAAATAAAATTATTTTTTCTGTTTTTAATTATTTATTACATTTTTAATAATAACCCCTTCCCCTATAATAACCCCTTCCCCTTCCCCTTCCCCTGCCTCTACCTCTACCTCTTCCCCTGCCTCTACCTCTTCCTCTTCCCCTTCCCCTTCCTCTTCCTCTATAAAACCCTCTTCCCCTGTTGAAACCACCTCTATTATAACCACCATACCCGCCAGAGTATCCTTGAATATATTGATTATATCCTGCGATATTTGTTCTTTTTCGAACGATTTTGACCTCTCTACCATTTAATTCCGTACCATTTATTTTTAAAGCATTCTCAATAGATTCGGCTTCCTCAAATTCAATATACGCAAATCCTTTTGGATATCTTTTTTTTTTAAAAAAAAAAAATCATATGAAAAATAATAAAATAAGTAATTAAAATTGAATAGTTTTAAATTAATGACACAAACATGTGGATTAGTGAATATAATAATTTTAATAATTTTAATAATCTTTACTCCAAATGTTAAATAAACTCGAATTCAAAAATTTTTATTAACTTTTTTTTCCAAGATAGTTATACAAACTAATTTTAAACTTGAAAAGTCGATCAATTCGTTTTTATTTTTTCGATATTAACAATGTGAAATTTTTTGGCGAACTTTTTAATAGATGAAATAAGTTACCCCCTTTTCGTAAGTTCAAAAGATGTATGATAAATCAGTATTATCTGTATACTTTAATATTTTTTAATAAGAAAGTATTCTATTGATATAGTTTCAAAAGATCATAAAAATAGAATATTTGTGACTTGATTGAAGATGAAAAAAATGAAAATTTCCAATTTTAAATAACTTTTTTTTGACAATAAAAGCTTTTCGAAAATTACCAAATTAGATTCTATTAATAAGCTATAAAGAAGATTTGATAATGTAAATTATAGAAAAATTCCATTTTGCAGTCAAAAAGTCATAAAAATGACAGAAATCACAGAAATTACTAAAGTCCAAGAATAACAGAAATCAAAGAAATCAAAGAAATCAAAGAAATCAAAGAAATCAAAGAAACCTATAATTTTTTGAGTGTTTTTGATTCTTGATTAAATATGGAATTTAATTTTCTTTCAAAAATGATATGTGTTCTTTTGCTTTCTTTGATTTTCTAGTAAAAAATAAGTGTGTTGCATTTGACTGTTATTCTGAAAAATTCATTTTTCATTATTTTTCAATTTTTTTTCTAATAACCTCTTTTTAGGCTTTCAAGAAAAAAAAAAACAATAATTTTCTTCAAAGAACAGATAAGAATTATGAATAAAATCAAAATGATCCGATTTTCAATAACAGACAAAATAAACAATAATTTTAAAAAATACTTTGTAAAAATTAGTGACAAAATGAAAAAGATCCAATTTTCAAAAACATATTTTCTGATGAGGGATGATACAAAAACAATTCTTTTATTTAAAAAAAGAATTTGAAAATGATCGAAATTTAGAATGTTTCCGTATTGAAAAGACAGTGCAGTTTTTGGGGAAAAAGAAAAAAGAAAACGTAAAACGTAAAACGTAAAACCGAAAACCCAGCTTTTCTAAAATTCTTTTTCAAACAATTGCAAATCAGACAAAGAATATTAATGAAAATGGAAAATTAATGATTATAACCAAAATAAACAACCTGTGAATAAGTCAACCAAAGAATTCATTTCTTTTTCATTTTTTTCAAAATAAAAAGTTGTTTAGGACTTTGAAACATTGATAAAAAATTAATTGCTTTTTCATTTTTTTTTCTCGACTTTTTAAAAACCAAACGAAACATTAAATTAGTGGCAATATTAGACTGTTAACGGTTTTTTTTCTTCAGATTTATTATAAAATTCATGGATCAAACAAATTCCTTTAGAATAAAAAAATTTTGGTCAACCTTAGCACTAAAAGAGTTTAGTTGGATGTAAACTAAATTTAAATGAAAATAACACTATGGCCAATTTATTAAACAGTATTAAGAATTTAATTCAAGTTAAAATTGTTTTCAAGAGAGTGTTACACAAAAGTTTTTTTAAATAGTGTTCTTCAAATAGTTGAATTGAAATTTGTTAAACTATTTATTGGAGAATTTTGAAAAACTTTTATTGCTAAAACTTTTTGAAAATTACGTTCTTATTTTGCTTTAAGACTGATTTATTTTTAGAAGTAATTATTAACAGTCATTTGGAATCTTAATTGTTTTAAAACTAGAAGGACTACTGACATTTTAAAACTATTTCGTTTGAAAAAATTTGCTTTTTATTTGGAAGAAAACTTTTCTTTTTTGTTTTTTGTTCGGTTTTGTTTGTTTTTTTCTTCAAGATTTGAAAAAGAAAATTTCAGCACAAAAGAATAAACCACGACAGAAAAAGTACAAAATTAATTCAAAGAACCAGAGAACACAAAAATTCCAAAAAAAAAATTATTCATAATATCCCAAGCAAAAAAAAATTATTCATAATTTTGTAAGTAAAAAAAAAAGGAAAAAAAAAAAAAAAAAAAAAACAAATGAAAAGGAAATATACATACCCACCATAGCCTTTTGGTATAGTTACTCTTTTAATACCGCCAGCATCTTTAAAGAGTTCTTTGAGTTGTTCCTCTGTTACTTGGTAATCTACATTTCCAACATAGACACTTCTCGAATCTGATTCTTCTGTTGATCCTTCTGTTTCAAAGGGAACTTCTTCGTTGTCTTTAACGGGCTGTTCATTTTTCTCATTTGGGTTATTTTGGGTATTTCCCTCTTGGGTAGTGACTGTATTATTAACCGTTTTTGAGACTGTTTGTTTCTTGATGTCGGGAGAAGGTGTAGATAACGATAAAGTATAAGTGCTTTTCGAAATTTCTTGTGGTTGTTTTTTGGTTTTTGTTGGTGTAATTTTTTTTTGTAGTTGTGCATATTTTTCTGGGTTTGATGATTGAAAGCCATCAAATTCATCAGTGACAACACTTACTTGTTCTTCTTCCTCTGATTCTTCTGACTCGCCATTTCCGTCCAGTTTAAGATCTTGGTATAAGTCTAAATTGTTGTTACTCGATTCACTCATTACGCTTTTGAGAAAAAATAATCAAAAAAAAAAAAAAAAAAAGTAAAAGCAAAAATTGAAAAAAAATGACAAATTAAGGGATTAACAAAACATTATTATTTTTTCCAAAAGGGAATAGAGTAATTGTTTACCCAAGAATACAATTTAGTCCAACCAAAGAATTCACTTTATCTGTAGCGACTTTAGAAAAATAAATTATCATTTTCAAAAGAATTCTTTTTCTTTTATAATTTAAAGTCAAACAGATCTAATCTTTTATTTTTGATTTTTCAGTTACGAGATCACAAACGAAAATAATAAGGTTCTAAATATTTTTGATTTTTGGATATCTCGATTTTTATAATTTCTGATAGTTTCTCTGAAAACTTAAACAGTGACAATTAGTTCTTATTTTAAAAATTGAAGAAAAATAAACCAAATATTGAATCCTTGAAAAAAATTAAGCAAGTAGAAAATACTTCTAATCAAGATGTGTTTATTCACTCTTTGAATTGGAAAACATGTATTGAGTCACTTAAAAATTCACTTCTTGAGCAGACAAAGTGCTTTTAAAATTATAAGCTGTTCTGGAAACCAACTATTCACAATCCTGAAAAAAATTTTTCAAAAAAAATTAAATATTTCCTACTTTTAACAACATTAATAACTTCAATTGTAATGAACACTATTGGTTAATTAAAGATCTTTGATCAAAAATTATTTTTAAAGATATTTTATAAAATAAGTTGAAGAATCTACTCTTTCAAAGTTCTATTAATATTTTATTGAAATTAAATAATAAAAAATTTGAATTTTTTTTCTTCACAAATTAGAAATCATTTTATATTATTTTAAAAATATTTTAAATCTGACAAATACCTTTCAAAGATGGAATCAATTATTTGGTCTATGAAAGAATTATGTGTTTTTTATTTTGGAAAAAAAAATGTTTTTTTGATTTTTAGTTAGGTTTTTTTGTAATTTGAAAACTCTCTACATTCTCTCAAATTTTTGGCTTATTATTGAAATTAAAAAAAAATGGCCTTAGTTTGTCGATAATTTAAAAGAATTGAGCAAAATCTTTGATTTTTCTCTATTTCTTTGAATTCTGGAAAATCTAGGCACTTGTCGATACTTCCTAAAAATATGAAATTATATTTATACTTTTTGATCCCAACTATAATGTAGCGAAAGATTATAGGGTATCATTTCTTTAAAAATGAAAAGAAAATATTAAATCTAATTAAAGATAAAAAAAGAGAATAATTTCTATTTTTTAATTTATAAGCCAGTTTAAATTATTAATTTTCGTTTGTTAAATGGGTACTTTTGACGATTTGTTATAATTTGTGTAATGTGATCATTTTGGAAAGCTGGACTAAAATTTTTGATCTTTTTATTTTACAATCAACAGTAGTGTTGAAAACTTCTCAAATAGAACTGGAAAAGTAGATTTTTGTCTTAAAAAAAATTTAACTATTAAAACCAAATCTATTGACTTTTACTTTTATACACATAATGATACGAAATTAATTCAATTTGGGAAATTCGACCAACAAGAATTCTATTTCTAAATACCAGTAAGAAAAGGAAACAGATTTCATATTTTTTCAAGTACTATGTTATAATTCTCCATGGAAAATTAGCAATGATGCTTAATTTGCCCCAAAAATGGATTTTAACAACTCAAATTTTTCTTTGATAACAATCAAAACCATAATTTCCAAAAAAATAAATCTAAATTATTAACAATAACAAGATAACTTGTTGTAACTTTCCTCATAGTTATTAAATATGCTGTAGTCAAAAAATAATCCGGAATATCTATATAATACAGATGATCTTTAAGGATTATTTTCCTACCCATTAGGGTTTTGAGTGTTGTGTTATTTCACTTTCACTTCTCAAATAAATTTTCAATAGGAAGAAATTGGACAAAAAAAAAAAAAAGATTTTTCGTCATCTTTATCTTTTCACACAGACTTTTTTTCTTTCTTTTTCAATGAAAAGGAAAATTGAAAATTACAAATGTAATAATTGCAAACAATGATTTTTGAGGATTTTCAAGAGCATTTCAAATTTGAGAACAGTTCAAATTACAGTCAGTTTCGTTTTTAAGGCACAAACTTTCAATGAAATTTAAGGCACAATAAAAATCTCAAATTAAGGCACATGATTTCAAATTCTAATAAAATAATTTGTGAAAATTAAAATTCTAAAAAATTGTGCTTTAATTTGAGATTTTTTTTTTGCCTTAAATTTCGTTGAAATTTTGTGCATTAAATGTGAAACTGACTGTAGTAAAAGCAAATGTATAAAAAATAGGTAAGTTATTTCCAATAAAGTGGGGCAAATTAATTTTAAAATACATTTATAAAACTCAATCTTCAAAAAAGTATTTAAACATCTACAATCATTAACTACTATTTATAGATTATTGGTAATGATTCAATTTGCTTCTTAGTATTGTATTACATAAATAAAATATATTAAATTTTCTCTTCTCGATTTTATCTGATATTTTTTATGTGTTAAGGGGATAAGTACATTTTTCATTTTTTGAGTGCCACAATTTATGTGAAGCTGAATTATTCAAATCATTTCTTTCGTCAAATACATTGATATTTTCATAAATACTAGAGTGGAATATATTCTAGAAATAGATATTTTCCTACGAACAAAAAAACGCAAATCAAAAAAATGAAAAAATTGATCAAAAAGAAATAAATAAAAATCATTTATTACTTGATCTTATCTATAACATTTTACACAATTACTTATTCTTTATTTTGTTTTATTTTTAATTCTTTATGAAAAAATTTTATTTGGAAAATTTTTGATAAACAAATTACTGTTTATTTCAAAAGAATTTCCAAAATGAATTTAAAAATCCTATTTTCATTTATGTCATCTAATTCTGGTTTGGGTTCAGAAAATCAGAGATTTTTTTAATTCTTCTTGAGAAGAGGGTTTATTGGACAAATTCGTTGGTTTTATAATTATTTATTTTTGATCAAATTAAGAACTAAAAATAATTCTGAATCTGATTGAAATTTTTTTTAAATTCTTCTTTTATTTTGGGTTGAATCTTTTGTAACTGTTTTTTGATTCCAAGAATTCAACACCTTTATTTTAATTTTTGAAATAGTATTCTTTGTTTTGGCTTGGTTTGATAAAAATACTGTAAAAAAGAATTTTGAAAGCAAATTTGTCACAAAAGGTTTTTTAAAATAAATAATAAATAGTAATGGGGTGAGAAATTCAATTAAAAAAATAGTTTGTATTCATGCAAACTAAGAAGATAAAGAAAACCAATCTTCAAAAATAGGCTTTTATCGATTTTTTTTTTTTTCATTCTTGATTTCAATAAATTAATTTGAAATGGTGATCTTTCGTGTTTGGTCTTCTAAAAGAAAATATTTATTTCAAATACACACCCTTTCGGGTATATTTTGTTGGTTTACTGTTTGGTTAATTTCGATCATTGGTATAAACACATTTCTAGATCCAAAACTTTATTTAATAAAACCAAAAATTGAATCAAAAAAAATGTTCAAAAAATTGAAAAAATTAAGATTCAACTCTGAATTATTTTGATTCCATTCACGAATAAACTAGTGGATGGTGTTTTGGTTTCAAAGTTTCAATATCTGGTGGCACTTAAAAAATATTTTTTCAGTAATGTTAACACAATTAAAAAATTTCAAAATGGTAAAATGTACTTACTTCCTTAAAACTGGTGTTTATTATTTTCTTTATGATAGAAAACACAGTTTTAATAACTTGTTTAATCTCAACAAAATTTCAAATAGAATTGAAAACATATAAATGCATTTTATTATTTAAAAAATCATTTGTACCTTTTCAATTTTTCTATTTTTTTCTTGAAATTGGACGTAGATTGTTATCACCAAAATAAGTGCATTTTTTTTTTTCAATTTTTTCGGAAATATTTCATCCAACGTATTTTGAAATAAATACCTTAGCTATTTATTCAATTGGTATTAATATTAAACTTAATTTGATATCGCCAATTAATGAATACTTTCACTAACAGAGATGATTTTTTATGAAATGTAAAAAAAAAAATTCCTCACTTTTTTGTAAATACCTTAGAACAGTCCAAGAAAATAGTGTGAATTCAAAAAGTTGAAATGGAAAATCTAAAAGATTAAAATCAAAATTTTGTATGATCTAACAAGGCAAAAATTGTGAAAATTGTGGAAATTGTGAAAATTTCTCATTTTTTTCTCAAAGAAATTCTCAGTGTGTAAATATTACTTGGATTACATAACTCTTTCAAGGGTATTTTATATATTATTCCATTATTTTCACCTAAAAACTTAGTCCTTAAGAATTTAAATTTTGCTGATTGTTTGAAATTTTTTTCGAAAAGATGAATTTCAAAAAACAGTAATATTGTGGGTTAAATAACAAGTGATAACAATTTTTGGGCTATTTTTGTTATGAACAAACAAATTAATTTTTCGATTTTTAAGCTCAAAATTAAAGAGAAAAGAAGAGGTTTAAGGATTGTTTCTTAAATATACAATTATTTTTTTATTTTTCAGAAGCAGGAAGGAAAGAAGAAAAAATAAAGAGTCTTATTTTTAGTAATTTAATAAAACCAAAAAAAGATATACAAGAAAAGTTAAAGACACTAGTCAAAGTCCTCTAAATGCTTTGGGTTAGATAATTGTCGTGCCATTCTTGGCTTTTGAAATTTTTTTGCTTTCTTTTTTCTCGAAGGAAGAAGTTGTTGTGAAAAGGAGTGTACACTACGGAGTAAATTAAATTTCGTTTGTTGGTCTTCATGAGTTGAGTCAAGGAAATCTGGAATTTGTGATTGTACAATTTGTGAGCAGAAATCTAATGATTCGACTTGAATTATTTGACTTTTTTTTTGTTGTTGTTGTTGTTGTTGTTGTTGTTGTTGTGGTTGTGGTTGTTGTGTTTTTTGTTGCAGTTGTTGCAGTTGTTGTTGAAGTTGCTCTTGATCTTTGATGTTTTCTTCATCTTTTTGATCTTTTACAACCCAATCTCCACCATCTTGTTTCTGTTTCCTTGATGAATTGGAGTAGTCCTCATTTTTCTCAACAAAGATGTATTTACTTTCTTTAATGTGGTGTGTTTCGGGTTCTTCTATTGGATCACTTTCTTTTGGGACAACGAAATTGAAGCTTGCAATATCTTCATCATTTGAATCACTTTCTTCGAATTGATTCGAGTTATTGGTTTCTTCTTTTTGTATTTTTTTCGACAAGTTGCTTTTGTTTTCTGTGTTCTCTTGAAATTCAATTGTGTTTGTCATTTCTTTAAAAATTGAATTACGGTTTGAAGTAATAATTTTATTTTTAGGAAAAGTTTCTTCTTTAAAAAAAAAACGAAAAAATGAAAATCGAAATTAAAATTATTTCCGTATTTGTTGGAATTCATGAAAACACTCACTCATTTCTTTGGGTTTTAGTTTTGGTATAAAATTCTTAAAGAGTTACCACTCATTAAAATAAACACGAAATAATCACAAAAAGAAAAATAATCTTGGAATATGTGAAAAGTTATTTCCAGAATAACAATATGGTGAAAAGTTTTTTACACTTTTTTGAAAATCTTATTTCCATTTTTAACAAGCCACACACCTCTCGAAAAAAATATGTTATGAGAAAAAAGGAAATTGTCAATATAAAACCCTTTTCCAAAAATGTGGACATATCCCAGAATCAAAAATTAGCAAAAATAATCACAATTTGTTGAAGTTTTCCAAAGGTAATATAAAATTACCTTAAAGTTACCCAGCCTTAATTTTTTTTATGTGTAATCATTTGTCTGCAAACAAAAGAAAAAAATATAAAAAGAAAAATAAAAATCTGTGTGTCGAAAATGATGAAATAAGTGGAACAAAAAATTGTATTAATTAATATGTTGAAATTTCACCAACAATTATTGATCTGTCAAAGGATTAGATATCTCGTAATTAATTGTCTTTAAGTTTTCTATTGAATAAATTAAACTTTAATCTTCTGCCAGCCATTGAAAAAAAAAATTCCTAACCTAAATAAATGGAAAAAAAGAAATGAAAATAAAATACAAAAAATAAAAAAAAAATTTATAAATTAAAAAGTATAATCAAATTGAAATTGAAACGGAAATTGTAGAATTGATATTCTTAGAACTTTTTAAACCTAATACAATTTTTTGGAAGTTTTTCATATATTTATCAACTAAACTATTGTTTTTGTTTAAAAATTTAATTTTAATAACTATTTATTTAGAAATTTTGATTAACTATTTTCATATATGTCCTTACGATCCAAAAAACACTAAAAATGGAAAATTGATCAAATACCTTTCATTAATACAATTAAAAAAACTAAATGAAAAAATAAAAATAAATAAAGTTTCAATTTAACTTTTTCTTGAAAACATTTTTTGCCAAAATCATTGAATTCGCACTTGAAATTATGTATATTTTTATTTACATTCTCTTGTTTTAACTCATTTACTAAAACAAATTCTAAATTATGGGAATTTTCTTATCACAAAAGGGACTAATTTGGTCCTCAAATGTTTTTTTTTTAATTTTAAATAGTAAAATTTAAAAAAAGGTTAAACTAAAAAAATAAACTCTCTGGAAAACCACTCTAATTTAATATTTTAACTTATTCTTCTATTTCAAAATTCTCTCAACCCCAATTTTTCAAAAAAAAATAAAAAAGTGTACAGTAATTTCAAAAAATATTTTCGATATTCAAAAGTTGAGAGTGTTTTTATTCTAAAAAGATTTATCCCAGATGTTAAATGGAATTAAGTTATAAGGCTAAATTTTGAAAAATATTAATCAGAAAAAAATAGTGCATAATTTTATTAAGGACATATAGAGTAAGTAAAATAAAAAAAAAATGTATGTGCTTATTAAAAAAATTAAAAATAATTGAAATTTATATTAAATTTTGTAAAACTTATACACATTCACGACCTTGTTAGTAATACTATACATCCCGATAAGGAAGACATAATTACACAATAAATAATTTATATATTAAAAACTCGAAAAAACAAAATTAAAGGGTAACAAATATTATTAGATATCCAACAAGTAAGAGTGATTATAAACATCCACCTTTTTTTTCAGGCTTATGTTTCACAAAGAATTTCCAACATTTTTTGTATATAACGAATAGAAGATTTCAAATAATAACCAAAATTTAGATTTTTTTTTGAGATTATGTTTCAGTTTTTTTCTGATCGAATTTTTTTGGTAAGTAAAATTTCTAATCTTTATAATTGAAAGAAAAAAATATGAGGAAATTACTGATTGAGAAAAAGAGTGGTTGTAGATAAAACTATTCTGATATACATCTTAGGATCAAATCATTTTGAGGTACCACTCAAAATCTAAAACATCATGATATTTATAAAAGCATTGAGAAAATTTACAAAGGCTACTCAGAACGAAAAAACACCAAGAAATTAGTAAAAATCAGAGCTTTTTACAGTTTTATATTACAGTCAGTTTCACTTTTAAGGCACAAACTTTCAACGAAATTTAAGGCACAATAAAAATCTCAAATTAAAGCACAAAATTCAAATTCTAGTAAAAATAAATTGTAAAATAAAAAATTCCAAATTTTGTGCCTTAATTTGAGATTTTTTTTTGCCTTAAATTTCGTTGAAAGTTTGTGCCTTAAAAGTGAAACTGACTGTACCCTCATCATTTTTAAGAAACACTTATGAAATAGGGAAAAAAATTTAATAGATAAATCCAAAAAATAGAAAATGTCGAAAAATTCTATTTATTTAGTACCAGTTTCAAAACCCAAACTTTCAAACAAATTTGAGGCGGAAAAAAAAATCAAAAAAGTCTATTTTTATGGATTTTTTACAAGGACTATTGTCCTCAATTGTATTGTTTAGTACATTAAGATACAATTTTTATTCTAACCTAAATTCCTTATAAAGTTGGATCGGAAAAATTGTAATTAATGTAAAATAAAAACAAGATAACAGAGTAAAATTGCAAATATTTAAATCAATAAAAATTTGATAATTACTATAAATACTAGTATTTTTATAATTTAACACAAAATTATTTTTAAATTTGATAGGTGTTCCGATAAATTTAAAATAATATAAAAATTTTAAAAGACCAATATATATATTACAAAAGAATAACTTACAATACCAAAAAAAACTAGATCAAACCTGGATCACAATCTACAAAAAAGATATAAACTACAAAAGAAAATAAAAAATTCCTGATTTTGAAAATATTTCAGAAAATTAAAATATTTTAAAAATAGATGTTGAAAATATTAATTAGGAAATAGAATACTTAAAAATATTAAATATAAATCTAAATTAATTTAGATAAAACCAAATAATTATAAAGTCCCGGATTGAAAAGTAAAAAATATTTACCAATAATTGTCGCTAGATTGTAAATATCAAGAATAAATAATTTCGATTGACCTTACAACATAAATGGTATTTATTGTCAGAAATATTAAATAACTGTTATCAATCTTTTTTGATATAATAAGTATTATCAACAGTTTAATAAATGGATAATAAATAGATAAATTAACAATTATTTAATATATTCCAGATAAAGTAAATTATGACCAATTTGTGTATTTTACTAATAATCTGAAATATTTTTGTTAATAATTAAAATCTTTGATAATTAAAAAAAAATTGTAATAAATTGAGTAAAATTTTCAAGTTTTAATTAATGGAATCAAAAATGCTTAAAAAATATTAAAAAAATTGTAAAAATGATGTAACAGATTCTTTATTATTTCCTTTTTTTCTAACATAAAAAACAATATCTTTTATTTCCAATTAATAAACATTAAAATTTGTGAAAACTTTACTTGTTCATGATAAAAACAGAAATTATTTGATATTAGTCCAAGTACTCAATAATCTTATTTTCTCCACTAAAAAAATAGTTACAAATTATCTAATTCTTTTGGATCAACTAAATAATATTTGATACATAATTACAAAAAGATCATTATTACATTTAAATACAAGTAGTTTATCATTATTTATGATTTTTAAAATAATTTTCAAATTTTTACTGAGAAAAGGAGTTAATGGTATTAAATAATTGTTTATTAAATCGCATATACTTCAATTAATTTTATTAGCTGTTATTTATACCAGGATATTACTTCTTAAAAATAACCAAAATATAATTTTTTTTTTCAAAATCAAGACTTTTCAACTTTTAAACTAAAAAGGTTAAATCATTTTCAAGAATAAAATTAAAATGTTATGAAAAATAATTGGTTACTTTTTCGGTTTAATACTTGAAAAAATATGAATCTTTAATTCAAAAAATCGATCCCAATTGATAAATTATTGAAATGATTATCATCACAAGTTTATAAACCAAAATATAAATAAAAAAAAAAAATTTGTTAATAAAGTCACTTTGAAAATTTGAAGATTTTTATTTTTAATCATTTTGCCAGAATTAATACCTTTTTAATAGTTTGTGCTTTAATAAAGTGAAAAAAAAATTTTAAAAGTAATTTCATTCACACCCCAACCTCTACACAACATTTAAAGGTTGATATTAGCTTTAGTAAAACTGAAAAGTTTCAAATAGTTTTAATACTAAAAAAAATTTCACTTACTTTCAACAGAAAAATTTCTAAAAATTTTTTAATAATTCTTCGCTTTTTTTAAAACGATTGTGCCTTAACAAGCTTTAATTTTATTTTTAAAAAATACAAGTGCCTTTGGTTAACAATACCTAAAATTTGAAAACTGATTGTCTGGTGTCCTGTATAGTGGCTTGTTGATTTGATTCTTAGCCGATCTGTCTTGGGCTAGGATATGAGTTTTTTTAGTGGTTTAAATTTTGAGTAATTAATTTTCTTACGAAATCTGATTTTGTGGGTGTAAGATGAATCGACTGGAAGGTAAGTTTATCAAGAAATGTGATTTTTGGGTTTCAAGTTTGAAATTTTTTTGGTTTCTTGGTTTTATTTGTTGCCGTACAAAATCTATTTTTTTTTTTGTTATTTGGGTAATACGGACATAAATATTTCAATCAACAACACAAAAATCTAGATTTGTGATTAAATACTGAACAAATATATTAGCCTTGTTCCTCTCAATTCAGATTTACTGAGAAAAAACAAATAAATTGTCAAAATGGAAACCATTATTAAAACTCATACCAAGTCCAAGATCGATCAACTAAGAATCAAATCAACAAGCCACTATACAGGACACCAGACAATCTTTTTTCAAATTTTAGGGATAGTAAACCTTAAATAAATGTTGAAAGAATACTCCTTTTTCCATTAGATTTTTTTGAAATGAATTGATTATGGGTCCTTTAATTTTCTTCCAAGGACATACCACTCTTCTACCATTACTTTTCATTTTTTAAAAATCTTTTTTTTTTATAATTCTTTTTTATCATTAATTATTTAATCGATCATGCAACCAAAAAAAAAGACTCTGTATGTTCACAAATTTTTACTACCAACATTTCTCTTTTTCAACGTTCACTCTAAACCTTTTGCTTGTGTGCTTCTTACCTATTAACAAACAATCCACTAACTTTTTTTGTTCTTTTTTATAGCCGACCAATTGTTACTGGATCTTCTGTTCTTGGAATTAAATATAAAGATGGTGTAATTCTTGCATCTGACACACTTGGTAAATAACTCGTTTTTATTTGATCTAACCAAACAAAAAAAGATTTTTAATTCATTTTGACATTGTTTTTATTGTTTTCCAAAACACAAAAATTCAAAAAAAAAAAAAAAAAAAAAAAAAAAAATTTCTCCTTGTTGTTTTGTTATGTGTCAATTTATTATTTTTTTTTTATAATTTTTTTTTACCTACAAAAAGGATCTTATGGATCTTTGGCAAGATTCAGAGACATTAGAAGAATTGTACCAATTACAAAACACACAGTTATTGGAGGAACAGGTGAATTTAGTGATTTTCAAGAAATAACAAAAATCCTTCGACAAAAAATTATCGAAAACCAAGAGCTTGTTGAATCAGGAAAAGAAGAAGATGAATTATTGCCAAGTGAAATTCATTCTTATCTTTCACGTGTTTTATATGGAAGAAGAAATAAATTTAACCCACTTTGGAATGATGTTGTTGTTGCTGGGTTTGAAAAAGGAAAAGTGTAATGATTCTTTTTTTTTTCTTTTTATTTAAATTTATTTTTTTTTTCTTGTTTCTTCTTTTTTTTTATTTTTATTTGGGAGTTTTCTTTTTTTTTTTCTTTTATTCGATAGCTTTCATTTTTTTTTCAAAAATTATTATAAAGCTTTTAGAGTGTACCAAATATTCTTTTTCAAATTACTTTAATTTTTATAACATCAGGAGTGTGTAAAAATGCTACAAAATACTTTCGAATGCTTTTTATTTTTTGAATCAACCAATTGATTTTTCTTCTTTTTGATTTATCAATCTTATTCCAAATTCCTTTTATATGTTAATTATTAAAAGTTCTATTACTGAAGGTATCTAAGCAATTTAAGAAACTCATTCAACCCATAAAAACTGGATATAACCAAAAAACGATCCTATAATCGTATCATTGACTTAAATTATACAAAGATGCTTAAAATATTGTAAATCTATTTGTACATCTTTTTTAAAAAAATGAAGACGTTTTTTCATGTATTTCTAGTTTTCAATTTTAATAAAGTGAGTAATTTTTTAGAATTAAAACTTTTTTCAAGTTTTCTATTTTAAAAAAGTGAAAACTTTTTCAGAATTTAAACTTTTTTAAAAGTTTTTTCTTTTAAAAAAGTGATAACCCAACCTTTAAATGTGAGGTAGAGGTTGGGGTGGGAAGAAAAGAACTTTTTTTAAAAACAAGTTTTCACTTTGCCAAAAAATCAGAAAACACTTAAAAAAAAGTTTTAATTTTTTGGAAAGTCTCATATCATAAAAAACTTTCCACTCATAAAAATACAAAACTTTAAAAAAGAATTAATTCTGACAAAATCTCAAAAAAAAAACAGTTCTCACTTTTTTAAAATGGCTATAATATGATAATAAAAGTTTTTTAACAAAATAAAATTCCAAATCTATGATTGTTTATTGAATTCTTTTTTCTAAATCAAAAAAATATCTGAAAAAATGTATTAGAATTGTTTAAAAATTATTAACATCGTATTAATGGATTTATTTGAAAAAAGTTTACAAAAATATCAAATAAACACAATAAATAAACTTAAATAGACCTATTTTTATTCAGTATTAAAAAAAATTTACTTTACACTTTTTTAAAACTACTTTATCATTTTTTTCTTCTTATTTTGTGAATTTATCTTTTTGTTTTTTCAACCAATAAAAAACTTAGAACTTATCCAATTCCAAAATATTTATATTTTTTTCTTTACCATCAATATTACTAATTTACCGTTAGTGATCCGGATTTGTAAGATCTTTGATCTCTCCCTTTATCAATAAAAAAAAAAAAATAAATAAAAATTATTGTTTTATCTTTATTCCTAGAATGTTTAATATCATAAAACCTATTAGTAAAAAATTATTTGGAAAAAGACTAAATGAAGGATTTTGAAAAATCTGAATTATTCAAAAAAAGGGAGTATTGTTCATTTTTCCGAAATACCAAAATTTTAAACTAAAAAATCAAAAATTTATTTTATTTTCAAAAATAAAACTTTTGCTTCAATTTTTTTTAACAAATCTGTTTTAATAAAGTTGGTAACTAAAAATTTTAAAAAGTGTTATTCAATCCGCCTAAAATAAGTGGTACAGCTAACCAGTTCCAACAACACGGTTTAAAACTTTTAGAAATTATTTTTTTAAAACTGCTGTAACCAAATAATAAACCTAAAAAGATTAAAAGAAAAATCTTCTGTTAATTATTTTAATTCATTTTAGAACATACCCAACCAAATAAAATTCAATTTATTATGAAATGAAAATACAATTCTTATTAAAATTATTTTACAAAGTATGCAAAAACATTTTATTCAAAATATTATTCGACTTTTTTGTAACAGTCCGATTTGCTTTATAAACTCTTTTTTATTACAATTTTAAGTTTGCACTTTTTTTCTAAAAAGGGTTTTATTAAAAAGAAAAATAAAAAAAATAAAATAATATTTTTTAATGTTAAATATTTTTAATTATTTATTTTTATTTTTGACTTTCGAAAATATACAACAGTAATTTAATAATTTTTATTTTATTTCATTGACTTTGTGTTCTTTTCTTTGATTTTTTTTTTTTTTTATTTTCTTTTCTTTGATTTTTTGTTCTTTTCTTTTCTTTTCTTTTCTTTTATTTGATTTTATTGCAAACATTACCACATTAAATCACGAGATTCCATTTAATTTAATTTTTTTGTATTTTATATTTATATCATTGTTTCATTATAAACTGTTACTAATTTTTAATTAAATCTTTTAGACATATGGGTACTGTTGATCTTTGGGGATCTTATTTTGAAGATGATATTATTGCAACAGGATATGGAACCTATTTTGCATTACCGCTAATGCGAAAAGCTTATAAAAAAGATATGGAAAGAGATAAGGCATTGGAAGTACTTCGAGATTGTTTAACTGTTTTATTTTACAGAGATTGCCGAACTATCAATCGCTATGTTTTTGCAGAAATAACAAAAGAGGGCGTTAATATTACAGAACCTGTTGAGATTGAAACAAAATGGGAAATTGCCGATTGGCAAGAAGGAAAACTTTAATTTTAATTAGAAATACATTTGAAAAAAAACGTATTTTGATGTAATCTTTTTTTTACAAACCAACAAGAATAAGACAGTTTAAATATAAAAAAACTATATTTAATATAAATTTTTTCAAAATTTAAAAAAAATGAAAAATGAAAAAGTTTACTTTTTAACCAAAATATTAATCCCCGTTTACTAGACTGAAAAAAATTTTTATTTTTTTTTTTTATTTTTAAGTGATCCAACAAAATTACTTCTGTTTGCCGTTAGTTTTCTTGAGTTTTCTGTTTATTTGGAAAATCAATAGATTTACGTTAGGTTTTTTTGAGGTTTTAAATTTTATTCGGAAAATCTATTGATTTTCATTAGGCTTTTTTGAGTTTTCTATTTATTCATGAAGTGTTCTAGGTTTTTTTTACTTTTTGAAATAAACCGAAAATTCCAATAAACTTTCGGTTTATTTCGAAAAGTAAAAAAAACCTAACGAAAATCAATAGATTTTCGAAATAAAATAGAAAACTAGAAAAAAACCTAGATCACTTCAGAAATAAAACAGAAAACCTCAAGATAGGCGCTGTTATATTTTTTTTAATTTGAGAAATAAAAAATAATTTGAGAAATTTTCTTGTTATTTCTCAAATTAAAAAAAAACCTAACAACAAACAATATTTAAGATGGAAGAATTCAAGTTCTACATAATAAAACTCAGAAATTATACAAATCATCTAAATAGATATACTTATTTTCATGATATAAATAAATTAAAATAAAAGTTCGAAACTTATTCAAAAATCATTTTAATTTGGAATAGATGAAGATAACGATCAATTTTTTATGGGGCTGTCGGTGATATAAATAAAATTGAATGATTTGTATCAAAAACTTAATTCAAATATACGAAAATAATAACAATAATATCTTTAATTTTCTTCAAAATAAAGAATCATTATTTATTTTATTATTGGTTAATGATAAAGAAAATTTTGGTTACTTTATTGAAATTTCTAAACAAAATTCTCAAAATTATGAATGTAAAAGGAAATTAATTTTCCCATTTCTTAAGGGATAAAAGTATATCAAGGAAAAATATAAGATTAAAGAATGTTGTTATTGGGTGTAAATCAGATTGATACTATAGTTCAAAAGTCTCTAAAAAAATTGATTCGGTAAAGTGGTAATATTTGTTGATCTCATCAATTAAATTTGATCCATTGTTTTAGTAACAAACCTGAAGAATTTCAGAAAAAATATATATTTTGAGATAAATTTACGGATTGGACTAACAATATTCAGACTCCAAAGTTGCAAAATATTTTTCTTAAAAATATAAACTCTTTTTCAGTCAAAGGGGCCCAGTTTTATTGAAGAAATGGAAGACATTCTATGAGTTTAATTCATTACTCTTATCAAACTAAAATTTTAAATTTTTAGATCAAAATCATTTTTTCTCATTTTGTAAAATTTTGTTTTTTTTGTTTTTTGCTTTGCTTTTTTTTTTTCTTCTTTTCTTTTTTATTTTTCTTTTCTTTTTTATTTTTTTTTAAAAATTAACTTTGAAAAAAAAATGTTTGAAAAACGAAATAAACATTAAGAAAATTTAAGCTTTGTATGTTCTTTTGAAATTCATATATTTATAAGTAAAAAATCGTATTATCAACAATTTTAATTTCCTAAAGAAATTGAGAAATTTTGCACGAGACGTTCCAATGAATGGGGTCCAAAAAATTTTTTAACATTTTTTTTTTTTTGATATTTATGGTTTGTCGAGGGGTTTCTTTTATAATTATGGTCTCTTATAAGAAGTTTATTATTTCTCGTATTTCTAAACAATCTAAGTTTGGTTGATTCTTAAAAATAAAGTGACTTTTTAATTTTTAGGTTGGTTCCTTTGAGTGAAATGGAGTTTATTTTGAAATTTATATTAGTTCCTAAAAAAAATTTTTTTTTAAAAAATTAAGATTTCACCCAATAGAATTATTTTATCAAATCATTGCTGACATCCGGAAAATGTATTGGTGTTACAACTATCTTTATAAAAAGGAAACAAAAATAATCAACCTTTGGATTTTATGTTGATCATTATGGGTTTAACCTTTTAAATTAAAAAATTTAAAAAATAATTAATTTTGGAAGTTCTTAATATGAATTATTAAATACTGTAATGCTATTATTTAAAGATTCAATTTTTAGACTTGGAAAAGAAATTAAAAAAAAAAATTTCAAAATGATAATTTTTAATTATGATCTTTTTCTAAAAAAAGTAAGAATTTATTGTTCAATAGTATTTACAATAGATTTTTTCGAGTCATGCTGAAATAATACCATTTACTTCCACTTACAACATACTTTGATGATAGACGAATTGATGGTGAGGCTAACCCCTTAATAAAAAAAAAATAAACATGTTTTTATTCAATATATTTTTCTCATTAAAAAAACAGAAACCAATTAAAAAATCTCAAAAAATGCATTCTCTATTTATTTGTAATTCTTTTTTCATTTTTTTTAATAAACAACATTTTTTTTCAAAATATTAAAAGATTTAAAATTTATTTTAAAAACTTTTCTTCTTGAGAAATTAGCATTTTAGCGGAATTTTTTGAATCAAAAAACAAAGTGTCACATTCTTTAACATCTTGTAAAGTAACTACATTTCTTCCAGCAATTTTGGACAAAAGATTTGAAGGTGTTAATAAATGTATTACGTATCTTAAAGAAGATTTTTCGCCTAATTTACTCAGATATTCTAAGGCGTCTTCTTCAATTTTAATTTGTTCAACTTCTGCTCGGATGGACAAAATCATTGCCATTTCATTAACTGTATAGGGCAACGTTTTTATGATTAATAAACGGTCTAAAAGATCAAGTGGGATACCATGTGGGGATTGTATTTCTGTGCCGCGCACTTGGCATATGCCACGGTTTGTTGCAAAAATAACGATAGGCGCAAAGGCTGATTCAAGAGCCCTATTGAGATAAGAAAAGCACTCAATATCAAGCATATGTACTTCGTCAATAAACAATACACCAGGAACAAGCTCTGCGATCCCATTGTCAATATATTTGTTTACCAATTTATTTACTTCACCTCTTAATTTGTCAGTAATTTCTGTTTTCTTTGGCTGTAGTAATTGGCCAACAATTGAAAAAAGATCGCCCTTTGTATCCATTTTTGGCCTTGAGTTGGCAACGTCTAAGTCATATAAAGTGATGTCTTGAATAATTTCTTTTTTTTTGTTGACATCGCCCTTGGGTATTGGACAATAATCTTCAACTTCCAATTGGTATTCGTCCTTTAAATATTCTGCTCTTCCTAAACGCCTGACAACACCGGTGGAGATTTCAATATAAACAACATCACCAATGATTGCCTTTTGCTTTTGAAGGTTTTCATAAGTCTTTGGATCGATCCTGATTTGTTTGCTCTCTCGTTTTGTTTTCAAGCCAATAATGACATACGAAATAACTTTGCCATACCCACCATATGTATTTTCGACCTCGTTCGGAGTGATTTCTGTGATTTCTCCTTCAAAGACTTGCTTGACTTCTTTAATTTGAAGCCCAATGGAACGTCGGAAATTCTCCATCAAAATTGCTGTTTTTTTGACCTCACTAGAATAGACTTCAGAGCCAACCATTGGGAAAAATGGTACCTTAGGTCCTAATTCTTGTGAAATTGCCAGTGCAAGCGCAGTTTTTCCTTTTCGAAAGATTATTGTTGTTTTATTTTAGTTTTTTTTGTTTTTGATTTGTTATCATTTTTGTTTTTGTTTTTGTTTGTTTTGAATTTTGGTTCTTTAAAGATCACAAGTTTAAAAAGGAAAAAGGTTTGACAAAAAGAGAGGCTAGTGCCGAATTAAAATTGGAATTGGAGATTTCAAAAAAACTTTCGACTAAGTATTCTTTTGAATATAATTCATTTTGTCTAATTTACTTTTTTGTTACATTTCCAAATAGTAAAAGAAAAAGAAAAAGAAAAAGAAAGTTTTTTCCATTGATTCATAATTTGTAAAAGTTATCACGAGGATAAAAATCACTAAATAAAGTTTAGTGGGTCTGACAAACAAGACGTTCTGTCTTTTGGTATTAGCCCATTTTCATTCAATAAAAAGAAAAAGAAACTTTTTTTGTTTGATTTTTAATTGATAATTACTTGACTTTCTTTCTCAAAATTATCGAAATCTTTTTGATTGTAAAGTGGATTTTAAATTTCAATTTTTACTTATTCGTTTTCCTTTTCATTTTTTTCTTTTTCTTTTCCTTTTTCTTTTTCTTTTTCTTTTTTTGTGGATTTTTGAATTGTTTCCTTTTCCATTTTCATTTTCTTCTTCTTTTTTCTTTTTTGGTTTTTCTTCTTGTTTCCCTACTCAAAAAAGAAATTACATCATTTAATTTAAAACAGTTCTATTTGAAAAGATGTTTACCTGTTCCCGGTATTCCGGTAAATAAAATCCCCCTTCCCGCCATTTTTTTTGATTTAATTAAATCAACAATAATACCACAAGCCTCTCTTGCTTCCTTTTGTCCAACAAAACCCGAAGCAACATTAATTGCAAAACCTTGTTCATCAAGACCTAATCCTTTAAGATGAGTGTGTGTAGAAATTCTTTTTGTTTCTACAATTGTTTCAACATCTTCAATTGTTACAGAGGTTTCTTCGTTTTCTGACTTTTTCTCTTTTTCTTTTGTCGTGTTTTCTAAAATTTCAATAACTTTTGACATTTCTTTTTGGGAAGAAGATAAAATTAAAAAAAAATGAAAACTTGAAACAAGAGATCTACAAAATTTTTTTCAATTTTATGGTTTTTTTCAGGATCATTTTCTTAATATTACTCTCTCAGAAATTAAGAAAAATCTTTAAAAAATTTCAAATCATTTTTTTCTCTTTATCACTTTCGTTATTATCTCCTCCGAAACACATCGATCAATAATCAAGAATTCACAATGAAAACAAAATCCATTCTTTACTTGACCTTTGTGTTCTGTATTCTTTTTTCATTTATAAGATGCGAAAAAGAAGAACAAGAACAAAAAGAACCAAATGATCTCGAAATTGAAAATGAACAAGACGATGACAACGATGAAGAAGAATTAATTTTCGTTGAAGATGATAATTTAGAAATGGAAGCGCAACCTGCACTAACTTCTTCTGAGTTTGTAGAAACAAAATTTGTTGTTCCTTCATTTCCTGATCTCCAAATTAAAATCCCAACAAACTTAAAAATACTTGCTGGCCTTACAAACAAAGGTAAGAAAGATAATTCATTTCTTGCTTTTTTCTTTATTTGCTCTTTTTTTTTTTTTTTTTTTTTTTTTTTTTTGTTCTTTGATAAGTAACGGAATGACAATAAATAACCAACGATCGTTCTTTCAATTTGCTTCTTAAATTAAAGGAAAAACAACTTATTACCTCCAAAGAATTGGAGGCAGTATCAGGTATCCACAGGATTATTCGAAGGTTATCACAAATGTGACCGAAACCGATTTTAGAGGAATTAAATTAGAACCAGGCCAACAGATTGCCTTGCCATATTATTTATACCTAAGCGAAGCCTGGCAGCCACGTACCTATACACTCGTCTTAGAGGCCTATTATGCAGAACAAGATCCAGTATTAGTGAATTACACGAGCACATTCTTCAACACAACAATTGAGTTACTTGAAACAGGAAGCTCCTTTGACGCAACAATGATTTTCACCTATGTTGCCATCCTTGCCGGTCTTGTATTTGGTGGCGTGCAATTGTACAATTGGAAATATGCCTCAGGTAAATCTAGCTCATCAACAAAGACATCAAACAAAACTCAAACAAAAAACAACCAAAAGAAAACAAACAAGAATGTCAAAAAAACCTCTTCTGGCAACCTAAGCGATTTTGTAGATTCAAGGCATCTCTCAAAATCCCCTAAAATGGATAAAAAAAATCAACAAAAAAAAGGGAAAAAGAAATAATATTTAATTGGAAATCAGATCACTACCTAAAGGCAAAACATATTCCCAAAATTATTAAGACCGACCAATAAATTCCTAAATATATTTTAATTTTTTTTGTTTGGATTTTCCTATTTGCTTTGATAAAGAAATTTATCTCAGAAATCTGTATTTTTGTGCTTCATACATTTGTTTGTTATTTAAATTTTGTGTCCTTTTTTCAATTTATTGAATTTGGAAAATTGAAATAGTTATTCAATCACAAAAATACAGAGAACGTGAAATCCCGTTTAAGGGATTAACTTGACCATAGATTCGTCTATAATCAAAGTATCTTTGAATTGGGTGTAAACGTTATTAGTTCCACATTGTTCACATGGCTTTAAAAAATCTATTATAATTATTATTGAACAATTAATTATTGCATTTTTTACTGATGATCAATAGTAAAGATTTATATTTTTATAAATTTTTTTAATTCAAAATTGTTTTTCAAAATCTAAAAAAAGATTCCCAAAATAATAATATTCTCGTATTTAATAATTCTTATTTAGAACTCGAAAAAGTAAAAATTTTTGATATTTTTTAATTTCAAGATTTACTCAATAATTATTTATATAAAAACCAAACACTGATTAGTTTCGTTTCCATTTTATTCAGTTAATTGTAACATCAATATAAACCCCTTTTCAATTAAAAATAAACAGAAAATTTCAAGAATTATTACAAAATTGAATCATATTAATTGGTGTCATTCTAAAATCTAAGAAACTCGATAAAACATAAAAAAAAATACTCATTTTTATCTTTAAAACTTTTTAAAACAAAATATCAAAAATTACAATTAAATATTTCAAAAATTGATGTACCCTTTTATTTGAAATGAGAAATCCCGTTTTGGAAATTTTCGAGAGAGAAATAATTATAAAATCATTAAAAACCTTTGAACAAGGTGAATTGGGAAAAATTTCTCGACATTTTATTAAAAATTCTTTACACGCCAAACTTTTATTCTTTAAAGTCTCATTTTCAAGATAAAGCCGCAATTCCTCTGGGTATTTTGTTGGAATGTTTTTTCTTTATTTCTCTTTTCTTTGTTCCATACATCAATCCAATAATGGTCTATCTTAATTCCTATATCTAGCTCATTCAGAATCAAACTTAAACTATTTCAATTCAAATACTGGTAGATTATTTCCAAATTGGTTTCTTCTTATCTTGCTTTTTCATTTTCCAATTGTTAAATATCCAAAAATAAAAAAGAAAAAAAAGAAAAAGGTATAATTAAAATGAAAATCAGTAATAAGTAATTATCTTATTAACAATCAAATTCAATGGTATTGATTATTTGAGAAGTGTGTCATTTTGTTTGAAAGAGATTTTATATATATTAACCCCCTTTCCAAAATTATAGACAGGCCCAAAATCAAAAATATGTAAAAAATCCCAATTTATCTTTTTGTTCCAAAAATAATAATAAATCTCATTTAATTTACTCAATATTAATGTTTTAATATGAAATAATGTTATCCAAATAAAATTAAAAAATATTAAATTCAAAATGGAAAAAAAATTGTTGTGTACATAAGGATAAAGCGGGTAAGAACAAAAAATCGTATTTCTAAATTTTTTGAAATGTCAACAACAATTATTGATCGGACTTAGAATTAGATGCCATCAAATAATTTTATCTAATTTTTCTTTTTAACAAACTCAAAATTAAAATTCTATTAATCATCGGTAAAAAAATAACAGAATCTAACAAAACAGATCATGTACTTGAAAAAAAGGAAACGGAAATATAACAGAAAAGGAAAAAATTGATTGTTTCGAAAATCAAAAGTATTTCCTAATTGAATATAAAGTGTAGTATTGTTATTCTTTCAACCGTTTGCTATGTCCAATTTTTTAGAATTTACTTATATATATATATATATATATATAAACTTTTTTTCAAAAATATTGAATCACTTTATATAGTAATTGGAAGAAGCTTTGTGGTTTTATCTTTTATTCTTAACAAAAAAATATTTTAAAATTTTTGGATCAGAATAATTATTTCTAATTTTTGTTTTTTTTTTCGATTTCAAATTTTTGTTTTCTTTCTTATTCTTTTTTTTTTGCTGATTGATACTTTTTTTTAATACAGTTTTATCGAAAAAAAAAAAAGACCTTTGAAAATACCAATAAACCTGAAGAAAATTGAGAATATGTAGTATCCTTTAAAATGAATTTAATTATTTGCAAAAAATCTTTTTATTAATCTCTTTTTTTCAGGGTAAGTTTCGTCATCAACATATCCCTAATACTCATTTCAAAAAATTTTCCTCACTTTTTTTTAGTTTTTGGTTTTATTATTTTTAATTTTTAAAATTTCATGTTTTTTTTTTATATTTTGAATATTTTAAAAGTGAATTATTAATCAGATTTATTTCATTAGTTGTTCTTGAATACTAAAGGAGATATTTTTTTTTCAATTTATTATTTCAGGTGAGTGGCAACTTTTGAAATGGAGTTTAGATAGCAGACTTTCCACATTTGTTGGTCTTTTTTTTTTCATCCAAGAAAAGTATTCTAATTTGTTTTCCAAAGCTTACTTTCAAATTCAATTCTTTTTTTAATAAATAAAATCATTATTTACATCTTTTTTTTAAAAATTAAAATTTTATTCTTTTTTTATTGTTTTTTATTAATAAGAAATAATATTCAATAGATTTATTTTTATGTTTATTTTTATTTTTTTTATCTTGATTAAATCAATTAAGAGAGAAAAATTATCTTAAAAATAGATAATATTATTATTACAAGATATTAGAGCTGGATTTAACAAAATTATTAAAAGTCGACAATAATAAAATAAAATTGAAACGAATGGAGGTTTTTTGAATTGAATTAACTTGAAATAAGTACATCATATATTTTTCAAAAAAAATATAGGAATAGGTTAGTGAAGAAACCACAAAGATAGATCTCAAAAACAAATTAGTCTTTAATTAAAAAGAATAATTAATTGATTTCATAAAATCATCAGAAAAATAGTTTTAGCAACAAGAAAAGGAGACAGTTCTAAGTTTTGTTTTCTAACTCTTCATGTAAATTTGAATAAATTTTCAAGACAACTTGTTAGAATGTAATTTATAAAAATATATATAAGGTTATCTCAAACTCTTTTCAAAGCAAGAAATATATTGGTGTGGTTTTCATTTTGAATAGATTCGGTCAAGATCTTTTTTGATTTTGTAAACCAAAACAAAGAAATATTATTTTAGGAAACGTAAATGCAATTTTTTCATTTTTTTGATTGGAAAATTACAGTATTTTTGAAACACCAATACGATAAGTCAAGATCGGGTAAATTGTGTGCAACAGAAAAAAAAGAAATAACGATAAAAATTTCACATCAGAAAAAGTATCCGTCAAAGATCAAAGACCTTTGCGAAATGAATTACAAGAAAATTTTTATTAATTATACTTTTCTTTTGAAGACAAATAGACTTAAAATAACGGAAAGACATTTTTTCTAAAGTTTGGTGGTTATAAAAGAAACCCAAAATCAGTTTTTACAAAAGTGTGTCTGAAAACATACAAGAAGAAACTTTTAAAAGCAAAAAAAAAAAAAAAACAAATAAAGAAAGCCTTTTTTTTATTAATTTGTTTTTTATTCTGTTGGTGTTTATGTGTTTGATTTTAGAAATAACAAAAATATTAGAAATGAGATCTTGGAAAGAGCTAACTAAATTATTTCTTATTATTTCTAAAAAATAAAGAATATTGTGTTTTTATTTAAATATTTGAAGGGTATAACATTACTCGAACTTTTTTCCCCATAGCAATGGCAGGAAGGTTTCGTTTAAATTTTGCACGGACAATACCAGAGTTACCATGTGAGCTGGTGATCTTTCCCCAAATGGTTCTTACGTTGGATCCATTGTGGTGACGAGAAGCATTGTAAACATATGCAACTTTCTTTCCAAGATACCATTCTGATTCTTTTCTTGTGCCGACACCAATAATTTTAATTAAGGAGGTTCCTGTTTTTTGAGTTGTCAGTCCTCTTCTATAGCCCATGAAGATTCCATCAACATGTAGTCTTGGGGTTTTGTTTTGTTTCTTTTTTTTGTTTTTTTTTTGTTGTTTTCTTTTTTTTTGTTCTTGAGACATTTTGTTTGAAAATAACCAAAAAGTTTGAGAAAATTCTTAAATTCGAAAAATGAAACATTTGTTGGTTGTTCAAAACTAAAAAAGCCCAAAAATTGTTTTCACTTTCTATTTAACCCACAGTATTACTGTTTTTTGACATTATTTCAGATTTAGAATTAGATAAAAACCAAAAAACAACAATCTCAATTTAAGGTTCAGGTAATTTATCTAGGATTTGATTAATACTCAAGTTTTGGCTTGAAACAAAAAAAAAGGGTATTATGATATTTCTCTTCTTTTGATTTACAAAATCCATATAACCAAATAAAAATTTCATAAGATCCATACAACATAAAACTCACTCTAAAAAAATAAGTTAAAAAGAGTCCTCATTTAAAAAAAATCTAAATTTAAAAAAATAATTACTCTTTTCTTATTTTAAATGTACAAAGGATTAAATTTCTTTTATTTAAAACAAATTTGTTATCTACAAGTATAAATTTAATTAATTTCGATTTAATCGATTTTGTAGTTGTGGAACCTAAATTTGAGAAAGTAAGGATTGTTTAACATCCTTGAGAACAAAATAATAACTCTTTTTAATAATAAAAAAAAATCTTTGAGATCTCAAAAAGCACCAAAGATCGACAATTCAAAACCAACACAGTTGTTTTCAAAACTATAAATCACAACCATTCTAATTGGAAATTGAGTATCGATCTTTAAAACTTTTTTCTAATAATGACCTCTTTTTTTAATATTAATTTTAGAGATCGATCATAAGCCATTTTGCGTCAAAGGTGTCCCAGTTGCAAGTGATGAATACATATGTTTTTAAATGGTTTGAATTGTTATTAGAAGAAAATATTTATTTTATAAATTTCAATTTTGAAATTAATTTTTCACATTTTTCTCCATTTTTATTTTTTTTTTATTTTTGAAATTATTTTGACAAGTATATCATTTGCAAATTTTTTTTTTATTAGAAGATCAATAGTTATTGGTAAAATCATGTTATTATAATGTTACTGAAACTGTGAAAATTATCTTAAAGAAATACTGTTTATTTTGATTGGTATTTTACCTTATCTACAATTGAAGAACAAAATGAAAATTGTTGTTTTTCTCAAAATTGCCCTAAGAATTCGAGTTTTCCAATTTTTAAGATAATCTATTGATTAATTAGTTTTATACCAAATATAGATACCAACTATTCTTTGTTGTTTTTTATTCTTCTTATTTCCTATTTGTTCTTCAAAGGTTAAAATTAAAAACAAGACACATTTCAAAAAAATGTGAGGTAACCTTGAATGAAACACAGTTTATATCTTGTGTTATTAGTTTTAATTTGGCATTAGGAAATCATTAAAATAATAATTTTTTTTTTTTGAATTTTAGACATTTATTTTTCACCATAATGGTTTGACCCTTAAAAATTTTTACTATTACAACTTTTAAATATTGAAATTTTAACACCTTTTGTCATATTGTTATTGCTCAAAACAGTTAACAAATATTTAAAGTTAACAAATATTTGTAATTCAGCCGATTTTTGAAACATTTCAAACAATCCAAATGTTTTCTCTATTTAATCATTTTTTTTACCCGGTTAGTACTCTTAAAAATTTTTATTAAGGATTTGAAATTTGATAATTATTTTATCAAATGCCGAAAACTGGAATCTTGAAGTTAACAATCTAAAAGTCTGAAACAGTCCTAAACGTATTTGAATGTGGATTGTAATATTCTTGTTATGTTCATAATAAAAATCACACATCCCTATTTCTAAGTTTTAAATTAAGTTAAAAGATTACAGATCCATCATTTGGAATAATATTTTTATGTTTTTTAGAAATTTGGAATTTGTGATTTATTAAAATCAAACAGTTTTAGTACTATTTTTTTTTCTATATTCTGAGAAACTTATTAATATTAGAAAACACGTCTTTATTAACTTCAAAGAATATTGAGTTAGGAGATCTTGATAGTTAATAAAATTTAGGTTTCTTTTTCAAATTTTTGGACTTTTTTTAAATTATCGAAATTTTCAATTCCCCTTTAAAAAATTGAAAAACAAAATAATTTTTATTCTCTTACTTTCAACTTCAATTTAAAAATATAATAGAGTTTAGGGAAATGATATAAATATATTTTCAAACAAAGTGGGAAGCAAGTAAAGTAAGAGGGGAATAAAATTGATTTTATTTTTTTTTGATTTTGAAGGTAAATTTCAAAAATTGTTTCTGATCAGTCAAGATTTTTTTAAATTTAACTTCAAAATCAAAAAAAAAAAAAAAATAGTGAAATTATTTTTATTTAGAGCAGTGAAAAAAATACCGGACATGAAAAAAATCCCGGACAAGATTTTTAATTGTGAGTATTAATAAAATTATTGGGTAATTTCATTTATGTACAATCAAATTCCTTTTTTTAAGAATCAAACTTTTTCAATTATAACCCCCCCCCCCCCCCCACTTATTAGAATGATGATTGATGAAATCACACTTGTTCAAAACACCATTCAATCAATCAAAAAACAAGAAGAAAAATTATCATAGTCCAAACTCTAGTAAACCTCGATAAAACTCGATTGTTTTTCAAAAAAAGTTGATCAACATATGGCTATCAAACAATTACTCGAGTATTCTAGAGACACCTTACTTTGATGGACTTTAGGAAGGTTTATTATTAATCTCATAAAAAAATTGGTTATTTATAATAAGGATTTCATTGAAATTAGACAAGATTTTTACTAATACTCACAATTAAAAATCTTGTCCTGGATTTTTTTCATGTACTGTATTTTTTTCCCTACTATACATTGAATTCACTTTCTTTTAAATATTGTTTTTTTCTGGTATATTTGATTACAATAATAAGAAAACATAAAATTATTACCGACTTTGATTAATTAAAATAGTTCAATAAATAATATTTTCAGATTGTTTGATTTTTTTATGACTTTTGTTTATAATTTTTAGACAATATTTTGTTCGATATATTTTGAAATAAATACAAAATATGATGATTTAATTAGTATTAATATTTCATTTAATTTGATATTGTCCATTTAAAAAATAGATTCATTAACAAAAAATCTTTTTTTGAAATATCAAATGGAATGCCGGCATTTTTTGAAATATTTGATGTGTATTTCTTAAAAACAAGAGATAATTATTTTTAGAAAAAAAATTGTTTTAAGGAATATAAAAACTTAAATTTGGTAAAAATTTAGTTTTAAGCTCAACTATTGATCCACTTTTTTGGGTTCAATAATCTTTAACTGAAAATTGAAAAAAAAATAAAAATATTTCCAACGTTTTATTATTTTTCAGTTACTTAAATCAAAATAATTGAAAGATCAGCCAAAAAGATAAATTCAGCTTGTTTTTCTTGGGAATTTGAATAAAGAAAGAAAATAATTTTATTTTTTTTTTAGAAAAATATAAATTTCATTTTATTTTTTTGTTTAAAAAATACAGCTTCTTTTTTTCCAAATATTCTGTACCGAGTATAACACACTACCAAAAAAACAATAACAATTTTAAAACATAATTGGAAATAAAACAATTCTTTCTATGAGTTGAGGAATGATCTTTCTTTTTTTTTACTTTCTTCAATCTCAAAAAAAAAAAATCTAACTACTACCAAACATTCAAGTATGAACTGATTTTTTTTTTAAAAAGAGTATCTATTGTAATTTTTCAAATTAACTTGAAAACAAATACTTTCAAAAAGTAAATCTCGTTAATAAAAATAAGTACCAAATCCCCAATGTCTATTATGGATTTTAATTTTTTAAACAAAATTTGACTTCAAAAAAAGCAATTAAAAATTCTTTTGCAGATTTACTATAATCTAAATATTCTTTTCATCCTTTAGAAAATTGAAATTGTTAATGGATGGTTTTCAAAAAAAATTCTTAAAAAAACAAAATAAAATACCTTCCTACATTTCAAATTAATGACTGTATTCCAATGCATTTCTTTTTTCAATCCAAATTTATTTTGGATAAATCTCTTATTATCAAAAAACTGATTCTCTAGGCTTTTTTAGCCTTGTTTAATTCAAATTTCAATATTTAACTCTTAATTAAATTCCAAAATAATAGATATCGTAATTAATGTTTTAAAAATAAATTAAAATCATTTCAGTTTATTATCTTTTTTAGTTTTTTCTTTATTAGTTTATTGATCAACAATTCCCATCCATTTTTTTTTTAAATATTCATAGAAGAATTAAAATTATTCTATGTATTATTATAGCTGAAAATTAGAAAAAATAAAAAATAGAGAAATTGTAGAGAAAGACATATCCATATATATTTATGTGTGTTTATCAGAATTGACTGTTTGTGTAAAATTAATAGTAGTCACGTTTTGGTGATGAGCAATTTAAAATTGATAAAGAAAAAGCAATCAGTTCATATAAATAAATGGGTATTAAAACATAACCAAAATGGGATATTCCACTAGTGCTTGCATAGACAACTAATAAGATTTCAAATGCACAGAGTGGTAATAACATTAACCCAAGTATCATTAAATATAAATAGCCTAAAGCCGCGAGTGAATCTGTATATTTAGCATCACAGGCATCACAGGGAGCCATCAATAAGAAGCAAACAACAACGAAGGGGGAAAAATGAATGTAGAATAATGGAATAAATATTTTGGGCCAACTTGCCTCAATTTTGTTATCCAGTTTTAAGCAACCCAGTAGAATAAAAATAAAAATACAAGAAGGGATAATCAGAAGTGGCAGCATGGAAAACCATTGGCGATAATTTTCAGAATCAACTTTGAAGCCGTACATGATAGCAGCACATGCAATGATGCCAATGACGATTAACAGTGGTATGGCGCAATATGTATATCTAAAGGAAAAATAATTTAATGCTCTTAGGGGTAATAATAATAAATAACCGCACCCAAGGAGAATCGGTATTATTATCAGTACTTCGGTGCATTTAAATATATCTGTATCCCTTTTTTTTGCAATAAAAAAAATAAAAAAAAGAATTATCATGATTGCGATAATAAGTATGAACGGGAAAATTATCCAAAGCTTATTTTTGTCATCTAATTTATTATCAACAAATAAATTTAATAAAACAGTGCTAGCAACAAGGCCCAATGAAAGCAATAGCAAAATTAATTTTGAAGAATTAAATATAAAATTTCCATTAAAATTTCTTGATAGGCGAAGTTGTCGATTTCTTTTGAGATTGGATTCGACTATTCGAGTTTTTTTTTCATCTATGTTTTTTAATTCCTTTATTTTTGAGATTAAAACTTCTTTTGGATTTTCAAGTTCATGAATATATTGCATTCGAATTTTTTTGGTTGTTTGAATAACAATACCACCTACTCTCCGATCCTGGTAAATAAATTCTTTTAATTCTCGTTTTAGATTGCTTTGATTCCCAGAATTGTTATTTGAATGATTGTTTTTGTTATGTTTATTTAATTCATCATCTTGCGTATCACTACCACTGCTACTGCCACTAACATCATCACGGTTATCAATTTTTTTATATAATACATTTGCTAAATCGCTTAAGTTGCCAAATGTTTGAAGATGTGATTTATGTGTAGATGCTCTCCTATCAAAATCAATGTTGTCCCAAATAAATAAGTCTTCATATCGATATGAGACTTCTTTCCAAAGTGCTTGATCTTGAATAATATTATTAAAACTGATACACATTGTTTCTAAAAAAATTAATTTTATTGGTGGTAAATATCTAAATATTTCCCATAATACTATTTTTGTTTTTTGTTTTTTTTTAAAAAAATATCACAATAATGATAAATAAAAAAAATTTGAATTTTAGAGAAGCACTGTGAAGCTTTCCGTTATTTATGAAATAATAAGAAAAATTATGAAATTTTCTTCTTATTTTATAAATTAGAGAAAATGATAGAATCTTTTTTTTTTTTGTTATTTTGATCATAAAAATTCGAGAAAACCACCAGTGGATTTTAATTTTTTTTTTAATTTTTAAAAATACTTGGAAATTTTCTTTAAATAATTATTATTATTTATTAGAGAATTAATTATACATAAAATGGTTTCATTCTAATAGTATTTGATATTTGATTAACGGGTGTTAAAAAAAAGTAGTCTAACGTCCTCCTTTCAGATCTAAGTTTAAGCTAAACTCCAATTCAAAAATTTTAAAATCACAGAAATTCAATCTTTGAAAAAAAATAAAAAAATCTGATTTTAAAAGAAAAATCAAATTAGAAACATTCACCAAAAGGACATGTTAACAATTGTTTATAAATTACAATACCCACAAAACAAAAAATAAAAAATTATCAATAAAAATAAATCAAGGGTGTGTTAATAAATTTTGAAGATGGGATAAATAAAAAAATGTAATTCGTAAATTTGTTTAAATTCTAATTGATAAATATTGATCGATCAAATGGTTAGATACCATCAAATAATTTTATTTGAGTTCGTATATTTGGAACAACTCAACTTTAACATAATATCAATCGTTGAAAGCATTTCTGATCAAACGAAACAAGTTTGGTAATTCAAAAAATGAAATGAAAACAATAAACTAAAAGAAGACAATATGATTAAAATATTATTACAAAAATCAAATTTATTTCCAATTTGAATGAAATTGTATTATTTTGATTCCTTTTAAACTGTTTTAACTGTGTGGAAAAATTTTGAATTTTTGTTTATTTCCAAAAAAGCGGAGAAAATTTCTTTTTAAAGATCTTTATTCAACCCAATCCTAATTAAACTATTTAAAATATTTTGAACAAATGAAAAAAAAAAATCCACACACTTTTTTTATACAAAAAGAAGTATGGCCAATTCCAATAAAAAAAAAAAAACGGCAATATGATAAGGATACAAAAGATTTCTTAAATGAATCAAACACAGCTATAAAATTTTTCATCCTCTTCGAAATTCTATCAGGATTAAAACCTTTTTGGAAAAACATTTTTTTATTGATCAAAAAGAAAAAGAAAAAATCAATTTTCGACACTTGAAAAATGTCATATAAAATTATGATCAGTATCTTTGATATCTTTAATTAAAGTAATGTCTTACAACGAACAAACAAATTGAATTATTATGAAGAATCAATTTATTATGAAAAAACAATTTTGGATATTTGAAGAGTTTATTTTAATATAAATAAATAGGTACTGATTCAATTAGTGGTCATATTCATCTTCATTTTAAATTAACAATTTAAGAATAGAAATACTTCCATAAAAATTAGTATATTTGAAATATAAAAAAAAATTCTTCCCCTTTTTAGAAAAAACTGAAAAAAAATTAATTGTTTTTATAAACAAAAATAGAAATCAAAAAGAAAACTTGTAACCCTAATGTACTCTCTGTCATTCTATGACACTTGAACTATACCCAATTTTTTTTTATTTCTACCTGATAATGCTACTAGAGATCTTCAACCACTTGATATAGTGGTATTTAAAGATCTCAAAAGTTCTTTTAAAAATAGACTATTTATTTTAATTTGATAATTGATAATGAATGTTAACTTGGGTATCGTTGTTTAATTGTTATAATTTCTTTTTTTTTTTTGATCTTATTTGCTTTCAACCTTTGGTCATTTTTAGCCTTTTGCTTTTGAGTTTTTATTTTCAAGTTACTCATACTTTCGTGTTTCAGTGTTTCAGTTTTAGCAAGTAACCACTTGATCTTTTTCATTTGTAACTCTTCTTCCCAATATAAAGAAGATTCTGCCAGGGGAAAAATGGAAAAAAATAAATAATCTAAATTTGAAACAAAGCAAGATTTCGTGACTAAATATTCCTTCAAGTCAACAAATATGTTTTTTGTCATAATAGTAATCTGAACTATACTATAAAATAAAGATGGCCCTTAAAGGTTGTCAACATGGGTTATTTACAACACTGTCGCGAAAGACATATTTTTTAAAGACAAGTTATTTCAAAACTTGGTGGCTGTATAACTAAACTCCATTTCACTCAAAGGGAACCAACCTAAATATGAAAAAGCCACCTTATTTTTAAGAATCAGCCAAACTAAGATTGTTTAGAAATATGAAAAATAATAAACTTCGTAAGTGAGTCGATACTCATAAAAGAAAATCCTGAGCAAACCATAAATTTCAAAAAAAAAAACTGTTAAAAAAATTTTTGTGCCCTTTCCATTGGAACTCCTCGTGCAAAATTCCTAATTTCTTTAGAAAATTAAAATTTTGTTGACAACATGATTTTTTACTTGTAAATGTATGAATTTTTATAGAACATACAAAGCCTAACTTTTCTTAATGTTAATTTTGAGTTTCAAACATTTTTTTTTAAAAAAGTAATTTTTTAAAAAAAAAAAAAAAAAAAAGAAGAAAAAAAAAAAACAAATACAAAAAAAAAAAAAATTTTGCAAAATGAGAAAAAATGATTTTGATCAAAAAATTGAAATTTTAGTTTGAGAAGAATAATGAATTAAACTCATAGAATGTGTTGTATTTCTTCAATAAAACTGGGACCCTTTGACTGAAAAAAATTTTAATTTCGATTTTTTGTAAGCTTCCTTTATATACGATAAGATTTCAATCTTCGCTCAAAGAAAATAATTTTTTTTGAAATCATTTGAAAATTTTTTTTGAATTTTGAACTTTTTGAAAATGACAAAAATGGATCAAATTTTTAAAAACAATAATTTATTGATGAAAATAGATTACCAAACAAGTCTGATATTTTAGTCATCAGATTTTTACTTTCATTTTTCAATTTCAAATGTGATGAATTTTTTTTTCATATTTGCTATTAAATTTATGAGAATATTTATTTTTATGAGTTACTAGTTCCTTAAGGTTAGACAATCCCTGAAATGGGAAAAAATTTCAACTGATTAACTTTTTTTCTTTTTTTGAGGTCTGACTTTAATTTAAAATTCTTAGTTCATAAAGATATTAATGGGTTACAATAAAAAGGGCCCAAACAAGCAAACAGAGAACAGAAATTATATACTCTTTCTTTACAAACTCTATTTGAAAAAAAAAAAAAAAAAAATGAAAATAAAGTGAAAATTTTTATCATTTATTCTTTAAATACCAGTATCAAGTTTTCTCTTTTAAAAAAGTGAAGAATAAGTCTTTAAATATGAGGTGGGGGTTGGAGTGGGAAGAAAAGTACTTTTTTTAAAAAAAATGCTTGACTTTATTAAGGTTCAAGTCATTATGGATGAAAAATAATTTTCTGAAATGGAAAAAAACAATAATTGTAATTTTTATGAGTGCCTAAAACCAATTAAAAACTAACCAACATATGATGTGGTTTACGATCGATCTCCAAAAATCATCAATAAAAAACTAGGAACTTTTTAGAAAAAATCTTAAAAGAGAGACATCGAATAACCACTTTGAATAGTTGTGAATTACAATTTAGAAAACACCTATGTTTGTTTTGAAGTGTATCTCTTTGACACTTTTTGATATCAAAAAGATTTTTTTTGAATTTTTTCAATTCTCAAATGAATTATTTTTATCTCTAGAATCTTACAAAATCCTTACTTTGTCAAATTTAGAGGGTTACAAAATAACCACAAATTATATTAAATCTAATTGAATTGACTGTGGACTTCAAGAAAACAATTTGTTTTAAATTGAAGAAATTTAAATATTTGGAAATATAAAAAAGAAAAGAGTAATTTTTTTTTTTAAAATTTGAATTTTTTGGAATTATGGGATTCTGGATTTCGGGTATTTGAAATATTCTCGAAAATACCCGAAAATCGAAAATACCCGAAAATTTTTTAACCATGATAAAAACACGTTATGGACAACTTCGAAGAAACCTTAGTGTAAATATACTCAGTTTAACGCTAAAATAACAATTTTACTTTCAGACAAAATATTTTATTTTTTTTTGATTTTTCTACTTTAAACTACTCTAAAGAGGTTTTGGTGCCTTTTGAGTATATTTGAGTAATTGTTGGTACTTATTAGGCTAAGTGTATGGGTATGCCAGGGTTCTAGAATGGGTTGTGTGTGTTTGTATGTTTTGGTTAAACCAGTTCCTTTTATGGAATGGGAAGTTAAATAAAGTTTAGCTTGGATCACCTTGTGTAGGGTAGGGTACCTATTTTACGATTAGATATTACTTGGTTATTTTTGGGTTGTATTTAAGATTACAAAATTATGGGTAATGATACACAATTAGAAATTTTCTACACAAGTACATTTTTTCTCATTTAGTTAATACCATTTCGAAATGATCAGTAATTTTAGTCATCCAAGACACCAATCACTTTCACACAAAATGGGTTGAATACTATTCCCTAAAATTTAACTTTTTTGAATTTTGATATTTTGAGAAAAAAAAATTTTTTTCAAAATAAAATTCCAAATTTACCTTTATACTGAGTATATTGGCACTAGTTTTTCTTCGAAGTTGTCCATAACGTGTTTTTATCATGGTTAAAATATTTTCGGGTATTTTTGATTTTCGGGTATTTTCGGGAATATTTGATAGATTCCTGGATTTCTTTTAAAATTTTTTTTTTAATTGAATTTTTTTGCCAATAAGGATCACTCAAATTTTTTTTTTGTTATTTGAATTTTTTCAATAAAAAGAAGGGAAAATTCACAATACCCTCTTTAGGTTTCTAGCCGCATCTTGGGTATTGAGCAAATCCAAGGTAAATGACTAGATACTTTTTTGACATAAGCCTTAAAAAAGAAAATTTTAAAAAAATTTTTTCATCAATTTTTAAAAACGATTCTCACTTTTTAAAATTTGTTCACTGTTTTTTAATCCAACTTTAGTAGGATTTGAAAATTAAATGTGATAAAATTTCATCCAATTCTAATTTTTCCAATTCTGAAATCTTGGTTTTCTTTTATTAAGGATTCTGCGTTCACTCAATATTTTATGAAAAAAAGGAACAAATAAACAAGCCGAGACCGAAATTACATTCTATTTCTTTGAAAGTGTATTTGGTAACAAAAAGAAAAAGGTAGACGAAGTGAAAATCTTTTCCCTTTATTCCTCAAATGCTCGTAATATAGAGGGAAAAGTCCAATTTTTTTTGCTTCTTTATTTGCTTTTTAGAATTGTTTCTGGTGTTTTCATTCTTGAATTTTAGAAGAAATTTGGTAAGCAAACCAAAAGCTCGTACACTCTATTATATTCTTTGATCACGGATGAAAACTAAACAAAAGAAAAGAAAAAAAACTTGTGAAAAATAACAAAGAGAAAAGTTTTACCTGCTTCAGGAAGTTGGTCAAGAGTTAAATCTTCTGTTCCACTTGGCGGATCCTTTGCTTTATTTGCAATCGCTCCCCATCTTCCACAAATATACGGTCCCTCCTTATAGTCCTTAATTTTAATGACTGTCTTATAATTATGGCTAACATAAGTGTGATTTCTTGTTTCTTCTGTAACATTCTTTTTGATTCGATCGTTTAGTTCCATCATTTATTTTAAATACTGGCAATCCAAAATCAACAAAATAATTGTTAGGTAAACAAAAAAAATGGATAATTCTTTGAGTACCTTTTTGATTTATCAGGGGATGTTGTCTATTTTGTTATTCCTATTGATTGGAAGTTACAAAAAACACCTTTTCTTATCATTTTTGAAAAAGAGATGAATAATTTATCAAATATCTGAAACCCTAAGAAAAAATCAAAATCTAACAGATTTTAAGTTTATAGGTCTTAACACCAAGATTTGTTCTTCTACAATTAAAGTTACTGTATTGAAATTTAGCTATATTGTTGTTTGATCATTTCAAATTCCTCAATAAAAAATGATCTTTGTTCTTTTAATATTGAGTTTTGAAGATAAATTTTATCTATTAGAAGAATTCGAAAGATCTTGAGTGAGTCTCGAAAAATCTCTTTTCTTATTGATTTTTTTAAGATAAGGTTTTTTCAACAAATCATCATCCCAATATTTTGGAATTCCAAATAAAATTATCATTTTTTAATTGATAAATAAAATCAAGAATTCGAGAAAAAATTTGAAACTTTTGACTCTAGTATGTTCAAGAACCCATTTTTTTGTGGTTTCTTAGTGTTTTCAAAAATGTAAATGTTTTTTTATCAATAATTGTTTTCCTTTTTTTTCGTTAAAAGTCTTTTTTTTTCTGTCTTGTAATAATTATCTCTTTTGTGTTTCGAAAAAACATAAACTAAAAAATTTAACCTGCACAGCAAACCTTTATTTAGGAAAATGAACTTTAGGAAACAATCTGAAAAAACATGAGATAAAAAGACAATAGAATTTTTTGGTAAAATTCCCTTTTATTATCTCTGTGAATTCAAAAGTTATTATATTAGTCAAATGAATTTTTTTCAAGATTAAGAAAAAAATTTCAAGGCAAAAATGAAAAATTGAAACACTGTAATAAGAGTCTAGTAGATCTAGCAAGTGTATCTTCAAAACCCAAAAAATAAACACAACTATTTCCAACTTCATACCTATTCAAAAATGAAAAACAACATTTATTTCTTTGAAAAATGATAAAATACAAAAACAAAGGTTATTGAACGTAGTGTAATTAAAAACATTGAGTCATCAATTTCAAACATAAAAACTTCACAATTTCTGCATTAAAATTGTCTCAAAATGTAATGCTATCAAAAAAACTTGTAATGTAGTGAAAAAAATACCTGATATGAAAAAAATCCTCTACAAGATTTTTAATCGTCTGTATCATAAAAATTGACATTACAATTGTGGAAAAAAATTGAAACAGGAAAAAAAGTGAAAAACAGTTTTTAATTGTTAACATTACTGAAAATGAAAAGCAAGATCAATTAAAAAAAGAATAAATAAATCAATAAAGACAAAATGAAGAACTCAGTACAATAACAGTTTTTTAAATATTATCTTTTAGTCTGGGTTTTTCTTTGATTGCTCAATTATTAAAAATTTGTTGAAAAAATTTATTATTTTTGAGATCTCCAAAGCTACATCATTATGTTTTGATAAATCAAGTAGATTTAAACAGTGTTTGTTGGTTTGGTTGAAAATAATATAATGGATTATTATTTGAAGTTAATTGGTTTCTTTTTTTTATTGACTTTACTTTACATTTTCAGTAACGTTCACAATTAAAAATCGTTTTTCACTTTTTTTCCAAAACTGTAAAGATATTGAAAAAAATACCCAACATGAAAACAATCTCTTACATGATTTTTAATTGTGAATATTGGGAAAATTGTTGTTTAAGTGTTGTATAATTTCTTTTATTACAAATCAAATCCCTTAAGAATCAAACTATTAAAATTAGAACTCACCCACTAATTAGAATTCTGATTAATGAAATTTCACTAGTTCAAAACACCATTCAATCAATCAAAAAGCAAGAATAAAACATATCATTTTCCAAACTCAGAGCAACCCTCTATAAAACTTGATCATTTTTCAAAAAAAGTTAATCTACTTAGGTTATCATACAATTACTCGAGTGTCCTGTTTACAGACTTTACTTTAATGAACTTTAGTTAGGTTTATTACTCGGATCATAAAAGTTGATTATTTAAATAAAGGATTTTTTTCTGAAAATAAAAGCAATTACACATCAATTTTCCTAATATTCAAAATTAAAAATCTTGTAAGTGGATTTTTTTTATGTATATTATTTTTTTCACTACTATACCTAAAGCCTACAGCTGCTGTTTCCAAATTAAGTATGTGGTTATTTTTCTTTTTGTTCCAATTAAATATCTAATTCACTTTCCCTAATTATATACAAGTTAAAATCGTTTTTGAATATCAACACCTTGATATTTTAAGAAAATTTTTTTTTAGAAATTCGAATTTATTCAAATTATAATATTGAAATTTTTTTTTTTTCTAAATTTTCTAGGCAACATCCAATCTACTACCCAATAGTATACCTAGGTTCAAACCAATTTTGAAAGTAATCGTCTGGTTATTTTTAGTAAAATTTAAATTATTAATGCAAAAAGTTGAAAATTTTTCAATTTTTTTTAGTTTTTTTGATTAAAAATTTCTGAAAAATTATCTCTTTTTTTGTGAATAATTTTCTAATTTGATCTTTCATTTTTAGAATTTCCTTCTTAATAATCAAACTTTAAGAAATCAACATTAGATTTACTTAATGTTTATTGTTGGGAACTTTGATCTTTTAATGTATTTTCATTCTTTTTTAAAAAAGAAATATGCTTTTTTTGTTCGGAAACACATATTAAATACTTTTGTATACCCATTATTTTTACAACAGTAGATAGGTGGATCAAAAAATCGATTTTTTATTAATCAATATTTTACTAAAAAAATAGACCAATGGATTGAAAATTCATTTTTTTAAATCAGCTTTAATTAGTCAATTGCTAGATATATTAGAAATATTTAATCTAACAAAAAAAGATTTCTATTCAATAGATGTATGGATCAGAAAAAAATAACAAAATTTTTATTAATAAATTCACTGCCCCTTAGACTTATACATAAAACTGACACAAAAATGGACTCAGTAAGAATTACTATATATAAAAGCAGATTTGAACTAATTCAAAAATGAAAATTTTTGGTTTTCGTAAATAATTAATAATCATAAAACCGAAAGAACATAAATTGGTAATTAAATACTGGCAATCAAAAAACTTAAAATAATTAGAAAAGAATTTGATAAATAACTAATTAAACAACTAGAAAACAGCACCAGTTGGAAAACATAACAAAAAAAAAAAGATATTTAAAACTGAAGGATTGGACTCCTATATTAAAACTCAGAAACTTTAAATTATTTAAAGAGATATTCTTATGTTATGAAAAATGGCAAATTAAAATATTGTAAATTATGTTAAAAGTCAAAAAAATTAGATAACATTGAAGATTTTTATCTTTTTCTATGAAATTACCCAACCACTGAAAATAATCCTAAAATATCAGCATCCGAATTAAAAATAATTTAATATTTCTTATATATCAAAAAATAATAAAACTATTACTACTTTTGATATTATTAAGAAATGGTATACATCATATTTATTAGCCCTAGTACACAATACCTTTAATTTTGAGTCTTGAAAAAATATTTCTAACTTAGAGTTTAAATATAAAAAAGAATAGAATATGGATAAAACACAACAAAACAACTTCCACCAACCATACAAAAAGACTTTGTTATCATTAGTAAGTAAATTAAAATTTTTGAAAAAAAGTTTACGTATTAATTTGATTATTTCTAAATAATAATAATCTATTTTTTTAATTATTAAAATGAATTTTTAAGAACCTAAAAAAGAAAATTATTAGTATTTCATTATTCCTCAAATTGTTTAAAGATTTGAAAAGTGACATAACTATTTATTGTGAGAAAGGAGCAATCAAAGAAAATTTACTAAATAAAAAAGGGAAGAAGAAAAATAATTAAAACATTAAAGTAAAAAAATATTATATCATTTGCATGACCAAATTAAAAATTATACACGTCCTAAAACAGGAGGACTAAAAAAGTGATAAAACTATATATAAATATAATAAAAAAAATAAAAAAAAATTGTATCAAATAATTAATATTTATAATCATAGTTGATTATTTATACTCTAAATACTTGAAAAAAATATTTACTTTATATTTTAATTTTATAAATTTAATGAATATTTGGGAACATACTTAATGATCAATTGATTTTAGATCTCCTATCGATTTAATATTTGATTTATTTTTCTGTATTTTTACAATAAAATTAGATATAAAATGTTATAGTTAAATCCAAGCTCTCAGAAATTCCTAAAATTGAGATTCCAACAAAAGAATAAGGATTTCAAATTTATATTTTTCGATTTTTTGATCCAAAAATATTAACAAAAAAGGTTTTGATCTTTTTCATTGAAAATTTAATTGGGAAATATGAACTTCCTTTCAAAATTAGAATTCATTTCTCACAAGTTGATTAATGCCTTGGTTTATCAAGTATAATCGTATCATTATGTAAATAATTCACTGATTGCCATTGTGAAAATAATAAAATAAATAAGAGTAAATGGTCCCTTAATTCAACAACCCCTAAACAATTAATGCTAAAAAATAAGTTAATACAGATATCAATAATATATTCAAAAGTAGATAAAAAGATTTTTTTATCTAACTTAATTGGAATCTTATGTAAATAATGAATCTCTCATTATCAATATCCAAATAAAAAAAAGAGTGAAAAATCATTTAGAGAAAAAAAATTATTAAATCTTTGATCATAATGAATTGTCAGAAAAGGGGGGTAATTATCCGAGTTCCCAAAATGATTCCATTTTTGGAATTTTTAGCAACTCAAAAATTAAAAATCGAAATCATAATATTAAAATCATTCCAATTAAATCAATTTTAATTAAACATTTTCCACTTCTTAAAGTCCCTTTTAAGTATAATTTTTCAAAAAACATTAAAAATTTTTTTATTCTGATTCCATGGGATGAAAAAAAAAAAAAAATTATTTGGTACCAAAATCCCATTAAAAAAAAAAGAATCTTTTGATTCCATTTCAAAGTAAAATTATTTTCTTATCAAGAAGACACTTAAAAACTTGGGGATTGATGAAAAGATGATGAAAACTAAAATCCCAAGAAGAAAAACTATAAATATTAATTTTTTTGAGAAATATAAAATTCTTTTTTCAAATAAAAAAAAAAATAATTAATTATTAAATTTTGAGAATGATGTGATTTCTTGTAAAAACCGAATGTTGACAACAAATAAATTAAGGCTTATCATTGGAAAAAAAAAGAATTATTTTGAGTTTTTTTCAAAAAAAAAATCAAAATGTGAACCCTGATAATTATGAAAGTAGTGTAATGGTGCTGATACAGAATATTTTTTTTTTTGATAAAAGTGGCAACTGAAAGGAAAGCAATAAAATATGTGTTTTGAATACAACTGTTTTAAAAAGTGCGAACTGAAAATTTGAAATTTTAATGTGGAATAAAAAAATGTATTACAACAGAAAAATAAAAAATAAAACAAATAAAATTATTGTGATTTTCGTTCTTTGTATTAAGTATCTAACTAATGGGGTAAAAAATTAATAAATATAAAATAAGACTAGTTAATTAATGTTTTATAAAATGAAGAGAAAAAAAAAATAATTTGTATTTTTGAAACTTATCAAATAATCCAAAGAAAAGAAAAGAAAAGAAAAGAAAAAACATAAAAAATTAAGAACTAAAATAAAAATTAACTGAACATTTTGAATTTTTTCGTAAAGAAAAAAAAACAAAAGTAGGAAAACGTCACTAAGAATCATATAACTGTTTAGAGTTTATTCAAATCTTTCATGAAATCATACATAACTTGACCGATTTCGTGAGGGAATTTAGCAACACGTACACCAGCTTCTTTTAAGGCACTGATTTTATCTGAGGCTTTTCCTTTTCCTCCAGCTACAATGGCACCTGCGTGGCCCATTCTTTTTCCTGGTGGTGCGGATGTTCCTGCAATAAATCCGACAACTGGTTTTTTGGATTTTCCAATATTATATTTTTTCAAAAATTCAGCACCATCTTCTTCAGCGCTTCCGCCAATTTCACCAATCATGACAATACCTTCAGTTTCGTCATCATCTAAGAATTGTTCTAAACAATCAACAAAATTTGTACTATTATATAATATTGTTGTAATTTTTTTTGGTATGGAAATAATCACAATTTTTTAGTTTGAAATACATTTTTAAATGAGATTGGTTTGGACAAAAAAAACCGGAATTTTGTTATAATATGTTGTTTTGAAAGAAATTCCAAGAATCCAATCAGTCAAAGTTCAAAAAAACAAAATAAAAATAATAAATTCTGAATTATTATTAGTGTTAAATTAACACAATCAAAGGTTTTACATTTACTTTTATGAAAAGTATATCTCTGTAATCATTAGTCAAAATTGAAAAGTTAAATAGTTGATTTTTTTTAAAAAATTTGAGATAAAAATAGATTAAAAGTAGATATTGTGATTAAAAAACATTAAATTTTCTTATTGTTTTTATAATTTAAGGGATTTGAGTTAATAATTCCTCTTATTTGCCGTTAGGTTTTCCAGAATTTAAAAGAATAAAGTAAAATCTATTTGATTTTTCTCGATTCTTTTTAATTCTGGAAAACCTAGGCACTTGACGGCACTTTTCGTTAGGTTTTTTTTAATTTAAAAAAATAGAGAAAAATCTTTTGATTTTACTCAATTCTTTTGAATTCTGGAAAACCTAGGAACTTTTGTTAATCTCTATGGCATTCTACAGCACTTGACTGTACTCTAAGGACACTTTTCAGTTAGGTTTTTTTGAATTTTAAAAACAGAAAATTTCAAAAATTTTCTTTTTATTTCTGAAATTAAAAAAAAAAATCGTAGTTAGCTTTTCTTGAGTTTTCTGTTTATTAATAAAATCAAAGATTTTACTCTATTCTTTTGAATTCTGGAAAAGTGCCGTTAGGTTTTTTTTACTTTTTGAGATGTAAAGAAAATTGAAGAAATTTTCTTTTCATTTCAAAAATTAAAAAAAAAAATCTAGGCACTCTACGGCACTTGACGACACTTTCCGAATTCCTGAATTTTTTTTTAGAAATTTTATTAAAGACTCAAAAATGCGTATAACATCGTGAAGGTCGAATAAATTTGTTGAATCTTTTTTTTTTTCAGAATATCAAAAATATTAATATTTTTGAATATATTAGATATATTAATTATTTTTAATTTTGATATCCAGATTTTGCGATTATTTTCAAAGGCTGGGAAATTCCTTTGAAAAAAAAAAAAATGTTTTTTTAGTAAATATTAGATCTTGAAAATTTGAATAAAAAAAAAAAAAAAAATTCAATATGAATAGTTGTAAAATAAAATTCAAAAAATCTTTAATAAAGCAAAACTAAAGATAGATATTACCATTGGTTTATAAATAATGAAAAAAACGTTTTTGGAATTTATCATTTAGTGTAATACTAATTTTGATCATATCTAAACTCCAATTTAAAATTTTTAAAATCACAGAAATTCAATTTTTGATATTGAAAAAAAAAACAAAATCTTATTTAATCAATTCTCGAAGAAATACCAAATTAGAACCATTTACTAATTGGAATGTTTACAATTGTTTATAAATTAAAATAATCACAAAACAAAAAATAAAAAACTATCAATACTAATAAATCAAGGGTGTGTTAAAAATTTTGGAGATTGGCAAAACAAAAAAATGGATTGTGTAAATTTGTAAAAATTCTATTTGTGGAATATTGATCGATCAAAAGCTTAGAAAACCATCAACTAATTTTATTTGAGTTCTTTTATTTAGTACAAACTCGACTTTAACATAATATCAATCGTTGAAAAAAATTATCGATCAAACGAAACAAGTAAAGTAATTCAAAAAATAAAATCAAAACAATAAAACTAAAAGAAGAAAAAATGATTTTCATATTTTTCAAAAAGCAATATTATTTCTAAATTTGAATGAAATTGTATTCTTGTGATTGTTTGGTCCGTTTTAACTGTGTGGAAAATTTTGGAATTTTAGTTTATCTCTGTTTTAATAAAGCTAAAAACAAAAGTTTTAAAAACTGTTGCTCAAACTTCTTTAAAGAGTGATCCAAACTGTTGAATTTAATCTTTTAAAACTTTGATTACTTGCTATTTTAAAACATTTTTAAGACTGACTGTACATTTAAATAGATAATTTTAGAATTAAGATAATATGAATTTAGCAAATAGTTGTATAAATTAAAATATTTGTATTTTCATTTTTAATCATCGTTTGGTAAATAATAATTGTTGTTATTGGATTCTATATACAGAGACGAAACATTAACATTTGAAGAGATTAATATATAAAAAGATAAAAGGCAATGAAAGGAAAATATTTTGAATTTCGTTTTTTTTCGAAGGTTTTATTTATATATCATACTTTTGACATAATTATTAATATATCGAAATTAAATGATTGGTGAGTATCCAAGATTAGGGGAATAAAGGATAAAGACAAAATATTTTGAAATAATTAGAGATATATGAAGAATTAAAAATGTTTTTTCAATAAAGTTTAGAGTTATTCTTCAAGAAGTGAATTCAAAAAAGTAGCTAGAAAAGAAGTTAAATAACCTCAATCGGAACATTTGATGATGAGTCGTATATTTTTTATTTTTTCACTTTTTGAAAATGGTTGTTGAACATTTTTATTAAAATTAATTTTAGAATGCTTTTTATCGTTGTTTAATTAGTTCTTTGTACATTTGTTTAGTTCATAAAATGTCTTTCAATTTATTCAGTGAAATAATAGAATTTATTGTTATTCCAGTTCATAATAAAAAAATAAAAATAAAAAACGGATAGATTTTTTAATATCTTTCTTGTTTTGATTTTTGAACTTTAGTTTTTTTCTATTCGAAGAAAGGTGAAATTATGAATTAATTTGTATTTTTTAAAATTATTATTTTTTAACTTGAGAGTAGTTTGAAAGATATTTTTCATCTAGACATAATATTAAAAAAAATTTCATTTGGTATTTAAATTTAAAACTACCCCAAACTAATTGGTAGAGGAAAAAAGAAAAACAAAATAAAAAAAATTCACAAAGAAAATATAGGAAAAAAAAAAATAATACCCATTATATGGATCACCACCAATTCCAACACAGATAGATTGACCAAGTCCTGTTTTTTTTGAGAGTGAAATAGAAATTAAAGAAGATGGAAAAAATTTAAGTAAATAAAAGAAAACAGTAAGAGAAGAAGAAAAAAAAAAATTTGTGAATTGTTAAATATTTTTACCTAATTGAGATGTTTGATAAGTGGCTTCATAAGTTAAAGTACCAGATCTTGAAACAATACCTTTAATTTTTTGAGAAAAGAGTCAGTATAGGTAAAATAGAAGAAAAGAAAGAAAAAAAAAAACATTAAAGAGGATCAATTTAAAAACAAAAAAATAAAAAATTCAGAGAAAAAGACTGTGTCTCGAAATTAAATACTTACCGATTTTACCAGGTTGGTAAATGTGTCCTGGCATGATACCAATTTTACATTCACCTGGCTTGATGATACCTGGGCAATTTGGACCAACTAATCTACTTTTGCTGTCTCTTAATCTTCTTTTAACACGAACCATATCTAAACTTGGGATTCCTGATTAGTGTTTTAAAAAAAAAAAAAAAAAAAAAAAAAGGAAAGGAAATTGTTTGGAAAGAAAAAGCAAAAAATTAAAAAAATTATTTTTATGTGAAAAGAGAAAAAGTTTGAAAAAAAAAAAAAAAAAAAAATAAATAAAAAAAAGCAAAAACAAATGGAAAAAAAAGAAAGCAAAAGAAAAAAAAAAAAAAACACCTTCAGTAATACAAATGATAAGTGGAATTTCAGCATCAATAGCTTCCATGATACTTGCGCCTGCATATGGTGGTGGTACATAGATTACAGAAGCATCACAGTTTGTGGCTTCTCTTGCTTCTTGACAGTTTTTGAAGACTGGTAATCCAAGATGTTTTGTACCACCTTTTCTTGGGTTGACACCACCAACCATTTTGGTTCCGTATTTCAAGGCCATTTGGGTGTGGAAAGTACCCTAATTGTTTTGGAAAAATTCACAAGAGAGTTGTTTATTAGTAAAGTTTGAAATTTATTATTGTGAACTTTGTTTTTTCGGTCTTTTTTGTTGTTTTTTATTTTCACAAGATTAAAAAGAAATTTTTACATGTTTTCCTGTGATACCTTGACAAATAACTTTGGTGTTTTTGTTTACAAAGAGGCTTCTGTTAAAGGAAGAAAATCTGTTTGTGACTGAAAATGTTGCAGTGTTAAAGTTGGTTTTTGGTAATTTTGAGAAAAAATTGAGCATATTTAGAGATAAATATTGGTTTGAGAAAATTAAAAAAAAATGAAAGAATATTTAGGAATATTGAAATTAAATCAGTTTGTCAAAAAGAAAGTAGAACGGTTCTGATCATTGAAAGAAGGTTGTGTGTTATTTACAAATTTGGAAAACAAAGAATTGGAAAATACAAGCAGAACTTAAAGGCTATCTGAATTTTCTGTTCTCTGTCGTTTGAAAAACAATACTTCAAAATGAAAAAATGATTAAAAAGTTTTGTGAATTAAAAGAATATCAAAATGCTATTTGTTGTAAAATAAATGTAACAAAATTTTCATTCAGCTTTCCAATAATAGATTTATAATATCATCGTAGCATTTCAAATTTTTTATTATTAAGGGAGTAGCTACACCATAAGAAATGTGAAAAATTCGAGTGAGTTGTAAGGAGAGTATTTTATTTTAGTGGAGTATGATCTTTGATTCTCTAAAAAATTATTTTTTAAAAATTATAAAATATTTTTGTTTTTGAGTAATGTTGAACAAAAAAAACAGAAAAGAATTCATAAAATTGGTTTTATTTTTCTGTTTTTTTATTTTAAATAGTTTTTTTTGGGAGAAAATTATTTTGTATTCTTGAAATAAAACTTATAGTTATTTTGTGGTTTAAAATTTGATAAAATATATTTATATTCACTTCTCGAATTCCACCAAATCCAAGAGTTTAAAACCCGAATCAGTAATGTTTTGGGATAATGATTATGATTTATTGCATCCTTCTCGCTATTTAAGACCCATTCTTATCAATTTTTGTGATTTTCACAATAATGATGTTGTTAAGGTTAAAAAAAAATCTTTTATCCAAAATGTCACTGATACATCAATCTTTCTCAGCTTTTTGTTATGATAAAAAAAAAATTCAAAAATGATGAAAAAATTAAATGCCACAAATGAATGTTGAGATAAGGATGAACGATAAGTCATTCTACATTCGAAACACTATTTTAAGCAATTCAACTCAACATATGGTTGTAACAATTGCTTTGAGAGTTTTAAAAAAAAAAAATTAAAAAATATAATAAATGAAATTCTAAAAATAATAAAAATCAATAACGTACAACCAAAGTTAAAAATGTTATTTTTCTGATCCTCTTAAGAATTGTAAAAAAGTGAGTTTTTTTCCTTTAACATGGCTACTCCCTTAAATCAGGTTAAATTATGAACTTCACCTTTAAAGAATTTTTCTTTTGATGATTTATTTTAATTCTTGATTTTAAAAGCTAAATTAAAATTTTGATCTTTTTATTTCGTAATTACTAGTATTACAAATTTGGTATTTTTGATCAAAACGTCTATTGATTAAAAAAATTTTGGAAAGTCACAAAGAAAAGTAGGTAAAATTAAAATTGATTTTATTTACTCTTTAAGAATAGGGAATTCCACTTTATAGTTAAGTGTATTTGTACCCTCTTCCACTGATACCTAGACTCTTTAATAACTGGAAAGTAAGTATAATAAACTTTTGTTAAAGAAATTTTGATTTTTGAATTTGACAAGTTTTTTCTTTTTATTCCAAATTTTTTGATAATTTTATAAAATATTATTTTTTTATTAATATCTGATATCGAGTCTTATTTTATCACAATTAAGACATCTGCAATCCTTTAAACATGTTTAAGAAGATTTTTTGGCTATTTTTGTATCAAAAAATGACTAAAAAATCTAAAGAATAACAATTAGAAAGAGGTTATACTTTGATAAAACCTTATTTCTTCTTTTTATGTATGAGTAATTTTTTAGTCATATTTTAATTTTTTCATTTCGAATATATTTATCTTATATACAATTTACTAAATATTTTATTTTTTACATTGAAAAACAATTTAATATCAAATATTACAATAAAAAATTGTTTCTTTTGATTCATTTTTTTAGATTCAAATAAATTTTTTCGATAATAGCTTGATTTCAAATACTTTCTTTTTGGTAGATAATTTGAAAAGTGAAAAACAGACAAAAATTAAATAAAAATTTCAAATTTTCAAATTTAGCAACTCTTTTGTTATTAAAGTTCTAGGAATCTATTTGTAACTTTACTTACCAAATTCAGATTTTGGAAACGAAAAAAATAAATTTCCTAAAAAAAACATTTTTTTGACCGACTAAAAGATTTAAATAAAGTTATATAATGTTTACCATACATGTAATTAGATGTAAGACACACAGTATACATAAAATAAAGGTATTTCACGCCCCAATAGTGGAATCTTTAAGGATTTATTTGACAAAATTCAAATCATTTAGCTATCTAAAATTAAAAATAAATCATTTTTAGATCTTATTTAACATTCTTCTACAGCAAAATTTATTTCCGGCGTTTACCTCGAATTATTAATATTTTTAGCATATTTTAAAAGTAACTTATCCTATTTAAAAGAATTAAAATGAAAAAAATAACAAAAAATTCTAACAATTTTCAACAGTGTAATTTTAAGTTTATTATATATAGTTATTTTTAATATAATTTTTTTGTTATAATACATAAATTTGGTTACAGCCTATAAAATGTTACTGTTAATATATATATATATATATATATATATATAAACTAAAATTCAAAAGTTTTCACATAGTTAAAACATTCCAAACAATCAAAATAATTCAATTTCATTGAAATTGGAAAATAATTTTGATTTTTGTAAAATATGAAAATCATTTTTTCATCTTTTAGTTTCTGTTTTCATTTCATTGTTTGAATTACGTAATTTGTTTTGTTGAATCAAAATTTTTTACAACAATTTGGTATTGATTAAAGTTGAGTTGTTACAAATAGAAGAACTCAAATAAAATTAGTTGGTAGTATCTAACCTTTGATCGATCAATATTCCTAATAGAATTTAAACAAATTTACCAATCAATTTTTTTGTTTTACTCTCTCCAAAATTTTTAACACACCCATGATTTATTTGTATTGATAATTATTTAGTTTTTGTTTTCTAAGTATTGTAATTTATAAATAATTGCTAACATTTCAATTAGTGAATGGTTATAATTTGGTAAATCCTCTTGAATTGATTAAATACGTTTTTTTTTTTCACAAATCGAATTTTGGTGTGTTAAAAATTTTGAATTGGGGTTTATATATATTGTACGTTTCAGGATTACTACAAAAACTTTCAAGATAATTTAAGCCACAAAAAAATCTCAAATTAAGTCGCATATTTTTCAATTTTTTTTTTATAAATTATTTTTTGGGGATATAAAATTTTGTGTCTTAATTTTAGATTTTTATTAATCGAATTTCGTTAAAATTTTGTATCTTAGAAGTTGATCTGACTATACCAAATTAATGAAATTTCATGGGACTCTTAATTTATCACAAAAATTCGAAATACTCTATTTTTTACAACATTCATATTTATACTTATGTTTTACACAAAAGTAGATTATTCCGAATAACTTGGAATCTTAATTTTCAAATCAAATCTTTTCTAAAAAAAATTTTTTTTCCTTATCTTAAGAGTCTAGTCTCTATTATTTTTTTTTGGTCAATTTATAAATAAGGATACCTTATCTTGAACAAGTTTAATTGGAAAATTGACAAGGGTTTTCAAATAAAAGTAATTGTCAAAAAATTTTCTCAATCTCTTAAATTTAGGTAAAAAAATTTCAAAGAGATTATTTCCTTAAGGGAGTAGCCATGGTAAAGAAAAATTTTTCACTTTTTTGCAATTCTGAAGAGGATCAGAAAATAATATTTTTTACTCTGGCTGTAACTCATTGATTTTTATTATTTAAAGTACTTCATTCATTAAATTATTTTAATTTTTTTCTCAAAGTCTCAAAGAAATTACCACAATAGAAGGTTGAGTTGAATTGCTTAAAATAGTGTTTTGAATGTTGAATGACTTATCTTTTATCCTTATCTCAACATTCTATTGTGGCATTTAATTTTTTCATTTTTTTATTTTTTCATCATTTTTGAGATTTTTTTAATCATGACAACATAAAGCAATTAGAAATATTTTTTTATCAGTGGCATTTGGGATTAATGGATTTTGTTTAAAAAGAACAACAATATTACAATTGAGAGAATCATAAAAGGAAACATAAATGGGACTTAAATAGCTAGAAGTTTCCAAAAAAAAAGAATAATTAAGTCAAATTATAACTTGTTAGGATTTTAAATCGTTGGGTTTAGTGGAATATGAGAAGTAAATATGATTATATGTTATCAAAGTTTAAACCACAAAATAGCTACAAGTTTTATTCAAAGAATCTGAAATTATCATCCCCCCCAAAAAAAAAAAACTAAACCGCATTCCAAAAATTTGGACACATCTAAAATCAAAAATAGGGAAACAAAAACTCAATTTATTGTATTTTTCCAAACCTAATATAAAATCAGATTTAAGTAACATAGTATTAATGGTTTTTTAAGTAATCATTTTTATCCAAATATAAGAAAACAATATAAAACAAAAAATCAAAACAAGTGTGTCTAAAATAAGGAAACGAGCTGAAATGAAAGAGTTTGAACAAAAAATATATTGGTTAATTTGTTAAAATTACACCAAAAAAGGTTGATCGATTAAATGATAAAATACCATGCACCCGTTATATGTGGATTTTTCAATTTAAGAAACTCAATTGTAACCATCTATCAACCATCTATAAAAAATTTTCAGATCTAACTAAACCGATTAAGTGACTTCAGAAATAGAAAATGAAAACAAAAACAAAAAAGACAAAAAATGAAAAAGTTTGTTGAATTAAAATTAATTTCCAATTGGATGTAAATCATGTTATTGTTATTTTTCCAACTGTTTAAACTGTGCCCAAATTAATGGAATTAAGTTTATTTCAATTACAAAAAAAAAAAAAAAAAAAAAACTATTTTATCAATATACTGTAGTTAAAATAAAGCGTGCAAAAAAATTTAATACGTGTTTCAAAATAAAAAGCGTGTTTTTTTGTTATAGAAAACCTATACATTAACCAATCAAAGAAACCAATAATAAACCCAAAAAAAAAATATGGTATTGGTTTCTTAAAGTTCTATTATTTAAAAAGAAATTCTAAAAAATAAAGGATCAAATTGCAAATTTATCGCAAAAAAATAGAGTAAATTTTTAAAGGAAAATTTTAATAATAAAAAAAACAAAAAATTTCAAAAAAATTGAGAATATTATGGAAAATTTTCAACTATTTGCATTAATAAATTAAATTTTACTAAAAATAACCAGTACTTTACTTTCAAAATTGATTTTGGCCCAGGTATACTATTTGGTAGTAGATTGGATGTTGCCTTGGTACAAGAATAAAAAAAAGCAAGGATAATATTTTGAAACACGGATTATAGTCGTTGTATATGCATTATTTTGATCATTTTAATCTCTTTTTTTTAATTGTTGAACATTAATAAAAAAAAAATATCAAATAATTTTTTTAAAAAAATTTTTAGAGAATCTACGATCACATGCCACTAAAATAAAATTTTGTTATCTTATCTCTCTCAAATTTTTATCATGCCCTATGGTGTAGCTACTCCCTTAAGGAGTTGTACCTTAAAAAAAAATTTTTTTTTTGTACCTTATTTGATAACTTCGAGTCTGATTCTGACAGTCACCAAATTGTATTATCCAATATTATCCAATTTTGAGGTAATTATTAAAGGTAAATTTTTATTCTAATGATCTTTGTTTTAAATTTTTGAGATTTGTTTCAAAAAACAAAAGCTTTTTCTTACCTTATCACATCGGAATTATATTTCTATAACCATTCAATATCTTATTATAGACCTTAAAACATTCTTGATTTGCTATTGATTCTGAAAGTTTAGAAATTAAAGATCCACAAAAATCCTTGAAAAGTTTTGATAATTATTATTAATTAATTCGAACTTTTTTGTTGAAAAATTCAAGTTTTAAATTTTTTTAGAATTTGATTCATTTTTATTCTATTTGAATAAAACCAGAGTTTGAGAAAGTAATTAAACTTGTAAAATATTATCCTGATCATATATTCGGTTGTGTTTCTTTGGTCTCTACTTTGTGAATTATTGGCTTTAAAGAAAGAAAAGCGAATAATTTTTTTGTACTGTTTCCGAATTATTAATTTTTTTCTCAAATTTGTAATTAGTACAAAAATATCACTAATCAAATTCGAAATTTCAAATAAAAGAGTTCAAAAAACCTAAAGTTACTACAGATCATGGATTCACTTAATATTCAAATATTAGGTAGATAAAGGTAAGACTATAAATACACTTCACTTATCTTAGGGAAACTAAATAAGAAGCAATGAAATACTGCTTTTAAATTTGTCTTGAAAAGTTTAAAAATTTGAAGGTCTAAGATATATATTTTCTACAATCTCGAAAAAATAAAAATTTAAAATATTTTGATTTTATTTTAACATTAATTTTATTAAATGATTCTTTTTGTCTTGTAATATTTTGTCCCATCCCAAATTGTTGATAAAAAATTTACAGTCTCAAAAAGGGTAACCTGTATGTTTGGTTGTTAAAAATTATTTTTTCTTTTTTTTATTTAAAAAAAATTTGCAGGTTACAAATATTTTAAAATTTTACTACTTTTTCAATTTTTTGTTTCTTTGACTCATTAAATTATGACAACTATCATTGGTTTTCCGATTACAGTTTTTAGGCAATAGCAGGGAATAAATTTTCACTTCATTGGAATTTTTCTTTTTGCAAAAATTGATTACTGGTATTTGAATTCTAATTGGGAAAGAATTTTCACTTCCTTTTCCATATCGTTTTTTTATAAATACAGTTCTCAAAGAAATTGGTTGCAATTTGAGGCTCTCGATCTATATTCTCAAAGAGAAATTGAATATGAAGTAAAAAAAAAGCCTATTTATAATTCAAATTTCAGTAAACAAAAAGCCTAACTTTGTGAAAAACTTGACTTGAAAACGGGGATGTAAATGTAGTGAGTATTGTTTCTTATTTATTCGACAAATAAATATTGAAATTTTTATCAGAGTTTTACTTTGATTTTGAACTGGATGAGTAAGATGAATTTGAGAAGTTATCAAAAAAAGTGTTCTAATGATTTCTCAAGATTTGACTCTTTAATCTTTGAAAGTGAAAATTGTAACTTGGAATTTGCACATTCTTTTTTTTTTGAAAATATTCAGAAAATTAACTGTCACATATTATCTTGAGTTTTTTTGATAGTAACCCAAAGGATTGGGTCTATTCAATGAATTTAGGATTTGTTGCAAAATAAATAGAACAAAATTTTCATTCAACTAACAAAAAAAAGATTTTTCATCATGGTAAAATTTTAAATTATTTGAATTCTTTAAATAAGCTTAAATTATGATCACTTTTTCAAATTGGGGCCTTTGATGATTTCTTTTAAATCTTGAGAGATGGGTTTTTTCGGAAAGCTGAATGAAAATTTTGATCTTTTTATTTTACATTTAACGGTATGGTTGAGATTCAATTTAAACTTTACTCTTGAAAAAATAATTTTTAAAAGGAAAAGTAACAAATATATATTTGTTAGAATCAAAATTACATTCAAGATTGTTTAGTAATCTTTGAGATCAAGGTCAGTGTTTATGTATATTCTTTCTGGGAGATCTTTTCTTTCAAATCAATCTTTCGACAAATAGGAGAAAATATTTAATTTTGAAATTTTGTTTCATAAAGATCTTTAAGTTTAAATTTTGGGTTTATTTTTCTCGTCATTTGACTTTTTAAAGTAATTTGCAATTTTATTTGTTCTTATAGAGTCGGGGTGTCCATACTCCAGTTTATCTGAGAAAAATGAAAGATTTGATGCAAATTTTTCTTTTTGGTTTTTTTGAGCCAAAAAACCAAATCAAAAAGAAAACAGATATTTTTCTGATAGATTATCAGAAAAAAATAAATTCTTTTAACAATTTTTATTCACTTCACAAAAACGGTTGCATGGACAAGGTTGTGTCAAGACTAATTGAACCTTTGTCAAAAAAAAGTACTCATTTTACTTTTAGGATAAAAAAAAAAATGAGAGCTAACAATCACTAATAAACACCTCACAACCGATATATATAACCAAAACACATATGAGGATATAAAAAGTAGTTTTGAATTGAAGTAGATCTCATTAAAAACTTTGCAAAAAAAATAGTAGAAATCGAGAATTAACAAAATTAAGAACAAAAAAATTTGTTTATTTTACCCAAATTCTTTTTTTCTATAAAAAAGTTGAAAATCATCTTTACATTAAAAATTGAAAAATAAAAATACTCGAACAATGATTAAAAACTTGTTATTGAGCCGTGATTGAAGATTAATACTTTGAAAAGTTGAATTTTAAATTACAGGTGAGTAACTACATTATGTTTTTTCATTACACTATTAGGCAATTTTAACCAATGATCAAAATATAAACTGACTGTCGAAATCAAAGAAACAAACCAATGGTGTGAAACGGTATATAAATTAGAAATAGAGTTCTTTGAATAAAATTTAAAAGATATAGAAAGATTAGAATAGTAATTTTTAACAAAAAATCAGAAAGATCTCAGTTTTTGATATTTTGACCAAAAGAAAAATTATTTTATCTTTAGAAATTTTGTTCTAATGTTATAATCTTTTGAAACAAAATCACCTAATATCATTTGAGAATTATCATTAATACAAGATATAACCTCAAATGTCAATTTAAATCTGAAACAAGTGTGTTTGTGTCTCTTTCTATCTTCAAAAACCAAACTGAAAAAAAGTCCTGATTTAAGTGTTGGCATAAGATTAAATTTTATCAACCTATGTCAATGATGAAAGTTTATTCAAAAATGAAAAAGATTTCAGCAAATATCAAATTTTCCTGTTTTAAAGTGCTTCTGTGATTTTATTGGTATCAGAATGTATAATACATGAAACCCACTCTATGGCGATGAGTAAATGGGAATTCCCTTTACTTGAAAAATAAAAATTTTCAAAAAGCAAGTAAATTTTTACTTTACCCAATTCAGAAAAAGTGAAAACAAAATTATAATTGAATCGTTGAATTATTTCTTTTTATTTGGTAATTGATCTCTTTTGGGCGATCTCTTGTCATTAAAATAAAAGGAATAAGAGAAAATTTCAGGATAAACTTTCTAGTAAAATCAAACAAGTAATTTTGGACAAATCTAAATTTGAATTGAGAAATCAACATTTGCACCACATTTTATGAAAAATAAACACCTTGATCTTAAGTCACCAATCTTCATCATTGTTTTATCTTGTTTGTTTTTTTTCAAAATTAAATTCTAAATTAAGAATTTTTTTTTATTTGGAAATTAATTAATTTATCATATTTTTGAACAAGAAAAATACTCTGACGGGAGTATCTTTTTTCAGTCTACACCTCACAACCAGACTTTATAATTTTTTTCAGGTTTTATGGCAAACTCGTTGCCTAAATAATTTTCTGAATTTTGTGAAAGTTCTTAAATGTTTCAGAAAATTTATGTGAAGGTAAAGTGGCGATTGGGTAGTTTGTATCTAAAAATTTCAAAATTATATTTCCTTTTGTAAAAAAAATATCTAAAAATGGTTAATTATTTCGAAAAAAAAATTAAATAAATCACTAACTACCTGAAAATTAAGTCTATTTTGGTGAAACCAACAAATTCTTTAACTTCAAGATTTTTACAAAATACTATTTTACTGTTTTAATTCTTTGTTTTGGCCGATCCATTTAATCACAACAACAACTCAAAACCTACCTTCTTAATATTTGGCAATTTTTACCAATTCTTTCCAATTTTCAAGATCATTCTTTATCATTTATTTTTTCATTGTTATTTATTTCAACCAAGTATGGATCAAATTAAATATTCCAAAAAAGAAATGAAATTTCGAATGAAAGAACTTGATTTTACAACCACACCAAGTTGTTTTATTAATTCTTCTTACAAATTTCTTTACTATAATTCACACTTCCTTGACTATTTTGAGGCTGATAAAAAGTGGATGAAAAAACAAACCTTATTATCACTATCTACAGGTAATTGCTCCTCCCATTTTTTGTTGATCAACTTTTTCAAGTTCTTTTTTCTCTTAATTTCTTATTCTTAGTGTTTGTGTTTATTTTTTTGATTTTCTTTTTTGATCTTCTATTCTAAATGCCTTAAATAGATTACCAAAGAATCCACAAAACTTCCATAAAAAAGCTCTTAAAAAGCAAATTTGAACAATTTCACAAGTAAAAATCACTAATTATTTTTTTTTTTTTTTATTCATAGCCAAAGCCCTTCTCTGATAAAAATCGACTTTAGATCTTATTTGGCAAACTGACCTCTTAAACTTCATTTTTTTCCAAAAGAAAATCTGTTATCCCCCAAAAATCATTTCAATTTTTCAAAATTTCCTTTTTAAAAAATAAAATATTTTCTAATCTTATTCTTTTTTAGTCTCCAAAAATTGAATAAAATTTCATACAAGTGTGCATTCTTAAGTAAAAAAAAGCAAGAGATCATCACGGAAGTATTTGTAACCAAATTTCAAGTTGGTAAAAATCTGAATTACCACTTATCAATTCAAAAAAATCACAAAAAAATACAATCCCCAAAAAAGGTTTCAAATTCAAACACGAAAAAGAAGAATACCAAAACTTCAGACACTTCTTCATCATCGTTTGATCTTTCATTCAGTTCTATAATCTCTGGATCCTCTTCAAAGGTTGAAAAAGCTCGAATTTCAAAAGCAAAAAAAACTCGGCTGTATACAATCGAAGGTAAGTTTTGTGATAAACTTTTATTTTTTTTTTGTAATTATTATTTCTGTTCCGATTAATTTTTGATTTTGTTCAACGCAAAACTTTTTTACAAGTTTTTGTTTTTACCAAAGAGAGACTTTTTTTAAAAAACAGCTTTTCTCCCCGATCTAACCCCTAAGTCACATTTAAAGCTTTATTTGTTTATTTTTTATAAAATAGAAATCTTGAAAACATTTTTAATTTTGGAAAAAAGTTCTCACATTTTTTAAAAATGTATATTTCTTTTTAAAATTTCTATTTGTGTCTTATTAAGAGATTTTTTTCAACAGAAATCAAGAATAATTCCTGTTAAAAAAATTTTGAGAGAAGGTGTGGATCAAACAAATTTGGAATTAGTAGTAACAAGATCAACTTTTTTTGCTTTTTCTGCGAATCTCGAATTTTTTAAAAAAGCCAAATTCTAAAAACAGAAAAACAATGGGTAGTTCTTAAATTTACAAACCTTCACCTCAGTTGAAAAAATTAAAAGACAGTTAAAAAAAAAATTCTAATTACAGAACTTTTAATAAAAGAAGAATAAATTATTCGAATTTTGAGTTAAACTTACTTCCACTTACTTTTTTCACAACAGGAATTGACAAATATTTTATTGGAAAATTTTTGTCCAGTTTTATTGGATCTTTTCAACAAACACTTTCTTCAAATTCTTTTTTTTTTTTCTTCTTTATTGTTGGACTTAATTTCTGAAAATTATCTTTTTGGGAAAAAAAAAGAGAAAAAAAAGTTTAACAAAAAAATTTTAATTCCTTGAAATTAATAAACCCAACCCCAACAAACAATAGCTAGTTGTAAAGTAAGTTGTCTAAAAAATTAATTTCTCCCTTTCAAAAAAAAAATAATTCCTTTATTCTTTGATTTATATTGTTGTTTGAGAAAAGTATGTTCTTAAAGTTTTCACAAGTGTTACTCTAACTGCTTTAAAATGTATGGATTAGACAGTTTGAAGATCACTTACTGGTATTTGAATTCCAAATGGGAAAAATTTTCACTTCATTTTCAATTTCCTTTTCTTAACAAGTTTTTAATTGGCAATCTACTTCTTAGTACTCTCTATTTGAACAAGAAAAATATTAACAATCACGTGAAAATATTGTCTCTTTTCAAATTCAAATACCAGTATTAGACTTATAGTCAAAACTTTATTAAGGATTATCTAAAATAAGGCCACTATTGCCTTCGTATGGATTAAAACACGAGTGAAATGTTGTCTTTATTTCTTAGTATCCAGAAGAACTATCAAATTTCAGATTTTTAGGAATTGGTAATTTTGACAGATCAGATTCTCATTAGCAAACCTATTACTGAAAACCATATCCCAACCATGTTTGTTCTAACTTTCAATTTTCAGAGGTAAAAATTGATTGTAAGACAATACTTCAATTAGAACGAACATGGTTAGGATATGATCATTAAATTTATCGAAATGCAAATTTTTCTTTGTCATTTTAAAAATAATTTAAAATGAAAAGGGGAAAAGTTAGAAGTGATTTGTTTTTTATTTGTCATTCATTTTCATTGTTTGTTTTTCTCAAAATGTGAAAAAAATTTTTTTTATTTTTTTATTTTTTCATCTTTTATTTTTAGAATTTTTTTGATCTTATTTGTAAAAAAAATTTTATGTGTTCTGATCTTTTTTTGTAAAAAATTTTTTATGTGAGCTTTTCTACAAAAAAAAACACTTTTTTGTTGGAAACGATGGAATTGAATATCGTCAATTTGGCTTTAAAAGGAAAAAACAATTTCTTTTTCATTTTTTTGAGGTTGCTAAAAATTAGCTGCGCTGAAAAAAATGACAAACGATTTCAAAATTGCAAAAAATTTTTTTGGGTTCAAAAAATTGCAAAAAATTGGCAAAAAATTAGCAAAAATTATCAATTTTGGGTTTCTGGTAAATTGAAAAAGATAAAGTGTCTAAAACAGTGGTGTTTTAACCCCCCATACCCCAGAAATGACCTTTTTTTAGCTAGTCCTTAAAACGGTTGTAATTAAAAAAAATTTTTTTAATTTTTACAAAAAGCTCGAGAAGGAGGTTAAAAATTAAAGAGAAGTGGATTTTCTCTTTTAATTGTTTTTTTTTGATTTTTTTCTTTGTTTTTTTGTTCCTTATTAGGATAAAGACAATTTGAGGAAATTGAAATCAAAATTTTTCGTTTTTTAAAAGTGCTAATCAAATATTCTATATTCTGTTCTTACCCAAAAATGGGCCACTCTTTTAAAAATGTAACTCTTCTTTTGGTTGTGAAAAACATTGAGAAATAACAGTAAAGGCAAATATTCAAAGGATTACAATTACCCATTTCAAAATTTATTAAAACATTGTTTATTGAATTAATATCAAATAATTTAACAAAGAAATCTCTCAAAAACCAAGAACCTTGAAATTTTATTGAACCAAAATAGTTTTTTCTTCAAAAACCAAGAATATGATATTTTTCCCTTCGAAAAAAATTTTAAACAACTTCTTCATATCTTTATATTACTAGAATTATTTTTTGATTGAGAAAATTTCAATGTTTTTCAGTATAAATTAATGAATCAAAGAAACCGCAAAAACCTGAAAGAATATCTAACATTTATATTGGAAATAGATCCTTAAAAAATAACAATGATTTTCAAGAAAGAAAAATAAACTAAATTGGTTACCATTGTTTTTTTCCCTTACAAGTTTAAATAACAGTAATTATTTGAAGGGATCGAATTTTTGATTAACAGTTATAAACCAGAGTAATTGTGATATTTCTAAGCAACATCTAAATGGGATCAAAACAGTTAACAATAAAACCCATTTGAAAGATCATGATTTAAGTTTTTTTTAGGAGTTTAATTACCATTCAAAACAAAAAGCTGTTTTAATTGAAAAAATAATAAATAATAGATATAATTTGATTATTGAAAATTCTGCCAGGAATAGATAAAGGAAATTGATGACCCTTTGGAAATATTTGATGTGAAACCAAAATTTGAAAACGAGCCAATACTAAAAAATTCAAAGGTAAAAAAAAAAAAAAAAAACATTAATTTCTTAATTCTTATCAATCATTGAACACAACTCAAAAAATAAGTAGAAATAATGATATACTCTCAAATTATTAACAAAGGAAGATTATTTTTAATTCTATTGTTTTTTTTTATATTTTTTTATCTCAAATTAAAGCTATATTTTACTCATTTAGAATATATATATAGACGATTTCCATTTTCGATATTTTTTATTTTCTGTTTTAAGCCTTTTTTTTTTCAATAAGTCTCAAATAGGCCCTAGTAAATATAATATAAGATTCAGTTTTTTAATTTTATTCTTTGAAAAAAAATTTTACTCAATTTCTTTATATTTTATTACACATATCTAAATCTATATTTATATATTGCTTTGGAATTTATCCAATTTAACATTTAATAATATAGACAATGAAGCAGAAGACACATTTGGTTCTGAATGCTCTTTCATGAAAACACTGGTGATGAATTTTAATAATAATGATAGAACAAAAGAATTAATTCCAATGATAAACAAGTTGGAAAACCTTTTGGAAACTTATATTGAAAAATCTAATGATAAAATGATGCTGTACCTTCAAGAAATGAAAAAGGATAGAGAACGAGAGAGAATAAAATATACAAATTTAGAAAAGCATTTAAAACGCCGCTTATTTTCAATAGAAGAAGAAAAAAAACGATTAAATAATTTAGAAAATGAAAATAAATTACTCGAATTAAAATTTAAGGAAACAATTCCCATGTTAAATAAAATCATGATAATGCCTAACAAAATAAATTCAATTTTTCGTAGCAAGTCAGAAACAGAAATAAAGAAGCAAGCAAAACATATAAACATATAATTTCAAATCTCGATTGTTTTTTTTTAATAACCCAAATACTAAATAAAAACAAAAAAAAAAAAAAAAAATTAAAATTAAAAGAGAGAGAGGAGGTAACACTTCGGTAAATTATTGTTTGTATGAATAAATACATTTCTTTTTAAAATTATTTTTCAATATTATTAACTAACTGTTTTATTATTTTCTGTTAAAAATTTAAATGAAAAATAAAGTTATATTATAATATATTTTTATTTTAAGTTTTTATTATTATTATTATTATATCTCTGCCTTTCTTTTTATTTTTTTATATTAGTGTAAAATCCAGTTCTTATAATCCTTTTTAGATAATGATGGTAATATATTATGTTTGTGAAAAAAAAAAAAAAAACATGTAATTAAACAAAAAAAAATTACAAATTCTTCTTTATTTTGATCTAATTACACTCCATGGATTTCCTTCATACCCAAGAACTGACTTTCCCTATAGAAATGATAAAATCAATATCTTTTTTTTTTTTTTTTTTTGGGAGGAAAAAATACAAAAAAATAGAAAAAAAGACAGTCAATCAAAATAGATAATAATAATTGGTAATTTTTTTTAACAATAAAAAAATAACTAAAAATACACTTTTTTATCTATACAAATGTTTGAATTTTTTCAATTTGAAGTAAATAGTTTTCTTATAACACAAAATCTGCCCAATACAATATGGCCCATTTTGTGACTTTTATATTAATTGTAATATTTACCAAATAGTGATATTTTGAAAATGAACTAGATTTAACTCCAAGTATCCCGTGGAAACATGAATATTTCAATTATTTTAAAGAATATGTAACTCTTATTTATTTTTTTCCCAAAGATAAAAGGGTAATTATTTTCACATGGATATGATTAAACCTGATAAATGAATTATGTTTCAAATTTAGAGAAATAAGTTATCATTTCTATGAGAGCACATTTCTTGAAATTAAATTTTCTGTAAAAGGTTCTGACAATTTTTTTGTTGTTGTTTGTATTTTAAGGATATCAACAGAAAAAGAAAAACCCGCAAAATATTTTTATACTGTGATTTCACACTTTTATTAATTTCAGAGAGATTATATAAATAAATAAAATGATGATTTTAATTTCATTTTAAAAATACTAGAAAAATAAATCAAATTTTGTTTTCTCACAATTATCAATCATTTATCTTCCAACTAATGATGAAATAACTAGAAATTTAAGGGATCAACACTCTTAGAAAATAGGATAGAATTTTAAAATGAATTATTGGTAGTATTTTCTAATTACAAATTTTAGAGATACCCAAGTGTCAAAAAATTCTGATCAACAAAGAAATCCAGAAAAGAAAATTATTTTCTGAGAGATCAATTTTTTTTTCGATTTTCTAGAATAGGAAAACATTTTAATTAATTTTATTTCTCACATTATTAAAATTTTTTACATTATTTATTACCATTTCCATCATTATTATTCAATAACCAAGTCATTGTTACTAAGAATATTAATATAAACATTTTTTTTTCTTTTTTGAGATAATTCTTTTGGTAACCCTAAAAAAATTGATTTATTTAACTGATTGAAAAATAATTGGATTTTATTAAGAAAGATAGTTATAATAATTAAAGTTTGTCAACTTATTTACAAAATTTACTTCCAAATTGAGTTTTTTTTTTAAGGTGAATTTTGATTTTTCAAAATACAATTTTCTTAAAGATATTTGGGAATTTGGTAATTTTAACAAAAGAATTCAACATCATTTTTTTTTTCAATAATGAATTAAATTGTTAAAAAGGTTCTTGTGTATAAGATCAAACAATTTGTTAAAAAAATTTTACAAAACAGAAAATTCTTTTGTATTTTTTTTTTTCATTTTTTGGCAAAATTTTTTCATTTTTGTTAAAATCAGATAACAAGGACTTTTTTCAAACTGTAACAAAAAACAAAAAAAATTACTTAATAGATTGATGATTGCATTGATAAACTTTTCTTAAACTTCAATGAAATTTTTAGATTTATTAAATTACTTATGCCTCAATTAGTTTTATTTACTGAGATTTGTATTAAATAATAATCAAAGAAAAATATTAACCAAATAAAAAATATGCTATCAAAATCAATACTTTCCAAAATAAAATGAAAAATATGTTTTCCTATTTTCAAGAATTAACTTAATTTTGAATAAAAAATAATAGGATACTTTATTTGGTTTTATATTGAAAACATTTAAATTTTAGATTTCAAAAAAGAGACTAAAATTAATAAATTGATTAAATGGGGCTAACTCATCAATTTCATAAGTGGAAACATCAATTACAAAAAAAAAAAAATTTGATCAACAAATTTTCATTTTACTATTATTTTCCAATTAAAAAATGAAAATTTTTTGTTCACATTCTAAAATATTTTTCTAGTTTATAAGTTGAAGAATTCCCAAAGATCTTTACAACACCAAAATGATATTTTTAGTCAAAAAATTAAACTTATAGAGTTAACTCTGAGAAATTTTTTTCACTCAGCTAATTTGGTTGTAGCGATAATAATTAATATTCATTTTGGGAAATTGAAATATAAATTTTCATTTATTAATTGGAAAATAACAGTATTTTCTCTTGTGAAAAAAATTTTCAGTCTGTCAAAAATTTGTTTTCGTTTTTTAAATAGTAAATATTAGCAAAATGATTTTTGATCAAAGTAAATTTTTATAAATAAATCTTACATTTAAGAAAACCAAAGTCACCCTCAATTATTATTTTCAAGAAAAATATTAAATTGTTGCATTTTGACCTTTGTGAATTACTGTGAAACTCTAAAACAGAAAAATTGAATTTTAATTGTGAACTTTACTAAAAATAAGAGAACTATTTATTAGGAAATATTAAAATCTATTAATTCAAGAAAATATTTATCATATTTAGATTAATGAAAATTTATCAAGATTAATCTTAAATATCCTTTTAAACTAAATTGAATCATATTATCTTCTTAAAGTACTATTTTTTTCAATAGAGATTGTTTTTCACTCATGTTTTACAATCAAAACTTCAAAATAACGAAATACCAAGATTTCAGAAACAATTTAAATTCTTGAAATACACATAGACAAACTTTAATTTAAAACAGTTATTAATTTTTAGTCTTCCCAAACAATGACTTACGTGATCTTGGAATGTAATCTAATAAAAAAAATTAACATTTTATTATTATTATTATTGAAGAAGTGTGATTACACTCTGGTTGCCTTTAGACTTAAATCCCCTTTCAGAAATTTAAGCGTAAAATCATAGATTTCACAATTATTAATTAATGAAAATAGTTTCAAACTTTCTTTTGATTTGAAATTAATTCATTAAGATTTATTTGTTTTAATTTGTTATGAAATATATATATCTATCTTTTTTTTGGAAGGACAGGAACGATAAAAAATGATCAATATTTTCTATTATTTCCTTCTGTTCATATTTTGAACATAAAGGACAAAATTTATTTGAATTTTTATCGATTACATAGTAATATCTATTTAAGCAGTTAGTAAACGATCTGAATTTTAGGATTGTTGAACTTGATCAATAACTTAAATATTTTTGAGTTTTAAATACTTAATTTTGATTTTTAATTAATGTAAAATAATTTTGTGGAGTGTCTTCAAGCGCTGTCAAGTGTTGTCAAGTGCCTAGGTTTTCCAGAATTCAAAAATATATACTAAAATCAAAGATTTAACTCAATTCTTTTAAATTATATAAAACCTAATAACACTTCCAATTTTAGGAGTTCAGCAACTCATTAAAGGTGTACGTATAAATTTCATTTTTCAATTCTTTTAAATCTTTTGAATGCCAGTTGATTTTATTATTTATTCTTTGATTAAATTTGATTAACTTTTCTAAATAAGGAAGAGATAAATTTCCTAATTTATTTTTTAATTTAAAATTTTTTTTATTTCTTGAAATTTTCAGATTTTCAATTTTAAATTCTGTTTTGTAAATCAGAATTGGTGTATTTCTGTGTATTTTGCATATTTCAGTAATACGTCGATTAATCCAAGAATAAATAATAAACATTTTTAGTAAAGTTTATTTTTAAAAGTAAAATTTTGTTTTTTAAGGTTTCACGGTAAATCCAAAAGGTCAAAATGCAACAATTTAATATTTTTTTTAAAATTATAATTGGTAATGACTTTGGTTTTTCTTAAATGTAAGATTTATTAATAAAATTTTACTTTGATCAAAAATCATTTTGCTAATATTTACTAACTAAAAAATGAAAACAAATTTTTGACAGCCCAATTTATTTTAATGACACAAATTTTTTTCACAATGGTTTTAAAAAATATTACTCCCTTAAGGTGATAGTCATTTTTGAAAATAAAATGAAATCTTTTCAAGATCTTCAAATTTCTTTTTTTGTAATTTGTTTTTCCACTTATTAAAAGGATGAGTTAGCCCGATTTAATCAATTTATTAATTTGAGTCTTTTTTTTTGAAATTTATAATTTGTATGTTTCTAATATAAAATGAAAAAAATGTAACCTATTATTTTGTTTAAGAATTAAGTTAATTCTTGAAAATTGGAAAACATATTTTTCCTTTTAGTTTAGAAAGTATTTATTTCGAAAGCATATTTTTTATTTGGTTAATATTTTTCTTTGATTAATATTTCAATTCAAATCCTAGCCAATAAAACTAATCTGGTATAAGTGATTTAATAAATGAATATTCAGTAGAAAAATAACTACATTTTATCAATTAAATTGAGATCTTTTATGCAAAAAATTTTCTATTCTTTCAGGTTTTGAAAAAATCTTGTTTTCTTGTTTTTAAAAATGTAAAAAAAAAATGCAAAAAGAAGTTTTCAATTTTGAAAAATTTTTTTAACAAATTGTTTGGTCTTATTTACAAGAATCCTTATAACCATTCTAATCATTTTTGGCAGAAAAAAATTGATTTTGAAATTTGAGGATAAAATTACCAAATTCCCAAATATCTTCAAGAAAATTTTTATGTTAAAAAAAACAAATTTCACCTGAAAACAAAAACAAAATTTCTTCAAAAAATTTTTAAATGATTGTAAAACTTTAATTTTTATAACTGTCCTTCTTATAAAAAATCCAATTATTTTTTAATAAGTTAAATATATCAATTTTTGATTAACCAAAAGTTTTATCTCAAAATTGAAAAAAAATCTTTATATTAATATTACTGGTAACAAATACTTGTTTATTGTTTAATAATGATCAAAATGACAATAAATGATGTAAAAACTTGTTCTAATGCGAGAAATACAATGAATTTAAAAGTTTTCTTTTCCAGAAAAAAAGGAAAAAAAAAATTGATCTCTCACTAAACTAATTTTCTTTTATGGCTTTCTGAGTAGATCAGAATTTTTTGACACTTGGCATATACAAAATTTGTAAGTAGAGAAAACCACCAATAACATATTATAAATTTTTGCCTTGTTGTCGTCGAAGACTGATCCCTTTAATATATTTCTTCATTAGGAATCCTTATTAAGAAATTGGTCAAAAAAAAAATAATATAGATTAATCCCTTAAAATAATTTTTTTTACAAGAATAGGTTTGGTTTCAAATTTGCATCTTCTTGCAAAAATGGTCTTTCAATAAAAAAACTATTATTGAATTTAAAAATAAAGGAATACATCCCAAGGATATCTATCATTACTTAAATGTTGCAAGTCTTTTTCTGACAACATTTTCACAAAAAGAAAAGAATCGTTAACTTGCTTATTTCAAAACGAATAATATATTTCATTCCTGACACAATTTAGACATTTTGGTAAAATAATTACTTTTGACACAATTTATAAAATATCATCACCCATCAACTACAACCCCCGCGCGCGCGCCCAATAAGCCTGTAGACGAATCAGAACAAAGAGATAAAGTTTAAATAAAAAAAAAAACTAAAAAAAATCTAAAATGAAGAAAGTTTTTTTTTTTTTTTTTTCTTTTGCTGTTGAATTTTATTTACTAAACAAAATAGTTGATCAAATTTAATCATATTTCGTTAGTAATGAATTATTTTCTTAATAAACATTAGTGGTTCTGAATATTATTCTTGAAATGGATCATTTACAAGAAATTGTGATTTGTTTTGATAAAAGGTGATTATGAGTTGCATGTTTTTGTTTTTGAAATAATTACCACACACAAAAATTAGACGTCATTTTCATTGTTTTGGAGCTGGTTATTGCTTTGAAGGCGTTTCTCAAGATCACGGAAACGAATCTTTTTGTGTGTTTGGGGATAAGATTTAAAATCTGGAGGCGTTTTCATTTGTAAAAATTGGTTGCTATTTGAATTTAAATTGTTATTACTAGAGGATTGATCTTCGTTATTTTCTTTAGATTGAAAAAAAGAAAAACAAAAAAAAAAAAAAAAAAAAAAAAAAAAAAAAAAGATTTTTTTTCTTCAGTTAAAAAGTTTTTTTTGATTTTTTTTTGATTAAGAACAAATTTACCTTCAGAAGCAATTTGCCTTGACAAAACGGGTGCAAGAATAACTAGAATTGTTGAAAATAATGCAATAATAGCTACAGTTATATAAATTGTGATAACAGTTTTTCGGTTCATAGTGGAAATGATTAGATGAAAAAAGAATAAAAAATAAAAAAATTTAGGTTTAAACATCTCAAGAGTTTAAGTGTTTAGAATCATCATAGAAATTATCTTTAAGCACTAATTAAATTTTTGAAAATACTACTGGTATTTGAATTATAAATGGGAAAGAATTTTCACTTCCTTTTCCATATTTTTTTTTTATAAATTAGGTTCTTAAAGAAAGAGGTTCTCGATCTATGTTCTCTTCAAAAAGAGAAATTAAAAATGAAGTGAAAAAAAATCCCATTTATTATTCAAATACCAGTAAATCATTTTTTTTCAGCTTTAGAAGAGTTAAGGGTGTTGTTTAATTTTACCTTCCCCTTTCACGTGCACACAATGTACTTTTTGGAAAGTTAACTCTTTCTTGATAGACCCCAACAAATCTATCAAAAAATATTCTTAAACACCAAAATATCTTTGAAAAAATTCAAAGTATTACTAACTTCTTTAGATCGCTTTTTGTTAAACAAATTAGAACTTTCCTGATCAGACAATATATTTGTTCCTATTAATTTCTCTTCAATATATTTACTAATTTGTAAAGTTTCTATATGATTAATCAAAAGTTTGAAATTAAAGGTAAAATTTTTTTTTGGTTTTCGAGTAAAAATTTAGTCTTGGAGGATAGCGAAATTAATTTATTGATATTTACCAAAGGTCAGTAATGCAATTGTTTACTTGTGGATACAATTAAAATCGATAAAATATTTACTTTACTGGTGTTATCGAAATGAGTTAAGTTTTTGAATAGAAGAGTTCATTTTTTCAATTAATTTTCAGTCAAAAGTATCTGATCCTTTTTGTTTTGGATTTTTTGGATCAAAAAACCAAAAAGAACTATTTACAAAACCTTTTTATTTTTCTACAATCCAAACTTTTATATTTTACTAATAGTTTGTCTGAAAAAAGAACATCCGAACTTTTCTCTTATATTTGACAATTCATAAAAAATATGTCAATTATTTTATTTGATTTTAAGATTGTTAATAAAGATGATACAAATGATTTATTTAGGAAAATGAGCATAACAGAAATCTATTATATTAAAATAGAATTTTCACTGTCCAATATGACTATGAATGTGATGTTGGGAAAATATCACAAATAGAAATGATTTTGAATTAGATAGACATATAAATTCATATGAAGTTCAAAAATTATTAATTTTTTTCTTATCTGTTTTGTACTTCTTTATTTTTTCCTTCTTCTTTTTTTGAAAAAAATCTTTTTTTTTTATATTGAATTTTATTTCAGTCTTTTTTTTTTGAGAAAATTAAATTAAGTTTGAAATACTTCTAATTGTTATATGTATTCAATCTTTGAATTGAGAATTTATGAATTTGGTTAATAAAAAATTCTATCTTAACAAGACATGGTTTTAATTCTAGGTCTGCAAAAATTATACCGAAATAAAATAGCTTTTATTGAATACCAGAAAAATATACAGTTAGTTCCATTTTTAAGGAACAAACTTTAAACGAAAATTTATAGAACAAAAAAATCTCAAATTAAGGTATAAAATTTAGAATTTTTTTTTTTTTAAATTTATTTTACTAGAATCTGAATTTTGAGCCTTAATTTGGGATTTTTATTGTTTCTTAATTTCCGTTAAAAGTTTGTGCCTTAAAAGTGGAACTGAATCAATATTATTTTTAAAATGATATAAAAAAGAAATGAAAGTGTTATAATATTAAACTATTTTTCAAAAATTTTGACTCACTTTATAATGTTAATGGGAGTTTTTTTGAGGGTTTATTCCAGTATTCTTAACATAAAAACATTTTCAATTTTTTGGATCATAATCATTTTTTCTAATTTTGTAAATTTTAGTTTTGCTTTTTCAATTTTTTTATACTTATTTTTCTTTTTCTTTCTTTTTTTTTTTTTAAAGATCCTGTCGAAAAAAAGAGATCTTCGAAAAGACAAATAATCACTATGAAAATTGAGACTAAATAATGTCTTTGAAAAGGAATTTAATTATTCATAAAAATTCTTGTTGATCAAATTTTTTACAGTAAATTTTCAGAAATAAAAAATCCGAAATGCACATTCCAAAAATTGTGACACACTTTTTCTTAAATTTTGGATTTATTTTTTTTTAATTTCTAATATATCAGGATTTTATATATTTAGAATGGCTTAAAAGTGAATTACAAATCAGATTTAGTTATTAATTGTTCTTAAATACTAAAGGATATTTTTTTTTTCAATTTATTATTTCAGGTGAGTCACAATTTTTGAAAAAGAGTTTATTATTAATTAATTTCTTGTTAGAAGTATCAACTTTTCTCAGTTTTTTTTTTTTTTTTTTTTTTTTTTTTTTTTTTTGGGGGGGTATTAAGTAAACCAAAATATTTGATAAAAGGGGGGGGCATAAACTTCCAGCTCAGAAAGATAATTCCAATAAAAAATGAAAAAAAAAACTTTGTGTATATCAAAAAGTTCTCAATATTGGGTTTGGATTGTTAAATAGGGAGTATTCAAAAATTAAAATTTTTAACAATTTAAATTTGAAATTGGATGTCTCTCTTTTTTTTTTTTTTAACACATAAATTCATTTATATTTCATTTTTTATATTTTTTTTATAATCTATCAATCACTAATGCTGTTAGGACTTTTATTGGTATTAGGAACTTATTGTAATTATTAATTATTTTTTTTTAAAATCTCAAAAAAAAAAAAAAAAAATCAAAATTATAAACCCACCTATAATCACTATTAAATAAAAATCAACATTTATTATGAATTTTTTTTTTAATTTTTCCTTAGAAATATTTCAGTTATTATTTTAAAATTTTAAAATTGAGCATCGTCTATTTTTTGTTTTCCAATTAAAAGGCCCTTTTTTATCATTTTTAAGAAAGGTAATTTTTGAATTAAATATAAATCAGAGTCTGACATCTGGAATATTAGGATTATTTTATAACAAAAATTAAATATTTTTCTGGAAAAAAAAAAACCAAAAAAAATTCAATTTCCGATTTAAATTGTTAAAAATTGTATTTTCCAATACAACCCTATTTAACAACCCAAGCCCAATATTTAGAACTTTTTATATTCCCAAAGTTTTTTTTTCATTTTTGAGAAAAGTTATTTTACTAGCTAAGAAGATTATATTCTTCCTTTATCAAATATAGAGGGTTACATAACACCCCCCCAAAAAAAAAAAAAAAAAAAAAAAAAAAAAAAATTGAGAAAAGTTGAATTAAATCCATTTTTTACTGTCAGAACACAATTTCATTCAAATTGTAGAAATTTTACAGTCTGAAATGTAAAACCAAGAAAAGAGAAGTTTTTTAACTTTTTTTTGAAAATTTGATTTCTTTTGTAATATAAGAGAAATTTTTTTACACATTTCTTTTCTTTTTATTAAGGACTACGTTTTTAGGCGAAAAAAGTGAAATAATCGATAAAATCACCCTTGAATAAGTTATGTAATCCAAGTAATATTTGTCCAAGGAGAATTGCTTTTAGAAAAAATGTGAAATTTTCACCAATTTTCAGAATTTTGACCTTGTTAGATCAAGCTAAATTTTGATTTTAATATTCTAGAATTCCCATTTCAACTTTCAGAACTCACACTATTTTCTTGAGCTGTTCTAAATATTTTTAAATTTACTTTTAAAAGTTTGAAATGTTCTCAAATTTGAAATGCACTTGAAAATCCCTAAAAGCGATTTTTTGCAATTATTTTTTTTGTTATTTGCAATTTTCCTTTTCATTGAAAAACAAAGATAAATATAATCTCGTGAAAAGGTATAGATGACAAAAAATGTTTTTTTTTTTTTTTTTTTTTTGTCCAATTTCTTTCGTGAGAAAATTTTTTTTTGAGAAGCGAAAGTGAAATAACAAAATTACTCAACCCACTCTTAGGGTGGGAACGTTGTCCTTAAATCAAAAGAGATCTAATGTGAAAAAACTCAAAATTGTTTGTAGAGTGAGAAAAATAATCCTTGGGTATCAAGTATTTTCGCTGTAGTACAACTTAACCTTTCATTTGGAAGATCATTATTTTCAAGTACTAAAAATTTAGAAATAACACTGAAAATGTGACTAAATTGGTTTTCAAAATGTTCACAGAGGTTTAAGAAAAGTATTCTTGAAAAATAATTTTGATTTCAAAAACCTTTTACAAAAAACAATTTGTGAAATGTTCTATTTTTCTGATTGTGAAATTGGAAAATAATTTTTTATTTTAAAATAAACAAAAGCTCTTCAGAGCAAAGTCAATTGAACAAAAAATAGAATTTGAATTGAAACCTAACATTACTAAAAATTTAAAACTTTGCAATAATTTTCTGTTAAAAATTACTTTGAATTGATCAACCTAAATAATCGAACACAACAGATTGGAATTTGATTCAAATTTGATTGAATCCAAATGGTTTAGAGAATCTACGTCATTATTTCATGATAAAAAAAATAAGAGAAATATTCAAAAGTCTTAATTGACCAAATTCAAAGAAAAAGGGAAATACCCTTTCTCTTCAACAATTTAGATTTCCAATTTCGAATCCAAACAAAAAAAAAAACACATCACTTAAAAAATTATCAAGATTTAGAGTAAAATCTTACAGTAGGATTATTGTGTACTTTTTTATTTCTGAAGAATTTCTAAAAGTAATCACTGAAAGTGTGGTCAAACTAACAATATTGTCGTGAATTTTTTTGTTCAAAATGAACGAAAAAAAAAATCGTAATTTGGAAAAGGGTTTTCTATTTGAAAAAATCATTTATAAACTTACTGTCACTCTTCAATTAAGAAGTTTTGTAATTTCAATTTACTTGAATAACTTTTGTTCAAAAAAAAATTCATCTTTTTTTACTTTAACCAAATTTTAATCACTTGTTTTTTTTAATTTTTAATTTGTGTTTATTACAAAACACACAAGTTATGAACAACAATTCCAAAAACAAACTCAAAAAGTATATCCAAGAATCCAAATTCAACTTGCACAGCCCAACATTTGAAATTTATGAAACAATTTTTTATAATGAACAAACAGTCAAGAAAATGATCGAAGAAGAAAAATTAGCACCAATTTTCTTCCCTGAAATGGACCCAACCGAATGTGCACAAGAAGAGTGTTCAATTTGTTTTAATTGTAAGTATTCTTTTGGAATTATTCTTCCTCTTCATTCCTTTTTTTTTGATGATCAACAATTTAACTGAATTATTTTTCCTATTCCATTAATTCTTCTTATGTTCACTACACAAAAAAACAGATTTCCCAATTTTAAATCGCAACTCATGCTGTTCCAAAGGAATTTGTACAGAATGTTTTCTTCAAATTTGTCCTAATATCATCGGAAATTCAAATGATAGGTGCCCATTTTGTCGACAAAGAAACTTTAAAGTCAACTATTCTCTTTCAGATTTCATATTAAACAAAGAAAAAGAAAATCTTGAATCTGAAAATTTCCTTGAGATGGTCGTGGAGTCTCGTAAAAAAGAAAGAGAAACTTTCCAAAATGAACATGATTTAACTATGAAAAAATTGCTTGAAATTAAAAGACAAGAAATCAAAAATGGTTGCTATAATGATTTGATCAACCACGATAACCAAAAAAACCAATTCCGCCAAAAAGAAAAAGAAATGTTTATGCAAATCAGAAATAACCAAAATTAAGAAAAAAAAACTTATTAACAAATCCAAATTATTTTTTTTTCTTCTAATTATTAGTTATTGATTTTAATTCAATATTTTATTCTAGTTATATGCATATTCTATTATCCTCTTATTACCAAGAAAATATAATTTGAATCAATATTAAATTATTTTTTTCATCTTGTAAAAATTTTCTTTTTTTTTGTTGGTAATTTTTTTTTAATTTTATTAAATTATTTAAAATAAAAAGAGTAAAAATAATAAATTATTTTTTATACATATCTATTTTTTATGAATTATTATTTCTTTTTGCGCTTTAACAGCTTTGGGGCAATCTTAGATATATATATGGGAATTTTACACAATGTTTGAAAAATAGTGATTAAGAAAGTAGGAACCTTTTGCATTTTTTGAAAATTTTAATTGTTGAATACTTAGGTAAAAAGAGTTTATGAATACTATAAGATATTGATACTTTAAAATCAAAACAATTTTCGGTCACTCTTTAAATAAAAAGAATAAAAGTAAACGAGATTGTTAACTTTAAAATTTCAATTTTTTTATTTATTTTCTCAATATTGCAACGCAAATTAACACTACAAAGACTTGGTAAACAAAGTGTTGTAAATTTTGAGACACACTCTTTTTTTTTTCTAGAAGCCTTATGAATTAAATGATCAATGTAATAACAAGAAACAATAAGTCAAGATGTTATTATTTTCTTAAAGTTCATCACTCAATAATAAATCGGAATTTGAACAACGAAGGATCAAATTGAATAGTTTATCTCAAAAAATAGATACAATCAATTTTAAATATTTTTTTAGCAACTAATGAAACAACACAAATTTTAAAAAATTCAGAAAATTAAGGAAAGAAAAATTAACTTATTTATTTGGAATCCATAGTTTAAAACTTTCTCAACAGTTCAATGGGTTCATTTCTTTTAATCCTTTTTACCCCAAGCAAATTATTTGATACCAAATGGGTGTGATATTGGAACAAATAGAAAAAAATAAGACAGATTTTATTTGTAACCTAATTTTTATACAGTATTAAACAGTATTTTTGATCTCTACTTAGGTTTGAATATTTAAATGGTATATAATTTCAGATGATTATCTGGGTTTTCAAATATTAAATTATTATTTTGTTTTAGGTTTTTTGATCACCCAATATAAACAAATATAGATACTATCCAAGTGGGTAACCAAGTAAATGAAAGTTGCATTTTCTAATCTTTTCCTTCAAAATCTATGAATAAAATAAAATGATAATTTTTTTTTAAAAAGTTGTATTTCAAATTTTAGTAGTAAACTCCATTTCAAAACGATTGGCCCATTAAAAATCAAATTTTGAAAATAAATAGTATTCTAAATTGAATTTTTAAATAATAATAATAAAAATATTATCTTAATATTCCGTCATATATACTAATAATATTTGTTTTTTCCTCGAAAAATAAAATAAAAAAAAACATAAAAAAAAATTGGATCATCGAGTATGAAATTTGGTTTATTATGGTACTAATAACATCATAAAGTTCAAGAATTTCAAAACAAATCAACATTACTCTTCATTAATAGCTAATAATTTATTGAAATTTTAATTGAATATAAATTTATTTTTTATAGGTATTTTCTATAGAACAAAAAAATAAGCATAGAAACAAATGAATTTTTCCAAAAAAACCCTTTTTTAATATTTCAATAAAAGATTTATAAAAAGATTTTCCAAAATGAAGGGGTAATATTTAAAATGAATGATAAGAACCCATTGAGATTATTCCCCCTTTATAACAATGTATCAAATTTAAGTATTATCCAAATTTGATCTTCAGTGAGAACTGATTTTCAATACCCGAAATCGTTAAATTATTTTAATAAATACTTTTTAAAGTAAATACCAAAATTTGAAATTTATAAGTTTTTTTAGATTTTAATTTTTTAAAAAACTTGTTAAATTTCTGAACAAAACAAAAGGCAAATTTTAAATACTTATTTTTTTTTACCTCCTGTTCCTCTTGATGTTGAATTTATCTGAAAGTAAATTATATTTCAAAACCATTAACCCATTAAAAATTAAATTTTAAGCAAAATATTTTTAATACATTAGAGTTATCTATTATAAAATTAAAATTACTATTTAAATTTTCAGTTCTATACACTAGAAATATTTTTTTTTTCCTCGAAAATCAAAATAAAAAAATGTAAAAAAAAATTTGGTCATATATTATGAAATTTAGTTTATGTTAATACCATTTCTATATACTATATTATATTTGAAAATAAAGTGAAAAGTAAGAGGACTAGGGTATTTTATTTTAATAATTTATCGATAGAAATTTTGGATTCATCGTTTTTTTGCGGGACTAGTCACTAATTTTTTTTTTTTTTTTTTTTTGGCCAAGTTCTAAATCGGATTCCTTATCAATATATACCTTTAATATTGAAAATAAACAGGGTCTTTGAAATATAAGTAATTTACAAAAAAAAATTATGAATCTCTATTAAATTTAGGTAAAAAATTAATAGAGATTAGTGTCTTAAAGGTTTTTATCAAATTACAAAATATTAAAAAAAAAAAAAATTCATATTTAAACAAGATTTTTTTATTCAATATTCTTTTAATCAATAAATATATTGTTTTAGGAATAAATTTGTTGAATTTTTTTTTTAATTTTCAGATTTTTTTTTGAAATGGATGTGTATTATTTTGAATGATAAAAACTTTACAGTCAGTTTCACTTTTAAGGCACAAACTTTCAACGAAATTTAAGGCACAAAAAAAAATCTCAAATTAAAGCACAAAATTCAGCTTCTAGTAAAATAAATTGTAAAAATTAAAATTCCAAAAAATGTGCCTTAATTTGAGATTTTTTTTGAGCCTTAAATTTCGTTGAAAGTTTGTACCTTAAAAGTGAAACTGACTGTACTCAAAAATTTAATCTATTTTTTTGAGATAAATTTTCCAATTTGATCCTTAATTTTTAGAATTTCTTTTTTAATGAAGTAACTAAAAAATTACTAATATCCTTAGAAAGGTTGTATTATCGGTTTCTTTGATTTGTTTAAAATATAGGTCTTCTAAAACTAAAAAACACGCTTTTTATTAAGAAACGTGGATTAAACTTTTAGGTTAACATTATTTCATGATCCTGAAAAAATTTTTTCAAAAAAAAAATAAATATTTGCTAATTTTTCCCTTTTTACTAACTTCAATTAGAATATAAACTATTGGTTAATAAAGGATCTTTGATCAAAAAATATTTTTAAAGATATTTTACAATTTAAATTGGAAAATCCAATTTTCCAGTAATATTTTTTTTTCAATTTAATAGTAAAAAATTTGAAAACTTTTTTCTTCAGAGATAAGAGGTTCTAAGATTATATTTTAAAAGTATTTTAAATCTGACGAATATCTTTCAAATTGAGAATCAATTATTTTGACTATTAAAGAATTATTTTTTTTTTAATTGGAAAAAAATCTATGATTTTCCAATATTTATCATCAGTTATTTTTTTTCTGTATTTGAGTTTTATAAATGAGTAGAGTGTTTTCAAAACAATTAGTTATTATCTCTTCAAAAAATATCCTAAAGTTGAATTTAACGAAAATTCATTGTCACGTCAGTTGAAAATTTTTTACCCCAAAATAGACCTTTTTTTCGAGACTAGAGACTTTTAAAAATGGTGGTACTATTGACAACAATAAATACAATAGCCTCAAGAAGTTTAAGAACTGGAATTATGGTTATATCGTGAATAAGCTCAATTAACAAGTATGAAATGATAATTGTAATTTTAGTTTTGTCTAACTTTTTTTTTTCAATTTTAATTTTTCATACTAGTGTTTAACAACAGTAAATGAAAAAAAAACTTTCAAATATTTATTGAATTGACAAGTTTTTAACACACAAAAAAAAAAACCAAACAGAGAGTACAAATTACAATCAGTTTTCCTCAAAAATCTCAAATTGTTCAAAAAAAGGACATTGAAAAAGAAGAGAAAAGATTTTACCCAAATAATTTAAAGACTAGTATCTATTGTGTATAACCCTAAATAATTTTATAAGTTAGGCTTAATTACTACACTAGGGAGTTATCCAAATAGTTCTTATTTTTAAAAGGATTGTTTCATAGCAACAAAGGAATATTCGAATTTTATGGTAAGTGGATATTACTTTTACGTCTACTCTCACAATTAAGGTCTTAAAATTTCGTTGAGTTCATAGATCTTGTTAAAATTTCAAATTTAGGTTTTTTTGGAAAATATTTGAGGAAGGTAAAAGAATTTTAGGGAAATTTGAAGTCTTTGTCATTTTTTGATGCAATAAAATGTTGCTAAATTTTTCTTTTCATTTAAGGTGCATGTCCTTGCACTTTAAGAGCCAAATCTGCATTTGTGTTTGGGAACCTTTTCTGGGCAATATTGAAAAGTATCAGTGTTGTATTTGAGTGGATTTTTTTTATTTGGGAAAGGAACTTTTTCTTGAGTCATAATCATTTCGGGCTTTTTTTTATTTTTTTTTTCAACATTATTTTATTTATGAAAAAAATAAGAAAAAAATGAGAAAAAATAACTTTTTTCCTAAAACAATTAGAATATACAAAACCAAATTGAACAACGAAAATAACGTTCCAACTTTTTGTATATTTCAACAACAAAATTTTCCTCCAAATATTCTGTTAAAATTAAACCTATTGCTCCTGTGACTTTCCACTTCATATTAAGCCATTCAAGGGTTTAGTGGAGTGGCGTCAATATACTTTAATATAAAGTGGAAAGCTGGAGAAGTAAGAGGTAAAAATTTTTTAATTAAAATTTGCCTTGTTTTGTTCATAATTTTAAAAAGTTTTTGGATCAATAAATGGTATTTTAATTTTCTGATCAAACCAAAAATAACCAAAAATTGCAATATTTTTACTTTCTGCAAAACCTATGTCTTTTAAACTATTTTTACTATCCACTGTATATTATTTCAACCCTCACAGAACATAAAATTCGAATAGTCCTTAAAAGATCCAAAGAAAACAAAAAAATGAAAATAATTAAATAAATTTCTTGTCTTGAAACTACCTCCTTGTTGTGGTTCACTTTACTTTTGTAAATGATCTTGGGTTTACATTTCCAAAACAAAAAAAGTTTTAAAAAATACAAAATATAATCTCCTCAATAGCTTTTACTATTTGTTGCAAAACAAATGAAACAAAATTTTTATTTGACTTTTCTAAAAAAGATTTTTAAATTATGTAAAATTTCATATATTTGTAATCCTTAAATTTTTTATTCCTAAATCTGTTTAAATACTTGATTTCCTCTTAAATTGAACCATGTTGATTTGATTAAATTCGTAGAATGTGGTTTTTTTAAAAGCTGAATGAAAATTCTAACTTTTTATTTATCAATTAATAGTGTGATCTTAACTTCTTGACTTGAATTGTCATTATTGTTTAACCCAACCTATTCTATTTGATCTATCTTTTGGAGTTAACAGATTTTTATTTTTTTTTTTTCGAGCAAAAACAAAATATATTTTTCAATCCAAACCCAACCATTATAAGTGATGAGGTGAACTTTCAATTGAATGACTTTTTATGAAAATGGACAACAACACTTCCCAACAAGCAGGAAGGAAGATGTTCATTAGTAAAAAGGGACTTGAAGAGTAAATTGAGATACTCCGTTCGTCCTTGAAAAATAACCAGCTCGAAATGAGGTTGAACGAATATCAGAGTTAAAAGTTTTGAGTAACTGTTGAGAGAAAAATGTTAGACACAGAAAAATGTTGGAAACCAATTTTAATTGGGAACATTAGTAAAATTGAAAATCAATCCTATTGATAACTATTTGAATTTTATATAAATCCAGGTTTAAATGTGTTACAAGTTCATTAATCTGTGGTGTGTGTAGAATACTCATTTGAAAGGATGATAACTAAAGTAGATCATGCTATTTTAACAAAAAACCAAGTTTTAGTAAAGTTTACTATTAATTCTGAAAATGGTAATTTTTAAACTTGATTTAGACCATAAGAGATAAGGTTTTGAAAAAGTCGAATTACATTAATCGTTATTCTAATAAGTTGATTATTGTTATTTTCTTTAGTTATTTCACAAACGAATGAAATTAAAAATCATTTTTAGTAATGTTCCCAATTAAAATTGCTGTCCAACCATTTTTCTGTGTCCAACATTTTTCTCTCAACAGTAAATTGAAAGAAAGAAATTTATCATTTTTTCTTTTTTCTCTCAAGATTTATCTTTTATTTTTTTTTCCTTTCTTTTTAAAACAGAAAAAATTTTCCACTTTTTATAAAGCACTCAAATTTCCTTTGAACAAAAAAAAGAAAAGCACTTTAATGAGTGACACAATTAATCTTCATTTGATTATATTTTGCAAACATAAAAAGCATCGATATAACAAGGGACATGAATTATTTAAAACAAAATCCTTATTAAAAAAGCTGCTGAACGACAAAACCATCACACAGAAAATTGTTGTGTCCTCTGAGGTGGTTAATAATTATCAAAAAACCTTTGTTTTGTTTGACCTAAAAGAAATCTCTAAGCGTCCGATTGACGAAGACAACTTAATTGTCTATCAAACCACAGACGACAAGCCATCAAGATACATTGGTGGCTATAATAATCTAAGGCTCTTCCTCAAGAATGAACAGAAGATCACCTACCCCGATCATATGGACGAACTCACCAAAGAAGACTTTCAAAATCAGGACAAGCTGAGAAGTAATTTAAGGAAATTGGTGAGCCGAAGAAAAACAATTTCCTCCAAAAAGCACTCGACCTACGAAAAGAATTATCTCTTGATCATACGGCCCATCGAAGGTACGAATATGCCCAAAATGGATCGTTTTGGTGAATGCGACACCTACTTAGAAATCTCTATTTTAAATTCCCTACACAAGCCCCTGCAGTCCAGTGTCTGTAAAAAAACCTTCAATCCCAAATGGTCTGTTATAGACCCTTTACTTTATTTTGTTTTAAGCGACGAAGAAACCCTTGAACTAAAGATTAAGGTTGACGTTTATGACAAAGATCTTATTACTAGCACAAAATTTGGTTCGTTTACATTCAATGTTTCAAAAACACTTTACCCTTTGGGTGCAACTATCAAAAAATCCTTTGTGGTTAAAATATTCAAGAAAAACAAAAACTTTACAGGCAAAGCAAAGATCAGTCTTGGGATCACTTTGTTGGACGAGTCCATTTATTATCCGACTCTTCCTGAAGAAAAATAATTTCTCATTTTTTTTTTAGTCAAATAGAATTCAAACAGAGAATTTATGATTCCTTTATCCCTTTCCTCCCTTTCTTATTGCTTTGCCTTTATTCCAATTATATTAATATTTAATTACCAGATTTTTAAAAAATAAATAAAAAGTCAATCAAACTTCTTTTCCTCATTACCATTGGAATCTAATAAAACCAAACAAAAAAGTTGGAAAATTAGAATCATAATTAAATTTAAACTCTTTCAATAAATTACAGTAATATCCTATTTCCAAAAAATTGGGGTAAAATTTATTTTAAAATATTTTTTTGAAAATTAATTCTTATTTTAACATATTAAGTGGGTCGGTACATTTTACCAATTTTGAGAAGCACCGTTTATGTGAAACTGAATTATTCAAATTATTTCTTTAACCAAATATATTAATATTTTATTAAATAGGGGAGTACAAGATATCTTAGTATAAAATAATTACCTATCAATTCAAAAAAAGTTAAATCAAAAATATGAAAAAATTGAGCTTGAAAAAAAAAAAAAAAAATCATTTATTTATGGATCTTATCTATAACCATTTGGAATAACTACTTCTTCTTTATTTGGTTTTTATTTTTAATTCTGAATTGAAAAACTTTTGTTTTTGATTAACAAATTACTTTCTACTACTAAAGAATTCCCAGAATCTAATTTAGTTTCCTTTTTCCATTTTGTTCATCTAATTCTAGTTTTGGTACAAGAAAAAATGGATATTTTTTGAATTCTTCTTCAGAAATAAGATTGATTGGATGTAAAAGCCATTTCAATAACAGTGGCTCATTAAAAATCAATTTTTAAAGAAAAATTTTTATAATAATTGAAGTTATCGATTATAATATAAAAAGTTCCATTTTAATATTCAGTTCTATACTCAGGGGATATTTATTTTTTTTCTTAAAATAAAAGAAAAAAAAATAAAAAAAAACTGTTAAAAAAAATTGGGACATTTATTTTGAAAGAAGCATTACATAAAAAATATAAAATTTAAAAAATTAGTAAAACCCATTTATCTATTCTCCTTCCCATTTAAATAACTAAATTGAATCTCTTTTTCATATTTGAAACCAATTTTTTCATTAATTCATCTGTTACTTCTTTCCAATTTTTCATTTTCATTTTCCATTTTAACAAAATACGGTTGAAAAAATAAAAAAGAGAAAAAATGATTTATTTGCAAACATTTCGTTGTGAGGTAAAAAACTTCAAAATGATACACTCAGTTCCACTTTTAAGGCACAAACTATCAACGAAATTTAAGGCATAAAAAATCTCAAATTAAAGTAAAAAATTTATCATTTTTTTTTTTTCAATTTATTTTACTAGAATCTGAATTTTGTACCTTAATCTGAGGTTTTTATTGTGTCTTAAGTTTTGTTGGTAGTTTTTATCATAAAAGTGGAACTGATTATACAAAAGCAATTCAAAATTCAAATGTAACATGGGTCATTTATTATGAATTTTAGTTTATTTTTGTGGTTTGATGAAGATTTATTTGATATATTAATTTAATTTTCAAAATATTTATTTTTGAAAAAATAAAAACTCAAAATAATTCTGAATCTAATTGATATTTTTTCATTGTTTTTTCTTTTTATAGGTTAAATATTTTGCAATTGTTTTTTCATTTCGAGGATAGAATCTTTTTACTTTAATCTTTGAGCAGTATTCTCTGTTTTGGCTTCGGTCGGGTAAAAATATTAAAAAACAGAATTTTGTAATCAAATTCATAAAAAAATGTTTTGTTGAATAATGATAAATTGCAATGGGTTGGGAATTTCAGAGTAATAAATTGTTTGGATTCATTCAAGTTAAGAAGAAAAAGAAAACAAATTTTTGAAAATAGGTTTTGGTCATTTTTTTTTTTTTTTTTTTGATTGATTTCATCAAATTTATTTGGAAAGATGTTCTTTCTTGTTTTTTGGTATTCAATAAGAAAATATTTCTTAAAAATACAGACCCTTTAAGGTTTACTTTTTTGTTTTATTCTTTGTTTAATTTTAATTTTCCACTGTAAGCCCGTTTCCCAATTCAAAACCAATTTTAATCAAATCAAAAATTTAATCCAAAAAAATTTCAAAAAATCGAAAAATTAAAGATTCAACACTGTTTTACTTTATTTCGCTTTCTACCAAAAAATGTACAACAAATATGGTTTTTGTTTCAAAGTTTTATTCCCCATTATACCAAAAAAAAAATTTTTTTAGGTAATTTTATCAAAATTAAAATTTTCAAAATGGAAAAATCTAACAAATCCTTTATATATCTACAATATTTATCATTTCTAAATCTATTCTTCAAAAAGGGGTTTTTTTTTTTATTTATAAGAAATTAAACAATTAAAGATTTTAAAATTATTATTTTTTATCTCTATTTGAAGTAACACTGATATTAAATCTCTTTTAGAAGCAATGTGTTAGTATTAAAAAGTAGAAAAGAAACACCAATTCCCATGTCCAAAAATATCATCACAGAAAGAGATTTGGAACTTTCAAAAAATTAATTAAAGTGGTCCCTGGTGGATAAACGGTTTAGTTTATTATCAAGGACCAATTAATAGGGGTTTGAAAATGTATCTTTGTCAATAGTTGTATCAGAATTTTTGTTTACAATGGATATTTTAAAAATAAATATAGAATGTTTTTTGAAATAGCTTACTTTTCCCTGAAAAGATTAAAAAATGGATTTTTTTTTCAAAATCTAGGGAAAGAGAGCCAAATGAAAAAAAAAAAAAAAAAAAAAAAACCTTTTAATTGTTTAAAAGTGGAATTATGATTTATCATTAAAATTTGACAGAAATCATCATTTTTATAAAAAATTTTTTTTTATCAAAGATTATTAAACAAGTTATAGAGCCCCCAAAATTTAAAATCAGATTATTTTGTATTATGATGTGGTGACTTGGTAATTTGGTTTTTAGAAGATCGATCTTTGACCTTATATTAATTTTAATAGTAGTTCAAAGAAGCCATTTTTTGCATTTTATTTTATTTTTTTACTAAAAATATGAATTTTTGATTCTAAGACTGATTGGTTAGAAAGTTATTTAAAAATGAATTTTAATATTTGGGCGTTCAATTGAACTTTTTTATTGAAATTAAGTTTTATTTGGTGCTTTAAAAAAATTTTTTTTTTTTCTGTAATAGAGTAAAGGGGAAAGAAAATATTCCAATTGACTTTTTTAAAATCGAAACTCGTGTTAAATACCTGACCTTATATTTGACTTACACCGATCTAGTTGCCTATCGGAAAAAGAAAATAAAATGCCAAAAATTGCCTTTTTGGACTACAATTAAAATTCATATAAAGTTAAAGATGGATCTTCTAAAAACCAAATTACCAAGTCACCACATCCTAATACAAAATACTCTGATTTCAAATTTCAGGGATTTTATACTTTAAATGAGTTTTGGATTTATTGTTAAGGAATAGATCAGAGAATCCATCTAATCGGTTATAGAGAGTATTTTAAATTCCATAAATTTGAGACTTCCAATTCAGAGAGAACACAAAAATAGATACAACCATCAAAAGTATTTGAAACTTAATTTAGTTCTCTGAAAAAGAAAAAAAATGGGGTTAAGGGTCTAGTCATTTGCTCTGAATTTACTCCATACTCAAGGGGTGAATTGAAACCAAAAAAGGGTATTGTAAAATAGTACTTCTTTTGGTTGACAAAATTCAAATAACATCAAAAAAATTTCCTTCGATCTTTTTTAGTAAAAATTTCAATAACAAAAAAAAAATTCCATTTGATCCCTTTAACAAAAAATTCAACCAAGAAAAAGAGTTCTCAAATTCAAAAAATCAAAATTTAAAAAAAAAAAATTCATCTTTTCTCATTTTCTATTTCCAAATTGTTAAATTTCTTTAATTTAAAACAAATTGCTTTCTTGGAGTACAGAATCAACAGTAAAATGATTTAATCTGATTTGTGGTTATTTTGTAACCCTCTAAATTTGACCAAGTAAGGATTATGTAATCGTTCTTTCAATAAAAATAATTCATTTGAAAAATGAAAAAAAAGAAAAAAAAAATCACCGAGATCTCAAAAAGTGCCAAAGAGGCACTTCAAAACTGGCATAGTTGTTTTCAAAATTGTATATTCTAACCATTCTAATTGGAAATTGAGTGTCTCTCTTTGGCACTTTTATCTAAAAAGGTTCACATCTTTAGTTGTTGATTTTTGGAGATTGATCATACATCATAAGTTGGTTGGTTTTTGATTGTTGTTAGGTCCTCATAAAGTTTTCTAAAAAGTTTTAATCCATTTCAGAAAAAAAAATTTAGCTGTAATGACTTGATCCTTCAAAATAAAGAGAGGAAAAAAAATCGATAAATTGGTTTTAATTTCAACTGATTGTATTTTTTCTTATTCTTTAATATTCCTTCTGTTGAAGATTCCTCATTCGCTCAAAATCTCTCTCAAATTGATCTCAGTTTCCTTTTTCAAATAGATTTAGAAAGTACAACCTTTTACTACAAAAACCATATTTATCAAAAAAGAAATGGATAAATTAAGTTTTAATTATCGAGATTTAATATTCAATTAACAAGAGAGACATTAATTGAAACACAAAGATTAATATTTTGAATCTATTAAACTGTGCCACTTATTCCAAATTTTTGAATACTTGTTATTGGATTTAATTTAGAAAAGTGACAATATCATTAATTTTAAGAAAATGTGATCACATAACTCCAAATTCTTGTATTTGTATATTTGCTAACGTTTTTATTTCTTGAACTTATGGTTAAATATTTTTTTATAGTAGTGCGTTTATAAGAATGTCTGAGAGGCATTTTTTCTATTTGTGTTTTTCATGTACAACCATTTTTTGACTCTTTCTCGTAAGTAATTCTTTGGAAAAAAAGTGCACTATTGAACAAAAGAAAAAGTATAAGTAGAAAAAATCCAAACAATCATAGTATTCATCAGAAATTATTGAAAATTACATTCCAACTGCGGTACAAAACACAAAGTAATAAATTAAATTATTCTAGTTCAACAGTTCTTGGTTTCTCACTTCTTTATTCCTCTATCAAATTTTTTAACCGTTGGATGGGAAAAAAGATCAATTTTTTTGAAAAAACTTTCAAAAATTGTTAATTGTTCTCCCACCCAACTTACACCTGAATTTTCAAAATTCTCAACAATTAGAAATTACTCTTAATTTGAATTAATAAAATCCTTTCGGAAACAATAAGTTTTCCAGAAGTGGAACAAAAAAAACACTCTATGTCTCAAATTTGATCCACCTCTCTTTCTTCAATTCATCCGATAATTTTTCATTTTTTTTTTAATTTCAAATTCTTCAAATGCTTAACTTTTTTTCACAATCCCAAACAAACATTTCCACCAAACCAATCTTTTCAACAATCATTAAAAGATTTGCCTCCAAAGAAATTACATTTGGTAACACAGCAAGAAGATCACTTTTATCTGGTGTTAACAAACTTGCAGATGCCGTTCAAGTAACACTTGGACCAAGAGGAAGAAACGTTTTAATTGATCAAGGATATGGCTCACCAAAGATTACCAAGGATGGTGTCACTGTTGCTCGATCTATTGATCTTTCAGATCGATTAGAAAATATTGGCGCACAACTTGTCAAAAGTGTTGCCTCCAAAACTAATGACGAAGCTGGTGACGGAACAACAACAGCTACAGTACTTGCCAGAGAAATCTTTCGAGAAGGATGTAAAGGACTTGTTTCTGGTTACAACCCAATGGATATTAAAAGAGGTATTAATATTGCAGTTAAGGAAGTTGTTAACAGAATCTCCCAAATGGCAAAACCAGTTCAAGGTACTCAAGATATCCAACAAGTATGTTTTAATTTTTGATTGTGCTTTTTCCCCTTTTACTTTTTAATTTTTTTTCTTTTTTTTTTTATTTATTTTTTCTTTGCTTTTTTTCAAAAAAAAATTTTTCTTTTTCTTTTTTTGTCTTTTTCATTATTTGACTAAAATTAACAAAAAAATAATCAAATTCAAAAAAAACAATCAAATTCAAAAACAAAACTCAACTCAAACAAAAAAACTTTAAACCTTTCTTTTTTAAATAATTCTCTTTCCATTACCCTCCTCAACTTCAAACTAAAAAACCCAATACAAAACTACCTGAAAATTTAAAACATCCAACACTTGAAATAAAACTCAAAACAAAAAAACAAAAAACAACCCAAACACATCAGATTGCAACTATTTCAGCAAACGGAGACGAAGAAATTGGAGAATTAATTGCAAGTGCTATGGACAAAGTCGGAGAACAAGGTGTCATTACTGTTCAAGAAGGAAAGACACTTAAAACCGAATTAGAATTCATTGAAGGTATGCAATTTGAAAGAGGATACATCTCAGGATATTTCATCACCGATCCAAAGAAATTGTCTGTTGAATTAGAAGATCCCTTTGTGATGTTAGTCAACTCCAAGATCTCATCCTTTCAATCGATCCAAGGAGTCCTTGAGCAGGTTGTTCAATTAAGGAAGCCACTTTTAATTATTGCCGAGGACGTTGAAGGAGAGGCCCTCACAACACTTATTTTAAATAAACTAAATGGAGTCATTAAGTGTTGTGCCGTCAAGGCCCCAGGATTTGGAGATCGAAGAAAAAACATGCTCGAAGACATTGCAGTCTTAACCGGCGGAGAAGTCATTTCGGAAGAATTAGGATTGTCCTTAGAAAATGTCCAAATTGGAATGTTTGGTACATGTAAAAAGGCTGTTATCACCAAGGAAGATTGCTTAATCCTTGACGGGTCAGGTGCCAAGGAAGAAATTACCGAACGATGTGATCAAATCAAAAACCTCATGAAGGAAACAGAATCTAACTATGAAAAGGAAAAACTTAACGAAAGACTTGCCAAATTATCTGGTGGTGTTGCTGTAATCAAAGTTGGCGGTGCCTCAGAAGTTGAAGTAAACGAACAAAAAGACAGAATCGAAGATGCCCTAAATGCTACACGCGCCGCCGTCGAGGAAGGTGTTTTACCAGGTGGCGGTGTTCCTCTTCTTCTCGCTTCAAAGGACTTGGTCAAATCCGTCGATTTCAAAAATAGTGACGAAAAATTCGGCATCCTTTCAATCCAAAACGCCCTTAGTATGCCAACCAAAATGATCGCCAAAAATGCTGGTGAATCAGGCGAAGTTGTTGTCAACAAAATTCTCGAAAAGGACGATTACCAATTCGGTTTCAACGCACGAAAACTCAAATTTGAAAACTTGGTCGAAAACGGTGTTATTGACCCATTAAAGGTTGTTAAAATTGCCTTGATCGATTCCTCATCTGTTGCCTCAATGATGATCACAACTGAAGCAGCTATTTACGACGCACCTGAAGATAAAAAAAAGATGCCACCAATGCCACCAATGGGCGGAATGGGCGGAATGGGCGGAATGGGTGGAATGGGTGGAATGGGTGGAATGATGTAAATTGATAGTAAAACCAATATAAACTAATGTACACTGTTCTAATTAGTTTTTTTGAACAAAAAAAAAAAAAGAAATAATTTTTTTTATTTTTTATTCATAGTTTAAGTTTAGATTAGAAAATTTTTTTTGAAATAATTATTATTATATATAAATATTGCTTTTCTTTTTAATTCCAAAAGAAATTATTATTTCATTTCAATTTGATCAATCTTTTTTACTTTTTTATTTATTTCTTTATTTTATTTTTTTTTTTTTTATTATTAGTGAATTTTTTCATTGAAAAAACAAATCTTAATGTTGAAAACTTTCTAAGAAAACATTTATAAAATTAAAAATAAATTAGAATTCTTTTCATTAATTTTTTTTTTTTTGAAATAAACTATCTTTCATAATAATTGGCCCATTAAAAATCAAATTTTAAAGAAAAATATTTTTAATAATTGAAGTTATCGATTATAATATAAAAATTTAGATTTTAATATTCAATACTATACTCAAGAGATATTTATTTTTTGTCTAAAAATAAAAGAAAGAAAAATAAAAAAAACAGGTTAAAAAAAATTGGGAAATTTATTTTGAAAGAAGCATTACATGAAAAATAGACACTTTAAAAAAGTAAAAAAACCCATTTATTGATTCTCCTTCCATTTGAATAACTAAATCTAATCTCTTTTTCATATTGGAAACCAAAATTTGCATTAATTCATCTGTTTCTTCTTTCCAATTTTTCTTTTTTATTTTCCATTTTAACAAAACACTTTTGAAAAAATAAAAAAGAGAAAAAATGATTTATTTGCATACTTTTCATTGTGTGAGGAAAAACTTCAAAACGATATAAAAGCAATTCATTATTCAAATGTAAGGTGGACCATTTATTATGAAATTTAGTTTAGTTTCTTTTAGCAATGAGAAATCAAACAATATCTTAATTCGAGTTTTAATAAGAACTTCAATTTTTTATTTCAAATGAATTATTTATGGAGATTTCAACCAGAGGGTTGTGGATTTAAAATTCTGTAATTCGTATTGAAAACTTGTAATCATTATAATCTATGAAAAAAATACATTTGTGATATATCAACTGAGTAATATTTCTAAATATAGAGTGTTGAAAAAAATACCAGAAATGAAATTAATACCTGTCATGATTTTTAATTGTGAATATTAGCAAAATTGTTGTAAAATTACTGTATAATTTCAATCATATCCTTTTTATAAATAACCGATTGTTCGAAGAACTTATTAATAAACCCAACTAAAATTCTTTAAAGTCGGGTATCTATAGAATACTTATTTAATTGTTTGATAAAATAAGTATATAAACCTATTTTGAAAAAATAGTTGGGTTTTATTGAGGTTTGTTAGAGCTTGGGAAATAATAATTTTTATTCTTTGTTTTTTGATTGATTGAATAGTGTTCTGAACAAGTGGAATCTGATTAAGTATCATTCTAATAAGATGTCGAGTTATAATTTTAAAAGTTGGATTCTTTAATAAATGGAATTATTCTAGTAATCACATCAACAATTTCCCTAATATTCACAATTAAAAATCTTATCTGGGCTTTTTATCAGATCAAGTATTCTTTTCACTGCTATATATAAACTTAATTTCGCTCAAAGTGGCCGAGCTAAAAAAGAAAAATTCACCTTGATTTTACAAGAATCAACCAAATCAAGATTGTTTAGAAATACGAAAAACAATAAAAGTGGCATTAGAACCGATAATAATTAAAGAAAAGCCTGAACAAACCATAAATTTCAAAAAAAAAAAAATATTAAAAAAAAATTTGGATCTATGCCATTTTAGTGTGCCATCTCGTGCAAAATTCTCATTTTTTTTTTTTTGAAAATTAATCTAGTTAAGAATATGATTTTTGAATTGCAAACATATTAATTTTAAAAGAAAATACAATTTTTAACTTTTCTGAGTGTTCATTTTGAGTTTCAATATTTTTTTTTTCAAATTGATTTTTAAAAAATAAAAAGAAAAGAAAAAAGTAAAAAAAAATCAAGAATAAAAAAAAGCAAAAGACAAAAATAATTTGATAAAATGAGAAATAATGATTTTAATCTAAAAAATATATTGTATTTTGAAGAGAATAAAGAATTGTACCCAAAAAATATACCCAATCTATTCAATAAAAACGAGTCTCTTTGACTGAAAAAGGATTTATATTTAATAATTATTTATAATCAAAAATATATACTACAATTGAATCGCTTCCAACTGAGAAAATAAAAATTTATTATGATGCCAAAACATATAATATACTGAAAAAAATATTTATTAAAGTTTTTTATTTAATGTTGGGGGTACAAAGGGCAACAAAAAATCACCCTTAAGTTTTATGTGTTTTAATTATTAAAACTATATATTTTTTTGTTATATATACAAAAATTTCAATATAAAAATACATTTCTAAAATTTTAATACACCAAAATTCAATTTTCGAAAAAAAAAAACAGTATTTAATTAATTCAAGAAGAAATTACCAAATTAGAATAAATAAATTATGAAATATTATCATCAAAATAGAAATTATGATACTCACAAAACAAAAAATTAAAAATCAGTAATATTATTTATCAAGTGTATGTAAAAAAATTTTCAAGAAAGTACAACAAAAAAATAAATTAGGATTTATTGTTAAGGGTTAGACCAAACTTCATCTAATTTGTTAAAGAGAGAATTTCATTTTACTAAATTTGGGAGTTATGATTCAAAGAGCATCTAGATAGATACAATCATCAGAAGTAGTTGAATTTAATACATTTTTCAAAAAAACATAAAAGAATGAATAAAAAGTCATGAAGTGGGGTTAAATTGATAGAAATAAAAAGTGAAGAGTGGAAAAAATTATTTTTTTTAAAATAATTGGTATGAGGAAACAGAAATTTTCTGGTTAAAGTGGATTTTTTGATAGGTTTTATTTTTTGTTCAGCCCCTTTTACCCAATTGTATGTTGAGTTACTCTGACCAGAATATATTCTATGGTAATGTAATAGATTTCTTTTATGTTCATTTTTCTCAATAATTCATCTGCGCTTTTTTGAATATATGCTATAGTCAAAAATTTTGATTTTTTTGATTTAATTTTTCCAGTGTCTTCTGGATCTCTCATATTTTCCACAGTCCAAAATAAAGTGGTCTAGTAATCAATTTATTTATTACAACATGGGCCTTAAAATATATATTAGTAAATTTGTATAAATTCTATCACAATTATTGATCTATAGACTGTTTCGATAACATCAATTAATTTTATTTGAGTTCATCGGTTTTGATTAACCCAACTTTAACCCAATTTCAAGCTTTTTGTAAAAAAAAAAATATTGATCAAACAAAATAAGTAATTTGAAAAAAATTTACTAAAACAAAAAAGAAAAAGATCAAAAAATGATTATCATACTTTTTAAAATCAAAATAATTTTCAATTTGATGAAAATAAATTATTTTAATATTTTTAACTGTTTGAACTGAGTAAAATTTTTTAAATTTAGTTATATATAAACCCCGTTCCAAAAATTTGGACACACCCAAAATCAAAAATAGGCAAAAAAAAAATCCAATTTATTGTATTTTCCAAACCTAATATAAAAATACATTTAAGTTACAAGGTATTAATGTTTTTATAAGTAATCATTTTCATCCAAATAAAAGAAAAAAATTTAAAACTCAAAAATAAAAACAGGTGTGTCTAAAATAATGAAACGAGCTGAACAAAAAATGCATTGGTAAATTTGTTGAAATTTCACCAAAAATTGTTGATCGATCAAATGATAAGATATCATCTAGCAATTGTATTTGATTTTCCAATTTAACAAACTCAACACTAACCTTCTATCAATCATTGAAAAAAAATTCCAGATCTAACGAAACAGATTATGAAACTGCAAAAAAGGAAATGAAAACAAAACAAAAAAGACAAAAAATGAAATTGTTTGTAAAAATCAAACTCTTTCCAATTTGAATTTAAAGTACAGTAATGATGTTCTTTCAACTGTTTAAACTGTGTCCAAATTTTTGGAATCTAGTTTATATATATATATATATATATATATATTGGAAAAAATCCATTGAAAAATTATAAAACCACAAGAATCGAGAATTATTTAATAAATATTGAAAAATTTTTCTCAAGATTTTTTTTTTAAGCAGGTGTCTTTCTAGAGATTAAATTTTAACCATCCTTTCAAAAATAAATGTTTTAAAAAATATATTTACATAATCTTTTCATAACAATTCATATACAACTTTTATTTCAAAGGCAATTTGGCTTAATGGTGTTCTCAGGGAAAATTAGAATATAGGTATTTTTTGTTCTTTTTAATATATTTTTATTATTATTATTTTTGAAACTATAATTACATGCATTTCAAAAAAATATTTTTTAAGTTGCTAGATTTGAATTTTGGTAAATCAATAATTTTGAAAACTAGTCTTGAAGATTTCATTCTAAAGCAAAAATACTCATAATTAATTATGAAATCAAAAAACCAAAATATTAATTTACAAAAAAAACTAATCAAAAGTCATTCAGGAAAAACTAATAGAGAATTTAAAAAGAAACAGGATATATTCGACTGTGGGGATTAGAGTAAACTTTTTGGAAAATTTATTTATATTTTGCTTAGATATTATTAATTTTTAGTATTTATACCTAATTTTATCCCGAACATAACAAAATAGCGGAAAATTTCCAAGAACTATTACTTTAATCTTTATTTTTTTTCACATGATAAAGACTCAATAAATCAGAAAAGATTTATTTTTCATTATTTCAAAAAACCCTTCAAGTTATTTAAGTACCATCGTTACATTCTAATTAGTGAATATTAATTTTCAGAATAAATATATATATTAATGGAATTAATAGAATGAAGATTCAACGTATGTTGTTAACATTTATTGTTTTTTTGGAAATTTAAAATCTTGATAAAAAAATATTCAATTCAAATTTGAAATGTACCTTAAAAAGGTTTGAAAAGTAAAATTTCCCAATGTATTTGAGCCTCTCTAAATTATTTATTATTGATATACAGAGCACTTCTAGTGTTGTAATATAACAGAAAATAATATGGTTTGGGCATCTGGCAAAATCCACAAATCATGGTTTTTCCATTTGAAATTTTACTATATTTATTCAAGATTCCAATAATTTTTTTGATCTTAAATACTTTCATCCCAAACACCTTATAAAAATCCACAAATATTATAATCTTTTGTCTTTGCTATTATTAAAATTCTTTTCTATCGTTTTTCTTTGCAAAGATATTGTATTTCAACCCCTACAGTGTACAGTATATTAACCACACCCTTAAATATAGAATTGGTTGACCCTTAACAAATGACAAACCGAAATATATCTATTAAAAGATTTTTGATACCATTTTAATAATCAAGAAACGTAACTTTAGGAATTTCCAATGATACCGAAATTTTTATAAAATTAAAAAGTTATAAGAATGTAACCTTAAAATTTAAACTTATGTTCAATTAATTAACAACAAATTCAACCAAGTAAAAGTCAAACCAACTTGGAATAGGTTTTTATTTCTTTCAATTATTTTCAAAAATGAAGTATTCATTTTTTTTCGAATCTGTTCTTTTATCAAATTCAATGTCTCATATCTTTCAAAAAATTGAACCAAAAAAACCTAAATACCAGGACAGAAGTTATAAGGTTTTCAATTTTTCTTTTTCTTTTTCTTTTTCTTTTTTTTTGTTTTTTGTTTAACGAGCAAACTAAAAATCCATAAAAATTAAAAAAAAAAAACTTTTTTTTTTTTTTTTTTTTTTTTTTTGATTCCTTTCTTTTTGATCTAAAAGGGAACACAAGAACAAAGACAAAAAGAATTATCCAAAAGTTATACACTGTATGTTGGCAATTTCTCTTTTTATACAACTGAGGAACAAATTTACGAATTGTTTTCTACTGTAGGCGAAGTGAAACGTGTTATTATGGGCCTTAATCGAAACAACAAATCTCCATGTGGCTTTTGCTTTGTAGAATACTATACCCACGAGAACGCAGTTAAGTGCGTCAATTGGCTGAACAAAATCCGTTTAGATGATCGAATCATCAGCATTGATCTTGATACAGGATTTATCGAAGGAAGACAATTCGGAAGAGGCAAGGCTGGAGGGCAAGTTAGGGATGAGTTTCGAACATACTATGATCCTGGGCGTGGTGGTTATAACACAAACAAAGATCAGCCTTTAAATAAATCACCAGGAAATTCAAAAAGAAGAAATTACACACAGAGAAGATATAATCGATCACAGAACCGAAACGATAATAACAATAGGCACAACAATAGATACAACAACAGGTATAATTCATACAATGAAAGAAATCCAAGATTTAGAGATGAAGACTAATTTGGATATTGAAGCTTTTATTCAATTTTTCAAACCAAATTATTTTTTTTTGATTTATCGATTGACATTATTCTCAAAATTATAAAACTGAAAACCTCTTTCCAATTTATTTTTTCAAAATAACAAAAAAAATAAAGCAATTTCAAATTTTAATAAAGTGTTTAATCCCTAGGCTTTTCAAAAAACTTCAAACCAATAATTATGAAAATGTTCATAAATAAAAGTTTTGATTTAATAAAAACAGATGGTGTTTTTTATTTATTTAAATTATTAATCTTTGGAATTTAAAGATTTAATATACTGAAATTTGTACCATCAAACTTTAATTAAAAAGAATAATATTTTTGGAAAAAGAGCAAATTAAATAATATTTAGAATTGATCAGAGATTTTAGTCACTTAACCCAAGAAACTATTTGAATTCCTGGATTAATTGTAAATGATATTATAAATATATTTTTAATTTGATAATTTTTGTTTAATAATCATGTTTTCATATTTATAATTAAGTGGTGTAGAGAGTGTAGATTTTTTCTTTTTTCAGATTATTATTTTTAACAAGAAGATTAAATAATTTTCTGATAACAATAAGAATAAAAAACTATCAAGTAATTAATATTTTATATAATTTGAAAGAAATGAATAAAACAAGAGATTAAACGAAATTCTTTGAACATTTGATAAATCCCATGTTCTTTTCCTCAGGTTTAATATTTTATTGGGTATTTTCACCCATTTTATGTTAAAAGAGAAATTTTGGTAAAACAAAAAAGTATTTGAATTATTTAATGAACTTAATATGTACTATCTAAAGATCCAAGAAAAGATCAAATTTGCTAAAAACTACATAACAAATTTAATTATAAACAAGTATTCTTTAATTTAGGATAATATTATATCGATTCTCGATAAACCAGCCATATTACACAAATCAAGTAAACTTACTACTATCAGTGACAATTATTTTTATTTTCAAAAAAATACTTATCTATTCTGATTTTAACAATAGAACACTAAACAACTTTTTTATTATTTTTTTCTTTTTACAGTTAAGTTAATGAAAAATTATTTTTTCAAAAAAATTTGTTTATATGGATCAATGGAAAATTAGTTTTTATGTTTGAATTTGTTCTATTGATTTTTCATGATAACACCGAGCTTTCAAAAAAAAAAAAAAATATGATTTATGAGTTTAGTATTCTTCAAAATCGAGTCCAGAATTTTCAATCTGAGAACATTTTTTTTGTTTTGCCTTAAGTTTAATAATATGTTGTTATTTTACTAATTTGGGGAAAGAGAACGGAGTTTGAGAAATTACATTTTTTTTCTATTTTTTCTTTTTTTTTTCTAAAAGTAATGTTTTTTTTTAAAAATTTCTTGGAAAAAATAAATTAGTATTAAGGGGATTGGGGCTCTGTAATTTTTTTTAAAAATTTAGACATTTATTAAAAAAAAAATTATTGTCACTAAGTTTAATTTCCTAAAGAAATGGAGAATTTTACACAAGACATTCTAATGAAAGTGGCCCAAAAAAGTTTTTAATTTTTTTTTTAAATTTAGGGCAGTTCAGGCTTTTCTTTAATGATTATTGACTCTGATATGAAGTTTATTATTTCTCTTATTTCTAAACAATCTAAGCATTTTCCAATAAAGTGAAGTTAAATTACTTTTAAAATCTCTTTATTAAAATCAATCTTCAAAAAAGTATTTAAATATTCAAAATCTTTAACTACCATTTTTTGATTGTTGATGTTAATTCAATTTGTTTTTTTGTATTGTATTACATAAATAAAATTTATTTTGATTTCGTGGTCTTGATTTTATCTGATATTTTTTCGGGCGGAAAATTGTTGTTTATCATTTTATTTTGGATCAAAAAAATTGTTTTGATATTTTGTTTAATCCCAACAAAATTTCAAATAGAATTGAAAGTATATAACTGCATTTAATTGTTTAAAAAAAATCATTTTTACCCTTTCCATATTTTCAGTTCTTTCTTGAAATTGGACCTACATTGTTTTCTACAAAAAAAGGTGCTATTTTTTTCCCCTTTTCGGAAATACTACATCAAACATATTTTGAAATAAATACCCAAGTCACCGATTCAATTGCTATTAATAGTAAATTTAATTTGGTATTGTCAATTAAACAATACCTCCCCCAACAAAGATGATTTTTTATGAAAGGTAAAAAAATATTTCCCCACTTTTTTGGAAATACCTTAATTTTGTTTGATTCTGAAAAATAAAAACAATTTTTTTCATTTTTAGCCCCCCCCCCCCCCCCCCCACTTTTTTTTTTTTTGAGTGAAATGGGGTTAATAACCCAATTAAAAAATAATTGTACTTTAAAAAGACACAAGCTATAAAAGACTTGAAAAAAATAACAATCTATTGATAATAATTATATTACACTCTTTTTATAATTCCTCAAGTTTTCTATTGGTTCTTTAAATCTATTGATTTGCAAAATTCAAATAGAAAAAAATACTACTGCCAGTTTCACTTTTAAGGCACAAACTTTCAACGAAATTTAAAGCACAATAAAAATCTCAAATTAAGGCACAAAATTCAAATTTTAGTAAAATAATTTGTAAAAAAAAAATCAAAATTTTGTGCCTTAATTTGAGATTTTTTTGTGCTTTAAATTTCGTTGAAAGTTTGTGCCTTAAAAGTGAAACTGACTATAACAAAATAAAAATCAATACTTTAAATCGCTCTAACATACTCAAATATAATAGAGAAGCGTAGTTTACACTTTAAAGATTATCAATAACATATGATAATTACATAAACTTTAATTAATAAGTGGACATTCTATTTCCATTAGTTTTTGATATTTATTTATTTTATATATTTTTATTTTTATTTTGTTACATTATGAATGAAGAGAAAAAATCATCATACAAATGAAACAAGTAAGAAGATATAACATTAATCAAAAAGTTGTAATTTTGATTTAAATACTCTTAAAAACTACCTAGAATGAATTTACATAATGATAGAGATATGAATAATAGTGTAGCTGCTCTCTGATTGGATTTAATTTTTGTAAAATTGTTGATGTTTTAATTTATCATTAGAAAAAAAAAAAAAACAATCAATTATATTTCTTAAATAAACAATAATTGACAAAAAAAAAAAAATATTATTTTTCAAATAGGTTACAATATTTAAAGTCAAATTTCCTCCACATATTAAAACTTATTATATGAAAATTTTTCTATTTCTCTTGAAGTTATTTCTGTATTATTTTTTTTTCAAGATTTTAATGAAAATAGATGTATTTAGACTCATAAAACAAATTTTTTCAAAAAAGAAAAGAAAGTTCAAATTCAAGAAGTTAATGAATACTGAATACACTACCTATATGGTTACCATTTGAAATTATTATATTTTAAATTTATAAATTTTAATAAACACAATTTTAAAAATGTAAAGTACCTGAAATAATAAATTGAATATATATAAATATTCTTTTCCATCAATAAAAACTAATAATTAAATCTAATAAAAAATTCATTTTGAAAATATTTTACACATATAGAATCCTGATATTTCAAAATTTTTTAATAAAAAACTCAACCAAAAAATTTTAGAAAAACGTTAATAATAGTCCTTTTATAGTATGCTAAATTTTTGTAAATGAAATTTATGAGAAATAGGTTAATAAGTGTTTTTTTTTGAATTTTAAATTTATTTTAAATGACAATAAATATTCCCAAATTTCTTGGTGATTATTTGTCTTTTAGAAGATCTTTTTTTTCACTTGATCTTTCTTAAAAAAAAATAAGATAAAAAGTTCTTAAAAAAAAAGAATAAATATCAAAAAAAAAAAAAAAAAAAACGCTGGAGGAAAGAGAAAAAAAGTAAAAGAATCAGAAAATTTTACAAAAAAAAAAAAGAAAAAGAAAGAAAAGAAAAAATTCGAAACAATGATTCTTGATATAAAATCTCATTTTTTGTATTAGAAAGAATATTAGATAATAACATTTTCAATAACATTTTAAAGTGAGTCAACTTTTTTTGAAAAATAGTTTGGTTTAAAAAGACAATTTGTTAATTTAATTTTATGAAATTCAATTAAAGTTAAGTTGTCAGCCCTGTTTTTTTAATTAACTTGATTACAAATTTAAAAAACATGGAAAAATTTATTAAAATCCCGCAACTTAAATTAGAAATATTTTTATTATTTATCAAAAAATACCATTGCCAATGAATTAATATATAAGGAAATTACTGATTTTTAAATTTATTGTCAATTATTACTGATTGTTTAAGATATTAAGATTGGGATGTTTCATTGATTCTATTTATGTAGATTCAAAATATTTTTTTGATTTGTTTTTTTTTTTGATAATTGTTGTTCAATGATATATAAAGACTTGATTCCTTTTCGAAATTTGAAATTTTGATACATATAATATTTTTATACAAAATGTTTTCAAATAAAAAAAATGAGTATCTACTTAATGAAATATTGAAAAATAATGAACCAAAATAATTATCATTCAAAATTATGTTATTGGCAATTCAGTAATTTTAATAACATTATTGATTTGGAAACTTGTCTTTGTTATTGAATTTTTACTCATTTATAAATTTAATGTAAAATATCAATGTAACAAAATTTTGGAAGATTATAAAGATCCCAACCGATATAAAAAATACTTATTTTCTTAGTATGTTATATATTATGATACTTTATTATTTTAGACATCTTTTAATTTGTTAATTTTTTTAAAAGGGAAAATTAACAAATATCAAAATTGGTAAAATTTCAAAATTTAGTCAAATTCCTATTTTTTTCAAAATCTCATTTTAATCAAAATAGTCAATCACATTGAAATATATTGACTGTAGGTATTTACAAACCCTTAACAGGTGACTTTGGGTATTTAAAAATACCTTTACTAGTAGGTTAATGTGTGTTAGAGTAGGTTTATGTGGTTTGTATGATATGTTAGGGAATTTTGATTAGGATTCTGAAGAAAAAAATTATAATTAAGAGACCAATTAGACTTTCGCAACTTGTTTTAAGTGGAAAAAAATTTTCCACTTAACTTTTTATGTTAAAATTTGGGTTTGAACAAAATTTTTAAAATATTTAATATTGATAATTTCAAAATTTTCGATTTTCTACAATTTAAGTAATAAAATACAACCAATCGCAAAATACTTTTTTTGATTTTTCTTTCCACAATTATAAAAAACCATTAAAAAAATTTCATATTAATGAAAATAATCAACAAATTCTTCAAACATATGAAAAAATTCAATTTGACCAATTTTGAAATTTATTAATAGACAGTTTTTAAATGGGTTAAATTTTATTTTAGAAGAATATTTAGGAAAAAATATAATAATAGCTCTTTAATAATAATCTCAATTGATTGATATTCAAATTTTAATAATAATTGAAATATTTGGAATAAGTAAAAATAATTCGAATCAATAACTTAAATTGAAGAAAAATCCTTTTTTTTTTTGAATGTTTTATTCAAAAATGAAAAATAAAAAAAAAAAAAAAAATTAAAAAGAAAGAAAAGAAAAAAAGCAAAAAGCAAAAAACAAAAAACAAAAAACAAAAAATTGAAAAAATGATTTTGATCTAAAAATTGAAAATTTATTTTGAGAAGAATATTTAATTAAACTCTAGAATTTGCACTATTTCTTGATTAAAACTGGACCTATTTGACTGAAAAAGAGTTATATAAATAAATATTTATCTATATAATCTTTAATTAATATTTTGAAATAATTTTATATCGATAGGATCATTATTACTTAATTGATAGTAATTCTTCGAATCATTTAAACATTCAATTACTTCTTTGGACAAATTCTTTTCAAAATTTTCAAAATAAAAATATCTAATTAAGGCATTGTTGGAATCAAAAGAATAATTTGAATAATCATTAATCGAATTTCCGATATTATGGATATTTGAAAACATTCCTCGATACAAATTGGAATTTATCATTAAAATCTCGCGATGCGTCTTAATGATTTGTTTATCAACAACAATTTGAAAATTACAAGTATCTTTATTTAACCAAATCGATTTCAAATCGTTTAATAAACCACTTTTATTGCTTTTCTGGATAAAAAAAATGTCATCATAGCCTAATTGTAATAATATTTCTTTAACACATTGTTTTTTTTGAAAGAGAATTTTATTTTTTTCAAATGACAACATGTTTGGTAACTTTTTGAGTTTCATTTTTTTTGAAATCTTACCTTTTGTACGAAATCGTTTACTTGATTTTGTAAAAAGGGATGACTTTTTTTTCGTAGTTCTTTTCGCCGACTTTCTTTCGTTCTCATTGACACCATCAAATAGATTTTCATGATCAACAAAAAATGATCTAGAATAAGCCCATTGGAGAAATATTGTTAATTGAATTTTAGTTCTGGTGATCAAAATCTTTTTTAAATTTTTTACCGTCGAATCATAATTATTAAATCCAAAGAGTAATTTGATAATAAAAGAATGAATTTTAAATACGTTGTTCTCGTTATCATAAAGAGAGACATCTGTTAATTCGGCTCTTTGATAAAATAATAAAAATGAATCTATCAAGTTCGAATACTTTTTTAACAACAAGGCCTTTTGATCATTAATATTCTTTTTCATAAAATATAATGACCATTGGATAGTTGAATATTCCAAATTCAATTGCTTATTATAATCATCATTGAAAAGAATATCTTGTAGACTCTCATTCAGATATTTATTCTTTATGAGATTATCCAATGCGGAATCTCCATCATTTTGTTGAAAATTAAAATTATTAAATTTGGATAGAATTAATTTGAATGGCTCTATAGCTGATAACTGACTTGCTACATTTAATGGATAATCTTCATCAATACAATTATTATCTTTATAATATTTATCATAATAATAATTATTATTTTGAACATGACAGTGGTTTACAATAAATTTTAAATCATTATCATCATTGTAACTACCATTTAAATATCTTGTTATAAATGGGGTATTATTTTTGAAATGCTTTAAAGGGTCAGCACCATTTTCTATCAAGATCTTCAAATAATCAAAACTAGTTCTGTACCGACAAATGCGATTCAATAACGAAGGTGGACGATTTGTACCACAGTGTGATTGATTTAAATCGATACCTCCTTGCTCTAAAATGAATTCCAATGCTTGGGTATCATAATTAGATTGGCAGATTGCAATAATTAATTGGTATCTTAATTTTGATAAATTAGAGCAATAATGTATATATTTATAAAAATATTTAAATATTGAAAAATTTAAATTCTCATGTATTATTGCCAAAAAGATTTTTTTCCAATTTATATTTTTATCTAATATTATTTCATATTTTTCAAATAATTTTATCAAATTTAAATGGTCAAGATCTTGTCTTCCAAGTATAATTTGGATTGGATTCGTTAAATATTTTTTTTCTAAATGTTCTTCTTTGTTATTATTTAAGTGGCTCATATCCTTTTCCTTTCCCTTTTCATACTCTATTTCATTTCCACCATGCCAGTTTTTATTTTGATATCTCCCCACAACGGGTATCTTATTACACGACGAACTTTTACTTTCACTTTTAATTTCAGTTTCACTTTCAGATTCAGATTCAGAATCAGAATCAGAATCCGGAAAAAATGAATTCCTCCTTAAAAAATATTTTGCATCGTATTGAAAATCAATTTTTTGATTACTTTTCTTGAAATAAATTTTTTTTATTGGTTTTCTTTTTGTTTGTCCAAAGGTGGCTTTTTGATCCTTTTTCACAGATTTTTTTTTAGGGAAAGAAGCTTTACCAATAAAAGATTCATGCTCTGTATCATTATATTTGATTAAATGTGTATTAATATTTGCACCGTTTTCCAGTAAACACTTAATGATTTCGACACTATGGAATTTACAAGCATTTAAAAACGGAGTTGTTTTCCAAAGTATATTGAAGTAATTGACATTGGCACCATTTCCAATTAATAATTTCAAAATTCCCAAACTTTTCTTTTGTAATTCTGTAAAGCGTAGGCCAAAATTAAGTGAACTGCAAATGATATCAATGGGGGAAATTCCATTAATATCTTTAGAATTGGCATCCAATGCATTATTATTTTGATCATTCAAAAGGTAGGCAATTAATGGTTCATTTCGTTGCATACACGCGATATGCAAGATGTTTAGCTGTGTCTCGGCTTGGGTTTGTGATACCAATGTTGGATTAAATTTCAAAATTTTTGAAAATTGATCAAAAAAGATCTCATTTTCATCATGCTTATTACGGTCTAATAAATGTAACCATAATAAATCCATACAGGAAATTTCTTGATTGTTTTTTAATTCTAATGATGCTCCATTTTTAATCATTTTTTTAATTATCGTGAAATAAGATCCAGGAAAATACCCTTTATCCAAAAAAAGATGCAAGGCAGTGTTATTATCATTATCCTGGATAGTAAGATCTATTCCCAAGTCAATTAAAAAAGAATATAAATTAGTATTTTTATCATTGTCTTTATTCGGCACATCAGATCCAAATAAATCGTTTTGGACTTTTGAACTGTGTGTTTTTTTCACATGGCCATACCTTGGATTAAAATCTGGGGGGGTATCCCCATTGTAATTGATATTGCCTATCAAAGAAAATAAAATATTTTGCTTCTTTACATCAAGCTGGTTTAATAGATTGGGATTTTTTGTTAAAAAATAATTTGTTATATCAATTACTTTTCTGCTATTAATCGAATAGCAGTTTTTAAATAGTGTATGCAATATTGTTTCTTTTTTATTATTAATTTCGTTCATATTACATCCACCGTGAATTAACATTTCATAATTTTCAATTGGATCGTTATAGAACACTCGATAATGAAGTAAAGTATTACCGTTGTGATCTTTAATTGAAAAATTAACATTTTTTTCTAAAAATAATTTTAAGAGTTTTAAATTAATTACTTCCAAACAGCAAATCATTTGAATTAGATACAATGGATATTCTTGTTTTTTTTTTGTTTTTCTTATTTTCTTTTTTGTTGTTTTAGCTCGGCCTTTTTTTTTACCCCAATTTTGAATTGAAAATGGTGAATCTGAAGAATCTGAGGACGACGACAATGATGATGATGATGATGATGATGATGATGATGATGATGATGATGATGATGATGATGATGATGACGAAAAATTGGATTTTTTTTTAGATCTCTTTTTTATTATTTTTTTCTTTTTGCTTATTTTTTTCTTTTTTATGTTTTTTTCCTTTTTTATGTTTTTTTTCTTTTGCTGAATATTTCGATTTAATTTCGAAGAATATGAAATAATGATATTTTTAATATGATCTACGTTTCTGTTTGATTTGCAACGGCCCCGCCAACCACTGGATGGTTTCTTTTTACCATACCTTCTCTGTTTTTCAAATAATCTAACCATTGGAAAACTTTTGAAACATTTAATATTGGGATCCAAACCAGCATTTAACAATAATTTAATTATTGAATAAAGATCATTTGTTTGTTCAGCCATTTCTATTTTTTGTTCTCTGGAATAAAAATAATTGACGGAGCGGGTATGACAAATCTCATTAATTTGAGAAAAAATTATTGGAACATTTGATTCAACGGCATTAACATTTGTACCATATTTTAATAACAATTCAATTCGTTTTTTGAATTCATTAAAACGATAATTTATTAAAAATTCTAAAGTCGATCTGTTGTTATTTAGAGTTAATATATTCGGATCTGCTCCATTTTGAAGCAAAAAATCTAAATATCCTATTGAGTGGTTCTGGTAAAGCATTATTTGAAGTGGAGTGAAACCATGGCAATCATATTCGTTAATTTTTGCTTTACAATCAATAAAATATTGTAAAGTTTCGAGAGATAAAAATCTATTATTTTTAATACAATAATGGATAGGAAGTTCTGTTTCGATAGATGCGAGAATGTGGATATTTCGAATTCTTGAATCTCGAGTGGAAACAGTGTTTTTGAACGATGAACCTAATCGTTTAATTATTGGCATTGGAGTATTAATATTCTTTCGATTAAAAAATAATTGAAGAATTGGTAATTCATTTTTAAAATTTTTAAGAACCAATAAAAGAATCTCCTTATAATCTCTGTCATCCAATTCCATATCCTGGAGTGTCTTTTGATCCAGAAAATATTTTAATATTGGCAATATTATTTCGGTACTATGTGGGTTTTGTAATAAAATGAAAAGTGGTGTCATTCCAGCAGAATTTTTTATCAAAATATTTGAACCAATTTCAACTAAATATTTAATAATTTCAAATGAAATATATTCTACGGAACAAAAATAATGTAAAGGAGTCATTAAGATTTTTTTCCTATTATTGCGCATATTCCCACCCCTCTTATATCCTGTTGAACTGCTGAATCCCATTGTGCCACTTGCTGATTTTCGGCCACCAGTCGATTTTGGGACACTGTATCCTGTTGAACTGCTATATTCTGTTGATAACACGTTCTGTTCTTCTTCTGAAGACGAATCTGATGACGAAGATGACGACGAAGATGATGAGGATATTGATGATAAATCACCATCAAAAGAATAAGAATGATTTGAATAACCAGATGCTGTATAACTACTATACCCCGTGCTTTTTATTCGACTTTTTTTTTTCCCACGGTTATAACGTGGATTATTTTTATAAGACCTTAATTCATTAAGATCCTTTTTAGAGATCAATAGCTTTATAACCTTTAAATCATAATTTTTAATATTTAAGTTTAAATAATATTGGAATGCTGTATAACCTCTTTCGTCCGTTTGATTTGGATCACAGCCATATTGGATCAATAATTCGATTATTTGAATTATTTTCATTTGATTTTTCTCACTGTAATTAAAAGATTTTAAATTTTCAACCATGCAATGCAAATATGTTTTTTTTAATCGGAATGTATGACCAAGATTATATCCAAACTTTATTAAAGACTTAATGAAGGTTATAGGTATGTCTACACTCTGGTGCATTTTTAACAATAATTTAAGTGCTGTTAATTGGTTGGTAGTGTATAAATTGATATCCAAACCAATATTTAATAAGTTCTTTAAAATTTGTTTTATGTTTTCAGCAAATATAAATTTTGGATTAAAACAGGCGAAATGGAATGGTGTTTTACCAATCGGGGCCCGCCCATTTTTTGACCAATAGCCTTTTGTTTTTGATCTTTTCGTGGATTTTTCTTTTTCTTCTTCAAATTCTTCAATAATCATTTGGGTGTTCTGATTTTCTTTTTCAGAAATAAACTTATGATCAAAATGATTAATATTTTCTTTTGACGCTAACAAATTAACCAATTCTTCATTAAGGTTAATTGCTCCAGATTTAAATAAATAATGCAAGGGCACCTTATTTAATGAATTTTTTTGGTTAATATCGCACCCTTTGTCGATTAAATATTTGATTGTCTTTAAAAACTCGTTGTCTGATTTAATCACAATTTCCCTTTCTGTTTCCATTTCTTCGTCTTTATTTTTATTTCCTATATATAGTAGTCTTTTTCTTTTTCTTTTCCCTCTTCTTAAGTTTTCTGAATTGTAATCACAAATTAATTGATGTAAGGGGTTATTGTTAAATTCCCCAATTGGGTTTTTATAATTAATTTTGCAACTTTCAATAAGCCACTTAATAACATCTAACTGGATGCTTTTGTTTACTAAAGCATAATAAAAACAGTTGCGATTAAAATTGTCCACAAAATTAACATTGCCATAGGCTTCCTCGACTAAGAATTTTAATACTGAAATATCCCGACAATGATAAAAGGCGAGATGTAAAAGGGTGACATTGCTTTTGGCAGGGTAAACAGCATTGACATCTAAACCACAATCTATTAAAATTTCTAAAGACTCCAAATTTGGATTTGGATTTAAGCATAAGCACAACAAAGGAGAATAATCAGAAAATTTAATTATATACAACTGATTATCATCGTCATCATATTTTGAAATTTTCTGTTTTTTTGGCATTTTTTTCCTCTTTGTGTTTCTCTTGCTATTTTTAAAGAAAGAGGACTTTTTCATAGAAAAGTGGCTGGTTTTTTGAGGTTTATTGCGGCCTTTTATTATGTACTCATCATCATCCTCCTCCTCCTCGTCGTCGTCGTCATAAGGTTTCTTTTTGTTATCATCTTTATAATTTCCATTCTCGATCTCATTCCCAATCTTTATGTTATCCATTTTTCCCATTTGAATGTTTTCAACGTTTGATTTGTTTATGGGGTTTAACCATTTGGACAGTAAATGTTCCGAAACTGTAATATCTTTTAAACGAAACAATGACAAGATTTCCGGAGAACAATTATTTAAACAAGCGTATTGAAGGGCGCTTTCAGAATTAAAATTCTTCATTTGAGGATCTGCACCATTGTCCAATAAATATTTAATTGTTTCATATTTCGGATTTACGCTGCATGCGATTATTAAAGGGGTGTTACCATTTTGGTCACGTATATTGATCAAACTCTTAATGGAAAAGTTGCTGTAGTGTTCTTTAAGATTTGATTCAAATTCATTTAAATTGACGTTATTTTGACAGCACAAGAAGAATGATTTACAAATTGTTTCTGTGTAAAGTGGAAAGAAAATTATATTAGGTAATTGATGATGCAAGAGGGATGGATTATCATGGAATATTTGGCAAAAATCGAAAAGTAACCGTTGCAATTCTTGAGAATTAGAAGGCAAAAGCCAGGACAATTCAAGTATACCTAAGTGATCTAGATTCTTGGTATGTGGAAACTCAAAACCCTTTTGAAAGCATTTTAGTTTCAAAGCTTGTTTTTGAGGATTTTTCCGATAAGCCTCTAGAGTTTGAAAGGCCACTGTTTCGTTTCCATTATCAATTACAGAGGTAGTTGTTGTTCGTTTTTCTTTTTTTAGAAAGACTTTTTTTCTTTTGGGATTCTTCTGACTTTGGGCTTTGCACCTTTCCAAAAACCTTTCAAACACAAACTCCAATATTTCGAGAGGGCAATTGTTTACTAAGAGCCAAAAGAATTCGTTCTTGTAAAGATCATTATCATGAATGCCAAATTCGATAAAGTTACTCGAATTCTCGATCATTAGTTTGACCAATTGAAAATGCTTGAACATGGATGCAAGGCAAATTGCTGATTCGTATAATGAATCAGAAATGTCATTATAGAATCCAAACTCTTTGATTAATAATTCAAGTACTTCATATTTTGGGTGAAAGAGTACTGCCCACTTGTAAGGGTTTTGTGTTTTCTGATTTAGAGCATGAAATGTTTCGTATGTTCGTTCAGATTGAAACTCACTTGTTTTCTCGTTAACTATTCGCTCCAAGCAGCGAAAGGTTAGGGCCGTCTTTCGTTTTTTTTGAAATGTTTTATATTCCTCAGGATTCACAGTTTTCATTCTTATTTTATTAAGCCTATAAAATGGTTTTTTTTTGTACCTTTTTCGACCTCTTTTGGCAAAATATTTTTTATCCATGTGCCCTATTATTTTGCGTTTTAGATCGGAGTGTTTGATTAAAAAAGAAATTGTTTCTACACTACAACCAAAAGCAATCGCAATGAAGACGGGATCAATTTTGTCATTCCTTTTTTCTTTTGTCCTTGAATTATAATATTTAGACCCTTTCTTTTGCTTTTGCTCTTGCTCTTTCTTTTGCTCTTGCTCTTTCTTTTGCTCTTGCTCTTTCAATTCTTTCTCTTTCTGCTTCTTTAATTTTTTATGTACCAACCTTTGAATTTCTTTAAAGTCATGCTGAGAAATTGCCTTATAAAGTGGTTTGTTTTGTTGTTTTATAAAACTCAATTCTGTCATTACTCAATTGTTAACAGAAAAAAAAAAATGAAAAATGGAAAGTACATATATTTTTTACAAACACATCCTGATATTTAATTGTTATAATTGTTAGAAATGAAGCAAAATCCCTTGCCTAGTCTTTAAATTAAAATATCTTTATTGTTTTTTTATACCAACTTTACTCAATTTTGTAATTTAAATGTGATTAAATTTCATCGAATTCTCTTTTTAATTCATTCTGAAATCGAAGTTTTGTTCAGGGATCTGTGTTTGTAGAAATCAATAAAAAAAGAACTAAACAAAAAATAGATCAAAATTTGCTTTTTATTTCGAAAGGAAAAAGATTCAATGATTTGGGAATTTTTATTCACATTTTCTTCAAATACCAATATAGTGATTTTTCTGATTTGAGTTTGTTTTCTTTCCTTGAATTGTAAGTGTCTTAATTCTGGATTTGATTAAAAACAATTTTTTTTAACAGACACTTTTTTAGTAAGAAAGTGAAAAACAGTTTTTTTTTTAAGACAAAAAATTTTTTTCCCACTTAATGTAAAACGATTTAGGAATTTTATAAGTTTGTTTTTGATAAAATTGAAATTTAGGTGCGAAAAAATACCAGTAAGATTAGAAAATTCCAAGACAAGATTTTTTAATTGTGAATAATCAGAAAAATTTTCTGTTTCGAATTATTTAAAAGCAAATCTTTTTTTTAAGGACCAAGTCATTTATCATGTATTTGATCCACACTGAAGGGGCGGCCTGAGACCTAAAAAGGGTATTGTGAAATAGCCCTTATTTTCGTTGACAAAATTCCAATAACACCAAAAAAAATTCAATTCAATCTTTTTAACCAAAAAATTTAGTGAAGAAAAATAAGTTTAACGACTACGTTTGCAATTCAACAATTTGTCTCAAACCAATATACTCCAATCTCTTTTACATTATGAAAGCATGATCTTTAAAATATTCTCCAATTTGGTTCAAAAAATCATTTTAAGTCATTTTTTTAATGAAAAATCAAAAAGAAATTTTGAGATACGTGAACTCGAACACCTTGTTAAGGAACGTGAAAATGAAAAAGAAAAATCACCACTAGTTTCTTGCACGAAAAATTGAAGATCTTGAAAAAACACTTCTCAATAAACAACTCTAACTTTCGAAGATTACATTGTTAGGATTTTTGAATGTTGGGTACTTTGAATTGTTCTAGTAATTCGTAAACCAGACTAATCCATAAAAAAGGGGTTGAGTGTTTCTCTTGTTTTTTGTTTGGTCCTTGTTGTTTTTCCTTGAATAAATCTCCCCACCATGCATAAGAGGAGATTGTCTCCTCGAATTGTTTTTGGAACAACATGATCCATGTTAAACACAAAAAATATTGTTTTTTTTTATATTTCTTTGTCAAAGTTTTCTTCGTTTGGATCGTTTCTCTCAAAACCCAATTGGTGTATCGAAGAAAATTGGAGTGGTTTGTTGTGGGAAAGGTTTTGTGGTTCTTTGCATTCAAGGATCTTTTCGAAATAATATTTGCCAAAATTAGTCAGTTTTTTTTATTAAAAAAAAAAATATTGAGTCAGTCGAGAAAAAATGATCTTGCAATTTTTCGAAATGTGGATTTTGGTGGATTTGATCCAATACCAATACAATTATCCAAGACATTAGTCAAAAAATGTCATAATTGTGAAACAACAAACTTTTTCATCCAAAATTTTTCTCTTTTATAATTTTTAACCCTCGATGTCATTTTTTAAAACCTTCTCATCTAAACTCACTAATCAAAAAAAAGCCATAGGAAGCCCACACTAATTTATAAGGGTTTTAAAAAATGACATAAAAACTTATTTTCTCAAAAATTCGATTTTTGCCAACCTTCTTTGTCATTTTAAGATACGACAAAAAAAATTCAGACATTTTTCGTAAAAATTTGTCATTTTTTACTTCTTGCATCACTCTGGAAAAAACTTTGAGAGATTTACCAACAACCAAACCAGGATAAAAGCACATAAATCTTTGAATTTGAATTGCAAACGTCGTCGTTAAAAGAGTTCTCAATTGAAAAAAATCAAAATTTAAAAAAAAAATTCATCTTTTCTCATTTTCTATTTCCAAATGGTCAAATTTCTTTAATTTAAAACAAATTGCTTTCTTGAAGTACAGAATCAATTTAATTCGGTTTAATCGAATTTAGGATTATTTTATAGCCCTCTAAATTTGACCAAGTAAGGATTTTGTAATATTCTTACAATAAAAATAATTCATTTGAAAATTGAAAAAAGAAAAATAAATCAACGAGATCTCAAAAAGTGCCAAAGGGTGACACTTCAAAATTGCCATTGTTGTTTTCAAAATTGTATATGACAACCATTCTAATTGGAAATTGAGTGTCTCTCTTTGGCGGTTTATTCTAAAAATGTCCTCATCTTTAGTTGTTGATTTTTGGAGATCGATCATACATCATAGGTTGGTTGGTTTTTAATTGTTGTTAGGTCCTCATAAAGTTTACTAAAAAGTTTTAATCCTTTTCAGAAAAAAAATTTCACTGTAATGTTTTGACCCTTCAGAATCAAAATTTTAAAATTATAACCGTCCCACCGATTAGAATGATGACTAATGATTTACTACTTGTTCAAAACACCATACATCAATCAAAAAACAAGAAAAAAAATTATCTTTTTCTAAATTCATGAAAACCTCTATAAAAATCGATTGTTTTTTTCAAAAACAGTTGATCTACTTATGATACCAAATAATTACTTGAGTATCTTGATATACCCTACTTTAATGAACTCAAGGTGGATTTTTTACTTGGTCCATAAAAAATTTGTTAATTTAAAAAAAGGATTTGATTAAAAATATATGCAATTATACAACAATTTTCCTAATACTCTCAATTAAAAATATTTCCCGGATTTTTTTTTGTATGTCAGGTATTTTTTTCTCTACTATATATTTTTTTTTCTTTTTACAAATCAATAGAAAGTTTTTGATCAACCAACCTCTTGTTTTTGTTTTGATTTTTGGAAAAAAATAAAAATCTATATATCCCTTAGCTACCGTGATTTGCCAAAATTTCATCAAGTGTTTAAAAAAAGATTTAAAATGATATTGATGTGCTAATATATTTATTTTCTTATTTATCTCTAATCAAAATTTGGATTATAATAAAAAATCAAAATAGTTCAAGATAAAGTAGTTTTGTTATTGATTTGATTTTTTTGAAATTGAGAAAAAAAATATTAATTATTCATTTTTACATTTTTTTTTAAAGATTTTTATTTTTATTTTAATTTTTTAAATGAGAAATTGTATTACAGTAATAGTAATTCAAAACTCGGCACATTGATTTATTAATAATAATAATAATCAGACAACGCTGTTAATTTTATGATAATATATATATATATATATATATATATATATATTTAAACTCTGTTTCAGTCAAAGTGGCCCAACGTTTTTTTCAAATATCAATTATTTTATATAATTGACCTTTGAAGAACAAATAAGAAATAAAGAGAATAATACACCTCAAAGAAATGTTGATACATGTCTGAAAGAAAACTAATTAATCAATAGATTTTCTTAAAAATTTCAAAACTCAAATTCTTAGGGCACTATTGAGAAAAACAACAATGCTCGTTTTGAACTTCTACTGGTATTTGAATAATACATATGAAACATTTTTCACTTGATTTTCCATACTTTTCTTTTATAAATCAAGCCCCCAAACAAAGTTTGTTGGTATTTGTGGTCTCTATTTGAAAAAGGAAATGAAAATGAAGTGAAAATTTTTCAAATTTATTAAACAAATATCAAGATCAAAGATCGAATTGAATTGCAATAGAAATCAATAGATTTCTCAACAATCTTTACATAGTTTCAATGACCTTTGAATAACACGTTTTTACCAAGTGACTATTGATCTTGCAATATAAAATTTTTTTTGCAAATGAATGGTGTTTTAAAAAAATCGAAAAAAAAAAACAAAAATGTGTAGAAATGTGAAAAAATGATTTCAATTTTGAAAATTTTCCAAAATAAATTTTTTCTTCTAATATCTATGCAAACCCTTTAAACACGTGTATTATACCATTACAACTGGGCCCCTTTGACTGAAAAATAGTTTATATATATTATTGAAAAAATTTCAATAAATATCAAATCAAGAGAAAAATGAAATTTATTTCTTTAGGCGAAAATTAAAAGTTTAATATGAATAATTTTCTACATCTTTTGTTTAAGAAATAGAAATTAATTGAAAAAACAAAGCAAACAAAAAAAAATTTTAAAATAATTTCATTTATTATATTGAAATTAAACAATAAATTTTTTTTAATAGATAAAATAATTAACTTTAAATGTATATAAAATAAAAATAAAAATAACTCTTAAATATTAATCAAAGATAATAAAATAATCTTCGAAACAAAGAATTTTTTTTTGAATTTTGTTATTATTAAAAATTTGAATAATATCTTAGTTAAATTTGAATTATCTCTTTCTAAATTAATCCAGATGTTGGAAAATAAGTTCTGATATGGGTTCTCTTATCCAATCATAAGGTTTATTTTATGTATAAATTTTATAAAGTCAATAATTAACAAATAGTGAAAATTAAAAAAAAAAATCAATTATTATTCCGAAAGGAGCTGTTGGCCAAATCATTCAAATTTGAAAAAAAATCTTGTTAAAAAATTGTAAATTTTACAATGAAAAAATAATCTTATTTTTTTTTAAAATTTGATTTATATTTTTTTATTTTATTTTTAAATTATTTAGAATCAAATATAGATATATTATTATTGAATGGTAATTAGCAGATAAATCAAGTTTCTATGTGATCTCAAAATAAATTTTGTAATGAATAAATTATTAAATCAAGTTTTTTAGGCAATTTTGGGGTGCAAAGGGAAACAAAAAAAAAAAAAAAAACTCCAGTAAAGTATGATGTGTTTTAATAATAAAAAATAAGAGGATATTGATGTGTATACAAACTTTTCAAAAAAAAAATTTGGATAGAAAAATAATAAAATCACAATTATCAAAGAAAAATTTTGCAAATGTTAAAACAAATTTTTGAAGTGATTTTTCTATTATATGTAACTAAACAATTTTTAATTATAAATTGTTCTTTCTAAGGGAATTATTTATAAAATCTATATCTTTATATCCTTTAATAACATTTCAAATTAAAATTTTTAGTTGAAATGTTTTTAGTATATTTGGTGTTCTAAGGGATATATACAGTCTTTCCAAGTCTACCATAAAATTTTAAATAAAACAGATTTGAGTTTTCTATTCTTATTTTCCTTTTTCAAAAAATTCGGAAATAATAGCTATTATTCAAAAAAAAATTTCAATAAAAGAGCTATTATTCAAATTTTTGAAACATTAAAAAAAAAATTTTCTGAAGATTCATGAAGCACCTAAAAATATTGTTCAAAAAAGGTAAATTTTTAAAGATCAGTCAATATTGATATTTTTTTTGGGCTCTTTTGGACCAATAATTTTTAAGTTTTAAGTGATCTTGAATTTTTTTTTTGATGTTTCAAAAATTTGAATAATAGCTCTTTTATTGAAATTTTTTTTTGAATAATAGCTATTATTTCCGAATTTTTTGAAAAAGGAAAATAAGAATAGAAAACTCAAATCTGTTTTATTCAAAATTTTATGGTAGCCTTGGAACGGCTGTATATATATATATATATAGTAGGTAAAAAAAACCGTACATGAAAAAAATCCCTGACAAGATTTTTAATTGTGAGTATTAGTAAAATTTTTGTCTAATTTCAATGAAATCCTTATTATAAATAACCAATTTTTTTATGAGATTAGTAATAAACCCACCCAAAGTTCATCAAAGTAAGGTGTCGCTAGAATACTCAAGTAATTGTTTGATAGCTAAAGTTGATCAACTTTTTTTGAAAAAAAATCGAGTTTAATTGAGGTTTATTAGAATTTGGAAAATGATAATTTTTCTTCTTGTTTTTTTATTGATTGAATGGTGTTTTGAACAAGTGTGATTTTATCAATCATCATTCTAATAAGTGGGGGAGTTATAATTGAAAAAGTTCGATTCTTAAAAAAAGGAATTTGATTTTAAATAAATGAAATTACAGAATAATTTTACTAATATTCACAATGAAAAATCTTGTCCGGGATTTTTTTCATGTCAGGTATTTTTTTCAATGCTCTATATATATATATTTAACTCAAACTTTTTATTTATTAAAATTTAACTACAACTTTTCCAACCCTACGATGAAATCTATGATAAACATAAAATTCATTTTCTTTATCATACTTGATTTATTATTACAGGAGTTTATGGTTATGTGATAGCCTATTACAAACCGTGAAAGTTTATAATAGAACAGAAATTTGCAATAGAAAAAAGATAAAAAATTGAATTTTTGAATTCACAAACCTTTTGATGATCTATAATTTAAAAAAAATTTCAGGTTTTTGGTGGATCCTTAATTTCTAAATACCTTCAAATCAAAATGCAATTCCATTTTAAAGAAATCTTCAAATTCGATCTTCGATCTTTGGAAGTTTTGTTTTGAATTTTTGAATTTGTTTCAAAAACAATAAGATTTTTTTCTCAGTCTTTCAAATAAGAAATTTTTTTAAAAAGCCTATGCCAAACTATGAAATCTATATGTTAGCGTTTAACTAAAGATTTTTTATTGTAATGAACTGAGATAAAAAGTCAATTTCTATGTCTGTCAAATTTCACGGTAGGTTTGGAACGGCTGTATATAATTCTATACAAAAATTTATAAAAAAATGATTGTTTCATAAAAAGGTTTAGAATAGTATTTTGATCACTGTGGGAAGTTTTGGGAAATCTTTTGTAATTATGCCAAGATTGGAAAATTTCCTGATCTTCTAATTTCCAATTCTACCAAACTAAGATAGGAAGTATTTTATGATTAAAGTATACTTTTAAAATGTTATCTAAAGTTATTTTAGATGTGTTTAACAAATTTTTTTGTAAATTTTTATTCTCATAAATCCCAAAAGATTGAATAGCTCAAGTATTTACCACATTGGAAAATTAATTTTGTTCAAGGAGCTCAATTACTTGACAATTAGACAACAAAGAAAAAAACCCTTCAATTTTCCCATAAAGGTTGGGAATTGAATGAATTCTCTTTCTTTGCTTAAAAACAATGTCAAAAACCAAACATTTTTTTTTTGTTTTGGTTCAAAAGAAATCCATATCATCTTATATCACTTCGAAAAATATCATATTTCTGGTTCTTCCAGGCTAAACTCGTCACATATCAAGTTGATTTTTTCCAAACCGAAACAATAAAGAAAGTGATTGTTTTCATTAACTGTGATACTTTTCCAGTAAGCCCACTCAAGGGTCAGGAGATTTGACAATATAATTAATTTATTTAGTAACAATAAATTGTATTTAAAGAAGTAAAGATTCTGAATTAAAGTTACAACGTCAAGAGAAAATCGAAAATACTTTTTTGTATTCAAACTAACCCAAACATCCCTTCATTTGTTTATTAAATGGGATTTATTGTCTTTAAAACATCAAATATATTTCCAAATTTCCTGAATACTAAGTGTGCTTACTCACGAAAAGTATCAGAGTTAATGAAAAAAATTACAATTTTATCAAAAAATAATGATGAAAAAATCAGAAACCATTTTCCCACTATTGAAGTTGCAAAAAAATAACAAAAATAATAAAATGTCAAAATTATTGATATAGACTGGGCTAAATTATTACCATTTACTGAACTTTATCCCATTACAAAAAATTATTAAAGTTTTTTTTTAAGGTTTAGATTTTAGAATATGGGAATTAGAACAAAAACATTGTTGATTCAAAATTAAATTGAAAAAGAGGCACGATCTATTAATATTTGTAAATGGTTCAATATTAGTAAATACTTTCCTTTCCAAAAAACAATCAAAGATTTTCATAGATTTTCTTCAAAATATATTTTTCTCATAAATTATCATTTTTTTTTTTTTTTTTTTTGAGATTATCAGAATTATTTGAGAAAAATAGTTGCTAAAAACTATTTATGATAAAATAAATTATTTCGAAATTCAACATAAATATATAATATATTTTATTCTTATTGAAATAAATTCTGATTGTAAAAAATATTTTAAGAATACAAAATAATGTAAAAAAATTAATTTCAAATAAGGAAATAAAACTTCTAATTGGACATTTATATGTCTTTAATTATTCTTGATTTTTTTTATTAATCTAAATGAGATTTTTCTCATTTGACATTTGTGAATAAGTACTAACTCCTTTAAAATTATTTTTTGTAAAAGTAAGCAAAATCCTTATTTTGGTCTTTTTATCGTGCTAAATCAGAGAAAAAATTAATTATTTGACAAACAAAAACAATTTAAAATAAAAACCCCAAGAAATTAAATTTTTTTTTTATATTAATTAAACCAATTTTATTATTGAATAAAGTATCAAAGTAATTCTATTTTCATTTTATTATTGTGGTTTTTTATTTGGTTGTTATTTTTAATGTATCAACATTTAATGAGGCGAAATATATATCCAAAGCCAATTTCCCTATATTCAACTTTTTTAAATTATAATTAATAAGATTTTTACATATTTGAAATTATTTTTTCGATTTTTTTCTTGTCTGTCAGAAAATTTAGGGAATTAAATTTTAAATTATTCATCAAAATAGGTTTTACGATTTTCCAAAATATGTTTTTTGGTATTTAAATTGGGTTTTCATTAAGAAATTAAATACATTTCATTTGGTATTATTTCAAGTTTCAAATTATAACAAAAAATCTTCAACATTATGATTTCTTTTTGATATGTTTAAAATTAAACTTTATGGCAGTTATATTTTTTTAACAAAAATTGAGTCTTGTTGAAAACCTAAAAATATTTGTTTTACAATTTTTGTGTTGTACTTATAAAGAAAACAGTTATTTTAGCATTATCTGAAACATTTATTAATTTGGGTTTATTTTTTTTTTTGAAATCCAAAATTCACATTCTTTTCAAATATGATGAAAAAAAAAACTATTTTTGACAAAAATTCTTTGAAAAAAATTCGGAATTTGAGAATTATATTCAAGTACCAAAGAGTTCCTAACTTGTCTTGTAATTTTCTTTCATATTTTGAAAATCAATTGATTGTTTAAATATCGATAAAACTCAAGAAAACACAATGAAAATTTTTTTTTTTAATTTTAGAAATAAAAAGAAAATATTTGAAATTTTCTTTTAATAACAAAAATTATAAAAAACCTAATTGTGCTTTTCCAAAATTCAAAAGAATTAAATAAAATCAACCATTTTACACTATTCTTGTAAATTCCAGAAAATATAATTCATTATAAGAGGAATTAGAAACCCACCTGTTATATATATATATATATATATATATATATATATATATAGTCATTTTTAATTAAAATTAAGTTAATTTTTTGTCAATGAGAGACATATTTTTATTTTAAAGTTGGAAAGTATAATTTTATTGAAACAATATTTATTGCTTTGTATTTAGTTTTCATTGGTTAATATTTCAATTCAAATACCAGCCAATAAAAATAATTTGGAATAGTCAATTAAAGAAATGAAAACAGAATAGACATTTAACAACAGCTTATCAATTAAAGTAAGAATTATTTAGGAAAGTTTTCTTTTCATTCTTTAAAGTTTGAAAAAAGTATTTTTTGAATTTCAAAACGGAAAAAAAAATGTAAAAAATTTTCAAAAATTAGAAAAATTTTTTTAACAACTTTTTTTATTTGATTCAAAAAAATCTTATAACAATTCAAATCATTTTTGGCAGAAAAAAATTGATTTTGAATTTTGATAATAAAATTTCAAAATTCACAAATACCACAAGAAATATTTTATTTTAAAAAAATAAAAATTCATCTATAAATAAAAACTCAATTTCAAAGTAAAATTTGTAAAATGACTTCAAAAATTTTAATCTTTATAACGACTCTTATTAAAACAATACAATTATTTTTGAAAATGTTGAATAAATCAATTTTTTGGTTAACCAAAAAAATTATCCAAAAATGAAAAAAAATTTGAATTACTATCGATGGTAGTTAAAGATAATTTATTTTGCAACAATGATGGACATGGTAATAAACAAGGTAAAAAAGTTGTTATAATATAAGAAATAAAATGAATTTAATATTTTTCTTTTTCAGAAAAACTAAAAAAAAAATTGATCTCACTGAAAAACTTTTCTTTTTTTGGTTTTTTTGTTGATCATTAGAATTTTTGCACCCTTTGCATCTAAAAAATTTATAAGTAGAGAATATCACAAATAAAATTTTATTTAAGTTTTCATTGTGACTGGGGAAGACTGATTACATAAATCAATAAATTTCAAAAATTAAGATTTTTTGGAAGATTTTCCAAATTGTTAAAAAAAAATTCAAAGATCTTAAATCTTTATTTTTTAATAGCTCGTAATAAAAAAAATTAACAAAAAAAATTTAAAAGATAGAAAAAAAAATTAATTTCCTAAAATTCGACTATTTGAGTTTTGAATTGTAAAATTTCTTTTTAAAATTGATTTTTTCATTTCAATACATTATTTTTTTTTTATTTTTAACAAAAATTTATTATTAGATATCTTTTTTTTTTATCCAAAAGTAATTTACAGCTCAAAGCTGAGATTTTTTTACTATTTAAAATTAATTTAGCGCCCACAAAAACCATGTTCTGTTTCCATGTATTACTGACTTCAAAATTTTGATTTTTAATCGAATAAAAAAATGATCCAACCCTTCCCATAAAGTTTCCAAGTGCCTTTTTATTTATTTTTTTCTAAAAGAAAAACTAGAAAGTTTACTTCACTTAAAATAAAATCAAAAAATCAAAAATAGAAAATTCAAAACACTTTTCTTAAAATAAAAGGAATCAATTTATTTCTATTTTTACGGTATTTTATCCAATACTTTTTTAAAATATTAAATCAATATCATTGTTATTATTAAAGATTTTTTTTATTAAAGGTAATAATTGGGGATTAATTTTTGATAATTGAATAATTTTTTTTTTATCTTGTAATAAAATTGAAAAAAATAAGGAAAAATGCCAAAGTTTTAAATTGAAAAACAGATGATAAAAGTATTCACATTCTCGAATTATTTTTGATAATTGTCGCTTTGCGTTATCAATTTGCATTTTTCTTTTTGAATTAATTATATCTAATTTCCTTTTAGGATATTGGAATATATTCTTTTTCCTTATTGTGACCGTGATTTGCTTGCCAATCGTATTATCTCGTTTCATTATTATCCTTTTTCTAATTTTCGATGTTGGTGTCCTAATTCTAGGTGTTAATTTTATATGCTTTAATTCTGTTTCATTCGCTCCTAATATTTTTTCATATTTTGTTAAATCGTTAAATTGTGTTATTACATTATCAAATAAATGTAACAAATGCTCATTATTTTTAATATCATCATCATCATCATCATCATCATCATCATCATCATTATTATTATTATTATTATTATTATTATTATTATTTTGATCATTCTTATTGATATTCTTTATTTGGGTATTTAATTCTTTTTCATTTTTTAAATTCAAAAATTTAATTATTTCATCAAAATATTTATTGAAAAAATTTTGAGGAATGATATTTATAACAATGGAAAATCTTAAAACATTTCTCATTTCATTCCAAGAAATTAATAACAATAGATATTTTTCAAAAATTTGTTCAATTAATTTAAAGAATTGAATATTTTTTTTATTTTCATTTTCAAATTTTTTTTCAATATTTTTTATAGAATTTAAAGCAAATAATTCAATTTTTTTTATTATTAATTCTTTTCGATTGTTTTTTAAATAAATTTTTGAAAATTTTAAAAATTTTATTTGATCGTGATCATTTAAAAGAAATTGATATTCATTATTAGTTTTTAAATTATCTCTACTATATAGATTATTGTCAATATTGTTTTTTATATTTTTGTTTCCCGAGTTGTTATTGTTGTTGTTTTCGTTGTTGTTTATATTATTGTTATTATTATTCTTCTTCTTGTTATTATTGTTATTGTTATTATTATTATTGTTGTTGTTGTTATCATTATTATTACCCTTATTATTACCATCTTTATTGGTATTATCATTAATAGTAAAAATACCAAGGGTACTTTTTAACATTCTTAATAAAGAGGTTATTATTTGAAAATCTTCAATATAAATTGAATTAATTAATAATAAAATTCCTATTTCCCGATATGTTTTTTTGGTTGATAAAACTTTAACAATGGGGAACAAATTACAAGCTAGGTTTATATTTGACTTTTTTAAAAGGATTTCGTTTATTAAAAAATCAGGGTCGCCTATTAATTTAAATACTCTCTCCCAGTATTTTGGTTCGATTTTTCTTGAAAAATTAATGACAATTTGGTAATATAATGGTATTAATTTTATTAAATTTAAAAAATTAGGAAACAGAATTTCATTTTCTAATAAATTTGTTAGCAATAATTCAACACTCCATAAATAATATTTTGAATTTGAAAATTTTTTACAAGTTTTGATAAATAAATTATTTTCCTTATTTATAAATAAATAGAATAAAAATTCATGCAAATAAGGTGAACTTTTGGTTATGAAATTATAAAATGGAAATTTTGAATTAGTATTAATAATAGTATGCTGTAATAAACTAAATAATAAAAACTTTTTTTGAGAAATTGAAATAGGATACAATTCTTTAGGAAATTCTTTAAAGCTTTTAAAATTATTATTTTGAAATTGATTTAAATTATTTAAAAATAGAAAATTTAATTTTGCATTGGAGTAAAGCCACCAAGAAGTTATTGATGATTCAGTATCATAAATTTTTAGATTGAAATTATTTTTATTTTTGTTTTTGTTGTTGTTGTTTTCGTTGTTGTTTGGATCATTGTGGTTATTATTATTGCTAGGTATTAAAATTTTATTAACATTTGAAATCATCAATTTATTTAGTTTCAAATTTTTAAGAGAAATTAAAACAATTTCTTTATTTATAGTCAGAATCAATAAATCCCAATTTAGTAAATCATTTTTCAATTTATTATTGTTTTTTTGAAAAATTAATAAAATTTCAGAAATTTTAATATTTAAAAACGAAAAATCAATTGCCCTTTCATGTTTAATTTCAAACCAATGATTTAAATTGTCCGATTCTGATATTTGACCCTTGCCAATTATTTTGTATATGGACACCTTATTATTTGAATAAATAAAATAAATATACGGGAAAGTAAATTGGAAAAACTGGATATTATTCTCCTCAATTTGAGTTTCACCTTTTAAATAATCAAGATCATTACTTGAAAAAATTAATATTTGATATTGCCTTTTTTCAATTTTTTTATTTAAAATGATAATTAATTTTTTATAAATCCCAATGCCAAACGCCTTAATTTTTTTCATTTGATTTTCATTATTAAATAATTTCCATTTTTTTAAATAATAATTATATACCAGAAAGCCATACGAGCCTGCAATAACTATAGAATTTGAATAATAGTCGTAGTTAACAATTCTAATCGGCCAGAATTTTTTTAAATAATCCAATGGCAGTCTTATTGGCTGCCACTTTCTATTATTCAAATATAAATTTTCATCATTACCATTCTTTTGCACATTTTCATTTTCATTGTCATTGTCATTGTCATTCTTTATCTCATAATCATTGGAATGGTTTTTATTATTTATAACAAAAGTTTCTTCATTTATTGGTGGCAATATGAATAAAGTGTTATCACTATAAAGCAAATTTAAGGATTGATCATTTATTAAATAGAGACTCGAATTATTTAATAGCTTATAAACAAACGAAATGCGAATTAATTTGTAATCCTTGCCTATTATAAAGAGGGAATGCCCCGAATTCAGCCAACACAGATCCTTGACACCCTTGGAAAATGGTTCGTTTTTGTTGTTATTAAAAAGGCTAATCGTTTCCTTTTGTTCTTTGTCCGTAAATGTTGAACACGTTGAGCTGTTTAAAGTGATACTGCAAAACGTCCTTGTCCCGAATAATGAAAAAACAGAAACACCCCTTAACGAATATCCAATCGCTAAAGACTTCCCAATGGAAACCCAACTTAAACAAGAAACAGAACCTAAAACTGATTTGTCTAATTCCCAGCCAGATAAAGAAAAGACCTGATAATTTTCAATCCTGTCGATCCGGCTTTTTGGTAAAAAATAGATACACACCTCCCCCTGTTTTGTGCCAACAGCTACAAACCTTTCCTTGGGGACAAGTAAAAAGGCTGTGCACATGCCTTTGACCTTTTCAAGTTCTGTAAAATCTTGAATGCTATCATAACTTATTTCTTTTAATCTACTTGTTAATTTCAACCGAAGAATATAACAATTGTTATTTGCTGTAATTACACAAAGTGTTTTGATATTATGAGAATACTCCAAGTGTGTGATTTGGGTTCTGTCTTGTTTATTTTTTTCTTGTTCTTGTTCTTGTTCTTGTTCTTTTTCTTGTTTTTGTTCTTTTTCTTTTTCTTTTTCTTTTTCTTTTTCTTTTTGTTGTTCTTGTTCTTTTTCCTTTTCTTGTTCTTGTTCTTTTTGTTGTTCTTTTTCGCTTTCCTTTTCTTTTTGTTGTTCTTCTTTTTTATTTTCGTGTTCTTGATCTTGATTTTTGACCTTTTTTGACTCCTTTGTTTGTGTTTCTTCTTGTTTTGTTTTTTTGTTTAGTTTTTCTTTTTGAAAGAAATGAAAGGTTTCCCAAAAATTTATTTTATTTAAGAGATTTCCAAACCTATCAATAATAATTATATTAGACTCATCATCTGTGACAATTAATTCAGCAGTTGGTAAACTTACAACAGATCGAATAGTGCGTGTGTTTGGTAAATGTAAACTTGACAAATAATTTGCTTCAACCAAATGTATACTGGAAACCAAATCGGTTTTTGAAAAATGATCCTTCTTAAAAAAGGGCTGGTTAACACGATTAATTTGATAAAAGTAAATCATCCCACTTGTTGAAATAATTACAAACCTTTGCCCAGTAAGCCAATTGCCGCCCACTAATTCGCCAGACCATCCCTTTGTTGGTGTTGGTAAATCACATATTTTGAGTTTGATACGGTGAAAGTACCACAATTCGGCACAATTTTGGAAAAGAACTAGAGTGTAATCAGATTGTGGGCTTGGTATTATTCTATTTGCTGTTTTGTTTGCAATGCTAATCAATTCTGGGTAACCATAAGCAAACATTTTCAAGGGTAAATTATAAAAAATAAATATTTTTGTGAATCTTTTTGGATTTTGTATTCTCATTAAAATAGCCCTAGACGAATGGGGTAAATATAAGGGTTTGAAAATTAAAACCGGTGTTTCTTTTTTCAAGAATACCAACAACATTAATTGAACGTATAAGCATCAAAGAAACAAGAAATAATAATGATTTTGGTTTCTGATAGTTGAAATACAAAATTAAACTTTTGCAAATGAAAATAATAAAGGTCTAATAATACTCAAGAAATAGAATAAATTACAGGCTATGTTTATCGATAAATAAAATAAAATACAGAGTTAAGTGACTGGCAATGGATTTCTTCCAAACTCAAGGTGTGCCTTGCCATGAAAAAAGATATTTAATATAGAGTAGTGAAAAAAATATCCAACATAAAAAAAATTCCCTGACAAGATTTTTTTATGAGACTAGCAATAAACCCACCTAAAGTTCATAAAAGTAGGCTGTCTAATGAATACTCAAATAATTGTTTGGTAGCCAAAGTAAACTAAACTATCATTCAAAATCATTGGCCCATCAAAAATCAAAATTTAAAGAAAAATATTTTTAATACTTGTAGTTATCTATTATAATATCAAAATTTTTATTTTAGTATTTGGTTCACTACTCCAGGGGTCTTTGTCTTTCTTCAAAAAATAGTTTAAAAAAAGTTAAAAAAAATTTTAAAAAAAATTGGGCCATTTATTTTGAATGAAGCATTACATGAAAAAAAATTTTTTTAAAAATTAATAAAACCCATTTATCGATTCTCCTTCCCTTTGAATAACTAAATCTAATCTCTTTGTCATATTTGAAACCAATTTTTCCATTAATTCATCTGTTACTTCTTTCAAATTTTTTCATTTTCATTTTCCATTTTAACAAAACACTTTTGAAAAAATAAAAAAGAGAAAAAATGATTTATTTGCAAACTTTTCATTGTGAGAGGAAAAACTTCAAAACGATACAAAAGCAATTCAAAATTGAAATATAAGGTGGGCCATTTATTTTGAATTTTAGTTTATATTTCAAAATCATTAGCCCATTAAAAATCAAATTTTAAAAATGAATATTTTTATCAAATTAAAGTTATCTATGATAATAAAAAAATTCTTATTTTAATATTCGGTTATATACACTAGAAATATTTTTTTTTCATCAAAATAAAATAAAAAAAGGTAAAAAAAAGTAAAAAAAAAGGGGGGCATGTATTATGAAATTTAGTTTAGATCAACTTTTATTCAAAAAAAATTTCGAGTTTTACAAGATTTTGGAAAATAATGATTTTTATTCTTGTTTTTTGATTGATTGCATGGTGTTTTGAACAAGTGTAATTACATTAATCATTATTCTAATCAGTGGGTGAGTTATAATTTTAAAAGTTTGATTCTTAAAAAATAGACTTTGATTTTAAGTAAAAGAAATTACACAACACTTAAACAACAATTTTCCCAATATTCTAATTAAAAATCTTGTCAGGGATTTTTTTCATGTTGGGTATTTTTTCACTACTAGAGTATCAAATATTTTTTTTTTCAATTCCGTGTTTTTTCATCCACACATATTATAAACATTGAAGACAGTATAAAATTGATTTTTAATAGAACAATTAAACGATATATTCGTTTGTGGATGGTTTCTTAATGTTCGTGTTATTTACTGCGGATTGGCGCCATAGTCAAGGAGTGACTTGAAACCAAAAAAAAAGTATTGTGAAAGTGCACTTCTAATATTGAAAAATAGTTAAATAATATCAAAAGAAAATTCACAAGATCTAAAATTAACTAAGCTCAAATAAAAAAAAAAAAAAAATGGCTGTTTGTAAACGCGAAAAAATATAATTTTGCAAAAAAAAATCAGATAAACCCTTTTACAAAATTCAAGAAATAAATAAAGGTTAAAAGGATATTTCAATTACAAAAAATATAAATAATAAAAAAAAAAATAAGTTTCCAGACTAAAAATAATCAAAATTTAAAATAACTAAATTAAAGTACTTAATAAAAAAAATGTAATTAATAAAAAATTGTAAATGATGATCACTGGTTTTATCAAATCTAAATCTTTCCTTAAAAAATATTTTTTTTATTTATTATCTTTTTCCAAATGCTAAACTTTATTTGATTTGAAACAAATTAATTTCTTTCATACAAAATCACTGAATTAATTTTTATGTAATTTGGGGTTATTTTGGAACGGATAATGTCTAAATATGGAAGAGTTTTGTAATATTCTTGAGATAAAATAGCTCATTTTAGAAATGAAAACAATAAAAGAATAAATCTAAAAGATCTTAAAAAGTCCAAAAGAATGAAACTTAGAAACCAATACAGCTGAATTCAAAAGTATTTCTTTTTAAGGATTTAAATTAAAAATTGGGTGGTACCCCTGGGATTTTTTTTCAAAAATATCTTCGATTTTCCTTTATTATTTTTTTTGGGATCGATGGTACATCATGTATGCTGGTTTGTTTTCAAATTGTTTATTATAAATACTCACAAAATAATGTGAATTTTTTTCCATTTCAGAAAAAATTATTTCTCAACTGAAATGGCTCTACCTTTAAATTGAAAAAAAAATAGGAAAAAAATTGTTTCTAATTCGATTCCCTATTTATCAATTTATTCAAAGAGAATTGTATAGAAATTCAAAATTGAATTATATTACGTTGAATATTTAAAATACTATCCAATATTGTGTTTGAGCAACAGTAAGATATAAGAGTATGTTTGAGAGTCAAAGGAAGTGTTAAGAGAACTGTATATTTTAACCCCCCTGTGTATGCAGGGGGGGGTATATTTAAGTACCGTCAAGTACCTAGGTTTTATTGGGGTTTTCTATATTATTTGTGATTTGTTCTAGGTTTTTTTTTGAGGTTTTCTATTTTATTTGGAAAATATATTGATTTTCGTTTGGTTTTTTTGGGTTTTCTATTTGTTTGTGAAGTGTTCTAGGTTTTTTTTACTTTTCTATTTTATTTTTTAAGTGTTATATGTTTTTTTTTACTTTTTGAAATATTTGGAAAATCAATAGATTTTCTAAATGAAATAGAAAACCTTAAAAAAACCTATCACTTTTCACAAATAAATATAAAACTCAAAAAAACCTAACGAAAAGGTATTTATTTTCCAAATAAACAGAAAACACAAGAAAAACTAACTACAATTTTTTTTAATTTGAGAAATAAAATGAAAATTTGAAAAAAAAAATAAATTGAGATTTTTCAAGTTTAGAAATATTTTGGTAAAATCTTTTGATACTACTCAATTCTTTCAAATTCTGGAAAACTAACGACAGTGAATGTTTTTTAATTTTGTCATGTAAATTATAAATTTATTATTTATATATATTTTAATTATTTTTCTTCTTCTCTTTTTTTTATTTGATTTAATTTTTTTTAATTAATCCTTTTTCTAAATAAATAAATAATTTTTTTAATACTTTTTTGGGGTTTAACTAGATAGAATTTTTAAGGAAGTGGGTAATAATTTTAAAATCTCGGATTTGAAAATGTTGTTTGGGGTAGGACTGAAAGATATTATATTTTCTCACAAGATATTGAGAATTCTAAATTAAAATATCATTCTTAATTTAATTTGTGAAAATGAAAACCAACTTAAAATGAATCAGAGAGGAAATCTTTAATTTTTTCAACATTTTTTTTGTTTGAGTAAATTTACTTTTTATTAAATTTGGTTTTGGATCCCTAAATATTCTCATATACTTGAAATTAATCAAATTTTAAACCAAAAAAAAAAAAAAATAGAGAAGAGAAGATGTATATTATAACCAAATCTTTTCTTTTGTTTTGAGAAAAATCATAAAATATCACATTTCAAAATAAAATTTTTTAAATCAATTATGATAAAAATAATAATTCAATAAAAACCTATTTTGGTAATTTTTTTTTATTCTGTTGACTTGTATGAACACAATTAAAATATAACCTTGAACATCTCGCCCCATTACCATTTATAATTATATATCAAAACATTTTTATAACAAATTTACTTTCAAAATTCAATTTATCAAAGATTTTTATCAAACCAAGTAAAAACAATGAATAATATTTCAGATATTAAAGAGGGAGGGTTGCATTTTTGAAATCAAAAAAAAAAAAAAAACTCTAAATAATAACAACAAAAAGAAAAGAAAAATAAGGTTAAAATTTTGAAAAAATCAGAATTGCTTTTTTTTTATGATAACCTATAAAAATAAATAGTACCATGATCAGAATAATATTTGCCCAAACTCTTTAATTGTGTTTCAAAATTTAATCCATAATTTTATTCTTTCTTGTTCCAACAAAAAATCTAATTTACAGTCTAATAGTAAACCTAAGTTAAAATCAATTTTATCAGGAAAATCCTTGATTTTTTCAGTATAATTTAAATTAGTAAGGAGAATTGATGTAATTTATTGAAATTTTTTTAATTGATAATTTTTTTTTGATGGGAATATTTTTCACTTAAAGTCAATTCACTCTATTCTTTGAGAAAAAATTACTAATTCAGTCCTTCATTTTCGAATTCCATTTTTAAAAATAAACCTTTAAGAAATAAATACTAAACTCTTTTTCAAAAATTGTGACTCACCTGAAATAATAAATTGAAGAAAAAAAAAACCTTTAGTATTCAAGAACAATTAATAACTAAATCTAAGTTGGAATTCGCTTTTAAGTCATTCTAAATCTATAATAGTTGATATATTAAAAATTAACACAAATAAAACCAAAAACTAAAAAAAAGTGAGTTACAATATTTGAAATGAATATTACGGATTTTTTATTACTGAGCTTTCACTGAAAAAAAGTTGAACAACAAGAATTTTTATGAATAATTAAATCCGTTTTCAAAGACATTACAAAATCTCAATTTTCATAGTGATTATATGTCTTTTCGAAGCTCTCTTTTTTTTCGGCATGATCTTATAAAAAAAAAGAAAAAGAAAAAAAAAGAAAAAGAAAAATTTTTCAAAAAAAAGAAAAAGAAAAAGAAATAGAAAAAGAAAAAGAAAAAGAAAAAGAAAAAGAAAAAGAAAAAGAAAAAGAAAAAGAAAAACAAAATTTTAAAAAGAAAAACAAAAATTTGAAAAAGCAAAACTAAAATTTGCAAAATTAGAAAAAATGATTCTGATCCAAAAATTTGGAAAATATTTTTTGTAAAGAATACTGGTATACCCTCAAAACAACTCCCATTAACATTATAAAGTGAGTTAAAATTTTTGAAAAATAGTTTATATTTACAAACTTTAATTGTTACTTACTTTGATTGATTAATGTATAGGTATAATATAAAAAAGAAATGTGCTTTTTTATTTTGAAACGGACATTAAAGTTTCCTATACAAATTGTTTTAACAACTGTAAAAAAATCAAATAAAGTTATCAAAAAATTGATGATTTTAAAAATGTATTAAAAACATAATATTATAGACTTGAACAGAACCTAGAATTTGTTGAAATGAACGAAAATAGGATTGTCTTTTTCTTTTTTTGAATAATACTTTAGAAATAAAATGCAATATGTTTTAAAATATTTTTCAAATAGGTGTTTTTCACCGAAGAATTAACAATAAAACAAAATAAAGAAGAAGTAATTCTATTAAATTTAAATATATGATCAAAAAATAAATGATTTTTTTTCTTTTTTTTATTTTTGATTTTTTTGATTTCCGTTTTTTGGTTGGATGTAAAAATATTATATGAGGATAGAGATCACTCTTATACTTATAAAAATATTAATATGTTTGGTTAAATAAATGATTTTATTTATTCGGTTTCTTGAATAAATCAATATTTTCATCATTGTGGAATTGTATATTGAACCTTACATAAATCTTTTTTTTTTAAATGGACAACCAGAAAAGTGATTGATTTTTTTGTTTCACTTAAAGCAAAATTGTCTATTAAGTTTTCATAGAACAACAATATAAAAAAAATAATTAAAAAAAATTAAAAAAAATTTGAGATCGTTTCAATATGAAAATAAAATCGTTTGTTGATAAAAAGTAATAATTAGAAATGATAGTATAAGAGTAAACGAATCAAAAAAAAAAAAATGCTAATGACAGGATTCGAACCTGCGCTCCGAAGAAACAGTCCCTTAAACTGCCGCCTTAACCACTCGGCCACATTAGCTTGCATAAAAACAGTCAAAATATTTTATTGAAATTATAATTAACAGATTAATAATTTAAACCTTATTTTTTTTATTAAATTACTGACAATTCGATACACTCAATAACCAACACATAACTCAATAACACGAAATATCATATCACACAATTATAATTCTATATACCAACTAAAATACATCTAATAATCTAAATATACCCTAATTAAATCCCAAACAAATAATACAATATTTCAATAGATAAAACAATTTAACCTAACTTATAAGGTTACAATTCAACACAAAAAACTCAACCTCAACCGATCAGACAAACACTGGGAACAATTAATAATGATAATCTAAAAAATAGGTATATAATACCATTACATTAAGAAAAATATAAAATGTACAAAATACAGATATATCATTCAATTATTAATAAAGAATAAAATGATAAAATACTTTTTCCAAAAAATAATTAAAATCAAAACGAATTTCATTAATAACTTATCATTTGTCATGATTTTATTCAAAATTAAAATGATTTTCTCTAAAAATATTTAACTTTTCAATTTAGTTCAATACTGAAAGATCATCAAAAAAAAAACAACTAATAAAAATCTTTAAATAATTAATCATCGATACTACTTGATGCAAACATATTTATTGATCACCTTAATAAAGGTTTGTTTACTTTATATTCACATTTAAACTTTGCAAAAAAATTACAATTTTTTACTCCGGCTACCCTAATAAAAATAGTTTTCTATAAAATGTAGTAAAATATGTTATAAAATTTTCAAATGTTATAAATGTTATAAAATTCTATAATAAAAACTTTTATAACATAAATGTTTGTTCTTAAATGTGTTAATAAAATTTGTAACATTTTATAAAACTGTTACAAGAATATTTTTTAAAAAATATTGAAAAAATCAGCATGTAAAAGGAAATTTTGTTATAAAAATATTATATCGAAGTTATAAAAAACCTTTTTTATAAATGTATATGTTTTAATTGTAAAATAAAATTTTATTTTGAAAAGTCATGTAAATATTACTGATAATTTCAAATTAATATCTAAAATTTTTTTAATACATTTTCGTTATTAAATCATTTTTTAATCATTTTGAATTTGGTATTCTATTGTCTTAATTGCTTAGAAACTTTGTAAAATTAGTTGTTCCTTCAAAATATTCTTACTCTCGAGTTGTTTTAAATTTTTAAGCACCTAGATTACAAAAATTGAACTTGAACAAAAAATTTTCTGAAATATGTTCAATTTTATCAGTATGCTTAAAAAAAATTTTCTGAAAAGGAAACAAAAAATTTTGAAATTTTTATGAGTACCTAATACCAAGCAAAAAACTAAAACAACATATGAAGTCTGATCGATCTCCAACAATCAACAATCAAAAAAAGCAGACAAATTAGAGAAAAAAAACATCAAAGAGATAAAAGTCCAATACCGAATTTGAATAGTTAGAATATATAATTTTGAAAACAATTGTTAATGAAATTTTGGGTCTTTGGCATATTTTAAGATATTGTGGATTTTTTTTCTTAAATTCTTTCTATTTTCAAATGTGTTAATTTTAAATCTCAAGAATGTTACAAAAGTCATATTTTTACACATTTAGAGCCTTTAAAATAACCACAACTTGTATTAATATGAAATAAAATAGTTGTATACTGAACGAAAAAATTATATTTGAAATTATGAAAATTGAGACCTAGAGTTAATTTAAAAACAAAAAAAGTAATTATTTTTTTTTAAAATTTGAATTTTGAAATTGAGGTTTCTTTTCAATTTTGTTTTTTATTATATTTTTTTAGAATATCCCCTCAAAAAAAGATTTTTTTATTATTTGGATTTTTTCAATCAAAGAAGGCCTATTTCACAATACCCCTTTTTAGTTTTCCAGACACCTCTTGAGTATTGGAGCAAATCCATTGTAAATGACTAGAGCCTTAACAAAATATTTTCTTGAAGAAGTTTGTAAAATGATAAATTTATAGTAAATATTTAATTCTATTTTTTTTTTCAAAAATTATATTAAGGGACCAAGCTCTATTAAATATTTTAACCTAAATTTAATAGAGATTGAGAAAATTTTTTACCAATTACTTTGATTTGAAAAAGCTTGTTTATTTTCAATATTAAACATATTTCTTTATAAGGAATCTTTATTTAGAAATTGGTCAAAAAAAAAAAATAATAGAAACTATTCCTTAAAGTTGTTCTAGTAAATTTTGTTAATAAGGCAAAGCGATTTCACCAAATAAAATATTTAAAAAAATTTTTATACAATTTTGTTGATCTTTTTTTAAAAATAAGAAAATAACTTTCTATAAAACCTTAATGGGTTAGTTTCTACTTTAGATTTGATTATAATCAATGTATATTTTAACTGTGTATAAATCACATTAATCCTATATTTCAAAATTTTCTAAAAAAATGGATTAGTAAATAAGTTCTATTTGTTGATCTCATCACTTAGAAAAGGATCTATTGTATTAATAAAAAACCTAACATTTTTCATAAAAAAATAAACTCTCAGCTACAAATTTAATGGTTTAATTATCAATATCTAGACATCAAAGTTGCAAAATATGTTTCTAAAATTTGTCCCAAAATTTCAATTAGTTGATAAAAAAGCCCTTTGTTTTAAAAAAATCAAATAATCAATCAGAATAGATTTTTTTTTCCAAATTATTTCTGAAATCTTATTAAATCTATTGGTGTTACAATTAGATTTATAATAAGGTAACAAAACTAATCATTCTTTGGGTTTTTTGTGATAATGATTTTTGAGTTAATCATTGAAATTAAAAAAAATAAAAAAGATAGATTTAAAAGTTCAAAGGATGAATATACAGTCAGTTCCACTTTAAAGGCACAAACTTGCAACAAAATTTAATGCATACAAAAAAACTCAAATTAAGGCACAAAATTCAGATTCTAGTAAAATAAATTGTAAAAAAATAAATTACAAATTTTGTGCCTTAATTTGAGATTTTTTTTCTACCTTAAATTTGGATGAAATTATGTGTCTTAAAAGTAGAACTGCCTCGATAATTTAATATAAAATAATAACAAAAAAGCTTTTTTTTTAAATTTTTTCAAAAATGTGGATAATTTATCAAAAAATAACCAATAATCATTATTTTTGAAAATTTAATAAAATACATATGATTTGATAGTAATTAGATTATCTCAATATGATTGAATTTTAAGATATGTGTAATTTCTTTTTGAATCTGCTCTCCAATTTACCTGTAGATTTTTTTTTTAATCACTTTGGAATAAAAAGATAAGGATCTAACTTTGTGCCAAAGTGTGTCATTTTGCTTATCTGTTGGCCAATATGCTGTATGGGTTTTTTAGGTTGTTAATAATGAATTTTTTCATGATTAATTTCTGAAATCTGAATTTTTCAACGAAATTACTTTTAAACAATATTTATTTGGAAATAAAATATGATAGAATGTATTTTTTTTTTTTAGTTATAATTATTCTTTATTTATTATAATTGTTTTTACATCTATAAAATTTTGAAAAGGTTTTTTTCAGAAATCTAGGAATTACGAATGGGATCGTCGTTTTTTTTTTTTTTGTTATTAGTCAGTGATTAGGCAACAGGAAACTATTTTTTAGCATTTCAAGAATAATTACAGTCAGTTCCACCTTGATGGTACAAACTTTAAACTCGATATTTAAGTACAAAAATAATAAAATATTAAGGCAGGGATTTCAAAATCTAGTAAAATATTTTTATAAAAAAATAAAAGTTCAAAAAATATGCCATGATTTGAAATTTTTTTGGGTCTTAAATTTCCTGTTGCGTTTGTGCCTTAAGGTCGTACTGGTTGTATTATTTTCCCATTTCAAAAAATGGTATTAGATACAATTTTTTTTTTGGAAATTTTTTTCAAATGATAAAATATTCCATCTCTGTTTATTTTTTTTTTCCAGTTTAAAAAATAATCTAAATCATTTATATTTCTTAAAAGAAAAAATCATTTGTGTGTGATTAAAAAAGTATTATAACTAAAATCTAATCCAACAAACATATAAAAGTGAACACATACACTACTAAAAAAAATAATTAAAATAAATACCCAAAGGGAAAAAAGAGGTGTGTGTAACATTCATAGCAACATGTGTAAAAAACAATAATTCCATCACCAAGAATAGGAATAAGAAAAAAAAAAATAGTTAACTACCCAATGTGATTCTATTTAATATAGTTAAGAATTTATGACCTTATAATAAGCAGGTAAAGTCAACTGGTCTTACCGGTTTAAATATAGAGACAGCATACGGGATTCAAAACACTCAAAAACTAGCAGAATTTTAAATTGAAAATAAGACTCACAATTATTGGGTATAATAAACATATTCAAAGGTTCTCGGTTTTAAACTTTCTTGATAGTTTTATTCAGGATGGATCAACAAGTTCATTCAAACTCTTAGCTATATAATTTAACATTCATAAACTTTCTCTAAATGGTTTGATATCATTAATTTGAAATCATTTTTTTTTTTTTTTTGAAATGAATCAAAAATATCAAAAAAATTTACTTTTTCGATCAATAATTTTTCATATCTTTGTTTTAAATACTGATAAATTCTATGAAATTTCAAAAAAAAATTTGTTCAATATTCATTTTTATAAATCTTTGTGCTATTACTTATCAAACAGTACATGACAAAGAAAATTTTGAAGAGTAATTGATTTTACAGGTTTCTTAACACTTGACCACATAAAATGCTCGATTCAAAGCTTGATAAGAATAATTTCCAAAATGGAAAATCAACAAAAAATTTCCAAACATAAATTGCAATTTATCAGTAATATCAAAAAACAATTTTTTTTTGAACTAGATTTTTGTTAATTCTTTGAAAATTAACCAAACTTTCTATTCTTACTACTTTTTTAATTAAAATAATTGTGACAACACATTGAAAATTCTGATATATTTTGAATACTGGTATTTGAATTATCAATGAGATATAATTTCATTTTAATTTTCAATTTCCTTTTTCCAACAGATACACAAATTACAACTTACATCTTTTGGGGAACTCTATTTCGTCAAGAAAAATCTGGAAAAGGAAGTGAAAATTCTTTCCCATTTATAATTCAAATATCAGTAGATCAAAAACTATAAAAAAGACTCAAATTGTAGATAATTTTGCTGAAATCAAATGATTCCCTTTTTTTTTATTCAAATGATTATTTGCATTTTGACACATTACAGTTTTATATGTTAGTAGGCAGATAGATCTTATGTTAGAATACAATGAAATGATCTATTTTCCCATTTCATTCAAAGTAAACCTTAAATTGATAATTGGATGGCAGATATCAGGAAGAGGAAAAAAAAAACGAATAACTCTTGATTTTCAATTTCAAATACTAGTGGTCTTCTGTCTTATTCTAAAGAACACTTGGAATCTTTTGATTTTGGAATTTTATTTTTCCACCAAACTAATACAGCACAAAAAAACAGTACTATTTACTTACGGTTTCTTGAAACGGTAGTGTAACAAAATTTTTATTGATTTTTTGAAAAAAGATGAAAAACAAACGTAATCAAGTAAGAGAAAACCAAAAAGTCTCAATTTTTTGGAAGAATTATTTATTTTGAGATATTTTCAACTTCTTTCTTGATTTGAAGTGAAATATTTCTCAGTGCCTTTTTGTAAAAACATATTAAAATCACGATATACTGTTAATTGTAAAATAAAAAGATCAATTTTTCATACAGTTTTTCAAAAAAAAACACATTCCAAGAATTACAACCAACCATCAAAGTTCCCAATTATTGAACGGGTAAATTAAGAATTGAAGGTTGACTTTAAAGAATTATTACATTGAAATGTTACAGTTTTAAAAATCTAATTTTGAAGAGTTGATGCCAAATTTTGTTCCTTTTTTTGCAACAAATCTGTAACCACAAACTTTTCTTTTAAAAATCATGACTGATATTAGTTTCAAATTACTCTTCTTCTTTTCATTTCTAAAAGTTACCTTTCCTATGAAAAAAAAATGTAATTGAAGAGCTAAAGAACACTTTGTAGATCTCTATTTTTAGTCACCTTTTCAAAATTGGTTCTTGTTGTAATGAATTTTGCTCTTTTTTCATAAAGAAAAAACAAAACAAGTAAAGTTGAATAGAAAATTGTTTTATTTTTGGAATTCATAAAGCCACTTTATGAAAGTGATGATTCAAATTGTTAATTTTTACGAAAAACTAAGTTAGGAACATGTCAAAATTCCTACAAAGTTTATTTTCTGTATTTCTGTAAAGATCTTTGTTATTTTCTTATTTTTTCAATTAAAGATTTTTTTTGTGAATTTGGAAAAAATATTTCCACTTTGTGAAAAGGAACAAGAATTGTATCTTTTATAAAACGGTCCAAAATTAATACAACCAAATTTGTCATCATAGATCTTGGATTTGTCTTGAGACTTTTTATCTTCCAAAATCTCTTGTAGTTAATATAATTAATTCTATTTTGAAAACTTTTCAAAAGCGTCCAAGTCGCTTTGGTAATTGGCTAACTGCATTTCCAATCATACTTGTGAACTTTTGTGAATTAATAGAAAGTATAAAGGTTTTTAAATTTTGAAAGAAACAGTTGCCTTCAGACTCAAATTTTAATATCTTTTTCATCCCAAGATTCAGAAAAACGTAATTTAAAAAGGATTTCAAATAATAGAAATCCTACCTATTCAATTAAATAAAATCCAAATTTCTCAAAACGGCAAACTAAAAAATTTAGAATTTATTTTTTTATTTTGTCTTCTTTTTTTTTACAATTGTTTTTTTCTAAAAACAACACAACCCCAAATAGTAATTTTCACACGGAAACAAATAATAACCAACTGTTATTTTAAAATACACTGATGTCAAGGAGAACAAAAACCCAATTTTATCCGCCCAAGAAAACATATCCTCCTATCAAATTTGATAAGTGTTGTTTTTCGGATTACTCTCTTCTCAAAAACTCGAAAATCGAGAAGAACAAAGCAGTTGTAAGCAAAAAACCAACTTTGGTTTCTAATTCTGTAATTATAATTTATTTTCTTTTATTTTTCCTTTCTCTTTAAACACAAACCAAAAATGAAATTATTCGTACTTTGAGCAAAGTGGGTTTACGTCCACCAACAAGCAAAGTTTAAAAAAGCACAAACCAAAAATCGTGAACAACCAAATTCCATGATTAAAAAAAATGAAAAAAAAACAGTTTCCCTTTTGTTTTCCTTTTGAGACATGATCCTCAAATATTTAACTTTTTTTTTACAAAAAACCTTTGTTGTAATTCAATCCTTCTTTATTTTTCAAAAAGATCTTGCCAAAATTAACAATTAACTTGATTCCTGTTTTTAAAAAATGTAATACTGGGTTCAATTATCTGAAAAAACAAAACCCGAGAAGATGGATTACAAAAAATAACAAGCCAAGGCATAACCAGGGGTACGACAATTCAAAATATGAATTAATATTAAAAGCTCATGACGTTTTGGACGGAGGCGACCATAGGTAATTTCTCTTTTTTGTTTTCCGATCTTGTCAAACGAGACGCAAAACTAACAATACACTAAATTCTTTTAATAATTCCAACCTTATCCAACTAATAATTTTAATACACAATTTCAGATATTTTGTTCTTGATGGGATGGGATCTGGCCAATTTGGTCAAGTTGTCAAATGCCGAACTCTTGATGAAGAAAAAAGCTTGGTTGCTATTAAGATTGTGAAAAGTCACCGTGCTTATTTTAGTCAGGCTTTACTTGAAATTAATATCCACCAAACGGTAAGAATACCCTTTGTTCATTTTTAATTATTAATTTTTAGTGCAATAAAATTTTCAAACAAAAATCGAACAGGATCTTTGAAAAAAAAACACAAAAAAATATCACATTTTTTGAGACACGTTTTGTTCTTCATGTTTTTTTTGAATTTGGTTCTCCACAACACTCGACAAAAAAAAAAAAAAAGATTGAAGAAAAGAAACAACTTATTGTTAGATTTGAGTCTTGAGAACGGATTATAAGAATCTTTTAAAAGAACAACAAGAAAAAAACTTAAATTTGTTGTTCGCACATATTCAAGAATGCGTAACACACTACTCTTTGAAAACAGTTTACCCTTTACAAAAAAATTCATATACTGGTATTTGAAATTTAAATTGGATAAAATTCCATGTGACAATCTTTTTTCAATTCAAAAATCTGAGTTTCATTTGGGGTTTCTCGGTACACCCAATATATAAACTCTTTTTCAAATAAAAGGGCACAAAAAATTTCAAGAATTATTCATAAATGAATCAAATTAATTATAGTATCATTCTAAAAGATAAGAAACGTTTTAAAACATAAAAAAACACTCAACTGGATCTTTAAAACTCATTAAAACAAAACAATAAAAAATTAAAATTCAATATTTTAAAAATTGGTGTGCCCTTTTATTTGAAATGAGAAATCTCGTTTTGTAAATTGTAATGAAAAAAATTATAAAACCCAATAAAAACCTTTGAACAAGGCGAATTGGGGAAAAGTTCTCAATATTTTATTGATAATTCTTTACACGTCAAACTTTTGTTCTTTAAAGTCTCATTTTCAATATAAAGTTGCAATTCATCTGGGTATTTTGTTGGAATGTTTTTTCTTTATTTCTCTTTTCTTTGTTCCATGCATCAATCCAATAATGGTCTTTCTTAATTCCTATTTCTATCTTGATTCGAAATCAAACTTAAACTGTTTCCATTTATACACTGGTAGATTATTTCCAAATTGGTTTCTTCTGATCTTGCTTTTTCATTTTCCAACTGTTCAATTTCCAAAAATAAAAAAAGCAAAAAATGAAAAAATGAATAATTAAAATGAAAATCACCAATAAGTAATTATCTTATTAACAATCAAAGTCGATGGTATTGACGATTTGAGAGGTGTGCCCTTTTGTTTGAAAAATAGTTTATATATACCAATATGTAGCACAAAAAAGCACCAAACAAACAACTTTTCGAAAATTGTAAATCTAAACTTCCACCAAAAAAGCAATGAAAGATCAATAAATCAAAATTTAAGGAGGTCAACTAAAACCAAAAAACCGTTTGCCTGTAAATCACCAGAAAAAGAATGATTTTTTTTTTCAAGTCTTTTTAAAACCAAACAAAACATTAAATCAGAGATTACACTGAAAGTTCTATTGTTGTTTGAGTATTTATTTTAAAATCTCTTGATCAAGCAAATCTCTAAAAACCTTCAAAATTTTTCTTTAAAAAGTGATCTAGCCAACCAAAAAAATAAAAACGAACAAATACAAAAAAAAAACGAACAAATACAAAAAAAAAATAACGAATACAAAAAAAACTACTAAAATCTCACACAGACACCAGCCCCTTTATCCCGTGCACGTTATTTTAACTTAAGAGGCAAATCCACGTTTTAAAAAACATGCTTTTAAATGAACTTTTTAAAAACAAATGAATTCATGAAAAATTAGAATAAATTCCATTTTTTCCTCACAAATTTTTGATGGATTGACCGACCAAATCTATATTATGCTGTCTGAAACCCCTATTTATGTGTAAATAGAAACCAACATCAATTTTTTGTAAAACGGTTGAAAACAAGAATTTTTTTTTTTTTTAATCTGGTTTTCTGAAGGTATAATAGAGATAAATAAACTACATTTCAAAAATTGTGAAATACCTGAAATAATAAATTAAAAAAAAAAAATATACCCTTTAGTATTCAAGAACAGCTAATAATTAAATCAGATAAATAATTCACTTTTAAATCATTCCAAACATATAAAAACCTGATATTTTAAAAGTTTAAAAAAAATAAAACCAAAAATAGAAAAAAAGTTAGTTACAATTTTTGAAATGAGAATTAAGGAATTTTTATTACAGAACTTTCACTGAAAAAAAGGTTAACAAGAAGATTTTTTGCAAATAATTAAATCCATTTTAAATTACATTACATAGTCTCAATTTTCTAAATGATTATTAGTCTTTTCCAAGATCTATTTTCAATTTTCCACTCGATCTTTTGCAAAAAAAAAAAACAAAAAACAAAAAAAAAGGAAAAACAAAAAAAAAGAGAAATAAATCAAAAGCAAAACTAAAATTTGCAAAATTAAAACTAAAATTGGCAATATTGAAAAAAATGATTTTAGTCCAAAAAATTGAAAATAAAATTTTTGGTATGAATATGGTAAATAACCACAGAACTTCTTCCAATAACATTATAAGGTGAGTCGACATTTTTGAAAAATAGCTTTGATTAAAACACGCCATTTATACTGAAAGAATAGACCCCCCCCCCAAGTCTTTTTTAGATTAGTTGTGTATTGAAATTAAAAAATTAAGCAGATACAGATGTTTTTATAATTCAAAAAACATTCTTTTTTAAAACTTTCGCTAAAGAAAAAAAAAATTATTGATCATCCAAAACAATAATTCGGTTTTCCTTGGGTATATTGATTTTGATCTTTTTTCTATTTTAGTATTTTCTGAAGGGGTAATACTAAACCATTTTCCAGTCAAAGGGGCCCAGTTATAATTGGTGAATTACATGTGTTTAAAGGATTTGAATGGATATTAGAAGAAAAAATTTATTTTGGAAATTCCAAAATTGAAATCATTATTTCACATTTTTACTTTTTTTTTATATCAATTTTTTTAAACATCTTTCAATTTGCAATTTTTAATTTTATTGCAAGATCTATAGTCACTTGGTAAAAACGTGTTATTCTAAGGTTATTGAAACTGTGGAAATGATTGTTGAGAAATCATATTGATTTCTATTGGAATTTTCTTTGATCTTTAATAAGAGATCAAAATGAGCATTGTTGTTTTTCTCAATAGGTCCTTCAAGAATTTTCCTTTTCTATTTTTAAGAAAATCTATTGATTTATTATTTTTATTTCAAGCGGATATCAACTATCCTTTGGGGTTTATTATTCAGTTTATTTCTTATTTATCCTTCAAAGGTTATTTATAAAAAATAATTGATATTTGAAAAAAAATTTTGGGCAATTTTGACTGAAACAAAGTTTATGATAAAGTTTAAATATTTACAAATGTTTCAATTTTGACATGATTTTTTCAATTTTTATTGATTTATTTATTTAAAGAGAAGAGAAAAAAAATCACAAGATAAAATCAGATGTTTGTTTTTTTATTAGTTAAATAAAATTGAAAGAAACACTAAAGCTAACCATAATTTAAATTCTAAAAATAAAATTCTCAATTTTTTTTACCTCTTTTTAAAGAAAATTTATGGAAATTTAGAACCAAAATATAATCTCTGATACCACACACACACACACACACACACACACACACACACACACACACACACACACACACACACACACACACACACACACACACACACACACACACATATATATATATATATATATCAAATCCTGTATTTCAACGAACAATTTTGACAATTGTATTAACCAAAAAAATAAAAATAAAAAAAAAATAATTAAGAATAATTAAAAATTAGATCTTCCATTTTATTTTTCTATCAATTTAATCCTTTTCTAATTGATAACTTTTAATAATTCAAAAATTTATAAAATTTTTATTTATTTTATTATTGGATCTAATAGCTAGCAAAATATCGACGAAAGGAAAGAATTGTTAAATATTTGCATCATTTTTTATATAAAAATCATTTATCAATTGTATTTGAATTACTTTCAGTTAACTTATTACAATTAATCAAATTAAACAGATACAGAGGATTTTCAATAAGAATTGTTCGAAAATTAACCACTCAACTTTTAGATGCTCTAATTTTGTTATATGATACTGGGATTGTCCATTGTGATATAAAACCTGAAAATATTTTGCTTGAAAAGTAATTTTTCTTTCCTAAACAATATAAAGAGAATAATTACTACCTTTTTTATTTTTAATATATTTATTAATAAAAGTTTTTAATACTAATTCCAAAATTCAAAACAACCACCTAAACAATTCACTTAATAAAATTAATTTAATTTATATAATTATATCACCTCTTCGATTTTCTATTGAAATTAAAATATATTAGCCCAAAAAAAACAAATATTAAAATTATTGATTTTGGCAGTGCTTGTTATTATCACCAGACTTGTTATGATTATATTCAATCTCGATTTTATAGAGCGCCCGAAGTTATTTTAAAAATGAAGTATGTAAAGTTTTTTTTCTGAAATATATTATTTTATATTTATTCTTTATATTTGTTTAGCCAATGGATTTTAATGAGCAATAAGTTCTATTCATATTAAAATTGGTTGTATGTTTAATTGGGTTTTAGTTTATAGTCCTCATAATGCTAATAATTGTATTTAATAAATAAATTGAAAATTAACAATAATAATAAAACAATTTTTAATCTTAAACTTTTTATTTTTAATCTCTTATTTAATAGATATTCTCAGCCAATTGACATGTGGAGTTTTGGGTGTGTTGTCGCTGAACTTTTTCTTGGTTTACCTCTTTTACCAGGAGTATCCGAATATGAACAATTATTACGGATTATTGAAACAATTGGGTAAAATAATATATATTTTATTTATGAAAGTTTTGATGATATTAATAATTTTATTTTCTCAAATTTGTTATCTATTCAAAATTTAATTATTTATTTCAAAACTATAATAACAACAATAAAATAACAAATTAATTAGTCCAATACCTTCCCATATTTTAAAGGTGGGAAAGGCAACAACAAAATATTTTAACATTACTGATGATGAATATGAATTTAAAAGTTTGGAACAATATGCAATTGTAAAAATTTTTTTATAATTTTAATCTGATTTTAACATATTTTAATTAAGAATTTGTTGGTTTGTTTAGTTGTTAATTTAAAATTAATTACCCTATTTTTAATTATCTATTTAAAATTTTTTTTCTAATTTTTTAATAATAAAAACAAAAAAAATTAAAATCCAAACAAAATTAAAATCCAAACAAAAACAAAATCCAAACAAAAACAAAATCCAAACAAAAACAAAAAACAAACAAAAACAAAATACAAACAAAAACAAAAAACAAACAAAATTAAAATAGGAAAATCAAATTAGAGCAACTGTACCAAAAAAATATTTTAATGATAAACATTTAGCACATATTATTAAAAATACCCCGTACCGAAAAAAGTTAACAAAGGAAGAAAAAAAGAAAGAAAAGCATAATAGATCATGCTTAATCCATTTTTTAACTGGATGCTTACAAATTGACCCCGATAAGAGATGGACACCCAAGGAAGCAAAACAGCACCCATTCATCACCGGTGTACCATTTCGGAAAAACTTTAAGCCAATATCCGAAAGGGGGAGGCTATATTATACAATACCAAAAGAAGTATTTGCCCAGCAACAATACATATCAAAATACTTTTCAAAATCGATGAACATAACAAAAAAAAGAAAAGTCCATAGAAAATCACTTAATTCGAAACCAAAATCTAATAAAAAAAACACAAATAAGAACAGAATCAATAATAATAATAGAATGAATAATAATAATAATAATAATAATGTTAATAATCGAATTAATAATAATAATAATAGAATTAGTATGAACCGATTACAAACTTCTGATTCTTCAGAAACATCTTCTCATTCTGAAATGGATATTATTCCTAATTTTTCTGTCAATTTAAATTCAAGATTCAATTCCCCAAGTTTTATGATGAAACGATCATCAAAAAATATCGAGAGTAGTTCAGGTTCTGATTCTTCGGAATTTGAATTATATATGAATATACGAAGAGCTAAAAGAAGCTTTGGTTATGGTGTGGTTTCAAATTCAGATTCAACGTCAACTAATCAGGAAGATAATGTTAATAGTAATAATTTAAATAGCCCAAATCATAATAATCATAATAATTATTATAATCAAAAAAAAAGAAGAACAAAACTACAGTCTTTATCAGATGGAAGGATGGAAACATTTCCATCTTCTGATGACAACCTTGAAGACAGAATAGATTTAATCAATTCCCCTCAACAATTAAATTTTGCTAGTAAACTTTCTTTAAAACCCAAAAAAACAGGTACATTGAAAAATCAAAAACCTTTTCATTTTCGAAGAAGAAAAAAAAATTCAAAAACAAATACATTTGATTCTTCATCGAATTCATCAACATCTTCAACATTTCAATTCAATTCAAACAACAATAATAATGGGAATGAGAATGAGAATGAGAATGAGAATAGCGATAAAAATAATGAAATTGATGATAATAATAATACAAATACTAATGATGATGATAAAGAAATTGAAATGAAAAGTAATTTATCGACAGAATATTCTGATAAATCTATTAATTTGAATCAACAAAAAATTAAAAAAAATAAATTCAAAAAATCGAAAACACCAAAAACAAAAAAAAAAAAATATCATTTTATTATTAGAAAAAAAAAATCAAAAAATTTAAAAAAAAAATGAGTTTTTTGAAATTTTAATATCTATATTTTAGTAAAAAAAAATATTGTATATTTTCCTTTATTAAATATAATTTAAACATTGTTTGTATTTTTTTTTTTTTTTTTTTTTTTTCAATATAACTGAATTATTTTTTTCTTCAAATTTAATGTTTCTTTTTAGTTATGTTCATTTTTTTTAATTGAAAAAAATTAAAGTTTGAAATTTTAAATGTTGAAAAAACAGAAGAAGAAAGATCGAAGGGTATACATTGTAATGCTTTATTAGATACATTATAAATTATCTGTGATGATTAAAAAATTTTGAAATAATGTAATTTACCTTAATAATTTTAATTTCTTTGAAAAAGATTTCTGAACAAAATTTATTAGAAATTAAGATAGGTCCCAACGATTATCAGTGACGGTTATACTATTCATGAAGCTTTTGTTACATTTCTTAATTTGCAGAAAGAATAAACTAAACTTTATTTCAGTTAAAAGGTACCTAAAAATTTTTTCAAATATCAATTATTTTTCATAAATGAGATTTGAAGATTAAATAAGAAATAAGTAGAACAATAAACAGTAAAAGGATTGTTGGTTGATATCTACATTCAATAAAACTAATTAATCAATAGATTTTCTTAAAAATAGAAAAACCCAAATTCTTTTTGAATCATATTGTGAAAAAATAATATTCATTTTGATAGCCAATTGTAGATTGAAATAAAATTCCAATAAAAATAAAAATGATTTCTCTAAAATCATTTTTTTTTTGTCAATAACCTTAGAATAACTTGTTTTTACTAAGTGACTATAGATCTTGAAATGAAAATTAAATTTTGCAAATGAATTTAGGATTTAAAAATAATCGAAAAAAAAAAAAAGTAAAAATGTAAAAAAATTATTTAAATTTTGAAATTTATAAAATAAATATTTTCTTCGAAGATCGATTCAAACACTTTATACACATTCACTTCACTGATTATAAAACTTGGAACCTTTGATTGGGAAATGATTTAGAACGTCAAAAGTTTAAACTCGAAACTTTTGATAAATCATTCAGAAAAACAACACAGTTCATTTTGATCTTCAATTGAAGATCCAAAGAAATGACCAATAGAAATCAATATAATTTTTAGGAATTCCATTTCAAAAAATTGTTACTCATCTGAAATAATAAATTGAATAAAAAAAAAATATCATTGAGTGAACAAGAACTACTAATTATATAATCTGATTGATAATTAACTTTTAAAATCATTCTAAATATATAAAAGCCTGATATATTTAAAAATTAAAAAAAAATAAAACCAAAAATTAAAAAAAGGTGAGTTACAATTTTAGAAATGAGTATTACCTTTTTTTATTACTTAACTTACCATGAAAAAAGGTTGACACAAAGATTTTTTACAATAAATGAAATATATTTTCAAAGAAATTATATGGTATCAATTTTTTAAATGATTGTTTTTATTTTCCAAAATCTATTTTCAATTTTTCAGTTAATCAATTGTAAAAAAATTAAAAAGAAATTAAAAAAAATCAAATTATCAAAAAAAAAAGAAAAATATAAAGAAAAATACAAGAAAAACAAAATTTTGTAAAATTAGTAAAAATGAATAAGATCTAAAAATTGAATTAAATTTTTTTCAAGAATATGCATATAACCCTCGAACCAATTCCAATAACATAACAAAGCTAGTCAATTTTTTTGAACTGCATTTTAGTTTATTTACTTGAGTAGTACTTTTTTCAAAATTTTAAGTGTCATCATTTTGCAAAAATGAATTATTCAAATTGATTATTTAACCAAATATATTGTTATTTTAATAAATAAGTGGGGGGTAAATATAATCTAGTATAAGAAATTTACATAAAAACTAAAAAATGGAATTCAAAAAATGAAAATATTGATCAAAAAAATAAATAATTATATATATATATATATATATATATAAATAAATTATTTATTTCTTGATCTTATTTATAATATTTGATACAATTACTAATTCTTTATTTGGTTTTGCTTTTAATTCTCGATGGAAATACTTTTCTTTATAAAATTGTTAAGATACAAATTACTTTTTATTTCGAAAGAATTTCCAAAAATGAATTTAATAATCCTATTTTCATTTAATTTATCTAATTCTCGTTTTGTTCAGAAAATAGGATATTTTTTGAATTACATTTAAGAACTATATATTTGTTGGACAAATTATTTGTTTTAAATAATAATTTTTGATTAAATTGAAAACTTTAAAATTAATTGAAAATCTGATTGAAATTTTTACTCAATTTTTCAATTATTTTGGTTTGAATATTTTGTAACTTTTTTTGATTACCCAGAATTCAATCCCTTTATTTTAATTTTGGAAACCATATCTTTATTTTGGTATTATTTGAGAAAAATTATTTTGAAAATTGAATTCAAAAAGTTAATTTGTAAAAAAATGTTTTAATATAATAATAAATAGTAATTTTTCAAGAAATCCAAGGTAATAAATTGTTTGAATTCATACAAATTAAGAAGATAAAGAAAAAAATCTTGGAAAATAGGTTTTTATTGATTTTTTTTCTCATTCTTGATTTCTATTATTTTATTAGGAAAGGTTATCTTCCGTGTTTTGTCATCTAAAAGAAAAGATTTGTTTCAAATACATAACTTTTTGAGTCTATTTTTTAGGTTTCCTGTTTGACTAATTTTGCTCATTTCTATAAACATATCTCTTGATCAAAAACCAGATTTAATAAAACTCAAAAATTGAATCAAAAAAAATTTTCAAAAAATCGAAAAATTATAGATTCAACACTGAATTACTTTGGATTCGTTTTCTTTTCACAAATAGATCAGAGGATGGTATTTTGGTTTTAAAGTTTCTATATTTGACCGATACTCAAAAAATATATTTCAGTAATGTTCACACAATTCAAATTTTCAAAATGGTAAAATGTACTTATTACCTTAATGAGGGGTACAATTCTTATTTTTTCTCAAATCAAATAATAAATTTGTATTATTAAACTGTAAAAGGTTTAAAAACAATAATTTTTAGCAATTGATGATAAATATAATTATAAAGTTGGTATTAGTATAAATCAATAAAAGGTTATAGTAACTACTTACCAACTTTTTATTAAAAAATTGAAGCCTTATGTGTGCAAATTAACATTGGGTATTGAAATATATATATATACTCGCTAAATATATATTAATTAAAAAAAAGGACTAAAAAAAAAAAAGATAAAAGAGATACAAAAAAGAGAGAGATGTCGTGAACATAAATAAATATAGTGGTTTTTTCTTTTTTTTCAAATTAATATTAATTGGTGAAATCTAATGAGAAAAAAAAATCCATGAAAAATCAAAAAAAAAAAAAAAAAAAAAAAATATTGTGAACAGTCGCTATTATAAAAAACTATCTTTTTGGTTTATCACTTAGGTTATTTTTGTTTTGATTTTTTTGAATTTATTTTGATAAAATCCTACCAATCATAACTAGATATTTAATTTTTAGAACTTCCCTCGTAAGAAATAATCTAAATTTATTATAAAAGTGATTTTTTTTTGAATTTTAAATAACATTACAAAATTTTCAGTTATTTTTCTTTAGAAAATACAGATATTTATTCCAATAATTTGTATAATTGTGACATTTCGGAAATGGCCCTGATTATTTTTAATTCCTTAGCCTTTGTTATTTTAATATTGTTTGTTCTTAAAGTTTTAGAATTATTGAAAAATATTTCTAAAATTTCCAACCTTTCTTTGAATTTATTCATTATTAAAAAAACTATTCATAATTCGAAAATACATTGATTTAAAGGAATTTGAATTTGTTTCTATCTTATTAATTACTAAAAAATCATTTAAAGATTAAAAAAATAAAAAATAGATTGTTTTTAATTCAGGTATATACTTTTGTGAAATAGTATTATATTTTACTAATTACTCCAAAATAACTATTTAAAAAAAAAAATATCTTTTTAGGGTGTTAAAAAGACTAATATTATTTTTTTGGAAATAAAAATTGTCTTGGTATTTACTTAATATATTATTTTTTATAATATTGTTGATTTAAATGGTTTCTTGTGCCTATCCTTTTTTTTTCATTTTTCACAACTTTTCTTTAGTAATTAAAAAAAAAAACAATTAAGAGATCAATACTCAACAAAAAGAAGTAAAATTTTTTAAATGTGTAATTGGTGGTATTGTGTATATACAAACTTTGTTTAGACCAAGTGTCAAAAAATTCTGATCAACTAAAGAACTCCATAATAGAATATTTTTTTTGAGATCATTTTTTTTTTTCCATTTTTTCTAAAATTAAAAACATTTCAATTCATTTTATTTCTCACATTATAACAAAGCTTTTTTAACCTTTTAATCGTTATTTACATCATTTTTATACAATAAAAAGTCTTTTTACCAGGAATATTAATTGTAAAAAAATTTTTGTAGATCATACTTGTTGTTAACCAAAAAAATTGATTTATTCAACTTATTAAAAAATAATTGAATTTATTTAAGAAGAACAGTTATAACTATTAAATTTATAAAGTCATTGATGAAATTTTATCCGAAATTGTGTTTTTGTTATTAAGATGAAATTGTATTTTTCAAAATAAAATTTTCTTGGAGATATTTGGGAATTTCGTAATTTAATCCTCAAAAAATCAAATTCAATTTTTTTATTCCAAAAATGATTTGATTTATTATAAGTATTCTCGTGAATAATATCAAACAATTTATTAAAAAAATTAACAAAATTGAATTTTTTTTTTTTGTCATTTTTTTTCATTTTTTGAAAACCAGAAAAAAATATAATTTAAACCTTAAAGATAAAAAGTTTTTTAGCAGTATTAATCTCAATTTTATTGAGAAAATTTTGTTAAACTGATATCAAAATAGCATTTATTGAAGCGGGTATATTTCAATTAGTTTAATTGGTTGATATTTCTATTGAAATATTAAAGATAAAAAAATAATAACAAAATAAAAAATTTTCTTTCAAAATCAATACTTTTGAACATAAAATTACAAAGATATTTTCTCATTTTCAAGCATAAATTCAAATATTAAACAAAATAATATGTTATTCATTTTGTTTTTATAATGGAAACATTCAAATTTGAAATTTCAAAAAAAGAAACTCAAATTAATAAATGTTTTAGATGAGGTGAACTAATCGATTTAATAGATCGTCCCAAATTCCAATAAAAAAGTTTATTTTCAAGATCTTGGCAAGATTTCAATTTATTTCTAAAAAATGCTACTCCCTTAATTAAAAATTATTGTTTTTTAACCTAAATATAAAGGTTATAACATGAAAATAAAATTCTAATACTTCAATTTATTTTCTTCTTGTCTGAACTTTTAAGTAATTCAAAAGAAATTTAGAAGTTTTGATCAAAATATTCAAATAATGACTACAAAAAAATATTTTCGAATAATAAGCCATGAGGGGTTTTAATTCAAATTAAGCACAAAAAAAAAAAAAGAACAAGGTTTTTTTTATACTATCATGTACTATATTAACAAGCTAGGAGAATTTTTTTAATCAATTAATATCACAACTAATAAATTGTGATTTTTTAAAATCTCTAGATATTTATACACTTGTTAACATTTAAAAAATATTACGATTTTTTATTATAAATAATTATAAATAAATACAGTATTTATCAACAAAAAATCCAATTTTCAAAAAATAAACTCAATTCTAACTATTTAAACAGAGTGAAAATGTAAAATGAAAAAGAAAAATGTATTTTTTTTTATTTTTACAAAATCTTTATTTAAAATCACATTAAAGTTATATAATATCGATGTTTTTATATGTAATCCTTTTTCGTCTAATATAAGAAAAATAAATAAAACCAAAAAAGAAAAATATTAGATATGTTCAAAATAATGTGAATATGTGGAAGAAAATATTTTATTGCATATTTGGTTCAAATTTCACCGGTAATTATTTTTCCATCTACTAATTTTATATAATCCTTCTATTTAACAAAATAAAATTTAACGTTCTATCAAATATTAGAAAAAATCCACGATCTAACGAAAAGGATTAAAGAATCAAAAAAAAGGAGGTGATAAAAAAATAAAACAGAAAAGATAAAAAAGGATAAAAATCTCTTCTAATATTGAAAATATTCAAAAATCAATGAAATTGTAGTTTCATTATTCTTCTAACTATTTTAACTATTTCAAATATTACCAGTTCCACTTTTAAGATATAAACTATCAACAAAATTTAAGGCACAGCAAAAAATATCAAATTAAAGCACCAAATTTATATTTTTTTTTTGAAACAATTTATTTTACTAGAATTTGAATTCAGTGCTTTATTTAATATATTTTTTTTACCTTAAACGTTGTTCAAAATTTGTGTTTTAAAAGTGGAACTGACTTTATTATGAATTTTAGTTTATATTACTGAAAAAATACCTGACAGGGAAAAAATTCCAGATAATATTTTTAATTGTTAATATATTAGGGGAAATGTTGTGTAATTTCTTTTTATTTTCAATCAAATTGTTTTTATAAATAACCAATTTTTTTATGAACTTAGTAATAAACGGACCTAAAGTTCATGAAAGTGTGATGTCTATAGAATATTCAAGTAATTGTTTGATATCCTAAGTAGATCAACTTATTTTGAAAAACAATCAGGGTTTTATCTAGGTTTGCAAGAGTTTGGAAAATGATAATTTTAATTCTTGTTTTTTGATCGATTGAAGAGTACTTTGAATAAGTGTAATTTCATTAATCATCATTCTAATAAGTGGGTGAGTTCTAAATTTTCAAAAATTGATTCTTAAAAAAAAGGATTTGATTTTTAAATAAATGAAATTAATGATCAATTTCCCTAATATTCACAATAAAAAATCTTGTCAGGGATTTTTTTCACCACTATATATCTTGAAATAAAATAGAAAACCTCAAAAAAACCTAGAACACTTTACTGATTTTCCAAATAAATAGAAAACTCAAGAAAACCTAACGGCAAACAGAGCATAATTTTGTTGAATCACCTCTCTTCAATAATTTTCAAAAAAAAATAAAAAATTGGATTTTTTCTTATTTTAATTAATCTTATTCGAAAAATAACAATTGAAGATAAACTCTGAAATCAAATTAAGTTATTAGTGCACATTTTAATCCAATTTGAAGAAATATCAAGTTTAATGAGAAATTTCCAAGAGTAACAAATTTGAAAAAAAATTCAAAATTACAATTTTTTTTTGAACATTTTGGTAATAAGCAAAATTATTTGAAATTTTCTAAAAAGCATTAATCCATTTGTAAAAGATATTAAAAAAACAATTTTTTATTTAATAAACCTTTCTCAACATTGTATTGACAATTGAGGCTTCGAGTTTTATTTTAATTCAACAGAAGTGGATCCCTTTTCATCTAAAGACTTTTGCCACAAATTAAATAATTTTTTTTCAAAAATTAAATTTTTAATTATTGAGTCGATTAGTGTGATCTCAAACCCATATTTTGAAGAGGTGGTGTTACACAAATTAAAATGCTCAATCATGATTGCTGTGCTATACAAGTGAGGAACTTTTGCCTTGATCAAAATAAAAGTGAAGATAGGTATCAAATCGTCTGTGGCGAGTGAAAAGCCGCTTCCTAATTTTTCTTCAATGATTTCTGATAGCGACATGATTGTCGTATCAATTACAAGGATTTTTTCCATTGCAGTGTCGACCTGTGTAATTTTTTTGAGCATTTTGATTGCCTTTTTAAAATCCAATACAAAATGCTCTGCAATGCCAATGATGCCCGTTGGCACTGATTGCAACGTGTTAATTTGGTTTTCACAAATTTCGTTTTCATTTTGGTAAAACTCAACTAACTTGGGCCAATAGTCAAGTTCGCCCAAAATGTAAACCCTGAGTGTGTTTCGAATGCCTCGCCCTAAATGCGATCGAGGTAGAAACCCACGCAGCACAACGTCAGGCTCAATAAAATTGGTGACCGCAGCTGTAAATAGCTGTTGCACGCGGGCACTCGCATACTTTTCGAACTTTTTTGTCAAGACATAGCAATTCTTGAAGGTCTTCAGCTTTTCATTAAATTTGACCCACTTTTTGTCTTCCTTGAGTAAGTCGCTCCAAAATTTGCTCGAGCTTTCAACAGTAATGCGATTTGGGATCATTTGGGTGATCCTCAATTTGGCCTTTTGAAACGTTTTCCGCTGCATGATTTGCTTTTGCGTCGGCGGCCTTGATTTTAAAGACCCCACAGAAGAAAACTGTGCGGTGATTACGTGCACGTAAAAGGGCTTATACTCCTCGTTATAGAAGACCTCCGTATGCAGGATCTGAACAGTCTGCCTTTCCTTCCATCCCCTGTGAAGGGTTATGAACAAACGATCAACTATTAAGCCCAAATCCTCGTCCAATAACGTGACATATTCCCCCTTGTAAAAAGGTGACTCCCGCAGAGAATGGAGCTGGATAAAGTCTCGAGTGAGTTTTAAATTCTCGAGCGCAGCAGGGATCGGAATGCAAATCGTATAGAGGTTTTTGGAGACCTCATCATAAATCATTTTAAATTTACTTTTTAATGATTGAAACATTGGGTTTGTCTCTAAGGTTAGAGAAGACAAGTCATTAACATAAGACATTTTTTTTTTTTTTTTTTTTTTAGTTTTTGAAAATTTGTTTGGTTGTTGTTTTTCTTTTTCTTTTTCTTTTTCTTGGTTTTTTTTTGTTTATCTTAGTTGCCTGTTAAAATTATTTTTAATTCTATTGTTTGACAAAGAATTAAATTTGAAACAAAGAGCAGGTTGATAAAGGAAAGTTAAAAAAATGAGAAATTATATTTTTAAATCGAAAATTTTTAAATCGATCTGTGTCGATATCTTCCAAATAGAAAAAAAACAAATTTTTTCGACAATGTTTGAAACTTTCTTCCGTGTTCTCTTTTTGTTTAAGATATTCACCAAAGTATTTCTTGGACTTTTCAAGACAATTTTTAAGACTACAGAAGTCAATTATTTTGATTTCAAATGTGCTCGATTGAAATTTTGTCTTATTTTGGTAAATTTAAACCAAAATTTATCTAAAACATTATTGAATGATTTTGTGAAATAATAATTTATAAGGGGTCGTGTCATAAAACACAAATTTGTTCCATACCCAAGGAGTGAATTGACACTAAAAAGGGTATTGTGAAATTGAACTTTATTTTTAAATCATTCAAAGATTATCATTAAAAAATTTATATGATCTAATAACAACACTTCTTAGGATAAAACCTTGTGGGTTTCCAATAGCAAAAAACTCAATTAATAATGAAAAGGTCCACATAATTCCAATTCCAAAAAATCCAATTAAATATAAAAAAATTACTTCTACTTTTTTAAATTTCAAAAGGGTTAAATTTCTTCAATTTACAACAAATTGTTTTCTAAAAGTTTAAAATTGATTTAGTTCAATTTAATCTAATTTGTGGTTAGATTGTAACTCTCTTAATCTGACAAAGTAAGGATTTTGATAAATTCTTTTTGATAAAAATTACTCATGAGATAACAAAACAAGAAAAAACTGAAAAAAATCTTTGAGATCATCAAAATTGACAAATAAAAACACTTCGAAACTAACTCAATTATTTTCTTCAAAATTATATATTTTAACAATTTTAATAGGAAATTGAGTATCCGTCTTTGGTGTTTTTTCAAAAAACTTTCTTGTTTTTTCATTTTTGATTTTTTCAAATCTATCTTAAATTATATGTTGATTCATTTTTGATTGTTATTATATAAACCCCAATTCAAAATTTTTAACAAACCAAAATTCGATTTGTGAAAAAAAAAACTTATTTAATCAATTCAAGAAGAAATACCAAATTAGAACCATTCACCAATTGAAATGTTTACACTTGTTTATAAATCACAATGCTCACAAAACAATAAATAAATAATTATCAATACAAATAAATCATGGGTGTGTTAAAAATTTTGGAGAGAGCAAAACAAAAAAAATACATTAGTAAATTTGTTGAAATTCTTTTAGGAATATTGATCGATCAAATGGTTAGATACTACCAACTTATTTTATTGGATTTCTTCTATTTGGAACAACTTGACTTTAACCTAATATCGATGGTTGAAAAATATTTTGATCCAACGAAACAAACAAATTACGTAATTCAAACAATAAAATGAAAACAAAAATTAAAAGATGAAAAAATGATTTTCATATTTTACAAAAATCAAAATTATCTCCAATTTCAATGAAATTGTATTATTGTGATTGTTTGGAACGTTTTAGCTGTGTGGAAAATTTTGAATTTTAGTTTACTTAAAAATTACAAAATTTTTTTAATCTGATTTTCAAATAATTTTAATATCATTCATAATTTCTAAAAACCTGATATTTTCAAAAATAAAAAAAAAAATAAAAACAAAAAATAAAAAATAAAGTCTGTTACAATTTTTGAAATGAGCATTGCCGATTTTTTATTACTGAAATGTTTTCACTGAAAAAAAGTTTAACAATAAGGTTTTTTGACAATAATTAAATTCATGTTTAAAAAACATTACATAGTCCAAATTTCCAAAAAGATTATTTGTCTTTTCAAATCTTTCTTTTTTTATTACAGCGATCTTTTGTTTAAAAAAAAAATTGAAATTGAAATTGAAAAATATTTCAAAAAAAATTGAAAAAAAAAAATAAAAATAAAAGAAAAAGTAAATTTGAAAAAGCAAAACAAAAATTAGAAGAAATCATAAAAAATGAATCTGATCCAAAACTAGATGAAAATATTTTTGTGAAAAGAATATGGAACAAACCACTTCAAACAACTTCCATTAACATTATAAAGTGAGTCAAAATTTTTGAAAAATGGTTTTGAATAAAAATATAAAAACATGTTTTGTATAAAAATAAATTGAAAATTAAAAAGACATTAGGTTTATTAGAATTATTTCCAAATTAGGATTTACTCTGATTTGAAAATATTAATGGTTTATAAAAATAATAAAGATTAATGTAATTTATAATTTTTGAAAATAAAAATAAGATGATGAAGGGGTGGAATACAAAACGTTTTACAAAATATTAATAATAATAAAACAATAAAAAATTCATTCATTTGTCTATTGGATTAATTTGTAATAATAATTGCAAAATTGATAATTTTTTCTTTTCAGAATCCCTATTAATATTGTTTAATTGGTGTATTATTGTTTGGTTACCTCTTGAAATTTCATTAAAAATATTTTTATAGGTTTTTGGTTTTAAATTTAATTGGAAAAGTGTTTGATATGCGTTTAAAATCCAATTTTTATAAATATCTTCGTGTGCAACTTCTTCATCACTGTCGTCGTCATCTTCTTCTTCGAGAATTATTATATTTTTGTCAGAATAAATGATTGAATAGGGAGAATTTGTTGGTTTGTGATAATTTCGTTTACAAGATGATGATCTATATTTTTTTCTTTTTTTATTTCTTCTTCTTTTTTTAGTAATTTGTGAGTTATATTTCTTAGATTTAATCGTTTTTTGCTGTGATTGTTCTTCCAGGGGCTGGGAATTGAAATGCAAATGTGTTCGTTTTCGTTCTTCGTTGGGAAAGTTACCAACAGTGTTTTTTGGAAATTTTTGATTAAATTCTTCATTTTGTTTGTTATTATTAACATGATTTTCTTTTGTATTGGTATTTATTTGATTGGTTGAATTGTTTTTTTGGTTGTTGGGAACACTATCGTTGTATAGTCTATTTATTTCAGTGGGGTTTATTATCTGTTGGTTATTAAAATATTTTGTCACTAATTGTTTTTTGAAACTTGTTTGATTAGAAGTGTTTATTGTTTCGTTTTCGTTTCGATTTATGTTTAGGTTTTCGATTATTGTTTGGTTTAAATTTCGATCTTGAATATTAGTTTGTAAAATTTTATTAGTATTTTCCTTGATTATTTTATTATCTTGCTTCTGTTGGTTATTGTTATTATTAATATTATTCAAAATTGCTTCTTTTAATATTGAATTTGTTTGGTGTTCCTGCTTTACAGGTTTGTTTTGTGTTTGAGTAATTTTAGGATCTTTTTCAGAAAATTTAACAATTTTTTTTTTATTTTTTAATCTTTTGCTTGTTCTTCTCTTTTTTTCACTTGCGGGTAGTTTTGTTTTTATTACATATGATTTTTCTTTAGTTTTTTTTTTATTTTTTTTCATTTTGTAATTATTATTATTATTATTATTATTATTATTATTACCATTATTATGATCTTGTTTTTCATGAATAAAATATAACCCGTCTTTTAAATTTACACCATGGCTTTTAATATTTGATGGGATCAGAATTCGGCCAAAAAAGCTTTCGGCTTCAGATAGATTTGAATAGGTGTCATGGTAACAGCTCCATAAGATTGAAAAGAGATCTTTGCCTTTATCAATTATTTCTGATCTCGAGCATGGTCTTCCCAGTGCTTTAATAATCGATTTCCCATAAATCCATCCTTTCTCTCTAGATCCCATTCTTTCGTCAATTAATTGGTTTAATATTTTTCGTTTTTTTGCATTTGAATTTAATTTGACCTTTTCTTTTTTCGTTTGTTTTTTCAAATTGTTGACAAGGTTTTTGTTATCTAATAATTGGGGAGGGTGTTGTATTTTTTTTGAATTTCGAGTGTTTCTTGGTGTCCAATTATTCGTGGTATTTCGAAGATTTGTTAATCTGCCATTATTCTTAATGTTTTTTGTGTTTGGGTGTGTGGTTGTGTTTGGTATATTCACCATGTTTATTGTATGAGATACATTGTTTTGGGTATTAGATTTGTTTATACTGGTATAATTGATTCTATTATCGATGTTTGATATATTATTGGTATCGTGGTTTTTGGTATTGTTTTCGAAATTCGTTGGCAGCGAGGTGTTTTGTTTGATTAATTCCGCTTTGATTGCCAATCCCATTTGTTTGGTTTCTATGTTACTCGTATGGTTGCCTTCTTTTCTTTCATACTGGTTATTATTATTATTATTTAATCTATATTTATTTGTTTTTTTGTTATAATGAAATTTGTTTGAATTGATTTCAGATCTGTTAATCAAGAAATTCCCAAATTTATTTCTATTGAAAATAATATAATAAAATAAATAGAAATTGCAAATTAATTAGTTTAGAATATTGAAAATATTTTTTTTTTAATAATTTTGAATTGATTCATCTCGAATAACAATCGATAAAAGATTATTTAAATTAAGTCAAAAATTAAAAATTCTAGGTTTTGATAAAATTATTGAATTTCTACAGTTTAGTGAAAATGATTCTCAAAATATTAATTGGGAATCAAAAAAATTAGAAGCTGAACTCAAAAATTGACAAAGCAAAAAATTAAGTATGATCTGTAAATATCGTTCGGTTTTCCAGAATTTATAGGAATAAAGGGAAAACAAATATTTTATCCAATCCTTTTGAATTCTGAAAAGGCGACGTTAGGTTTTTTTTTACTTGTTGAAATGATTAGAAAATCGATAGATTTTTAGAAACAAAAACAATAATTAAAAAAAAAAAATAAACCTTTAGCTTTTTCAGAATTCAAAAGAATTGGATAAAATATTTGTTTTCCCTTTATTCCTAAAAATTCTAGAAAGCCATTGTTGGGTTTTCTAGAGTTTTTATGTGATTTTGTTTTTTTTTTGGAAAATCTATTGCTTTTCTAAACAAAATAAGAATTAAATAACTATGGGTACTTGGCATTGCTCGACAAAATTTATTAAAAATTATCTTAATAATAATATTAATAAACCGTATACCTCGGTTTTTCAGAATTCAAAAGAATTAATATTTCATGCTGATAAAAGTATAATGGCATTCTTAATAATATTAGAAAAGGGGATAACCCAACGTTGTTATCCCCGGTGAATCATAAACACGTTTTTGAGTCTTTATAAATTTTCAAAATATAAAATTTAGTAATTAAAGTAAAAAGGGTGCTTACGACTCCTTCCTTAAATAATAAGAAAAAATATATAATTTTTTTTTTTATTATTTCTAGTAAAAATATTTGATTAAAATCATATTCTTAACAATTTGCAATATTACAAAGGGGGGCTCTTATTCGTTTACTAACCAAGTAAAAAAAAAGGGCAAAATTTCAAAAAATAAAATTAACAAAATAAAAAAACTAATTTTTGACTCCTCAACAAAAGTCAATTTTTCAAAATTATTTTTTGATTTTTTTTTTATTAAAACACAATAATTCTGGTTCTAAAATAGGTTAAGCTGTCATTTCTGTGAGGGTGTGACAATTTTACAATTTTACACCTTTAAATAAAAATGTACATTTTTAAATTTGGCAGTTTATGGTTGGAAACTAGAAACAAAGTGCCATCTTTGCTAAAAAAGAAGGGGGTTTGGAAATTGTTTAATCATGAATCATTTTTTTTTTTTTTTTTTTTTCAATTCCATGTTTTATAATCCGCCCATATTATAAACATCCGTCGCGGTGTAAAATTGATTCTTAATAGAACTGTTCAGCGGTATACTCGGTTGTGGTTGGTTTCTTAAGGGCCGAGTCACTTGCAGTAGGTTAGGCTCCATACTCGAGAAGTGACTTGCTCTCTAGAAAAAATGATATTTTGAAATTGAACTTCTTTTGGTTGAGACAATTAAAAAGAAATTCTAGTAAAGATCCAAAGATTCCAAAACTGGAAAAAATAATTTTCGGAGGATTTCAATTTCAAATAATTTCAAATTAGGGTAATTTCATAATAAATTTTATATCAAAAAAATAAAATCCAAAGTAGCAAAATTCACTGTATCTCAAAGACAAAAATTCAAATAACAACAAAAAAAATTTTTTTTTAGGATCTCTTTAGCAAAAAATTGAAATTTAAAAAAAAATTTTGAGGATCGCAATTACAAAAAATGTAAAATATAAAAAAAAATTCAACGATTATAAAATTACAAAATTTACTAAAAAGACAAATTAAAGAATATCAAAGACAAAGGTGTTTCCAAAAATAAAAAATCATCTTTGATTAAAATTATAATCTTTTGTATTTTTTTGATTTTACCATGTTTAAATTTCTTCAATTTAAAACAAATTGTTTTCTGTAAGTAAAAAATCAATTTAATATGATTCAATCTAATTTATGGTTGTTTTGTAGCCCTCTAATATTTGTTAAAGTGGGAGTTTTGTAATATTCTTGAGATCAAAACATTTCATTTGAGAAATGAAAAAAATGAAAATTAAAAATCTTCGAGATCTCAAAAAGTTTCAAAGAGCGACACTTCGAAACTGACATCATTGTTTTGAAAATCATAATTTAGTGTGATTTAAATTGGTAACCAGTTGCAGTTATTTGGCGTTTTTTCAATACATTTCCTCGTTCTTCATTATTAATTTTTAGAAATATATCATACACCATAGGTTGATTTGTTTTTAATTAAAATTCGGTTTTTGTAATGAAAATATAGTAAAAAATTATTTTTCAATTTCAATTTTATTTTTTAACAGCAATGGCTCGGTCCATAAAGAAGTTTTCACAAAAATTAATTTTGTCTTATTGAAATTTTAAAGCGTCTAAATTTTACATCATATTCATTGTTTTTCATATTTACTGTCAAATCTAAAACTCTGAAATTTCAAAAACCCAGACAATCCATTTTTTTTTGATCAATTGGAAATATTAGAAAAATTTGATTCCAGTTTTAAAGATAAATGTATAAATCGCCGGGCAACAATCAGGTGTTCTAATTGGGATAATGTTTGAAAATCCATCTATAAAATGGGCCAACTATTTGAAAAGGGTGGGTGGTTTTTTTTTTATTTTTATTTTTATTTAAGAGCGGGGTTATTAATCCCTCTTGTTTGCCATTGGGTTTTTTTAAATTTTTGTAATAAACAGAAAATTTCAAAAATTTTCTTTTTATTTCTCAAATTTTAAAAAGATGTCGTTAGGTTTTTTGAGGTTTTCTATTTATTTGTGAAGTGTTTTAGGTTTTTTTGAGTTTTCTATTTAGTTGGAAAATCAATAGATTTTTGTTAGGTTTTTTTGAGTTTTTGAAATAAACCGAAAATTTATTAAAATTTTCTGTTTATTTTCCCTTTAAAAAAAAAAATCTAGAACACTTCACAAATAAAATAGAAAATCGCAAAAAAACCTAGAACACTTTCCAAAGAAATAGAAAACCTCAAGAAAACATAGGCACTTGGAGGCACTCCTCAAATTCCTAATTTTTTATTTAGGAATTTTATTAAGGACTCATAAAAAGTGAGTACTTTTTGTTAATTTTTTTCGATTGTTAGAATTAAAACTTTCAAAAAGTTTTGTGTTTTATTAAAGTGTGGACTTTTTTTTTCGAAAGGTGTTCTTTTCATCCCCACCCCACCCTCTTACCACGCGTTTAAGTGTTGATTCCTTCCTTTTTTAAAATGTCTGGAATATATTTTCCTATTTTTGATAATATTTTCGATTGATCAAAAAAAATTGGATTGTCTGGGTTTTTGAAATTTTTCGAGTTATAGATTTGAGAGTAAATATGAAAAACAATGAATATGATGTAAAATTTATACGTTTTAAAATTCCAATAAGACAATTATCAATGATTTCTTTTAGTGGCGTATTTTACTGGTATTTGAAATTTAGAATGAATAAATTTTACGTCTCGTCATCTTTTTCCAGATTTGACTGTTGTTCAACATTCCTTTCATTTCGAATTGTCAGTGCAGTTAAAGTATATGTTTAAGAACAATAAAAAGGGCAACACCCAAAGACAAAACGATCAAAATTTTCAATTTATTCCTTTGTAAATAAATCTTGTAAAAACCAAAAAACGAAAAATGAAATTTTTTCCCCATTTAAAATTGAAAGGCCAGTAAAACAAATGACTAAAAAAAGATTGTTAGTTTTGGTTTTTTCTCCAATGGAAACTGTAAATAGACTATTGATTAAAATACCTGGCATGAAAAATAATCCCTGACCAGATTTTTGATTGTTAATATTTGGAAAATTGTTATGGAATTGCTTAATAATTAAAATCAAATCCTTTTTCTAACTTGTTCAAATTTTTTATGAACTTTCTTGGTAATAACCTACACAAAGTTCATCAAATTGGGGTATCTAGAGAGAATACTCATTTAATTGTTTGGTAATCTAGTAGATCTACTTTTTCAAAAAAAAAAACAATGGCTTTTTTTCGAGATTAGTTAGAATTTGGAAAATAATAGATTTTTTATTCTTTGATTTTTTGATTGATTGAATATTATTCCGAACATGTGTAATTTAATTAATCATCATTCTAATAAGTGATGAGTTATAATTTTCAAAAGATTGTTTCAAAAATAAAAGAAAATTATATTCAGCAATTACACAAACAATTTTCCGAATATTAACAATAAAAAATCGTTACAGGGATTATTTTTCATGCCAGGTATTTTAATCAATACGCTGCTTCCCCAATCAAAAGTTCAGGTTTGAGAAAAAGATTTTAGAATAACAACATAAAAGGTAACATAAACTGAAACATAAAAGGGAAAAGAAAAGACAGGAAGGTACATACTTTGCTACATTTTTTGAATAAGCACTTGTATAATTCTTCCATAATTTTGGAAACATTTCAATGCCTTTTTCAATAATTTCATCCTTTGAAGATGGGATTCCAAGTGCTTTTAAAACGGACTCTCCATAGAGAGAACTATTTGTGGTGTTTTCGTCCTTCGTCTTTGCATTTAGTTGTGTTTGAAGTTGATCCATCTTGAGGATGTTTGGATTTGAATTTTGATCTTTGTTTGGTATTGTCTTTTCTTGGTTTGTATTATTACCACTTTGTTCTAAATTGTGGTCACGGCTGCTTAATAGTGTATCATTTGAAATGGTTTTTAAATTTGAATTATGGTTGTTCGCTGATTGTCGGAAATCTTTCTTGTTTGGATTTAATTTAACATCATTGTTTTTGTTGTTGTTGTTGTTGTTGCTGTTGTTTTTCTGATGATCCAAAAATTTAAAGTTCTTGAGATTTGGTTTTAATTGGTATTTCTTGTTTTGATCGACAAAATAAAATGAATTATTGTTTTGTAATTGGAATAAAAATGATCCAATTGAGCTTAGCGCTGTCTTTTGAGAATAAACAGAAAGAAAACACTTCCACAATTCTGGGTACGTTTTAATGATTTGAGCAATAGTTTCTTCTCTTGTAGACGCCTTGTTGAGCTTTTGAAGTGCCTCGATAACCAATTTTGTCGGATCTAAATTTGGTTTGTTTTCCGCAAAGTGTAGGGCTTGGAGCTTTTCAATTTTCATTTGCAATAATTTACTTGGCGTTAGTTCCTGGTGGGATTTTGAAAAAAAGAGAGTGTGTTCAAAAATTAAAAAGAGATCATCTCGGGAAGTTAAAAAATTTTATTCTTTGAATGAAAACATGAAAAAGACTGATTTATCTTTTTTTTTTTTGTTCTTTTTTTGAAAAACAAAAGTAAAAAGCAGGTTAATTTTGGACATTTGGAATTCGTTTTTCTGAACTAACTTGTGTTTTTTTTTTTATTACTATTTGTTTCAAAACAAATGGAACAAAATTTTCATTCAGCTTGCTAAAAAAAATGGCTTTTTCAAATCATGAAGTAATTCAATTTTTTAATTATCTTAAAAATTAGATTAAATTATTAATTTTCCTCTTTTAGAATTGAGACTTTGGTGGTTTGTTTTAATCCTTTGCAAAATAAATGGAACAAAATTTTCATTCAGCTTTCCAAAAAAATGGCTTTTTCAAATTATGTAACTTTTTCAATTTTTTAATTCTGAAAAAGAAGTTTTAATTAATAATTTACCTTTATAGAATTGGTACTTTGGGTGGTTTGTTATCATTCTTGAAAGGTGATTTTTTTTTGGAAAGCTGTATGAAAATTTTGATCTTTTTATTTGAGAATTGTGGCTTTGTTGGTTTTTAATTCTTGAAGGATACAAAAATTAGAAATTGTCTCTTGTAGAATTAGGGCTTTTAGATTTGTTTTATTTCTTGGTGTGTTAATTTTTATGAAAGTTGAATGAAAATTTTGATCTTTTTATTTTGCAATTAACAGTATTCAGATTCCAAACAGCTTTGGTTTCCATTAAAAAATGGTCTTTTTGTTTCAAACTTTAAAAAAGAGTGTTTGGTTTTGAAGCTAGACAATTAAAATCCTGTTTTTTAGCTTGTTGAATTTGTGAATAAAAATTGAATTTTTGTTCTTTTTCGTTTTTTTTTTTTTGTGTTTTGATTAAAGTTTGGAAGATTTAGATACTTTAGACAAAGTGCATTTCAATTTTTGTGTGAAATTTCACATCGAATTTTGTCTTTTTTTGGTTTGTTTGTTTGTTTATTTGTTGAAGAAATCTTTTGATTCAACTAGCAAACAAAGGAAATTCAAAACACCAAACTAAAAAAGTTCAACAGTCATGTTTTGAAACTGTTGAGGTTCAAAAGACTTTGTAAGCTGAACAATTTTTAGTTGATTCGCAAGAATTTTTGAAAAAAAGTGGATGAGTCAATTTGGTTTCAAGTGCACCATAATAAAGTGACCTAAAAATCTAAAAGTGATTTAAAATTTGATCCAAATATGGCTTGGAGTTTGGTTTTCTTTTGTTTTTTTCAAAATAATAAAATTTGGTATTTGAAATTGTTTGTGACTAATGTGTGTGATTCTCGTGTTCGTGAAATTGAGTTTGTTTCAAATGCACTTTCAAAAATAAATCTTTTTCAAAAAACAAAAAATTGCCGTTCGTTGTTTGGAGAAGAGAAACAAAACAAAGAAAAATTTAAGATCAAAGGGATTTAATATTTACCCTGTGTTTTTTTAAAGTCGTTGAGTGATCCATTGCAAATTTTCAGCTTAAAGTAAATAAAAAAATATTTACTCGAGTTTGAAATAAATAATGTTTTTATTTTCATTTTTTTGGAACACAAATCATTTTTAGATCAAATAGATTCCAAATTGGCAATAGCCACCAACCACCGAAATTGAATTTATGGTCAGTCAAATTTAACAAGAAGGGCATTTTGTAGAATTTTTACTTTTAAAAATGGTCCAATATATCATTTTAGATTAACTTTTAACCTTTTCCTGAGTTTAAGTGACCTGGAATTACAACTTTTCTCTTTTGATTGAGGTTAATTTTAAAATTTCTAACTTATTTCCAAATAGATTCTAATTTCCAAAAGAAAAATGGAAAATTTCCATCCTTTGTGACTTTGATGTTTTTTTTTAATTATAGATCGTTTCTGAAATTAGATAATTGTAAATTACAAAGATAAATTCATATTTTTTGTGAAACAAATTTTGGAATGAAATTATTTGTTTCTTTGTCGTATTTTTTTCGTTAACAACAAAATATTCCTATAAGAAGAAGAAAACGGGCTTCGAGGTGATCTGGAATTAGTCAATAAGCTTGTTCTTTTTAAACGAAACAATTTTTTTTCGAATAGGGAAACAATAAAACTCTTGAGAAAACTTGAAAAAATAATGAACAGTCTCTTTCGTGATGAGTTATTATTTTACAATTCCCAAAGTCTGGATTTTAAATTTGAGTAACTGAAATATCAATTGAAAAATCCTACTTTATTTTAATTTCGACAAGTATCAAGATCTTTGGTGACTCTTTGAGACTTGGAAATATTTAATCTTTGTCAACAAAAAATTTTTTATAAAAAAAAAAAAACTTGGTTTCTTTCTTTTTTCTGTAAAATCCCTAAATTACATTTTCTCTTTGAGTATTTTGAACAAGACCGATTTCTAATAAGAAACAAATGTGTTGTCACTTGTTGTGGTTTTCAAATAGACTCAGAAAATAATTGAATAAAAAAGGAATTTTTTGTTTTTTTTTTCACAATAAAAGTGTTGGATTGTATTTTGATATTAAAGTAAGAAAGTTCAAAACAGAAATTATGATCTTGGTTGACACACCCATGAGAAATTTGTGTTTTTTGTTTTAATATCTTGAGATTTGTTTTGGCTTTTTTGGAGAAAACGGGGTTCAAAAATTTCAATTTGGATTGTAACAGAATGTATTTGGTTGCAAAAAATATGCAAATTTCAATTAAAAGTCATTTGGCACTTGCTTTTTGGAAATATTTGAACAACTGGATGTTCTCATTCAAAACATTTATTCTTGTCATTTGTGTGACCCGTAGTCCAATTTGAAATATTGTGGGTGTTGGTGGTTGAAATTCATATGGGATTTAATTTTACAGCTGTTTCAACTCAGGTGTGAATCGCACTCATTCGTTGAATGGTCGAGAAACATTTTAAATTGACTTGGAAGGTTTCTCAACCATTCAATGAATGAGTGCGATTCACACCTGAGTTGAAACAGCTGTAGTTAAAACAAGTTAATCCAAATGACTTTTGTTTCGTATCCAAAGTTTACCATAAAAATATACCAATATAAATGAGAGGTAAGACCAAACAAATCATTAGGAACTACAGATTAATAATATATTCTTAAGTAACTTGATTTGTTCAAAGAAAATTGGAAATATTGGAAAACCAAGTGATAATTTGTCCGAATTACCTCTGATTTGGGTGTTGTTTTTTTTCACAATCAAACTCGTAATTGTTACACATTGTTTGTTTCAATCTAAACCACAGATCGAGACATATTCCCTAAATCTTAAAAATGAACCTTAATATTGAACGAGATTTATTACTCAAAAATAGCAAAGAATTTTCACTTCATTTTCATTTCACCGTTTTTCCTTGGTTAAAATGGATTTTCAAAGATCTTTTTGAAATTTGGAATCTTTTGTTACATACTCTTTGATACAAAATAACCAACACACAATTTTCATTCACCTTTTCAGAATTAGATCTGCAGAAGAAACAAACACCAACAAAGTCCCAATTCTCAAAAAAAAAAGATCAAAATTTTCATCCAGCTTTCCAAAATAATAGTTAATAAATTAAGATGCATTTCAATTTTTTATTTCTGTAAACAAGTTTAAATTACTCACTTCTCTTTCTTAGAATTGGGGGCTTTGGTGGTTTATTTTCATTCTAGGTATGCTATTATTTGGAAAGCTGAATGAACATTTTGATCTTTTTTTTTTTTCTTTTTGAGAATTGGGGCTTTGTTGGTGTTTATTTCTTGAAGGATACAAAAATTATTAATTTTCTCTTTTAGAATTGGGACTTTTGGTGATTGTGTTTATTTCTTGTGATGTTAATTTTTATGAAGGTTGACTGAAAATTTTGATCTTTTTATTATGCAACCAACAATATTGGAGTTGCTACTTGAATTGCACAATATTGGACGATATTAGAATCCTCGAATGTGTGCATTTTAAATTATTGAGAACACACTAGTCAGCTGACATTTTTTCAAATTTAGATTTCTAATAATATCTGATCGATTTTAAATTTTTGATTTTTAGTAAATCAATTATAATTTCAATTTCATTTTTTCCAATTATACTATTTTTATAAAATAGAATATCTTCTAAATTTAAAAATATAAAATGAATTTGATTTTCATCTAAAATTTTATTAAAAACTTCAAAGTAAAATCGAATTTTCTCTCCCCATTTATTTTCGAGTGGTTCATTCAAAATTTCGATTATAAAAAATTGTATAATTGGACTGAGTATTAAACGACAGTCAAAATTAATTTGTTTTGTCACCTTAAAACAAAAAGGTTAGGGTAAAATTAACCGAATAAACAAGTTGGTATTTTTCGTATTTTTAATTTGCAAATTCAAATTTTTCTAAAAAATTCAATTTTTTTACAATTCTAAATCTTGAAATTTTAGTTCCAAAAAATAAATTATCTCATTTTTTTGTTTTATTTTTATTTTACTAATCAGCATGTACGACACGAATTGATTTTGTGGGGCTCTGTGGATTACGTATATATTGAGATAGTATGTTTTGAAATCAAGGGTAAAAACAAAATAAGATAGATTGTTAAACAATAATAAACAAAAAAAGACAGAAATGGGTGGTTAAAATGGGAATGTATTCGGTATATATATATAAGGTAGACACTGAAGGTATTTTGGACACATACGTATCTAAGCCAGATACAGTCAGTTTCACTTTTAAGGCACAAACTTTCAACGAAATTTAAGGCACAAAAAAATCTCAAATTAAGGCACAAAATTTGGAATTTTTTTTTTTACAATTTATTTTTACTAGAATTTGAATTTTTTTCTTTAATTTGAGATTTTTTTTTGTGCCTTAAATTTCTTTGAAAGTTTTTGCCTTAAAAGTGAAACTGACTGTAGGTAGACAATGTTTTTGGTTTTAATTGTCTTTTTGTGTCTTATCTTGTGTCGGTAATGATGCTATTTGCGTCTTTACGAGATTTTCACAAGTTTACAAAATAGATTATCTCAATACATACAGCGCTCACAGATTAACGAAAAATCTATTCTTGTAGTAAACGTCGATTAGTATAATAAATATAAAAAACTACATAATTTTTAAATAATACAGCCAGTTTCACTTTTAAGGCACAAACTTTCAACGAAATTTAAGGCACAAAAAAATCTCAAATTAAGGCACAAATTTTGGAATTTTTTTTTTTACAATTTATTTTTACTAGAATTTGAATTTTGTGCTTTAATTTGAGATTTTTATTGTGCCTTAAATTTCGTTGAAAGTTTGTGCCTTAAAAGTGAAACTGACTGTACAACTTTTACCAATTTAAAAATCTAACCAACACTTTACTAGATTTCAATTATTTTTAGAATATAAACGCACCTTTCGAAATATTTCATATCAACACATAATAATTACACCAACTTTAGAAAAATCTTTTATAATAACACACGTCGATTAGTATCACAGTATTTTCAAATTTCAAATTCACAGTAAAAATAACAAATTTTTCACACAAAAAAAAATTCACAGAAATAAAACAATTGTGAAAATCAAAAAAAAAAAAGAGTTATTTTTATTATTATTTTTTATAAAAAAACAATTTCAAAAAAAATTGAAAGAAATTATTTGGGAAAAAAGCGATATTAAAAAGATTAAATCTCGAATGCAACAATTGAAGATCAAAAGTTAGAATATTACACAACCCGCGTTTTTGAATAACCAAAATAATTTAAATTTGAAAAAAAAATTTATTTTACAAAAAATTAAGTAAGAGATATAAATATCTCAAAAGACTAAGAAATACTATTATGAACAAAAAACATTTAACAGATAAGTTAGAATTAAAAAGAGATTTAAAATTTTATTTAAAAAGAAAAAATGGAAATATTATTAAAGACGAAAATAATTACACCCCACCTACAAAAACTATATTTAAAAATAGTTAATGTAAGATGTTAAAATTTCACGATTTTATCCAAGCACATTAACAATTTTGGAACAGTTTTGATGGACCCACCATGGAATATTGAATCAAAAACTCCAAAAAGAGGCTCAGCATTTTCATATTGAATTCTTCACAAGAAATTTAAATTCACCAAATCAGTAACACATCATATCCAAAATTTTGTGAACATTCACACCTTCTTCACAATTTTATTGAAAAATAAAATCTCGGTCATTACATTGAAAAAATCATAATTTTGTTATTTCCACGATTATTATATCATCTGGAAAACAACTATTTATAATTTTCTTGTACTTTGATATTATATTTGAGGAGATATCGTTTTTTGAAAATGATACACTGAAACCTTCACAATTCAGAGTGTGAATCACACGTTTATAAACCGTGTGATAATTTTGTGTGCGATTTTCACGACCACTATTTCTGAATATATGGTACATAACAAACAATATGAAAATAAATTTCTACTTTTTGTTTTCACACAATTTTTCACACTCTTCACACAACATTCACAATTTTGGTAACAAGCATTCACAATGAAAAATAAATTTGAATCAAGGGTCGAAAGTGGGTAATTTTTGATAAGCATCATTTATACACAAGTGTGAACTTGAATGTTGTAAAAAATAGAGTTTTTTTGATTTTCTCAAAAAATTGTCAGTTTCACACCGTTACCAAAGTTTTGATTATGGATATATCTATATCGGGTTAAAATTTTAAGTTAATAATGATTCTAAATCAAAAACCGCCTCGAAATTACAGATGTTTTGTTTTGAAAACAATTTTTTTTTTTGGAAACAAAACATCTGTAATTTCGAGGCGGATTTTGGTCTAAAATACTTTTTTGCTTATTTATATAATCTCATTTCTAAATCTCTATTTCCTAAACTTTGGTAACAGTGTGAAACTCACAATTTTTTGAGAAAATCAAAAAAACTCTATTTTTTACAACACAAGTTTAAATTAAAAATTTTCATTTTTTGAGATAATCAAGATTAAGAAAAATAAGATTGCTAAATATGATAAAATTATTCGAAAAAATCGATTTTTCAAATTTAGAAATAGGTAGCTCCATTATTTTAGCAGATATTACCAACTTTTCATTTTTTCAGTTTTTTTTTTAAATTTTTCTTGTTTTTTTTTTGAATTTTTATTTGAAGAAATTTTGTAAAAAATAATTTTAAATTTGAAAAATTAAGCAAGTCTTGCTAAACTAAAATTTTATGAAAAATACGATTTTAGCATTTTTTTTTATTATAATGGAAATATTAAAAAATTAAAAAAAAAAAAAATTTTTTTACTAAATTCATTTTTTAAAAAAATTAAAAAGTGTTTATATTTTTCTATAATTTGTAGTAAAACTACAATTTTTTGAAAGAATCCAAAAATATTAATTAATTTTAATTAAGTCATTTTTAATTTTTTTTAATTTGTTTTTGAATAATTACATTCAGTTAAATATATTGATGTATAGTTGGTAATAATTGTCTTTAATAACAAAAAATAAAAATATCTTGAAGATAAATGGACACTAAAGATTATTATTAATAGAACAATATTTATAAAAACAATTTTGAAAATTAAAAAATCTCTATCAAGTTTAGTTTTGATAATAATAAAGTAAAAAAAAAAGTAGTAATAATTAAACTTGTGATAATTTGTAAAATTGATTTAAAAAATTAAGTAATATTTTGAATTAAAAAACTTATTGAATTTGTAATTCAAGACTATATTTGGTATAGTTCGGTGTTTTTAAAGGTTTTAATTGATTTTGGGTATTTTGAATAATCCCTTAAAGATTTAGAGATTTATTTTTTTTTATTTATTTCTTTTTTTATTTTTCTTTTTATTGTCGACATTTAATAGTGGGTTTTTGATTTTTGGATTTGGAGTGTATTGTGCTTTTGTTTTGGTAGAATACTCATTAAAAAAGTAATTTTTTTTTGTTTGTTATTTTTTGCTTAAATCATTTTTTTTTTAAAAAAAAAAAAAAAAAAAAAAAAAAAAAAAAATAAAAAACGTTAAAATAAGGCCTTTAGAGGCCATTACACAATACGACAAAAAATTTTTTTTTCATTAGCCAGCCGAAACCCCCACCCCCAAAACCCCCCCTAACCCTGGGGAGTAAAAAAGTATAAAAATTGCCTTCCACTTCAATGGAAGGCAATTTCAAAAAAAAAAAAAAAAAAAAAAAAAAGATCTAAAATCTCTTTTGTCATTAGGGACTTTACTAGTCCCTAACGAAAAAAACAATTTTCTTTTGGCCTAATTAGGCCATGTATAAATAACTATGGCCAAAACTTGGCCCTTTTCAAATAACTAGGGCCAATAATTGACCGTTCCAAGTCTATAGTGGCAATTTAAGCCACTATTGGTCAATTTTTGGCAAATAAAGCATAATTGTCGCCGTAATGGCGGGAATTATGTAAAATCACGCCATTACGGCGATTTTTCAAACCCTTTGGCCTAAAAAGGCCATTTTTTTTGCCAATTTGGCATTTTTTGGCCAAAAAGGCCACACTTTTACAGTCAGCTTCACTTTTAAGGCACAAACTTTCAACGAAATTTAAGGCACAAAAAAATCTCAAATTAAGGCACAAAATTTCGAATTTTTTTTTTTACAATTTATTTTTACTATAATTTGAATTTTGTGCCTTAATTTGAGATTTTTTCTTTGTGCCTTAAATTTCGTTGAAAGTTTGTGCCTTAAAAGTGAAACTGACTGTAAAAAAAATTGCCTTCCACTTCAATGGAAGGCAATTTCAAAAAAAAAAAAAAAAAAAAAAAAAAAAAATAAAAAAGAGATCTAAAATCTCTTTTGTCATTAGGGACTTTACTAGTCCCCAATGAAAAAAAAAAAAAAACAATTTTCTTTTGGCCTAATTAGGCATGTATAAATAACTATGGCCTACTTGGCCTTTTTCAAATAACCTTGGCCATAATTATTTGAAATGGCCATATTTTGGCCAAAAAATTTTTTTTTTTACCCCGAGTGTCCATTTTAAAGATTTACAGTCAGTTTCACTTTTAAGGCACAAACTTTCAACGAAATTTAAGGCACAAAAAAATCTCAAATTAAGGCACAAAATTTGGAATTTTTTATTTTACAATTTATTTTTACTAGAATTTGAATTTTGAACTTTAATTTGAGATTTTTATTGTGCCTTAAATTTCGTTGAAAGTTTTTGCCTTAAAAGTGAAACTGATTGTAATGAAAATTCTTCAACACTATCACCCTGAAGAAAAATTATTATGTACACCACGTGTTATAAGAAAGCATATGCTTAAAGAAATTGGTTATGATAATATTTATAATTATTATAACAATAATACCCTATATAAAAAACAAACTAATGAGAGAATATCTACAATTAAATTGCGTTGGGATTTGAAATCCAAAAAAAGTAATAAAATTATCGAAAAAGTATTAGAAGTTCCCTATATTACAATAACTACTTGGCTCGATTTGATTATACAATCCAAGTTAAAAGAATATTTATTAAAAATTGGTTTTCAAAAGACAAATAGTGATGTTAAGAGTGATAATTTCAAACCAATGGAATTTTATCATACAAAAAAGTTTAAAAAAATTTAATCTCAACCCTGAAGATTATCAATATGATTATGTTTTTTTTATCAGTCTTTTTATCGATGCACATTCTCATAAAAGTTCGATGCGTGATAATTTAAAAGGTGTTTATATGTTTATCGAAAACTTTAATGTTGGTGCTCGTCTCAAAAATCATTCCATTTTTCTTTTAATGAATCTTCAAAAGAAGTGCCCATTTATGATTTTAAAACACGATTACCATTTATCAGTGAATTATTACACTTACAACAAACGAAAGAATTATTTGGAAAGAAAGTTTTTATTAGATTATGTTCTATTACTGGAGATACAGTAGAACAACAGCCCGCCTCTGGTAAATTAAGTCATTCCTCTATTGAAGTTTGTAGACATTGTTGTCTGTCCAAACATAATGAAGGGTTTAATTTGGGTAAGAATATAATTTTTAAAGATAAAAACTTTGATATCACGCGAGTTAATTCTGATAACGATGACTTTGTAATTCCTACAACTAGAAAAAGGAACTCAAATCAAAATAATTTAGAGAATGAAAGGATAGATTCGACCTTAATCATTCAAGAAAATAAAAAAAAAGATTAAATGGAGATAAAAAACAATTAGAAATTATTCAAGAAAGAATATCAATTGAAATTGAGAATGATGAAGAATCTATTACTAGTGAAGATTCACAAAATATTAATAATGAAAGTGAAAGTGAGACTCAAGATAATCTAACTTTAAACACTGAAGTCTGTATAAATTTATATTCTGAAGGTATTGATATTTTTTCTCAAAAGTGTAATGACGATTTTTTAAAAGAGCTTCAGAAATTTTTAGTTTTATTGGATATACAACCAGAACCTGAACAATACAAAATAATTAAAGAAAAGATATCGAAAAAACATGGAGTTCTCTTACAAAGAGGAAATCCCTGGTTGCATTTATTCAATTTTAAAAATTATAGTTTTTATCATTTTAAGATTTGCTGGGTCCATTTATTACTTGAGGGACTTTTTAAAGATGGACTATTAATTGTAAAAACATTATTAGGTAAAACTTATATTGAATCTTTATCAGGGAATCTTGATATTTTAATTAAGTTGTATCCAGGGGTTAATGTTCCTTTAGACCCGCTTGGTAATAAACTAAACGCAATCGAGGTTTTGGACCTTTCAATGATACTTAATATTGCGATTGAATTAACTGAATATGGATATTTTGAATCTAAAATCCAAGAGTTTGAAATTGAAAAGATTCAAATTGAGTTAGATAAACAAACAGATAAAAGAAATCTAACTCAAAAGGAAATCAAAGATGAAAATGAAAAAAGATATACAGTCAGTTTCACTTTTAAGGCACAAACGTTCAACGAAATTTAAGGCACAAAAAAATCTCAAATTAAGGCACAAAATTTGTAATTTTTTTTTTTTTACAATTTATTTTACTAGAATTTGAATTTTGTGCTTTAATTTGAGATTTTTATTGTGTCTTAAATTTCGTTGCTAGTTTGTGCCTTAAAAGTGAAACTGACTGTACAAAGCTTTTCAAGAATAAAAGAGACCAATTAATTTTAGATATATTTCGAGAAAAAAATCATCTTACTCTTGTAAATGATTTTTCTAATTGGAAGACAGAATATTTCGACCAAGTTCCAATTAATAATAAGTTAAAAGTAATTTTAGATTGGATTGATTTGTTTAATAGTTTGATATCCAATCTCTTTTTACCTTCAAGAAATAAAAATGATGATGATTTACTTGAAAAAAAGTGTAATGATTTCCGTTTTATCCATTTAAAATTATGTAATTTTAAAGATTTGCCAGGCTCAAGTCATAATTTTATTGAAGATGAAACTAATAAAAAAAAAAAATCGAATTTTTATAACTTAAAAAGAAAAACTAATATTCATTATCTGAGACACTTATCAAAATGTATCAGAAAGAACGGTTCAATGTTCACTTTTTATTTAGCTCTTGAACGCTTTCATCAAAATTTTAAATTACAGTCAGTTTCACTTTTAAGGCACAAACTTTCAACGAAATTTAAGGCACAAAAAAATCTCAAATTAAGGCCAAAAATTTGGAATTTTATTTTTTACAATTTATTTTACTAGAATTTGAATTTTGTGCCTTAATTTGAGATTTTTTTTGTGCCTTAAATTTCGTTGAAAGTTTGTGCCTTAAAAGTGAAACTGACTGTAAAAACCAGGAAATTAAAATTAAATGGTATAAAACTCTTAATTAATTTAATTGAAAATGAATTATTAAGGAAAATTTATGATATTAGTTTGCTAGAAATCGGCAACGATATCAAAAATCGGAAATACATAAAAAGGATTGCCCCCGATTTATTAAATTTTCTTAAACGTATTTTAAATTTAGAAGATTATGAAACTCAAGATTTAATATCACAAACTTCAATCGTAGTGAATAAACATATATTTAAAGAGAATTGTTTTGTTCAAACTTTTGATAATAAGTTTTAACATATTGAAAAAATTATAAAAAGAACTCACAACACTGAAAATAAAGATTCTGAAAATAATAAAGAAGTATTTCATATTCTAGCACAAAATATTATTCAAAAATCTAAAATTTTTACATTAAATCATGAAATAATTTTAATTAAAACTAATTTTCAAAGATTGGTAAATTTAATTCCTCTCACAATTTTTTTTGAAAATTGTCATACAGTCAGTTTCACTTTTAAGGCACAAACTTTCAACGAAATTTAAGGCACACTAAAAATCTCAAATTAAGGGACAAAATTTGGAATTTTTTTTTTTACAATTTATTTTACTAGAATTTGAATTTTGTGCTTTAATTTGAGATTTTTAGTGTGCCTTAAATTTCGTTGAAAGTTTGTGCCTTAAAAGTGAAACTGACTGTAATGATTATCTTTTAAACAAACATTTTATTTCACATCTCCCAAGATTTTTAGATTATGGGATGGATGAAACAAATATTTGAATGGGTTACATAAATATTTTAATGAAATTTTAAGATTAATTCTCGGTAATTTTTTATCATATTTAAATTTTTATCTATTTATACAATAATTTGTGTATCAATATTTTTAATCAATATTATTCTTCTATTTACTTATTAATAAATTATTTTTATTTTATCTAAAACATTCCTATATATATATATATATATATACAGTCAGTTTCACTTTTAAGGCACAAACTTTCAACGAAATTTAAGGCACAAAAAAATCTCAAATTAAAGCACAAAATTCAAATTCTAGTAAAAATAAATTGTAAAAATTAAAATTCCAAATTTTGTGCCTTAATTTGAGATTTTTTTGTGCCTTAAATTTCGTTGAAAGTTTGTGCCTTAAAAGTGAAACTGACTGTATATGTCCTTTTTTATATTTAATTTGTAAAATTATTTACACAAAAGTACATTGGAATACATATCATTGATTGGCCTTCATCAATTTTAATTAAATTCAATATAACTTTATTAGTTATCTATTTACGATAAAAACAATTTATTTTTCATTTTATACAGTCAGTTTCACTTTTAAGGCACAAACTTTCAACGAAATTTAAGGCACAAAAAAAATCTCAAATTAAAGCACAAAATCCAAATTCTAGCAAAAATCAATTGTAAAAAAAAAAAATTCCAAATTTTGTGCCTTAATTTGAAATTTTTTTGTGCCTTAAATTTCGTAGATAGTTTGTGCCTTAAAAGTGAAACTGACTGTAATATATTCTCTATGAATTTAAAAAACTCCTTAAAATTAATATATTTATTAATTTATTAGTTATTTTTTTTTATTACTATTTTTTATTCTTTTACAGTCAGTTTCACTTTTAAGGCACAAACTTTCAACGAAATTTAAGGCACAAAAAAAATCTCAAATTAAAGCACAAAATTCAAATTCTAGTAAAAATAAATTGTAAAAAATGAAATTGCAAATTTTGTGCCTTAATTTGAGATTTTTTTGTGCCTTAAATTTCGTTGAAAGTTTGTGCCTTAAAAGTGAAACTGACTGTATTTGATTTCTTTTAATGGTAAAGTTCTAATTATATAATAGATAATAAATATCGATTTCATATAAATTTTCTATTAAAATTCTAATTAGAATTCTAAATTATTTTATTAGAAAAATCAAAAAATAAATTTTAATTTTCTAATTTTTTTATTTTATTTCCTATTTCATATACATATATATATATATAGGCCTTTTATTAAATATTATTCAAGTATCGGACTAGATGGATAGAAAACTATCAATAATTTTTTTTACAAAAGTTATTTTTTTTCCAATTTGTTTTTTTTTTATATTAAAAAATAAAAAAAAAATTAAAAAAAAAATATGGTTTTACTAGCAATTTTTTTTTCAAAAAAATAAAAAAAAAATTAAAAAAAAAAATGGTTTTACTAGCAATTTTTTTTTAAAAAAAATTTTTTGAAAGAACAAGTCTTCAATCGTTCATAATTTGTATTCTCATCTACACGGGTAATATTTTTTTCTATTAGAAGAGCAGAAGTTTAAGTGTTTTTTATTTTTACTAGAGTCTACTATTAAAAAAAACTTTTTTTTTTTTTTTTTTTTTTTGCTTGAAATTGGCTAATGTTGATAGGGCAACATTAATGAAAGATATCATGATGCATCTTTTTTTTGATTTTATTATAGCTCTTTTCATTCTGAAGTTATTGGCCTAAATAGTGAAAAAATATCCTAATGTTACTATAGTCAATAACTTTACATATTAAAAGTATGATTACTTGTATATAAGTTAATATCAACTCTACTTAAAAATTTTTAAAAAAATAACTTTTTTTCCTCGGAATTAATAAAGGTAATTAAGTTAATTGCCAAAAATTGAGTATAATTTTGAAGATCAAATATAATCAATTTTCATAAGTAAAAATTTTCACTAATAAGCACCAATTAAAATTTTCATTAGTGAAAATCGATATTGGGCAATATCTCCTTAAATAGAGCTCCTACAGAGCTGGGAACCACAAAAATCGAAATTTTAGAAAAAATTAAATCAGATCAGACAAAAAAAAAATTTCAGATCAACATTTTATATTTCGACTTGTGAACATTCATATTCACACTAGTGATATAACAAATTATTTTTTGGATTTTTTATTTTTGAATTCACAATTCGAAATGTTTTGGATTTTGTGAAGAAATCAATTTGAAAATGTTGTGTTTGAAAATATCAGAAATGCATGAAACCAATTATTCAAAAAATATTTGAAAATGGTCCATTTTAATCACAGAATCCTCAAAAATGATTGTAAAAAATTCACAAAAATATAACCTCTCAAAAAAATTTTTAAAATTTTAATCAAAAAAATATCTAAAAATTACTCAAATTTTGAAAAATTTTGAATAAGTTTCGAAAATTATGTTCAAAAATTTAATGTTTTTATAATATTAGCTCCATTGTTGTACTCATAACAAAAAAATATCAAATACCCACTTGTTTTACAACTTGAAAAATAGAATTGATTAAAAGTTAATCAAGAATTGTCTTCAAATTGATAATAATTTATTGGTGATTACTCTTTATCATCATGATCAAATATACAGTAATTTGATCAGATGTAAAATTGTATTTGGGTGTTAAATTGATTAATATCTTTGAATTTCCTAAAATTTACATCCCTTTTTATCATAAAATTGGCTAATATATTGCAATTCAACACCATGTTTACATAAATTTTTAAAAGCCCAAAATTTGTTCCAAAATAGTTTTTATTCTGATTCATTGCAATTTTTTATTCTAATTACTTTGAGATCAATCAATTCTAAGAAATTGAATGTGTTTCTCAGGCTGAATCGCAATATTTAACCTTAAAACTTGACTATCATTAAACGAGAATTTGAAAATTACTTGCTTTTCAAACATTGCCAAAAAGTGCCTTTTTGAATCACTCTTAAAACCGATAACAAGTAGAAGATCGATCAAATAAGAACCATGGGAATCAGATTAACATGGCCTTAGACCACTCATAAAATGATCTTAATTTAATCAACCTTCAGTGATTGGCAACCTTAATTGGACACGACAAGAATAGCACAATCCATACAAATACTTTCAAGACTTTTTCGAACTTTCAGACTGACAGTCTGCAAGATTTCAGTCTCTGATATTCTTTCATATTGTTTCTAATTTCAAATACTTGATACAAACTTTAGTAAGCCAAAAAAAGGGTTAATTAGAATAATTACCAAAAGATAACATTTTGAATTTAATTGAAATTTTTGAAAGTAATCTTAAAAGAAAAATATTTGTTAACTTTCAATAACCTGAAACTCTTTTTATGAAAACCAAAAATTTGAAAGTTGTAAAAATTACATGTTTTTAAAAGTTTGACTTGTAAAATCTTTTAAATTGAAAGTTGTTGCAATATGATCTTCTAATTCCTTTCAAAATTTCGAACAATTTCAAAAAAACAAAAGTGTTGCTAAGGAAAAAAAGTGACTACAATTTTTATGCTATTCTTGTTGTGGAAAGAATTAAAATGTTTCATTTTTGAAAAATTTCCAATCAAAAATTAGCCCAAAAACAGAAGTTATTTTAAAACCATTTAGTTTTCAAAATCAACCTATCTCGCAATACTTTTGGCACTTGATCCAAATCTTAGTACTCTTATTTTTAAATGCCAAGCTGTTTCAAATCTCTGCAACACTAATAGTGGTACCATTCTTACACGCAACCCACGCTCCTTTCAGCACGGCAGTTTGGCGTGTTTGACGCCTTCGAGTCATCGATAACTTCAGGAAACTTCCCAATCCTTGCTGTAGGGATCATTTTAATTACAGGCGTCACCATTGGAAAGCTACTGTGTGCTTGTGGCATGCCCATTTGGGTTTGTTCAGGATTTACAAAACTATCTCCCAATCCCAAAGAAAAATGTCATCCCAAGTAACTGGTTGAAATCCTGACAAATGATTAAACAATTAATGTTGGCCTTTTCAGGTTTTTCCTCAATTTTGTATGGATTTCAAACAATCACAGAAGACATTGATCCCATTACAAAAAGTGTAAGTTGATCTTCAATAACCATTAAAATCGTTTCTTTTGTTTTTCAATTTTTCAATTTTTTTTTTTTTTTTTTTTTTCAATGTTTTTCGATCAATTTGATCTTGTTTGTTGTTGTTCAAAAAAAAAAATTGAAAAAGAAACCAAGCTTACAGTTACATTCTTCCACTTGACAACCAGTCTAAATCTTAATAACTCTAATTTTTTTTTTTTTTTTAATCATAATTTCACTTTTTTTAAGGCTTACAATCCCTGAAATTTGAAAAAAGATTATCTTGAATTAGGTGTAGTGACTTGTTAATTTAGTTCTTAGCTGATCGATCTTGGATTTGGTATGAGTTTTGTGAGTGGTTCAAAATGGCAATTTTTGACAATTTATTTTTTTTTTTCAAAAATCCCAATTAAAGAGTGTAAGACTAATATATAAGAAAGATATTAAATAAATGTGGTTTGTAGGTTTTTGATTGAAATTTTTAATTAAGTTTGGTTTTATTTGTAGCTTTTCAAAAACAATTTTTTTTAATTAAGTTAATGACAAAAAAGTATTTAAAAATTTTCTTCTCCAACCCAAAAATTAAAAGTTATTCTTGAACATCTACCAATCTATTTATCTTACACTTTTTAATTCTGATTTCTAAAAAAGTAAAAATAAATTGTCAAAAAGTGCCATTTTGAACCACTTTTAAAACTCATACCAAATCCAAGATCGATCAGCTAAGAACCAAATTAACAAGTCACTACACCCTACGTAAGATAATCTTCTTTCAAATTTTAGGGATTGTAAACCTTAAAACACACAACAAAAACGAGAAAAAAAACAAAACAAATGAAACGACCTCGATTAACAATTTCTGATTTATTTTTCATCTATTTGTATTTAATTTGTTATTTTTATGTAGAAAAAATTGGTTGTGTGAGTTTATTCTCTTTAAATTTCAGATCATTAAAGTATAGAATTTTTTTTTAAACCTCAAAATGTTGTTCGGCAATTTTCAATTTTTAGTGTTTCTTCATTAGGTGATAATTCCTCTTATCTTTGAAATATCCCAAAACTAAAGCAATATTTAAAGAGGTGTATTGCTAAAGATGTTGTTGGATGTGAGTTTTGGAGATCATTTTTAATATTTTCTCTCTTTGAAAAATTCGTTTCTTTTGATTTTGTTATTTGTCAAAAATTACTTTTGATTTTTAAAAAAAGTTTAAAATTTGACAAATAAATTTAAAAATTGAAATAGAGTATAGGAATATTCGAATTTTATACTCTGTGAGGGTTGAAATAAAATACTATAAAACGAAAAAAAGCTTTAAAAGACAATGAATTGAGGAAAAGTTAAAATATTGCAATTTTTGGAATTTTTTAGATTTTGCTTGAAAATCATTTATTGATCCAAAAACTTTTTGAATTTCACAAACAAAACAAGGCAAAAATAAAAAGCTATTTTTTTTTGATATTAAGAAAATCCCACTCCACTTTCTTTTCTAGTATATTTATACTCCCACGCTACACTCTAACATACTTGAAAAGAAAGTGGAGTCACATTTTCCTAATGAAAATTTTTTCTTCAAAATTTGTTGAGAATAATTTGGATTTGATGAATGGAAAATTGTAATTTGCCCAACTCAAAATTTTCCAAAAAAAACCTAAATTTTTCAAGTTAGCAAGAATACTTTGATCAAGTTTCTTTTAAGTCTATAAATATGTTACTGGGTGGAAAAATAGTATCCACTAACCATAAAATTCGACTAATCCTTAAATAAAATACCCAAAATGAATTCTACCGAAATGAAAATGAATTAATATATAAAATTGAATTATTTCAGATATCTGTTGTTATTCATTCGATCGCGAGGAAATATGCATATTATTTTCACGAGTAGATCCAAAATTGGAGATATTTTTTCTTTTTGTCTTGAGAGAAATAGTAATCTTTACGAGAGCTTTAGCTTGAGTGTAAAGTTTACGATTTCTAGAGAGAAAGAAAAGAAAAAATATCCCCAATTTTGGTTCTTGAGTGGTTAAAAAATAATATGTAGATTGGAGGAGCAAGAGAGTGGTGAATACCATAAGATATTTTATTGAATTCAGCCAAAAAAGGTGAAAATCAAGACAAGACGAAGAACAACCAAGAAACAAATAGTAAAATTAAGATGGATTATTTTTTTTTCTTTTTTTGTGCCAAATTAAAAATGTAGAACAAAAAAAAGTTGTTTGATAATTGAGACAACAGTTGGAAATTGTTAGTTTAACTGTTTCCTGAACTGTTTTAAAAAACATTTTTTTGCACTTCATTTTTTTTTCTTTTGGATTTTGGTTTTATTTTTGACAGTTGTGGAAAGATCATCTTTTTGGACTGTTTTGACTTCTATTTGGTTGAAAATTTTAAAGTGATTTATTTGAACAAAGATGGTTTAAAATTTTCACTTTTGAGATCTTTGGAAAAAAAATACAAACAAATTAACATAAGTAATTTAAAAAAAATGAAATGTAGAGTGAACCAAGATATTTTCAAAAAATATCTAATGAAAACAAAATCAAACAGTGAAGACTTTGGGCAAAGGGTAAAGTATTGGTATCACTTTTTTTTAGGGAATCGGAGAAAGTCACCAAAAAATAGTCAAAATATTTTTTTTTTGATTTTAAAAAATAATGTGATCAATAATCCATGAGAAGTTAGCACTATCATAGTACTAATTTTGGAGAGAGAAAAATTCACTCAATATTTTTTTTTTCACATTAGTAAAAAATACTACTTTTTTTGCGAAGAAATAAATATCTAAGAATACTTATCATTGGATGTTTTTTGAGATTGTAGAATGGGATTATTTTTACAATAAAAACCCTTTATTTAATATTTTGAAGAACTGATAGATCTGGCATTTTTCTTCTTATAATTCTAGTATTATTTGGAATAAAAAAATCAAATATAGAATTTTATCAAAATTGGTTCATTAGAGGTTTTGATGATATCTATGCTTAATTCACGATAAAGTTACAAAAATCGCGATAATTTCTATCAAATCGCGGTATTTTATAAAATCGCGATATTCAATATTATCGCCATAATATAACAAATCGTGGTATTCTATAAAATCGTGATAATTATTAAAAAATCGTGATAAATGACAAAATATCGCGATTAAAATGTAATCACGATAAAATAGTTGATGGGTTTTTGGGCTAATTCAGCAATATTTTTTACAAAAAATTTTTTTTGATCAAAAAATAGATTATGTAATTAGAACTTATTCTTTGAAAAAACAACAAAAAAGATACTTGATTCAATCAAGTATAAGATCAAAGAGTTTTATTATGTTTTTGTTTGGTTTGGTTGTCAAGCCTCTCGATCCTTTTAAACTATTTTTCAGTCAAAGGGGCCCAGTTGTAATGGTATAATACACGTGTTTAAAGGGTTTGCATAGATATTAGAAGAAAAATTTTATTTTGGAAATTTTCAAAATTGAAATCATTTTTTCACATTTCTACACATTTTTGTTTTTTTTTTTCGATTTTTTTTTTAAAACGTCATTCATTTGCAAAAAATTTTTTTATTGCAAGATCAATAGTCACTTGGTAAAAACGTGTTATTCTAAGGTTATTGAAACAATGTAAAGATTGTTGAGAAATCATATTGATTTCTATTGCAATTCTATTCGATCTTTGATCTTGATATTTGTTTAATAAATTTGAAAAATTTTCACTTCATTTTCATTTTCTTTTTCAAATAGAGACCAAAAATACCAACAAACTTGGAACTGATTGTATATATATATATATATATATATATATTACCATTTATATGGAACTGTACGGATATATAATTTTATATACTCCCCTTCATAAATAAACAAATACCAACAAACTTCGTTTAGGGGGCTTAATTTCTAAAAGAAAAGTATGGAAAATGAAGTGAAAAATGTTTCATATTTATTATTCAAATACCAGTAGAAGTTCAAAACGAACATCGTTGTTTTTCTCAATAGGGCCCTAAGAATTTGAGTTTTTCAATTTTTAAGAAAATCTATTGATTAATTAGTTTTCTTTCAGACATGTATCAACATTTCTTTGAGGTTTATTATTCTCTTTATTTCTTATTTGTTCTTCAAAGGTCAATTATATAAAATAATTGATATTTGAAAAAAAAGTTGGGCCCCTTTGACTGAAACAGAGTTTAGATCAACAACAATAAGAACAAAAAAAAAAGAAATAAATAATTTCTCAGTCAATCGTGGTGTTTTAAATTGTGCTGAATAATGAAGTTCTAAAAAAACCAACCTTTCACATGTTCTTTAAGGAAGCAAGTACATTTTACCATTTTGAAAATTTTTAATTGTGTTAACATTACTGAAAAAATATTTTTTGAGTGCCACCAGATATTGAAACTTTGAAACCAAAAAACCATCCGCTAGTTTATTCGTGAATGGAATCAAAATAATTCAGAGTTGAATCTTAATTTTTTCAATTTTTTGAACATTTTTTTTGATTCAATTTTTGGTTTTATTAAATAAAGTTTTGGATCTAGAAATGTGTTTATACCAATGATCGAAATTAACCAAACAGTAAACCAACAAAATATACCTGAAAGGGTGTGCATTTGAAACAAATATTTTCTTTTAGAAGACCAAACACCAAAGATCACCATTCCAAATAAATTTTTTGAAATCAAAAATGAAAAAAAAAAAATCGATAAAAGCTTATTTTTGAAGATTGTATTTCTTTATCTTCTTCCTTTATATGAATAAAAACTATTTTTTATCCTGGATTTCTCGCCCCATTACTATTTATTATTATTTTAAAAAAACTTATTTTACAAATTTTCTTTCAAAATTCAATTTTACAGTATTTTTATCAAACAAAGCCAAAACAAGGAATACTTTTTCAAAAACTAATATAAAGGGGTTGAATTCTTGGAATCAAAAAACAGTAACAAAAGATTCAAATTAAAATAATTGAGAAATTCAATAAAAAATTTCAATCAGATTCAGAATTTTTTTGAGTTCTCATTTTAAAGGAAAATAAATAATCATAAAATCAAACGAATTTGTCCAATAAACCCTCATTCTCAAGAAGAATTAAAAAAATCTCTGATTTTCTGAACTAAAACTAGAATTAGATGACATAAATGAAAATAGGATTTTTAAATTCATTTTAGAAATTCTTTCGAAATAAACAGTAATTTGTTTATCAAAAATTTTCCAAATAAAATTTTTTTCATAAAGAATTAAAAATAAAACCAAATAAAGAATAAGTAATTATATAAAATTTTATAGATAAGATCAAGTAATAAATGATTTTTAGTTATTTTTTTTTGATCAATTTTTTCATTTTTTTGATTTCCATTTTTTTGTTGGTATGAAAATATCTTATACTAGGATATATTCCACTCTAGTATTTATGAAAATATCAATGTATTTGGCTAAAGAAATGATTTGAATAATTCGGTTTCACATAAATGGTGGCATTCAAAAAATGAAAAATGTACTTACCCCCTTAAAGAACAAGTTCTTGGGTTAAAATATTTTCAATATTCTATGAAAGCTTAAATAGTTGGATAACTTTTCGAAAAGCATTCACAACAACCTAGCCCTATGATCACCAATTATTAAGATTTTTTGAAGAATTGTTGTCTTCTTCTTCTTATTCTTCTTCGTTTTTTCATCATTGTATTGGACAGAAAACACAACTAGAGCTTAGAGGTTTTTGTTTGATCGATCACCAATAAGAAGGAAAATTACTCTTTATTCTGTTTTGCTTATTAAACTTTGTGAAGGTAACATCTCCATTTGAAAAAAACACAACAATATAATATTCAATTACATTGTTGAAATAGATTATTATTAGTTTGATCATAAAATTCGTTTGAGATTTTATATTTTGTTAAAAAAAAAAATGTAAAGAAAAAAATTTTTTTCCACAAAAAACCAAACTCATTCAGTTTATAAAAGTTTTCTGTCTTTCAAAACTTTCAAACACTCGAAAACAATTCACAACATTCGCAAACACTTTCTAACATTTTTAAAGGGGAAAAGTGTTATAAAAGTCTCAAGGCTTTGTAAAAGCTATTGAATTTTTTCTAAAGTGATTTCAAAAAAATAATTTTTCATTTTTTCGCGATTTTCTTTGTTCATGATAATTATTTTATCACGATTTTATGATTTTTCGTGATAAAGTTTGACTATCGTGATTTTATGATTTTTCACGATAAATTTAGACCAATCGCGATTTTTTTAATACTATCGCGATTTTATTGATAATATATGTTATCATCTAAACCTCTAATATTAAAGAATTGACAAAAAAATCGAGGTCGATCCAATGAAAAATTAAAACAAACAAATGAACCAAAAAAAAACTCTCTTTGAACCCCAAACTATTAATTTTACTTCATTTTAATCAATTCCATGCTGATTTGAAATTGTCCGTGGTTTGAATTCAAAAATACCACAACAAAACCCACAAACTTTTCTTCTAACTGATCAAAAGCCATACCATTACGCTCCAATTTCCGTACTTTCACCATCTACAACCTTGTTCACTTATATTCCATGGGCGGCGTATTGGAAACCCGAAGTTCTTTATAAACAACGTAAAGCTTAATTTTCAATTCTTTTATCTTAATTTTCTTGATCCAAAATGTTTTTGGTTTGCTTACTTTTTTTTCTTTTTTGTGCGATTCTACTCATTTTTGAAAAATCCATTAGCCATTGCTTATTTAAATCTTAGTACCCTAATCGCCTGTTTAGGTCTATGTGTTGTTATCCCAAGATTCTTCTGTCGTTACATTTGCCCTTTGGGATATATGTATGATTTGACAAACAAATTTAAATTCTTGTAGATCATAACTGGATCAATCAAAAAAGAAGAAGCAAACAAAACTTTAAAAGAAGTTTGTCCAATGGATGCCCAAATATCAACAGACGAGAAATATATTGACTCTTCAGCTCTTGTAAATTGCGGTAAATGTTTCAAATATTTCCCAAATCAATTTAGTCAAGAATTTTTTTAGATGATAATTGATCAATTCGGAGTATTTTACGCTTTTTTTATTTATTTTTAAAAAACCTCATTCAAAACAAGACAAACATTTTCTCCTTGTTAGTTCTTTTGAATTTTTAGTGTTTGTCTTTATTTTTAAAAATCTATTTTTCAATTCTTCTCTCTCAAATCAGTAAAATTAAATCAAATTAAAGATTAGCAATTTTGTTTTTGTTGTTTTTTTTTTTTTTTTGTTATTTTCATGCCACAAAAATGAAAAATAATTGTGATACTTTTGTCTATTTTAAGAAGAAATCATTCTCTGAAGGATCTTTAAAACACTTTCAATAAATTTCTATTTTAATTCACCCCTGAGAAGAATTGGATATTTTGTATAAATTTCGGTTTCTTATGGTTTCAAAACAATAACAACGTCAATTTTCGTGAGAAGGTATCCAATTGTATATTGGTCATATTCTTACAAAAATGTTTATCACAACGACACTCCATAATCTAATAGCACTGTGTCTCATCAGTGCAAAATTATCGTTTTTTTAAATGATAATTTTAATGAGCGGCCAATTTTTTAAATTGAAAACCCCCGGTTTATTTTCAATACTGATAGATTGCAATAAATGTTTGGAAATTTTTATGGGGTTTTTCCTTTTTGGAATTTTTATACTCAAGCTTTGAATAAAGCATTCTATGAAGCCAAGTGTTAAGAAACTCTGTAAAATTGGTTGTTCTTCAAACCATTCTTTGTCCTGGATTGTTTGATAAGAAAGAGGTAAAAAGATTTATAAAAATGGAAATTGAACTAAATATTTTTTGAGATTTATTTGAATTTATCAGTATTATACATATTTCTAGATAAGGTATCTTTATACAGAAATAGGTCAAAAAAAAAATAATAATAGACACTCGTCCCTTAAATTCGAAATAATTGGCAAAAAAATTTTCTCAATCTCGATCAAATTTCGGTAAAAAAATTTAATAGAGATTAGTTCCTTAAGGGTCAAGTCATTATGGTTCAAAATAATTTTCTGAAATGGATTATTAAAAATTTGTAATTTATATGCCTATTAACAATCAAAATCAAACTAACCTGTGAAGCTTGATCGATCTCCAAAAACAAACAATCAAAAAAGAGGACATTTTTAGAAAAAAGCGCCAAAGAGAGATACTGAATTTCCAATTAGAATGGCTGAGAATATATAATTTTGAAAACAACATTGTTAATTTGGAAGTGTCTATCTGATGGCGCTTTTTGAAATCTCGAAGATGTGAATTTTTCGTTTTTATCTATTCTCAAATAAGTTATTTTAATTTCAAGACTCTTGTAAAATACTCAGCCTGTCAAATAGAGAGAGTAACAATCTAACCACAAATTAGATTAAATCAAATTAAATCAATTTTGTTCCTTAATTTGAGATTTTTATTACCCCTTAAATTTCATTGAAAGTTTATGTCTTAGAATTGGAACCCACTGTATGTATTTTTTTATTATTATTTTTTCTGGTTTAAGAGAAAACCCAGTAGAAAAACCTTGATATAATGTAAAGTTTTTTTACGAAAATTTGCCATTGGCCCAAACACAACTCGATTCCAAAAATATAGACACATCTAAAATCGAAAATATCCAAAAAAAACCTCAATTTTTTATAATTCTGCAAACTTAATATAAAACCACATTTAAGTAACCCAGTATTTATGTTTTTATATAAGTAAACCCATTTTGATCAAAATAAAAGAAAAAAAACATAAAATGAAAAAATCATAATCCATGTGTTGGTAATGATAAATTGAGCTGAATAAAAAATTGTCTCGGTAAATTTGTTGAAATTTTACCAACAATTATTGATCGATCAAATGATAAGATATCATCTACCAATGGTATTAAATTTTTCTATTTAACAGAACTTCACTACTAATCTTCTATCAGTCATCAAATTTAAATTCCAGATCTAACGAAACAAATTACATAACTGGAAAAAAGGAAATGAAAACAAAACAAAAAAGACAAAAAATGAAATAGATTGTAAAAACAAAATCTTTCCAAAACAAATGTAAAGTGTGGTGTTATTCTATCAATTGTTTAAACTGTGTCCAAATTTTTGTTATTTAGTTCATTTTCACTATTCAAATTCACAATTTACCTCAAAAATTCCAGTGTGTCAAAATCCTATTAATATCGCCAACTTTCTATTCCATTTTGAAAATACTATTTATTTTAAAATAAAGGGAACTAAATTTTCATTCACTTTTCCAAAATTAGTTTTTAAAAATCATGCAACTTTCAAAATTTTTAATTCTGATAGTGAACTCAAATTCTTCACTTCCCTTTTAGAATTGGGAACTTTGATGATTGAGTTTAATTCTTGAGATGGTGATTTTTTTTGGAATTTTGAATAAAAATTATGATCTTTTTATTTTGTAATTAAGAGTACGGTGGTGTAAATAACCTGTGTTTGCAACATTTAATCCATTACATAAATTTAACTCGTAGTTTTTTTTTTTCAGATTTGGGTATTGGAAGATAGGAAGAAGCACGTGTCTATTCTTGGTTCCGATTCAAATTGAATTTAGATGTTCTATATCCAGTTATTCGAAATGGCTCAATAATACTAAATGGTTTTGTTTCAAAAATTTTATCATATTTACAAAATTTCTTGAGATAAAATGATTTTTCCATAACAATTCAAAAAATGAAATTTTTCTAATTTTTTTGTCAAAAAATTACATTTTAATCTTTCAATATCTTCATAATTCATTTTTAAAATTTATTTAAATAACCCTATTTCTTGTTTATATACTGTTGTCATCCCATTGATTTGTTTCTTTTCTTTCAACAGTCAGTCAATATTTTTTGCATGAGTCAAATTTTAGTTATGGCTTAAAATAAAAAACACGGGTTATTTACACCACTGTAAAATAGATTTCAGTTATGGTTTTAATATTGTTTCAGATAAATTGGCACAGGATGAAGTCAAAAGTAAACAAAATTGATTATATTTTTTACCAATTTAGTTTGAGAATATCAAAAAGTTTTTAGAGCTTGAAATACTTGTATTATAAATATTTTCATAAAATTTCTAATCCCAAAAACCTAAAATTGGTTATATCTTTGAATTTCCTAATTTACATCCTTTTAAATCATTTTCTGGGTTAATTTATTACATTTTTAACACCATCTTAACATAAATTTAGGAATGCCCTTAAGGTTTACAATCCCTGAAACTGGAAAAAAGATTATCTTGTATTGGGTGTGTCAACTTGTTATTTTGGTTCTTAGCTGATCGATCCACAACTAAGTTTGGATCGTATAGGTGGTTGAAAAAGGCTATTTTTGTCATTTTTTTTTTTTTTTTTCCGAAATCCGAATTGGTGAGTTTAAGATTAATTAATTGGAAGATATTTCATAAGTAATTGAGTTTTTTGTTTTCTATGTTGAAAATTTTATTTACGCTTTGTATTATTTGATGCTTGTAAAAAAATTTTTTTTTATTTACTCCTAATTCTGTAAAAGGAAAATGATAATTTCAATTGACAACCCAAAAATTAACACTTTCAATTCACTACCTTACAATCAATAAATCTTAAACTCATCAATTCGGATTTCGGAAAAAAAAAAAAAAAAATGACAAAAATAGCCTTTTTCAACCACCTATACGATCCAAACTTAGTTGTGGATCGATCAGCTAAGAACCAAAATAACAAGTTGACACACCCAATACAAGATAATCTTTTTTCCAGTTTCAGGGATTGTAAACCTTAACTTGTTCTAAAATAGTTTTTATTCTTATCTATTGCATTTTTTTATTCTAATTACTTTGAGAGCAATCAATTCAAATAAAGTTTATGTGTTTCTCAGGCTGAATCGCAATATTTGATCTTAAAACTTGACTATCATTAAAAGAGAATTTGAAAATTCCTTGCTTTTCATATACTGGTATTTGAATAATAAATGGGATTTTTTTTCACTTCATTTTTAATTTCTCTTTTTTAAGTGAACATAGATCAAGAACCTCTTTCTTTAAGAACTATATTTATAAAAAAAAAATATGGAAAAGGAAGTGAAAATTCTTTCCCATTTAGAATTCAAATACCAGTATTGTTAAAAAGTGCATTGTTAAATCACTCTTAAAACCCAGAAAAAGTTGAGGAACAATTCAGCTAGGAACCAAAGGAACGAAAACAACCCCCCCTCCACATACACGACAATCATGTTTGAACTTTTCTAGTTTATAATTACAAAAATCTCAAAAGATTTTGGTTTTCTATTTCATTGTCATATCAACACGCAATTCGCATTTCAATTTCTTCTTTTAAATGTGGAATAAGATCTCAAACCGACTGGTCATGAAACAACAAAAACCAATAACCTCACTAACATTTCATAGGGTATTTCGAACAAATTACCTTCACACAGTTTTTTCATAATATTTTTCGAAAAAGAGAATCGTTCAAAAATTAAAATTATTATGAACGATTTTTTTTATTTTTTTAATAAAATACTGAAATTTAGATTATCATTCATTTAAATTTAAATATGTTTAATGAAATAGTAAAAGGAAGACATTTCCAACAATTTGTATCTGTGTTCTTTACAATTTCATCTTCTCTTAATCATATCTCCAAGAATAACATCATTTCAATTCATAATTTCATGACGATAATTTATTTAATATTTTTTAGAGTTTACTTCTTTTTACAACAGAAGGTTTGATTTAAAAGGAAAAGATTTCAATTTTTCTTTAGACTTCTCAAGATTGGAAAAATAAAACATGAAATAGAAATAATTACTCAAATTTATTTTGACATTCATTCTATCTCTGATTATGTTTTGGTTCAATGAATTTTTCTTGAGCTAACATTTGATCGAGTTTGTTTTTTGTTAGGATCGTTATTAAATTCGAAATAGTTTATTGTCAGATTGTCAACCACTGATTGGTAATCTGCTTTGTGATGATTCTTTGAACTTGATTTTATTCGATAAATCTGAAAAATTAAAAAATTGGAATTTATTTTTTGTGATCATCTTCCTTACTCCAAAGAATGACTCGTCCTCATTTAGGTTTACAAGTTTGTAATCGTCAAGAACATTGACGATAATCTATTTTAAAAAAAATTCTGTAAATATTTCTTTTTGAATCGAGACAAATTAGCTTGACTTTCAAAACAAACCATCTAATTTTCAAGTTTTTCTTGGATCCCTTTGCTTGTTTACCAATTTTCTCTTTTATTGGATTTATTTTTTTAATATTTACTTTTGGATGTCCATACCTAAAAGAGTTGGTAACCGAGCAAACAAGGAATCTTACGAACCAAGTAAAGATGAAATCAAGGCTTATATGAATTGTACCAAGAAACAAAAAATTGAATTGGAGAAAATCGAAAACGTGAAAAATAACAAAAAAAAGATGCCAATAATTTGGAAAAATTTCCCGTCATTAATTGTTGAGAAGAACAACGTAACAACCCTTGAGAATGAATTGATACACATTTTGTGTTTTGTATATAAACAAGGTCGATCAAATGTTCGCAGAAATCTTGGCAATTATTTTTTGAAACTTAATTATAAAAACACCACTCCTCGAAACTTTTCAGGCGGAATGGTTTTCACAAAAAATCTTCGTAAAAGGCAGCCAGATCCCTTACCAAATGAAAAAAGTCCCAAACGTAAACTCCAAATAAAATCACCTCAAAAGAGTTTAAAATCAAAAACCCAAAAAAAGAATCAACCCAGGACGATTAAAATTTTAAAATTTCCCAAAATGAAAAAAAAAGAAAAAACTTTTAATCCTTTCAAATCAAAAAATTCACTTAATGAAAATAAACAAAAAAGCCCAATTAAAAACCAAAAAGAAGAAAAAACAATCAAGGCTTTACTTGTTGAAGAAACAAATGTAGTTTCAAAATTAAGTACAAAAAAAAACGAACAAATTAATAAAAAACTCTTGGAGTTTCAACTAAAAAACCAAATTGTAAATGAATTAAACTTTGAAGAAACCGAAGAAAGTGAAGAATATAAAGGAAATGAAAAATTCAATACTGTTCAAAAGCTTCCTTCAAACGAAAAAGAAATCTTATATGGCTTTGAAGACCAGTATTCTCAAGAAAACTTCTCACAAACAAAAACAACTGATTATTTCGAAGAATTTATTGACTTGACAATTGCTAATGACAAATCAGAAACAAAGACTTTTTTTGATTGCTTTTTTATCAATAATCACTAAGGATAAATATTCTTGGTGATTAAATCTTTTCAAGGAATGTGTATTTTCAATTTTTTTGATTTTTTTTTAATTATTTTGTTAATTTCCGATTATTTTGAGATTTTAAAAGGAAAACAACCTTCTTTTAATAATAATAAGTTGTATATTTTTATCTTTATTTATAAACTTTTTGATTGATCTTTTTTTTTTGACTTTTTACCAAACCATTTTCCTATCAAAGTGACCCAGTTGTGAAGAAAGGGTGAATTGTATATGTTTAAATGCTTTGAAATGGTGATTTGTAGAAAAAATTTATACAAGGAAATCTTCAAAATTGAAATCATTTTTGCTAATTTTTTTTTTTTTTATTCGATTTTTTTTTGATATGTAATTGTTTTGTAAATATTTTTCTAATAGTAAGATCCATCACCCACAATTAAAAATGTGTTATTTTAATGTCACTGGAACAGTGAAAATGATAGTAGAGAAATAATTTTTGATTCAATTGGGATATTATTTGATCTTAAATTGTAGATCAAAATGAATATTGTTGCTTTTCTCTAATATCACGAACGAACAATTTGGGGTTTTCAATTTTTTTGAGACTTTATTGATTTTTAATTTTATTTCAGACGAGTACTGACTATTCTTTGATATTTTATATTTCTGTTTATTTCTTCTTTGTTCTTGTAAGGCCTATTATAAAAAATAATTGACATGCTGGGACACTTTGACTGAAATAAAGATAATTTTTCTTTTGATTGACATTTTATTTGGAATTGTTTTGTGAAAGGTTGTAAGTGGAAAAATGAATTTAACATTAAATTTTTTTGTACTGATCACATCATAATTGTGGAAACCAAGAAACTAAAAGGTGCTCAAAACTTAATTACAATTGAAAATTTTTAAAAAATTAACATTTTGAAATTTGTTACAAAACAATTTTAAGATTATCAAAAGGAATTTTATTATAAATTTCGGTTCTGTATAAAAACACTATTCAAGCAAGTAAATTGATTTTTTTCTCGAATGTATTCTAAAATTTTAGGTAACTTTAGCAATTTTTCAAAAAAAAAAAAAAAAAATCAGGAAACTACCGAAATTATCAGTTTTTTTTTAAATTTGATCAAATCTATTTTTTTATAATTTTAAATTTAAAACTACACTTTCAGATCTTACAATTTCAGAAATTTTATTGATATATTGTTGTATATATATATATATATATATATATATATATATGGGGGGCGCCAAATAAATTCATATTTTACAAGTCAAAATAGTTCGATTTGTGTTTATTTTTGTATATCAAATTTTAGTATTGAAAAATTAATAAGTAATTTTTAATTCCTTTGTAAAAACATCAAGGAAAATTCACAAACAATCCACAAGAGAACATATATTTTCAATTTTTTAGAATGAAAGTTGGTTTTATTGTTAATTTTTTGATTAGATTACCATTTCATGAATAATGAGTAAATGTTTCTAATTAATCAACAAAATTGAATAATTTCAAGATAAATAAACACTACCAATGATAACTCAATGGTTAACTGGATTTTCAAAAATATCCATAAATAAAAATGAAAAATTATTTATAGATTTTTCAATATTAAAATTTGAAGTATCAAAATAAAAGAAAATCGATGGATTTTCAGATGTAGATTATAAGTTAATTTGGTATTACAATCTTTATAAATCAAAATCCCAACTATGTTTCACCTTTTTATTTATTTATTCAGTGTTAAATATAGGACAAGATTCCTTTCATTTTTTAAAAATTGAAAAAATGAATCAAAAAAAAAACAGACTATAAGAATTTTTTATTTTAATATGTTTTATTAAAAGTTTAATTAATTTTTTTTTTTTTCTTTTTGGATTAAAATAAACTCAATTTCACTAAAAGGGGTCCATCCAAAAATGAAAAATACCTTATATTTTTAAGAATAAATCAAACATAGATTGTTTAGAAATACGAGAAATAATAAACTTCGTATTAGTACTAATCATAAAAGAAAAGCCCGAACAAACCATAAATTTTAAAAAAAAAAAAATGTTAAAAAAATTTTTTCGGCCCTTTTCATAGGGACGTCTCATGCAAAATTCAAAATTTCTTTAGAAAATTTATTTTATTGACAATAAGATTTTTTACCTGTAAATGTATGAATTTTAAAAGAACATACAAAACCAAATTTTCTTAATGTCAATTTGGTGTTTCAAACATTTTCTTTTTCGAAAAATTTAATTTTTAAAAAATAAAAAGGAAAAGAAAAAGAAAAAAAAAAAAAAGCAAAAACAAAAAGCAAAAAACAAATTAATTTTGCAAAATGAGAAAAATAGATTACGATCTAAAAATTGAAAATATTAGTTTGAGAAGAATAATGAATTAAACCCCTAGAATATGCTCTATTAATATAATAAAACGGGGCCTCTTTGACTGAAAAGGAGTTTAGAAACTAAAAATTGAAAATATGATTATAATTTTAATTTTTTTCGTTTATAATTTAAAAAAATTAGTTGTAAAATAAAGACTAGAAAATTTCAGTATAAATACACTAGTGTAAATATTAATGTGTTAAAAAATAGAGTTTTTAAAATTGGATAAGAGATAAATGAAAATAAATAAAAAAACACAAAAAATATTGAAAGGGATTTGTTAATTTCAAAATTATTTCCAAATTTGTATGAAATTGGTTTAATGTTATTATTAAAATTATAATAACTAAACTCCTATTCAAAATTTTCAACACATCAAAATTCAATTTTTGAAAAAAAAATCTTATTTATTCTGTTCAAGAAGAAATACCAAATTAGAACCATTCGCTAATTGAAATGTTAACACTTATATATAAATTACAACACCCACAAAACAAAAAATAAATAATTATCAATACAAATAAATCTAGGGTGTGTTAAAAATTTTGGAGAGAGCAAAACAAAAAAATACATTGGTAAATTTGATTAAATTCTATTAGGATTATTGATCGATCAAAAGGTTCGATACTACCAACTAATTTTATTTGAGTTCTTCAATTTGAAACAACTTGACTTTAACCTAATATCAATTGTGGAAAAAAAAAATTTGATCAAACGAAACAAGTTATATAATTCAAAAAATGAAATTAAAACAAAAACTAAAAAGATGAAAAAATGTTTTTCATATTGCACAAAAGTCAAAATTTATTTCCAATTTGAATGAAATTGTATTATTGTGATTGTTTGGAACGTTTTATCTGTGTGGAAAATTTTGAATTTTAGTTTATATTCAAAATTTTGGAATTCAATTTACTCAATTGTATAGTCTGGTCCACTTTTAAGACACAAACTTTGAACGAAAAAAAAAGTTATAAAAAACCCTCAAATTGTGGCACATTTTTATGAATTTTTTTTTTACAAATTTTTTATAAGAGAATTTAAATTTTGTTGCCTTAATTTGAGATTTTTATAGTACCTTAATTTTCATCAAAAGTTTGTACCTTAAAATGGGGGGCTGACTATATGTGCTATTTCGATAATTAATTTTAATAATAATAAATTATAATTACAAAAAAAAATTGAAAAAAAAGATGAAATTAAAAATAAATAATAAATCTTTATAAAATAAATAAATATAAAATCATATAAAAATAAACCATAAATAAGAAAAAATAATAAATAAAACGAAAAAAAAAAAAAAAAACATATACTATAAAATATTAAAAAGGAATTTTTCTATTTTTCTCCAAGTTCATTTAAATTTTTTGATTTACACATTTGACAAAAATATAATTTATGTTTCATATAATTTCTTTGATTTTTTTTTATTTGGGAAGAAACTTCATTTACCTTTATAGTAACGGTATTTGAACAAAAAATATTTGCGCATGCTAATTCAAAAGGATGGAAAACCGAGGTAGCATTTTTCAATTCAATATCCTTTGATAAGGGATGCCTTTTAAGCTCTAAGATCTTTTTACAAGTGACACTGCATAAATGGGTTTTGAAAAAGGAATCGGCACCCCTTTGACCAAAATCTAAAGGCGAGAAAGCGGTTTTATTGTTTATTGAATGGATTGAAGGGTCTGTTAAAACATTTTTAACACCTTGCAAATCTGTAACCATGATATTTTTGCCGGAATTGATATAAGAAAAATGGCTAAACGCATAAATACTTGTATAAGAATCACGTTGAGTTTTTGTTAAATAATTATTTGAATATTTAATCCATTTGCCCTTTAATTTTGGTTCTGCATTGAAAATGAGGAAATCATTGTTTGCAGATCCAAAATGTGGGAAAAACTCTTCATTTGAAGAATCCCTTTGAATTTTGCAAATGAACCCAGACAAATAATCGATAGACTTAAATGGGTTTTGAGAATTAAACCGAGCTGCCATTTCCTTTGCAAGGTATGACAATGTTAGTTCAATTTTACAGTGTTCAAAAAACTCATCACTATTCAAATAGGTATTACTACTGCTCTTGCCCTTGCCCTTGCCCTTGCCCTTTCTCTTGCCCTTGCTATTATCACCGACCGTGTTCACATTTTGGTTCGTATTGTACGCTCCGATCTTCTCAAGGTATTTTTTTCTGTAAAACTTTGCTACAAATTCATGCTCGTCGTCATTTTTCATATTGTGCGCTGTTCTACAGTTACCTTTACTAAAATCATTTATCTCGATATTAAATTTTTTATTGATCGTGCCGAGAACAACTTCAGCTTTCCCTAACATCACCTTCTCAAAATCTGTTTTTTTGCGATCAACATAATACACGGTTGCCTCTTGATCCATCATCCATAATCCGTCGAATTTGTTCGTTTTTTTTTTGTTCCCAGTATTGTCAATAAAATTAAATTGCTTGATCTCAAGTGCTGAAATATCGTAATTTGTTTGTTTTTCATTTTTCTTATCCTTATTTCCAAAATTTCGATCGATTTTGGGGCTTGGTATTGGTGGGAAATCGTCTATTTTATTTGGTTTTATTAAATCTGGTAATAATTTTTTGATCTTGTAATGGCTGTCATAATGGACACAATAAAGATGTTTAGGTTTTAAATTGTATTTTTTATCTTTTTTCAGCCTTTCGAAATGTTGGAAAATATGTTTGTTATTTTCAAAAATTTCCAAATAAAAATAATGGCCTGGCTTTCGTAAATAGCACCCAATCGATTTGATTAACCAAGGCGGGAATTTAACATTGCTCGGGATAATTTCGCTCGTGATATGGATGATCTTTCTGTTTCCAGAACTCCAGTCTAGATCACACGCCAGCTGGATCCCATCATAAAGACTTAATTCTGTATTTTTAAATCTTAGCTCACTGAGCAATTGATCTAAATGATTTTCAATTTTGGAAATATTTTTCGTAAAATCCAATTTGGTACACCGATACTGATCCACAAATTTCTTTGAGCAATATCCTACTATTGCAACTTTTATGATCTGTTGTTTGTTTTGGTGTTCGCTGTTATATTTTAAAGTCATATTAAAGAGAGTTTCTAAATAGTTTTTCAAATATAAAAGTGTCTCTTGAATTATTGATTTATTTTCAAGAGCAATTAGAAAACAAAATTTGTATATGTTTGTTTTGCTTGAATAAAAAGTTGGTTTTCTTTTTGAATGCTTTTTCTTATGGTGGTATTTCTGTTTGTGGCTGTGTTTGGTCCTGTGCTTGTGCTTGTGCTTGTGCTTGTGCTTGTGCTTGTGCTTGTGCTTGTGTTCAGATTTGTGTTTCTTGTGTTTAGACCGTTTTTTAAGTTTCTCTTCTTTTTCCTTCTTGTGTTTGTGCTTGTGTTTGCGCTTGTGCTTGTGCTTGTGCTTGTGCTTGTGCTTGTGCTTTTTTTTCTCTTTGTGTTTGTGTTTAGATTTATGTTTGTGTTTAGACCGTTTTTTAAGTTTCTCTTCTTTTTCCTTCTTGTGCTTGTGCTTGTGCTTGTGCTTGTGCTTGTGCTTGTGCTTGTGCTTGTGTTTGTGCTTTGATCTCGGGTTCTTGTGTTTGGATTTACGAGAATTTTGTTTTCTTTTTCCGACCTTATCTTTACCTTTGTTTTTGATTATTTTTGAATTTTTTTTTAATTTCTTTGAAGATTTTTTTTTTTTTTCTCGTTTTTTACTTTGTTCTTCAGTTTCGTCACTGGATCCATAACTTGAGCCATTACTTGACTCTTCATTTGACTCATCACTTGAATCCTCTTCAGAAGAATTGCCTTCTTTTTCAGAGTCATCGTCTTCAGGAGAAGACGTTTCAATTTTTTTATGTTTAAATTTTTTTGTATTTTTTTTTTTCCTATGTTTGTTGCTATGTTCTTCACTTTCGTTACTGGATCCAGAAATTGAGCCAGAACTTGATTCATCACTGGACTCATCGCTTGATCCATTATTTGATCCAGAACTTGATCCAGAACTTGACTCTTCATTTGATTTGTCACTTGACTCCTCTTCTGAAGAATTGCCTTCTTTTTCAGAGTCACCGTCTTCAGAAGAAGACGTTTCAATTTTTTTGTTGTCTTTTAACTCATCCTCTTCAGAAAGTCCAGACTCAGAAATTGTGGACTGTTTAAATGTTGAGTCTGAAGATGAGTCCATTACAATTATGGGTTCAAAATACAAAAAAATGTTTTTCATACGAAAAATCAATACGATTTCTTTGATTTAATAATTTTTTTATTTTTTAGGCCAAATTATGTGTTTTTAACTGTTGTTAACAAAAATTTTATTAATTGTTTTGGGTTTTTAATTATTGTAGAAATGATTAAATTTTGAAGAGTGTCTTTATTTTGAACAGGGAAGTATACACTATGAATAATATTTTCATTCTCGAAGTAATAAATGAAATTGTTTTTCAAAGATAAACAAAATATTAGATCATTTAATTGATTAATAAATTGGAAGATCTTGTTAAAATCAATGAAAACTGATCTTTTTAAGAGATTTAATCTGCCCTCATTATGTAAATGGCTGAAAAAGAATTGATTATCAAATAATTTGGTCAATTAAGCATGTTCTTGTCCACTTTTCACCAGAAAAAATATATCTACTCATTAACTTTAGATTCAATATGAAATATTTCTACACTGAGGATTCTTATCTCATCCAATAGAGGCACAAAAAAGAATCAAATAAAAAAAATTCATAAAGTCCACCAATTACAAAATAAGATTAAAAGACGATTAAATAAAGCCAAATAAGGAAATTGAAATGAATTTTTTTTTAATTTCAATTTCTAAAATACTTTTGAAAAATAAATAGCTCATTTTTTGCTAATTTGGATACACCACCAAAAAAGTTTTAAAGACACTTTTTTTATCCTTTTTTATTGTTTTTTTTTTATCTTTATTCAAATTGATAGATTTGTTGGTTGTGGATTTTGGTGTTGGTTTGTTTAAATTTTGTTGAATTAGATCTCTTTTATGAGGAGATTGGTCTTAAAGGTTGTAGAAAAACATGATGATCATATGATCTATTGTACATAGTGGTTGATTGGAAAGTTTTGTTATACTTAAATTGTATTTGTTATTAAACCACAAATTACGAATCAAAAACACAGTTATTGAAAAATGGGAAACTCATTAAAAAAAAAAAACCAATAGTTATTTACAAAAACAACACAAATAATTTTGAAAAACACAAACAAAATCGTCAACACGGGTTATTGAAACAATTATATATTTAAATTGAGGAATAAATTCACCAAAAATAGACTGTTGTTATAATAAAGAGTGTACTAAAAAGTTTAATCTATCAGGATTATTAAAAAATTTTTTTAAAAAAAAATTAAATATTTTGCTAATTTTTGACTTTTTAAAAACTTCAATTATAATAAACGCTATTGGTTAATAAAAGATCTTGGATCAAAAATTATTTTGAAAGATATTTTACAATTTAATTTGGAAAATTCAATTTAACAGGTTCTAGAAAGATTTTTTTTAAATATTTAATAATAAACAATTTGAATAGTTTTTTTTAACGTTAAGTGGTTAAAATGGTTTATTTTTAAAAGTATTTAAAATTTAATCAATATTCTTCAAACGGATAACCAATTGTTTTGACGTTTATGGAATTATTTATTGATATAAATTGAAAAAAATATTTTGTTTTTGATTTTTCGTTAGGTTTTTTTTACTTTTCGAAATAAACCGAAAATTTATTAAAATTTTCTGTTTATTTCAAAAAGTAAAAAAAACCTAACGAAAATCGATAGATTTCACAAATAAAATAGAAAACCTCAAGAAAACCTCGGCACTCTACAAACACTTTTTGTTAGTTTTTTTTTCTATTTTTGTAATAAACTGATAATTTCAAAAATTTTCAGTTTATTTCAAAAAGTAAAAAAAGCCACCGTTAGCTTTTCCAAAATTTAAAATGATTGAGTAAAATCATATAGTTTTCTCTATTCTTTTGAATTATGTAAAAGCACCCTTAGGTTTTCTTGAGTTTTCTATTTTATTTGTAAAATCTATTGATTTTCGTTAGGTTTTTGAGAGTTTTCTATTTATTTGTAAAATCTATCGATTTTCTTTATGTTTTTTTTACTTTTCGAAATAAACCGAAAATTTATTAAAATTTTCTGTTTATTTCAAAAAGTAAAAAAAACTTAGAACACTTCACAAATGAATTAGAAAACCTCAAAAAAACCAAAGAAAATCAATAGATTGTCTGTATAAAATAGAAAACCTCAAAAATCTAGGATACTTCGCAGATAGAACAGAAAACCTCAAGAAAAGCACCGTTAACTTTTTTTACTTATTGAAATAAACCGAAAATTTATTAAATTTTCTTTTAATTTCGAAAATTCAAAAAAAAGCTATGCACTTGATGGAACTCTCAATAATTATCATAAGCAATTTTTTTTCACTATTTTAATTTTCTTAGGGGAGTATAATATTTTCAAAACTATTGGTTATTATCTAAAAAAAGTAAATATCTCCAAGTTAAATTAAGTAAAATTCATTCTTCAGTTTATATCGATATTTTCCCCGTAAAATACCTTTTTTTAGACCAAAGGTTTTAAAAGAAGTAATTATCTAAAAAACAATAAATACAATAATTTCATGTATTTAAAGTTCTGGAATTTTGATTATTTTGTGAATAAACCTTCTTATCGTGGATGAAAGGTTAATCTACATATTAGTTTTGTCTAACTATTTTTTTTTTAAATTTATTTTTTCATGCTTGTGATGATTCAAAATAAAAATACTTTTTAATTATATAGAATAAATATACATTAATAGAACAAAGAAACAGATGATAAACCATAATTAAATATGGTATTGGTTTACAAAAGTTTTATTATATAAAAAGAAATTCTAAAAATAAATAATCAAAATGGAAAATTTTTCTTAAAAAATAGAGTAAATATCTTCATCTATCTTCGAAAATAAATATAATCAATTTCAAAAAAAATTCAAAAAAATTGAAATAATTACACAATATTTGAACAAATCGAATTCCTAATCCATAATTTAGTAAAAATAATCTGGGTTTTACAATCAAAATTTATTTTAACTTTTGTATCATATTGGGTTGTGAATTGGATGTTAAATTGACACAATAAGAAAAATAAAATAAAGAAAAGTTAATTTTTAAGACAATTTTACAAACTTTATTACAGTTAAGGGATCCAATATTTTTTTTGCGAATAACAATTATGATTTATAATTAACCTTCAAAGAATAAATAAAAAATAAATAGAATAATAAAGATCAAAGAATAGTTGATATCGGTCTGATGTAAAACGAAAAAATCCATAAATTTTCAAAAAAATTGATAAACTAAAATTCTTAGGTGACAAATTGAGAAAAATGGCCAAGTTCATTTTGATCTTTGATTAAAGATCAAATAAAATTCCAATACAGAACAAAATAATTTCTCTACAATCATTACGACTTTATCAATAACATTAGAAATAACAGGCCTTTACAAAGTGATTATTGACTTTCCGATAAAAAAAAAAAATTTAAATCAATTAGATTATCAAGAAAATTTGAAAAAAAAAATGAAGAAAAGCCAAGATGTGAAAAAATGATTTCAATTTTGATTTTTTTCATAAAAAAATTTTGAAAATTAGTGGAACCACTTTGGATGCATTCAATTCACTCATAAAAACTGGGTACATTAGATTGATACACGATCTCGATCAAAAAAAAAAAAACAAAAATATTTCGAACTAATTTTAAAGAATTCCCTTCCCTATATTAAAAATTTAATTAAAATACCAAGAATTTGCCCTCAAAAATTGATTTTACACTACATATACAATTGGGCGGCGAGTTATCTGATATATTGTAACATGAAGAAAAAAAAAGTACAGTTGTATTTGAGGCAAGGATTTTATTTATGGTACAGGTTATTTTTTTGTTCAATGTAGTAAATTTTTTAAAATATGTAAAATGTTTATTTAAAATTTTCTAAAATTGCAATGGGGTTAAAGAGTTTTTTTTTTTTGCACTTTAATTACCAATTTATCAATTAAATTTCAAGTCACTTACATTAAAAGTACAAAAAATATTTAATTGTAATAAATTTTGTATTTCAAGAAGCAAAATTTATGAAACAATACTATTAGAAAACCTTTTGATGATTGTATTGAAAAAAATTTTTTTTTGTTTATATTTGAATTAATTTCATTTTTCTTTTTCATTTTTCACATTTGTTTTTTTTTTTATCCAAACTAATTTGAAACAAAGAAAATCTTTTTAAAACCGATAAACCTCAAAAAATTGAGATTACTATTTTTTTTCTTTTACAGTGAATACATTACCTATAAAAAAATCTTTGTGTTTTTACTTTTAATTGTCCTTTAGAAAATGAGAAATTTTGAATAAAACATTTCTCTTAAAATTATACCAAAAAATTTTAATACATTTTAATTTTTTGAAAATTTCTAACTTGCTAACGTATTTATAAGATAAAAATCAACTTCTAACTGAGGATTATTATAACTCTTTGTTATAATTTATCTTAAATTAGCTAATTCTTGAACAAAAAAAATTGAATTTTTCATTTTTCACTGAGGCGACTTTGATTAAAATGGATTTAAGTTTAAAAAAAGAAATTTCTAAAAAAAAATAATATAAAAAGGTGTATTTATTTTAAAATTAATCATATTTTTTTCTAATTTATATTATTAAACAAATCAAAAGGTTATATTGATTCAAAAATAATTAGCCAATAAAAAAATACTTTAATTTTATATTTTTTTAAAAATTATTTTTGAATTTAAATTTAATTATTACAACAAGCATTTTAGTCTTTTTCGCCAGCAGAAGAAGAAAAATTATGACCAATTTCTAAATTACTTATATTAAGTAATTCATTTGGATTACCATTTTCAAGATCAGAAAGATTTTTCAAATCAATTCTAATTTCATCATCATCATCATCATCGTTGTTTTTTTTATAATCATTTTTATTTTTCAAATCAAAATCAAAATCTGAAGCACTCCCACTCTCACTTCCACCGTCGCCATCTTTGTCTTCATCAATTATAATATTTTTTTCAAGATTTTCTTTTAATTGATTCATATCATCTTCGTCAATACTTTTGTCGTCCTTCACATTTTCACTTTCACTTTTCAAATCAAAATCAAAATCTGAATCACTCTCACTCTCGCTATCTTCATCAATTACAATATTCTTTTCAAGCTTTTCTTTTAATTGTTTGATTTCATTTGGTGTTAATTCGATTGTAGGCGTATTACCGATCCCCTTCATTTTTTTAAGATAATTTAATCCACGCCATCTTTTAATATTCGGAGTGACTTTTAAATGGCTGCTTTGAATTAATTCTGGATACTTATTTTGTTGCGATTTGTTTTCGTTATGATCAGAAAGTATGTTGAAGTTTTTCAATTCATTGATTTTAAAGCTAATACCCAAACTCATTTGATTACTTTCTGTTAATAGTCTTTCTTTTTGCATTTTTTCGATTTCCTTTTCAACATCGATTTCTTTTTCTTTTTCAATTTCAATTTCTTTAACAATTTTTTGACTGTTTTCAATTTCCATCTCATTCTTTAAATTACTGCTATTTTTGTTATTATTTTCATTTTCGTTTCCATTCTCCTTGCCATTATCACTATCATTATCAATTTTATTTTTATTATCAGGATTTGTTTTTATTATTGTAATTTTTATTTTTTTTTTATTATTCGGGTTTTTCATTTTCAATGGTTTGGAATTTTCTAAAAGTTCTTTTAGATAATTTTCAAAATTAATTTTTTGATCTTTTTTTTTCAACAACCGAGCATTTTTTTCATTTAATTGCTTTTTTTGATTTCGCTTTTTCCGGTTTTCGATTGCTTTTTGCGTGTTAATATAATTTTCACCAATTCTGTTCTCTGTTATTGTTGATTTTGTTGTTGACGGCGATGTTGATGATAAATTAATTACGCAAATTGATAAATTTTCTGTATTGCAAAGACTTGATGCGATCGTTCTCAAATGGAAACTAGCCTTGAAGGGGTCTTTAATATTTGAAATCTCTTCAAATAATTTACGTTCTGGGATCAGTTCCCAAATTGACGAAGTGGCAATAATTATCCTTTCATCTGTTTCCTTTAATTTAATAAAGGAGACGGATGGTTCATAGGAAACAAAGGGCTGGAAATCAAGATCACCAAGTGCTCTCGAAATGGCTAGAGACGAATTGATACTTCCATTGTCTGTGACAATCCCTCCGAGTTTCATTATTCTTGATCTTTCTTCGGGGTTCTCGGGCTTGTGTTCCTGGGTTAAGCATTTGATTTCATTATTGTTTCGCAACATTAAGGATTTGATGTTTCCTAAATTTGAAGAAAAGCATAATTGCCCTATTATTAAAATTATTGAAACTGTACAGCCAGAGTCGTCATCTTTAATTTTTTTTCTTAAATAATTGAAATCTGAAAAAACCTTTTCAAATAATTTGGGAACATTTTCGATTAAGAATTCTTCTGATTTTTCTTTTAAATTGTTTTGATTTGAATTATTGATATTGTTCAATTGCTTTAATTGCTTAAAAACGTTTAATAGCGCCTTTCTGATCATAATTGGGAACAGATCTGCTGCATACATTGCGGTAAATCTGCCGCCATGCCCATCAAATATTGCAAATAAATCTACATTGTTTAACAGATTGGTGCGAATTAATAAAGAATCTTCCATTTGATCATACTTGCCCCTGGACTGAGAATAGCCAACTGAAAATCTATTAGTTTTGACTGAGATCTGTCTACCAATTGTATCTCCGCCAAGAGGGTCGACTAATAATTCGATCAAATGGCGAAAATATAATTCGTTATATTCAAAAAAATTATTATTATTGCTTTGCTGTTGCTCCTGCAATTGCTTTCTTTGCTGTCGTTGTTTTTGCTTTAATTGTTGCTTTGACAGTTTTTCATTTTTTTTATGCTGACGATATTTGATAATATAATTGAAGTGCGCTATTGATTCTGACAAATAATTAATTATTGAAGAATGATGATTATTAATATTTTTTTTTTTTTTTTTTTTATTCTTTTTATTCTTTTGAATTAAAGTTTTTGAATTATTTTTCATTTGTTGCAATAATTTTTTAAAATTGACATCATAGGCATTTCCCTCGATATGCAACTGCTTTAAATAATTCGCCAAACCCAATTGAATTAAATTCAATTTGGTTATTTTATTATGACTTAATTTTAAAGTTCCAACCTGTGAGGAATGCTCAAATTTTTTGATCAACACTTTTTGAATTTGGTTATGAGACAAATCTAATACGTCTGTTAACCCTAACAATTTGGCCCAAATTTGGCCCATTTTTTTCAATTTATTATGCGAAAAATCAATTTGATAGCCACCAAATCGTGTATATCGATTTAATTCAAAAAACTTTTGAGGGATTCTTGTGATCCTATTACCTGCTAGGGATATGATTTGCAAATTTTCAAAATACCCAAACGAGCGAGGGAAAAAGACTATTCTATTACAATTTAAATCCAACTCGATCAACCTTTGCAATTGAATAATATTATTGGGTATATAATTAATTTTGTTATGCGCCAATTGCAGTGACTTTAATTGTGTTATTTGACAAACAATTTTCGGGAAGGTGCGGAAATTATTTGAGGACAGATTTAAAGTTTCTAATTTAATCAGGTTATTTAAACTGTTTGGCAATTCCTGTAAATTGTTGTCTTCTAGTAATAGCTTTCTTAGTGAAACCAAATCCCCTATTTTATCTGGTAATTGAAATAACTGATTTTGTGCTAGACTAAGTGTTTGGAGCAATGCGCATGAACCGATTTCATTGGGTAATTTGGTTAATAAATTTGATCTTAAAAAGAGCAATTTTAAGTTTTTTAATTTTTTAATGGAAATCGGCAGCTCTTTTAAATTGTTATGATGTAAAATCAATTTTTCTAATTTGATTAATTTTGAAAAGATAGTTGCACCTAAATACTGGATTTTATTTTTTGATAAATTTAGTGTCTTCAAATTATGTAATTTTATTTCCTTCTCCTTCTTATTGTTAGTGGTATTTATTTCTTGAATTCCATTTGATTCAAAATCTATTTTTTCCAAGTTTTCAAATGATAATAATAAATTTGGAAATTCCTCAAAATTATTTTCGCTAAAGTCTATTTCAATAAGTGTTTTGTTCAATTTTTGAAATTCAATTGGCAAGTTTTTTATTGCATTTTTTTTGAAACTTATTTTTTTGATGCTTTGTAAATTGCTAATTTCCTTGGTTATAGTTTCCATTTTGTTAAAATTAGCTTCCAAAACAACTAAACTTTGTAAACTTTCAAACCCTTTCCCAATCGATTTCAATCTGTTGCCATTTAAATATAATTTTTTTAAATTCACCAAATCTTGGAATAACTTTTGTGGGGTGCTGCTAATATTGTTATAAGACAAATCAATATATTCCAATTTGTCTAACCCGGAAAAGGTGTTGTTATTTAATTCCACGATCCTGTTCCCGTCTAAATGCAAATTAATTAAATTGTCCATCCCACGGAAACTTGGCAGCGTTGCAATTTGGTTATTGAGCAAAATCAACGTCTCCAATGAAGCTAAGCTATTGAGAGTTGTCGGTAGGGTAACAATTTTGTTGTGCCTTAGGTCTAGGCGCGTTAGCCCGTTTAAGGCCCCGATCGTTGGTGAGAGGGTTTGGAGCTCATTGAAGCCCGCGTCCAATTGCTCCAGACACTGCAACTTGTAGACGTTCGGCGGTAGCATCCGAAGCGAATTGTGTGTGCAATTCAAGTACGTTAAAGACGTGTTTTGAGTCAGCCACTTCGGGTATTTGTCAATTTGGTTGCCAGCAATGTTGAGCGACCTTAACTGTGGATAATTTTGCAACTCCTTCGGGATTTTGACAAGGTTTTGTTTCACATAATCAACCCTTTCTCGTGTGTTTTGTTTAGAGTTTGTTGGGCCCATGTCTTGAATTAGCTAAAGATAGTTGGCTTAAAGATTTGTTGCCTGGTTAGGTTTGGTTAGCGGTTTTTTTTTATTTGTTTTGTCCAAAGAAAGGATTTGTTGTTAAAAAGGGATCAAAATGAATTTTGATTTGAGGTTCCAAATACTTTCTCTTTTTGGATTTTATTAATGTTCGTTTTTGTTGAGACTGCTATTATTGGTGTCGGTTGTTTTGTTGGTCAAGTTTTGAAATGAATTTATGTGAATAACTAAAAATGTTTAATAAACAATTCTTTTCAAAAAAATGAAACCCAAATCATTCTCTAAAAATTTTAACCAAAATTCGAGTCAGTGGAGAAAGTTTTTTGGAAAATGTTCAGTTTAATTTCTTGAAAAATTTTGTTGTTAAAAAATTTTTGAAAAGGAATTATATATTTTGTTTTTTCTTTTTATTTAGAAAAAATACCACTATTTTGATCAGAGATCATTTCTTCCTTTGCTTCTGAAACAGTTTTGAGATCACAGCTGAAATACTATTCATTCTAAAATCTTATTTATGATCCAACAAAAATTTTTTCATTAATTAGCTTTGATATTTTTATAATAATATACCCAAATTTGTATTTTCTTTTGAGTTGATAGATTTAAAATCTACACTTTGAATTAGAAACACTTTGATATTTTTCATTTTTATATGAGAAATCCAAATGGAATCAGTACAATTATTTTTTCAATTTTGGTTAACATGTATCTTTTGAAACGTTTTCATTTTAGGGGCTTTTGTTTTTTTGATCTACTTCACAAAAGGTTTTAAAAAATGTTTTTTCAAGGGAGTTTGTTGATTAATTCTTTAGTTTCGATGATATTTTTCAAAACTTATTCAAATATTCAAGGTGTTGATTTCGAATGAATTCTAGAGGTATTCCACAAAAACTACCATTTTATATTGGTTAAGGTATTTCCGATCTTGTGTCAAAAGATTAAACTAAAATTTTTTTGTCAAAAAATGACGGTTGAGGGAGTTTTTATTTTTCTTTCAAACCCCTTTTTACTAAACACTTCAAAAGTATTCCCAAGCAACCTTTTATTTGATTCATTTTCCCTTAAAGTCAGTTTCACTTTCAAAGGCACTAATAACTCTTTATAATTCAATAAATTCATCAGAAATCAATACTAATCTTGATTCCCACACTGTGAAAGTAGGGTATTTACAATCAAAGAACAAAATAAAATAGAAAAAAATACCATTTTTCTCTGAAAAAAAAATTTCTTTTTGGGTACTTTTATAAAAAATCTTAATCAGCTTAATCATAAAGGTGTGATGGAATTTGAATTGTAAGCAAAGAACTCGTTTTGGATATTCCCCCTTATCTAAAATAGTAAAAATTTACAAAACTACGAATTTTTAATAATGAACAGAGAAAGATTCTCGACCATAATAAATCAATTTTGAGTGAGACAATAGTAATATTACCTTTTCACTTTGAGCCAAATAAGTTGTATTGTATATTTGAAAGGTTAATTTTTTTAGCGTTTTCATTTTTTATTTTTCATTTAATTGAAATATATATGTATATAAGCTAATTGAATAGTTGAAACTTGTAAACACTTATCTAAATGTCAATCAATTATAATATTTAGAAATCCACATAATGAGTACTTTTATATTTTTGGAGCTAATTATTTAGAAAATATCCTTTTATTTTTATTTATTTATTTTTGAAGAGAGAAAATTACCTTTCTCATTTTACCCTCGTGTGTAAACTTTAAAATATCCTTTGAACATTGGTTTAATGATTTCAAAAATTTTCTTTACTGATCTTTAGGTACTCTTTGAATTTTCTGTTTGGTAAATAGAAATAAACTATCTTTCATAATAATTGGCCAATTAAAAATAAAATTTTAAATAAAAATATTTTTAATAATTGAAGTTATCTATTATAATATAAAAATTTAGATTTTAATATTCAATACTATACTCAAGAGATATTTATTTTTTGTCTAAAAATAAAAGAAAAAAAAATAAAACAAACTGTTAAAAAAAATTGGGCAATTAATTTTGAAAGAAGTATTATATGAAAAATTGAAATTTTAAATTAGTAAAAAAACCCATTTATCGATTCTCCTTACATTTGAATAACTAAATCTAATCTCTTTTTCATATTTGAAACCAAAATTTTCATTAATTCATCTGTTACTTCTTTCATATTTTTCATTTTCATTTTCCATTTTAACAAAAAACTGTTGAAAAAATAAAATAGAGAAAAAATGATTTATTTGCAAACTTTTCATTGTGAGAGGAAAAACTTCATAACGATACAAAAGTAATTCATAATTCAAATGTAAGGTGGGTTATTTATTATGAAATTTAGATTACTTTTCGGGCTAACATTTCTTTTGTTAACCTTAAAAACTGCAGAACCCAGAAATCTTGTTATGTTTAAAATTTATTTTTTTTTTTTTTTTGGAAAATTTAGTCAGGCCAGGTCTCTTACAATCTTTGTTAATTCAAATTTGATATTTCCATATAAATCTTATAAAATTTAAATCCTCTTTTCTATGTGTGTTTCCTTTTCTCATTAAAATATTATAGAGTTAAGGCCATTGAAATAAATATACTATTATTTTCCAATGAAAAAATGAAAATTTTTAGTTCACTTTCCAAAATATTTTTCTTGTTTATAAGTTGGAGTAAAACCAAAAGATCTTTACAATATCGTTTAGAAATGTATTTTTAAACGATAAATTAAACTTCCTGAGTTAACTCTCAGACAAAATTTTTACTCTGGTAATTTTGATTATATTAGTAATAATTAATAATCATTTTGGAAATTGAAATAAAAATTTTCCTGTATTAATTGGAAAACAACAGTACTTTCAGATAAAGTAAAAAGTTAGAGAAGTATAGGTAAAAAATATAATTTTAGAACTAGTTTGTTTGGTTCTAGAATTTCATAAAGTTATTTTAATCAAGAGAATCTTTTTGTAATTTTTTTTTCAAAACTTCAAAAAAATCTAAAATTTATAATATTTGTTCTTTCTTTTAAAATTAATTCTTTTTGAGAATTTTTTCTATTTATAATTATATTTCAGTTCTCACTGAATATAAAATTTAGATGTCTCTTAATTCAATAGCAATATAAAATTTATACTTACTAAAATATTATACAAAATTTAAACAAATATCATTTATTTTTTATAATGGATCTTGAAAGAATAAATAAGAAATAAGTAGAATAATAAAAATAAAAGAAAAGTTATTCCCAATAGGAAAGAAAACAAAAAATCAATATATTTTCTTAAAAATAGAAAAACTCAAATTATTAGGTCCCTATTGAGAAAAAAAAAAAATGTTCATTTTGATCACATATTGAAGATCAATAAAATTTCTAGATAAATCGTATATGATGTCTCTACCATCATTTTTGCTTTACCAATAACCTAAGAATAACGGGTTATTACTAAGAGATTATCGATCTTGTTAATAAAACTTTTTGGAAAATAATTAGATATTATTAACAAAATCAAAAAAAAACAAAATTTGAAAAAATGATTTCAATTTGAAATTTTTTAAATAAATATTTTTTTTCTAATATCCTTCCAACCCTTTAAACACATTTAATTTATCAATTACACTGTACCAGGGAACTATGAAATAGTTTTTAAAAGATATTTTGAAAGAAATTATATATTCTCAATTTTCTTACTGATTATTTGTCTTTTCGAAGATCTTTTTTTTTTTTAAATGATCTTTTTTTTAAAAGAATAAAAAACAACACAAAAATTTGATTATAAATAAAAATATCAAAAAAAAAAAAAAGAAAGCGAAAAAAAAAAAAAAAAAAAAAAAAAAAAAGAAGAGAAAAACAAAAATTTGGAGAAGCAAAACTAAAATTTACAAAATTAGAAAAAATTATACTGATCAAAAAATCTGAAAAGATTTTTTTGTAAAGAATACTGGAATAAACCCTCCAAAAAACTTCCATTAAAATTATAAAGCCAGTCATTTTTTTTGAAATCTAGTTTATGTAACAATACTTTTTTTAGATCAAAAATTTCATTTTACAATATAATTTCTATTTTTTATTTAAAAATATATTCAAAAATAGTCTTATCAACTCAACAAAAAACTTTATAATGATTTTAAATCGAATACTAACAATATTTTTTTTCCAAAATTAAATTTGTTTTTTTGGGATATTAATTAAAAAATTATTTTAACATTTAATGATTCATTTTTTCTGACGAATATCAATATTGTATTTTCCTTCAAATTTCTTTTTTCATGTTTGAATTGTTTTTTTTTTAAATCTTAATATCTACTCATTATTCTCTAATAGGTACTTGGCTTAAAATTAAAGCAATTTAACTGTTCATTTTTTATTTTTTTTATTTATTTCGGTTAACATAAAAAAAATACTGATGTCTTAAAAAAAGAGATATTATGTTTAATATAATTAATAAAAAAAAATTTAGAATTTGTCCAAATCGTCAATAAAATATTTCCTCTCAAAAAAAATCAAAAAAAAATAAAAATAATAAAAATAAATATTATTTTTTCAATTAATTTCCCTTAGAACTTCAAAAATTTAAACAATAAAGACTGTTTGTTTTCAAATAATATAATTTTAGTTTAATAGATTTGAGTTCGAAGGCAAGAGGAAAATGGAAAATGGAAAATAGAAAATAGAAAATAGAAAAATAAAAATAAAAAATAAAAATTAAGGAATTATTTTCTGAATGATCTGGTTTCTCTTAATTTTGAATTATATCTTTGTTTTTCTTCGATCATTATTTTCATTTCACCAGCTGATTGTAAATTATTCTCTAATAACGCATTTCTATCCTTTCTGAAAGTTGAATCAGAAGGTAGAGGGTTTTTTTCAGGTATTGGTCTTTCTGGAATATTTTCGTCAATATCCCAATATGGTTCGCCATCAAAGGAAATTGATTCGATCCAGCTTCCTTCCATTTTTGAGAATATTTTTTTATTTTTCTTTTTTTTCACTGGAGATTTATATATTGTACCCGAAATGGTATGTGTTGACGCTTTTTGTGAAAAGAAAATAGATTTAAAAAATCCAAGAGATGTGGGATCAAAAATAATTTGGGATTCTAAACCGTTTGTTTGATCTTCAAAAAGCATTTTACCAGTAAAATTTGTTACTCGATCTCCCCAGAGTACACCAGAGATATGAACTAATGGGTTATTCCATGAAATAATCGTTCCATCCTTGAAATTCAATTGACATTTACCTTCTTGTGAACTATAAGATAATAGAATATATATATATATATATATATATATAGATAATAGTGATGTGTGTAGGAATAGAAATGATTTAAAAAAGTTAATTGACACTTTAAGGAAAAAATTGGGTTTGCAAAAAAAAAAAAATCCTAAATTAATTTTAAATCAAAGTATAAAAACAGTTAGATCCATACTTTTTTGTCATTATTTTTTAAATTAACTTTTTTAAAGCTCTGTTTTTGAAATTGTTTATAAACGGTGTATTTTGATGTTTTAAAAGAAGAGTTGATATTATATTTGAATGAAAATTTGTTTGGTGGATTTAATAATAAAGTAAAATTGATAAAAAAAATAAATTGCAAAATTGGGTGTTTGAAATTGACCCTAAAATACCCCAAAATCGAAAATATCCAAAAACTTTTTACCCACTAAAAAATACTTTTTGAACAACTTCTAAGAAACCCTAGTATCAATATACGCAGTTTAACGGTAAAATAACAATTTTACTTTAAGACAAAATATATTTTTTTTGACTTTTCTTCCCTAAACCCTGTGAATACAAAAAATTTTTTTTTTGAATTTTCTACTTTTACACCTCTGAAGACTTTTTGATAACTCTTGAGTATATTTGAGTATGTTAGTACTTGTTAGGGTAAGTAAATACGTATGATGGATTTATGTTTGGGTTTGGTTGGATTTGGTATAGGTGTGTTAAATTTAACCAATTTCTCTTCGGACATGGAAAGTTAAAGAAGGTTTGGCTTGAATAACCTTAAGTAGGGTATGGGTATGTATGTGTACGATTAGATATTACTCTGGAATTTTTGGACTGAATTTAAGATTACAAAATTAAAAAAAGAATAAAACAGTACAGTCAATATAAAAAAGTTAGTTACTTTTCATAATTATAGGCAATGATACACAATTAGAAATTTTCTTTACAAAGATATTTTCTCTGGTTTAGTTAGTTAACATTTAGCTGTGATCAGGAATGTTACAGGCATCTAAGATACCAATTCCTTTCACACTAAATGAGTTGAATACTATTCCCTAAAATTTAATTTTTTTGAATTGTTATATGTCTCTACGACCCAAAAAACACTAAAAATGGAAAACTGATCAAATACTTTCCATTAATAAACTCTTTTTCAAATAAAAGGGCACAAAAAATTTCAAGAATTATTCATAAGTGAATCAAATTAATTGTAGTATCATTCTAAAATCTAAGAAACGCTTTAAAACATAAAAAAAAAAAACACTCAACTGATTCTTTACAACTCATTAAAACAAAACAATAAAAATTAAAATTCAATATTTTAAAAATTGGTGTGCCCTTTTATTTGAAATGAGAAATCCCGTTTTGGAAATTGTAATGAAAAAAATAATAAACCCAATAAAAACCTTTGAACAAGGTGAATTGGGAAAAAGTTCTCAACATTTTATTGATAATTCTTTACACATCAAACTTTTGTACTTTAAAGTCTCATTTTCAAGATAAAGCCCCAATTCAGCGGGTATTTTGTTGGAATGTTTTTTCTTTATTTCTCTTTTCTTTGTTCCATCCATCAATCCAATAATGGTCTTTCTTAATTCCTATTTCTCGCTCATTCAAAATCAAACATAAACTGTTTCCGTTTATACACAGGTAGATTATTTCCAAATTGGTTTCTTCTTATCTTGCTTTTTCATTTTCCAACTGTTCAATATCCAAAAATAAAAAAAGCAAAAAATGAAAAAATGAATGATTAAAAGAAAAATCACCAATAAGTAATTATCTTATTAAACATCAAATTCGATGGTATTGACGATTTGAGAGGTGTGCCCTTTTGTTTGAAAAATAGTTTACAATTAAAAAAACTAAATGAAAAAATTAAAATAAATAAAGTTTCCATTTTACTTTTTCTTATAAACATTTTTTGCCAAAATGATTGAATTCACACTTGAAATTATGTATATTTTTAGATACACTATCTTGTTTTAACTCATTTACTAAAACAAATTCTAAATTATGGGAATTTTCTTTTCACAAAAGAGACTAATTTGGTCCTCAAATGTTTTTTTTTAGTTTTAAATAGTAAAATTAAAAAAAAGTTAAACTCAAAAGATAAACTTTCTGGAAAAATAACCTAATTTAATATATTTGAACTTATTCTTTGATTTCAAACTTTTCTCAACCCCAATTTTTCAAAAAAAAATAAAAAAGTGCACAGTAATTTCAAAAAATATTTTTGATATTCAAAAGTCGAGAGTGTTTTTATTCTAAAAAAATTTATCCCAGTGGTTAATTGAATTAAGTTATAAACTTAATTTCGAAAAATATTAATCAGAAAAAAATAGTGCTTAATTTTATTAAGGACATATTATCCAAAAAAAAAAAAAAAATGTTCAGCAATAAAATTCCAAATTTACCATTAAAACATGTATATATTGGCAATAGTGTTTCTTAGAAGTTGTTCAAAAAGTGTTTTTTAGTGGTTAAAAAAATTTTTGGATATTTTCGATTTTCGGGGATATTTGATAGATTCAAAAAAAGTCTAAAATTATGTTTTTCTACTTTATGAGTTCTTTAAAAAACTTTAAGAGTTCCTTTTAGTTTTTATAATTTTCATAAAAAAAAATATTGTTGCCTTAGCATTTTTTTTTCTAAAAGGAAATATTCAAGTTGAAAATAAAATAAAAAAATAAATTTCACAATTTATATTTGCGTTATTGCAAATATAAAACCATGTATTTTTTTTTATAATTTAAATTTTATTAAATTTGAATTCTAGAAAACTCTATTTGGGCTTTTTAACACTCGTTAAGTACTGTTGAGTTCATGTGTTTTTCTAAAATTCAAACTTTAGGGCATTTTCGATATAAAAAAATAAAATATTCAGAAAAGTGTCATTAGTTTTTTTTTAATTCAAATTTAATCAAGTAGATTCCAATTCTCGACAACTTAGACATCTACTGCACTTGGAGCCCATCTTATTCTAATCACTGAAAATAAAATTTTACCCATCATTTCTTTTTTTCAATTTTATTATTAATTTGATCGAAAATATTTTTTTAAAAATTAATGTTAATGCAATATCATAATTTTACAAAAAATAACTTTTAAAAAAATATTATGATTCTTTAAATATGATAGTTAGTTTTCATACTAAATAATTGATAAAAAAATAAACGTTCCTTTGTTGTTAATAATTTATTTTTTCGTAAAAATAAATCTTGTTTTAATACATTAGACAAAAAAACCAGTTTTTATGAATAATTGCTGATTTGTAAAAAAAGTATATTTTTTTGAAAAAGGTAATTAATAAAAATTGTGTTTTGTGAATAATTTGGTTTTTAGTAAGTATAAGTATGATTGGAAAATGTTTACTCTTTCCAAAAAAATTAAGACTCAATTTTGAGATTTTTAATCAACTAATAAGTAAAGAATTAACATGTTAAAATCTTTAACAAGTATAGATTCGAAATAATTTAAAAACAAAGTTCAATTTTTGTTTTTAAAAAAAAATAATTATTCGCATTAATAGCTTGTAAAAAGCTTTATTATTTTCAAAATAAAAAATGTACTTGATTCTCTTGAAAATATTTTGTTGAAAAAAAGTGTTCAAAATTTGAAAATTTCATTTTTTTTTAGTTTCAAACAAACCCCTTAATAATCAAAAATATAAAAGACAGAAGTTTTTCCAGCATGTAAAATGCAAAATCAAGTATTTGTATCATTAAATAAAATAATTAAGTAATGGATATTAAATTGTGTCCTGTAAAAAATAAAAAAAAATAAAATAAAAGAAGGGATATTTACCAATTAATTTTATTCCCACGAAAAGAAGCAGACCAAATTCCGTTTCCAAAAAAATGATATTTTTCGTTTGGTCCAATTAATTCAAAATTTGAAGAAGGTGGGTGATGCGCAGTTTGTTCACAAAATATTTTTGTTCCATTAGAAAAAGAGCATTGATACTTTTTTTTTGTTTATTTTTTTTTGTGAAATTAAATTTTATCAAGATGGAATATGGTTTATAATTTGATATTTGTATTAAAAAGTTAAATAAAATATTTGAATCTCGTTATTTTAAAAAAGTGAAATTAAATAGAAAAAAAAGTTTAAAAAGTAGTTCGAAAATAGTTTAAAAGTAGAAATCAGAACAATGTATTGAACAGTATTTCCAACTTGTTGTTTTCAATTTTTTTTTTCAAAATAACTGTAGATATCAAAATAAATAAAAAGAAAAAGAAAAAAAAAGATACTTACTGTTTCACCAAGAACTGGATTAAAAGGTTTACAATTAGTAAGTGAAAGGTGAAGACCCGAAAGAGCAAAAATAATTACATTTTTAAACCTTTCAGTTGGGTTAATTGATTCATAAGCCCTTTCTAAATATATGGGCGCAAAGGCGAAACTATCTGCTAATCTTTCAAGAAACGAACGTGGTTCAAATAGTCCAATAGGTACTATTTTATTTTATTTTATTTTATTTTTTTTTTATAACAAAAAAATATGTTAGGGTTTAATTCAATTTGAAACAAGAAATTTTAGGGTATTTTGTATGATATTTAGGTAATTTATTGATATTTAATTTTTTTTTTTTTTTTTTTCAAAATGAGTTTGAGCTGTTGTTGATATTTTCAATAATTGAAAAGGAAACATTATAAATATCATCTAATAAAAGTTTAGAAATCTATCCATAACAATTTTCAGATAACGATTTATCCAAACAATTAGTTTTCACTTTTTGAAAATGGCTTTATTCAATTTCAGATTATAAAGCAATTTTAAGCAAGTGTGAGTTATTTTTTTTTTTAAATAGAGCTAAAAATAGTTCTGTTTGAATTTTTTTATCTGTTTTATAGATACTTTTAAAAAAAATTTTTGTCACAATTTTTTAAATAACAAAACTTTTTTTGAAAAATGTTGACTCAGTTTATAATCTTATAAGAAGTTGTTTTGAGGGTGTATTCCAGTATTCTTCTCAAAAAAATTTTTCAAATTTTTGGATCAGAATCATTTATTTTAATTTTGCAAATTTTAGTTTTGCTTTTTCTAATTTCCAAATTTTTTGTTTAGCTTTTACAAATTTTATTTTGTATTTCTTTTTTCTTTTTCTTTTTCTTTTTCTTTTTCTTCATTCTTTTTGCTTAAGATCAGGTTGAAAAAAAAAAGTGTTTGAAAATACAAATAAACATTCAGAAAATCGAGGCTATGTAATGTCTTTTAAAATGAATTTTAATTATTCATAAAAAATCTTGTTGTTAAACTTTTTTTTTCAGTGAAAGTTCAGTAATAAAATTTCCGTAATGCTCCTTTCAAAAATTGTGACAGGCTTTTTTTTTAGGTTTTTGGGTTTTATTTTTTTTAATTTTTTGAAATATCAGGTTTTTTTTTATGTTTATTCAAAAAGAAAAGTATTAATAAGATTTGATTATTAGGTGCTATTGAATACAAAAGAATTTTTTTTTTTTTTCTTGAATTTATTATTTTGGGTGAGTCACAATTTTTGAAATATAGTTTATCTCAAAAATACACATTATAATTCAAATTTTACAATTACTCACCCATGTGTCCCTTCTTATTATTTTCATTGAAACTAATTCGAGTTTACAATAGATTGGTTTTGAATTTTTTTTTCGTTTAATTAGTAACAAAAAATAAGTTTTTTGAGATATTTTTCTTTTTTTGTTATCTATAATTAAAATAAAAAGGAAATACATTTGATGAATGAAAACATTTTAATATTTTTTATTTCATTTTCCAAATATAATTCTTTGGAATTGTAGACAGCTGTTTTAAAAATGCAAAAACTTTTTTAAAAATTTTATCAAGTTTTCTATTTTCAAATGCTCGATCTTTTTCATAAACTTTTATAAAATTCAAACTTTTTGAAAGTTTTCTATTTTAATAAAGTGACTTCAATGTTTAAAACGACTGTATAAAAAGAATTTTTGTTTTTATAAAAAAGTACAAAAATCAACCACAAATTGAGAAAATTAAGAGTTATTCTTCTGAAGAGAAGATCTAACTATTTTAATTTTTTTGAAATTTAAACGAAATTTTTGTCTAATTTATTTTCTATTTAACGATAATAAAGGAATAGGGGATCAGAAAAGATTCAGTAAAAAAAGCTAAAAAAAGTGTTAATTCATTGCAATTTAGCTAGTCACGATAAATTATTCAAAGACAAAAACTGTTTTTATGTCACCTTATTTTGGTTTTGATGAAGAATACTGATAAATCCAAATAAATTACAAAAAATTTTTAGTTCAATATCCATTTTGATAAATCTTTGAACTGTTTCTTATCAAACAGTACAGGACAAAGAAAATTTTGAAGAGCATTTGATTTTACAGGTTTCTTAACACTTGACTTCATAAAATGCTTTATTCAAAGCTTGATAAGAATAATTTCAAAAATGGAAAAACAAGGAAAAATTTCCAAACATAAATTGCAATTTATCAGTATTGAAAAGTTTATTATTTGGAGAAATTATTTTGATCAAAAAAATTAATAAAAAATAGTTTTGCGGTAAAAGAGTGAAAATTTATAAAAAAAAAGTGTGTGACCAAAAAGTTTTCCAAAATTGTTCTAAAGACAGTCAACAAAATTAGAAAGAACTAAATTATTGAATATTTTTTAATACTTTTTTTCAAACTCCAAACATTTGATCTTTTTCATTTTTTCTTTTTTCTTTTTTCTTTTTTAGTTTAAGTTAAGAAGACATAGCTTTTGCGATCAAAAAAATTAAAATTAAAATTAAAACAACTTGCAAACAAAAATGAGTCAAAGAGTTGCTAAATAAAATTGATATAAAAAAAAAAATTACATGAAATTCTTGTTAATTCTTTCCCATCCAAAATTTCTTTTCCAATTGACTTTACTAATTCCCAACAAAAAACACGTTGTTTTTTGGCTTCTTCGGAATTAAGCATCTGGACACCACCTGATTTGTAGATCCTTTCTTGGAGGAATTTCCTCAAGTACTTAAAGTCCTTGTCTTTTCGTAAATAAGGAAATCGATTGTATAACAAGCCTTGTGTTTCATCAATGTTGCTCTCTTGATCAGATTCTGTTGAAAGTGATGATATTTTTATTCTCAAGTTTTCCCTTGAAGTTGTTGTTGTTGTTATAATTGTGCAACTGTTGTTATTTTTGAGTCCTTTTTTTTTTTTCTTTTCATTTTTTGCTTGTTTCTTTTTGAGCTTTTTGATTTTTTTATTGTTGAGCTTTCTTGTTGTCTTATTGTTTCGTTTGCGAAAATAAACACTACTCATTTTAGAGTAACTTTAATTTTTCGAAGGTGTTTTTGTTTCGTTCTAAAATAGAAAAGAGAGAGTGTGTTTAATAGATCAATTTTAATCTCAAATCCAAATAAAAAAAAAAAAAAATGAATTGGATAATTTTTACAGAATTTTCAGAAGAATGATGATTTTTTCAGAATGGTATTACCATAACTCAAAATGAGAATTTTTAACTTTTGAGTGTTTCTTTTGAAATTTCTTTTCAAAACTTTTTTTTACTTTTAAGGGTGGAAGTTCTAAATTAATTCTTCGTATATTCCAAATACAATCCTTTTATTTTGTTTCAGGTGAAAATGATCTTTGAAACACACAACATAATAAAGGATTATTTTGTGTATTTTCTTTTTTTCCTTTTATAAAAACCCTACTAGCATCAAAAGTCGTAATTGAGGAGTTGTCTTGGTTTATGGATAAATTATACAATATTACTGATTCACTAGTACATTGTTTTATAATTAGATATTTTCAAAAAAAAACAAAAGATTCAATAAATTTCTTCGTTGATGTATTTTTAAGTGCTGGGCAAGTCACCTTTTAGATCCAAAAATAAATATTATAAAATAAAATGCATATCTTTGGTATTTACGAAAAAATAATAAATATTTTAATCTTCTGATAAAAAATCCTTAAAATATTAACCAAAATCATAGGAAACTATTTGTAGTATACATATTCAGAATTTGTTTGGATCATAAATCAATTATATTGACAAATATAATAAATGAAAGCAAGATTTATATCTTTTAAATAAACCTAAAGATAAAAAATAATAACAACTGAAAATTTTATTTCTTGGAATTAATAGTTTTTTCTTTCAATAAAATTGAAGGATATCAATAAATTTTGAGAAAAAAAGAGAATTTTAAAAAATATAACCAAAAATAACCTATTAAGTGAATTTTTTTGTCAATTGATTTAAAAATTGATCCCAAAACAAGAAATTACGATAGTTTCTGATTTAAAGTTCGTGTTGATTTTTAAAAGTGGTGAACAAGAAAAGTTAAAATTAATCAGTTTTTATTCTTTTTTTATTCGTTTATTATTGAAAAGGTATAAATTTACTCTAAAAACACTTATAGAGATAATTATTTTATCTGCGTTGGTCAATAAACATTATATATATATACATAAACTTAAAAAAAATATTCAGCTACTGGGTAACACATTTTCAATGATAGTTTGATTTACCATTCTTAAAAGTTTAATTTTTTTATTTTATTTATTTTGAAGGGAGGAAATTAATTTTCTCTAATAACCCTAATTTCTAAATTTTTGTTTAAAAATTGTAATAAAAAATCATAATTTTCTAAAAGATTGATTTGTTGTTGTTTTTATTTTGTTTTTTTCTTAATGAGCTAATCTCTATTAAATATTTTTTACCTAAATTTAATAGAGATTGAGAAATTTTTTTGCCAATTACAAAGATTTGAAAAAAAATATTTTATTTTCAATATTAAACTTCTTTCTTGATAATGAATCCTTATGTAGAATTCTGTCAAAAAAAATAATAAAAACTAACCCCTTAAAGATTTTTTGCAATTTTTAAAAAGAGTAATTATTATTAAACCCTAATCAAAGTCTTTTAAATATAAGATTTGTATCCAATCACAAATTGAAAATAAGTTATTAGAACTGGATCATTTTATTTATTCACTTATTCTGATAATTTTTAAAATTAAAATTATTTAATTTCTTTTTATTTTGAATTATAAAAGGAAGTTATCACAAAGAAATAATATTGAGAAATTCAGAATTCTTGGAGAAAAGATACAGAAACCAAAGTATACATATTATTTTTGAGGGAATGGTGGTAAAATTACTGACTAATATGTTACAAAATTTGATTCTTTTACTTTGATTTATGTGGGCAATTTGTTGTTTTTATGCTGAAAAGGTAAAAATTACCAGGACTAAAAAAAAAAAAAAAAAACAACATTGAATTTTTGGAAAACAATAGGGATAAAATTATTAATTCTTGTAATTGATCAAATACCCAATTGTTTTTTAAAAGTTTCAATTCACTAGAATAAATAAGATTGTTATAAAAAACTTAATTTTTACAATTATTGAAAAAATCAAATAGTTCCATTTCTTTATCATAATTTCACTTATAGTAAATATAACATCCGATTATCTTAATAGACTAATAATAATTTCAATCAATAAAATCGTTTAGTAAATATCAATCGTTAAATTTTCAGAAAAAATCTTTTTTCTAACAAACGTATTGATATTCATCAAGGATTTTATATCGAAACGCCCTTTGAGCTAAAAAATCAAAACTGATATTTTAGTTTACCATTAATAAAATTTGTATAAATGTATGGAATTATTTATTTATCTCGATAATTGTAAAAAAATCTATTTTTACAACTTTCCCTATTTACACTTGTGTTGTATGAAATTCTATTCTTTTTGAATTTTTTAAAACCATCTTTCATAGAGGTCAATATATGTTAGGTTAGAGTATAATTTTGTTTTTTTGGATAGTATGTTAGGATATTTTGACTAAAGTTATTAAAAAAAATAATTAAATGAGGTAATGAATATTTGTAACTTTTCTTACAGGAAAAATTCCAATTAACCTAGTCCTTAAAATTGGGCATTGAATACAATTTAAAAAATATTTAGTAGTGATGATTGTAACATTTTTGGCTTTTCTAAGTTTTAAGTAATAAAATAATACCAATTACCAAATACGCTATCTTATTTCAGCATTTACAGTAATTACAAACTCAGATAAAACTTTCATAAAAATGAAGGCTAATCTAGAAACTCTTCAAAAATTTGAAAAAATCTAATTTGATCAATTTTGAAAATTTTCCAATTTGAAAAAAAATAAATCCCTATAATTTGATAACTTTTACAAAATATCTTGTAAAAAAAAGTTTTTCTGAGATTGATGTAGTTTTTGTGATGTTTTAAAAACGAGAATTACATTTTTTTTTTTTTTTCATTTGTGAAACAATGAATTAAAGTTTTAAAATTAAAAATTACCTAAATATGATTCTTTTACAACTTATTAGTAAAAAAAAAAACAGAATTATCAAGATTTTTTTTACACATTAGAATGAAAAAATCTGTTTCGAAAAAAAAAAAAAAAAAATTATATTGTTTAATTTTTAACTTTTAAATAACTTCACTTGTAATAAATATGAATGACTAATAAGATATCTTTGAATAAAAAAAATTAAATAATTAAAGACATTTTGAAATTTAAGTTGGAATATCTAATTTTCATGGTTCTATTAAATTTTTTTTTTAAATTTAAGAATTTAAGAGTTTTTTTTATTTGTATTATTTCTTGTAAAACATTTAACTCCCTTTTTGAAAACAAATTTTCCAATTTAATCATTTATTTTCTAAATTTCTTTTTTAAAAAGTAAAACTTTTGAAACCAATATCATATTTATATATTGTTTATTATTGGTTTCTTTCATCATTTAATTTGCAAATCATTCTTGAAAAAAGAAACTTCCTTGTTAATTTGTATTATAGTTGTGAAAAAAATATCTAACATATAAATAGTATATTAAATGTTTTTTAATTGTGAATATTAGGAAAATTGTTGTGTAATTGCTGAATAAATTTTTTTTTTTTTTTAATGTATCAAACATTTAGAATTATAACTATCCACTTATGAGAATGATGATTAATTAATTACCCCTGTTCAAAGTATTCTTCAATCAATCAAAAAACAAAGAATAAATAATTATCATTTACTAAACCCGAGTAAAAGCTCTATCAAACTTTATTGTTTTTCAAAGAAAAGTAGAGCTACTTATGGTTTTCATTCAATTATGCAAATATTCTATAGAAACCTCACTTTAGTGAACATTGGGTAGGTTTATTACTGGGTTCATAAAAAAATTGGTTCAAAAAAAAAGAATTTAATTGTAAATAAAAGCAATTAAACAACAATTTTCAGAATACTAACAATAAAAAATCTTGTTAATGGGACTATTATCATTTCGTGTATTTGTTTCAATACTATTGATATTTACAAAGCACGAGTGTACTTTTTAACATTGGGTTTATACAATTTCTTTGATAAAGTAAATGTGTACAACCACCCAACACGTAAACTATTTCAAAATTCATGACTAATTTTCAATTTCTTAAAAATAGTCCGAAAAACAATTCATTTTTTGTTTCTTACTAATCATTATTTAGATCCTTGTTTCAAGAAAGCCAACAATTAAATAATCGATGGATTTAGCTCATCGACTCTTTACACAAAAAAAATACAATGAAGCATCCCAACAAATCTCGGGATTACTCGAGGAATGCAAAGGCAATAACAAAAAAATTATCAAATTAAAAAGTCATCTTGCGCTTTGTGGATATATGAAGACAGGATGTACGCAACCAGAAGAATATTTGGAAACACTAAATGGTATTGTTAACCAATACTCTAAAGATCTCAAAACAGTTGATTTGGGGTATGTGATTTATAATCAGGCTATTATCAATTACCAATTGAAACGATACCAAAAATCTGCATCCCAATTGGAGTCATTATGCAACATTGTAGGCTCATTGGATCCTTATTTAGGCTTTGAGTCGGCATACCTTTTCTTAAAATTATGTATCGAGAACAACCACATTTCACAGTCAAACGATCTAGTTGCATTAATTGAAAAGCAATTTTTCCAATCCAATACTTTGAATAAGAAACAAAAAGGTTCTGAATTACTAACAGGAAATCAAAACAAAAATAAACAACGATTATTAATGATGAAAATTAAACTTTCCTTATGCTGCTCCGAACATAGCAAAGCAGCGTTATTTGTAAATCAATTACAAGAAATTAAAAATCGAAATTTACAACAACAAAGTAAAACCTTTTCCTTTTTCTTTTTCTTTTTCTTTTTCTTCGTCTTTTTTCATTACTTTTACCTTTTTTTTTATTTTTCTTTTCTTTTTCTTCGATCAATGGGATCGGTACTTATGGTTATTTTTTGATGAATTTTTTCAATTGTTTTGACTGTGATTTTGTTCAAGAAGAAGAACGATCCTTTATTTCTGTTTCTTTTTAAGGGCCAAGTCATAATGGTTCAAAATAATTTTCTGAAATGGATTTAAAAAATTTAGTAATTTTTATGAGTAATAACTTCTCAAAAACAAACCACAATGTGAAACGCGATCGATCTCCAAAAATCAACAATCAAAAAAGAGGATATTTTTCAAAAAAAGACCAAAGATCGATCCTCAATTTCCAATTTGAATAGTTCTGATATATAATTTTGAAAACAACATGTTGATTTTGAAGTGTCTCTCTTTGAAACTTTTTGAGATCTCGTAGATTTTTTTTTTCATTTTTTTCTATTCTCAAATGACTAACTTTAATCTCAAGAATGTTACAAACCCCTTACATTATCAAATACAGAGGGTTAAAATCTAACCACAAATTAGATTAAATCGAATTAAATTGATTGTGTACTTTTTGAAAACAATTTGTTTTAAATTGAAGAATTTTTACCCTTTGGAAATTTAAAAAAGAACAATAGATTAATTTTTTTTTTTAAATTTTGGTTTTTTGAAATTGTTCAAGCTTTTAAACTTTTTTTTTTACTGTTAATTGAAAAATAAAAAGATCAAAATTTTCATTCAGCTTTCCAAAATAATCAAATCCTAATAATTAAAATAAATCTCAAAGTCCTCAATTCTAAAAGAGAAAATTAATAATTTAAGTTGATTTTATGGAATTAATAAATTTGAAATTTTACATTATTTTAAAACTTTTTTTTTGGAAAAGCTGAATGAAAATTTTGTTCAATTTATTTTGTAACAAATAGTAATTGGATTTTTTTACAATGAGATCCTCTCAAGAAATTTTTTTTTTTTTTATTTGAATTTTGTCAATCAAAAGAAGTGCAATTTCACAATATCCTTTTTTGGTTTCAAGTCGCTCCTTGAATATGGAGCAAATCCATGATAAATGAATAGACCCTTAAACCTCAAAAGGAAGAACTTGATAATATTTTTTTTTTTTTTTTGTTCTTTTAATAACTTAAGAGAAAGAATCTGTAAAAAATTGTAAAACCATATTGAAATCTCTTTTAAAGAAACCAAATTAATGATTTTAAAATTTGCCAAAGAATTTATTCAACCAAAGACCTTATTGTGAAAATTGTCAGCAACCATTCCTGAAAAAAATTGTAAAATTGATTTGAATTGTAAAATGGCAACAAACAAGAAAATTTACCAAATAATACACAAATATTTTTCACTCTATCAATAAAGATATCTAAAACTGAAAGCACTCAAACTGTATTAATACCTATTACTTAACTCTTAAAGTCAATTTTAACTGAATAGAAAAATCATAAAAAAAAAAAAAAATCCAAAAAAGTCAATTTTATCTAATGTTTACAATTAAAATCTCAAATTTGGTAAAATTGAACATGTTTCAATATTGGTTTAAGAAGATGTTTTGAATTCTATTTTTATTCTAATAATTAATCTAATTTTTGGGTTTGGTTTTTGTTTTGAAATGAAAGAAAAAATACAAAAAAATATTTGAAAATGAGAACTTTAAACTATTTTAGAATTAAAATTGATTTGACAATTTTTTTCTAGAATTGTGACGTTTTTTTAACAAAGGAAAAATTCTAATCTTTTATACCTAAAAGATTACAAAAAAAATTTTGAAAGAAAAAAGAGTCAACTTAATACATCAAATTATCAACTACTTTTTTTTTTTTTTTTTTTATCAATTTTAGGCAGATCTAATCAGATTTAAGAGATTATTAGCCAATCTCTACGATAATTAAAATGATGTTTTTTTGAAAATAAACTATTTTCCAGTCTAAGGGGACCAGTTTTAATGAATGGATTACATGTGTTTAAAGGGCTTAAATGGATATTAAAAAGAAAAAAATTATTTTGGAAATTTCAAAATTGAAATCATTTTTTCAGATTTTTACTTTTTTTTCGATTTTTTTTTTTGATTTTTAATCCAAATTATAATAGATAGCAATTATAGGTGAATAAAAAGAAATTTTTTTTTTTTTATTTTATTATTTAAAGAGGGGGTTATTGATCCCTCTTATTTGCCCGAATTCCTAAATTTTTATTTAGGAATTTAATTAAAGAATCAAAAATAACTTTATTACCCACTAAGGCTAATAAATAGTTTGAATCTTTTTATATAATAATATTAGAAATATTATTATTATTTAATATATTCGATATATTAATTTTTTTTAATTCAGATATCCAGATTTTGCGATTATTTTCATAGGCTGGGCAGATCCATATAAATAAAAAGAAATTTTTTTTAAAATCACCTTTTTGAAAATAGCTAAAATTTAAACTAAGAAGTAATATTAATAAAAAAAAAAATTTATTTTGTTTTCCATCTTTTCCACTAGCTGAATTTTCTTATTATTGGGAAGGAGAGTTAAAAGGGGAAAAAGATCAATTGATTACTTATTAATACTGAGATACTGAAGCTAGTAGGTATGAGTAACTTGAAAATAAAAAGAAAAAACAAAAAAAAAACTGGAACAGGTTTAAAAAAAAAAAAAATTTTCAAAAAAGAAAAAAGAAAGTACAACAATTAAAAAACGGTTTCCCAAATCAACATTCATGATCAACTATTAAACTAAACTAAAATAGCCAAAAGTATCTTGTTTGTAATTTTGGGTGTTTTTAATTAAAGATAGTATTATTGGCTTTTTTTTTTTTTTTTTTTTTTACCATTTGTTTCTTGGAAACCCTTTTTAAATTTTTTTGTTTTTTTTTTCTTTTTCTTTTTTATTTATATCAATTTTTTGTTTGTGATTTTTCACCATAAATAAAATTTATATGGGTATATTCTCCTCATGAAGAATCGTGAAATCTAGGATTATATACTCAAAATTTTCCTTCAAAAAATTAAAGTAAAAAAGCATCTAGAGTGTAATTTTACACTTCTTCGATAATAATAACAATAATAATAATAACGAATTTTTTAAAAAAACTAATTAATAAAATTAAAAACTGAAATGAAAATTAACCCCTTGATTCTTATAAATATAACATTATATATTTATTTAATTCTTTAATTAATACTAGGACTTCAAGAAAATAAACAAAGCCAACAAAAAGAAAATCCAAGGGGAAAATTAACGGAAAGAGAACTTTTCAATAAAAATTTGAGTTTAAATATGATGAGGTGTAAAATTGAACATTCCAAAATGAATTTAGAAGAAGCTAAAAATAATTTATGGAAATTAAGTAAAACAATGGAGAATTCAAAAACAGAAGAACGAAATAATTCATCATTTTGGTCATCATTTTATAACAACTTAGGATGTGTTGACTTGAAGAATAATAAGCCTGGCTCTGCATTATTTTATTTTAAAAGGGCATTGATTGCAAACTCACAAATTTGTAAAAATGAAAAAACATTAAATAATTTTTCAAAGGATAAAAGAAGTGAAATAATGTATAACACTGGTTTGTGTTTAATTTTACTTGGAAAGCCACAAAACGCATTTCAATTTTTCCAAGGAGCATTGGTATGTCTCTACAATAGACCCAGAGTGTGGATAAGATTGGCAGAATGTTGCTTATTAGAACATTTCAGATTAATAAAGGATAAAAAACAAAAGAACAGTCTCAATCGTTTAGTTAAAAGGGTTATCGGGCAGGGCCAATCACGAACAGTGATACTCCAAACGGGGGACGGGCCAAATGATGGATTAAACATTAACGAAGAATCGGTTAGCTTTGAAGATATTGTATCCAGTGATGTTGGTGATTTACAATTCCATGGGATTCCTGTTCAATCAATGAGTTTAGATTATGCTTCAAAGGCAGCTTCAAATTCGATATTAATCTCTGAAAAATTATTAAAAAAAGTTAATAATCAAAAACAAAAATTTTCAGGAACAAATATTCAGAATAAAAATTCAAAAATTAATGAAAATACTAAAAGTTTGAAGAATGAAAAAAATGAAAAGAAAAGGGAAAATGAACAAGAAGATGAAAAACAAAAAAACGACAAAAATAGTAATTTAAAAAATAAATCGACAACAACAAATATAAAGATAGATCATGAAAATTTATCAAATATTGATCAAACCTTAAAGCAAGATCTTGAACATGGTTTATTATTATTAAGCTATATCTCTTTATGTTGCCAAAATCCCGTAACTGCATTATCCAGTGCCAAAATGTTATTAAATTATAAACCAGAACCTTATAGAGAATATTTGGCAAATATTTATGCTGCAGAAGCTTGTTGTTTATTAAATAACCCAAAATTGGCAAAGGAGTATATCTCGAAAAGTTTACAAAAAAGAAGATACCAAGTCGAAAAATTATTAAAAGGCCCCAAAGATTTAGAAATGATGTCGCCAAAGGAATTTGAATCAAATTGGTCAGATTGCGTGACAGCTTTGAATTTGGCCTTTGTATTAATTTTACAAAATGATATACAAACAGCATCAGAATATATCAAGCAAGCCTCTCGAATGTTCCCAAATTCTCCTCTTGTCTTATTGTCTTGTGTGTATCTTGAACTTACTAATAATAATATACAAAATGCTTTAGACTTATTGAAAAGTTGTCATGCCTTTTATCCTTTAGAAAACTCACAAAAATAATTAAATTCAGATACTTTTCAAGTTTTTTTTTTTTTAATTCGTTTTTTGTTTTTTTTTAATTTTCAACTGTTTAAAAAGAATATATTTTTTATGACAAATCCGGTATTTTTTTCAAAAAATCTTTGTTCAAAAAAGAATTGTTAATCCTCTGATCTTTCTCTCAAAAAAATTTTGTTATGATTTATTGACTTTTAAAATGTAATTTTTTTAAAAAAAAATTTATTCTCTAATTGATAATAAAAACATTTGTAAACCTGGATAATTTATAATTTTTTTCAATTGAAAAATTAAAGTATTGAAATATTACGTTTTTTACAATCTGACATAACTATTTTTAGAAAAGTATTTTTCTAGATTTTCCTTCAATTTGGAAATTAAATTAATTTATCAAGAATTAGACCTTATTGAGGATGGTTAATATTTTTTGAATTTCTGATCCTTTAAAATTGAAATTTCTGATTGTAAAAATTTTGTTTATGTGATTTTCATAATTTAATAAAATTTATAGAGAAAAGAAAATATCGAATTAATTTTTTAAATAAATGAGAAACTTAACACTGTTTTTAAATATCAGTATTATATCAAAAGAGTTTTTTAATCTAATTGCCTTTTAATGTTTTTGAAAATAAGAAAGGAAATATATATAATTTTGAAAAAGTGGGGTGGTTATTAATTAAAATTTGAATGAAGAAAAATTGATGCACATTTTTTAATTATTTTTTAAATTTCGAATCTCAAAAACAAATTTTAATGAATTAAAGAGTTTTTATTGAAATTTTGTTTTATAATTTCTTAATACCTTTTCAATCTGTTAAAGAAAATTACAATTTACTTTTCTGAATTATATTTTTCAAGAAAGGATAAAAATATTTGTGTTGATGTTTGAAATTTTGATCTCTTTGATGAAAAAATCGAAGAGGTGTTGATCACCAATTTAATAAAAAATAAAACAACACAAATTTGTAAAATAAAATATTTTGAAATTTACGTTTTAAGATCCAAAGTTTTTTAAAAAACTTTAAAAAAGTTAATTAAAATTTTAAAAAAATCAAGAAGAATTTTTTCAAAAAAAATTTTCTAATGTAGTAAAATTTCAAATTTTTAAAATCGATATGTATAAGACAAATATTTAATGGGTTAGTTATCAGTAATTGAAAAAAAAAAATATTTTGATTCTATTGATGTTTGGATAAATAAAAAAAGTCACAATATTTTTAAAAAATCAATCATCATTATTCCTTGAATAATCTATAAAATTGAAGCAAAAATCGATCAAGCCAGGATTCCAATTTATAAAAAAAAGAGTTAAACTCAAAAATAAAGTAGAAATACTTGGTTTTAAACACCCATTTAATACAGTTAAAGATATTTAAAAATTATTAATTATCTTAGTAATATAAATCCTTACTTTCTCTATCCATTGCCGTTAAGTGTTTATCTTTTCCAGAATTTAATAAAAGGGAGAAAATCTTTGATTTTGCCCAATTCTTTTAATTTCTGAAAAGGATTACAGTGATTTTTTATAATTTAAGAAAAAAACAAAAAATCTTTTAAATTTTCTTTTAATTATTTTTATTAAAAAATCTAAAAAACATAAGAGGAAAACAATTTCCTGACTTGAAAATAAAAAAAATATATTTACAGTTTTTATCGAAACTTGAAATGTTTGAAAATTCGAATATTTTGATCTGGAATTCAAAAAGGTGTTATTAGTATTTAAATAAAAAGGCCTAAAGTCTTACTTTTTCAAATAATTTACCTAAAAAATAATTATTTTTTTTTATAACTTTTGCCTCGAATTTAAAAATAAAATGGTCTAATAATTTGACCATATAATTTTAATATATTTTCAAGTTTATTTAAAAAAATAATAATTTTTACTTTAAATTGATTTTTAAATTGTAATAAAATTCTTTTCATTTAGAGGATAATTATTAGATTTATAAAAAAAAAATACAACCCCAAGATTAAGTTAGACTTGATCTCGAATTTACCAGTTTTTATCAATTTCAAATTTATTAAATATAACATTTTGATCAATTATTTTTTGATATTTTTGTTTTTTAAATTATTATAATTCGCTATAAAATAATCAGCGTTATTTTAATTTCCACATGATTTATTATTATAAAGAATATTATATTTAAATTTTTCTTATATTTTATTCAGTTTTTTTCTAATACCAAAGCATATTGTATAAATATTGGAATAATTACTAAAAAAAATGTATAAAAAAAAAAACACTTGAAAATTTAAAATTTAATAAAATCTATTAGTTTGAATTCAAATTAGATTTTTCAACAAGTATTGTGCTGGGTAATGAATTGTCTTTTAGATTAGAATAAGAAGTTAAAAAAGAAAAAATTCGTAATTTGAAAAAAAAAAATGTAATTTATGTTCTTTAAATACTTATTATTATTAGTTACTTAGTATTTAAAATACTTTTTAATAATCTTATTAATACTATTTTGAATTCTAGTCTTCAATAAATACTAAGAAATAATTCTAAATAAATTAATAGTCAAAGAATGAAAAACGAAATAATCAATAATATTATTTATTGATAATTCCAAATATAAATAATATAAAAATCTTTCTTTTTTGGATTGTTTTTCTAAAATAATTCTCTGGACATGTTACAGACACTGCCCTTACAAATTGGTAAAGGCTCTTAAGATCTTTTAATCCTAATAATAATTTGTTTAATACATGATAAAAGATTGTTTTATCCATTACCATTATATAATGATCACGTATCAGATATATATTCAGAATTCAATTGGGACAAACACCCATAAATAACTTTGAAGAAAAATACTCAATAAGAATTATTTTCTCAACTCAGTAAGAGAATAATAATGTTATCAAAATAATGCGTGAGGAAAAGTTTAATTAATGTTTCCAAATAAGAAGCGTGTTTTTTTTTTGTTATAGAAGACCTATACATTAACTGATCAAAGAAACTGACAATAAACCCTGAGTAAATATGGATTAGGTTTCTTGAAGTTGTATTATTTAAAATAAATTCTAAAATAGAAAATCAAATTAGAAAATTCATCTCAAAAAATAGAGTAAATATATTTGAAATTTAATCCAAATAAAATCTCCTAAAAATTTCAAAACAATTGAGAAATATTACGAAATATTTTCAACAAATTGCTTTCCTAATTTAAAATTTACTTAAAATATCCAGGATTTTACCTTCAAAATTGATTTTAACTAAGGTGTACTGTTGGATACTGATTGGATGTTACATTTGAAAAAGAAGAAAAAAAATCACATTTTTTATTTTGAAACACTGATTAGAGTCGTTGGACAAACATTATTTTGATCACTGTCCTAAATATTATGAAACAATAATATCTGTTATTATTATTTAAAAATCAGATGAACTTGCAAACCTTGCTTTGTGTTCTATCATTTTTGCTTTTTTCAAAAGAAGGAAATTGCAAAAAAAAAAAATTCTTTTGACAAATATAAATTTTTAATAAAAAAAGTATCATTCCTTATCAATAAAATAAAAATTAAAAAAAGCCTATTGTGAAAAAGAATAATAGAGTCACAGGCTATAGTTTTTCATTTTTTCTCTTTACTTTTTTTTTTCAAACAAAAAAATTCATAAAACCTCAAGAAAAAGAATATTCATACTTTATTAACAAAAAGATGCAAGTTTCCAAATTCAGATATGTAAAGGGCACAACTCCAAAGTTGACTGAGAAGTATTTAGATTTGCAATGCGCGACACAGTCGTGTGATTTTAATATGATTAGCGCAGGTCTTAACCATATTGCTGTCCACCACCAAACAAAAAGCAATGTCTTAATCTTACCATACACACCAGGGAAGGTTCCAACAAACACACCTTATTTGTCCCAAAACGGTGCTGTAACTGACATGAATTTTTCTCATTACAACCCAAACCTTTTGGCAACAGGATCTGATCGATCGAACATTTACCTGTGGGATTTACCCGAGGGAGGCCTAGAGCAGCCAATGTCCACTGCAAGGGTTGTTTTAAGTGGCCACAAGAGGAGGATCACGTCTGTGCAATTTCACCCAACAGCAGCAAACATCCTTTTGTCTGGATCCTATGATAGCACCGCCAAGATCTGGGATATTGAGAAGGGAACTAATTTGTTGACCAGCCAGGCACAAACCGGTGATCTTACCGACCTTTCTTGGGACTGGGTCGGTAAACGCTATGCGGGCCATTTCCGTGACAAATTCTTGAGGATCTTTGATCCAAGGAGTGGCAACGACGCCATTGCAAAGATCCCTGGCCACGTCGGGAGAAAGAACTCACGAGTAATATGGCTTGGCAATGAAGAAAAGATCTTGTCTACAGGGTTTGGAAGAGGCACAAGAGAGGTCAAAATTTACGACCCAAGAAAGACGAAAAAGTCAATTTTCACAGCCGTTGTTGACTCAGGGTCGAGCATCATCATGCCTCTTTATGATCCCTATTCGAAGATCTTGTTTTTGGCGTCCAAGGGCGATCGATCAATCAAACTGTATGAGATGGTGAAAAGCATCAAGCAATGGCAGCCACTTGAGACATATTCAGACAAGTCCACGGGGCAATATGGCCTTGCAATCGAGCCAAGGTCACACCTTGATGTAATGAAGGCAGAGGTGTTAAGAGTAATCCGATTAAATGACAAAAGGCAACTGGAGCCAATCTCCCTCAAGGTGCCACGAAGGACCTATACCAACTTTGCCAGCGACCTCTATCCAGACAACATTTCCACAGAGCCCTCGAGCAGTGTTGAGCAATGGGTGAATGGAGAAGACAACGAACCAAATTACGTATCCCTCAAGCCAAAGCAGGCCACCGAACAGGAACAGGAACAAAAGGAATATAAAAATCGATACAAAAACCAAAAAAGCTCATACCAACTCCGAAAGGAAAGAGAATTACTCAGGAAAAAGGGAATCACAAAAAACGATGAATTGATCAAGGAAGACGAAGATGAAAAAACGGAATTGGTCTTCTCGCCCAAGGCATTACGGGCACAAAAAATTGTCCGAAAGTCCTTAGTGCGACACACATACATCAAGTTTGGCAAAACAAACGAAAAAATCTTTGGAATCAAGGTGCAGCCATTGGCCTATCCCGAAACTAACCATATTGAGGGAAACAAAAAATGGGTTGCCTTCCCCTGGAATACCGGCGTCGGTGGTGCATTAGCAGTTCTCCCAAGGCAAGAATATGTGAGGCTAAATAACGATATTCCCTTGATCCATGGCCATAAGAAATCGATCACCGATTTTAAATTTTTACCCTCCAACGACGACTTACTTATTTCTGCAAGCGAGGATTGCAATATTAAAATCTGGGAATTACCAGAAAGCAAAATTGAATCAAATATCGAGGAATCCAAGGGGACGCTAACTGGCCACAGATTCAAGGTTCTAACCTTAAATGTCAACCCCGTGGCTCACGATGTCCTCATGAGTACAAGCGCCGATTCCATGATCAAACTGTGGGACATCAACCAACAACAAGAAATGGCCTCCTTAAGCCCCTTTAACGAGGGAATAACGGCCGCCCAATGGTCAATCGACGGTAGTAAAGTTGCGCTCTTGAATAAAAATGCCAAATTAACCGTTTTTGATCCCCGAGACGCAAAGTCGACACAGGTACAGGCACCCTCTCATCAGGGATTAAAGGGCGGAAGGATCGTTTGGTTGGACCAATCAAATCACATTTTGACAGTCGGGTTTAACAAAACCTCTGATCGTGAAATGAAGGTCTATGACTTGCGTAAATTTGAAAAGCCCATCAAGACCACCTTTATCGACCACGCTTCAAGTTTGCTCGTGCCATATTGGATGCCACACACTAACGTGTTGTTATTGGCAGGCAAGGGCGACGCAAGCTTGAAATACTACGAAATAAACCTTCAAGACCCCAAAATCATTTTCCCAATCAACGTTCACAAGACAATGCAATCACAACTTGGCATATGCATGCTTCCATTTGACACACTGGATGTTAAAGACGTACAAATCGGTAACTTCTTAAAGCTTTCCAAAAACTCGATTTCTCATTTCCAAGCGAAGGTCACTCGACAAAAATTGGAATACTTCCAAGACGACCTCTATCCTGAAATTGTTTGGAATGGCGAAAACATTTTACAGCCCAACGACTGGCAACAAAAAGTAGAGCCTACACTTGAAAAGTTCAACTTCCAACCAGAAGGAATGAAAAAATTATCTTCGGCTCCCATTGAAAGAAAATTCTCAAACAAATACAAATACCAACAAAAGCAAGAATTTCAAGAACAAGTTAGTAGAGACCAAGTTTTTGATAAATTATATTCTCAAGTTACTTCAATGAATAATGAAAACTTTGATTTTGAAAGAGAAGGTGTAGATAGCGACGAATGGGGTGATTCTTCAGATTAAATTTTGTTGATTTTTTTTTTTTCTCTTCTAACTGTTTTTCTTGTTCTTTTTCTTTTTCTTTTTCTATTTCTATTTCTATTTCTTTTTCTTTTTCTTTTTCTTTTTCTTTTTCTTTTTCTTTTTCTTCGACAAGTATTTGTTTTTTAATGATTTATTTGCCTTTGTTTAATAATTTATTAAGGACCCAAATACCCCCTTTTTTTTTTATTTTTTTACAATAAACATTTTTTTTGTGAGAAACTGTTCGATTTTTAATATTAATATTAATATATCTTTATATGTTATTATACAATTATATACGATAGCATTTTTACTCTTTAAATCGATAAAGATTAAAATAAATTCATAAATTAGTTTTTTTTTTAATTTTTATTCTTTTGTTCTTTCTATATCAACACATTTTGGTAATGTCGATGATCCTGTTCAAATACAAAATATTTGGTTGAATATATTTTTAATTACAAATAAATTTTGTTTGTGGAAATTTTATTTATTTTTAAAGATTATTGTAACTAATTTAAATTTTCTTCTAGCTAGTCAATTTCAGTTACTATCTAAAAATTAATATTCTAAAAGTAGTCTCCTTTTTATTGACAGGATTTGAAAGAAGGTTAGTAAAGCCCCAATGGTTTTCCTATCAGAAAATTGAAAAAGGTTTTTGATTTCAAAAAAAAAATTGATCTTTGTCAGATAGATATTACTAAAAAGTGAGGAAAAAACATTTTTAAAAGCTAAGAAATATATTTTAATTGTAAGTGTTTGGTTACATTTTTAAAAAATGTGAAACGCAATAAAATATTCTATTTTTTTTTGTTTATTAACTTTTTTACCCTTTTAATTTTATAAAAATTTTTATTTTTTTTTTTTATTATTATTTAATATGTGTAAACGTCTCTAGTTTATTAGATTTAAAACAATTTAAAAAAAAATTTTAATTTATAAAAAACTATATAACTTTGTTTTAATATTATTGAAGATTTACAATTCAAAAAAAAAAATGTTTATGTTGTTCTGGCGTATTAAATTTATTTCAATTTTTTTATCCTAGTTCTAATAAGGGAAGTTTATCACTCGAATAATTGTTTTTCATTCAAAAATGAAAAAAAAAAAAAAAAATTTAAAAAAAGACTAGAAATTTTAAAATAAAAACTAGAAATAAAAGTGATCATGAAATTAAAAAAAAAGTAGAATTTTATAAGTTTTTTGGTAATAAAAGTATTGAATAGGTAGATTTTTATTTTATTTTATGTCAATATTTTTATGTTTGTAGTAATTCAAACTTTGTTTCATAAAGGATCCTAATATCATTTTTAAATATCAATAATTTAAAATAATTAACATTTGAAGAACAAATAAATAATAAGTGGAATACTACACATCAAAGAATAATTGATATTCGCCTGAAATAAAACTGAATAAAATTAATTAATTATTTCAATAAATTTACTTAAAAACTGAAAAACTTAAATTCCCAGTGCACCTATAGAGATAACTAACAATGTTCATTTAGATTTTTGATGGAAGATCAAAATTAAAATTCTAATAGAAATCAATATAATTACTCTACAATCCTTATAACTTTTTAAATAATATTAAAATAACACTTTTTTACAAAGAGACTATATATCTTGCAATAAAAAACAAATTCAAATGAATTAAGTTATCAAAAAAAAAAATCGAAATAAAAAAAGTTAAAAATTATTTCAATACAAAAACTTTCCAAAAGTATTCATTTTATATGGAATTTTTATTTCTTTAAAGTTTTCAAATTACTTTTGGGTGTAGAAATTATATATATATAAGTAGATAGGCAGGTATTTATATCTGTGTGCGTATCAATTTATTTTCAATGGGGTTTTTGTACAAAAAAAAAAAATTAAAGATATTTCTAATTCAAAAGCATAATATTTTTTTATTTTAATATATGATTAAATTTAAAAATAAATTTACAAATTTGTACATAATTACAATAAAGAAATGAACAAATAATATTAAAAATTTATGATCTTAAACTTATTTGGATATAATCATCCAGTTTTATCTTTTCTAATCGTTAACAGAATGGCATTAAATCATGGATTTATCTTCATTATTTTGGATTCTATCAAATGGTAGTATTCTTTTGTAAAATTTTCTTCTGATCAGGAAAAGTGATATATTTTGAATAAAAAAGAAAACATATAGAGAGAAAAAAAAGAGGTACACACTATTTAAGTCTTGTATTAATCAGCAGTGTGGTTACCATGTAAAAAATGAATGATTTATTTTCAACTTCCATTCACTAGATAAACATCCATATTTTCAAAATATAAATGAATAGTGTCTCCCTATTCTTGTTTTCAAGACTAATTCATCCCTATAGTAATGATAAGATTCATTCGAGTGGCTTGTATCTTTATTTATATTTTCCAAAGTGTTCTCCTTAACTTATTTGATCATTTAAAATTTTAAAAATAACCTTTACTTTTGTTTCTTAGAAAGTATTTCTCATTCTAAATTTTTTTAAAAATTATTAAATGTGGGCAATTTAGTTCCTTCTTTAATATTATTTAATGATGATAATAATGAAAAATATAATAACAAATAATTTTTTAAAAAATACACTATGATATTTTCAAAAAAAGTTGTGTATTTTATTTTTTTTGATATTAAAAACCCTCTTTACCAGTAAGTATATTTGCCGATTGGTAATATAAAATTAAGTTAAATACTAAAACGGATTCTATCAGCATCATTAGTATTTATTCGAAAATAACGTATATTAAAATATTTCCAAAAAATGAAACAAAAAAATTACATACATGTTTTCTTTACAAGGATTACGCTGACCAATTTCAAAAAATAACCTGCAATTACTTTATGACCACAAATAATTCTTTATAAAATAAAATACAGTTATATATTTTCCCTTCTATTTAAAATTCTATTTAGATTAACCCTCTTAGAGAAAATATTTTTTCAATAAATAAGAAAAAAATAACAGGCAATTTTCACACCTTTATAAAAAAAATATTACAAATCAAGATCGGAAATTTTAAAATTCTTTATTTATGTACTAACATACAAACAAACTAATTGAATTATTAAAAAGAATCAATAAAAGGTTGTTAATGATTTTGAATATTTAAACACTTTTTTGAATATTGAATTTAATATAGATCTTTTAAAATAAAATTACCTCTCTTTTATAAAAATAACTGATTCTTGTCACAAGTTATAAATATTAAGTATTCACATTTAATTCAATTCAAAATAAATAATCAAATATTTGATATTATAAAATGCCAAAAAAAAACAATTAATCTTCATAATTTTAAAACCCAAAAAAAAAAAAAAAAAAAATGAATTCTTTAAAATTTTTTATTAATTTTATTAATCTTTGTTTTATTTTTAATCTAATAAAAATGATTTTTTTCAAAAAAAATATCTAAAAAATATAAAAAAAAGAAAAACTTTTCTGAAAAAAAAATCTAAAAAGTGAATTGTAATATAATAGTATTAAAAAAATTAAAAACCATTTTTATGATTTTTTGAAAGCAAAACAAACAAAAAGAAAAAGAAAACGAAAAAGAAAAGAAAAATAGAGAAATAATAATAAAAAATAAAAAAAAAAAAAAACAAAAATACACTGTAATTATTCTGATAAAAAATGTACTATATTTTCTGTTTCTTCAATAAATTTCTTCGCCGAGCCAGTTTTCCAAATAAATTCTATTGATAGTTTAAAGTTTCTATTTTGTGTTTGTTTTATCACATCAAGTTGTTGTAAAACTTTTTTTTGAATTTTTTCTTTTTCATCCATTATTGAGGTATTCTTTTTCTTTTTAATTTTTTTTTTATCGATCATATTGTCTGAAATATTTTCAATGATTGAATTTAAATCATTTTGCTGAATTTTAATTTTAATTGAAAATTTCCCATTTTCGCCATTTAAAGTCCAAAAATTGGGATGGTTCCAATTGTAATTACAAATAGTTAAGGCTGTTTGCAATTCTGTTATAACGGGCAAAAACTCACCAGAGCTGACTGCAATGATTCTATTATTACAAACAAAAACTGGCAAATTTTCGTTTTGATGTAAAGTTTTCATTAAATCCTTTTTCACTTTTTTCAACTTTTTTTTCAATTCGTTATTTAATTTCTTTTGTTCCTTTTTGCTTACAGTTTCGTCAAACCATCGCTTGCTGCCAGATCCAAACTCTTCTTGTGTGGGTGTTTGTGGGATCTGGAAAAATTGATTTTTTTTGTTTCTTCTATGGAACCGTGGTGTTCTTGAACTTTTGCCTGTAAATTTATTTGTACTTTGTTCAGTATTTTTGTCAATGATATATTGATCTAATCCCATTAAAAATAGTTCTTCTTCATTGAACTGAGTTGTATTTACTTGGCCATTTTTGGAATCTTTATTGCTTTTACCATTATCACCCTCATGCTTATGATTATTATTAACACTAATACTGATCCCGCTTAATTTTGGTTTTTTTTTTGTGCTTTTTTCCTTTTTCGTTTTTACATTATTGTTTTTTCCATTATTATCCTTATTGCTGTTGTTAAGATTTAAAGATAAGTTAGTACCTTTTTTTTTCTTTTTCTTTTTATTTTTATTTGATGGCAAATCCTTAACATTCAAATTAGATAAAGTATTTCCCTTCTTGTCCTTTGTAGAATCATAACTTTTAACAATATTTTTTTTTTTCTTTTTCTTTTTCTTTTTATTTTTGGATTTTTCATTACTAACATCTATTGGATTTGAATTTTTTTTATCGCCATCATTGCCATCATTACCTTTGTGATCAATCCCCTTCCTATTGTCCCAGGATAATCGGCTTATTGGATTTGAACGAAGACTTTTCGATCGCGTTTTATTAAATTTCTTATTAGAGTTTACTTTCAATCCACTGAATTTATTTGAGACCTTTAATTCGTTCAATTCGTTTGAGTTGTTTGATTTTTTTGATTTTTTTGGCTTTTTTGACTTGTTAGTTTTTGTTAATTTCTTTTCTTTTTTCGGTATTTTCAATTTTGTAAATTTTTTTATTTGTTTTAAATAATCTTCGTTACTAAAATCACTATCGCTTTCAAAAGAATTAACCTCAGAAATGATTTCAGAATAATCAGTAACATCTAAATCGTTTTGCTTTTCTGTTTTTTCAACTAATTTTTGTAATTGTAAAATTATTTCTTTATCATTTTTGGTAACTCCTGAATTATTCTCCTTCTGGGGTGATTTTTTATTATTATTATTATTTGTTGATGTAACTGAAATTTTTCTCGTTCTATTTAAAGAATTTCTTCTTCTTCGAGAGGGCAGTTTTTTTTTTTTTGAATTGTTCTCTGATTTTTCTTCTTTGTCGTCGCCTTGGTTTTGTGAGTTATATTTTTTAAAAGATGTATAAAAAATTTTAACGATATTAGAATCTTTGCTTTGTAATCTCTCAAGTATTTCGGTATTTTGAATCCATCCTAATTGCTCGATCTCCTCAACTATATCGTGATCAACCTTCCTCGGGGAGATTGGCTTTTTGAGTATATCTTCATAATTGATCAGCGGGGAGGGCAAAATATAATTCTTTGGCAATTCTGCTGTGAAAAATGGATGCTTTTTGATTTCCTTAATTCCAATTCTTTCGACTGGATCCACGGTTAACAGTTTGCTAATCAGATCCATTTCCGTTTCATCAAGATCTGGTGGGAAAGTGTATTTCCCCTTTTTAATCTTGTATAATAATTTTTGATATTTCTTTTCGTCAAATGGCAAATACCCGCAGAGTAGTGCATACAAAATTACACCACATGCCCAAATATCAGACTTTCTTCCATCATAGCCTTTGCCTTTTAATACCTCCGGTGAAATATAATGTGGAGAGCCGCATGCAGTTTGAAGTAAATCTCCTGTTTCCATAATTTTGGCCATTCCAAAATCTGCTATCTTAATAGTATTATTTTGGCTCAATAATAAATTTTCAGGTTTCAAATCTCGATGCGTAATTGAAAAGGAATGAATATGTTCAATAGTAGAAATAATCTGTCGAAAAAATACCCTTGCTTCATCAGATGGTACCCTGCCACATTCAACTATATAATCAAATAATTCGCCTATTTATTTTTTATTGAATTATATTTTTGTTATTAAATTATAGTTTTGTTTTTATGTATATTTTTGTTTTTAAAAACAGTTTTATTTTTGTTTTTAGTTTTATTTTTGTTTTTATTTTTATTTTAAGTTTATTTTTATTTTAAGCTTATTTTTATTTTTGGTTTTAGTTTTGTGTTTATGTTTATTTGAAGTTCAAAAGAAAGAATGTTAATTTTCTTTTTTTATTAAATTTCGATGTAAAGGTCTAATAAAGAGTTTTTTTTTTTTTATCCTTTTCAGTATAAGTAAGTTCTTTTTTAATAAATAATATATTTGTTAATGAAGTAGTATTTTTTTAAAAATAAAATAAAGTCTTGTTGGGATCTTTAAAATATTTTTTTTTGTAATTTGTGTTTGGGTTGATGAAATGGATGAGTTAACCCCATTTAAACAATTTATTGATTTGATTCTATTTTTTGAAATCCAAAATTCACATTTTTCCAATATAAAACGAAAAAAAAGTAACCTTTTATTGTTATTAACAATTAAGTTAATTCTTGAAAAGGGTGGAACACTCTTTTTCGTTTTATGTTGGAAAGTCTTGATTTTGAAAGAAAACTTTTTATTTGGTTTCTTTTTCTTTGATTAATATTTCAATTCAAATCAACCAATTAAACTAATTGAAGTATAGGTGCTTTAAATAAATGAAATTTTGATATAAGTTTAACAAAAATATATCAAGGAAATTGGGATCTATTAACTAAAAAAATTTTATTCATTAAAGTTTGGAAAAAGTCGTTTTCTGTTTTTCAAAAAAATGAAAAAAATTGAAAAATAATTTTCAATTTTGTAAATTTTTTTTAACAAATTGTTTGGCCTTATTCACAAGAAACCAGCATCAAAATTTAAATCATTTTTGTCAGAAAAAAAATTTACTTCAATTTTGAAGGTAAAATTACAAAATTCCCGTTTACCTTCTTGTTAATTTTATTTTGAAAAATCAAATTTCTTCTTAATACAAAAAAAAAACAATTTCTTGATAAATTTTGTAAAATGAATTTAAAACTTTAATAGTTATAACTACCATTCTTAAAAAAATACAATTATTTTCCAATCGAGATGAAGAAATCAATTTTTTTATGGTTAACCAAAAAAATTATCTCAAAAAAGGGGAAAAAAACTCTTTGCATTAATATTTCTGGCAACAAAGACTTGTTTATTGTATAATAATGATAAAAATGGTAATAAAAAAGGTAAAAACTTTATATAATGCAAGAAATAAAATGAATTTAAAGGTTTTCTTTTTCAGAAAAAACTGAAAAAAAAAAATTGATCTCCTGAAAAAAATTTACTTTCTGGGTTTCTTAGTCGATCAGAATTTTTTGATACTTGGCATCTATAAAATTTTTAAGCAGCGAATATCTTCAATAAAATATTTTAAAATTTTGCCCTATTATTGTAGAGTACTGATCCCTTAAAAAATTAAATTATTCGAGAAATAGATTCATAAAAAAGTGTTTTAAGGGACTAGTCTCTATTATTTTTTTTTTGGTCAATTTCTAAATAAGGATTCATTATCTAGAAATAAGTTTAATATGGAAAATAAACAGGTTTTCAAATCTAAGTAATTGGCAAAAAATTTTCTCAAACTCTTAAATTTAAGTAAAAAAATTTAATAGAGATTAATCCCTTAAAATAAATTTTTTCAAAAAAAATATATAATTTATTTTATGTTTCTTTTTTTTGTTTGTTTCTTTTTATTTCATTAAAATCTATTTTATAAAGGGTTCTGGACTAAAATGATTTGTTTTTAACTTTTTAGACAGTGTGTTATTAAAATACATATAAGTTAAGTATGTGTTTATTATAAATAGATTTACATTCTATTATTATATTCAACTATAAAATAAAAAAAAATTAAAATTTACAGTTCAAACAACGGTAAAAAAATAAAAATAAAAACAAAGTTCCCATTAACAAAATCTTTTTTTTATTTTTTTTTTTTTTTTCATTTAACAATAAAGTTAATTAAGTCCGTGGAAATTACAAAAGTATCTTAAGATTCAAAAAAATTCAAAATAAAGCGAAGCTTATTTAAATTTTTATAAATCAGAATCAAATGATTTACTCGGTAAATATTAAAAAGAATTATTTTTGATTTTTTTGGAAAAAGAAACCAAATTGTTAACACTAAAAAACATTCTAATATAACAATTGAAAATTTTGTTTGTATAACTTCAGGAGGTTTTTAAAAACATACTTGTAGTCACCCTTTCAATTATAATTTGAGAAATAATTCAAATTGTTCAAATGAGTGAAACAACTCAAATATGGTATCACAGAGTAGTATTTTATTTTCGTAATTTTTGTCAACATTCATGTTATCAATTAAAATATTGTTATAAAAAAGATTTGTGAATGCTAGAAAGAATTAATAGTAATGAAAAACAGGTTTTTTTTCCAATTAATATTAATTCAAAAATTGAATATTTTTATTATAAACTCCATTTCACAAATTTTTCACATAGAATCCCTGAGACTAAAGTTTTCCCTCACAATAATTAATAAGAAGCTTTGTTTTTAGAGCGGTAAAGTTATTTCTATATCTGCAACAATAATGGCAACATCTTGATTTTTGTTCAATCTTGAATGTTTTGACAAAATATATTTAAAAAACAAATAAAGCAACTGAAAAAATGAAAATTCAAAATAATATCCAAATATTTTTTTCAACTGTTGATATTAGGTTAAAGTTGAGTTGTTCAAAATAGAAGATCTCAAATAAAATTAGTTAATAGTATCTAATCTTTGATCGATCAATAATCCTAATAGAATTTTTATAAATTTACCAATAAATTTTTTTGTTCTTGCTCTCTCCAAAATTTTTGGCACATTCAATTGATTTATTAGTATTGATAATTATTTATTTATTGTTTTTTGAGTATTGTAATTTATAAACAAGTGTTAAAATTTCAATTAGTGAATGGTTCTAATTTGGTAAATCTTCTTGAATTGATTAAATAAAATTTTTTTTTCACAAATCGAATTTTGGTGTGTTAAAAATTTTGAATTGGAGTTTAATATTAATTCAATGTTATGAATGGTTTATCCATATTGATATTGACGGCCAAATTAGTTCACATGTGATTGGACTTAGTGGTGCCATCTTTCGGCAATTCTGATCATTTCGACTATTTTTTTCAATTTTTTAATTTTTTACAAAAATAATCTATTTCCAAATAAGAGGGGCAAATTTTATTTAAAAATATCTTTATTAAACTTTATTCTAATATAACTATTTAAATCCCAAAATTGTGATTCATTATAATCATTTATTGGTCCTTGATAATAATCAATTTGCTTGTTAGTTTGACAGTCACCACATAAATAAAAGATATGAAAATTTATGGATCACAATTTTAAATGATATTTTTTGATGTGAAAATTCGTGGTTATTTTTTCTTTTTAATGGCCATTTCATTAAGATGAAAAATAATTTTCTGGAATGGGTTAAAAAAAATTTGTAATTTTTTGAGTGTAATAATACCAATCAAAAACCAAACATCAATGTGAAGCACGATCGATCTCCAAAAAAATCAACAATCAAAAAAGAGGATATTTTTAGAAAAAACGCCAAAGAGAGACACTTAATTTATAATTTGAATGGTTAGAATATATTATTTTGAAAACAGCTGTGTTAGTTTTAAAGTGACTCTCTTTGGTGTTTTTGAGATTTTGTTGATTATTTTTTTTTTTCATTTTTCAAATTAGTCATTTTTATCTTAAGAATATTAAAAAACCCTTACTTTTTCAAATATAGTGGTTTATAAAATAATCACATATTACATTAAATCGAATTAAATTGATTGTATACTTTAAGAAAACATTTTTTTTTAAATTGAAGAAAAACAATTTAATGTAATTTAATATAATTTGTTGTTTTTTTCTAACTCTCTAAATCTGGCAAAGTAAGGGTTTTTTAATATTCTTAAGATAAAAATGACTAATTTGAAAAATGAAAAAAAAAAAAAATCAACAAGATCTCAAAAACGCCAAAGATCGAGTCACTTTGAAATAAATAAAGTTGTATTAAGCATTATATTTCAAAAAGATTTAAATTGGAAATTGGATGGTTCTCTTTGGTGCTTTTTTTCGAAAAAATTTTCTTGTTTTTCATTCTTTATTTTTAGAGATCGATCTTACACCACATGTTGGTTAGTTTTTAATTGGTATTTGATTCTGAGAAAAATTGATAAAAAATTTTTTTCAATTTCCAAATGTTTTTTTCACTATAATTACTCAACCATTAAGATCTTTAATCAGCGCAAAATTTCACAGAGAGGGAAAAACTGATAAGAGTGTTTTATTGTTTAAAAAATCCTTTGGATCCTTATCATTTTGTCCAATTTTTATTGAAATTGGAAGTACCTTATTTTGTACAAAAAAATTAAATATTTTTCATTTTTTTTTTTGGTAATATTTTGATGAACATATTTTAAAATAGACCGAATAATTACTGATCCAATTAGTGTTAATAACGCTCATAATTTTAAATTATCAATTTACAAATAGAACTACTTTAAAAGACAATCTTATTAGATAAATAGTCAAAAAAAAAATTTCCCTTTTTTTTAAAAAAAAACCTAACATTTCAAAATTAAAAGTATAAAAAAAAAATAGACTTTAGTTGAAGATTATAAAATGTCATTACACAGGCTTTTTTTCTCTTTTTTTAATTGGTCACTCAATCTTCAGAAATGCTACAGACCTTTAAGATACCAATTCTTTTTGCACAAAATTATTCGAATACAGATCTAAAATTCAAATTTTTTGAATTTTGATATTTTATGGACAAAAAAAAAATATTCTACAATAAAATTACAATTTTAGAATTAAACTGGGTCTATGGACACTTGTGTTTTTTAAAAGTTGTTCAAAAAGTATTTTTAAGTGGTTAAAACATTTTAGGGTATTTTCGAGAATATTTGATAGATTCCTTTCCATCATCCCATAATCAATTAAATGGTTTTTTTTTTGTCCTGTGGTAGTGTATGCTAACCACCAGAGAGAATAAAATATGGATATTCCTGAAGGTCTTTTTAAAAAATTGTGAAAAAAAAAGTTTTTGATTACTGTTATTTTCCAATTAATAAATCAAAATTTTTATTTCAAGTTCCAAAATGGTTATTAATTATTACTATTACAATCAAATTAGCAGAGCAAAAATTTTGTCTCAGAGTTAACTAAGGAAGTTTAATTTATTGTCTAAAAATTCATTTCTAAACCCTTTTGGTTTTGTGAAGATCTTTGGTTTTACTTCTTATAAACCAGAAAAATATTTAGGCATGTGAGCTAAAAATTTTCATTTTTAATGGGAAAATAATAGTATTGGTATTTGAATAATAAATGGATAAAAAATTTTCACTTTATTTTGATATTTTTCTTTTACAAAGAGAGTTTTCGGAGAAAATCGTAAAAAATTTGAGCTTTATGTTCATTTGTTTGGTCCTTTTAAAGAGGTATATTTTGGGTAAACTGGCAGTTTGAAATGAAAGTCAGATTTTAGGGGAGATTAAAAAAGATAATCAGGTGAAATTTTCGTCTATTTTTTTTTAACAAAGAAACTTGCAAAGAAATAGTTTGTAATTTGTGATCACTCAGTTTATACGTTTGGTACGTTATTTGTTATACATACTGGTACTTTTTCATTTGATGTATTGGGATTTATTGGGTAAATGAAAAACCAAGATTTCAGTATTGGAAAGATGAGAATCAGCTGAAATTTTAGCCCATTTGATTTTCAAATACCAGCATACACCACGTCTATTTTAAAAAAGTTCAGACAGAAAGGTTTTTAAAATTGTTGCTCAAACTATTTGATTCACTTTGTAAACAGTTTGGCGAACACTTTTATAAAACTTGGAGTATGAACTGTTTTAAAACAGCTGTAAAACAGTTGAAACAGTTAAATAGGCCTTGTTTGCAGGGCACTTGTAAAAACTGGCTTGGTAACACTTTGTTTAAAACTTCTGTACCCAATTATTGAAATTCGTTCTGTTTTTGGAAAAATTAATAAAGCTCAAAACAAACTTTTCGTTTTTCACTCAATGAAATATACCTACACTTCTTCGATAGCGTTTCGATTTTGGTTAAAAAAAAAAAGCAAAAAGAAAAGATTTTTTACTAGAGCATTGAAAAAGCTCTTGTCGAGACACCACAGCTAAAAATAAAATCCTAATTACACAGACCTTTGAATAAATGAAACGGAAGAACAACTTTCAAAAATTTTTTCCAAAAGTTTCGACTTTTGTAAAAAGTTTGTTTCTTCACAATTCTTTATTTTCCAAATAGATACCAAATTTTGAGCAAACGTATCGAAGGGTCTTTTTAAAGTCTCCCGTTTTCCTCGTTTTTTATTTTGTGGGTAAGCATTGACATTAATCAAAAAAAGTTAAAAAAAAAAAAATTTAATAATTTTACCTTTTGGAAGATATTCAAGAACTAAAAATAAGTGTTTTTTTGTTTCATAAACATCAAAAATTTGAATAACACTTGGGTGTTTTATTAATTTTTGAACCGATATCTCCCTTCTTATCCTTTCTAAATTTTTTGGCTTTGCTAACAGTTGTTTTTTTGAGACAATTTTAATCGCCACTTTTTGCCCAGTAACTTTGTGCGTCGCTAATTTAACTATTCCGTGATTTTTTAGATCGGTTTAGTGTCCATTCGTTTGAAAGAAAAAAAGAAACAAGAAAGTTAGACAAACAAAATAACTGGAAAAATTGAAAAAAAAAAAAAGAAGAAATACAAATAAGAATTACCTTTTGAATAGCTTCCTGTTCCAAGAGTTTTTCCTGTATTAAAAAAATTAGGTTTGTTTTGTTTTTTTGAAAATTTTTTGAAAAGGTGAAAATGGTTGAAAACAAATTATTGATTGCACAAGAAGGTTTTGGAATTTGAAATTAAATTGGGTTGATGATTAAGAAAACGGCAATAACACATACCAACTGTATAAGGACCAATTGTTTGAAGAGACATGAACCAAAAAACAAAATTAAAAAAAGGAAAGGAATTTTCACAAAATTTCGAGTTGTGTTAAATAAAAGAAAAAAATGAGAAATGAGACATTTTTGTTTTTTGAGTTTTCTCATTTATTTCTCATTATTTTGGGTTGGTTTGTAATATTGAAATCAATTTATTGGTTTGTCTTGTAAAAAGAAATTTTGTTTACAGAAGGGATAAATTGTAATTGTAATAAGATGGTTGAAAATTTGATCATTTTAGGGTACGAGTAGATAGAGTAAGAAGAAACATTTGGGAAATGCGATATAAAGGTAATGTGTGGTCTATTTTAAGATTGGTTTTAATCATATATTGTTGTGAGATATTTTCCTTTACAAAGAAGTAAAAACTAATAAAAAAACGATTTGTTCGAAGTGTGTTTTTTAGGGGTGTGTTGTTATCGAATTTAAAGTTTGCTCAAAATTCATTTTTAAAAAAATTTTTAATTAGTTTGAAAGAAATATTATCTTAGAGGAGAACTAATTGTGAATTTTCAAAAAGTATGAACAAAATATTATAAGAATAATTTATCGAAGGGACGGTCAAAGGGGTGGGGGTATGTTGTTGAAAGATCGATCACTTTTTTATTTGTTTTTCCAGACAAAAACTTTTTAAATTATATTGAAGATTTTGGTTTGCAGGTAAGATTTCAACTCTCTTATTGATGACACAAGTTTTGTCAGTGGAGTGGAAAATGAAGTTTGTTATTTTCTATAATGGTGCTTTTTGATACATTTTTTAAAATGGTTTTGAGAGCTTTGTTAGGATTCTTTTTTTACATTTTTTGAAAAAAAAACAATTGTTGACAAAAGTCACAGGTTATTGTTGAATTTGTTGATTGGTACTTTTTTTAGGAGAAATTATTGATCAGTTGATTGTTCAATAGTGATTTTCACCTTTTACAAAAAGAATTCTGTAAAAAATAACTTTTTGATTCATAATTTCGCCCCAAATTTGTAAAGAAAATATGTTTTGTAAAGTTAAATGAGAATTGTATTTATTCACAATATATTCTCTTTTGAAAATAACTAGTAGAACATTTTGAAGTAGTACAAATGATAGGTTGAAGGCGAATTGTATGAAATTCTTTTTAGATTTGGGTATGCGAAAGTTGAATTTTTATTGGATGTTCAGATTATTGTGAATCGAATAGAATTGTTCATCTTTTAAAGTGACTTTTGTGTTAGGTTGTTCTGGACTTGGATTATATTTGAAATATGTGATTGATAAGTTAATTTAATTATTTGGTAGATTTTGTTACTATAATACGATTGAATAGTTATTGATTAATAAATTGAATTTTTTTTAAAATACGGAAAAAAATACACTTTTTAGATCTTTTTAAGAACTAAGATCAAAACAGAATTTAAAAATTTTCCATTGCCATAATAACAATAACTCGAAATGACACTTTTTTTGAAATATAATATATAACAAATTACATTGTATAAAAACCATTATATTTTCAAATGAAAGTTTTTAACAAAGTAAGCTATCAGAAAATGAAATTATAGAACATAAAAATTATTTACAGGCATTTTACAAAACACAAAACCAAATTCGTATCCAACAATTATTCCAATATAAAAATTCAAAAATAATTTTTTTTCAAAAAAATGATTCTATTTTCTTTTTTAGAAAAAGAAAAAAATATTACACTTGATAATATTGACCAAAATTTAAAACCTTGGTAAAAAAATTTCAAAAAATATAACCAATAAAAAGAAAAGTGATCAAATTGTTGAAATCACATTTCGTTAAGAACTATGTTTCAAATTAAAAACCGGTGTTTTGTTTACTATGATTAGTATTTAGGGTATGGAAAATCTCACAAATAATTATTCAGTTAGATCTAACAAGTAGAAAAATTGATATTTTTTCTAAAATTGTTAGAATTTTGTCGGTCTGGGGTATTAAAAAATGATAAAGGAGGTTAAAAAAAAAAAAAAAAAGGTTTTTGAGAAAATTTTGCTTGAAAACCATTGTTAAAACACTCGCGCCATGCCTTGAACTTTCTAGGACCTTTTTTTCGTTTGGGAGTAACTTTAGGGGGTTTTAAGAATTGCTCTTAAAGTTCAAAATATAGGAAATTGGCAATTTTTGATTATTAATTCTTTTCATATTTTCAAACCAAAATAAATTTTGATAGAATTACAATAATCGATTTGGTATTATTTTCAATCTCTCTAAAAAATTCCCATCTACACAATACTGATAAATTCAAATATATTTTTTAAAATTTTTAGTTCAATTTCCAATTTTGTAATTTCATATCTCAACCTTTTAAACAACTCAAGAAAAAGAAGCTTTTGAAACACAACATTATTTATCAAAGTTTTTTAACATTTAAAAGAATAAAATACTTTCTTCAAAGCTTGTATAAAACAAAATTTTTAAATTGTAAAATCAAGTGAAAAATTTTCAGATATTTATATGAATTTATCAGTAGAATCATTTTTTTTATAAATGAAATATTTTTTTCGTCCAGTGACCAAAATAACGCCTTGCAGAATAGACTATAATCCGGTTTTCAAATTATAATACGTGTTTTTTTTTCTTCTTGTTCCAATGAGGGTACATCCAATTAACTGCCCAAGATTATACCCAATTTCAAATCAATTTCAAAGGGAGTGAAATCCTTTATATTTTTTGTAAAAAATAAATTAGGAATAAAATTAATTCAATTTTTGAAGTAATATTCTCAATTTTTTTGTTTTTTTGATGGACTTTTGATAATAAAAAATAACAAAAAAATTTACTTTATTTTTTGAGACAAATTTTTGATTTTGATTCTTCATTTTTCGAATTATATTTTATAAAATAAAACTTTAAGAAAACTGAAACAATAATTAATTAGTGTTTACTGTTGGTTTCTTTGATTGGTTGATATATAGGTCTTCTATAACCAAAAATACACTTTTTATTTTGAAACACGGATTATAATTTTTTGCAGGATTTATTTTGACAACTATATGCTGCAAAATAATATTAAAAACTTAGTAAATCTGTGCTTCGCAATAAAAAGACAGTGTTTCTTATTAATATACAAATCATATAGCTTATTGAATCAAAGAAATCTACAATCAATATAAGTTAATATGGTATTGATTCCTTAAATCTACACTATTTAAAAAGGAAATTCTAAAAACGAAGGAACAAATGTGAAAATTTTAATTCAATAATAAATTTAATTTTTAAGAGACTAGTCTCTTTTCAATTTTTTGACCTAAATTTAATAGAGATTGATAAAATTTTTAGTCAATTATTGAGATTTGAAAACCCCTCTTTCTTTTCATATTGGATTTATTTCTAGTTTAGGAATCCTTATTTAGAAATTAGTCAAAAAAAAAAAAAAAAAAATAGATACTCGTCTCTAAAAATATTATTCCATCATAAAAGTTTAAGAAATACTCTAGATACACACATTATGAATAATAAGAATAAAAACAAAACTGAAGAGATACCAAAAAATAAATTGAAAATAAACTAAAAGATATTTCTAAAGAGGAGGAAATGTGTTTTAGAACCTTCGTACTAAACCCAACCCTTATATAACTATTCTAATATCCAAAATAATAAACATATAATGAAGAATCTATTAATAATTGAATTTTTTTTTTTTTTTTTTTTGGTGTGGCTTTACATCATTAAAAGAAATTAATTTTTCTCTCAATTTTAAACCTTTTTTAACTTAAATATCCGATTTATAATGGGCAAATTATATTTTTTAAAGGTGTTGAATCTAAACTCTTTTTCAAAAATATGTGATTCACCTGAAATAATAAATTGAAAAAAAAATAAATTACCCTTTAGTATTCAAGAACAATTAATAACTAAATCTGATTGGTAATTCACTTTTAAGTCATTCTAAATGTATGAAATCCTGATATATTAAAAAATTAAAAAAAAATAAAACCAAAAACTAAAAAAAATTGAGTCACAATTTTTGAAATGTGCATTACGGATTTTTTAGTACTGGACTTTCACTGAAAAAAAGTTGAACAACAAGATATTTTATGAATAAAAAAATTCATTTTCAAAGACACTACATAGTCACAATTTTTATAGTGATTATTTGTCTTTTCGAAGATCTCTTTTTTTTACATATGATCTTTTAAAAAAAAAAGAAAAATAAAGAAAAAAAAAACAAAGAAAAAGAAAAAATAAAAAAGAAATGAAAAAAAAAAGAAAAACAAAAATTTGAAAAAGCAAAACTAAAATTTGCAAAATTAGAAAAAATGATTCTAATCCAAAAATTTGAAAATATTTTTTTGTTAAGAATACTGGAATAAACTCTCAAAACAACTTCCATTAACATTATAAAGTGAGTCAAAATTTTTGAAAAATAGTTTATATTAGTAGAAAAAATTATTTTGCAAATTTCAAAATTGAAATCATTTTTTCGTTTTTTTTTCAATTTTTTAAAAACCCTAATTCGTTTGCAATTTTTTTTTTATTTCAAGATCGATAGTCACTTTGTTAAGATGGGTTATTCTAAGGTTATCGATAAAGTAAAAATGATTGTAGAATGATCATATTGATTTATATAAAAATGTTATCCATAGGAAAAATACTCAAAAACTCTTTAATATGGCTAATAAAAATTACGAAATTTATTTTTCTTGTCGAGAATTTTTCATCAAAGCTCTTATAGTAAGAAAAATTAAAGTAATAAAGTATAAACAAAAATAAAAAATTGAAAATAAAAAATTTCGAAAATAGTTAAAAAATATAAAAATTCGGGTACATAGTGCCCCCACTTTTCATATTCGTGAAATACTAACTTTTTAATCACATTTTATGGAATCTTGTTTATTTCTAATGATCTTTCTATCGTTTCTTTACTCCTCCTGTTTCAGGATAAGTGTCGTCAAGCGTAGTAGAGTGCCTAGGTTTTCTTGGGGGTTTCTATTTTATTTGTTAAGTGTTCTAGATTTTTTTGAGATTTTCTAATATATTTAGAAAATCTATCGATTTTTCGAATAAAAAGAAAACTCAAGAAAAGCTAACAGCAGTTTTTGTTAATTTAAGAAATTAAAAGAAAATTTAAGAAATTTACTTTTTATTTCTCAAATCAAAAAAAAAGCTAACGGTGGTTTTCCAGAATTCGAAATAATTTAGTAAAATCAAGGATTTTACTCAATTCTTTCAAATCCTGGAAAACCTAACGAAAGTGGATAATTTTTAATTTGGTCATACAAATGATATAATTTTTTTTTACCTTAATATTTTAATTATTTTTCTTCTTCTCTTTTTTATTTAATAAATTTTCTTTGATTACCCCGTTCTCACAATAAATAAATAAATAAATAAATAAATAAATAAATAAAAACATATTGATTTCTATTGTAATTTAATTTTATCTTCAATAGGAGATCAAAATGAACATTGTTATTTTTCTCAATATATCCCTAAGAAAATAAGTTTTTCTATTTTTAAGAAAATCTATTAATTATTTAGTTTTATTTCAGGCAGGATATCAGCTATTCTTTTATTTGTTTTATTCACTTTATTTCTTATTTAATCTTCAAAGGGCATTTATAAAAAAATAATTGATATTTGAAAAAAATGTTGCCCCCCCACCTATGACTGAAACAAAGTTTAGATAATATTTTTGTGAACTGTTTTGATTATTTTTTTCTTTTTTATCGAAAAAATTGTTTTCACCAGAGGTTTATTCTGAGAAATATTTTTAAATAATGTAAAACTTGACACTTTAGTATAATATTTAAAAAATTGTTTATATCCTAACCATATTTGCCATTTTTTTTTTATTGAAGTTGGTATTTTTTTTCCACAAAAAAGTCTCTTTTTTGTTTTCATTTCATAGAAATATTGTTCTGAATATATGTTTTAATAAATAGATTGTGCTGTTATTCAATAAGTATTAATATTTTTAGAAAAAAATTGGTAATTTCTAATTTTAAAGGTGTAGTCACTATAAGGGAAAATTTTTTACTTTTTTACAATTGTGAAAAGAATCAGAAAATAACTTTTTTTACGTTAGTTTTAAATTATTGATTTTTATTATTTAAAGTACTTGATTCATTAGATTTTTTTAAATTGTTTTTTTCAAAGCCGCAAAGAAATTGACACAATAGAATGTTGACCCGAATTGCTTAAAATAGTTTTTTGTATGTTGAATGACTTATATTTTATCCTTATCTCAATATTCTATTGTGGCATTTAATTTTTTCATTTTTTATTTTTTCATTTATGAATTTTTTTTAATTGACAAAAAAAAGCAACAAGAAAGATTTTTTAATCAGTTACATTTGGCATTAATGGAGTTTGTTCAAAAAATAAAACAACATTGCAATTGTGAGTCTCACAAAAGGAAATAACAATAGGGCTTTAATAGCTAGAAGGATTCCAAAAAAAAATAATTATCCCAAAACATCACTTGCTAGGATTTTAAATCACACTTGGATTTGGTGGAATTGAAAAAGTGAATATGATTATTTTTTATCAAATTTTAAACCACAAAATAGATATAATATACATTCCAAGAATCGAAAATTATCCCCCCCCAAAAAAAAAAATACTATTTGATTAATAAAAAAAAATCGAACATGTTTATCAATATAAACTCAATTCCAAAAAATGGGACACAAAAAAAAATTACATTAATAAAAATATACTCCAAAATACATGATATTTGAACATTAAAATAATAAAAGACCCGAAAATATTTAATTAATACTATTTATATATTTTATAGTAAATTTAAAATTCAATTCGAACAATAAAAAAGAAAAAATAAAAAAAAGTGTGCCCCTTTTTTTGGAACACGGTTACCAAAAAATCCATTTTTATTGAAAGAAAAATTAATAAAAACTATTAATAGATTCAGCTTGTCTTTTGATAACTAAATCCATCCTTTTAAATATAGAGTTTATTAATTATCTTAGGTTTCCCAACTCAAAGTATTTTATACATTAGTGAAAATTTTAAAAATTCTTCTTCGTTTTTTGGTTACAATTTTTCAGTTTAGTATCCATAAATTCCCAATTGGATTTAAATCTTGTGGAATTGGGGGTCAAGGGTCCAGAACATTACATCCCCGATTTAAGTAAGTTTGAGTTTTTTTTTTGAGGTATGTGGACAAGCTCCATCCTTTTGGAAAATCCATTTCAACTCACTATATTCTGAATTAGCGAGTTGAATTTCCTTTGATTTTTTGATAATATCATTAATAATACATTCAGTATCCACACTTCCATTATTAATAATAAGGTCTGTTTGTAGGCCATGTGTCCTAGCACACCCAATCATGATTTTTTTTCAAAAAAATTTTTTCTCAATAAAAAAAGAATCTTTTTTCTTTTTGAGAGAAAAAAAAAATTTTTTTTTGTGATCAGAATGAAAACTTTTAAATTTCATTTTAAAGTGATTTTGAGATTTTCGAAAAGTTTTGAAAAAAAAAGAAAATTTTTTTTTTATTTGAAAAAAAAGAATACAAAAAAATCAAAAAAATTATTGGAAATCAAAAATCAAAAAATAATGAAAAAAAAATGATAAATAATTAACTTTAAAATTATTTACATTGATTGTTAATATCTCATGTTTCTATTTAAGAGTCAAATATCACTTTTCTTGAAATTAAATTGATTTTGAAGGTGTCTCCCAATTTTTGGAATTGAGTTTATTTTCTTTTTTTATATTGTTTAACTTTACTAAAAAACAAAATATCAAATAATTTTATAAAATAATGTTTTAGAGAATCTACGATCTTACGCCACAAAAATAAAATACTCTTTTCTCATCTCTCTCAAATTGTTATCATGCCTTATTATATGAAGCTTCCACCTTAAGATCTATTGATTTTTTAGTTTTTTTTTTTTCATCAGGATATCAAGTATTATTTTATATCTATTATTTTTCTTTATTCTTATTTATTCTTAAAAGGTCAATTATAAAAAATAATTGGTATTTGGAAAGTATACAAGACAAATTTGACTGAAACAAATTTTATAAGAAATTGAAATATTCATTAAAATCACGACAATTGTCTAAAAAAGCGTGATAAATGACAAAATGAAATGAAAAAATTAATGAGATAAAATAACTTATGAAATAAATCAAATTCAACAGTATTTTTAAAAAAGAAGAAATTTTGTTTTATCAATCAACAGATAACTGAAAAAAAAATTATTCTCATTAAAAGAACAAAAAAAAAAGAAACTTGATTCAATCAAGGACCAGATCATGTATTTTCATTGTATTTTTTTTGGATTTTGTTTACAGATCGAAAGATCATTGAGATCAACAATTGTAATAAAAAAGGCAAAAAATAGATTCTCAGTCAATTAAGGGGTTATAAATTGTCTTGAATAAAAAGTTCTTATAAAACAATCAACCCATCATCGGTTCTTTCGGCAATATGTTCTTGGGTTGAAACAAGTTCTTTATTCTATTCAAGTTGAAAGGGGTTGAATAACTTTTTCAAGCTATCTCAACAACTGAACCAAATAATCTTTATTTATTTAGATTGTTTGTAAAGTTTTTTTTTTTTTTACAATTTTAAATAATATAAAAACTTTATTGATATTTGTTTGTTTTGGGGTATTTTAATTTATTAATAATTGTCAACTTTTCATTTAGTGAATGGTTCTAATTTGGTATTTCTTCTAGAATCTATTAAATAACAATTTTTTTTAAGATCCTTTCTTCTTCTTCTCAACACGATCATGAAAAAATTTTTTCAATTAAAAAAATTAAACATTTGCTAATTTTTGACTTTTTGAAAACTTCACTTATAAGAAACGCTATTGGTTAATTTAAAGATCTTGGATCAAAAATTATTTTTTATGATATTTAACAATTTAAGTTGGAAAAATCAATTTTATAGGTTCTATTAAGGGGCTAATTTCTTTTAAATATTTTTACCTAAATTTAATATAGATTGAGAAAATTTTTTGCAATTACTTAGATTTGAAAAACCTTGTTTATTTCCATATTAAACTCATTTTTAGATAGGGAATCCTTATTTAGAAATTAGTCAAAAAAAAATAATAGAGACTAGTCCCTTAAAATTTTTTTCAAATTTAATAGTAAAAAATTAAAATATTTTTTTTTCACGGATAAGGGATTATAATCATATATTTTAAAAGCATTTGAAATTTATTCAATATCCTTCGAATGGATAATCCATTATTTTGACGATTGTGTAATTATTTATTGATATAAATTCAAAAAAATATTTTTTTTTTGATTTTCCGTTAGGTTTTTTTTAATTTTTGTAATAAACTGAAAATTTAATAAATTTTCGATTTATTACAAAAAGTAAAAAAAAAGGGCCGTTAGGTTTTCCAGAATTCTAAAGAATTGAGGACAATCTTTGATTTTTCTCCATTCTTTTGAATTCTGGAAAACTGCTGTTATTTTTTTTTAATTAGAGAAATAAAAAGAAAATTTCTTCAATTTTCTTTTAATTTTTCAAATTAAAAAAAAGCTAGGCAAATCTACGGTACTCTACGGCACTTGACGGCACTTGACGGACACTCTCAATAATTATAATAAGAATTTTTTTTTCTCTATTTCATTTTTATTAGAGGAGTACAACATTTTCAAAACTATTTGTTATTATCAATCAAAGTAAATATCTCGAAGTTGAATTAAGTAAAAATTCATTCTTCAGTTTATTTGGAATTTTTTACCCGAAATATACCTTTTTTTTAGAGACTAGAGACTTTTAAAAAAGGTGGTTATACTAAAAAACAATAAATACAATAGTTCCATGAATTTAAAGTTCTGGAATTTTGATTATTTTGTGAATAAACTTTATTATTAAGGATTGAAGGTTAATAAACATATTAGTCTTGCCTAACTTTTTTTTTTCACTTTTATTTTTTCATGCTGCTATTGAATTTTTCTAATTTTTATGTATAAATTTTATATATAAATAAATTTCGATTTAAAGGGTTTTCTGTTCAAGATTTGTTCAGGTTTATGAAGTAAAATTTGTTTTCCACAGAGATACCTCAAAGACAAAAAAGATACAATAAGAAATAAAGGAATATCCGAAATTCAATAGTTATTAAGCCTAGAATTTTGGACAATTATTAAAATTTGATACTCAAACAACGAAGTCTTTTTTCCGATTTCCTTAACCGTAGTCCTTAAATTGAATTTTTTGAAATTTCTGTAATTTTCAAAAATTTCCACTTTATCAAAGTTACAAAAAATTAAAAATTTTGTCTACTAATTAAAATTGAAAATTAAGTATCCAACACAGAGCCAACAGCGAACACAAAAGAGAAAGTATTGTTTGCCTTGGTTCAAAAAAGAGGAAACAGGGAGCCGATTTTTAAAAGTAAGGTTTTTAAAAATGAGATCAAAAAAAAGTCGCCTTGATTGGTAAAAAAAAAAAAGAAAAAAATCGAAGAATCATATTTCTACTTGGAAACTAACAAAAATCCTCTCAACAAAAAGTTCAGGCTTTTTTTTTTTTTTGTGTACAAGAAAAAGAGCTGTTTGTCCACTGTGAGCCCAAATCCAACCTTCAAAATTTGATCATCTAAACCAAAATTGCTCAAAAAAAATTTTTTTTTGATAAGTTATTTATTGTGAAAATTAAGTAAAATTAAAAGAAAGATTATTAATCTTGACTTTTAATTGTATTAAATTCAGATTTTTCAAAAGTTAATAAAACTTGAAAAACCCAAGAAAAAAATAGAATGACAAAAAAATAATAAAAGAAAAAGAAAATTCAAAAAAACAAAGAAGCCTCTCTCCAAAAAAAAAAAAAAAAAAAAAAAAAAAAATAATTATACATATTTGATTTGGAAATTCTTTGGTGTGTGAGGTGATCCGTAAGCCAACTCGTTTTTTTTTTTCTTTTTTTTCGGCAAATAGGAAACGATTGCGAGTTGCAATTCCCTGACAAGGTCTTTGGCCTTGAATGCGTGGTACGCAGCTTGACAGAAGGAGATTTTTTTGTCCTTTTGGAATTCCTTGTAGTCGAAGGAAACACAGCAGGCGAGTGCTGCGTACGCCATTTCGATCGACATCATGAATTCTTGGATGACTGTCTTGATGTGTGACACGGTCCAGGATCCGACGTCTTGGATGATCCCGGTTTGGATTAGCACCGTGATCCCGAGTGACTGCCAATAGGCAAAGAAGATGACGGACTTGACGGTCAAAAAGCGCATCAGGGTATTGCTCTTGGGGTTTTTGCTGAGCTCGCGGTTCGTCGCCTTGTAAAACAAGACGAGGCAATACAAAGAGAGGCTTACGCTAAAGTTGTAAATGAGCTCGATCCAAAAGTACCCGTAGCGCAACGAAAGATCTCCTTCGTGGTAGAGCCCACAGGCGTTCAAGAGGAGGGCGACGATCGAGCAGACGGGTATTAAAATTACAAACTGGAGCGTGCCCCTGAACATTTGCAAAAGAAAGCCCTCGTTGACGTGAGACACCATACGGTTCATCGGGAACGGGTGGGTCACAGTCTTTTTCGCCATCATCTTTGTAAAGCGAACAGTGCCGCCAAGGTAAACAAGTAAAAGCGACAAAAATGTGTGGAGAACAATCGACTCATAGCAACACCTCACTAATGTGAAAAAAAGTGAGTTTTCCGGGAACGTTAGACTCAGCCAAGACTGGATCGAATAGATTGGTACCAAAAGGATCAGCCGAATGATTTTTTGTTGTTTTTTAGGCTCAGAATAGTTTTTTAAATGGTTGCAAATGAGATTAATCGAAACGAAACATGAAAAGAAACAAGATAAACCAGAGATAATTTGAATTGCTAAATGCCTTTTCATCCGAAAATAGTCTTTAAAAGACAATTTAACAAAAAAAAAAAAAAAATTTTTAAAAAATGTTGATTCATCAATTTTGCAATTTACAGATTTGTGGAGTTGAGAAGCTTTAAGAGAATTCTCTTGTTTTTTTTTTAAAGTAGTGTTTATTATTGAACTTTGGGAGAGACGTCAGAATGAATCAATCCTAATTCTTATTTGGGACTGAAATTTTCATTCTTCTGAACTTAGTGGTTTATCAAAATTTTAAAATAACTTTTACAGTTTCACACCTTTAGGTTGTTATTGTTTCTCTGGAATTGAGGTTTATTTTTAATAAATCCTAACGTTTTTTCTTTGAATCAAGAACCACTTTTAAACTCTTTTTTTTTAATTTTAGATAATATCATCCCTTTAATATGAGATTTATCTTATCTCTATTCAGATCGTAAAGTGTTAGATTCTTTTCTGTTTTTTCAACCACTTTTTAAAATGATATAGTTGTGTTTGAAAATTCAAAAGAATTATGTTGGTTGTCTTTTTTCGATACTGAACTTTGATTTTTGGCTTGGATTCCTAGTTCAACCAATATCAATTTATATTTACATAAATAGGTACCAAACAAATAAATCTGAGAGCACAAATTTAAGTCTATTTCTTTGAATACTCAATTTACTAAGGTAAAACGAGGAACCAAAAACAAAAGGAAAAAATAACTTTGAAACCTACAACAAGTAAAATTTCTAAAAAAAATAAAATGGAAGTTCCATTTTTTTGATCAATTGAAAATATTAGTACAAAGTCCACAATACAGTCTCATTTGTCAGATAAATAGAGAAATTACTGACCAACCATTAACTGTTTGAATTTAGAAATATAAACTCCATTTCACTGAAAAGTGCCCCACCCAAAAATGAAAAATTCACTTTTTTTTAAGAATCAACCAAACCTACGATTATTTAGATATAAGAGGAATAACAAACTTCCAATCAGAGTTGAGATTTATACAAAAAATACCTGACCAAATAATAAATTTTAAAATAAAATAAAATATTAAAAAAAATTTCTGGGGACAATTCATTGGAACGTCTCGTGCAAAATTCTCTATTTCTTTGGAACATTAAAATTGTTTACAATAAGATTTTTTAAATTGTAAATTTATGAATTTTTATCGAAATTACAAAGCCTCAATTTTCTCAAGGTTAATTTGAAGTTTCAAAGAATTTTTTTGTTCAAATTTACTATTTAAAAAAAAAAAAAAAGAAAAAGAAGAAAAAAAAAAAAACAAAAAAGAAAAAAGAAAAAAGAAAAAAACAAAAAAAACAAAATTTTACTAAATTGAAAAAATGATCAGATTTAAAAATATAACATTTATTTTGAGAAGAATATTGAATTAAACCCATGGAAATTGTTCTATTTCTTCAATAAAACTGGACATTTTTGACTGAAAAAGAGTTTACAAATATTCCAAATCTATTACTTTTAACCCTTAAATAAATGTCAAAATCAAAAAAATCCAAAATTTGTAAAATTAATTGAGAACATGACTGAAAATCGATAATCTAATTTTTAGTAATTAATTATTAGATAAATTCTAAATTTATAAAAAACATCTATGATAAGAATTGTTTTTTTTTAGATATATGAAAAAAGTGTTTTCTTTTCTTTAGATTTTTCTTTTAATAATTTTTTCAAAATTTTAATTGGTAAAACTTTGAGGATTTTTTTTATTGAAAATTGTATTATTTAATTATATGTAAATTTAATATAATAAAAGACCTATCTTCAAATTGAAAGACACTGAAATACAGCAAGTTCCATATTTAAGACACAAACTTTCAACGAAATTTAAGGCAAAAAAAAATAATCTCAAATTAAGGTACAAAATTCTGGTTCTAGCAAAATAATTTGTAAATAAAAAATAAAAAAATGTACCTTAATTCGAGCTTTTTTATTAAGTGCCTTTATATTTCATTGTGCATTTATGTATTAAAACTGGAACTGACTGTATTAAAAATCTATAAAAATACTTTGGATTTTAAATTTTAATATCAAAGTTTGATTACATTTTTGACCAAATTCTCTCTTAATCTTGACAATTTTGAATTTTTTTGATTTCTAACTTTATCCAAGATCTAAAATTGATACATTTAGAATATTTAATCATTTCTAAATTCAACAAGTTAATGATTTCTCAGTAATTTCTCTATTTATCTAACAAATTCGAGTGTATTGTGGACTTTGTACGAATATTTTCAATTGATAAGAAAAATTGAATTTCCTTTTTTTTTTTTTTTTTAGAAATTTGAGGGTTTTAGGTTTGAAAGTTATTTTTTCCTTTTATTATTGAATTATCAGCTTATATTATCATATATACTTTTTTCCATCGAATTCATAATTTCTAATTGAAGAAGACAATAGTTGAACTTTTATTAAAATTTTGGATATAATAAAAATTAACATAAGACTTTCGGAATCTAATATAATTTTATTGTACGCACACTAACATAGCCCGAATTTTAAATTTATTTGTGGTTTAAATGTTATATATTATTCATAAAAGAACGCATTTCTTTGTTTTTATATCAAAAAATAGTCAAAATGTTGAAAAATTGAAGTTTAAGTATTTTTTTGAAAAAAAAAAATTATAGATTTAAAAATATTTTAAATTTTTTAACAAAATAAGCTATACAGTCAGTTCTACCTTTAGGGTACAAACTTTCAACCAAATTTAAGGCCAAAAAAATCTCAAATTAAGGCACAAAATTTGTATTTTTTTTTTACAATTTATTTTACTAAATTCTGGATTCTGTGCCTTAATTTGTAATTTTATTGGCATAAATTTCGTTGAAAATTTGTATCTTAAAAATGGAACCAACTGTAGTAAAAATGTTTTTTTTATCTCTTTGGGATCTGAATATCCATATAAAATTAAATTATATTTATATACTCCCATTAAACAATCTAATATTTCAAAATAAATAAAAGGGGGATGCAATAGCTGAAATTTTAATTTCGAACATTTTCAAAACAAAGTTAAAATTTGTTTAGAGATTTAATTTTTTTTCAAGTTTAAATTAAATAAGCTTATAAAAATAAATTTTAAAATTTAATAAGATTCCTTCAACCAAAATTCTTCCAAGTCAATAAATATTTACTCAATGATAGAGTATGACCAATTTACCTTAAATTATCGATATTCTTGAAGTTTCTCTAAGGTTAAGTTTTTTTTTCCAATTTATTTGAATTTTTTTGATAAAGTCTCCTTTTCAATGTAATTATAGTCTGATATTCTTTTGAGAAAAATATTTATTTTATAAAATTGTTTTTGCGAATTTTACTAATATAATTTTTTTAAATCAATTTTTTTTTTTTTTTCAATTATTCGATTTTGAAATTATTTCAAATTATAAGTCAACTAATGATAAACTACATATTTAATAAAAAATACCACATAGAATATATTATACACAAAAATTTATTTATATTACAAAGAATATTATTATTTCAGAAAATAATTTTTATTTTATTTTTTTATTACCTTTAAGGAATTTATTTGAAAAATTCAAATTTTGAAAATGGAAAAAACTAGAGAAACCAGAGAAACCACAAAAAAAAAAAAAACTCTCTTTCCAAAAAAAAATATTTTTTTTGGAAAATATAAAATCAGTTTCTTTTAATATAATTAAGAAGATTTAGCAATGTTAATCCATAAATTTTAGATTTTTCCTGAAAAAAAAATCATATCATAAACATTTTTTTTTTTAATTTTTTGAGTATTTTTAATTATTTTTATTCCTTTGTGATTCGATTTCCCTTTAAAAAAAAATGATGAATATCATTGCTTTTTAACACTTTATACAAAAAATATTTTTGATTTTTATTTTTTTTTATACCAATCTCTTTTTATGTTTCAAAAAGGAAAAAATAATAGTGATTTTATATTAAGAATATCTATGAATTATGTATCAAGAATATATGATCTAATTTTCACAACATATTTCTAACATAAGATGAAAAAAAAATATTGTATTATTTTACAAAACTTGAATTTGAGTTCATTTGAAATTTATATTTAACAAGAAATTAAAAAAAAAAATTTATGGAAAAATAAATTTTGAAAATATACCAACTTTTTAAAAATTAGACATCAAAAAGTCTCCCTAAAATGTAATATTTGGCAAGTTAAATTAAATTTAATGTGGCTAACTAGAATAATTATTTATTTAGTGTGAAATATAAAGAAAATTAATCATTTTTTCATTTACTAGTTTGTTTTTTTTTAAAACTAAATGAAAAAGTAAATGAAAGATTATTTTTTTTTGTATTATGGTTAAATAACATCTTGTTTACAAATCTATTCTTCAAACACACCCATAAAAATTTAAATACTAATCCTTGAAAATACTTTTTAGAACAGCCGTTAAAATAAAACTAACTTGGTAAACCCTTATTACAAATTAAAAAGTGTTTATTGTTTTATTATGAAGGTTTGTATTTGAAATAATCAAAAAAAAAGTAAAAAAACAACAATTAAATTTGATATAAGTTTCTTAGGTTCAAATATTGGTAAAAGAAATTCTTTAAATGAATGATCAAATAGTAAAATTTTTATCAAAAAATGGACCTAAGTATACAGAAAATAGTTAAAAACAAAAAGAAAATAAGTTAATAAAAACCGAAAAAAAAATTACAAAAGATTCTTAAACAAATCCAATACAAGAATTTAAAAACCGTAAAAATATCAAAAAGATTAAATTCAAAATTGATTTGAATTTGGATAAATGATGGTCACTAAATTAGATGTTGTCTGAGAGTAAGTATATAAAAATAGAAAGTGTCCAATGGAAACATAGTGATATTTTATTATAAGAGGGAAAAAAATTTCACTTCCTTTTCTTATTTTTCTTTTTTTTTTAGAGTTCCCAAAGAAGTAGATGGTAATTTTGATCTTAATTAAAAAGGAAATTGAAAATGTAGTAAAAATTTTTCAGTTTATAATTCGAATATTAGTAAGTTTTATTTTGCTAACAAGAGCGTATTGAAAACCTAATTCAGAAAACCACAAGCTCTGTGAAATTAAAACAGTATTTAGAACAAGCTTTAATTATTTAGGATTAATTGTTTTCAAACAAGAATAGTACAATCCAAACAAATACTTTCAAGACTTTTTCGGAACTTTAAGACTGAAAGTCTGGAAGATTTCAGTTTCTGATATTCTTTGCTATTTTTTCTAATTTCAAATATTTGAAACTAACTTTTGTAAATCCAAAAATTTGGGTACAAAATAATTAACAAAAGAAAAACATTTTGAAATTTAATTGAAATTTGGTGAAAGTTATCCAAAAGAAAAATATTTGTTAACTTTCACAAACCTGAAACTCTTTAAATGAGGACCAAATTATGGAAAGTCGTAATTTACATGTTTTGAAAAGTTTCATTTGCAAAAACTTTTTTTAATTGAAAGTTGTTGAATTTTGATCTTGAAATTTCCTTAGATAATTTGAGAACAATTTCAAAAAAACAAAAGTGTGGTCAAGTAAAAAAAGTGACTACAATTTTTGTACTATTCTCTTCGTGTTGCAAAACAAATTTCATCATTTTTTCTTGTTTTTATGTATAGTTTTAAAAGATTCTTTATTATTTTTCTTTTTTTATGCCTTTGTTTTCATTACAGAACCTGCTTCGAAATTGAACAAGAAAGTGAGCAAGAAAAAGAAAAGGGATCTAACCAAGGAGGATATTGGAAAAATTCGTATAGCCCAGTATTTCTATGGTCCGATCAAAAGCCAACCAATGAAAATACTTTTAAATACATGTGGTATCTTGATACTAAGCAATCAAAAATAATTCAAGACATTCAGTCCATTGAATCGGATTATTCATTCACTGTTGTTTATGTTTTGCCCAAATTGCGGAGTGATAAGTTTACCAGGCTAACAGGTGAATGCGGAGGGAATGATCTTATTTCGTATATTAGGAGAACAAAGCTACGATCTGATTTTTCCAAAATCTTTCTCCACACAGCTTCACAATTAGAAAATCACGAAAATGAGATTCTCAAGTATTTCAATCACACACTTTACCATAAGAACCCAGAATTTGTTTTAGATATTTCCAGAATCCAAAACCATCAATACCAATATCTTCTCAATTCGAAAACTGTTGATACCACAAATTCCAACATCAAAGAGTTTCTCTCTCTTGCACTCAAACAACAAAACAAAAAATTAATAATTGTCGAGTTTAACCAAATGCCAGAAGAGAGTGTTGATGAATTATTTTGCGAATTGTTACTCGATCTTGAACAATTTGAAAGTTTTTTTTCTCGTTATGCAACACAAAGAAAGAAAAAAGCACAAAAAACAAAATCAAAAGAGAATTACTCTTTTAATTATCTTTCAATTCTGCTGACAAAGGGAGTAGAGCCCTTGTCTGATGAAATATTTGTTGAATTTGATACAAAAAAAATCTTCTCTCTCTCAGTTTTAGAACAATCCACAGAAATATTTAAGTTAACTCATACAAACCAATTATTAACAACTGATCCATCCAATTTCTTAGACTCTATCAAATATCAACTGAGCAAACAAAATCCAAATTGGGATTCGCTACTTTTATTTTTTTTAGCGATAGCGTCATTTTTTATCTTTGGCTTCTGGCTTGTTCTTAAAGGTTCACTAAAACCCAAAATTAGAAAAACAAATGAAAAAAATTTGGATCAAAAATCGCTAAATAAAGAAAAAAACGATGAACAATTAAACACTTTGAAAAAAATTAAATAAATTATTCAAAAATTGTATTTTTTTTTTTTTTCAAAGGTAATTAATGTTTTGTGAATGAAAATTAAGTTATATTTTATTTTTTTTTATTTGGATTGAGAGAAAGGAGTAATTAAAGAAAATTTATCAAAATAATATATAAAAAAAAAAAGATTGAAGAAGAAAAATAATTAAAATATTATAATAGAAAAATAATAACATCATTTGCATTGCCAAATCAAAAAAGACGCTAGGCACTTCACGTAGTTTTTCTTGAGTTTTCTGTTTACTTTCAAAAAGTAAAAAAAACCTAGAACACTTCACAAATAAAATAGAAAACCCCAAAAAAACCAAGAACACTAAAAGAATAAAACATAAAACCTCAAAAAAACCGACGTTAGGTTTTCCAAAATTTAAGAGTATTTACTAAAACCTAAGAATTTACTCTATTTCTTTTTTAATTCTGGAAAACCACTGTTTGTTTTTTTTTTAATTTCAGAAATTAGAAGAAAATTTTTGAAAAAAATAATTATTAATCACAAATTGTGTTATTTTTATTTAATATTGATAATATTATTCTCGGATTTTTACCCCTCCTGTGTATTCATAGGGAAGTGTGGACAGGTGCTTAAAAGTGCCATAGAGTGTAGTGAAGTGCTGAAGAATACAATAGATTTGGTAGAGTTTTTTTTTTTTTTTTTTTTTTCATTTTAGAAACAAAAAGAAAATTTCATACCTTTAGAGTTGGAAATAATTAAGATTATTGTTCTTTCAATTATAAAAGAAAAATCTTTGTTTAAATATAAGTCTTTTCAAATTAGATATAAAACATAAATAATAATAACACATAATCCGAAAATTATTATGCTACAATTATACCAAGTCTTAATTTTTTTTTTAACAATATAACGTTTTGGCTCTATAACGACAGACTAATATTATTAAAAGAAGGGGGAGAAATAATATTTAAGAAATATAAAAGAAATAAAGGAAAAAAGAAAAATAGATATAATATTGAAATTAAGAAAAAAATAATATACCTTTTGTGCTGACAACTTGTAAATAATCTACTTATTGGTTACTAGGAGGATCGTTAAAATTTGATAAAAAGATTATCAATAATATATATAACATAAACTGTAATTAAAACCCAGAGTTATCAATTGGAAAGGGTAGAATTTGTTAATGATATTAATAAAAAACCCTTATCAGACAAATTTCCTGGTAAAAGAAGAAAAATTCACCTTTTTTAAGAAAAAGACTAAACATAAGATCGTTTAGAAATAAGAGAAATCATAAATTGTGACTAGATTTGATATTCAGAAAAGAAATGCCTAAAAACTCTAACTTATCCAAAAAAATAGAAATAACAAATTTTAGGAAGTTTCAATATAAAAAACCAGGAAAATTGTAAAAAATACTAGAAATATGATTTTTCTGATCAATTGAAAATATTTGTCAAAATTCCAAAAAACTTTTTTCGATTTTAAAGATAAATATCTAATTACTTGTAATCATTAACCTTTCTTAAATCAGGGTAAGTTTTTAACAAATACTTAATTAACCAATTTTATCACTTTGTTAAATATTTAAAATCAAAACAATTCTAAATTTACAAAATTAAGTGAGAAAAAGATAGTCCAAAACTGAAATATAATTTATTCTAATTATTACATTGATAAATTGAAATCAAATTAGAATATATCTATTATGAGAATTGATTATTTTTTAGATTTTCAAAATAAGGGGTTTGCTTAAATCAATCATTCCTTTTTTTATTTTTCAAAATTTTACCACTAAATTAGCAAAGTTTGAGGAAATATATATTTTACCAAAATATTTTTACTTAATATAATGTAAATTCAAAGAAAAGCCCCCTTTCTCAAAATAAAATTCATTAAAATATAATAAATTGATTAAAATAATACTTTTTTTAATAAAATTTAATATTGTAAAATAGTAATTTTTTAGTTAACCCCCCCGAAATTTCATTTTTGCAATTGTTTTGATTCTAACAATTACCTAAGAGGTAAAAATGACAAATTTAAAATGTGTTAACAATATATCATTTTGTACATTTAATGGTTACTAAATAATTTATATATTTTTATTTCAAATTGAAAACTATTTTTTAGAATTTTGACTAATATTTTCAATTGATCATAAAAATCATATTTCTAGTGTATATTAAACGGTTGTGTATATTTAATTTTGAAAGTTATTTTTAATCTCAACTTTATAGAAATACCAAAATCTTGGAGATGTTGTCCTTATTTTTTTTTTTTAATAATATCTTAAATATGACAAAATTTTATTAAACAAGTCCTCTGATTATATTCCTTCAAATTGTTTCCCATAATTCTCTTTAATCACAAAAATATTTGTAGAAATTTAATCATTTTTTATTTTAAAATCATTTACAAGTCAGTTTAAAATCATCCAAAGTAAACGTATCAATTTCCAAGAATTATTGTAAAACAAAAATTGGATCTTGTGAGATAAGTGTTATTTTTCAACTCTCCTGAAATACCTTACATTAATTCAATTGATTTAATTAATGTTGTGTTTCAATGTTTGCCTTCGATTTAACATTTAAATAATTAAAATTGAAAGTAAACAATTTTTCAAATACTCTTTTTACATTGGAAACTTTTTCGAATTTGATATCTCTCAATTAAATCCACCTTAAAAAAAGTTCCCATTTTAAGTAACATATACTTTTTTTAGTATTAATTTCTCAACAGTCAGTTTGGCTTTGATAATTTTTTTTATTTTTTGTCTTTCTTTCTTTTTTTTAACTATTTTTTATGGGAAAAAAATTATCAAAAAAACAAGAGTCAAGTGAAACTGTTCATAGTCAAAGAATTGACGAAATAATGAAAACAGATAATAACGAAGTACAAAAAGAAATAAAGATCTTAGTTTTAGGTATACCCTGAACCAATCCTTCTTCTCGATCGAATCAATTAAAGAACAAACAAAAAAAAAAAAAACAAAAAAAGAAAGCAATTTCTCTATAAAAAAAAGGAATATAAAAAAAAGGAACGAATTGTTCAACTAATACTTTGATCTACATCCCTTCTTTTTTTATTTAACCTTATTTACCACATACCAAATTTCATTAAACATCCAAAGGAACTGGTGATTCTGGGAAATCTACATTTTTAAAGCAATTGCAAATCTTGTATAAAGGAGGCTTTTGCGAGCAAGATCGTTTTTTATATCGGACAACTATCAGAGTAAATCTAATGTACAATATGAAAACTTTGATCCAAATAGTTGAAGATCTGAAAATAAAAATCCAGAAAAGAACTCAAAAGATTGTGAAAAGGTTTGATCGCTCAAAAAAATATTGCGAAGAAAATTTAACTGAAAAAATGAAAAATGCAATCATTAACCTCTGGAATGATCCGGGTTTTAAACAAGCCTATGAGAGAAGGAACCGTTTTGAACTTTCTGATTCTGCGAATTAGTTTGACTTTCTTTTTGATTTCCGCTTTAAAGGCAAATTCTTCCTTACACGACACCATAACCTCTTTGTCTCTTCAATTTTCTCTTTTCATTTTTCGAAATTAAACAACAATTTTTTTTTTTTTTTCAAATTCATTAAAACGCCAACTCTCCCCTTTACTTACTTGCAATAAAGTTATTTTGATTCTTGTGAAAGAATATTTAAAGAAGAATACCAACCCAATGACAAAGATATATTGTTTTGTAGAATTCCAACAACAGGTGTTAATGAAATAGAATTAGAGGTTAATAATAAATTTTGGAAGTAAGTTCTATTCCTTAATTTTTTCTTTTTTCATTCCTTGTTTTTTTTTTGCTTGAGTTCTTCTTTTTTTTCAAATCTTGATTGAAAAATTTCAGTCTAATAGAAGAGAAATGTGTTCTATTTTGAATTCCAATTCCTTTGATTTCATGATTAAGTGAATTGCTATTTTTTAAAACAAAAATTTAATTTGCTTTGTTTTCAATTTTTAGATTTTAATTTTATCTCGAGGTCTCTTCATGAAAATCAAACCCACAAACAAGACACCATTCTTCATTTCAATGCTTTGTGAAGATGATGAAGTTTTAAATAGACTTGAATTATAAAAAAATATTTTCTGGAAAATTGAAAAATTCTTTGTTTTTTATTTTTACAAATGTGCAAAAATGATTTTTGAATTTTTCATGATGTTTTTTTGTTAAAATTGTGATTGTTTTCATTAACTGTGATACTTTTCTGATATGTCCCCAATGGTACAGGAAACTTGTCAGTATATTTGATGTATTTAGTAACATTATATTCGATTTAAAAAAGAAAGGAAGTGATTTGGAGTAAGCCAAATTTCAAAATTAGGGGCAAATTTTTATTATTATTTTGTTCTTTTTTCATTTGTCTTTCAAAAAATAAAATGACTACACTATATTTTGATTTATTAATATACATATTGGTTATTATTATCTTAAAACACTTTAGTAAAATACATTATAATTTAAAAAAAAAAAAAAAAATTAAACAAATTTTTTCTGATGAAAAATCTGCCTCTATTTTTGAAATTTAGCTTAGAAACGTCAAGAGAAAATCGAAAATACTTTTTTCAAATTCAAACAAAACCCAAACGATCACCAATGGTTTATTAAATGGAATTTGTTGTCATTTAAAACATCAAATATACTGACAAGTTTCCTGTACCATTGGGGACATATCAGAAAAGTATCACAGTTAATGAAAACAATCACAATTTTAACAAAAAAACATGAAAAATTCAGAAATCATTTTTGCACAGGTATATTACTTGGAAAATTGAAGTACTTCCAGAGTTCAACACTAAGATACATTTTTACAAAATATCAAAATTAAAACCATTTCCATTCAATTTTCACTTTTAAGGATCAGTAAAGGTTTAAAAATAAAATATCGGAAATAATTTTATGGTTTTTTAGAAAATATTGTTTCAAAAGATCTCAATCTTTTTTAAAAAAAGTGAGGAATAAAAGTGTTGCTCAAACTGTTTGATTCACTATTTTTACAAACTCACCCTTTTAAAATGGTTGTAGAGCTATTTTAAAAATGTGAGTACTTTATTAAACTTTTTACAAGTTTTCTGTTTTATAAAAGTAAAAAACTTTCACAGAATTAAAATTTTTTGGAAGTTTTCTATTTTCAAAAAGTGAGTACTTTTTCAGAATTAAAAATATGAGCTAGTTTTCTATTTTAATAAAGTGAAGACTGTTTCAGAATTAAAACTTTTTGAAAGTCTTCTAATTTAATAAAGTGGGGGACCAGCCTTTAAATGTGTTGTATAGGTTGGAGTCTGGAAGAAAAGCACCTTTTTAAAAGAAAATTCACAATCTATTAAAAAAAAAAAAACTTTCAAAAAGTTTTAATTCTTCAAAAATTAAAAAAAAAAAATATTTTACTCATTTTTTTTTCTGATAGATACTTAAAAGAAAAAAAAGGTTGACAAAAAAATCATAGTATTCGAAAAAAATTTTTTTTTTACAAAATGTAAATCAGATAAAGCACTACAATCAGAGAATTAATTTTTTTGGAAAATCTTTTAGAACACGTTAAATCTCTTTCTATACCACAAACAATCAGTTACGAGTAAATTTAAGGATATATTTGAGTAATATTGTAACCTAAAGATATTATACCACCCTTACTTCAATTTAGTTTTTTTCTCAGAATCACCTTACAAAAATTGAAATTAGTTTTAATTCTAATAATTCCATTTTTTTTTCTAAATTCTGATAATATTTAAATGATAATACTTACAACAATATCAAAAGTTAAACAAAGGGGTGAATATTAAAGCATTAATAATGTTTATTTTCTTTCTATTTTTTTTTTTAAAGAATTATTTTTTTTAAATAATTATTCTTTTTTTTTACTAATTCTTCTTTTTTTTCATAATTATTCTTTTTTTTTAATAATTATTCAAAAAACATTTCAAAACAAAATATCAAAAATTAAAAATTATTAAATTTATCTAAATTATTTCAGAGTTGTTGATGTTGGAGGACAAAGAAGCGAAAGACGTAAATGGATTCATCAATTTGAGAGTGCCACTATCGTTGTTTATGTATGTCTATTTCTTTTTATTTTTCTTTTTTTTCTTCATTTTCTTTTTTATAACAAAAATTTAATTTCGCTATAATCCCAAAATTAAAATCAAAATCAAAAATTTATCTTAAAAATTGTTCATCTACCAAATATTTCTGTATACTTTTTTTTTTATATATTGAACTTTGGTTTCATCTTATTTTTTCTAATTATTTTTAAAATTTTCACATTAAATTTGTTTTACAGTTACCTGAACGGATCAAAAAAAAAAAAATACAATTCATTCACAAACTAAACATTAGTTCAAAAATTGGAGACTCACTTCAAATAATAAATTGAAAAAAAAAAAAAAAAATCATTATTGTATTCAATGAACAACTAATTATTAAATCTATTAACAATTCACCTTTGAAATTATTATAAACATATTAAAACCTAATATTTTAAAAATTAAAAAAAATAAAATCAAAAACTAAAAAAAAAGTGAGTTAAAATTTTTGAAAAAAGTATTACGGATTTTTTATTACTGAACTTTCAACTGAAAAAAGGTTCACACAAAGATTTTTTGCTAATAAATATTTTCATTTTAAAAGACATTACATAGTCTCAATTTTATTAATGTTTTTTTGAAGTTTTCAAGATCTTTTTTTTTTTTCACTTAATCTTTCTTTAAAAAGAACAAAAAAAAAAAAAAAAAAAAAAAAAAAAAAAACAAAGAAAAAGATGGAAAAAAAAAGTAAAACAAAAACAAAAACAAAAACAAAAGAAAAGCAAAAAATTGAAAATTTTGAAACTAAAAAAAAATTACAAAATTAGAAAAAATGATTCTTGATTTAAAAATTGAAGAATTTTTTTGATAAAAATATAAGGACAAAACATAAACAAAACCCCACTTTTAATAACATTATAAAGTGAGTCAACTTTTTAGAAAATAGTTTAATTAAACAAAAGTTTTGATTCGGGAAAAAGTATTCATCATAAAAAAAACAGAAAAAAAAATTTTTTTTTTAATTGAAAAAATACATATAAAATTCGATTTTTATCTAAAAAATGGTAATTTAGATTATTATTTATTAACACTTCATCTATAGAGTGTTGTATACCAGATCAAATGAAAAATCTTTTTGTTCAATATTTCAATCACTTCAGATTTTTGATACAAATAATTTAAAAAAAAAAAATTAAATAATATTTTTTTTTGAATTTATTTGTATCATAATTGGAAAAAAATAAAGAAAAAATGATTAAGAACCATTTTTAATTACCGTTAATTATTACATAAAAAAAAAAAAAAAAACACAAAACAAATTAAATTCTTGATAATAGAATTATTCTTTGTAAACTCCAATTCAAAATTTTCAACACACCAAAATTCCATTTTTGAAAAAAAAATCTTATTTAATCAATTCTCGGAGAAATACCAATTTAGAACCGTTCACTAATTGAAATGTTAACAATTGTTTATAAATTACAATGCCTCACAAAACAAAAATTAAATAATTATTAATACTAATAAATTATCGGTGTCTTAAAAATTTTGGAGAGAGCAGAACAAAAAAAATGGATTGGTAAATTTGTAAAAATTCTATTTAGGAATTATTGACCAATCAAAAAATCAAGATACCATCAACTAATTTTATTTGAGATCTTCTATTTAGGACAGCTCAACTTTAACATAATATCAATCGTTGAAAAAAAAATTTTGATCGAACGAAACAAATTACGTAATTCAAAAAAATAAAATGAAAACAAAAAACTTAAAAGATGAAAAAATGATTTTCATATTTTTCAAAAATCAAAAATTATTTCCAATTTGAATGAAATTGTATTATTGTGATTGTTTTAACTGTTTTAACTGGGTGTAAAATTTTGAATTTTAGTTTAGTTTATTCATTTTTTAGAAATAAAATTTATTTTAAATTTTAACAATTTTTTTTTTTTCAATTTAAATGAAAAAATACTCAAGTATTCCTTACCAGAAAGAAATGACTCTTTTTTTAATTGAAATTTGAACACTTTTTTATTTTTGAATAAATTCTTTAATTTTTTCCAATGAAACTACATTTAATTTAATTTTTAATTCGAAATTAAAATATTAAATCTAATGATATAAAATACGATTAAAAATTAATTATCAAAAAAATAAGTGCTCTTTTGTTAAAAAAATTACTTTAAAATTATATAAGTAGAGCATAAATATTTTAAATGATATGAGATTACAAAAAAAAAATCAAAAGATTATTTTTTTAAATTATGATGTTTTGGAACTAATACATTACTCTTGATATTATATAACATTATTAAGAATTAAATATAACTTAAAAAAGTTCTAAATTCAAGATCATTTTAAACAATGCTATCAAACAAAAAATATTCAAGATAAAAAATAATCATTTGCCAAAAATCATGTAGTGTATAAAAAAAATATAAGACAATAAAAAATCGTGGTTATTACATAATAACTGTTGGAATATAATTTAAAATTCTCGATTGAACTATTTTGAGGAAAATACGGTAAAGCAGATTGCTAATTCCAACTAAATCATAAACTTAAATACAATTACAACAACGCGTGAGAAGTTAAAAGATGTGAACAGCCATTCAAAACACAGAAAAAAATAATAAAACAGTTTTAAAAAATTAATAACAAAGAATATTTAAAAAAACAAGCTTACTCAAAACAACCATTTAATAAATTTTACACTTTAAAACAAATAATACCTAAAATAGTTGAAAATAACGATGAAATAGATGATTAAATTTTAACTTAATTTTTTGGAAAACAAAATAATAATAATAATAACTAATTGGAACAAATTTTTATTATATCTACTATTCTATTATATTTTTTTAAAAAACTAATTATATATTAGATTACAAGTGTATCTGAATTTGATCAACAACTTAGTGAAGATAGATCAATAAATCGAATGCATGAGTCTTTGCTTTTGTTTGATACAATTTCAAATGGAGATTTTTTTAAAAAAAAAAATTTTTTCATTTTATTTAATAAAATTGATATTTTAAAAAAAAAACTTCAAACTGTTGATTTGAGTGTATGCTTTCCAAAATACAAAGGTGGGAAAGATCTCAGCCTTGCAATCAAATTCATAAAAGATAAATTTATGGAAATAGGTGAAAATAGCACAAGAAATCTTTTTTTCCAACAAACGTGTGCAATTGACACAGTAATATTTCTTTCCATTTTTTTTTTTTCTTCTTTATACTTTTTTTCTATTTTCTTTTGAGATCGAATTGTTTTGCAAATTTTTTTTTTTGCAAGATCTATAGTCACAAGGTAAAAAAAGGTTATTCTAATCAGATTGAAACAAAAGAAAGAATGATTGTAGAAAAATCATATTGATTTTCTACAATCTTTAATTAGGAGATTAAAATGGATATTGTTGTTTTTTTCGATAGATTACTTAAAAATTTTATTTTTTCAATTTTTAAGAAAATATATTGTTTGAATTCATTAAATTTACTCCATACGGATATATCAACTATTCTCCAATGCATATTATTCTATTTATTTCTTATTTATTCTTTAAAAAGCAAGTTATAAAAAATAATTGATATTTGAAAAAAAATTTGGGGCACTTTGGTAGAAACAAATTTTATTTCCAAAAAAGCTGGGTGAATTTATTTTAAAATATCTTTAACCAACTTAATTCTAATCAAAATTATTCTAAAAATATCCAAAATTATTATCCATCATTAATTGATTTTTCATTATAATTCAATTTGTTTGTCTGTAAGGTATTACTTGAATTAAACGTGATACAAAAGTTTCTGATCATAATTTTATATATGATATTTTTCAAGTCAGAAAATTGGTGATTATTTTTTTCTTTTGATACTAAAAAAAAAATTTATAAAGAGATTTTATTCTCAATAAAATTGCCCAGAGAAAGAAGTGGAAATTTAGAACAATATTTTATTGTTTTAAAAATCATTTTTTGTCCTTATTATATTGCCGATTTTTTCTAAAATAAGCCATACTTTGTTTTGTCGAAAAAAAAGTGTAAATTTTTTTTATTTTTTGGAAATTGGTTGATGAAAATATTTTGAAATACAAACAATCGGTACTGATTCGATTATTGATTAAAATTCCTCTTAATTTGATATTATCACTTTCTGAATAGAACATCCAACAAAATTTCTTATGAAATGTAAAAAAAAAAATGCTCCACTTTTTTCGAAATACCAGATATAGATATATGTATATATATCATTTATTTCAAAACAGTTCACATAATTTAGATTTACATTTTTTAAAAATAGAGCATTTTTTTTCTTAAAAAATCATTTGTTACATAATTTTATCATTTTAAAGTTTAGTATAAAATTAATTTATTGATAATATTATTATTTATTGACTTTTATTAATATAATTTTTCTTGGTAATTTTTTAAAATAAATAGGAAAACATAAAAAATATTTTTGGCGCGGTTACTACCACAGTCTTGGAAGATGATTTAAAGGGGGGCGGATATCTTTAATTTTTCTTTTTTTATATTATAAATATTATGATTTATTTTTTGGTTTTTTGCATTTTTTAATTTTCTTTTTAAAAATTGATATATATATTAATATAATTATTTTATTTCTATAATTTGTTTTAAAATTTTATTAACCCTTATTTTTTCAAACAATAAAAGATGTAAGATCATTTTTTTTTTTGTGAATATAATAGAGGAAGTCACGGTAAAGTTTCAAAAGTCGCGATTGTTTTTAACAAATCGCGTTATTGTAGAAAATCGCGATTATCAATAATATCTTGGAAATATGACAAATCGCAAGTTTCTATAAAATCTTGATAATTGTCTAAAAATCGTGATATTCAATATTATCGAGAGAATAGAACAAATCGTGATAATCTAAAAAATCACGAAAATTGTCTAGAAGGTATGATAAATGTCAAATTATCGTTATAAACATTAAATTGCGATACAATAGTTTATGGGTTTTTGGGATAATTCAGCAATATTTTTAAAAAGAAAAATTTTGTTGGATCGAATAACAGATCCTCGAAAAAATTTATTCTTTTAAAAAACAATAAAAAAGATATTTGATTCAATCAAGGATCAGATCAAAAGAGTTTGATTGTATTTTCGTTTTATTTGTTCGCAGATCAATCATTTGGTTCAACAACAATAATAACTAAAGATAAATAAATAGATTCTCAGTCAATGGTGGTCTTGTAAATTGTGTTGAATAAAAGAGCTTCAAATACAATTTACCCTTTATATGTTCTTTAAAGAAGGGGTTTTCGGGTTAAAATATTTTCTTTATTATTTGGAAAGTTTAAAGGGGTTGGATAACTTGCCATATTCTTACACAACATCCTTATCCACATTATCATCACCAATTATTATTTATAAAAAAGAATTTAAAATTGAAAATATGATAAATCCAGTAAATAAAAAAAGAAATTTAAATTCAAAAAAAAAAAAATTAAAGATTTTCTCTCTATTATATTTGGAAAAATTAATACAATTTAATCAACGAGCAAAAAATAAAATCAACTGAAATGCAAAGGATTAAATTAAATAAAAAAAAAAATAAATATATTAATACATATTTAATGGATTATTGAATTACAAGAATAATAAATATAGTTAGGTTTCCCAAAATTTAAAAGAAATGAGTAAAATCAAAGAATTTACTCAATTCTCTTGAATTTTGGAAAAAATAGGATACATTAGTGATTTTTTTTTTATAACTTGAGAATTAAAAATAACTAGGCACTTGACGGCACTGAACAGAGACTTTAATTTGGTTTTCCAGAATTTAAAAGAATTATGTAAATTAATTGTTTTTCTCGTTTCTTTTGAATTTTGGTAAATGTTGTTAGCTTTATTTGAGTTTTTTTTTTATTTGAAAAATCAATAGCTCTTAGGTTTTTTGAGTTTTCTATTTAGTTGGAAAATCAATAGATTTTCTTTAGGTTTTTTTTACTTTTAGAAATAAACAGAAAATTTTATTAAATTTTCAGTTTATTTCAAAAGTAAAAAAAACCTAGAAACCTTCAAAAATAAATAGAAAACCTCAAAAAAACCTAGAACACTTCACAAACATTCAAGAAAACCGTAAGAAAAGTCACAAAATTTTTTTTTAAAAAATTAAAAAGAAAAGAAAATTCAATAAATTTTCAGTTTATTTCTTAAATTAAAAAAAAACGTACCATTATGTTTTCCAGAATTCACAGGAATAATTCAAATTCTTTGATTTTAAAAAACCTAGACACTCTATGACATTCTACAAAACTCCCTCAAAATATATCACAATAATAAAATATCAAAATTATTCATTTTTAGCCCAAAGATATTTAAAATATCCATTAAACTAAACAATTCTACAATTTAAAAGATTAATTAATCGCGAAAATAGATAGTATTATGTAAGCAATAAAAACTCAAATCTATTTTGATCGTTATCTTAAACGTATGAACAAAAGGAAATAATTGAAAAAATTAATCATTTTTAATGGTTATCTCCTTCCTATTAAAATAATAGATTAATTTTTCACAATAAATTGAAACAAATAAATCTTAAATAATTAATCTTAAACTGTGATAGTTTGAAATTATTTTAATTAATTGATAATCATGAAATCTATGATTTTACTCTCAAATTTCTGAAGGTGGATTTAAGTATAAGGGTGTTTACAGTGTAAATTATACCTTTTCTGTATTAATAATAAAATAAAAACACATTTTTATTCTTTTTATTTTTTATAGAAAAGATATTCACTGAGTTAAAATTGTACATACATTATAAACTAAGCCAAAAAAACTCTAAATGTATTTTTAGTATTCCAGGCAAATAGGGTGTGATGTTGTTGAATCACCTCCATTCAATAATAATAAATTTATATGAAATAACTTTTTATTTAATTTTTAACAATTAAAAAGTTGTGTTGAAATTAATTCAGATTCCCACTATTGATCTAGAATAAGATTTGATATTTTTTATCTTTCATCCACAGATTGACCAAACTCAAAATAATTACTTCCAACTTTTATAGAAAAATAAAAAGCAAAGTTTAAATATTTAAAAAAAAAAGGTTATTTCCTTTTTATTGTTATTATTCTATCATTTAATAAATAATATTAAATCATTAATCTATACTCTGATTGTTTAAAAGATATAATTCAATTATTTATTTACAGAGATAAAAAAAAAAAAAAAAAAAAAAACAATTAATCAATAAATAATAATCTTAATTATATCTTATAAAGTAGAAAGAAATTAAATGTATTCTAATCTATGAAAAAGAAATTCAATAAATTATATTATAAAATCATGCATTGCTCACATCCAACATCATTCTCTGGTAGTTTTTTATCCCTTTTCGTCTGGGGTAAGAGGGGTGTTGTTTCTATTGAGTGTAGCTTTGGTTGTATAGACAATCTATTTCCTTCCAAGGTTGTTACATGTGTATTAAATTTAACCTTTCTATCACTTTTAGGTGAATTTTGACGGGATTCTGAAGAACGAAGAATACTCTTAGTTGAAGTGAGTTTTGCCTTGTTTCTATTCTTATCGTGACTGTTAATCCCTTTTTCTTCATGATATCGTGTATTAGTAAGGGTATTTTGGTTTTTTAATTGTTCGTTTGTGGATTCTTTTTGATTTTTTGAAGAGTTTCTGTTTTTTTTTTTTTTTTTGTTAATCTCTGTTAAATAAATTTCTCCTTTTGTATTTTCCATTAGTTTTTCAAATTCGGTTTTCAATTTCTCGTTTGTTTCTTCATTATATACAATTTCATTTTGAATATCTTTGATACCAAATCTAATATTTTCAATTTTATCAAGATAATTTAATAAATCTTCATCGTTCTCCAAAACAATTACTTTTTTTTCTTTGTTGTTGATTTCTTTGTTTGTTTCTTTTTCTTTTTCTTTTTCATGTTCTTTTTCTTGTTCTTGTTCTTGTTCTTTTTCTTTTTCTTTTTCTTGTTCTTGTTCTTTTTTTTTACTTAATCTGTTATCGTTTATTTCCTTTTGTTTATTACTGTTTTCTTCTTTTTCAATATGATTAATATTTATTTCTTGAGAAATAAGTTTGGCTCGAGTTTCAGTAAATTTCTTAAATTGTAAAATTAGTTCATTTGTTGGATAATTTTTTAAATATTTTTGAAAATTATCTAATGCTTCATTATATTCACCATTAATATAATAAACGACTCCTTTGATTATAAAGATCTTTTTTAATTTTTTTTTTTTTTTGTTTGAATTTTAAATATTTAAAAAAATTATGAGTTTAAAAGGCAAAAATATTTTTATTAAAATTTAGATCTTTATGATAAAAAAAAATTCACATATTGAAAAAAATTCTAAAAGTTACTCTGAAAATTTCAAGATTAGAAGATTTCTTTTAAGGAATTAGAATTTTAATTAAATTGACTTTTAATAGTTTTTTTACACAAATATAAAATGTGGGGTATTCTCGGGGAAAAGATATTATACTGGCTGATAAAAGGTTGTGAATTCAACAAAATTATAAAAATTTGAAAGAAATTATTTTATACAAAATGAAAATTAAAGTCGCTTTAAAAAATTGTTTCAAAAAATTGTTTTTAATTCAAATAAATTCCAAATAATGAAAAAAATTTTTAATTTCACTTTTGCATTTTAGAAATTTCTTTACTCAGCTTTAAATAAAGAATTTTATTGTTTTAAATGTAAAGTAACTTTGTAAAATTCGTTAATCTTTGGAAATCTTCTTTATTATGAAATTTTTTGAAAGTAGAGTTATTAGATTTATAAAAATGGAAATTGAACAAAAATTTTTTTTTTACATTTTTTTAGAATTTATCAGACAAAGTACTAAAAAAATTGTCGATTGGAATTTGTCATCTGTTTTATAGTTTCCTTTTAAAACTGTTTTTTAAAACTGTTTGAAAACTACTATCGAGTCGTTTTAAAAAGTTGTGATAAAAAAATTTTCAAAAGTATCTCTATACTGCCCACTAAACTTGTAGAAAAATATTTTCATGAATTTGTTAATTATTTTATTTGATCGCACTTTTTAAAATGTCTTTACTTTTACTGTTAAAGTTTATGGTCCTTGAAATGGGAGGAACGATTATCTTGTGTATTGTGTAAAGCCTTGTTATTTTGATTTTTGGTTGATCGATCTACAACTTAGTATGATTTTTATAGGTTGTTTAAAAATGAATTTTTTTAAAAAATTTTTTCCTAAATCTGAATTTTGTAATAAAAGTGCAATAGATTCAGAGAAATTTAATAAGAAATTTAATTTTTTGGTTTCAATGTGAGAATTTTATTTGACTTTGGTTTAATTTAAGCTTTTTAAAAATTTTTCAAAAGTCTGTTTCTGAAATCGAATAATTGGGGAAAGGTATTGTAATGTTCTTCTTTTTTTAGTTGGGGGTTAGGAAAACAAGAATAAGTTGGTTAAGAATCCAAAAATAAAATAATTTTTTTTTTAAAAAACTTCTTTTTACAAAAAGTCTTTGTGAACAGAAATTTTTTTAGTTGGTAAATATATATATATATATATATATAGCCTTTGCTTTTTAGATTTAGAAGGATATCTGAATCATTTGCATTTATAAAAGTAAAATTCCAATTTGGAAACTTCAATTTGGAAAAAATTATTTTTATTTTTAATTTTTTTTTTTTTTTCATGAAAAAAAAATTTATTTGAACTGGAATATAATTCATAAATGAGTGAAATGCTAAAACAGACATTGAAAAAAAAAAAACCACATTACCTATCCATTTTTCAAACCTTCAAGGGTGAGAAGGACTTATCATAATAATAATAAACTGGTATAATATATTGATCTTAAAACACACATACATACGGACTAGATTCAAAACTTCAAAAAGAAGCAGAAAATTTAATAGAAACAACATACACTGACAAATTATTGGTTTTAAAAAATACAGGAAAAGGATCCAGATTTCAAAGTTAAAAATTTTATTCGACTAGAATCAACAAGTGCTTCCAAATTCTTGGGCTTATGATTTCCCAGTCAGAAACCTTATCTAAACTTTGTTTCTGTCAAAGTGTCCCAAAAAAATTACAAATATCAAATATTTTTTATAATTGGACTTTTAAGAATAATTAAAAAAATAAGTAGAATAATACACATCAAAGAATACTTGGTATTTCTGTGTAGTAAATCTAATAAATTGATATATTTTTCTTAAAAATTGAAAAATTTCAAATTCTTAAGGTATCATTGAGAAAAAAACAATAAGTTCCATTTTGATCTTCAATTAAAGATCTAAGAAAATTTCAATAAAAATCAATATGATTTTTCTACAATTATTTTCACTGTTAATAACATTAAAATAACACGTATTAACCAAGTGGCTATAGATCTTGTAATAATAAAAAAAAATTGCAAAAAAATTACGTATTAAAAAAAAATAGAAAATAAAAAAAAAAATGTGCAAAAATATGAATAAATGATTTTGATTTTGAAATTTTCAAAAATTAAATTTTTTCTTCTAATATTCATTCAATCCCTTTAAACAAATGGAATTCGTACACCTGTCACAAGCGGGTGCCTTTGGCTGGAAAATAGATTAGATTGTTTGGAATCATTTTTTTAATTTTTTACTATTTTAAAATAAAAAAAACTCTTTATTCCATTTTTTAATTTTTTGTTGATAAATTATTCTTCAAAAAAATTTTGGAAACATTTTTGTTGCTTCTCTGAAAATTTCTCAAAGGTTCTATAAAAAATTCTTTTTTCGTTAAAATGATGAAGAAAACAAAAAGAAAATTCTTTTTTATTTTAAACAGATCGGAAAATAAAAAAACTCTTGAATTTTTTGATCACAAAATCAATTTTGATAATTTTTATTGATTTTTTCCTTTTTTTATTAAAAGAGTTTTTTTACCTTTTGAGACATGGTGGTTGGTATAATTCAAAGCTTGATTGATAATCCAAAATAAACAAATAATCTTTTTTCCAATTTCAACGAGTGTGGTCCATAATATTAAAAAATGTTAATAAAAATTATATTTCTCAAAGAATAATACTCATCAATCCTAATTCAAAAAATGTTATTTTAAACTCAAAATCCTAAATAAAGAAGTTTTATATTAATAAGACGGTTTTCGTTTTTAATTGATTTGTGAAGATCTTTGGGGTTTTTATTTCAACTGGTCAGAACCTAGAAATCAACAATTTCTCAGAAAATACTTTTGTTGGCAAGATCTTTTTCAAAAATTTAGCTAAATATCGTTTTGAAAAAGGGTTTTATCAATTCAACTATATTGTCATGTCTAAACTGATATCGAAGAATTAGCTTTATACCTAAAATCAATTTGCAAATTCTTATTTTTTATAGAAGTTTACAATCTTAAAATTGAAGATTTCTTGTTTTAGCTTTTCAGGAAATTCTAAATTGTTGAAATTTATATTTGTGGGATTAACTTGAGAAATTCGAATTAAAATGGTTAATAGTTTTTTCATAAGTGTTTTACTTTTTTAGAAATGATCGTTCTGAAAATTTTATCTGAATGTGATAGAACCAATTCATTGAAACAAATTTCATCATGAAAAAAAAATTTTTCACTTGTTAATTGGAAAATTACAGTTGTTGTTCGAGATTTATTAGCGAGTTCAAAAAAAATGTTTACAGTCACCACATTAAAATTGAGTAAAAGAGAAAACCAAACAATTTGAGCAACACTTTTAAAACTTTTGGTTCCCACTTTTTACAAACAGCGATATTGCAATAAAACTTTTGATTATTTAAAAATTGTAGGCAGAAACACCAAAAAAAGTTTAATTTGGAATAAAATTGTTTGGTAAAAATGTTCAAATTTTTGATTTTTGGAAAAGCGTTCTGTTTGGTACTAAAAATAAAGTATGATCAATTTAGTAAATCGTTAAAAAAAAAAACTAAAGTCATTTCAGAAAAGTGTGAACAAAAAAATTTTTTGAAAAGTAGGGAAAATTAGATGATTGAGATTTAGTTGTATGTTTTCTAGATATTTTTGAACACTTTTTTGAAACATTTTTTGAAATCACAACTATCACAAACTAATTTGAACTTGAATCAATGAAAAAAAAAAAATAAAAAAAAAATTGAAAATTGTTAATACCTGATACCAAGTAGGATCAAAATTTTGAACGAGTTCAAGCTGATCAAAAGCTTGTGTTGTGTTTTCTAAATTTACCTCAATTATTGCTAACAAAGCACGAGCAATAGAGGTGATCGAAAGTGGGATATTCTTATTTGCGATAAGATTTTGCAAATTTTGTTTGGAGATCTTAAATTGCTTTTGTTTGATTAATTTATAGTTTTGCAATAAAGACCAAGTTTGGTTTGTGTACACAACTTGCAAAGTTAATTTTCCGGTTGCAATTGATTCAAGTGATTTTTTCACAGATTTCCGATCCTTTTTCTTCGCTGCTTCATTTGATTCTGGTGATTTAAACGTAATTTCTGCTCTTTTTCTTTTTGAACGAGGAATTAAAATTAAATCAAGTTGAATCGGTGAAACCATATCTGAAACTTCAAAGTGGTTGCCAATTGAAAAGGTTATCTTTGAAAAAGGAGAATCGACTTGGTAATAAAATTCTTTATTGGGTTCATTTGCAATTTCTAAATAAGTGGTGCTTCTGTCATCTACGCATATAATTAGGTGACTCAAAAAACTTTGGTAAGTCTCTATAAGAAATTTAAAACTTTGAAATTGTAGTTTGAGATACCCACTCATTTGTTAAGAAAAAATAGAAATATTGAAAAATGAATTTTGAAATTTTTTTCATCTTTCCAATTTATCAAATTTCTGAGAAAGTAATCATAAAACGGCACTTAGAAAGAAATTTGAATGTCAAATAGGATTTTTTTTTTCGTCAAGTTTATTGCACAAATAAATTTACAAGTATGTTGGTCTATGCAAAACCTTGGTTTATTTCAAAGACAAATTTCAATCATTATTTTTTGCAAGTATTATAATGTCTTGAGATTAAAGAAGAATTTTGTATCTTGACTTGAAATTTTTTGTTGTTCTCATAATCAAAACTGATCTTTTTGTGAATTATTTTTAATTTTTCGACGAGTTTTCAAAATATTCGAAATCAAATTTTCTTTGTGGAATTGAAAATAAGTAATAATAAATTGAAAAATTTATTACCAATGGTGTTTGTTCAATTCTTAAAAGATGAAATTTCAATTTAACTTTCCAATGTGACTCAAAAAAAAAAAAAGAAAGAAACTACCAATTAATCTCTATTAAGAAAATATTTTTTATTTTATTTTATCAATAAATCTAAATCACACGACATCCTTTGAGTGTTGGAACTTTATTATAGACGTATTTTCAATTATGAACTAAAAATAAAAATAAAAACGTTAAAATGTTTTTTATATATTATTATCTTCAAAGTGTCTTAAGGCTATTTGGTTCATTTTTACAAAGAAATAATTCGGAAGGGCAAGAAGTGATTATTCAAAAAAACGATATTTATAGAGTATATAAAAATCATTAATTTTCATTTTTAACTTTGTATAAAGATAATCTTTTCTTTATATTTTGGTAGGCTCTTTTATATTTTTTCTCATTATTATTAAAAATAATCGTTTTTCTTAAAATGATTCGTGATTTTGGAATGAATCCAAATAAGGATAAAACTAAAAAAACTACAAATCGGAAAGAAATCCTATATCTTGTGATTCAGCTTGATAAATAAACTCACTTAAAGTTTAACTTGGATAAAGTTAAAAACAATTTTAAAAAATTAATTAATATCCTACAACATAAAAAAATTACTAATGGATTAAAAATTCATTTTTTTTAAAGTGGTTTTACATAGTCAATTATTATATGGATTAGAAATATTTGATCGAACACAAAAAGATTTCAATTCAATTGATGTATGGATAAATAAAAAAAATAAAAAAAAATTTATTAATAAATCCACACTCTCTGAGAAGTATTTATAAAAAAGAAGCCAAAATCGATACAGCAAGAATATCGATATATAAAAGAAGATTTAAACTAATTAAAAAATTAAACATTTTGGATTTTAATCAAATAGTTGATAATCTTAAATTTGGAGAGCAGAAATTAGAAAATATTAACTGGTAATCGAACACATTAAAAGAACTAGAAATTGATCTCGATAAATATCCAATCAAAAAACTAGAAAATAGTCCCAGTTTGAGAATCTCTTTAGGTTTTTTTTTAATTTAAGAAATAAATTGAAAATTTTAAAAATTTTCAGTTTCTTTCTTAAAATAAAAAAACAGCAGTTATCTTTTGTCGAATTTAAAAAAAAAAATGAGTAAAATCTAAGATTTTTCTCTATTCTTTTGAATTCTGGAAAAGCTCCGTTAGGTTTTCTTGAGTTTTCTTTTTATTTGAAAAATCGATAGATTTTATAAATAGAACAGAAAACCGCAAGAAAACCTAGGCACTCTACGACACTCCACAAAAATATTTACAAATAATTTCTATCAAAAATAATAGTAACAAACAGCCGTGTTGTCAAGTGTCATGGGGTGCCATAGAGTTCCTAGCTTTTCTTGATGTTTTCTGTTTTATTTGTTAAGTTTTCTAGGTTTTTTTGGGGTTTTCTGTTTTATTCGTGAAGTGTTCTAGGTTTTTTTGACTTTTTGAAATAAACCAAAAATTTTAATAAATTTTCGGTTTATTCCAAAAAGTAAAAAAAACCTAACGAAAATCTATTGATTTTCCGCATAAATAGAAATCTCAAAAAAACCCAAAGGCTTTTTTTTCATTTCTCAAATTACAAAAATATAACTGCCGTTTTCCAGAATTCAAATGAATAGATAAAAATCTATGATTTTACTCAATTCTTTTAAATTCTGGAAAATCTAATGACAAAATATATTTTTGATGGAAGGGTTCCACTTCGATTTTAAAACTCAGAAATTATATAAACTATTTAAACAAATACTCTTATGTTATGAATAAAAATAAATCAAAATTTTGCAAATTATGCAAAAAATCAAAAAAATTGGATATAATTGAAGATTTGGATCATTTTCTCTGTGATCGTGTATAGGATTTCCAGAATTTAAAAGAGTGGAGTAAAAAAAAAGATTTTACGTAATTCTTTTGAATCTTGGGAAACCTAAGGACTATCCATCCTATGAAAATAATCATAGAATTTGGATATCTGAATTAAAAAAAATTAAGTTATCTAATATATTAAAAAATAATGATATTTTTACTATTATTATAAAAAAAAGACCCACTATATTTATTATCACTGGTGAGTAATAGACTAATTTTTGAGTCTTTATTAAAATTTCTAAATCAAAATTTAGGAATTCGGGGAGTGTTGTATAGTGCCTAGCTTTTCCAAAATTTATATGAATGGAGAACAATCAAAGATTTTACTCAATTATTTTGAATTCTGGAAAAGATAATGACAATCCTTTTTAATTTGAGAAAGAAAAAGAAAATTAAAAAATTTTTCTTTTTATTTCTCAAATTAAAAAAAAACCGAACAGTAAACTAGAGGGGTTAACAACTCCTCCGTTAAAAAATAAATAAAAAATAATTGTTTTTTTAAAAATATTATAGGATTAAATTCATAATATCATGATAATATATGTTATAAACAAAATATTGATTTACTAGTTCTCTTTAGATCAATAATATATATATTAATAATTTAACTTATTTTTTTTTTATTTCACTGTTGAAAAATAATCAATATATTTTAATTGGTTTTTTTTATTTAAAATGTTGATATAAATTAATTCTGGAATGAAAGAATATTTATATATATAATAAATTTAAATCGCACTTTTTTTCAACACTTATATTGTATTTTCATTAAACCAAGATTTTGATATTTGTGCATAAGGTAAAATTATTTCTTTTCAAATTGGGTCAAAATAGTCAATTGTATTGAAACACATTCGCTATAGGTATTTTAAATACCCTTTACCTGTGGATTCATATGTGTTAGGGTGCTTTAGAGTATAATTGGATAGGAAAGGGTGATTTGAAAGGTATACTAGAGTATGTTTAAGAATTTTATCTTTTTTTTAAAAAAAAACTTATGTTGTTTAGTATTCAATAATAATAATAATAATTAAGGAAGGAATTAGACTTTTGTCTCAAATGTTTTAAGGGGTATAAATTTTTCCAACTAATTTGAGCAATTGAATTGGGTTTTGGATAAATTTGTAATAAATCTTTAGTATTGATCATTTCAACATTTTGAATTTTCTATAATTTAAGTAATAAAAATACACTAACCACAAAATAATGTTTTTGGTTTTTCCTCCAACCACTCTTAAAAACCATTAAAAAATTTCATAACAATTAAAATAATCGAGAAACTTTTCAAAAATATAAAAAACATTCAGTTTTACCCATTTTGAAAATTGAACAAATTGAAAAAGTTAATAATATAACCAAATATCATTAATAAAGTTAATTCACAAATAAGAAAGATAATATGGAAAAGAAAAAAATAAAAATAACTTTTTCTCAAAGCTTGGTCAAACAAATTTATTTTTAGTAGGGAAATTGTAAACTAGTGAATATTTTTTATATTGAATAAAAAATCATCTTTTTTAGTGAAAGTCTTGGTTGATTGACATTATCAAATTAAGTTTAATATTAATACCAATTGAATCGATTAATAAGGTATTTTTTTCAAAATGTATAAAAGTGTAATAATTAGTATCAAAAAAAAGAAGAAGAAAAAAGAGCACTTTTTAAGTGAAAACAATTACTACCAATTTCAATAAAAAAATTGAAATACGGAAAGGGTACAAATAATTTATTAAACAATTAAATGTATTTTAATGAATTCAATTGAATTGAAATTTTGTGGAGATTAAATAATCTCTGAAAACGATTTTTCAGATCAAAAAGAAAAAAATAAACACCCAATTTTCAGCCTAAAAAATATCATATAAAATCGAGATCAGAAAAATTAATAGCTTTTATTTACGTAATACAATACTAAGAAAAAAATTTGAATTATTATCAAGAATCAAAAAATAGTAGTTAATAATTTTGTATATTTAAATACTTTTTTTAAGATTGAGTTAAATAATATATTTGAAAATAAATTTACCTCCACTTTTTTTGAAATAGCTTGTACAAAAAAAAAATAATAAAAAAAAAAAAGTAAAATAATTAAGTTATTTATTATAAAAAAAGAAATAATAATTAAAAAAAATCAAAAACAATATGTTTATTTTAAAAATTTTCCCAAAGAACTCTACTTTCATTATAATTATCATTCAAATCATTTTCAAAGTCATCTTCATCATCCAAATCTAAAAAATCCACATCTATTGAATCGTCTTGTATTTCTTTAATTTCTTGATCTGCCTTTTCAAGTTCAGAAGTCAAACTTTTTAATTTCTCTTGAAATTCTTTTTCGATTCTTAATTTTTCAAAAATCAATTTTTTCACCAAGTCCATAAACCTTGATTTTTGCATTTTATTGTTTTGCATTAATTTTTTTAATTTTTCTTTTAACATTTGTTCAAGTTCAAGAGCCCTTTCCTTTGCTTGGCTATTATCATCCATTTCGTTGATTATGTTGCGGATTAAACCTGTTTGATAAAGTTCTGTGAAGGTTTGCTCTTCTTCTTCTTCTTCTTCGTTTTCGTTTTCGTTTTCGTTTTCGTTTTCGTTTTCGCCTTCCCCCAGTTCGTTATCATTCCCATAACCATAATCACCTTTGTCATCAATCTCATCGATGTCCGAAGCATATAGATAATCGAATTGGTCTTGATCCCAACCAACCAATTCCTTGGCAATTTCCAAGCCATTGGTCTTTTGCATTCTTAAAATGATGTTTAAGACATCCTTTTCCATTCTTTTATATTCGGGCAATTGTGGATCAATTTCTTGCAAGTCATTATCAAATAAGGAATCTTCAATTAATTTATTAATTAGTCTTTTACACTGTGCTATTTCGATTGGACTAAGATTAATTGGGATCTTGCCATTGGGTGCTAATTTGGAATAGCACCTTCTGAGCCAAGGCAATAATTCGGAGACTAAATCTTCATTATCTTCAGCATCGGTTTTTAATTGGTTAACAATCCTTTCAAGTCGTTTTATTTCTCGATCTTTTTGCGCTATTTCGTTTTCTAAATGTGGGACTTGCCTTTCGAGCCTTGTAAGTTTTAAACGATCAGTGGAAGAATTTGGAGATCGAATGGTCTTTGTAATGCTTTTTTTATTATTTTCATTCCTTTGTGGCCTTAGACTCGAAGCCTTTCGAGTAGTCTTGGTAACACTCGACGTTTCTCTTTCAAAAAGTGGTATGTTTTGCATACGTGTCAATTTTTCAATGCTTGTTGCCTTTTCATCCAATTTTTCAACTAACCCCCAAGTTTTATTCATCATCTTTCTTGTTTCTCTGTTTTTGTTTTTTTCATTATTGAAAAAACCATTTTCATTTTTGTTTTTTGTTTCCTTTGTATGGTCGATAGAAAGTTGGTATGTTGTTGCTTCTTCTAATTCGTGCTGTAGTTTTATATTTGATTCTCGTAAAACTTTGTTACGATTTAATAAAGTATTTATTGTTTCTTTCTGATCTTTAACTGAACTTCTTTCAGTTTGGAGTGTTTCAATCATTAAAGATTCATTATCTTCAAGTGTTTGAATACGCTTATGAAGTAAACGAATTAATTTCTTATGAAGGAGAAGATTGTTTGGTTCCTGTATTACACCAGTCTCCTTTTTTTTTTTTTTTTTTTGTTTTTATATTTTTTTTTTTGATGAGAAGAAGATACACAATCACAAGAAAAAAGTTAAAGAGAGTTTAGTGTAATTTCGAAATAAAGAGGTGAAGTTATTTAAAAGGTTAGGTTTTAAAATCGAATTGAAAGATCTTTAAAATCGTTCTTTTTCTTTTTTCTTGTTTTTAATGTGTTTTTGTGTGTATTTTTGTTTTTCTTTGGGAAATAAAAAAAAAAAAAAGAGAAATAGAACAAAGATGGTTAATCTTACCAAATTGTCAATTTGATCAAGAAGTTGGGATGTTGTTAATTCCATTCAAAATTTTTTTTTGTGTGGTTGTTATTTGTTTTGTTTATTTATTTACTAACTTGAAGATTTTGTAAAAAAAAGAAAAGAATCCAAAAAATATTTAGGAAAAAATGAAAAATTTGGTTGTGAACCGTTATTTTACAAAAGAAGTAAAAACTTTTTGAATTTCAAATTTTTGAATAATTTTAGTTGTTTTAACATAATTATGTTCTTTTATAAGATTTATAACTTTCCTAAGTTTCAAGTAAAATTTTTATTCAAAAATAATTTTGAAATAATAAAAAAACTTTCAAAATATTGTGAACTTTGCATGTTGTCTCTCTAATTTAGAGTTCTCTAACAAAAAAGTTTTTTTTTCAGTTCAAATAAACCTTTTTGAAATTATTAAAGGGAAATATTTTGATTTAAATGAGTATTTTTTTCAAAAAGGGATCTAACTAATCAAGTCTAGTCTGTGAAAAAATCATTTTAAGATTATTCAAAGGTAAATTCAGAAAAAAATTGTCAAAAATTAATAATATTTATTCTATTCATTTTTTTTGTTTCTTATGAACCAAACAATTTTCTTCATCAAAAAAATCATGTTTCAAATCGTTTTATTTTGAGAAAAAGAATAATAGTATTTATCCTTTTTGTTGGGTAAAACCTCAGATTCAAATTATTCTTCAAATTTTACAAAACAATATCATCATCCTGAAAATGGCTGTTTGTAAAAAGAATCAATTTTTAAGTGCTCTCTTAGGGTTTATAATAACATAAATATTGAATCAAAAAACTAAATCTTTGAAACTACTAGAGATAATTAAAAGGCAATAACAGGTAATGATCATTTCTTTGGTAGAGTGAACATTTTAACACATCTACCACCCGGTGGATTGTGATTCTTTTAAAGGAGTAAGATCTGGTCAAAGATGATAACACTTTTTGGGTTTGAGATAGTTATTGTCTTTAGGTATTATATTAAAGACTTTTTTATTATATATATATAATAGCCAAGTATTATTATTATGTTTCATTTTTTTTTTCTATCCCCAAAGATTTAGTTTTATTGATTCACAATATATGCCATTATAAGCCCTAAGAGAGCACTTAAAAATTGATTCTCATAACCAACAGCCATTTTCAGGATAAAGATATTTTTTTGGAAAATTTGAAGAATATTTATAATCCAAGATTTTCTCACTTTTTAGGGGGGAGTTTAGAAAGCTTATTTAACCTCACCCAACCCCAACCAGTAAAACTTTCAATTTGAAAGAAAAAACAACAAAAAAAAAACCCGAATAAAGAAATAAATTATTAATAAATCAAAAAATTCTATATTGGTTAAAAATAATATCTATTCAACAAAAAAAAGGTTTTGTTTTAAAATTTATTCTTTCTGCTTAACAATTATTTAATTAAACTGGATATATATTTTTTCCTCAATAATTCGGATGGTAATAAAAACGATTCACAAAAAAAGAACAACCCTTTATTCTTTTTAAATATTGATTTTGGTACCAAAAAAATTTTGTAAATAAATTCACAATAAATTTCCATAATTATTAATCAAAATATTAATTTCAATTAATAAAAATATTAATATGAATTCGAGGTTTTGATGATAACATGTTTAATTCACGATAAAGTTACAAAAATCACCATAATTTCCATCAAATCGCGATATATCAGAAAATCGTGATATTCAAGATTATCGCAATAATATAACAAATCGCGATATTCTATAAAATTGCGATAAATGCCAAAAATCGCGATTAAAAAGTAATTGCGATATAATAGTTGATGGGTTTTTGGGCTAATTGAGAAATATATTGACAAAAAAATTTTTTTTGATCAAAAAATATATAAGGTAAAAAAAAGTCATTCTTTGAAAAAACAACAAAAAAGATACTTGATTCAATCAAGGATCAGATCCAAGAGTTTTATTGCGTTTGAATTGTTTTTGGTTGTCAAACCTATTGATCCTTTAAGATCAACAACAATAAGAAATAAATAGAAATAAATATTTTTTCAGTTAATCGTGGTCTTCGAAATTGCTTTGAATAAAAGACCTTCTAAAACAACCAACATTTTATCTGTTCTTTAAAGAATGTTTTCTCGGGTTCAAACATTTTCAATATTCCCAGAAAGCTAAAAGGGGTCGATAAACTTTTCCAAAGCTTTCACAACATCCTTGCCAGATGATCACCAATTATTTAGATTTTTTATAAATTTGTCTTCATGTTCTTGTTTTTCTTCTCATATCTTTGTATTGGACAGAAAACATAATTCGGGCTTAGAGGTTTTGTTTGACCGATAACCAATAAGAAGAAAAATTATTCTTTATTCTTTTTGGTTATTTAAAATGGTGAAGGTAACAACTCCATTGTAAGAAAACACATCTATATTATATTCAAGTGTATTGTTGAAATGGGTAATTATTAATTTGATCATTAAAATTTGTTTGAGATTTGATATTTTGTTAAAAAAAAAATGAAAAGAAAAAAATTTTCTGTTTCCACTACAAACCAAACCTATTCCCGTTATTAAACTGTTTTCTGTCTTTCAAAACTTTCAAACACTTGAAGACAGTTCAAAACACTTACAAACACTTTTAAACATTAATTAAAGGGGAAAGTGTTGTAAAAGTCAAGAGATTTTTTTAAGGCAAGAGTTTTTTTTTAAGATAATTTCAAAAAAATAATTTTTCATTTTTTCGCGATAATGTTGAATATCGCGATTTTATGATTTTTCGCAATAAAGTTGGTCTAATCGCGATTTTTAATACTATCGCGATTTAGTTGGACTATCGCGATTTTATTGTTAATATCATGATAATATATGTTATCATCAAAACCTCTATTAATAAAATTTAATTCTTTTTAAATAAAAAAAAAATAAAAAGAAAAAAGATAAAAATTAGGGAATTCATCATTCCTTGACAAATGATAGAAATTATTATTATTAATAAAAGAAAATTTTATAAAGAATAGGAATGAAGAAAAAAAAAATTGTATTGGTATTAATTAAAAATTAAAAAGGATTAAAATTATGAATTTAAAAACCCCATTCCAAAAACTATCCCCATTGTAATCTAAAATTTCATTTTTGCTTTAGTTATATACAATGTTAATTTTGATTAAAAAATTAAAAATTATTGTTTTTTTTTATCATTAATAATTCATTTGAGAGACAAGTCTTGAGAGGGGATATATCATTTTTTTTTTTTTTTTTGTTTTTTGGAATTGAAAAAAATGTTGTGTCTGTTATGAAATGATCATCATCACGAAAAAAAGAAATAAAAGAAAAAGAAAAGTTGTGGTGGTTGTTTTAAGAAAAAAAGTTTATTATCATAAAAAGTAAGACATTAAATTGACCTCTTATTATAAAAGTTATTTATAGAGTGATAAGGGGTTTTCCGGTTAGCGCCTTCCCGAGAAGAATCTAAAGTAAACGGCTGTATGATAGTTTCAACTTTCCCATTTTCATTTATATTCGGATTCACATTCTTTTCCGGATTCGAACTCTCTCGATCTTGCTTTTCCGAGTCTTCGATTTCTTCGATCCAAATTATTTGGTTGTTTGTAAATTTATCTTTACTTTTGGAATGTTGGTTATTAGGCATTGTGTTTAAACCTCTTTTTTTAAATATTGGCTGCTTTGATATTAAGGCATTGGAATGGCTTGTGGGATTTCCAAAGAGAACTTCATTTGCAAATACAAGGGAGACGGCAATAATCATAATCATCATTACAAATCCTGTTTTCGTATTAGGATTTTTAGCTGTTTTTTTCTTTTTGTTTCTCGATTTTTCATCATCATTAGTGGATTTTTCGGAGGTATTTGATGTTTCTGCAACTTCATTCTCATTTGCGGGAATTTGTCCAAAGTTATATAAATTATCACATAATGACTCGATAACGTGCCCTGTGCGCTCTCCTATCTGTTGTCCTGATTCCATAAGTTGTTTAATTTCATTTTTCAATTCGTCTTGTTTTGACTATTTATTCAAAAAAAAAAAAAAAATTTCATTGATAATTTTCAAGAAAAAGAATTAATAATTAATTTGGAAATTAAAAAATTGATCATTTATTTAGGATTTTTTTAGATTATTTTTCTTCTCTTTGTTATTTTGATAAATTTTCTTTAATTGTTCCTTTCTCTCAATAAATAAAGAAAGAAATATTTAAGATTTTTGTAATTATTTTTCTTCTCTCTTTTTTTTTTTTTTTTGATAAAGTTTCTTTAATCATTCCCTTCTCTCAATAAATAAATAAAGAAAGAAATATTTATTATTTTTTTTTAAGTTTTCTGATAAATTCTAAAAATCTTCAAATTTTTTTTTCGTTCAGGTTCCATTTCACAAATTATTTTGAATAGCTTTAGATAAAAAATAATAAAGAATTTTATTCATTTAAACTCAAAAATAAAATGATAAAAGTTTGTTGATTTTGGAATTTTTCTTTGAAATAAATTGTTATGAAAGTAGATTTTCGAAATAAAAAAAAAAAGGAAAAAGAAGTAAAAAAATTGTTTCATTTTTTTAAATTTAGTAGTAGATAAAAATTCGAAATTCTTTTTGGCATATTTTTTAAAAATTCTATCAAAAATGTTAACATATTTATGAAATCGCAATTTAAATTATTATTATTTTTTTCAAATTTAAAACATAAAAATACTATTTTTTATAACTATCTATTGATTATATTTACAAGATTTGGGTTTTATTACTCATATTTGAAATAATTATGTTTTTTAGTTTTGAAATTAATAAATATTATTGTTATGCCTTTGAAATAAAATGCAAAATCATTAACAATTTAGAGAAATCCATTCCATTATTACCAACTGTGTATGGAAGAACCCGACAGAAGAAAGATAAATTTTGAAAATTGAGATATACTGGACTTTGAAATTTAAATGGGAAAAGATTTCATCTCGTTAACTTTTTTCAATTCAGACTTTAATTTTGTCATCTTCGATAAACAGATTATATTTGCAAATATAACAATTCATAAAAAATTACCAAATAAATAAACCCAGAGAACATCAAATAACAATCTATTTCGTTGTGGAAATTCTTTTTATTTCGTTTGTAAAGAAAATGAAAATGAAGTTGATTTTTTTTCCCATTTATAATTCAAATACCAGTGATAATAAAATTTATTTAATTGATAAACCACAGTAACACTTTTTGATACAATAAGAGTGACTTATATCTCCTTGAAGTAAAGGAGATCGAACATCTCTGATTTTTAAAAAATTTGTATTTTCGAATTCGACTATGAGGGTGTGATAAATATTTTGAAAATTGTAGATGGTCAATTTTGTTCACTAAGTTATATATTTTTATCAATAAGATGAAAAAAAAAATTATGAAATGTTATATTGATTTTAAATTTAATCTAGGCTATTATGTGAAAACCGCCTCTTACAAGTGGTTATTGCTCTTTTGAATAAAAAAAATACTTTTTTTTTAGTAAGAGATAATTTCAACTTTTTGTTTAATTCCGATACTAAAACGTATCTTTTTCTTTCCTTCTTTCATTTTTTTTTTTTTTTTTTGGCATCTCTGCCAATTCAATTTGAGTTTCTTTTGATTGAAATGTAGAGAATCAAACGTTAAATGTCCTTACCTATAAAGAAAATCTAACCAAATATTTATTTTATTTCGCTAATATTGTTTGAGATTGAAGTTTCTTCATTTTTAAAAAATCACAATTTGTTATTTTGTAAAGACATTTTGAAAAAGTGTGATCAAATCTTTTTTTTTCATATAACGATAAACAAAGGACTCTTAAGCCTTGCCATCTATTTTATATACACCTCTGAAAACATTTATCAGTTATTTTTAAGATTTTTTTGAAAACTTTATTGTCACACTTTTTTAAAATGACTGTGCTATACAAGCAGATATTTAATTCAAAAAGATCCAGTGATTTTTAAATATGAAAAAAAAAAAAATTAGACACCATCAGGTTACAAATAGTTTATATGTATTTTATATAATAATAAGTATTAATCCAGAAAAATAAAAAATGCGTCGTATCATTACTCGTTAAAATGAATTAGTAAATTGTATTATACTGTCAATTTGAAATCAAGGGAATATTGAAGAATTGGAAAAAAAAACAATGTTAGATGAAATTTTATCCCATTTATATTTTAAATATCAGCATTGAATTTTCCTAGCCTAACCTAAACCTTGAAAAAACGATAGTTCTGTATTTTTAATCTCTTTACTTGTGTATTAGGCCTTTTCATTATCAAACCTCTGCCGGAAAAAGGATACAAATAAACAAGGTGGATTGTTTATGCATAATACTCTTAATTAGTAATTTTCTTGTTCCTGTTACGTCAATTTTAAAAAAGTGAGGAACTAAAGTTGTTAAAAACGCTTCCCCAAATTGTTTGGCTTACTCTTTTGAAGCAACCCGAATAACACTTTTGAAAATATTTTTTGGCTCACTTTTTTCAAATGGAGTAAGCAAAATATTGAAAAAAGAAAAAAGAAAAAATAAAAAAAGAGAAAAAGATCAAAATACAAAGTTGCTTACAATTAGCATTTTTCTTTCATTTTGAGCAATCCCAATTTTGTTTGTTAAAAATTTTTTGGTTTCTTTTAGATTTGAAACCTTTTTATCCAAATTGGTAATTTTTTGTTTAATTTTCGTGTAACACTTTGCTGCAGAAATTCTATTTTTGAGCACCTTTCTTCGTTTTTTTTGTTCTTCAGACAACAGTTTTAATTGTGATCGTGGAATATCACCTGCAATAATAATTTCATCAAAAAGTACTGTGTCAATCTTTTTGATAAAAATATTATTTGTGGTTGTGTTGGTGTTTGGACTTGTGTTTGTGTTTGTGTTTGTATTTGTGTTTGTGTTTGTGTTAGTGTTTGTGCTTATCTTTGTATTAGTGTTTGCGATTGTGCTTATGTTTGATGTTTTTTTGCTTTCAAATTTATTAAAAGTTTTTTCTTTTTTGATTTGGATGATTGGGGGGTTTATTGATTCATTATTTTGAGGAAACAAAATAGTCGGAAGTTCAATTTTGCTGTGTACCCTTTTCCGATTACAACTAAATTGTTGATCTGTTAAAAGTTGTGGATCATTAAAAAAATCGTTTTGGGAAAATGAAAAAGGAATAGAATTTGGTGAAAAGAGAATTTCGGATTCGATTGGTTCAAGATCCAAAAAATTTTGATAATTGCCATTTTCTGTTTTGATGTTTGTTGTTGTTGTTTTTGTTGATGGGTATTCTTTATTTTATGTAATTTTTTTTGAAGAAAACAAACCATCGAAAAAAAAAAAAAAAAGTAAGGGGATTTTTTAAGTCATGAAACATTAATTGGCATGTTTTTTTTTTTTTTCAGATTTTTTTTTAATTTGTGGGTAAAAAAAAAAAAAAACCGATTTTGGGATCGTTTCAAGAAACGAAAAAAAAACAAACCACTAATTGGTGTTGTGTTCTCTAATTTCTTCATATTTTGGGAAGTGCTTGGAACAAAATCAACATAAAAATTTGTTGGGAGTTGCACGAGATTCTCTTCAGTTAGAGCAGATACAAACCCGAATTGGCTACCTACAAAACCATTCATTGTGTTTAAATAAATATTTTCTTGTTTGAAGAGTACAAAAAAACAATCTATCCGAAAAAAATTAGTGTAATAAAAATGAATAAATACCCTTTTTTCGAAGAAACAGGGATTAATTTTTCAAAAAGAACTACAATTTTTTTTTTCTTAATGTTCCAAATTTGTTCTATTTCAATGTATGGAATTGTTTTTTTGTTAACTTTTTTTGAATTCTTATTTTCATACTTGAAAAAATTGGCTTTATTTTATTTTTAATTATTTTGTGAATTAAGGCAGTTAGTTGATTTTGCCAAATTTTGAGTTTTACAGTTTATTGGGAAACTGAATTATTAATTAAATCATTTCCTGAACCAATTGTATTCATATTTTAATAGACACGAGAGTACAGATATATCCTAGTCTAAATGATTTGGATTCTAATTTAAAAAATGGGAATCTAAAAAAAGTAATAGATCGATCAAAAAAAAGTAAAAATCTTTTATTTCTTGATCTTGCCGATATATTTGATGGAATTACTTCAACTTTACTTGATTTTAGATTTAATTATTCTGGAAAAAACTGTTTGTATGGAAAAATTTAATTAACAAATTACTTGCTATTTCCAAATAAGTAAAGAAAATGAAATTTATTCCTATTTTCATTTCGTTCATATTATTCTAGTTTTGGTTCATATAATAATATTTTTAAAATTATTTTTCAGAAAATTTAGTTTTATTGAATGCATTTGGCTGATTTGATAATTATTTTATGGGAATCAGATTGAAAACTCAAAATAATTATGAATCATGTTTGAAATTTTTTCTCAATTTATATTTTTCTTTATGTTGAATCTTAATGTAATTGGTATTTCGATTTAGATATTTCAACTCCAACGATTTAATCTTTGAAATAATATCCTTTATTTTGGCTTATTTTTGATCAAATATTTCAAAAAAGAATTTTGGAAATAAATTTATAAAAAATGTGTATGTAATGATAATAAATAGTAAAGGATTTAGAAATCGAATATAATTATTTGTTTGGATTCATCCAATCTAAGAAGATAAAGATAAATAATCTAGAAAAATATACTTATCTCGAAATTTTTTTTTTTTCATTCTTGATTTAAACAAATTTATCTAGAAAGGTGATTTTACTTGCTTGGTCTTCTAAAAGAAAATATTGTTTCAAATACACCGTTTTCGGGTCAATTTTTTGGTTTATTCTTTACTTAATTTAAGTATCCCCATCAAAATATTTCTACATCCAAAACCTAAATCAATAAAACCAGAATTCACTCAATAAAAAAAGTTCAAAAAATTGAATAATTTAACTTTCAACTCTGATTATCTTTGGTTCTTTTTACAAAAAATAGTGGATTGGCATTTTAATTTCAAAGTTTCAATATCTCATAACTCCCAAAAACTATTTTTTAAATAGGGGTTCTCATTTATTAAAATTTTTCAAAATGGTAAAATGTATACACTTTCTAATAGCCGTTTTGGAAAAAAAATGAAACATGAAAAAAAAAAAAAGAGATTAACCTTAAATATTTTATATTCAAATTTACGGAAAATAATAAAATATTTCAATAATAAGAAGAAATCAATTAACTTGAAAGAAGAATTCCTTATTTTATTCTACAATATATCAAAAAATATCAACCCGTTAAACATTTTTATATAAAATCCAATGGATATTTTGGCTTTCTTTAAAAATTAATTATTTTTTTAAACACAATTTTCAAAATTGATCCAATCAAATAAAAAACTTTTTACTAAAAGACAGTATTACTAAAACTGTTATTGCAACTAATTCCCCATTTTCATTTTTTTTTTCAATCAGTAGGGTTTTTCTTTTTTTTAATTGATAATCGTTTTCATTTATGATAAATTTTTGAATTAACAAAATTTCCAATTTTTTTTTGTTGTTTTCACATCTTTCCTCAAATAACTCATTACATAACAATTAAACCATATCTAAAAACTTGTGAATTTTTACTTCTTGCCATTTTGAATTTATTTCCTATTTTTATTCTATATTTTTTTTGGTGATATTTTCCGGTTTTTTATATCACACTCTTTTATTTGAACCCTATCTTAAAGAAAATAAACCAAAACTTTTTTCATTTTATCGACTGTACATATTACTGTCACTTTTTTAACCCATGAACACAAATTTGAAAACTTCGATATACTCCCCTTACAAGATTTTAAAACCCTTTCATTTGAACAATTAATTATAGTAAAAACTCCAAACTTTCCGAAATAGTTATATCATAAAAAGAATAACAATACAACAATTTCAATAAGTCGAAAATAATTTTGATATTTTGCAAACTCTTTTATTAGTTTTTTTTTTGTATTTTATGCATTTTTATGGTTTTTCCATTCATTTCACTCGATCGGGATTTTTCAAATAATAAACAATCCATACTAAGCTGATTTGTTTTAAATATACATATCATATTAGACTTGTCAATTGTAACTAAAAATTTTACAGATTAACACTATTTAGTGAAATTAGAAAAAATTAACAATATATCTTATTGTTCTGTTTATTCCAAAATTTAGGATCTATCAATTTTTTTTTTTTTTTTTAATTAGACAAAAAAAACACAATATAGATACATTTAAAGAGGGTAAATGGGTGACATTCCAAATGAATTTTGAATAGAAATGACTAATGATATATTTTCAGTTTAATTCAGACAAATATCATCTTTTATCAAAAGATAGAAACAGTTACTTTTACAAAAATGAATTTTAATACTTTTTACTGATAAATTCTAATAAAATTTATCAGGTTTTTACTTCAATTTCCTTTTTATAAATCTTAAAACTGATTCTTATCAAACATTCTCTGACAAGAGAATATTTTGAAGAACAACTAATTTTATAGAGTTACTTATAACTTGACTTCATAAAATACTTTATTCAAAGCTGACAATAAAAATTTCAAAAATCGAAAATCAAGTAAAAATTTCCAAACATAAATTGCAATTTATCAATATTTTATTGTTCTATTGTTCATATCCACTTAAAACAAAGTAATTATGAAAAGCAGCTTTGATTTTAATGGAAATTATTGAATTTGATTTATTATTAGTACAAAAGTGGGTATAATCGATTTAAATGTAATAAATATTGTTTAAATGACATATGGTATGCATTTAAAAGAACTTAGTAAGTGTGATTTTTGGATCTAATAAAAAAAAACTAATACCACTGCCAATAAAAATCGTTTTTTTTCCAAAATATTTTGTTTTACCATTTGGATAAATGATCATATTTGCTTTAAATCAACCCATAAAGAAGTTTTATATAATGCATATTTAGAGTTCTCTGGTAAATTCCCCACTTTAAATGTTCAAAATAAAGTTTTTATTAATTTAAAAAAATGAAATTTTTATTTTTTTTCCCCTTTTTTCATCTCTATTTTTCATTTTAACACGTAGAAGAGTTCCAAAAGAAATACGCAAAGTGGTAATTTACTAAAAATTTGGTACTAGAATATGATAGTTATAAATTGGAAATAAAAAATAAAAAAACAAAGACATGAAACGCCAAAGGTTTAAAGCAATTATGATCAGAACGATAAAAGAAATTACAAAAATCCTAAATCAACTTTCATGTTCATTTTTCAAAATAAAATAAATTAACCAAAATTATTGTGTGTGCAATTTGAAGGTTTCTTAATTGAAGATAGATTTGTACATTTTTTTTTTTTTTTTTTTTTTCATTTTTATTAAATGTAAATTTTTTTTTTATAATTTTTAATTTTTACTTTTTCTTTTCTAAACTTTTCTTCAATTTTTGTTGTTTTTCTTTCCTATAAAATATAATTATGGTATTTTAGCCCAATTAAAAACTTTATAATTTATGATAACACACTTATTTTTTTACAACCCAAAGTAAACCGACTCATAGAGTATAATTTAAAACTTTTTAATTATAATAAATAAAATTGGGATTTTTTTTTTTTATTTTTGATTATGGATGCCAATAAATTATGGGAATGGAGTTTATTAAAACTTTTTGGAAATAATAATAAAAACAAAAAAAAAAAACAAAAAATAGATATAATTTTTTTTAAAAACTTATTACTTTTTAAAAACTGTTTGGAGTTTTTCTAAACCCCATTTCACTGAAAAGCCACCCTGTCAAAAATGAAAAATTCACCTTTTTAAAGAATCAACCAAATAAAGTTTATTTAGAAATAAGAGAAACAATAAACTTCGGATTAGAAACGATAATCATAAACGAAATACCTAAACAATCAATAAATATCAAAAAAAAAAAAAAAAAAGTATAACAATTTTTTTAGGTACATTTAATTGGAAGGTCTCGTATAACAATTCTTAATCTCTTTAGAAAATTAAAATTGTTCACAATAAGATTTTTTAATTGTAAATTTATTAATTTCAAAGAAAATACAACGTACCCTTTTCTTAATGCTAATTTGGAGTTTCAAACTTTTTTTTTTTTCAAATTTATTTTAATTTTTAAGGGTCGAGTCATTACGGTGAAATTTTTTATTCTGAAATGGAAAAATTCTTTTTAATAATTTTATTGAGGACCTAACACCAATCAAAAACCAACCAACCTGTGATGGACGATCGATTTAAAAAAATCAACAATCAAAAATGAGGACATTTTTAGAAAAAAGCGCCAAAGATTGACACTCAATTTCCAATTAGAATGGTCGTGAATTACAATTCTGAAAACAACTATGTCAGTTTTGAAGTGTCGCTCTTTGGCGATTTTTGAGATCTTGGTGACTTTTTTTTTCTTTTTTTTTCTTTTTTCAAATGAGTTATTTTTATTGAAAGACTATTGCCTAATCCTTACTTGGTCAAATTTAGAGGGGTTTAAAATAACCAAGGATCAGAATAAATCGAATAAAATTGATTGCGAAAAACAAGAAATCAATTTGTTTTAAATTAAAGAAATTTAACCTCTTTTGAAAAAGAAAATGAGAAAATATGAATTTTTTTTTTAAATTTTGATTTTTTGAAAATGAGAACTCTTTTTCTTCGTTTAATTTTTTGTCAACGATGATCCTTTGTAATTTTTTTTTGTTATTTGAATTTTGTCAACCAAAAGAAGGCCTATTTCACAATAACCCTTTTGGTCTCAGGTCACCCCTTGAGTATGGTACCTTTTCACGGTAAATGACTAGACCCTTAAGACAAGTAAAAATCACAAAACAAAAAAAAAAATTACTAAATGGGAAAAAATGATTTTGATCTAAAAAATGATTATTTATTTTGAGAAGAAAATCGAATTAAACTCATCGAATATAATCTATATATCGAATAAAACTTGACATATTGTACAGAAAAAGAGATTATGTTAAATAAGTGAAATTTTTTTCACATAACTTAACGAAAGTATACTACCATTTTAAAAAAGCAACGATTCAACATTTAAGTATGAGACAAATGTTGAGACGGGATGAAAAGTACCCCTTTTTTTTTTTTAAAAAAAAAACATCCACTTTATCAAAACAGAAAGCTTTAAAAAAGTTTTAATTCTAATAATCTCAATAAAAACACCCACTTTTGTAAAATATCTGAAATAAAAACCATCACAATTGTTTGTATTTTTATTTTATTCATATTTCTTTTTATTTTTAAACATTCAAGATGCACCAAAAAAAAAAAAAAAATTATAATAATAATTGATAAGATACATCCTGATGAAAAACTAAATAATAATAATAATAATAAAAATAATAAAGATTAAAAAAATATAATTCATATTTTAAAAATATGAAAAAAAAAAAAAAAAAAACTAAAAAACCAATTCCTAAGAAAAATATTATTATATTTAGAAATTGATCAAAAATTGGGGATTTAAAGAAAAAAAATAAATTAAACCCACAAGTAAAACAAGAAATTTTTTTCATTAGATTAATTTGATTTTTTTTTTTTTTTTTTTTATAAAATACAAGGATTAATAAAAGCTCAATTTATTTTTTATTAACCCAGAAAAAAAAAAAAAGTAAAACAAGTCAAACTCTAGCCGTATATCACTCTGTGTGCGCAAAAATATCAAAAAAAAAAAAAAAAACGAAAAAAAAGGGAAATATATGTATATCTTTAAAAAAAACTATTTTTTGACAACCAATCCAAATTGATCTCTATTTTAGTATTTTTTTCTTTGTTTGCGAGAGTTCTTTTTTTTTTAGGATTTAATGATAAATTGGGTTTACAACAACTCGAAAGTACAGGGTTTTGTAATATTTTGTTAAATGGTGCCTGCTTACAAATGTTGTTTCCATTAAAATTAATTTTGGAAACATAATCTTTTGAGATTGCATTCCAATAGTTACCAGAATTCAAATTATGATCTGAAATGAGTTTTTTGATTATTTTGAATTTGTTTCCTCTTTTGTTACAGTACAAATTTAAAGGGTTGTTATCAAAGTCAAGATTGATACATTCAGAGTATTTGCTAACGGGGCCATTTGGATTGACTAAATACTTTGTTAATAATAAGCAGGAAAGAACGAATTTGGATTTCCCAATATAAAACAAATGATTGTTATAAAATTGCTCTTGATCCTCTTTATTAAAAAAGAAAGTTAGTCGATCAATGAATCTTTTGTCAAACCAATACATTAAAGTTTGAAATGAAAAAATTTGACTATAAATCTTTTCTAATTCCAATTTAAGTTCTTTGGTTTTGTGTTTATTATTATTGCTGCTGTTTCTGTCATTCTTATTTTTACTGTTACTATTATTACTTTCATTGTCATTGTTTGCGTTCTTAAAATTCGATTTATTCAATTGTTTTAGGATTGAATTAAATTTTACAGATATTTCTGGTGTGTTTGGCAAATATGACAAGGACAATACTCCAACCAAGATCTCTAAAATGAATTCGGTGAATGTTCTTCTTGCATTTGATAATAAATATTTTAATTGATCTTGGAACTTTTCGATTTCGGTTGTGCTTGCATTGAAAATTTCACCTATTTTTTCTGCAAATTTCTTAGAATATGGCTTGATGACCTTTTGTGGTGCCCCCCCGGCAATTACCCACAACTGCCCTGTCAATAATTTGAAAATTTCTCTTCCGGATTCGATCAAATAGGTGTTGTCTTTGTTCTTGTTATTTTTTTTATTTCGTGTTCGTTGTGTGTATCTTCTTTTGCGTAGATTGGTGAGCTTTTTAATTTTCTTTTGCACTTTTATTTTGTTGTTTGTTGTTTGGATTTTTTGTTCAACATTGAGATTAATATGGTTTGTCTGATCAATTGTTTCTTTTTCTTTTTCTTTTTCTTTTTCTTTTTCTTTTTCTTTTTCTTTTTCTTTTTCTTTTTCTTTTTCTTTTTCTTTTTCTTTTTCTTTTTCTTTTTCTTTTTCTTTTTCTTTTACTTTATTTTGAATTGGTTTTTCTTCTTCTGTTCTTTTGTTTTTCTCATTTTTGATTTTAATACGAATGCTAGTAAATGTCTTTGATTCTTTTTCTGATTTCGAATTTGAAGTTGGTTGAATTTTTGATTTTTCAAACTCTTGAAATAATTCAAAACATTTTTTTTCAAAACCCAAGACATTTTCATGATTCTCCTCAAAATTTGGTAATTCGAGAATTTGATCACTAAGTAAAGAACCTTCGAAATCTTTCAAATCGCTTAACGATGATTCAGGGATCCCAAGATCAATTAAATTACCTTCTAGATTAAACATTTCAATACTTGTTTCTAATTGTAAATCGTATTCTGTTAGAAAATCCATATAGTCTTCGAGAAGATTACTTGTTGTGGTTGTGTTTGGCTTTGCTTCTGTTGTTTTCGTTTTTCCAGTTGTCAGAGAAATTCAAAGTTCGTGATGTGGGAAGTGTTTTTTGTGAGGTAGCGATATTTGTTTTAACGTTCAAAGTCTGTTTTTTTGTTACAGTTAAGGGTATTATTGATTAGAAAAATTTAAATAAAAAAAAATTTTTTTCAAAAAGAAAAGAAAAAAGAGTGATTATTTTTTATTGATTTTTGTAATAAACACTAATTAAAATTTTTTAACATCCAAAATAATTGGTTTTTCAAGTTTAAAGCCCCGAGTGATTTAAAACAAAAACTTATTTTGTTAAAAAATAATTAGGTATACATTTTTAGTTTTAAATGTTGATCGAATGAAAAGGAATTAAAAAAAATATTGGATTTAATGAAAATAAAGCACATTTTGAAAAGAAATTACATCAAAAAATACATGAACAAAGATTTTTTTGGGTAAAAATTTAAAAAAGAAAATAAGAAAATAAGAAAATAAAAAGGGATCAAATTCAGAAATTTTCTTAAACGGGTGTTGAATCCTTTTTTTTTCTGAAAAGATGTTCTGTATCGAAAAAAATGAAAAATTTTTTATCAATCAAAAAAGGGTTATGACAAAAAGATTTTTTTATTCAGAAATTATATTTAGTCATTACCAATTCAATTTGATCAAAAAGTATCTCAAACCAAAGAGTAAAAGAATTCCATTGTTTTTTTTTTGTTGTTTCCTTAATTACAGAAAAAGAATTTATACACTACCTCCTATTCGTCAAAATTAAAACCACCTGATATTCTTGGGAAATGAACTCTCAAGGTGAGTATTTCCATTTTTTTCATTTCATCAAAAGATGCCTTTCAAATGGCCTTCATCAATGTAGTTGGGTGTTTAGGAAGAACACACAAAAAACACATTTGGACCCACGCTCAATTACAAGAGAGATAATTGAACTATAATATTTTAGAAAAAAATGATTTTTGACCAACAAAAAAAAAGAATTTTTTTTGTTTTTTTGATTTGGGGTTTTTACAATTAAATAAAAACAAATGATACTATTCAAACCTAACCAAGGTGTTTTATTATACACTAGCTTTCAATTTTTGATTTACCTGGGTCAAATAGATTTTTATAAGCAGTTAATTTTGTTAAAATTAAATTTTTGAAGTATAGTGATCAAAATAAAGCGTGCCCAAAGACTAGAATCCGTGTTTAAAAATATTATCCTTGCTTTTTTTTATTCTTGTACCAAGGCAACACCCAATCTTCTAACAAATAGTATACTTAAGTTCAAATCAATTTTGAAAGTAAAGGTCTGGTTATTTTCTGTAAAATTTAAATTATTCATGCAAATAGTTGAAAATTTTTTCTCATATTTAAAATTTTTTCTGAATTTTTTGTTTTTTTTATAATTAAAATTTTCTGAAAAATTTACTCTATTTTTTGAGATAAATTTTGCAATTTGATCCTTCATTTTTAGAATTTCTTTTTAAATAATAGAACTTTAAGAAACCAATACCATATTTTTTTATGGTTTATTATTGGTTTCTTGGATTGGTTAATGTATTGGTCTTCTATAACAAAAAAACACGCTTTTTATTTTGAAACACTCATTATATTTTTTTGCACGGGTTATTTTGACTACAGTAAATTTTGATTTTTGGTTTTGGTTAAATAGATATTTTTAACTCTATGGTAAAGTTTTAATTTTAGAGGAAAAATTTGATTTTACTATGAGTTTTTTACGATTTTTTTCTCCTAATTTTTACTTTTTCGAAAAATGTTACAACTGAAAAATAGATTTATAGTCCACAGAAATTATACCTTTTTAATCAGATGAAGAAGGGCTTAATATGATTACAAATTATTTTTTTTTGAGATCTTTCTGATCAAAGTGAAAATTCGAAGAAAAAAAAGAAATAAATTTCAAAATTTTTGAAGTTGAATTCTTCAAGACAAGGTTAGGAATACTGTTTTTTGGAGAGCTTAAAAAAATTTATCAGATTTTTTTCTCTAAAATTACAGATATTTTTATATTTAACAGACTTTATTTTTTTTTTCAAATTTAGGTGTTGTAAAATTAAAATGTTTTTAGATCTTTCGTGTTTTTTTTTTGGGTTTTTTGAATAAATTAGAAAAAGTCAATTATGAGTTCGTAAAACTCTATTAAAGCGGTAGGTATATTTTACTAATTTTGAGCCCCTTAATTTCTAAGAAATTGAAGTTTTAAAAATACCTGTTTAACAAAAAACATCGATTTTATAATAAAAGTGCCATGTAATAAATACGAGTATAGTATATTTATCTCCTAAAATAAGGGAATCAAAATAATTAAAAAATTAATCAAGAAAAAACATTATAAATAATTTTTTATTTCTTGAATTCACTTTATAATTTAATGAGTATTCGAATGATATTAAACTTTTATAAACTTTAGATAGTTTTATTTATGACTCAATGAAAAAGATGTTTAGTTATAAAGAGGATTTGATCTTAAAATAAAAGAAATTACAGAATAATTTTCTGAATATTAATAATGAAAAATCATGTCAGGTATTTTTTTTCAATACTATAAATGATAATATTAAACTTATTTTGTACTATTTTATGATTTTTAGTACAAATTGTGCTTTTATAATGGGTGGGTATTACTTTTATGACCTAAAAAATATTTATTAATTTAAAAAACGTTGCGTCTTTTATGCTTCTTAAAACTTCAATTTTAGGTTTTTTTTCTGGAATTGCCCAGCCTATGAAAATTATCATAAAATCTGGATACCCATATTAAAAAATTCAATTTTTTCTGATAAATTAAAAAATACAAAAAATTTAATGTTATCAATAAACAATATTCAATATCTTTCTTAGCTCTAGTTGATAATTTAACTATTTTTGAATCTTTGAGAAAAAGTCCAAAATCCAGTTTAGGAATTCTGGAAGTGCCGTAGAGTGCCTATCTTTTCGTGAGATTTTTTATTTTATTTAGAAAATCTATTGATTTTCGTTAGGTTTTTTTTAGTTTTCTATTTATTTGTAAAGTGCTCTAGGTTTTTTTGAGGTTTTCGATTTTATTTGTGAAGTGTACTATGTTTTTTTTTACATTAGAAATAAACCGAAAATTTATTAAAATTTTCTGTTTATTTCTAAAGTAAAAAAAACCTAACAAAAAATGTATAGATTTCCACATAAATAAAAAACTCAAAAAACCTAAAGAAAATCTATTGATTTTCCAAATAAACAAAAAACTCAAGAAAATGTAACGGAGTTTTCCAGAATTCAAAAGTAGAGAGAGAACACTCAAATATTTTACTTAATTCTTATAAATTCTGAAAAACCTAACGTTAAGTGTCATCATTTTTTTTAATATGAGAAATATACCGAAAATTTAATTAATTTTCATTTTATTTGTCAAATTAAAAAAAAGCTTAACGGTAAATAAGAAGAATTTTAATATCCTCCCTTAAATTACAATAATAAAAAAAAAACATTAAGATTTTTTTTTTTTCCAATATTATATTCAAACCACATTTTCTGATCAAATTCAAAATTTACCTTGAAAAGATCAGAAAACAAAATTCCTTGACACATTTCCCTTCCTGTAAATTTATAATTATTATAGTAGATTCCTTATATACACTGGGAAACCAGAAAAAAAAATAACATAAGTAGGAGCAAAAATCAATAAAAAAGATTTGAAATTTTGTCATGAAATTTCAATAAAGTTATATATATTTTTTTTTGATCTATAAATATTTTCATTCTAAATCTTTTCCATTATCTAAAATTTGTAATATTTTGACTTTCCTTGAAATGGGATACTTTTAAATCATTTTTATTAATGTTTATATAATATTACATCTCCGCATAATATAAAATATAAATTGTACTTCATACTTTGTTGATAAAAATTAATGATTCAAGATAATATTTATTAGATTATCTCTATTTCTGTAAACAAATTTCGGAAAAAAATGATTTATAAAGTATGCTGTACTCAACTTTTTTAATCCGAAGAGTATTACAAATTTTGTCATTGGATTTGTTTGGCCTATTAGCACCTTTAATTTTTTTTTTATGTTCTCTAAATAATATTGCTATTCCGGAAAAAACTTTTCAACACAATTTATAATTGAAAATTTATTGAAAATTCAAAGATAGAGCAATTAATAAAAGAAAAAATAAATGATTAAGGGTTGAATCATTACGGTGAAAAATTTTTTTCTGAAATGGAAAAAAACTTTTTAGTAATTTTTATGAGTGACTAATACCAATTAAAAACCAACCAACATATGATTTACAATTGATCTCCAAAAATCAACAACTAGAGATGAGGACATTTTCAGAAAAAAGTGCCAAAGAGCTACACTTAATATCCAATTAGAATGGTTAGAATATACAATTTTGAAAACAACTATGTCAGTTTTGAAGTGAGTTTCTTTTGGCGCTTTTTGTGACCTTGAAGATTTTTTTTTTCTTTTTTATCATTTTTCAAATGAGCTATTTTTTATTGAAAGAATATCACGAAAATCCTTACTTGGTCAAATTTAGAGCGTTACAAAATAACCACAGATCAGATTAAATCGAATTAAATGATTTCCTACTACAAGAAAGCAATTTATTTTAAATTAAAGAAATTTAACCATTTGAACATAGAAAAAAAGAAATAATTGATTTTTTTTTTTAAATTTTGATTTTTTGGAAATTGAGAACTCTTTTAAACTTATTTTTCTTTGTTGGATTTTTTGTCAAAGTTATCGAATGAAATTTTTTTATTTGTTATTTGAATTTTGTAAACCAAAAGAAGGCCTATTTCACTAATACCCTTTTTGGTCTCAGGTCACCCCTGGAGTATGGTGCATATTCACAGAAAATGACTAGACCCTTAAAGACAAAATGGAGGATTAGAGACAAGACCTGTTTTTGTAATACTTCCCTTTAGGGTATGGGTTTTTTCTTTGATTGATTTATCGATTATTGGTACTTTGTTGAAAATTTTGTCTATTTTTGAGATCTCAAAAACCACGAATCAGATTTGGATATAAAAGGAGATTTCAATTGTATTTGTTGGTTTGACTGATAAACACCAAAAGAATTATTCTTTGAAGTTAGTTTGTTTCTTCTTTTAATTGAAATTAGTTTTGGTTTTCAGGTTTCTGTGATTCTATTAAGGTTCCCAATTAAAAATTGTGTTCAACTTTTTTTTCCTATTTCACTTTTTTTTACCAAATAGCAAAGTTTTTTTTCTCAATTCCCCTTCCAAGGCTAAGCTATTCTTCAATTACAAACCTAATTTTGTAATTTTATTTTGGAAGAGAATTTCTATTTTTGAAATTACAGTTAGGAGTTGGGTGAAATATTTGCTGAATGATGTTGAAAATACCACAAAAAGTTTTTAAAGAAATAAAATTTCATCATACTTCAAAAGAAGTCTTGATCATTTTTGGTGATATCTTTCCCGGCAGAAAAGACAATATGAGAATCACAAACTCTAAAATTTTAAATCTTTTGACTTTGACAAAAGAAAAGAAAACTACAAGGCGACAAAGCAAGAAATAGATCGGATATTATTTTCAATCAATTTGCATTAAGATCTTGCGTTAAGTTTTTTTCTGAATTTTCTTTGTGCTAGACTCTTGTCAAATTTTAAATGGTGCACGTTTAATTGAAAGAATTACAATCTATTTTTTAGAAGGCATTTTGATCCCTTAATGCAAAAAACCTGCAATGAAAACAAAAAAAAAACAAAAAAAAACAAACAATAGAAGTTTTTATTTGATAGAGCATATGAATTCTCCGATCACATGAACTGTTGCTTCTTTTTTGTTAAATTTATTAATAAATAAAAGATAAAAATAAGTACAATCAGAATAAACAATTCGATACAATACATCACTTTTGATTTTTTGTTTAGCTTTTCAATTTCGCTTTTGTATATTTTCAATTTTGAAATTGTTTCTTCCATATTTACTTCTTCTGTTGGTTCTTTTTGTTTTTCTTGTACTTCTTCAATTGATTCTTTGTTTTTTTCTTGTTCTTCTGACATTTAATTGCTTTAAGAAAAATAGAAAAAATGAAAATTATTTCTATTTATTTTTGTTATTAAACAAGGAATGTGTCTTGTTAAGTCCTCAAAAAAACAAAACCATATTCTTTGGTAAGGAAAAAGTGAGTTTGTTCTGTTTTTCAATTAGGAAGAAAATAAGGGGAATGTAAATTAAACTTTTCCAAAATAACTAAAAATTTATTTTACTATTATTTTCCAATTACAAAATGAATATTTTTAGTTCACTTTCAAAAATATTTTTCTAGTTTTTAAGTTGAAGAAAATCCAAAGATCTTGTCAGCATCTTTTAGAAATGATATTTTTAGACAATAAATTAAACTTCCTTAGTTAACTCTAAGACAATATTTTTACTCTGCTATTTAATGGTCGCTTAATCCATAATATTCATTATAGAACTTGAAATATAAATTTTGATTTATTAATTGGGAAATAACAGTATTATGAAATAAATAGATATACAGCCGTTTCAACTCAGGTGTGAATCGCACTCATTCGTTGAATGGTCGGGAAACATTTTAAATTGACTTGGAAGGTTTCCCAACCATTCAATGAATGAGTGCGATTCACACCTGAGTTGAAACAGCTGTATTGTTATAAGTTCTCGTCCCACTATGACTCGAAATAAGAGAAAATATATCTGTTAAATATTTAGCATTTTAGTCAACAATTTAATTTATTGAAAAATAAATGTTCTTTGCTCCTATACCTGGAAAAAAAAATTTTGAAAATTAAAGTTAGACAAAACTACAGATTGGAATTAGTTATACATCTTTTATAAATTATTTTTTTAAAGTATTGATAATTTTATTCCATTAAGAAAATATAGCTAAACTAGAGTCAATAACAATGTGATAAAGAATAGTATTTTGACATTTTTAGAGATAAATAAAGAAATTCATCAATTGATCGAAAATTTTCGGATTAGAAAATATAATAGCTGATTATATTAATAGATAGAATTATAATTTTAATCAAAAAACATTTGGTGAATAACAATCTTTCATTTTTTAAAAAAAAAATCATTTTCGAAACAAAGTATTGGTATTTACCAAACAATTTTATATTGAAAAAAAATTTGAGATCAAAAATCACAATATGACCTTCTTTTACCAATCCCAACTTTTGAATAAATTGACGAAACTTTGTATCTATATGTTAAATTGTAAAAACTTTTATGTTTACAACATTTCATATTAACTCCCATATATTAGACTATTAAAATTTGAATATATCCCTTTTCAAAATTCCCGATTTGTGTAAAAAAAAAAAAAAAAAAAACACGCCAATTAATAGGCTATTTTTTTTTTTTTTAATTTGTTAAAATGAAATAACTTAATATTTGAACCCTAAACAATAAAAAATAGTAAATTTTAGGCCAATTTACAGAAAAAAAAAAAAAACAGGAAATGTAAATTAAATGTCAAACGTGAAAAAAAAATAAAATGATAAAAAATATTCGCAAAACAGAAAAAGAAATATTTTTCCAATTTAATTTAGTGATATCTTTTGAAAGAAATATTTGATTTTCTTTTTAAAATTGAAAATTTTGATTCTTTTGAAAATATTAAAAAATAACTGAAAATAATCCCTCAACTAATTCAAATAAAAATTTTCAAAATTTTACAATGAAAATAGAAAAAAATATTATTGAAATCTTTTTTTTTTTTTTCAATTCCCATTAATATTTTATCAAGTTGTAAACCCTTTTCAGAATTTTTATGAATAAAAATGTTTGGTATATGAGTGAATTCCAAGAATATAAATTTTTTAGATTGTTTTTTGAAAGGGATTTCACTTTTATGTATTAATTTGTAAAAGTCAAAAAGATTCCAAGTTATTAACTTCGCCCATTAATTCTAAAAAAGATCAAAATGGAAATTAAATAAGAAAAAATTCATTGAATTATGCTAGTTCTTATATCAATAAGTGTATATGTAAATGTTTCAATTTTGATATAAAGAAAAAACATTATTATTGTAATTTTGTATTACCAGAGATAAATTATATGGTCATTGTTATCAATAATACCCTTTTTACATATCAATACATTACATATTTCAAACCAAGTCCCCTGGGCTTTTTTTGGAAGATTGGAATAAAGAACAAGTATTTGTGTTAAATTTCAATTAAATTTTACGGTTATGTCTTGAATTAATGAAAATTGGTAAAAAATAATAATTAATTTTATTTTCAAAATTCTTAAAAACAAATTTTGTGAAATAAAAAGATCTTTTTTTCTCATAAACTGAGTAAAAATGATCGTTCATATGATAATTTAAAAATGTAAAATATATACATATAATTTAGTGTATTTGTCAAAAATTTATTTCGGTTTTTTAAAAAAAATAAATTAAAGTACTTGTATTTTTTAAAATTATTATGAAATTGGTTGAAATTCTTAGTTTTTTTGGTTGTATTGTTAGTTTATTTTGGTTGATGAAGAAAATTATGAGTTAGAGTTATCTCAAAAATTCATTAAATAATGAATAATTTTTGTTTTTGAAATATCAATATCCCCAATATATGCATCTGTAATTTCAAGGGTAAAAAATTTAAGCTGATTATCTTTTTTCCAATTCTATAAAACACTTTATTTGTATTTATGGGTTTAGATCACAGAAATATCCAAATATAATAACCAAATGATTCATTGTTGAACTAATAAATAGAGACAAATTTGAAATTTATGACTGGAATTTATTATAAATATTTAAAAGGGGAGGAAAATTAGATGTGCTTATAACATATTTATAATGCAAATAACCGTATAAAACCAAGAAAAACAGCAACCTATTATTTTTATCTACAATAAAGTGAAACCTTGTAAATTGATTATTATATTTAGCATTTTCTGTTGAAAATTAAAACTTAAAAACAAATATTTTTATTAGGTTTATTTTTCTTTATAATATCTCAATTTAAAGTAGCAAAAAATTGAATATAAGTAATAGAAGAGTGACTGGTTAAATTAATTTATAGTTGAAAATTTAATTTTAAAATAAATTTTCCATGAAATTCAAATCAATTGTGTTGAAATTTTTTATTCTTTATTTTTTTAAAGTTCCAATTTCTCTATTCTAAAAAATATCAAAAAAAATTAAGAATTTTTTTAAAAGAATTCGTTTAAACTGGCTAAATAGGAATTTTATAACTATTTGAATTATATGAAAAAGTAAAAATTAGAATTTTCTCTAAAATATACTAATTCCCAAATATCTCTTCAAGAAATTTTAATTTGAAAAAATCAAATCATATTAATTTAAATATACTTTCTGAGTGAAATTTTTTATATTTATTTCAAACAATACATTATTGAAATGGTTTATATTTATATTAAAATAGTATTTCTATTTTATAAAAATATAATAAAATTCATTTTTAATGTAACCAAAATAATTGCCCCAAAAAAGTTAAAAAAATCTTTTTAAGAAGATTTATTACATTAAATATTGGTAATTGTGTAAAAATAATTAGAAATGACCCATAAACAGGGTAAAAAAATTTTACAATGTAAGAAATAAAATGAAATTAATATTTTTCTATTTATAAATAAATTTAAAATGGAATGAATATTTTTCTTTTTATAAATAAATTTAAAAAGAAAAATTTATCTCACTAAAAAAAAATATTTCTTTAATGATTTCGTAGTCTGATCAGTATTTGATGAAACTTCACATCTACAAAATTTGTAAGTGGAGAATACCACCAATGAAATATTTTTGAATTTTGTTCTTTTGTCGTCAAGTACTGATCCCTTAATTTTTTTTCATTTTTTGGGAATATTTTTATGAACGAATTTTGAAAAGTATACAATAGGTATTAATTCAGATAGTAATATGAAATGATAATCCTTTGGAAATTCACACTAGTAAAATACATAAGTGGAGAATATAAACTTTAATATGTAATAATATTTTGTATAGTTTTGTGAATACAAGTTCTCTTAAAATATGTTTTTTTACTGAAAAAAATCACAATAAATTACTTTTTTAATGTTTTTTTGTCATTATTCGGGATATTTTGAATCCATTTTCAAGAAAAAAAAAGAAAATTTTTTTCAAAAAAAAATATATATTATTTATCAAAAATTTTTCCCTTTACTTTTTTTTACTGGAAAAAATTTTCCTTTACATAGTTTAATATCATTTATAAACAATTCAAATATCTTGAATTTAAATGAATATGTAAAAATTTCAAGTAAAAACTGATTAATCCTTCTCAAAAAAAATTTTTTTGTGATTATTCTTTTAACATTTTTTTTCTCCTTAATCAGTCTATTCAAAAATGAAAATAATAAGTAAGTATTCTGTACCAAAACAGAAACTGAAAAAGTACTCTTTAAATAACCTGAAATAGATTTTATAAACATTTTTTAAACTTTTTATTACTGATTTTATATATTTACAAGTAATTTATTCTTATATTTATTTTACTGCAAATAAACTAAATTTTATAATAAATTGCCCATCTTACATTTGGATAATGAATTGCTTTTGTATCGTTTTGAAGTTTTTCCTCATACAATATAAAGTTTGCAAATAAATCATTTTTTCTCTTTTTTTTTTTTTTTTCAGCAGTGTTTTGTTAAAATGGAAAATGAAAATGAAAAATTGGAAAGAAGTGACAGATGAATTAATGAAAAAATTTGGTTTCAAATATGAAAAAGAGATTATAAATAGTTATTCAAATGAAAGGGGAATCGATAAATGGTTTTTTTTTTACTTTTTAAAATTTTCTATTTTTTATATAATGCTTCTTTCAAAATAAATGGCCAAATTTTTTTTAACTGTTTTTTTTTTATTTTTTTTTATTTTTTTTTTTTTTAGACAAAAAATAAATATCTCTTGAGTATAGTATTGAATATTAAAATCTTAATTTTTATATTATAATAGATAACTTCAATTATTAAAAATATTTTTATTTAAAATTTGATTTTTAATGGGCCAATTATTATGAAAGATAGTTTACATTATCATAATATTAGAAATATTATTTTTTAAATTCTATATGTTTAATTCAATTCTAAATCGGTTTAAATATACAAACAATTTTGACTATTTATCATTAATTCGGTCATCAAATAACCCTTAATATGTGTAATTGTGTGACAATACATATATGAAGCATATAAAAGTTTCTGATCTCAATTTGATATTATATTTTGTAAATCTAAAAATTAGTGGATATTTGGTTCCTTTTTTTATCTAAAAAAATTTTTATTCAATAAAGTTTAATCTTGATAAACGTTCATATAATATAAATAACTTGTAAGAGTATTTTATTGTCTAACAAATGTTTGAGTCCATAGCAAATTGCCATTTTTTATTGACTTTAGTTATACTTCATTTTGTGTGTTACAAAAAAAAGTGTTTAATTTTTTTCATTTTTCACAAATATTTTGATGATTATATTTTAAAATACTGTCAATCTCACTGGTTCATTTCCGTATTAATATCCCACATAATTCGATATTACCATTTTATGAATTTAACTATTTAAAAAAGAAATTATTATTTGAATTATAAAAAAATTTCTGACTTTTTGGAAATAGCTTATTTTTGACATACTCTTGAAATTCAACATAAATAACATTTAAAATACGCTCAAATTACAACTCTGAACGAAAAAAAATCAAAAAAATAAAACGTTTTGTCAAACAGCAAAAATTTTTTAAAAAATGAAATATAATTTTTTTTTTTTATTAAAATAGAAAAAGGAAAAATTGGTTCTTATTGTAAATAAAAAATAAAAAATAAAAAAAAAAGGATAAATATTAAATCTGGAAGAGATGTTAATATTAAGAAAAAAAAAATTAAAAACTGTAATTGAAAAATTAAGTTTCTAATTAAGCTATTTCAAATGCGGATCTAAAAGAATGATTCGAAATAGAATTCCAATGATTAAAATTCAACAACATTATTTTTTTAATAGTTTTCTTTTTTTTAATAGCTGGAATTGCCTTTCAAGTTGCTTTTTTTCTTTTAATCTAATTGACAGCTGGCTCTCGAGATTAGAATTTTCGTTTTTAAGATTTGAGATGTGCTTTTGTAAATGGCCAACATAAGCTTGCTGTTTTAATCTGACTCTTCTTGCACTAAGTCGATCTCTGGCCCTTTTACGGTTTTTTTTTTCATTTTCCGACATGCTTGCTAATTCCTTTTTAGACATTTTCTTAAGCAAAATTTTTTCTTCTTTTGTCATCAAATCCTCATCTTCTTGATGGTAGTTTTCAAGAAAGATCTGTGCTTCTTCTAAAAGTGGTTCAAGAAAGGAATATTTGAAATTTGAAGATTTATGTTTTTTATTATTCTCATTATTCTTGCTATTCTGATTTTTATTGTTCTTGTTTGTTTTTTTGGTAATTTCTTTTGTTAATCTTTTGCTTTTACTTTTGCTTTCGCTTTTCTTTTTGTTTGTTTTTTTTAATTTTTCATTTCGTTTTGTGATCCGAATATTTTGTTTTTTAATAACAATAATTTTTTTCTTTTTCTTTTTCTTTTTATTGTTATTTTTATTGGTGATTTTATTTGGATCTTGATTAGTACTTTTCTTTTTAATAAAGAGATTTCTGCTGTTGTCCAAACTCTTTTGTTGGTTAGATCTTAAATCAGTGTTTTCTTCAAAAGTCAATTCATCTTTTTTGTGATCACTTTCAGTTGGGGATTTGATTGAAATCATTTTTTCATTTGGTTCAATTGGTAAGCCCAATTCTTGATAATTTTGGATGATTTCTTTTTCTTCATCAGAATAGGTTGCTGTGCTTAATAAAATGCTATCTGTGGAACCATTTAAATTGTCGTTGAATAAGGAAAAAAGCTCATATTCTTCGTCTGTGCTTTGCTTGGTTTCAAATTCTGGGAAAACGGGATCGTATCCGAGCTGATCGTCTTTGGCCCTGCTGCTTTCTTCAAAGCGATCCGGTAGTTCTGTTTCAAAAGTGCCATGCTCAAATGGGATCGGGTGTGTAAAAATGCCCTCGTCGGTTTCAGATGCAGACAACTTGGTTGATGTTGGCGCAAGCGTAAATTCTGTTGTGGAACCAGATTTCGTTAAAGGTGTTAACCATTGTTGAAGAACATTCACGGTTGTTGAAGATGTAGTTTGGGTATGTTGTTGGTTTTCAGTCAGGAAAAACTCATTTGAGTAGCCATCAAATGAGTGGTGGTTGTTTGTAACTTTAGGGAAAAAAGTAATGGTGGTTGTTTTTTTAAAAGGAGAGCCAAAAGACTCAAGTTTTTTAAAAATTTCTTAAAGTAATAAATTTGGGTGGTTAAAAGGTGGATTTTATTTAAAAAAATGATCCCAAATTTTTAATTCTCATCCCTTCAATAAGTTGAGAAGATTCTAAATACACCGGTTTTAAGTTAGTTTGTCTTTTTGAATAGTGGTTTAGAATTTGTTATTTAACTAATACCAACACAAGCAATAAAATTTTAATGTGAGATTTAGAGTTTTTTTTTTTATTTTCCTTTGTAAAAACCGAATAATCAAAAAAATTAAAAATCATTTTTATCTAGGGGGTTTATTTTTCATTTAAAAAGGTTTGGATTTTAACCCAGTGTGTTTTAAAATTTTTCTTTTCTGTTGGTTAGAGTAACAAGAATCGATTAATCTCGTAAAAAATTAGGAATTTTTTTAATTGAAACAAAAGGGTCACAATATGCAATAATTATTTTATTAACCACTGTTGTAATTCAAACCATTTCAGACACAAAATTCAGCATTTAAGTTTCTCTTTTGATTATATTCCCAAATGAGAAAAACTTATTGGTGAGGTAAGCCTTTTTGGGACATTTTGTGATTTATTCCGAGAAAGAAATGGAAATGAAATTCGAATTGCTTTGGCGAATTAAACAAGATTATTGTGTTGATCTATTTGTGTTTTTGGTGTTGTCTGTTCCAATTATCCAATTCATAAGTTTTTCTTTCTTGCTTTCAATAAATGTGTTTTTATTCAAATAAATAAACGATAAACACAGATCCAAATATTAATTTTTAGATATTCAAAATTGAAATCTTCAGAACTCAATTGAAAAGCGGGGTGTTTTGTTTAATGGCTTGGAATGTTGACAAAAAAACACATTTTTTATTTTAATTATCAAAAAGAAAAAAAATGAATTTAGAGATTATTTCAAAATCATCACTTTTTCATCTTTTGAAATTTCAGACTAGATTTAAGGTGTACTTATGTTTGAAATTGTTCAAAGATTTGGTTTATTTTTTTTATAAAATAATATTATTCGTTTTTTATTAATCTCAGATTCTACAAAAGAGAACACACGAGATTTCATTTGAAAAAATTAGTTTAAGATTTTATTTTTGATAATAGAGATTATGAGTAAAAAATAAACACATATTCTTGAAAAAAAAAAAATAGAATAAAATTCGATATCCAAAAATAAAACTGGACAGATAATATAGAAATTAAATTATTGAATAACTGGATTCTTTTTGAAATGAACATATGAACATGATCAAAATTTTTAATAATGATACAGAAAAATATCATGTTTTCAATTACATTTTATTTAATATCAGTGTTCAATAGTGAGAAATATGACAGATACTAATTCTTTCCACATAAAATGAGTAGAATATGTTTTATAAAAATTAATAATTTTTAGCTTTTTGTAATTTTTTGTAGGTTACTGTTGTGAAAAGATTCGTGAAAGGCCAGAAAAGTGAGACAATTATTTTGTTAACAATTTTCATATAATGGAGTAACATTAGTAAAACAGATCAAAATCATCAGAATTTTTTGAAGATAATAGGAACCCAAATTCTGGATTAAAAGCATTTTGGAAGCATATATTCTATCTTAACTTGTCTTTATTTCAATTACATCAAGATCCTTAAAGTATATTGTCCTAAATTTCAAATTCATTATTGTTAATTAGAAGAGTAGCAAAAAGTAGAAACAAGCGCATTTTTAATTTAATTGATATCTGACAAATTACAACCAACAGGTATAACCCTAATAAACTAAAATTCAAAAATTTCCAGAGCCAAAACGTTCCAAACAATCACAATAATTCAATTTCATTGATATTAGAGAAAATTTTGATATTTGTGAAATATGAAAATCATTTTTTCATCTTTTAGTTTTTTTTTTCATTTTATTGTTTGAATCACATAACTTGTTTCGTTCGATCAAATTTTTTTTGAACAATTGGTATTAGGTTAAAGTTGAGTTGTTCAAAATAGAAGAACTCAAATAAAATTAGTTGGTGATATCTAACCATTTGATGGATCAATAAATCCTAAATAGAATTTAAACAAATTTACTAATAATTTTTTTTGTTTTGCTCTCTCCAAAATTTTAAACACACCCATGATTTATTTGTATTAATATATATTTATTTATTGTTTTGTGAGTATTGTAATTTATAAAAAAGTGTTAACATTTCAATTAGTGAATGATTCTAATTTGGTATTTCTTCTTGAATTGATTATATAAGTTTTTTTTTTTTTTTTCACAAATTGAATTTTGGTGTGTTGTAAATTTTGAATTGGGGTTTATTTGATATAAATTATTTTGTGAGCACTTGCAAATAACGGGATCCTTTTTATGATAAAACAATTTGTGAAGATGATTAATTTCTGATATTTTACATTTTTTTTTTTGGTTAAAATATTATCGGTGTGTAAATATAACCAGACTTAATGAACTTATCCAAGAATAATTTTATACTAAAAAACCCAATTTAACATAAAACACCACCCATATATTACAAATTCCTTGAGATGGTAAATAGTACAAAATTTCGTTTATTCATAAAGTTTGGCAAAAAAACTGTTTTATAAATGGAAGAAATAATGTTGGTTGTTAACTGTTAAAAACACTTTAGAGTTTATTTTAATCAATTATTTTTTTCAAACTTTTTAAAAATGACCCAAATAAAGATTTTAAGATGACAAAAAAAAATACCTGACTGTATTCCATTTTTTTTACACACAAACATTTATTCAGTTGAAATAATTAACCCCTGATAAATAAAACCGTAACTAAAAAATTAACAAATTGATTAACGGTTTTATACATTAAGTGCCATTTATGAAATTAAAAATATCAAGAAAATTCCAGTGAAAAAAAAAAATCCCAAATTTTTGTTCAGAAATTCAGATTGATGAAAAATAAAAAGAAAGAATAATTTTTTTGAAAAAATAATTCCAGATTTTATAACTATTTTGCATCATCACCTTTGTTCAAGAACTGTACCTTAAAAGAGTTACCGGTTCTAAGCCAAATTTCAAAATTAGGGGCAAACTTTTTTTACTATTATTTTTTTCTTTTTTCATTTGTCTTTCAAAAAATAAAATGATTACACTCTATTTTTGATTTATTAATCTATATTGGTTATTATCATCTCTGAATACTTTCCTAAAATACATTATTATTCAAAAAAAAAACAATTAAACAAGTTTTTTATGAAGAAAAATCTGCCTACATTTTTGAAATATAGCTTACTCTTTTGGACAATTTTCAAGTATAGTTCATTAACCAGTCTATTTAATAGTGGTTTAATCAACCAATTACACTTATTTAAACATTTCAATGGATACTAAATCAATCAAAAAAATATTTTGAAAATTTAAAATTGAAATAATTTATAAACATATAAAATAGTTTTTCATATTACTTTTTTCTATTTTTTAAGATTTAAATATTTTTCTAATTTTTTTATATAAAAAGATCTAGATACACTTGGTATATAAAAATGTTATTCGAATGTTAATGGAACAGTAAGATAATTCAAGTAACATCATATTGTTTACTTGAGGAATTTTATTTGATCATCAATTGAAGATCATAATGTATCTCAAGTTTTTTTTTTTTTAATATTCCCCCATGAATTTTAAAATATGAAAAATTAAGAAAATCTATTGATTTATTAGTTTTACTTCATACAGAATATTAAATATTATTTAATATGAATATAATATTTAACCAAATTCATATTTATTCTTTAAATTTAGATTAAAAAAAAAAAAAAAGAAAGAAAATAAGAACAAAAAAAAAATAAAATTAATACTGAATGAAAAATCTGAGAACTTTTTTAAAACTTAATATCAAGTTTTCTATTTTAAAAAATTACAAACCTTTTCCAAAAACTTTTTTGAGTATTTTCTTTGTTAATAAAGCAAGATATCGACATTTTAAAAATTCCCTGAGAATGAGTCTTACGAAATGTACTCTTTCTAAAAAATTCTTACTTTATTAAAACATAAAACTTTAAAAAAACATAAATATCGGAAAAATCATATAAAAAGCACAAACTTTTTGAAAATAACTTTAAAATTTTTTTAAACTTTTTTATTCATTTCTTCAGGCCACAAAACAATCAAGTTTTTATTATTTTTTCACTTTCTAAAATATAATTAGCCTAATAAAAATGAAAATTTAATAACTAATTTATATATTAGTCTGAAATCATTCCTCTTGAGGTTTTCTAAAGATTTTTGAAGAATCATAAACAAGAATTTTATATTTTGATTTAATTAATACAAACAAAATATTAAATTTGATTTCAAATAAAATAAAAAAAAGCCAATAGAATTTTTTTATTTCTTAAAAAAATTAAGCAATAAATTAATTATGAATTATCATTTAAGTATTTGTAATTAAATTCAAAATAATACAAGTTCAAACAAAAAGTTGAAAAAAAAATATTTTTAAAAGGGATTCTTAAGCAATAAAAAAGAAACAAAAATATACGTTATGCATGATTTACCATGATACAAAACACCAAATTTAACCCATTTCAATTATTTTAGGGGAAATTTGGCATTTTTTTAAGAATATATTGAAATTTGAAATTAAAATAAATATATATATATATATATATATAGTCATTTTCACTTTTAAGGCACAAACTTTCAACGAAATTTAAGGCACAAAAAAATCTCAAATTAAGGCACAAAATTTGGAATTTTTTTTTTACAATAAATTTTTAGTATAATTTGAATTCTGTGCTTTAATTTGAGCTTTTTTTGTGCCTTAAATTTCGTTGAAAGTTTGTGCCTTAAAAGTGAAAATGACTATATATATATATATATATATATATATATAAACTCATTTTCAAATAAATGGGTACATAAATTTTGAAGAGTTATTCATAATTGAATCAAATTAATTATATTATCATTCAAAAAGATAAGAAACTCTTTTAAATATAAAAAAACTTAACTGAATATTTTAAAACCCATTAATTATTATATATAATATAAAAAATGATGTGCTCCATTATTTGATATGAGAAATTTTGTTTTGTAAATAGTAATGAAAAACAATTACAAAATCAATAAAAACCTTTGAACATGATATGAATTGAGAATAAGTTCTCAAAATTTTCTTTTTAATTCTTTACAAAACAAACTTTTGTTATTTACAGTCCCATTTTAAAGATAAATCTCAAATTCATCTGGGTATTTTATTGGAATTGTTTTTTTTTCTTTATTTTCTTTTTTCTTTGTTCAATTCATCAATCCCATAATCGTCTTTCTTAATTCCAATATCTATCTCATTTGAAACCAAACTTTACTTTTTCTATTTTTATACTGCTAAATTATTCTCAAATTGGTTTCTTCTTGTCTTGTTTTGTCATTTTCCAAATTTTCAATACCCATAAATAAAAAAAGGAAAAAATGAATAATTAAAATGAAAATCAACAATGTGTGATTATCTTATTATGAATCAAATTCAATAGTATTGATGAATTAAGAGGTGTGCCTTTTTATTTGAAAAAGAGTTGATATATCTAAAAATCCCAAAATTATATAGTGTCATAAAAATTGAATTTTAAAAATATAAATCTGCCTAATTTAATAACTGATCCCATTCAAACTTATATCAAATTTCTATATAAAAAATTCTGAATCTCTAAAATAGCAAATCCTTGAAAATTATTACCCTATATAATTCATCAGCAACAATAAATGAACCTGCAAAAATCCAATTTCTTGAAAATTTCATCAATGTAATTTTTCTTGGCATCTCATTTCTTGGAAAATTTGAAAAAAAGAATTATGTATTTAAAAAAATAAAATACAAAAAAAATAAGATAATATTGAGAAATTTTTTCGAAAAAAAAATCTGTCGGATAAGGGATCTATTAACACGGAAAAAAAAAAAACAGTTGAAAATTTGAGAGTCTTGAATCTCAAACTTCTGATTCTACTGCCATTATTATTTCTATATTTAATACACAAATACCAAAATTTTTACACCGCAAATACCAACACTAACATATTATTCAATGGTTTGGTTATTTTATACAATTTCATTTTTTTTTAATACAGTTAAAAGGAAGAAAAAACTCTTTTCATAAGTTCGGAAAAGTTTTATTTATTTTTTTTTTTTTTGATTTTTTTTTTTTAGTATCTGTAATATATTAAAAATTTTTGATTAATTTATTAACACTACTTAAGGGGTTACTTATACTAATTCATATCCATAAGTACTTATATGAAAATAAAAATAAAATACTTTTTCATTTATTTAATAATCAAAAAGACTCAAAAATTTTTTATAGGAATATTAATTTTTAAAAATAATTTCCAATTTCTTTCTTTTGCTGTTTTTTTTTTATTAAAAGGTTATTTATTATCTTGAATTAATTTGTGACTTTGAAAATCTTCAATCACACAATTTAATAAGCGAAAAACAAATCCCCCAACCCCCCATTTTATGTAAAAGAGCTATGATCAAAATAATATATGTCAAATAACTTAATCTCTGTTTCATAGTATACAATCTGAACTTTTTCCTTCTTCTTGTTTCCTATGTAAAATCTAATTCACCACACTATAGTATGCTAAAGGTAAAATGAATTTTGAAATTAAACTCGTTGATATTGAAATAAATTTTTCATTGATAAAGTTAATAATTTTTTTTAATTTTTCAATTTTTTCTCAATTTTTTAGTTTTTTCATGTATCAAAATTTTTTCAAAAATTAATTGATTGTTTTACCAAAATATTCTTGTTTACTCCTTCATTTTTAGAATTTCTTTTTAAATAATAGAACTATAAGATTTCAATAACATATTTTTTGAGGGTTTATTATAAGTTTCTTTGATTGATTGAACTATTGGTCTACTATAACAAAAAAAATCTCTTTTTATACTGAAACATTGGGTTCAACTTTTAATCACAAATAATTTTGACAACTTTGGACATCAATTTGAAAAACAAAAGAATCTTGAAAAAAATCGAACAGCTTTAATGAGCAATAAACCTTTTAAATCCTTTCTGAAAATTTACCACCAATTTAAAACTTTTGACAATACTTATTAAAGGCACAAACCCTGTAGAATTTAGGAGATTTTTGGTTGTTATTTTTACAAAAAAAACGTTTCATTTTTTCATAGCTTTTCATTTTTAACTTAAAATCTCTCATTTTCAAAGATTTGAAAAAGAAACAATTCAGCAAATGCCTCTTTTGAAATCATTTCTGCGTGACTATTTTACGTGTACAATTCTGCCAATAATCTTTCTTACCATTGTTCTGCTGAGTACTCTTAGCATCCCACGAAAATTGGACATTGATTCTGCAGATTTGCCTTATGATCCAAAGGATTACCCAAACGGCGGAGGCGAGTCTGTAAAAGGGCTATTTTGGTTTTTCCATGTTTCTGATACCCATTTACAGGAGGGGGTAACCGAGCCAACGAAAAGCTTTGAAGATTTATTAAATTTAGCTCAAGCATTGAAGCCGTCATTTGTTTTCCACACTGGGGACATTACGAACGGGTGCCCAAACAAGACACCAGTTTCGCTTTGCTATCAGAATGAGGATGATTGGAAGATTTATGAACAGGCACTCAAAAATTATAATTTCTACAACAACTCAAACACCAAGAATGTTCGTTGGTATGACGTGAAAGGCAACCACGACTCCTTTTCTCTTGAAGAAATTGCTTCAAGCGATAATTATTATTACGACTATTCGCCCAACCAAGCGGTGTTAAATGCAAATGGGCGCAAGTCAGTCATGAGCTACCCAGTCACTGTCGAAGGTGGCAACTACAATTTCATTACTTTGGATTTAAATAGTTATCCCAAGACCAGCTATCCATTTGAATTATTTGTGACGCCAAACAGCCAAACTTTGAACGAATTGGAAGCAGAGCTGCTTTCGAGTGAGAGCTATAACCATACCTTCCTTTTCACACACTACCCCTTGGCGTGGACCTTCAGTGGCAGCGTAACAAGTGATACAAAAAAAACACTCTATGATCTCTTACGCGAATACCGAGTCACAGCTTCCTTTGTTGGCCACTACCACACCTTCGGGCTGTCATCAATTTTATTGGGGCAGTCGAGCGGCCTTTTGGAATTGGGCTCGCCGTCGCTTCGGTATAACGGCGGGTTTCAAATTGTAGCTCTTGACAATGATTTAATTTCCTTTGAGCAAGTCAAACTCGGCGATTTCGATCAGCCAATTATTATCGTTACCAACCCAATGGACGCCAAATACCTTACTGATCGGCAACCAATCAAAAGGATCTCTAGTTCCAAATATATTCGAGTGCTAATTTTTGAAGATCACTTATTGAATAATTATGTCAAAAATGTGACTGTCACGATCAACGACTCGAAATCTAAAAAGTATTTACAAAGAGTTGATCAATCAAAGCCATTATGGACTGTTGAGTGGGAGCCATCAAAATACTCTGGCGATTCTTTAAATAGTATAATTATTGAAGCCAAAATGCTTAGTGGGGAAAAATATACAAAAGCGCAAACCTTTTCAGTGGTCGGCAAACAAAAATATATTGGTACCAAATGGCCACAAATTATTCAACGGAACAGTTTTTTCTTATTATTTTTCTTTGCGTTTCTAATTGCTTTTCTCTTTTTCGTTATCATTTTACTTCTTGGATCAAAATTTTTGAGATGGTTTAAATACGGAGGAAACAAATTTAAACAATTTTCGAGAGATTTTAAACATAACATGGGTCGCAACCATTTAAAGCAAATGAATTTATTGCAAATAATTAAATATCATTATGCTTTTAATTTTTGGAAATACTCAAAGACGCCCAAGGCAACCACAATAATCTTTTCTATTTCTTCCTTGCTCCTTTTGATCGCACCAATGTCAATTGCGCCAATGATTGCGCCAAATAAATGGGGGGTTGCAATGCTATTTTTTGTGAGAATAAACGGCAAGGTGCAATTAGAAACAATAACGCTCCTATACGCTACCATATTTATTTGCTTCATATATTTCCCCATTTTAAATGTCATTTCCAAAACGGTGGCCGCACCCGCAAATAAAGGAGTCAAAGCGAGGGGTAGATTACTTGCAAAGCCTTCAACTTGGTTTGCCTTTATATCATTTTTCACCGCAGGACCTTATCTCCTTTCCCATCTCTTGAATTACGAAATTTATGGCGCGCTTTTATCCATTTCGCTTATTTGGAATAGTCTGTTCTTATTTATATTACTCATGAGAACTTTAATTATCGATTTTAAAGTCATCACAGTTGTAAACAGAAAACTTGAAAGAGGACCCTCAGATGATGATTTTGAGGACGGCGATGTCTTATTAGATAATGTTGAAGATATTTATGGCCCAGATTCAGAAGAGAAAAGTAATCTTGATAATAATCCAAATAGTTCCCAATCCGGTAATGAATCAGAAAACTTATCAGAAGATGATGAAAAGGAATTATCAGATGATCTCTCAGAAGACGAAGAAGAGGAATTATTGGATTAAGATTTAATTCTTTATTATTTCTATTTAACATTTTTCAATCTTGGATAAGGTTTTCTCTTTTGTAAATTTCGTTGGTATTGTACCAAGTTATCCATCCATATTTTATCATTATTGTATGTTGTAATAAAACTCATTTTTTAGTTCATTTTATATTATTATTATTATGAATATTTTTATTCATTAAAGATTTTTGGTAAAAATATTTTTTTTTGTGATTATTATTATTTTTTTTATCAAATAGTTTTTTTGTTACTTCTCTTTATAAAATCAATTATTTTACAATCTTTAAAAAAATATTTGATTTTAGTTATTTCCATAAATGGTGGCAATTTTATTTTATAATATCTTTAGTAAAATTAATTCTAAAATTTTTATTATTTATATATCTAGAATTATTATCCATCAATAATTGATTTTTCAAAATAATTCCTTTTGTTTTTTGTAAGAAATTTTTTTAATTAAAAAGATAAAAGTTTTTGAATATAATTTTATATTATATTTTTGAAGGGTGCAAATTGGTAGTTATTATTGTTTTTTTTGATATTAAAAATTGTTTTCTGAAGAATTTTAATGTTGACATAATGGAGGTTTAGATGATATCTATACTTAATTGATGAGAAAGTTACAAAAATCGCGATAATTTATATCAAATTGCGAAATTCTATAAAATCGCGATAATTGCTTAAAAATTGTGATAAATGGCAAAATATCATGATATAAAAGTTGATGGGTTTTGAGGCTAATTCAGAAATATTTTGAATAAGAAATTTTTGTTGATCGAATAATAGATTAGATAAAAAAAAGTCATTTTTTAAAAAAAAACAAAAAAGATACTTGATTCAATCAACGATCAGATCAAAGAGTTTTATTACATTTTGTTTTGATTTGGTTGATATATTAATCGATCCTTTTACATCAACAACAATAATAACTATAAAGATAAATATTATCCCAAAAGTTTAACTCTACATTGTTTTTCAAAGGCACATTAAAGATTAACCTTTTTCTTTTGATATTGTGTTTTTACAAATTATTTTGATAAGTGAGAGAATGAAAAGAAAAAAAACTTCTAGAGTTTCCCTATATTGAAAAGGGAAAATATAATGATAAATTGAAAAAAAAAATTCAAAAAATTTATAGATTCATTTACCCTTTTTTATAAAGCTGTTCCAAAGCTACTGTAAAATTTTTTCAATGTCAGATTTTGATGTTGATAGAGATTTATAAAAAGTTGAGTATAAGAATAAAAAAGCTCATATTGAAAATATTTTTTCCTAAATGGGCCGATATGAAAAGCAATCTTCTGATATGATCAAAATAAAATTCATTTTTTTAAGAGGTAATTTTTTGTCATTTCACAATGAATTTTCGATGTTTATATTATTTTTGGTTCTTTATAATTTATTTTTCAACTATCAGAAAAAATTCTTGAATATTGGCTCATTTAGGAAAAAATATTTTCTGTATGAAATTTCTGATTCCCCTATTTACCTTTTTGAAAATTTTTATCAACATCAAAATTTGATATTGAAAAAATTTCACGGTAGCTTTGGAAAGACTGTGTATGAAAATGAAAAAAATCAACTTTTTTTTTTTTTTCCATTAAAGAGTGGGTACTAAAAGTCCACCTGTTTGCCCGAATCCCTAATTTAAATTATAGATATTGTTGAACCAAGTGAGAGCTGGTCATTTCTCCCAAAAATCGGATCCACTTCATAAATTGAGAGGGATTTTGTTCCAATTCCGTTCAGTTTTATAATAGTCAAAAAGATTCAATTCGGACAAACGATTTCCTCAAAGAATTAGTGGTTCTAAGAAGCATAAGCCCGATTTTTAATTAAAATTACACCGTGGTGGCTATTTGAGAAAATGGTAAACAATAAGAAATAATGGTTAAGGGAATAGAACCCTGGCCTTCAGATTGTACACTGGGCTGTGTTGCCACTTGCCCATACCGGTTCTCTAAAAAAATCAACTTTTAAAACATTTTTTTTCCCCACAAGAGTAAATTTTTCAACCCCCTTACAAATTCTCTTTGTTTTTCGATCTCAAAAATTTCCTAATTCAAAGTTAAGTTAAGGGACTAATCTCAATTAAATTTTTTTACCTAGATTTAAAAGAGTTTGAGAAAATTCTTTTCCAATTACTTAGATTTGAAAAACCTGATTTATTTTCAATATTAAACATATTTCTAGATCTGGAATCCTTCTTTAGAAATAGGTCAAAAAAAAAAATAATAATAGAGAGTAGTCCCTTAAAAAAATTTATAAAGAAGGTAAGTGAACAAAAAAGTCTAAATATTCTTGTCCATTTGTCGGTAAAAAAATCAAATTATTCTTAGTAGACCATATAAATTTGGTTTATTGACTCAAACACTATTTAAAGAATAGTCCTAAGTCTTGTAAAAAAATTTATCTTTTTATTCTCGTCTCAAAAAGCAATTGTTTCGAAAAAAACAATTTGAATTTTTAGAAATATAGTTTAAAAAATCATGTTTTTTCAAAGCTAGACAACTTGTTATTTTATATTACTTTAACAGGAACTAATAAAGAAATAAAGATTCTGAAAGAGTTTAACCAGAGATCATTTGTTCACAATAACTATTTGTAGAAAAATAAATCAACAAAATTATCAATTCATTTCTCTAAAAAAGGTTTTAAAAATCAAGTAAAATTGTAAAACATCAAAGTTGAGAGTATTATTGTTTTTCATTTTTGAATTGGGTAATTTAGTGCTTTATTTGAATTTTTTTTGGTATTATTGGAAGATGGAAATGTAAATTTGTTTAAAATCAAGAGAAACATATTCGAACAAATAATTGTATTAGAAAGAAAATTTAAGCAAATAAAGGAGTTTACAATTTTAGTTATTGTTGCAAACAAATCCCCCCAAAAAATTAAAGTGAATTAATAATGTTATTTTTTTTTAACAAATCTTCAAGTTTCAACTGGTTAATCATTTTTTATAACTTTGTGTAATTCATTGTATTTTTTTTTTTTTTTGAATTTTGATTTCTAATTCCTAATTCCTAATTCTTGGTAATTAAAGTTTATGATTTATTTGGATGAAGATGAGCCAAATACAAATTCAAATTCAACAACAACAACAACAACAACTTCCTCTTCGTCTTCAATAAGATCAAGAAGATCATCAACAGCTACAACCAACATCTCCAAAGCAATAACCCAATCACAATATTTTTTCAAAATCTTAAAAAACAAAATCCACAACATCCCAAATAAAAAGAAACAGATCTTATTCACAAGACTTACAAACATGTACCATAAAGAAAAAAAGCTTGGGCCACGAATCATTTCTCAAATCTTGTTTGGAAACTCCTTATTATTAAGGCCATTCAAGCAGCCCTCGATTGGCCCAATTTTTCTAACACAAGGCAAAAGCTCAAAATTAAAATTGGCCCAAGAGCACATTAGCCAACTCAAGAGAGGGATCACTCAAAAGAATTGTTCCGTCTATTTCAGGTGCTTTTGTGACAAACCTATCAAGCGATTGGATCCACTTGTTCAAAAAACGGTTTTTGTGCAAATTGCGCTTTGCAATCAAATCTTGAATTTAATACCAAACAAGCCGATTAAAATGGACTTGGCTTGGTTCCAATCAAAAACAAACGAAATTATGTTTAACGTTTCGAATAATTTACCTTCGGATCTTGTTTTGACAATCGTATGCCAGCCAATGGTTCAAACAACGATCGAGGAACTAATAAAGAAATTTGTGTTAAATAAGACGATGGACAAGGACGATGCAATTCATTTAATGCAAAAAAATCAGTTTGGTTTTAAAATAGATTCAACAAAGGAAATAGATCAGACAATTTCAAAACAAACAAAACCAACGACAGTTTTAGGTAACAAGGGCGAAATAGGAAGCATGATTATGAAGGAACAAAATTTTCAAAATAATTCGAACCGTTTAAAATTAAATCTTAATTTGGATTCAAACCAAATAAGTATCCATCCCACGAAGAACCAAAGTTTAAAAAATAATGAAATTTCCATTAATTTACTAAGCGACACATTCTCGCTAAGGTGTCCCTTATCTAGAAAACGAATTAAGATTCCAAGTAGATCAATTAAATGCAAGCACCTTCAGTGCTTTGATTTGGCACAATTTATCAATTTTGCTGAATTTAGTAAAAAATGGATTTGCCCGTGCTGCAATATCAAAATCAAGATTAATGAATTGATAATCGATGGCTTTGTGCAAGAAATAATTTCAAAATGTACAAAGAAAAATGAAGAAGTTACAGTTTTCCCAAATGGAAACTGGTCCTTTGAAAAGATTGAGAGTGTTACAAATAAAGCACAAAAGCCCAAGACAAATCCAATTGATATAGTGTTTGATCCTGAAATTGAAGATTTTCAGGATTTATTTGAAATATTAAATCCAAATAATTCTCAAAATAATCAAGAAAATAATGATCAACAAGAAATTAACAATAATAATAATAATAATGGAAATGATAATGAGAATAATATTAATAATAACAATACTATTACTAATAATAATAATATTTCTAATACTAATAATAATATTACCTATAACAACAACAACAACAACAACAACAACGATAGTAGTAATAGTTTACAGGGGCCTTTGCAATTGGAAATGAACTCAATAAATTTTCCTTCCTTTTCAAATAATTTTAGTAATCAAGACAATTTAAATTCGAATGTGACCATTAGGAAAAGACAATTTTCTGAAACATTACCCCAACCGAAGCAACCTATACATCAAATACAGCAATCACAGCAACCCCAACAGCAGTCTATAAATCATCGGCCACAGCCACAACAGCAAAACAATCATCAAATACAACAATCACAACAACAGCAACAGCAACAGCAACAACAATATATACCATTACAGCAACCCCAATCACAACCAAATCCACAATATCACCAATATTATCAACCACAATTACAATATCAGTACCAAATGCCACAATTAAATGATTTTCAATTTACAAATTTAAATTATGATTTTAGTTTATTTAATAATAGTAATACCAATACTACTACGACTAATAATAATAATAATAAAATCAGAAGAATGTTAACAACCCCACCCGAAATTTCATTTAATAAATTTAATAATCAATTTATCCAACAACCCCCTTTTATTTATCCTCAGCAGTCGACATCTGAATTGGGTAATATTAATTTTAATACGAATCATAACCTTAATCCGAATCCTAATCCTAACCCCAATTCTAATGTTACATATAACCAAAAGGCTATACATAATCAAACACCATCATTTAATCAATTGTTTTTTGATTCGACAAATAATTTTGATCAAACCGAAAAAAATACTGAAATTGAATTTCCTTTTAATTCAATTTCAAACCAAACAAAAAAATTAAATTAATATTTTGATAAAATAAACTACATTTTTTTTTAATGGTATTTCTTTTCTTCATAAGAACATTATAATGTAAACTAAAATTCCAAAATTTTACACATAAACCCCATTCCAAAAATTTGGACACACCCAAAATCAAAAATAGGCAAAAAAAACCCTATTTATTGTATTTTTCCAAACCTAATATAAAAAAACATTTAAATAACCCAGTATTTATGTTTTAATAAGTCAATATTTGAATCCAAATAAAAGAAAAAAATATAAAACTCAAAAATAAAAACGGGTGTGTTTAAAATAATGAAACGAGCTGAACAAAAAATCTATTGGTAAATTGGTTGAAATTTTACCAACAATTGTTGATCGATCAAATGTTAAGATACCATCAACTAATTTTGTGTGATTTTCCAATTTAACAAACTCAACACTAACCTTCTATCAACCATTGAAAAAAATTTCCGAGATCTAACGAAACAGATTACGTAACTGCAAAAAAGGAAATGAAAACAAAACAAAAAAGACAAAAAATGAAATTGTTTGTAAAATCAAAATTCTTTCCAAATTGAATTTAAAGTGAAGTAATGATGTTCTTTCCATTGTATAAACTGTGTCCAAATTTTTGGAATCTAGTTTAGTTAAAATAGTTAAAAGAATCACAATAATAGAATTTAATTCAACTTGGAAATTATTTTGATTTTTGTAAAATATTTAAAATCATTTTTTCATCATTGAGTTTTTTGTTTTCATTTCATTTTTTCTTTTCCAATTACGTGACCTCTTTCGTTCGGTCAAGTTATTTTTTTCGAATAGTTGATATTATGTTAAAGTTGGGTTCTTTAAAATAGAAGAACTCAAATAAAATTAGTTGTTGATTATCAAACCATTTTGATAGATCATAATTTTAATAAAATTTTTACAAATATACCAAATGTTATTTTTTTGTTTATTCATCTACAAAATTTCAAAGCAGTCTTGATTTCTTAGGATTGATAATTATTAATTTTTTGTATTGTGAGTAATGTTATTTATAAACGATTGTTAACATTTCAATTAGCAAATGATTCTAATTTGACATTTCTTCAAGAATTGATTAAATATGATTTTGTTTTCACAAATCGAATTTTAGTGTGTTAAAAATTTTGAAGTGGAGTTTAAGAAAGGGGAAAGAATGTACAAATAAATCAATATTTTGTCAAAAAAATCTTATTATTTAATAATATATAATATGTAAGGATTACCCTAATTTTATAATTTTTGATTTATTTTTCAGGTAATTAAAAATTTCTATTTTGTTTGGTTAGTTTGTAACTTGGTCAATGTAAATAGTATTATTATTATTTCGATTAATGTTTTTATTATTTTTCTTCTTCTTTTTTTTTTTTTTAATAAAATTTTCATTAATTATTACTTTCTCTTAATTTATAATATATATATAAATAATATATAAATAAATACTAAATTCCTATTTTTTTCAATAGGAGAAATAAAAAAAAAAAAAGGAAATTTTTCTTATCTGATTTTTTTAATACAAAGATAGATAATGAAGAACGTTCAGAACTTTGAAAAAAATCAGTTTTTTCGTTTATCAACTATTTTTTATCGACAAATATTAATGATGGGTTTTTTAATTTTAAACTATGTTAAATTATAGGTTAAAGATTTCAGAAGGTAAATCAACTTGTAAAACAATCATATTCATCAAAGAGCTTACCATATAAGGTAACTCTTAAACATGTTTTAAATGGATTTAAATTAAATAAGGGGTATTTTATACCTTTTTAGATCAGAATAATTTTTTCTAATTTCGAAAAACAAAAATTTAAAAAATCAAACTAGTTTTTTCTTTTTCTTTTTTTTTTTGCAAAAGATCAACTAGAAAAAAAAATTCTTTGGAAAGACAAATATAAATTATGAAAATTCAGAGTATGTAATATTTTTTAAAATGAATTTCATTATTTAGCAAAAAATTTTTGTGTCAACCTTTTTTCATTGGAAGTTAAGTAATAAAAGAGGTAATACTCTTTTCTAAAATGGTGAATATTTTTTTTTTAGGTTTTTGATTTTATTTTTTTTAAATACAAAATATCACGTTTTTTATATGTTTGGAATAATTTAAAAGTAAATTATTAATCAGATTATATTATTTTTTGGTCTTGAATAATAAAGAATAAATTGTTTTACAATTTATTATTTTAGGTGAGTCACGATTTTAGAAATAGGGTACCATTTATTTAATAAAGCATAATTTTCTTATACAAAACAAATTTCATAATTCAAGAATATCAAATTTTTATTACTGATTTATATATATATATATATATATATATATGCGTGTATGTGTGTGCATTAAAACTTAATTAATTTATGATTATAGACTTTTTCATCTTTAATAAAAAATATCTTATTTGAATTAACATTTAGTAAAAAATAAAAAATAGATTACTTTTAAAAAAATGTCACAAAAAAATTTTCAAAGGGATCTTTCAAACCATTGAAAAACTGAAATATACCTACAGATATTATACACATTCAAAAGCATTTATGGAAACACTTTTTTATAATTACTTTGGTAAATTCAAAATCTATTGATAAAATTTACAAATTATTATCCTAAAGTTTATCATACGGATAAATGGAAGACCTTAAAGATACCCTATGTTTCTAACTAAACAATTTGAACTTTATAAACTCTGAACTGATATGATTTAAAAAATCAAACTTACTGATAAATTCAGAAACATTTGAAAACAATTTTTACTTCAATTTCCATTTTTCTAAATCTTGTAAACTCTGTTTTTAGAAACAGTTCTTTATCAAGAACGTTTGAAAAATCAATTAATTTCCAAAGTTTTATTATATTTGTACCACTAAAATTCTTTATTCAAAGCCGAGTTCAAAAATTTTGAAAAAAGGAAAATTAAGAAAAAATATGAAAACTTTTATTTGGATTTCTCAGTAGTGTGCATGATTTGAATAAGATGAAGGAAATTAGTAGACAATGAACAAAAATTAATAAACGGTATGTTTAGGAATTTATTGGTAATCACAATCATAATAATTGTAATCAATCAACAATCAACAATCAACAATCAACAATCAGTTGTAACTCAATAAAAAATTGTTTTCGAACTCAACTAATTAATGTCCCGTGACTTTGGTAATCATTTCACTGATTTTTTTTCTAGCTTCTAAAACTCCAGGTGGCATTGCAGGGTTATAGAAATGATAAGGCGCGCAATGTCCTGCGTCGTCATAAACAAAGGCTTCTGAATTGTTTGAAAGCATTGTTTGATCTGTTATTGATAATAAGCTCCAAGGGTCATATTTCCCATTTGTAAAGATTGTGTTTCTAAAATTTCCTTTCATTCCGCCATAATACAGGTTTGTATAATTGGTGTTTGGAATAAAATTCTTGCCGAATATCGTGCTGACGATTTGGTTATGGAACTCGCTATCGATCCCGTCAAAGAACAAAGGCGAGTTTGGGGTGGTCAATTTATAGTATCCCAGCTCTGTTGCCTTTTGATAATACCACAACTTCCAAGCATTGTTAAACACCTTCTTTGCGTCATTGACCATACAGCTGCCTTCGCGTGGGCCAAATACTTTGATGTACATTGCCAGCTTGTCTTGCGCCCTCGTCATGTTTTCACACATTACCGTCATTGGCCAATTGGGTGGGTTCTGGTATTGGACGTGGATTTGTAGCGGGGTGATGATGCGGTAGTTGAGCATTTTGGCATGGAAATCATCCATGATGTCTTCGCATGGGTTGAAGTATTCTGTCAGCTTGATCCTGCCCTCAACCGTTTCCCATAATGGCTTTAATTGAGAAACAGCCTCTTGGATGGAATCAAAGCAGTCTTGAGGCAATTGCTCCTCGACGTGCTTGTTAAACGAAAACCAATCCTTTTCGGCCAAGACAGGCGAAGATCCCGAAAAGGCGCCATCAAATAGGTTTGGGTATTTCACTGGGAGCCATGCACTTAGAATTCCTGAATACGAACAACCAAACACAAAGAATTTTGTGTCTTGGGGCAAAGAGTATTCCTTAATTAGAAAATCGCGGAAATTTGCATAGTCTGCTAAGGTCTGTTGCGTTGTGAATTGCTTGAAATTCTCGGTATCGGAAATGTCATTCCCAAATGGATTCGACTCTCCATAAAACCTGTGCTCGATTCCGGCAACAAACGCGCCATGTTGTGCTGATAACTCGAAAGGAAAGCCATACTTTTTCAGGATCGGATTTTTTTGTTTTTGTTTTTGTTTTTGTTATTTTGAGAGTGTTAAAAAAGGGTAATTGTGGTTAAAATTGGAAAGTATAGGAACAACCAGAGGGCTATTGCTTTTTTATTATATTTTTTTTTTTTTTTTGGTTTATTTTATACCTCAAAATAAAAGTCTTCCATTTTCGATTCTCCATTCAGAACAAATAAGACAGGTCCACCTTGAATATAGTTTGTGTCATTTACATAATACCTTTGTTTGAATGTTTCATCGCTTGTATGATCAAAATGATCCAACTTTTGATCGTAAGTCAGAAATTCAACGGAAGAAACCCCATACCAAGAAGAAATCAGGAAGAAAAAAAAGAAAAGTGATGAATAAAAATTACTCATTTCAAAAAATGGTAAATTTTTTTTTTTACGAAGGTTGATCTGCTTGGAAGGTGGTTGTATATTTTTGATTTTTCAAAGTTTGTAAAGACGGATAAAAAATTGTTAATTTGAATCAAAAAAAGTGATAATAGAACAGAATTTATTGAGTTAAGTTTATGTTTTATCGTTTGATTATTAGATATGTTCAGAGAAGTGTTGAACTTTATGGTTTTTTCGTTCAATAATCAAACTACTTGGTAGTGTTTAAAAAAACACACTCAAAGAACAGTAAACCTGTTTTTCAAAATTAAACCCACTATTGTTCTTTTTTTGCTTCTTGTTCAAATAAAAAAATATTTTACGAACCAAGAGTATACCTAAGAATCAATTTAATTTTGAAGGTAAAAATGTAAAATATTTTTAGAAAAATTTCAAATATGAATAAAATTTTACCAAATTTTTTTGTTTTTAGGCAAATTTTTAGTATTTTATAAATATTTCTGTTAAACCTTAATTTAATTTTTTAAGATCAAATTGGCTAATTTGATCCTTCATTTTATTAATTTCTTTGAAAATAATAGAACTTTATGAAGCCAAGGTCATACTATCTGATTTCATATTGTGAGTTTTCCTTTGTTCTTTTAATTCCATAACTCTATTTGAAAAAATAAACCAACTTCCACTTAGAAGCCAATTCAATCAGCCTGTAAGGTTATTTATTTACCAGCACTTTACGGCACATAGCAGACTTTTTTTCATCACTTAATTTAGTGAACCTTATTTTCACCAGATAATACCATTCTTCCTTGAAAATGGACAATTGTATATACAAAGAAGAAATTTAGCGATACACTTGATTTTCATATTTATCTTTTATTTTAACTATATTTTCCTAACAAAATTTAACTTTTTTTAACAAAATGAATGAATACTTTTTTTACAATAATTCTTTCATTACGTGAAAAAAGAGTTAAATTTGCAATGGTTATATAGTAAACAAAAAAGGGTAATATACACAGATATAAATCAACTTAAGTGGCTATTCACTCATATTTTATTTTTTTTCCAAAAGGTAATAGAGTAATTATACACAGAAAGATCGATTAAACTTTTTATATAAAACTTCTGTTTACATCATCTTTTGTAAAATTATTTTTCAATTTTCAAAAAAATTCATTTTTTTCAAATTAATTTTCAGTCAAAAACATCCAATCCATTTTTATTTGAATTTATATTTTCAAAAATAGATAAAAGAAATTTCTGCAAAAAATATTTCATCTTGATGAAATCTCACTTTTAATGATCACTGGTAATATTTATGAGTAACTCACATTTTAAATTTTGTCTGATTTTAAAAATACAAGAAAAATTAAATAAATATTAATTCCTTGAAAAAAAATTCAATAAAAAATTGAATATTTATTTTATTTACAAATATTTATTAAATTTCTTGAAATTAAAAAGATTATTTAATATTCTTTTTCAAATACCCAAGCATATAAACAAAGAAATGTTGATTAAATAAGTTTATTGATCATATTTATCAATTATTTTTTGATTTTAATTTGAATTATTTTTATTAATTTTAAAATCTTTAAAAAATTGAGAAATACTAATAAAGTCTATTGATAAATTTCATCATTGAATTAAAACTAACCCACTTAAAAAAATTATACAGGGTTATGAATTATTCATTAAAAATAATCAAATTAATAACTATTATTTTAAGTTCTCAGTTGAAAAGAGGGTTTTAAAAAAAGTATTTTGGGTGAATTTTTAATTTAATTGTTTGGTTATTTTACTCTAATTTTTCTTTCAAAAAAATGAAGAAATTGATTTGAAATCTGCTTAGAATAAAGAATAAAGATTTTTTTAACTTTAAAATAATTATTGTATTATTTTTCATATTAAGCAGATTGTTTCTAATGTTTTTAAAATTTTAGTTTTCATTATTAAAGCATATTATTGTCCCTGGTTCCAAAATGATAAGATTTCTTTCTTCTTGAAAGAAAAGAAATGTTTTTGAAATAAATAGGAAAATACATTAAATTAGGAACTTTTCAAAAATGAGAAAAATGGATCAGACTTTTAAAAACAATAGTTCATTTCCAAAAATCTCTTTAAAGGTAAGTTTGGTTTTTAGAGTAATATTCAGATTTTTTCTCAGTTTTTCAATTTCAAGATGAGGTAAAATTTTTCTGAATTTGCTCTAAAAATTATTTCAAGATTTTTCGGTTTTTCTTCCCTTAATTCTCAAATTTGTTTTGGGGATCAATTATAACATTTAGCAATCTTTCAATTTGGAAATTTATCACAGCCACTAAACAGACAAAAACAAAAAAGAAGAAATGGAACACTCAGTTTTAACAGAATCAATTTCACTCATTAAAAAATCCAAAATGAAATCATTTTTTTTGTACTAATCCCCAAAGAATTTATTATTGAAATGACAAACAAAGAACAAGAAGAAATCAAAAAACCAAACCTCATGAAAGAGATCAAAATTGACAAATTGTGTTTAAATATCTCAGTTGGTGAAAGTGGAGATAGATTAACAAGAGCATCCAAAGTTCTTGAACAATTGACAAAACAAAAGCCAGTCCAATCAAGAGGTTTGTTTTTTCTTGTTTTTTTTTTTATTCTGGGCGAAACCTCTCTTCTTACTTTTCCATTCAATAACTAAAATACAAACTGTTTCTTTGTTTTCTAAATTTTTTTCTTTTTTGTTTTTTATATTCTTGCTTTTATTTTTTTTTTTGTTTTTGAAAAATAAATTATTTAAAATCAAAAAAAACAACGATCCTTTAACGCAAAAAACTCTGGACACACCAAAAATTCCAATCACACAAAACCCCAAAATGTCATCAAAATAATTTTTTTTTGGATCCAAAAAATAAACAAATAAATCAAAAACAAAAGCAAGACTCACCATTAGAGGATTTGGTATTCGAAGAAACGAAAAAATTGCTACACATGTCACCGTGAGAGGCAAAAAAGCAGAAGAAATTCTTGAAAGAGGTCTTCGAGTAAAGGAATTTGAACTTCGTAAAGGATGCTTTACCAAAACAGGAACCTTTGGCTTTGGTATTGAAGAACATATCGATCTTGGAATGAGATACGATCCTAACGTAGGTATCTATGGTATGGATTTCTATGTGATCTTAAAAAGACCTGGCTACAGAGTTGCAGAAAAAAAAAGATGTAAAGCAGCAGTTGGTAAAAATCATAGAGTAAATAAAGAAGATGCTATCAAATGGTTTGAAACAAAATTTGAAGGTTATATTATTGATTAAATGAACTTAATATTCATTTTTACATTTTTGAAAAAAAAAAAAAAAAATTCAAATTGAAGAATCAAATGAAAGAATTTCAATCCCAAACTTTTAAATTTATTGTTTTTTTTGGATTTCTTTTTTTGGGAATTTTACTGTTTAACTGATTGTTGAACTAATTTTCATCTGACTAATTAATTAGACAGCAATTAAACAATCTCTCACAAAGAATAAGAAGAAAAACAAACATTTTTTTTTTTTTTTTTTCTTTACTAAAACAAAAGTAATTTACGAGAATTATAGAACACAAAAAAAAAAAAAAAAAAAAAAAATCAATTAAATTATCTTGATCAAAAAAGGGTCCTATTTTAATAGTTTGTTTTTTAATTTCTGAAATTTCTTCAAATAATATTTTTTTTAAACACACCACTGAGAAACGATCAATATAATTAACACGGTTTTAACTAAGTGTCCCTTTTTCAAAATCTTCTGTCCGATTTATATCTAGATATTTTCTTCCTAAATATGGGTAGTATGATAAATTGGCTGGTAAACGAGACACTACAAATTCAATTTGTTCAATTTTTTAATAAGTTCAAATTTTTTTGTTTTTACTTTATTTTTAATAAAACCAACCACACTTTCTTTCTGGATAATATTTATTTGTGTATACTATTTTTGAAGATATAATATTTATCTTAATCGATGATTATATAAATTGTTTCTAACATTTAATTCACTTTTTAAATATTTTAGTCTTTTCAATACATACAGCCGTTCCAAGTCTACCATAAAATTATAAATAAAACAGATTTGAGTTTTCTATTCAGATTTTGTATTTTCAAAAAATTCGGAAATAAGAGTTATTATTCAAAAAAAAATTTCAATAAATGAGTTATTATTCAAATTTTGAAACATCAAAAAAAAATTCAAGATCACTTAAAACTTAAAAATTATTGGTCCAAAAGAGCCCTAAAAAAATATCCATATTGACTGATCTTAATAAATTTACCATTTTTTGAACAATATTTTAAAGTGCTTTATGAATCTTCAAAATATTTTTTTTAATTGTTTCAAAATTTGAATAATAACTCATTTATTGAAATTTTTTTTTGAATAATAACTCTTATTTCCGAATTTTTTTGAAAATACAAAATCTGAATAGAAAACTCAAATCTGTTTTATTTAAAATTTTATGGTAGACTTGGAAAGGCTGTATTATAATTGAAAACACGATAATTACTTTAAATACACTTAAACCAATTATTAATTGAAAATTTTTGAAAATATATTTATATTTTATTTATTTATTGTTTTATTTATTGTGAGAAAGGAGCAATCAAAGAAAATTTACGAAATAAAAAAGAGAAGAAGAAAAATATTTAAAATATTAAAATAAAAAAATATTCTATCATTTACATGAACAAATTAAAAATTATAAAATATATTTATATTTGTCTAAATTTTTTTCAACCTACTTTCATTTTAGATCATATATGTATATCAACCTTATTTAGATTTTTTTATCTGAATTTTATGAAGATGATATAAATTAACCTCACCCTCAATTGAACACGTTAGTTTGAATTTGCAATCTAACCACTTTTAAAAATATTATAAACTATATTGTATTATGAAAACACCTATTGATCATTGAAGAGTCTAGTTAATTTAATACCAAATTTGAATTATTTATAATAAAATGATAAAGTTTCTTTATTTTTTTCTTGTATTTTTTCTATTATTTATTCTTTTGCAGTTGGAAAATTCCTATAATAAGCCAATCTATTCATTATTCAATTAAAACAACCATTTATTTTCGATCAGAATTCTTATATTAAAAATATTTTTAATTCTCTGATAAAAATTTTTTTTCGACTCGTTGGGGATTATTAAGAATTGTACAACTTCCCCGGAATAAATTTAATATTTTTCGATCACCAACCGCACACCCAATAAAATCTAGTTTATTAATCTGGATTCCATCAATAAATTCTCTATAAAATTCTTTCATTAATGATGGTACACCCACTTATAGATTGGTTAAAAAAAAAAATTTTTTAAATATAAAAAATCACAGCATTTATAAAAAACAATCAAATATTTCTATTAACATTAAACAAACACAATCCAATTTTTGATGATTTTAAAAAAAATCTTTTAAGGGAGTAGTCATTTTTGAAAATAAAATGAAATCTTTTCAAGATCTTCAATTTTTTTTTTGTAATTTGTGTTTTGACTTATGAAATGGATGAGTTAGCCTAATTTAAACAATTTATTATTTTAGTCTTTTTCTTGAAATTCAAAATTTACAGGTTTCCAATATAAAACGAAAAAAAGTAACCTATTATTTTGTTTAAGGTTCTAGTCATTTACCGTGAAAAGGCACCATACTCAAGGGGTGACCTGAGACCAAAAAGGATATTGTGAAATAGGTCTTCTTTTGGTTGACAAAATTCAAATAACAAATAAAAAAATTCCAAAGGATCTCTTTGACAAAAAATTCAACGAAGAAAAAGAGTTCTCATTTTCAAAAAATCAAAATTTTAAAAAAAAAATTCATCTTTTCTCATTTTCTTTTTCAAAAGAGGTTAAATTTCTTTAATTTAAAACAAATTGATTTCTTGTATTTCGCAATCAATTTTATTCGATTTAGTCTGGTTTGTGGTTATTTTGAACCCCTCTAAATTTGACCAAGTAAGGATTAGGTAATAGTCTTTCAATAAAAATAACTCATTTGAAAAAAGAAAAAAAAGAAAAAAAAAGTCACCAAGGTCACAAAAATCGCCAAAGAGCGACACTTCAAAACTGACATAGTTGTTTTCAGAATTGTAATTCACAACCATTCTAATTGGAAATTGAGTGTCAATCTTTGGCGCTTTTTTCTAAAAATGTCCTCATTTTTAGTTGTTGATTTTTGGAGATCGATCATACATCATAGGTTGGTTGGTTTTTGATTGGTGTTAGGTCCTCAATAAAATTACTAAAAAGTTTTTTTCCATTTCAGAATAAAAAATTTCACCGTAATGGCTCTACCCTTAAGAATTAAGTTAATTCTTAAAAATTCTTAAAACATATTTTTTGTTTTATTTTGTAAAGTATTGATTTCGAAAGCAAATATTTTATTTGGTTTCTTTTTCTTTGATTATTATTTCAATTCAAATATTAGCCAATAAAACTAAATGAATTATACGTGATTCAATAAGTGAATATTTGGTAGAAAATTAGCTACAGTTTATCAATTAAATTGAGGTCTATTATGCAAAAAAATTTTTTCATTAAGGTTTTGAAAAAGTTGTTTTCTGATTTTCAAAAAATGAAAATAAAATACAAAAAAATTTTCAATTCTGAAAAATTTTTTTAACAAAGTGTTTGGTCTTATTTACAAGAACGCTTATAACAATTCAATTCATTTTTGGCAGAAAAAAAATGATTTTGAATTTTGTGGATAAAATTAAACAATTCTTAAAAATCTTCAAGAAAATTTTATTTTGAAAAATTGAATTTTGTCTTAATACAAAAACAAAATTTCAGAGTAAAATTTTTACATGACTTTAAAACTTTGATTATTATAACTACTCTTCTTAAAAAAATACAATTATTTTTTAATCTGTTAAATATATCAATTTTTTTGTGTACCAAAAGTTTTATCTTAAAAAAGAAAAAAAATCTTTATATTAATATTACTGGTAACAAAGAAATGTTACATTATAATAATGATCAAAATTGCAATAAACAGGGTAAAAAATAGATAAATTGTGAGAAAAAAAAAGAATTTAATAGTTTTCTTTTTCAGAAAAAATGGAAAAAAAAAAAATTGATCTCACTAAATTAATTTTCTTTTATGGCTTTCTTAGTCGATCAGAATTTTTTGACACTTGGGATCTACAAAATTTGTAAGTAGAGAATATCTTCAATAATATATTTTAAAATTTTGCCTTGTTGTCGTAGAAGACTAGTCCCTTAATAATATTTTTTTTTTTTTTCAACATTACACCACTCTTAAATAAAAATTATAAATATTATTATCAAAAATTATAAAAATTCATTATATGTTTTATCATTCTTACTCAAAAAAAAATAGAATATGATCAATTTTCCCATATTTAATAAAACTTATTAAAAATAAAATTAGAATTAAAATAAAATAATTTATCTTTATCCGTCCTATAATATGTAACAACAATAAATATCAAAAAAAAATAAAATGAAAAAAAAAATAATAATTTCTATCCATCTGTATTAAAATTTATTAAAATAAATTTTTATTAAAATTAATTAAAAATAAAAGAAAAAAATTAAAATTTAATAAAAACTCATCCAACCTATATATAATTTACATAAATTTGCATTTGAAGTAGCGTCTTCTATTAATTGATTTACATGACCTTCTACTGACCATTGCACCCCGTCCTTGCCAATACCTTGGAATCTATCTGCGATTCTTTTCACTGTTCTTACTGCTGATTGATTGGTAATTTCCGAACCTTGCTTTTGGTTTCCCTGTGTCCATTCTAATAAGGGGTCCTGTACAAAGGTTTCTAGGACGCACATCAGAGCCTCGGAATTTTCCCGCAAAAATTTCATTGTGAATTCGCATGACAAACGAAACAGGCCTTCGCATTTAAGCACGCCAAACCCATCGATCATATTATGGGTCAATCTAAAAGGCACTGTTTCAGGGAATTGGAATCCTCTCCCTTTGTCGAACAGGCAATTAAAATCCACATGCATCACACCGCCTTTCTTTGTTTGTATTAAAATGTTTTCGCTATGTCGATCACCCAGCCCTAAACAATAGCCGACCATCGACATGACTGCGACCGATCGGGTATAATTGGTCCGGGCTTCTAGCCACTGGAAGGGGCTTGTAAACTTTTGCAAAAACCATTTATGGAATACCGAAGGAAACATGGGCAGAATCTTTTTTTCAAAGGTTTGCAAATCCACAGTGAAATCCTGGCAATAAATGTCGTTTCTCACTCTCCCGACTTTGCTATAGTCCTCATAGTAATAAATGTCCTTAAAGTTTTTTTCTTTTAAAGAGTGTACGTTGTACAACGAATCCAAAATTCTTTTTATGGTATTTGTGTTTGAAACCCATTCAATCATTCCGCAGTCCTCGGTTAATGGGATCACTGCATACGTTTTTATTTTTAAATTTCTTTTCCTTGTTTCAATATTTTTGATCAATAATTTGTTAATCAAATTACTAAATTCCATCATTCTTGCATCTTTTCTTAAGTCGTCCTGGGGCTTGACTAAAAAAATATGTTGGTCGCCTTCCGTTCCATAGATGGTCAACTTTCTAGGCTTTGCCTGGGAATGCAAAATGTCGACCGTTTTTTTATATTTTAATATTTTTGAAAGATTTCTAAACGGTTGATGGACATATTGCTGTTGTTCTTGGTGGTGGTGGTGATGATGAGTATGGTGACGGCGGTGGTGATGGCGGTGGCTATCATCATCATCATCATTATCTTTTTCTTCTTCTTTTTCTCGATGGCTCCTTTCGTTATTCTTATTTGTTCGCACTTCTTTGTTCTTATTATCATTGTAACTATTCGATAGCATCTTTAATCTTTTCGTCGGCAAAATCGGGTTTAGGGTCTCTTGCTTAGGGATAATTAAATCCAATTTTGTTAATTGATATAATTTTTTTATTGATTTTTTCAAATTTAATACACTTTGATTTTCTTCGATTTCAAATGTGCCTAGGTTTATCAATAATTGAGTTAATTTTTGACATTGCTGTATTAATTTTTTATTCTTGGAATTGCCCCTTTGACTTTCAAAAATCTTTTCAACCCTTTTTTTCCGTATTTTGAAAGTCGATCTATACATTGATATTGTTGACCATAATATTTGGTTTGGATATTCTTCAATTAATTTGATCATAATTTTTTTCAATATTTTCCAATTTGCTTTATTTGGATGGCCAATTCTGGACACCAGCTGTGGCAATGCAGTTAGCCAAAGATACGAATCCATTTTATAGATTAGCGAAGGTATTAAATCATTAATTTTTAAAAACCAAGTTTCAAAGCTTTTATTATTAGCATTTTTTGTTCCTGAAGATTTTGAATTTTTGCCACTTCTCCTTCTGTTGCTGGTAGATCCAGTGGTGGTGGTATTACTATTATTTTGATTTGATTTCCAAGTTTGTAAAATTTCAAATACTGGATCACTTAATTCATTATTTTCAGAATTTAAAGCGGTACCCAGGCCAAACCAAATAGTCAATAGCCGGGGTAAAGATTGAAATACTCTTTTATTCCCAAAAATTAATGATCTTACATAATTCTTTATTGCAGAATAGGCGTATTTCAGGGGCAAATTTATATCAAATTCAACTCTTTTTTCATGAAAATGCACTTTTTTTTTCCTTTGGAGATCCAATTCCTTTTTCCTCAGGCGCGTGCGCTTAGGTGTTCTCTTTGTTGAGTTTTTTTTAATTTCATTTTGCTCATTTTTCATTATTATCTGTTCTCGTTGATACTGGTGAACATATCTCTGGAATAATTTATCAAAATATCTGCCCAAGTAAAAACACCCCTTTTCCCAATCTGGCTCTAAATCAATTGCCTTTCCAAAAAGTTCAATAATGTCTTTGGGCTGTTTCAGTCCCAAATCCGAAATCCATCTGCCTAAAAGGAGATACATTTTCGAAATTGATTTATTTTTTAATTTTTTTTCTTCAACACTTTCTTCAACATTTTCTTCCTTTTCAATGTCCATATCATTTACTTGCCTCTTTGCGACTTTACTTGTTTTGCTATTGCCTGGATCTATTTTATTGATATTACCCTTTTCAAAATACTTTCTTTTTCGATTATTTAAATTACTTTTTGCTAAGGTATTTAAAGTCCTGTTTGATTTTTTTTTATATTTATCAATATTTATTTTCCCAATTTTTGAATTATTTTTAATAGAAGAACTATTATTTCTTCGTTTTTTTAAATTATTATTAACTAGTTTATTATTATTATTATTATTATGATCCTTGATTGTTAATTTAGAAATGGATTGTTGTAATATTGATAAAGCTTTGTGTTTTTGATTAATTTTCCAATGTAGTTTGGCCCTTTCAATATTTTCATTAATAATTAAATCTCTTCTTGAATGCAATATTGCACTAAAGGCGACCTGTGTTTGATTTGTTAATCTAGAAGTTTTTGCTATTTGAAGCCAAATTTCACCGTCTTTTTGAAATGGATTTAATTGATTTAATATCCTTCTCGTTTGTAAAATCGGTTCTCTGATTTTAAATGCTTGTTGTGTAATGTTTAATCTTTGATCTAATACATTTTTTCTTGATTTAATAATTTCCTTAAATAAATTACCCTTATCATATTGATTATAATTAATAATATTATTATCAGTTTTGTTGTTGTTGGTGATGTTATTAATATTCTTATTATTATCACTATTCTTCTTATTATTGTGTAGATATAAATAACTATTTTCAATTTCATTTAAAATATGTAATTTAGTGATGTATTGATAACAACGCTCATAACTATCCATACTAGCAGGTGTCAAAGAATTCATTATTAATAATCTAGCTTGATCTAATTTTATTTTGAAATTTTTATTTATATTATCATTATCAAAATCATTATGTTTTTTATTTTTAATTAATAATAATAATTCACCAACATTCACTTCAAAAATATTTTGATAATTATTTTTATTTAAAAAATGTTTAACCAAATCCCATTTCCCCAGTCTCCAACTGGCGCTAATACCAAAAGAATTTAATATTGATTTTTCAGTTTCATTAAAATTCTTATTTTCTAGTAGTCCATTTATTGTATTAAGCATTGTTTCTAAATGACCAATATTTAGCATACATTTTAATAAACCAAAGTGTAATTTTGAATTTTTTGTTTCAAATCTTAGAGCTTCTTCATAGCAAAGTAAAGAATTGGTCCAGTTACCAAAATTTTCATAATCAATAATTTGCTCTTCTAAAGTGGGGGTTGATCTTATGGAACTGATTCCATTTAAATTATCAGATTCTTCAATATTTGTATACAATTTTTGCAACAGCGATGAATATCGTGATAAAATAATCCCCTCTTCCTTTTGGAGTGATAAAATGAGATTATCCTCATTGGCATTTTTTTTTCTTTTTTTCTTCCTATTTTTTTTGATTTTTTTTTTAATTTCCTTTTCCTTTTGGAATATTTCCTTTTTAATCATTTCTTCCGTATAAATTAATGCCCTAATTGAACTATTACAATTTTTAGCCGATTGGATCAGCAAATTCAAAGGAATTTCCTTTAAAAACCATTCAACTTTTTCATTAATTTCTTGAAAAGACTTGTTATATTTCATAATTCTAGGGTCAGATTTTGCCAGTTTTCTATTTAATAAAGCTAATTTTTTTTTTGAAGTTCTAGTCATTGTGTAACTAGAACTTTCTATTTTTTCAATCTCTACATTCGTTAATATTTTTTCCCTTTTTTCAATCCATTTTTTTAATTGTTCATATACAACAAAAATTGATTGAATTTTCATCTCAATGACTCCTTTTTTTTTTTTAATTTGATAATTGTTAATTTTATTATTGCAATTTTTCTTTTTGCCATTACTACCACCACCACTACTATTTTCTTGGTTATTATTCGTTATAGTATTAGTATTAGTAATAGATATAGTAGTGTCAATGTCATTTTTATTTAATAATTCATTTGAATCTTGTGAATTATTAATAGAAGAGTTTAAAATAAAGATAAAATCATTTTTTATTTTAATTTTATCTTCATTTTTACCAAAGATTAAAATATTTTGAATAACATAAGGCAATAAAAATAATGCAGTTTCTTGGTTATCCTTCGCAACGCCTCTGCATGCCATGAAAATATTTTTTTCTTTGCCTTCAGTTTTTTCGATCATTTCAAAAATCCAATAGCCTAACCATTTTTTAAAATTATTAAAAAATAATATTTTGTTAAAATAGTTTTGATTTTGGTTATTAATTTTCGGTCTATATCTAGTTTTTAAAAAGGGTCGAATGATATCTAATATTTTGGGTTTGAAGCTTTTATTTAAAATCTTGTTTTCTAATATTTGATTGTCATTTATTGATTTTGGATTTTGATATTTTTTATTTTTTCTTTTGGCCTTCATTTTTAATTTATTATAATAGTTTATTTTTTTTTCTGTTAAAAATAGTTTTAATAATTCTTGAATTGCAAAGGCAGCAAAATCATGAGATATGTACCTTTTGCCCGATTGCAAAACCTTGACTAAATGCGTGTTAATTAATTCAAATATTAATTCTTCATAATTTTTTTCTTTTTGGAAATTTCGCTTTTTGGAATTTTGCGAAATTTTTGATTCCAATAAACCTGGATCAATAGCACCCATTTTACCAAAGCATTTCGCATACAATATTTTGCCCCGTTTATCAGTTTTATTGCAACCAAACAATAGGCTATCCAATAAATTGGATAAAACTTTAATTTCGTATTTATCTTCACTTTCAGGCATTTCAAGAAATTTTTTTTTATTTGTTTTGATTAAATTCATTAATTCCTTTAATGAAAAAATCCTAACCAAATTTGATTCATTCTTGAGATTCTTAGTAATCTTTACAATGCATTGGAAGAGATTTAAACTTTTGGAATATGATTCTAATTTAAATTGAATTTTTTTTAAGTTGTCATTTTTAAATCCTAATGGGATGTCAATGAAAAATTCCTTTAACTGTTCTTCGTTTTGGAAAATGCTATATTCGTAAATTTGGGATACCTTTCGTGGTATGTCTCTTTGGAAATTTTCCCTTAACAAGCAAAATATTCTTGGTAACAATGGTCCCAATTGATCAAAGCTTAAGCATTTAATGAAAATAAATAAAGTGTCTATTGTGATTAATTGTAATCTTTTATATTTGATCATTGTTTGCTCTAAAGTGGTCATTACCTTGGGCCATAACGAATTAATATGTGTTTTAATCAACTTTATAAATTCGCCCAAACTAATTATTGCCTTTTTCCTTTCTTTTAAACTAATAAATTCATTAATTTTTAAATTATTATGAATCAAATTTTTATTATTTTCAAATCTAATTTTCTTTGTTAAAAAATCTAAAACTGGGTGGAAATGTCTTTTTAATAGATTCGATAAATCCTTTTCAGAATAATTTTCATTAATGATTTGAAATAATAAATTTAATCCATTTATGATATATTTATTATTATTCTGCCTTGACATTGAATTTTTTTCTAATTGGTTTTTAATTTTCAATTCTTTTGACCCCCCCACCCCGTTCACTTGAGTATGATTTTCTTCCCCTTGTATTTCTTTCTTTTGGTTTTTTTCGCTATGCTCCTGTTTTTCAATTGGAAATAACAATACGCTATCGCCGAGTTGGAAAATCATTTCTTTTACCAAATCAGAAACTTTTGATTCTATTAGTTCTGTTAATTCAAAATCACAATTGTCTTTAATAAATCTAAAAATTAATTGATTTGAATTTATTGATTGTTGAATAAATAAATTAGAAAAAATTAAGCTCGAGTATTTTTTTATTAAATTTGAGATGGAGATTTCTAAAATATCACAGATCGTTAAAATTAAATCTTTTTGTAATCTACAAAAAATATTTGTAATTGTAAAAGGTAAAGTTTCTTCAACGAATTGCTTTACAGATTTTTGAAATAATAAAATTGAAATTTCATTTACTATATCTGGAGAAGTTTGGATTTTTTCAACAATTTTGATCGATAATTCTTCTTTTGCTAATAAAAATAATTCAAAAATCGTTATTTTTTTATATAAAGCAATTTCTCGAAATTTTTCATAAGTGAAATGTCTTAAATTTTTTGTTGGCGATAATAATTCTGGTATCAGTGTGGGTAAAATTTGAACTAAATATTCATTATTTATTTGGCAAATAATTTTTGCTAAAACAGATAAAAAGGTTTTTTGAAATTCTAATGGATTTGATCTCAACTGTAATTGAAAATATTTAAATAAATATAATAAATTTTCTTGATAACTACCTTGATTTAAACATAATAAGACCCCTTGATCAAATAAAATATCTACATTGCTCAAAAAAGATTCCCGAACAATTTTTGAATGATCTTCAACTAAATATAAAAATTTATGAATTTCTTTAGTTTTTGTGATCAAGATTTTTTTTGGTGATAGTTTGATCATTAAAGCAAATACATTGACAAATTTTGATCTAACAATTTCAGAAATTTTATTTTTATTATAATTATTATTATTTTGATTATTATCATTATTAAAATGGTTATTATTATTATTAGTAGTAGTATTATTGTTGTTACTGCTGCTACCACTGCTAATTATATTATTCTTTTTTTTATTAAACAACAACAAATTTATAAATATTTCCCAATCATTAAAAATATTTAAAGTGTTATTTTTATTTTGTTGAATATTATTAATTTTATTTTTAAGAATTTCATAAAATATTTTTTGAGATTTTTTTTTTCGTTTTTCTTTTGTAATTTCGACGACCATTTTATCTTGCTTTTCAACCTCCAGCTCCTTTTCCATTTCAATGTCTCTATCTAGTGTATTTTCCTTTTCATTACCAATTGCCTTTTCATTGACAATTAAATTTTGATTATAAATATTTAAAATTATTTTATAAATAGTTTTTGAAAGTTCCTTTAATAAAATTTCATTATTTTCATTTTGAGATAGATAGATTAAATAATTGTAAATTTCTTTTTTCAGTGTTTCATTTGTTCTAGAATATAAAAATGGTAAATAAGAAATTAATAATTTTTTTTTTTTATTATTGATTAAATTTGAATAAATAATGTCATGAAAATTAACTAAATAATTTTCACTTTTAATATTCATGGGTAATGAACAAATAATTCTTAAATAATCAGAAATAATATTGATTTTATTTGGAATGTTTTCAAGAAATTGTAATACAATTTTCATTTGATTTTTTTCAATTGTGGCAAGTCTTGGTTTTATTTTATAAATTATTTTTAATAAAATTTTATAATCACTACTTGTGAAATTTGATTGATTATTATTAATACTAAGAATGCTTAAAATTTGATAAAAAATATTAAATATAAATTTAATTTCTTCGTTACAATTCGATATCTTTTTTGTTTTATTTAAGTCTTTTATTTTATTATGGTTATTATTTTCTTTAAAATAATTTTGACTTTTATATAAAATTAGAAAAATTATTTTAAAATCCATTATTAAAATTGATAATTTTTGATCCTTAATAATGCGTTGATTATTTTTATCTTTGATTTGATCATAACCGATTTCTTTCTTAATATTGTTAGTATTAGTAGTATTAGTAGTAGTAATAACAATATTGTTATTGATGTTGCTGCTGTTGTTGTTGCTGTTGCTGTTTTTTAAGGCATTTGAGATTTCAATTAATTTGTTATGGAATAAATATCTTAAATTATCAAGAAATAAATAATTATTTTTTTGTTTATTATTTATTTCATTCTCGTTTCCAATTTCCAAATACTTTTTTAAGGTGTTTTTAGAATTAAATATTGTTAAAAAGCAATTAATTAATTCCTTTTGGATTTTTTTTTCATTAGAAAAATTCAAAAATAATTTTAATATTGATTTTTTCTTTAAATCTAAATTTGTTAATTCTTTGCTAAAAATTTCCAAACAATTTTTTTTCAATAAAATACTTTTTGAATTTTTTAAATTCCAAATTAAGGAATCAAAAAATTGATCGGAAAAAATTGAAAATAGATTTAAATTTAGAAAATCTTTTTTAAAATATAATACTTTTAAAATTTTTGCCAAACCGTCTTCGAGTGATAATGTACGTAGTTTTAAAATTCTCTTTTCATTCTCTATTTCATTTTCATTTTCATTTTCATTTTTGTTTTCATTTTCATATTCATTGTGTTTCATAAATGTTGTTGTCTTGACACAGCATATTGAGGAAATTAATTTTAATAAATTTCCTCCTTGTAAAATGGGGATTGTTTTTGATTGTAAATAATTTGTTAAGAGGTTTAAACATTCGATTTTAATTGATATCGAGCCATGTGATAAGAGTGATAGTGTAAGGTTTAAAATGGAAGATTCCAAATCTTCATTTAACCAACGCCAAGTTAAATAAAATTCGTCAAGTAATTTTAAAAACGAACAAATAGAAAACCATAAGATTTCAATTTTTGAAATTGTGACAATTGATTTTTTTTGTTGCAAGTTTATTTGTACAGATAGTTTTTCAAATAAAATTATTGTTTCTGCTTGTTGAAATTTTGGGAAATTAAAATCACTAGTGTTTAATCCTATTAAATAAATTTGATCGTTTGTTGGTTGTTTATTATCAAAAACATATTTTACATTTAAGTCATCGAGATCTATTTTATTGGTTAATTTTGAAAAGAAAATAATAGAGGGATAATTAATAGAAGAAAAAGAAATGGAGAATTGAGTTATAACAATTTTTATAAAAAAAAAATAATTTGGAATTTTCAAAAATGTTAATAATAAATAAATGTTAAAAACTCCGCGTTTATAGACTATTAAAGGATATTCATCAGAAAGTTAATTTTTCTTTTTATTACCCAGAAAATTCTAAATAAATATAAACGAAAATTTTATTTTAAAGTTGAGTTGATGAACATACTGGTTTTTTATATAATTGAATTTTATAATTAGTACTTGAAATTAATTAAGTTTGTTTTGGCTTTTCGAAATTTGAAAATGCCGATATAAAAATATTTTTTATTATTTAAGGGAGGAGTTATTAACTCCTCTTGTTTGCCGTTAGGTTTTCCAGAATTTAAAAGAATTGAGTTAAATCTTTGATTTTATTCCATTCTTTTGAATTCTGGAAAACCGCCGTTAGCTTTTTTTTGATTTGAGAAATAAACTGAAAATTTATTTAATTTTCTTCTTATTTCTTAAATTAAAAAAAAGCGCCGTTAGGTTTTCTTGAGTTTTCTGTTTATTTGTAAAATCGATAGATTTAACAAATGAAACTGAAAAACTCAAGAAAACCTAGGCACTCTACGGCACTTGACGGCACTTACCAAATTAAAAATATTTTATATTATTCTTTTTTTAAAAAAAATCTATTACATAAAAGTTCAAATTTTGATTTAGTCCATGTCTAAATATTTATCTAAATAATCATGCAATTATGGGGTGCTTCATTTTTTAATGTACTCGTCCAAATTATCTACTAAAATCAATTTTTTTTATTTTTATTTTTTTGTTTTGTATCAAATTTGGCCTCTGTCATTCTAATAATAAATTCAAATTGTTAGTATTTTTTTTTTTTTAGTTTAATTGATTTATTGAATATCCAATAATAGGTTTATATTATTTTAATTCTGTTTTATTGATCATTAAAAAAATTTTTTTTATCTCCTTTTATTTGTTAAATTGGAAATAGTAATCATTTCTATTTATGAAAGCTTATTTTTGAAGATTGTTAACAACAAAAACAAGAATTGCAATTTAGGTATTGTTTTATTTTGGTTATCGTTTAATTTTTCATTAATGTATTTGTTTCAATTTGAAAAAAGGTAAAAAATTTCAAATTTAGAATTCATTTTTTTTTTCATAAAATCTTATTAAAGTTAATAAAACTAGATTGGTTAAAATTATAAAATATTCAAAATTAAAAAGAGAATATAATTTGTTTTTTTGTTATAAAAAAAAAGTTCTTGAAATCAAAATTCACAATACCTATTTTTTTTTTTATTTTTTATTGATATTGAAAATATATTATTGATTTCATTCAAGAAGCATGTTTCTTGACGAAACTCCCCGAATTATTAAGAGGGACGGTACATTTGGTATTGTTTAGAAACCCCATAAAATTTTCTTCAATGAGATCAGTTAAGAAAAAAAAAAATTCACAATTTTTGGGTTTATCAAAATTTAGGCAGTTAAATTGAGAGGTGTGGGTTACCAAAAATTCGTTTTTGTTTTAAAAAATATCTTTTATCAATTTGTTAAATGAAAAACTCGATAAAAACCCTTCTAGTTTGATTTTTTCTGATTCTTTGTAGAGGTTAAACATTTGTTTTTAATGGGGTTTACTAAATTTTTGGAAAGTAAAATTTATCATTTAATCGCAATTTTTTCTTTTTATTTTTTTCTTTTTTTTTTATTATTGAAAAATAGTTTCTTTTTTCATCTATAAGACTAACTTTGAATAATGTTTTTCAAATAGGAAATTTTAGAGACATTTGAACCACATTGAGTACTAATATAATTTACATTCAATGGTGATATACTTTAATTTTCGACTCTCTCCTGGTAGAAACTAATCCCTTAAATATAAATTTTATTCTTTATAATCAATAAATTGTGAATTTTTTGAGAGACAAATTTTGAGTTATTATTTTTAAAACAGCTCTGGAATTTTATTTCAAACTGTTTAAGTGCTCTCTTTATTTTATATTCTGTATAGAACTGAAATTTAATGTAATAAATAGAAAAAATGATTTAAAAGATTCTATATTGAAGGAAAGTCTAAAATATTACAAATATTAGGTTTTTTTGGGGATTTTGAATAGAAAATTATTTATTGGTATAAAAACTTTTCTGAATTTCCGAACAAAACAAGGAAAATTTAAAATCGACTTTTTTTACCTCCTGTCAGACTGACTTTCCCCTTTCTTTTCAGGTAAATTGATACCCTTACATTAAACTTTGGAACACTTTAAAATGAAGTGGATATACTTAAAGTAAGAGGGTTTTTAATTTTCGAATCTTTTCAAGGTAAATTTCGTTTTTGGAATGACAAAATTGTTTTATACAAATGAAAAATTTTCCGAAAAATTGCCAAAATTTTAAACTTTAACAAGATTTATTCCTCAGTCATTCTTTTAATCTTAATAAATATGTTGCCAAACATAAAAGTAATATTAGCTGGACTTAGTATTTGTATATCCATTGCATAGTAACAAAATTTCGCAAAAAAACAAAAATTTTAGCACGATCTGTTGAATAAACCATTCTTTTAAATTAAATAAATATGTTGTTGGTCAAAAAAGTAGGATTTAACAGCCATAAAATATTCACAGTCCTGAATGTGTGTTTACTATTTTTTCCACAATAAAGGATTGGGTTTTCCTCCTCAATTTTTAGGCAATTCGAAACGTCAAAACAATGAAACTCACACAATACCAAACATTAATTTTCACAAAAAAAAGTATGTTTTTATTTTTGTTGGTGAATGGGAACAATTGCAATTTCAATTTTGTTTTGTTATTGATGAATTTAACAAATGCTTTTGGATAGGTTTTGATAAAAATTCTTTTTGAAAAGAAAACTGGTATCTTTTGAATTTTTGTTCTTTGATTTTTTATAAAAAATGATAAATAAAAAACAATAAAGAAAAAAAAAAAAAAAAACAATTACCCTTAATAAGTTGTAAGAGATCAAGGACAAAGGTACGAAGTAAAGACACATTATGCCATTTTAGTAAATTTAAGAAATTTAATAAAATGCAAACAATGGTATTTGAAAGATTTCCCAAAGTTGGGTTAAATAATAGCTTTAACAAATGAAGGACTAACCGCCAAACAAAAACTAAATTTGAGCATGTATAAAATTTTAAGGATCCAGAGGACTGTTTTAATTGATCCAAAAAAACACCAAGTTTTGTTCTATCGATTTCGTCTGTTGGCTTGCCGCTTACTATTTGTACTAACTGTCTGAGCATTGTTTTGGAATATCTTACAAAATTTGATGGCTCTGTCCAATTAGTTTCTCTTTGGGGAACATTTTCGTCAAGAATGGCTGATTTGGCTGACATAATTTCAGAAAATTACCGTAGAAAAGAAAGCAAGGTGGCTTGATTTTTTACAAAAAAAAAGAATTTTAAAATAAATAAAAAATCAAAAAAATGATTTTATTTAATTCGATTCACTCTTAAAGTGTTGTAATTTTAGACCTTTTCAAAACTTTCTTGAATTCTCTTCTAATTGTCTAAGGTGGATTTCTTTTAGAATGTAATTGCTTTCTTTAAAGTATCTTTAATTGTTTGGGATAAAATAAGATCTTGTTAAGAAAAAGCTTCTATCCAAAGATTGATCTCGACAAAACACATATTTGAATTGAGTTTGGGTATACTTTGGAGGTAGGCTATAAAAAATATCTCCCAACACATGCTTTTTTATTTTATACCTTTTTTTTTCTTTTTATTACTCTTTTATTTCTTTTCTTTTGAACATTTTTAAACCAATTTACATCCCAGACTTTCGAGGAAATTTGGTAGATAGGTTTTATTTTATCATCCCAAAGAATTATTCAACTGTAATCTAAAACCAACAATTTTTCGATCCTTTATTCTTTATAGTATATATTTTTTTTGAAGGGGTTAAGGAGGAACACTTGAAAAGAATTCTTCATATAAACCTAAAATACTTTCATTTCATTTTTGCCAAGGTTCTTATGATCCTTTCTCCAAAGATTAAAATAAAATATTTTTTCGGAAAAATGGTGTTTTTAATTTTTCCTTTGAATGTTAAGGGATTAGCGTCATAATAGATTTCTCTATGACCAAAGTCTGTTATAATTGGGTGTAAATGATTTTGTAGTACATGGATCAAATAACTCTAAAAAATCTATTATAAATCTTATTGCACAATAAATTCTTACATTTTTTACTAAGGATTGCAATAGTTTAAAATTTTCATTTTTGGGAATTTTTTTTTAATTCCTTTTCCAAATCTAAAAATAGAAACTCCAAATAAAAGTATTCCAATATTTAATAATTCTTATTTAGAACTTCAAAAAGTAACTATTTTTATAATTTTTTAATTTCAAAGGTTAACTCCATAATGATCAACATAAAAACCCAAAGGTTGATTAGTTTTTTTTTTTCCTTTTTCTAAAGCTAATTGTAACTTCAATATATTTGCAAGATTTGAGAAAATAATTTTTCAAAAAAAATATATTGGTTAATTATTTAATTTTTAAAAAAAAGCGAATTCTTTAGTACTAATCTACATTTCGCCACAAATTTAAGAAAGATATATATAAACTTTAGAGTCTGAATATTGAAGATTAAACCTTTAAATTTGTGGTGAAATGTAGATTTTTTTCTGGAATTGTTTGGGTTTTTTACTAAGACAAAGATCATTTTTAATTGTTGTGATCAACAATAGTTACTTGACTTGTCGATTTTTTAGAGACATTTAAACCTTTTCGATACTAATACATTTAAGGGTCTAGTCTGTTACCGTGAATTTGCACCATTCTTAAGGAATGACTTGAAACCAAAAAAAGGGTATTGTGAAATTAGCACTTCTTTTAGTTGACAGAGGTCAAATAATAAATAAAAAAATTTCATAGGATAACTTTGAATAAAACATCCAACAAAGAAAAATAAGTTCAAAAGTATTCAATTTTAAAATTTAAAAAAAAATTCATCTTTTCTCATTTTCTATTTCCAAATGGTACAATTTCTTTAAATAAAAACACATTGCTTTCTTGAAGTACTCAATCATTTTGATTCGATTTAATCTAATTTGTGGTTATTTTGTAATGCTCTAAATTTGGCCAAGTAAATATTATGTAATATTCTTTAAAATAAAAAGAAAATATTTGAAAAAAGAAAAAATGCAAAAAAAAATCTTCGAGATCTCAAAAAGTGACAAAGAGCGACACTTCAAAACTGACATAGTTGTTTTCAGAATTGTAATTCACAACCATTCTAATTGGAAATTGGGTGTCTTTTTTTGGCATTTTTTTCTTAAAATTTACTGGTATTTGGTTGTTGATTTTTGGAGATCGATTGTAAATCATAGGTTGGTTGGTTTTTGATTGTTAATAGGCATTAAAATTAAAAATTTTTAATAATCCATTTCAGAATAAAAAATTTCACCTTAATGAATCGGCCCTTAACACCCAATAACAACATACTTTAATTTTAAACTTCTACTTGGTAGACAATAACCCCTTAATATCCAATTACCAAAAAAGAAGTAATTCATTAAGGGTGATATTGATTTGATGGGTATTTTTTCAATTGTACTTCTTTATTGGTGTCTAAGTAAAATTATCTTACCTAGATTAAAAATTAAGTGAATTAATATTTTATTAATTCTAATTCTAATCGTTGGTTTGTGATGTTTTTAACAGAAGATCAAAAAATAAAAAAAAATAAAAATAACAAAAACCATCATTTTGTTGTAAAAAAAATTATTTTATTCTTTGGAGAAAGGATTCTAAGAACCTTAGCCAAAATGAAACAAAATTATTTGTGGTTGTTATGAAGAATTCATTCAAAATGTACATCCTTGATATATTTATTTATTTTTTTTTACCCAAAGTTTATATAATAATATATATCTTATTTCCAATACATTGTATTAATTTTGTTACAAATCTCTTCCCCAACTTTAGATAAAATTTTTATTTATGAAAAAAAGAATTTTCTATCTCTTACACTTAATTTTCAGTCAAATGAGCTGTTCCTATAATTTTGATTTTGATTTTAATTTTTGGAAAAAATTAAAGAAATTAATGTAAAACATTTTTCTTTGTAGAAAATTTCACTTTTACAGATTTTTGATAAGAAAGTAATTTTCAATTTATTACCGTGGAAATAATTAATGTTATCCTTTGTGTTGTTAGGATAAACATAATTTAAAATAATGGTTTTAAATTGGGGATTTTACTCAATTCTTTTAAATTCTGGAAAAAATAAGAGCATATGGCTAAGATCTATGGAATTTGATGTTTCTTCCCTTTTTTTCTAAACATTTTTTTTTGAAATTTTGTTAAAGAATTAAAAAAAAAATAAAATAAAATAAACACCTGTTAATCATAATATCAATGATGAATTCTTTTTATTTTTAATCCCAGAGATGTTATGACACTTTCTATTATTTTTTTAAAAAAATAGATATCCCAATTACAATATTTTTTTCAACAGTCATGCCCTAGTTAGCTTTTCCAGAATTTTGTAAAAAATGGAGTAAAATTGGTTCATAATTTAAAAATTAATTATGAAACAATCAACAAAAAAAAACATTTCCAAAACAGATTATATTCACCAATTATCTTTCGATCTAGTAAATATCAAAAGGTGGTATTTAGATGAACACGTTTTATTGATTAGTCAAAAGAAAAAATATGATTATTTTTGTAGAAAATTTTTAATAAAAGAAATAGTACCAAATTGAATTGCTTATATTGTTATTTACCTTTACAATGTAAATGTTTTTATAAATTAAATTTTCAAACTTATAAATTATAAATTAATAATAAACAAAAATTGGAATTTTATAAATTTATATAAATATTTTTTCAACTTTTTTTGCTTGTTTTTTTTTTTTTTAGATTTATATGAATTTATTCTTTTATTCTCTTCATTAAGATACGCTAAATTTGACAAATTGTTCAAGAATGATACATTTACCAATTTACTACATTATCTCAACTTTCCATTTTGAGTGTTTTTTTAGGCCGTAGGGACATATAAGTTCTATGAATAAGAAAAGAAATGCTATTTTATATGTAGAAAGAGTAAAAATGTACGTAAAAAGTAAACTAATAAGTTTTAAATTAACCCAGTATAAAAAAGCAATTTAATTTCAAAAAAAAATACCATAATTATTTTCAACTTGAAAAAATTATAATTTATTTATTTAAAGAATAGTTGGAATCAATTTTTTCTTTTTGGGAAACAAAACCATTAAATGAAAAATACTTACAAAATATTTTTTTAACACTTGGAAATAAAACTGATAACCAAATGAAATAATTATAAATTTGGTTATTTCAAAATAATGATTAATAACCCAGTAGCATTTATTTGAGCTAGTTAGTATTGTGCAAAGATTAAAAGTATCAATATATTTTGCAATTATTTCTCAATTGTTATAATATTTTCCCACAAATATTACTAATTCAAATTAATAATTCTAATAAAAAAAAAAGAATAGATATTATCAAATAACTGGTTTTAATACTCATAGTTCCTTGCTTATACTCTTAGTATTTGAAAAAAATTATTTCTTACTATTTTAAATTTGAAGAAATTTAATACATATTTTTGAATAAAATAAATGTTCAATTTTATTAGATTTTCAAGTATTCAATATTTATTTGATTTTTCTTGTATTGTCAAAATAAGATTAAATTTTTAATCAAAATGCATTGTTAAAACAAACTAACAGAAATAGTTTTAAGTGATATTTCTTCAAAGAAAAATTTTTTGCAGATTTTTCTTTTTTTGGTTTTTCTAACTAAAAATCTGAAAAAAAGGATCTAGATCTTTTGACTGAAAATTTAATTCGTAAAAATGAACTCTTTTCAAATGCCAACTCATTTTTCTTAAGTTGACAAATGAAGTTGCGTATCGGGTTTAATTGTATCCTTGTTCAAAGAAGCACTCTTTTACCTTTTGGAAAAAAAATAAATAAGAGTAATAAGTCACATAAGACCATAAGTTGGATACCATTAATTCTTGAGTGTTCGATTGAATTACATACTTTTAATCAATTCCAATAACTTGTTCTCAAAAATTAAATATTAGTCAATCTTTAGCTTTCATAAAAATTTAATTGTTACAATTTCTAACTCGTTTACTAATTTAGTTGAAAAAATAAAATTCTGATCAAAAATGTAATATGCTTAATATTCCGAAAGAAACAACTAAAACTCCCAAAGCGTGATTTTTTTGTGTGGATCTGTGATACTTGTGACGAGAAAAGTAAAAAAAGGAACATTTTGAAAAAATTTTATTTTATAAAAAAAAAAGGAATCTGAATTGAGTTAGTGTATAAGACAATTAAAAGGAATACTTTCAAATTAAAGAATTTTTTATTTTTTGATTTTTACATACTAAAAAATTTTTTTGTCAAATTCTTTTTCTTTTTATTTTCACAACACATTAAGCTTTTTTTAACTTTATAATTTTTTTTTTTTTTTTTCACTCAACACTAACAAACAAAAATGAGAATCAGTATTGTTGTGTTTCTAATCTTAATTTGGTATTGTGGTTGTACACCAAATCAAGTTGGTGGTACACACAAGGTTGGACTTGGTATGAATCCATTTACGATGGACAAGAAGATGCAAGTGTGGGCGATTGAAAACTATAATGAGGAAGGCTTACCAGAATCTATAATCAAGTTCAATAGCCCCTCTTCGCAAATGTCGATGGAGGTGGAAATAATTGATCACTTGACTAACGTCACGAACTCCAAGCACTATAAAATGGAGGCAAGTGCGCATTACATGAGCATTGGCGGAAGCTTCAGTACTAGCTATGACTACATTCACAAGTACATGTCCAAAAGCCATTACAAGGTTGCCCAGATCACTGGCAATGTTGAGTTGTACCAGCTGCAGGCGCAAATTAACGAAATGAAGTTCAGCACTGCATTTACAGCCCTTGCCGACAAGATCATGTGGAGTATCCAGAAGAACACAACAAGGTCTGAAGAGTTGTCGATCTACCTAACGGACAAGCTCTTGAGTATGTTTGGAACACATGTGACAACTGGGCTGACCCTTGGCGGCACTTGTCAAAAATTGGATGTTATTGATTCCACGATGTGGAGCGATTACAACGAACACGATTTTTCTGTTTCTGCAAAGGCAAGCTTTGCAAGCTACTTCTCGATTTCAGGGAGCTATTCAGCAAGCAGCACCCAACTACAGCAATATTCCAATTCGAAGAAGGACACCCAAGTGTACATCACAGGGGGCGCGCCATGGCCAGTGAACGGGACGTACAACGAATGGCTAAAGACATTGTCGGTAAGTCCTGCTGTTATTAATGCAGTCTTTTACCCAATCTCGTATGTCATTTCATATGAACAGTTCCCGTATATTGATCGAGTCACCTTCAGAAGGTTTATCGAGCTCATTGAAAACCGAACCGCCCTAAATATTTTGCAAAACACCCACTATGGATGCATGGACCCAGATAGCCCAAATTTTGATTATTCTGCAAACGTCAACGACCCAAACAGGTGTAAGTACGATATCAAGGAAAGATTTGGAGGTCTTTTCCAAGTTTCTGATAACCCAGCTTTGCAACTAACTAACGAATTAACACAAGACTACGCATGCCCAGAAGGATACACAGCCTACCCTCTCCAAAACCCCGTTAAGCACGGACGCCACCATCACGACTGTCACCGATGCTGGGTATTTTCCCATTGCTGCCATAACTGGGACGAAAGCTATACATCGCAATTGTATGTTTGCCTTAATAAAGATGGTACCAAAACAGGTGAATTCTTTGGGGGCGCCTTCAATAAGCAAATCAAAAACGAAATCATGGACGGGTTTAGTTGCCCAGACGGCTACTACGATCATTATGTCAGATACGACCCTTGGGACAGTAGCAAGGGTACCCATTTCTGTGTGGCGCCTTTCGATTCGGGCAACATTGACACCGGCGTGCACGTTGGTGGCTTTTTTTCAACGTTCAAGCCAAACCCTTTTACAAACAAATATGTCTGCCCAAAGGGCTATCGAAGAGTTTCCCTTGGTAACACATTTTTCGGAAAGGAACTCGTCTATTGTATCGGTATCGATGACATGCAAGGAAAAATTCAATACATCCCACCAGGCTATGGTAACGAAATACCCTCACTTGTCGACTACTATTACGTGCTTTCACAAAAGCAATGGCTACAAGTAAATATCACAGTTCAAGAAAGTTATGATGAGCAATATCAAAACTCATACGCTATGTATCAATCCTATTTAAAGGCAAGCGCCAAAAATAAAGGCAATGATGATAACAATAAGCCAAATTCAAATAGCAACGATGACAAAAATGATAAATCTTCCAAAAAAGTCTATTCCCATTCTTCAACCAGTACAATTTTAATAGCAGTGTTTATTCCTTTAGCTGCAATTGCATCATTAGTTACATTGTTTATTTTAAATAAAAAACGTAAAAATAAATTTGATCCAGAAAAGGGTAGAATTTTGCAAAACCATAATTTTTCTGATGAGGATTAGATATTTGATTTTATTTCTCGTCTTTTGATAAAATTAATTTTGATTTTTTGATCATTTTTTTTTTTATTCTATTTTATTTTTTCTTTTTACAATTAAATTTTAATTTTCATTGTTATTTTTTTCTTCTTTTAAACTGAAACAATAAACACCAATATAATTTTTTATTATTGTTTTAATTCTGACAAATCTTGTTATGTTTAAATATAATTCTATTCTATTTTACAGTCTCAAAGACGAGAATTCAATGTTGAATATTTGTGATTGAATTTTAATATTTTCTTTTATTCTATAAGACAAAATAAATGGTTTACTTCTCTTATAATAAAATCAATCAATGAATTTTCATTTCACATCTCTTTTAATGTACTTGATTGACCAAAATTTTCTCAAGTTTAAAATAACAGTTTTAGTTTTGATTTTCAAAACAATAAAAGTACACACTTTTATATAATTGGTGTTGTTCAAAGACAATCATATTATTTAATTATTTTTTTTTTTTTTGTGATCTGAGAAAAAAAGAAATAATTATTCCTTTTTCTAATATTTTTGTAAAAAAGGTTATATTTTTTTTTTTTTTTTTAAATTCTAAATTTTAAGATTGTTATATTAATTCATAACTAAATACATTGATTTATTGTTAATAATCAATAAATAAAATGTATATTTTATTAGAAATGTAATAAACTACAAAGAGTAAATAGTAAATAGAAATTTTCATTTTTTTTTTAATAAAATTCAATAAATAATGATTCAAGAGAAGAATGAAATTTCTTTTTATTGATTCAAAATTAAAAATTTCACATTAATATTTATCAAAAAATATAAATTCAAGTAATAAAAACAAAATCAAAACACAAATCTCGTTTGAAGAATTTTTTTTTTTGATAAATTTAAAATTAAATACATAAAAACATCTATATATAGATAAATGACTTTCTAAAATTCAAGAAAAATATAAATTCTATTTTAAATATTATTTCAAGAAAATAAAAAATCACTTTAAACCAAGATATATACAATTTTTATTTTTTTTGAATTTTTTTTTAATAAAAATTTGATAAAAAAAATAGTGTAAAACAGAATTTGTTAATTTCAATTAACACATATATTGAAAAAGAATCATTGATACAATGTATTTTATTTAATGCTATTTTTATTATATGTCGAGAAATGACAAGGGTAAAAATAAGAAATTGACATAAAAATTATTATTAGAGTTTTATATATATGTGTCACAATTTTCCTATGATTTTTAATTGTCCCTCAAATACCCACCTGTTCATTATATACTTATTTTTTTCAATAATAAATTAATTTTTGTGGAGAAGCCTTTTTATTGTCGAAATGTCGATGTTTTCAGGTATATATATATATATATATATATATATATATATAAATATAAACTAAAATTCATAATAAATGTCCTATCTTACCTTTGAATAATGTATTGCTTTTGTATCGTTTTGAAGTTTTTCCTCTCACAATGAAAATTTTGTAAATAAATCATTTGTTCTCTTTTTTATTTTTTCAATAGTGTTTTGTTAAAATGAAAAATGAAAATGAAAATGAAAAATTTGAAAGAAGTAACCGATGAATTAATGAAAAATTTGGTTTCAAATATGAAAAAGAGATTAGGTTTAGTTATTCAAATGGAAGGAGAATCGATAAATGGGTTTTTTACTTTTTTAAATTTTCTATTTTTTATGTAATTCTTCTTTCAAAATAAATGGCAAAATTTTTTTTAACAGTTTTTTTTATTGTTTTTTCTTTTATTTTTAGATAAAAAATAAATATCTCTTGAGTTTAGTATTGAATATTAAAATCTAAATTTTTATATTATAATAGATAACTTCAATTATTAAAAATATTTTTATTTAAAATTTGATTTTTAATGGGCCAATTATTATGAAAGATAGATTATTCCATTAATAAAAGACATCTTATATGAGGGATAGTTGGAAATAATATATAAATTTGATCTTTTTGCTTGAGGTCTATAATTTTGAAAATTTTCCATGTGAAAAAAAAACCAAAATGAAAGATTTAAAACTGTTTAATTGGAATGTTTATTAATTATATTTGATAATAATAAAACCAAGTCAAGGAAAATTATTTTTTTGGCAAATTAAACAAAATTCCTATTTTTGTGGGGTAAAAAAAACATACTTTTAATTGAGAAAAATAGGCTGAGCTCAGGAATATTTCAGTTTTTTATCAAATTTTTTTTACTCACAAAAATCACATTCCTAATAAGAAAGAGAAATATCAATTTGGTAGATGCAATTAGAATTTTTTACCATTAAATGATGATTATTCCTAAATATTATTTAACTTACTTTAAAGAACACATTACAAGTCAACTTTTTTATGGAGTGGAAATATTTGATTTGTTACAAATTAATTGTGAAGAATTGATATATATATATATATTAAACTACACCCAATTTCGCTTTTAAGGCATTTTTTTACATTGAAAATTTAAGCACAAAAAAATACAAATTAAAACCTAAATTTTGGATTCTAAACTTTTTTTAGTCAAAGGGTAAAATATTTTTTTCAAATATCAAATAACTTATATAATTGACATTTGAAGAACAAATAAAAAAATAAGTAGAATAACCCACAACCAAAGAATTGTTGATATATTTCTAAAAGAAAACTTATTAATCAAATTATTTTCCTGAAAAATTGAAAAAGTCAAATTCTGAAACCCCATTGAGAAAAATAACAATATTTGTTTTGACCTTCTCCTGGTTAGTGAATAATAAATATAAAATAATTTTAATTTCATTTTTCATACTTTTCTTTTAAAAATAAAGTACCAAAACCAAGTGTGGTGGTATTTTTGATCTATTTGAAAAAGTAAATTAAAATGAAGTGAAAATTTTTTCAGTTTTATTATTCAAATATCAGGAACAAAAATTGAATAAAATTTAAATAAAAATCAATATTATTTCTGAAAAGTAATTTTCACAGTTTTAATAACCTAAGAATAACACATTTTTAACAAGTGATTATTGATCTTAAAATAAAAAAATTTGCAAAAATAAATCAAAAAAAAAAAAGGGAAAAAATATGAAAAAATGATTTCAATTTTGGAAATTTCCAAAAAAAAAATTTACTTCAAATATTCATGCAACCCCATTAAACACATATATTTCACCCATTACAACTGGGTACATTTTATTGGAAAATATTTTAGTAAAATAATTTGTCAAAAGTAAAATTCAAAATTTTGTACCTTAATTTCGGACATTTTTGTGCCTTAAATTTTTTTCGAATTTTGTTTATTAAAAGTGAAACTGACTGTATTAAAAATTAATAATCATTTATAGAGGCTAATTTTTGAGAATTGGGAAAAGAATTATCTGGTTGTATTAAAAATATACTGAAGAAAAGATTAATAATTGAAAAAATAGAAACATTAAATTTAGAATAATTAAAAAAATAGTAAAAAAGGTTTGAAGACAAAAGAACACGAATAGTAATCAGTATACTGAATAGAAATAATTATTTAACTTAGAATTAATAATTTAATCAAAGAAAATAATCTAAAATTCATATCATTGTAATTTTCCGAAATATCTAAATTTTAGAAGAAAAAAAAGTGAATTTCGAATAATTTTTTAGTAATTGGATTGTATTGGTGGGTTTTTCTTGGTTGTTCAATTTTAAATAACATATAAACTGCTTTTCCATATAATTGGTAACTGAAAAAAAGTGACTGTAATTTTTTTCTATTTGAGAAATTATAAGAACAATTATTTAAATTTTCTCTTTGTATTTTCCATCCAAAATAAATTATGTGTGGAAATTATTGAAAGAACTAGTAACCATCAAAAATATTAATTCAAAAGATGTAAAAAAAGGCAATAAAAAATCATTTTCCACTCCTTAAAATTGTAAAATTAAGTCTAAATTTGATAGTTATAATCACTATGTGATTATTAAATGTAATTTTCTGCAACAAATTTTGATTTTAAAATTTTGTGTAATTTTTCCCCCGTTTCGTAAAGTTCAAAAATCTACTTTTTTAAATTATTTTAAATATTAAATATTTTCTTTTAATAACAATAGAAATCTTGTTTTATATATAGGTTCTACCAAAAAAAAAACACTTTAAAACTAAAAATTTTATTTATTAAGGAATATTTTTGGTTTCAAAAAAACTTTGTATTAAAATTATTTAATTAAAAAAAAGTAAAAGAATTTTTTTAAACTTCAAAAATAATTAATTTCTTTTTTCACTACAAGAAATTTTTAAAACATTTTTTTCTTTTTTTTACCACTCAAAATTAGATAAAAAGGGCCAAAAACCTAAATTAAAAATCTTTTCATAACAATTTTTTTATTCCTTTAACAAAAAACTTAGAAAACCTGAAGAAATTCTTTTTTATTTTATTATTTTTAATCAATAATTAAACCCCCAATAATAAAATGCATCAATATAAAAGTAATAATATAACGACAAAAAAGATCAAAAAGTTTGATTATCATTTCTGAATTTTTTTATATTTTTATCAAAGAAATGTATTACCAATTAATAATTAATCATAAAATAAAAAACAATAATTAACATTATTTAAATAAATATATTTGGTATAGGAAAGTTTACATCACCAAAAAGAATATTAATTCATATTTTAAATAATATGATAATTAATAAATTCTTGAAAACCAACTAAATAATCAATTATTTCTAATCCCCAAGTATTAAATATTGTGTTTCATTTTTAATGTATTTTTAAAATAAGATGAAATTGTCAAATGTTAATTGTTCCGATAAACTTTCTAAAATTACTATTTGTATCAAAATAAATGAAACAAATTTTTCATTTAGCTTTCCGTAAAAAAAGATTTACTAATCCTTTACAATTACTTTTCAATTTAATATTTCCTAAAAAGAAGTTTAAGGGCTATTGGAATTTTATGCTCTGTTAAGGTTGGAACACCATAGATAGGAAAAATCCCAAAAATTGCAATATTTTGACTTTCAGCATACCCTATAACATTTTAACTATTTTTCCTTTCTATGGTATTCCAACCCTTACAGAGTATAAAATTCCAATAGTCCTTAAATTATTAATTTATGTTTTGTTGGTTGGGAACTTGATGATTTAATTTAAATCATGTGAAGTGTTTTTTTTCGGAAAGCAGAATGAAAATATTGATCCTACTATTATTCAATCAACAGTACTTAAAGTGAGATTTCCTAAAAATAAAAATCTTTGGCAAATTTTTCTTTTAGTTTTTTCTGATCCAAAAAATCAAAACAAAATAGGATCAAATCTTTTTTACTTCAAAATTTAATTGAGAAAAAAAGAACTCTTGTAAAAAGGATAAATCATTTCTCCAAAGTTCACAAAGGAGTTTTTTGATCAATTCCATTTGAACTCTTTCGCGAAATATTCGTTCGATCACATTAGAGAGAAAAAACAATATAGGTTTTGAATGTCTTATTACAATTGTTCAGAAAAGTATTTCAATTTTTTTTTTTTTAACCTTTTTGTAAGCAATTAATTCTGATGAGCAACATCAAAGTGTGTTTGTTATTCCTTTAACTTGTTTACTTTTCTTAAATAACAATGTTAAATAAATCATTTTTTTCAAAAAGGTTCAATTTTATTTGACAAAGTTTTTGAAACATAAAATGAGGCTACAATCTCTTCTTTATTTTTCCGTCTTTCTTTTGGTTATTAATTGCAGCTCATTCTGCCCAGCAACAAGACTGGGACAACAGTTTGAAATTAACAGCTCACAAAATGGAAAGCAAATGATTAGTTCGTTATTACGATACTCTCAGGGATACTTTGTCTCCATTTGGGGCACCACTGATCCAACAACAAAATTTGATACCTTAGCTGGCCAATTATTTCTGGTTCCATATTCTACGACACCAGAAGAGTACCGGATGCAGTTTTCCTTAACAAATTATACCAAAGGAAACGAAGGCTCGCAGTGTGTTGCAGCTGTATGCTCTGAAAGGTTTTTGGTTGCATGGGAACGGCAAGTTGCTGATCGGTGGGAAGTAAATGGCAGATTATTTGAAAAAAATAATGTTGCACTAAACGAAGAATTTGTGTTGACGTCAAATTCAAATTCGCATAATAGAGCTCCAGCCATCATAATCTTAAACGAAAGGACTGTCTATAACACGGGCAATTCAGGAAGCGTGAGCGAACAAGGGACAGTTTCTGAAACCGACTCTTGCCAAGCTGGTGCAAAGCAATATTTTCTGGTTGTGTGGCAATCTACAAATTCAAGCCAATCTGAAAACTGGGGCATTAGTGGCCAGTTGCTTTCGATTAACAATGACGATGGTCAAATAACGCTCCTAGATCAGAAATACCAATTTGCCGATTTGGCAGGATCAAATGAAACCAACGCCAACACAGCCTATATGGAAAAGGGTTATTTTGTTGTCTCATGGCAAAGCAGTTCAAACCAAAGTAAGGAAGGTGTAATCAGTTATGCGCAGATGTATAAATTTGATAATCACAGCCTTTCAATAAGCAAAATTGGAGAGCAATTCCAAATAAGTAACGACACCAAAATTGGGAATTTGCATTTAAGTATCGCCTTCTTGGCTGAAAATTATTTTGTTGCAGCCTGGCAAGAATATTCCACAGCGGTCAATAATACCGTTATTAAGGCGCAAATTTATCAATACGATTTTGTGAGCACACCCAAAATGCACGGAGATGAATTCATTATTAGCGAGCAATCACCCGAAGTTGAAAATTTAAATCCAACAGCCAAGCTCCTGGAGGATCGGATGTTTGTTGTTATTTGGGAGACCTTGGATTCTTCGAACAAAAACATGGTTTATTCTCAATTTTATCGTTTTTACGAAAACAACCAAACGATCTTAATGAACGACAGGTACCAAATCACAAATTCGGTGCAAGAATACCCAAGCTATCCAACAGTTGAATTACTGAAACCACAGAAATTGATCACCTCCTGGGGCAGTTGCTGCCATGGCGACGACAAGAGCTACGATATCTATGGGCAAGCTTTCAATTTTATTGAGCCACCTTACGAATCTCGGCCATTGACAAACCAAATTGCTGAGATCAATAAAATTTCAGAATACACTTTCCCGTACGACACTTTTAAAGATCCCCAGAATGGGCAGTTGAAATATTCCACAAGCACACTGCCAGACTGGATCCAATTTGAGCAATATCTAAGAACTTTCCAATTTTCGTTAACGCGGGAGAATTGCGCCGGCGTCTTCGTGATCGATGTTCATGCGCTAAACGAATGCAAACAGCAAGCGAATGGATCCTTTTCTGTGACATTCAATCGAAATCCGCCATTTGTAAACAAGAATTTGACAAACCAAACCGTCCATATCAAAGGCCCGATAACTTATACAATTCCTGATGATACCTTTGAAGAGCCCTACCTAGATACATTGGCATTGCGCACACAGCTCGCAAATGGCTCCTCTTTGCCCAGCTGGATCACCTTCAATAAAGATTCACATAAGTATAGCTTTAACACAAAGAAGGGACAATGCCCAGAGGATATTACAATTGATTTAATAGCCGAAAACCATTGCCAATTATCGGCAAGCGCAAGCTTCCTTTTATCAACATTCCTATACCCAATAATTGAAAGCCCAATAGACAATGTTTTATTAAAAGCAGACCAGGAATTTACTTTCACAATCCCAAAAAGCACTTTTATTGACCCTGAGAATTACACTGTGTCATTTGACGCAATTCTTTCAAATGATCAAAATCTTCCCGATTGGATACATTTTGATCACAATTCATTCGTGTTCACAGGAATGGCGCCCAATACGAATACAAAATTAAACATTTCTTGCCGAGTGAAGAGATGCAATCACTATACATCTTCTTCCTTTGAATTGACAGTTTCCAAGAATAACTCGCCCGCGAAGAAGTTTAATACTAAATTATTCTTGGCAATATTCTTGCCAACACTTACTTTAGTAATTATAACCGTAAGCATGGGTGTTTTCTACTATTATAAAAAAGTAAGACCAAAAAAAAATCTTGTGAATGGAAATTATTTTAAACAATCTGAGGATTCAGAAACATTGAATTCAGAAGTTCCCTTGCTTGCAGACAAGCAAAATAATAAAAATGATAAAATAGATTAATAAAAAAGATCCAATATTGTTATTGTTAATGGTGTTGTTGATATTATTGTTGTTGCTGCTGCTGCTGTTGATGTTTTGTTAATTTTTTTTTTTTTTTTATCCAGATTATTATTATATAAACTTTGTTTTAGTCAAAGGTCAAAAAAAAATCATTTTTTTCAAATATCAAATATTTTTTATAAATGACCTTTGAAGATTAAATAAGAAATAAGTAGAATAATAAGCATCAAAGAATAGTTGATATCAGTCTGAAATAAAACTAAAAAATCAATAGATTTTTCAAAAAAATAGAAAAAATCCAAATTCTTATTGAGAAAAACAACAATCAAGGGTCATTTTGATCTTCAATCAAAGATCCAAATAAAATCCCAATAGAAATCAAAATGATTTCTCGACAACCATTTCCACTTTACCAATAACATTAGAATAACACATTTTTACCAAGTGACTATTGATCTTGCAATAAAAAAAATTTTTGCAACTGAATTAAGTTTTAAAAAAAAATCGAAAAATAAAAATGTACAAAAATGTGAAAAAATGATTTCAATTTTGAAAATTTCCGAAATAAATTTTTTCTTCTAATATCTAGGCAAACCCTTTAAGGAAGTAAGTACATTTTCCCATTTTGAAAAATTTTAATTGTGTTAACATTACTGAAAAATATTTTTTGAGTGCCACCAGATATTGAAACTTTGAAACCAAAACACCATTCACTAGTCTATTCGTGGAAAGAAATTGAACCCAAAGTAATTCAGAGTTGAATCTTAAATTTTTCAATTTTTTGAACATTTTTTTTGATTAAATTTTTGGTTTTATTAAATTTTGGGTTTTGGATCTAGAGATGTGTTTATACAAAAGATTGAAATTAAATCATCGAAGAAACCAAAAAAATAGACATATGAAAATGTGTGTACTTTTGAACAAAATGTTTCTTTTAGGATAACCAAAGAAGAAATAGCACCTTTTTGAATAAACTTGTCAGAATCAAAGCTGGAAAAAAATTAATTCAACCAATATATTTTAGAATATGTATGATTCTAATCTTAATTTGTGATGAAAATAAAAATGTATTACCTTGGATCTCTGTCCCATTACTATATAATATTTATTTTAAAAAACCTTTTGTGATAAATTTGCTTTCAAAATTCAATTTTTCAAATATTTTTCTCAAACAAAGCCAAAACAAAGAATACTTTGGTAAAATTAAAATAGAGGGGTTGAATTCTTGGAATCAAAAAACAGTTACAAAAGATTCAAATCAAAACAATTGAAAAATTCAAGAAAAAATTTCAATCAGATCCAGTATTTTTTTGAGTTCTCATTTTAATGGAAAATAAATAATTATAGAATCAAACGGATTTGTCCAATAAACCCTCTTTCTCAAGAAGAATTAAAAACAAAACATCTGATTTTCTGAACTAAAACAAGAATTAGATGTATTAAATGAAAATAGGATTTTTAAATTTATTTTGGAAATTCTTTAGAAATAAACAGTAATGTGTTTTACAAAAATTTTACAAACAAAATTATTTTCATAAAGAATTAAAAATAAAACCAAATAAAGAATAAGTAATTGTGTAAAATGTTATAGATAAGATCAAGTAATAAATGATTTTTATTTATATTTTTTTGATCAATTTTTTTATTTTTTTGATTGTCATTGTTTGTTGTCTATGAAAATATCTTATACTACTAGGATATATTCCACTCTAGTATTTATGAAAATATCAAGGTATTTGGCTAAAGAAATGATTTGAAGAATTCATTTTCACATAAATGGTGGCACTCAAAAAATGAAAAATGTACTTACCCCCTTAAACAAGTGTAATTCACCCATTATAACTGGGCCCACTTTGAATGGAAAATGGTTTATTTACAACACCCCTTTTAGATAGCCATTCAATTTTTGTTTTAGAATAATGTAACGGTTTTAATATTTGAAATATAAGCTTAGAATTAATATTATTAAATAATTTGTGGTTTCGAGTAAGTTTTTAATTTTAAATTTCTAAAATTCAATTTAGGTTAAGAAAATCAAACTTCATAGGATTAATGGTTTTTTTAAAAAAAAAAAATTATTATTATTATTATTATTGATGAGAGAAGTGTAAATTGCACCCCCAATGTCCTTTTACTTTAATTTCATTGAAGGTAATTTAAGCGATAAATCATATGTTTCACAATTGTTCAAGAGAATGGCACACCCAATTTTTTTATTTTTAAAAAGCACAGGCATAAAATCCAAAAGAAGAAAAGGAAAAAAGAAATTTAAAAAGGGTTTCCAAGAAGCAATTGGTAAAAAATCAAAAAAAAAAAAAAAAAAAAAATCAATACTATCTTTAATTAAGGACTCCCAAAATCACATACAAGATACTTTTTGTTGATTAAATAATTTGAAAATTGATCATGAATATTCACTGGGGGATCGTTATTTAATTGTTATAATTTTTTTTTTTTTTTGATCTTATTTGCCTTAAACCTTTGGTCATTTTTAGGCTTTGCTCTTTCATTTTTATTTTCAAGTAACTCAGAGTTTTGTATTTCGGTGCCACGGTATTATCATGTAATCAATTGATCTTTTTCCTTTACAATTCTTCTTCTTAATATAAAGAAGATTCAACCATTATGGAAAAAAATATAAAAAAAATTGTTATAAAGTAAATTTATATATTTTCAACAAATAATCAAGATGTCAAAAAGATTATAATTTAATTTTTCAAATTTAAAATCTTTTTAAATTATTCATTTCTCCCTTTAAACCCAATTTTTTTAAAAAAATTTTTTCTCAAAATATTTGAAAATGATATTTTTTTATATAAATCTCTTTTATAACAAAAATAAAATTATATGGCTATTGTAAAAGGTAGGAATTTTTTTTAGATTGTCAAAATTAAAACTTTTTTAAATTCTTTCTGTTTTAATAAAATGAGAACTTTTTTTATGAAAAAAAAAATAATTTTCTTCCTATACCAGTCCCTAATATGTGTTAATACAGTCAGTTTCACTTTTTTAAAATGGATGGTTTATAAAAGTTTTAATTCTGAAAAAAAAATTGGCTTTTTTAAAATAGAAAACTTGATCAAAGTTTTAAAATAAGACAACACTTTCTGAAAACAGCTAGAATAACTTTTTAATTATTAATACAGTCAGTTTCACTATTAAGACACAAACTTTCTACAAAATTTAAGGCACAAAAAAAATCTCAAATTAAGGCACAAAATTCAAATTCTAGTAAAATAATTTGTGAAAATTAAAATTCCATAAAATTGTGCTTTAATTTGAGATTTTTTTGTGCCTTAAATTTCGTCGAAAGTTTGTGCCTTAAAAGCGAAACTGACTGTATTCATTTTTTTTTGATCAATAAAAAACTATTATTGAAAGAAAAAATGTTTAATTATTTGAATAATATGTCCATATACAGTCATTTCCACTTTTAAGGCACAAACTTTCAACGAAATTTAAGGCCAATAAAAATCTCAGATTAAGGTACAAAATTCAAATTCTAGTAAAGTAATTTGTAAAAAAAAAATACAAATTTTGTGCCTGAATTTGAGATTTTCTTGTACCTTAAATTTCGTTGAAAGTTTGTTCCTTAAAAGTGGAACTGACTGTAATGAAGTTTGTATGATTTGAATAAAGCTTAAAAAATAGCCAATACAAAAAGTTTATAATTACTATTTTTTTAAAAATGCGAGTAAATTGAAAATAAATTGTCTCTTTTTACTATGTATACTTTAACAATATCAAAAAAGAATTCTAATTTCGGATTATTTGGTCGTATATTTAGACTTCGATTTAATAATATCCATTTTTTCTTTAAGAATAAGAAGAATTATTATATTAAGTTCCAATTGGTAGTGTTTAAGTATGTCAAGGGTTTGGTAATAACATACAAAAAAATTGTTTGATATTGTAAAATTTGGAATTGATAAAAAAACAAAATTTTGTCCTTTTTTTGATCAAATCTAAATAGAGAATTTTGTTAAAAAAATAATTCTATTTTTATACAGTCCGTTTCACTTTTAAGACACAAACTTTCAACGAAATTTAAGGCACAAAAAAATCTCAAATTAAGGCACAAAATATAAATTCTAGTAAAATAATTTGTGAATTTTAAATTCCAAAAAATTGTGCTTTAATTTGAGATTTTTTGTGCCTTAAATTTTGTAGAAAGTTTGTGTCTTAAAAGTGAAACTGACTGTACTCATTAGCTCAGCAGTAGAGCACCGAGATCTCAAAATTTGAAAAGTGTGTGGCCGGAGTTCGATTCCTGATAAGATCAATTAAATTAATAGTTTTTTTTTATTTTTTTTTTAAATTTTTATATATAATTTGATCATTTAAAGTATACATGTTTGCTACCTGAATTTACCTTTAAATCTTTTCAAAAATTTTTTTTTCAAAAATTCAAATCCTCTTTAGGTACCAAAATTCGGATAAATACTGGTAACTAATTAGTTTTTTTCGTGTGAGGAGTAGAAGATTTTAAATTATTTATATATAGTAAAACCTACAATTAAAAAAAAACTTTAAAATTCATTTTAATCTATGAGGTAACTATATAAAAAATATAAAAACAATCTCAATTTTTCATTTTTTTGGGGCTCTTATATTTTTCGAGTTATTACCCAAAATAGTTGTGAAAAATCACTATTAGAAAATTTGTATATAAAAATCGATTTTGGGCAATATCTCGAAAACTAGACGTCATAGAGACTTCTAAACACCAAAAATTGAAATTTAAGAAAATTTTGAATTTGTTGAGCAATAAAAAAAAATTGATCCCAGTTTTATATTTACTCTTGTGCAGTAATATCTGACAATTTGAACGTCTTTGCGTCTTACCAATATGTAGTATTATAAATAAAGAAATTTAAAATTTTAACATGTTTTTTTCAAAATCCCTTTATTCTGTACCATCGCAATACCTACAATTCACAGTTATTTTTTAGTTTTCCTTTTGAAAAAAAAAAATCCTTCCTGTAGTGTATTTCAAAACAGGATTAAATTTTCAATGAATAAATACGCATTGGATTACTTCTCTCTTTACAAAAAAAATACTAACTTGGATTTTCTTCAAAATAAAAAATATTTTACCAATATTTTAAATTCGATTTTCTTTATATCAAAAAATCAAAACTGAAAAAAAAGATGTTTTAACTGAAAATTTAATTTTAAAAAAATGAATACTCATATCTCCAAATTTTATAAAAAGGTCTTTGTTTACGGGGTTTAATCGTATCCACGTGAGAATAATTACTCTGTTATCTTTTAAATTAAAATAATAATAAAGTTTTTCTGGTATTTCAGGGTCCTGGTCATTTATTCTGGATTTTCTCAATACCTGAGGGTTTACTTACACAAAAGATGTATCTTGAAATTGCACTTTTTTTGGTTGATAAATGTCAAATAACCAAAAAAAATTCCTTTGATCTCATTGGCAAAAAATCCAACTAAGCAAAAATGATTTAAAATATTGCCTGATTGTTAAAAAATTCAATTAAAAAAATATTTAAAAAATATTCAAGTCTAAAAAATCAAATTTAAAAAAAAGAAATTTGTTGTTTTCTATTTTTAAATTTCCAAAGGGTTCAAAATCTTCAATTTAAAACAAATTTGTTTTTTACAAGTCTAGAATCAATTAAATTCGACTTTAATCTAATTTGTGTTTAGATGATAGTCAATCTATATTTGAATGAGTAAGAATTTTTTAGTAACATTCTTGAGAAAATAATAACCACATTCAAAAATTTATAAAATTAAAAAAAAATAAAGTTTTTTCTTATTTTATATTCCCAAAGTGTCAAAGTTCTTCGATTTGAAAGAGAAATTATTTTATTTAAGTACATAATCTATTTAATTGGGATTGAGGTTATCTTGTGCCTTTTTAATTTGACAAGAAAGGTAGTATTTTGTAATATTCTTGAGAAAATAATAAGTAACTCATTTAGAAATGAAAAAAATTCAATAAAAAATCGTAAAAAATCACCAAGATCTCAAATAATGTCAAAGATAGACAATTCAAAACTAATATATTTAGTTTCAAAATTATATTTCATAATCATTCTAATTGGAAATTCTGGGTTGTTCTATAGAACTTTTTTCTGAAAATGTCCTCTTTATTGATGGTTGATTTTTGGAGATCGATCATACATCATAGGTTGGTTAGTTTTTGATCGGTATAAGTACTCAAAAATTTCCATATTTTTATGTTAAATTTCAGAAAATACTTTTTAACTTTAATAACTCAACCCTGACATGATCTTTTTTACAAGATTTGTGCAAGTTTATGAAGAAAGGATTCATTTTATTAAGACCTGCTGAACATTCTCAAGTCCAAAATCTATAATAAAGGAAATCATGAAAGCAATAGCACTCTTATTATTTATTCTTCCCAAGGGTAATGGTGTAATATTTTTGCTGGTGGCCCGATTAAAACCTGATAGTAAATCTCGCCTGTCAACTTTAGAGGAATTGGTTGACATTTTTAAGAAATTTCGTTTTTTCATTTTAAAATTTCGGTAAAAGGGCCTTATCTGATCCTTTTGGTTTGGATTTTTTGATCAAAAACCTAAAAAAAAATTTAACAAACATTTTATTTTATTTGAAATATAAACTTTTAGTATTACTGATATTTTGAATTAACAAATAATATGGGAATTTTAATCTTATTGTGAAAAATTTAAGACAAACAAATAAAATATCGAATCCTTGAAGATCTGATTTAATTGATCCTGTATTTTCTGTTCAAAAATATTTCTTAAAATTCTTGAAATTTAAAAGATTGTACATAATTTATTTTTAAATATTAGAAGTATAAACAACGATCTATTTTTATTAAAATCGGGTATTTGATAGTATCTATTATTTTTATTGTTATTAGATAATTATTAATTTGAATTCGTTTTGTTTTTTTTTAAAAATCTTTAAAAATTGGAGAAAAAAAATAAATCTTATAAAAAAGTAAGTCTTTTGGTTACTAGGACTTGTTGAAATAATTAAGATCGTTTTATTAATTATGGATGAAAAATAACCAAATTAAAAAGGATTACTTTTTATATAGTTGACTTTTCCAGATTTTAAAAAAGTATTTTGGAAGAATTTTTAATTTTATTGTTGGGTTGTGAGCCTCGTATTTTTTTGTTTAACAAAGAGAAAAAATTGATTTCGAAATGTTCTTTGAATAAACCAATTATAATTTTTTCAAGTTTAAAATAATTATGGAATTTTTTTTAAATTAATAGATTTTTTATACTCAGTAATTTTTCAACTTGGTGGTTTCATTTTTAATTTTTTTTTTTTTGTAGAACCCATTCACAGATAATAAGATTTCTTTCTTGTTCAACGAAAACTATTTTTTTTTATTTATTATTTAGAAATATGTTGAATTATGAAATTTTTCAAAAATAAAAAATATTGATCAACCTTTTAAAAACACCAATTCATTTCGATAAATAATATTAAAAGTGAGTTTGCTTTTGAATTAATCATATTTTTACTTTTTTTTTCAATTTCAAGATGGGGTGAATTTGTTTTTGGATTTCCTCTTAATGAAGTAAGTGCATTTTTCCCGTTGACTAATCCGACCATTTATGTGAAACTGAATGATAAAAATAATTTCTTTAGACAAGTACATTGATATTAAAATAAACAAATTAAAATGAGAAGTAATTATTTCAAATTTTAAACATAAGAACAAGAAATTAATGATTTTTATTTATTTTTTCAATTTTTTCATATTTTTGATTTCCATTTTTTAGTTGGATGAAAATATATTATACAGCCGTTCCAAGGATACCATAAAATTTAAAATAAAACACAATTGAGTTTTTTATTCCTATTTTCTATTTTCAAAAAATTCCGAAATAAGAGTTATTATTCAAAAATTTTTTCAATAAATAAGCCATTATTCAAATTTTTGAAACATTAAAAAAAAATAATTTGAAGATTCATGAAGCACTTAAAAATATTGTTCAAAAATGGTAAATTTTTAAAGATCAGTCAATATTGATATTTTTTTTGGAACTTTAGGACTGATAATTTTGAAGTTTCGTGGGATCTTGAATTTTTTTTTGATGTACCCAAAATTTGAATAATAGCTCATTTATTGAAATTTTTTTTTGAATAATAACTCTTATTTTGGAATTTTTTGAAAATAGAAAATAAGTAAAGAAAACTCAATTGTGTTTGATTTAAAATTTTATGGTAGACTTGGAAAGACTGTAACTATATATATATTCCACTCTCGTATTTATTAAAAATCATATTTTAGAAAAGCTTTTTATTGGGAAATTTTCCATTAAGGGACTAATCTCTATTAAATTATTTTACCTAAATTTAATAGAGCTTCGGAGAGTTTTTGCCCAATTACTAAGATTTGAAAGTCTGTTTATTTTTTCAATATTAAAAAAATTTCTAGGTAAGGAATCTTAATTTAGAAATTGGTCAAAAAAAAAAAAAATAATAGCAACTAGTTCCTTAACAAATTACTTTTTTTTTCTAAAGAATTTTACAAAATGAATTTAAAAACCCTATTTAAATTTGATTCATCTAATTTTAGTTTAAGTTTATAAAATCAGATATTTTTTGAATTCTTCCTTAAAAAAATGTTTATTGGATGAATAGATTTGATTTTATAATTATTTATTATCCATAATATAGTCAGTTTCACTTTTAAGGCACAAAGTTTCAACAAAATTTAAGGTACAAAAAAATCTCAAATGAAGGCACAAAATTTATAATTTTTTTTTTTACAATTTATTTTTCCTAGAATTTGAATTTTGTGCTTTAATTTAAGATTTTAATTGTGCCTTAAATTTTGTTGGAAGCCTGTGTCTTAAATGTGAAACCGACTGTAATGGAAAATAAATAAATAATTTTGAATCATGTTTTCAATTAAGTACTCAATTTATCTTTTATTTTGGGTTGAATATTTTGTAACTGTTTTTGATTACCAGAATTCAACCCTCTATTTTAATTTTTGAAATAATATTCTTTATTTTGGCTTGGTTTGATAAAAATATTTGATAAATTGAATTTTGAAAGTTAATTTGTTATAAAAAATGTAATGATAAATAATAATAAATAGTAGTGGGTCCAGAAATCTAAAGTTTATAAGTTGTTTGAATTCATGCAAATTAAGAAGATTTCAGAAAACAGATCTTCTAAAATATACTTTGGAATGATCTTTTTTTTTTCATTCTTGATTTCAACAAATTTATTTGGAAAGGTAATCTTTTTTGTTTGGTCTTCCAAAATAAAAGATTTGTTTAAATGTACACCTTTTTGGGTCTATTTTTTTTTGGTTTATTCTTTGAATAATTTCAATCATTTGTATAAACACATTTCTAAATCCAAATCCTTATTTAACCTTCAAAAAACCAAAAATTCAAAAAAAAAAAAATGTTCAAAAAATCGAAAATTGGAACATTCAACTCTGAATTATCTCGGTACTTGGGCTATTCTGTTTGCAAACAGAACACAAATGGTATTTTCGTTTCAAAGTTTCAATATCTTTGGGCACATAAAAAATAATTTTTCACAAATGCGTTTACACTATTAAAATTTTACAAATTAGCTGAAGGTACCTACTTCCTTAAATTTACTATAAGCTTTTGTTTTCATTTACAAGTCCTGTAAATAAACACAAAATTATTTTATTAGGATCGACAGTGATTTTTCAATCTTTTAAAAAATGATCAGCCTTTCTTATTTTTTGACCAAGTTGTCGGTGTTATATGAACATGAAACATAGCCTTTTTTGTGATTCCTTTTGAAAATACCTCAAGTTTAAAATATAAAACTAAAACAATCAGATACAAACAAACTAAAGTCGTATTAACGTTTATACTTCAATTCTCTTCAAATCTTTTTTCTTTTTAATTCTTTTATGGATTTATTTTTAGATTCATTTTTTAAGAGATAAGATTATTGATTTCTATTTTCCGTTTTTTGATTTATTTTTTCCTTTCATAAATGCGTGTGGAATTTCCTTTTACAACAAATAAAAATCGATGATTTGTGGAATTTTTTATTTTTTCTTCTATTTTTTTTTTATAATAAAATGAAATTTGTTTACTTATTACTCACTTTTCTATTGTTCTCAATAGTTTTCGGTTGTAAAGCAGACGCTGATTGTACAGAAGATGATCTGTATGTTTGCGATGTCGATAACGGTAAATGTGTAGAATGTAGTGCAACTGTCCCTTGCTCACTTGACAAATGGTGTGATACAACAAAGCAAGAATGCGTTGAATATAGTGACGCTGATGTCTTTGGTAAATTCTGTAATTCTGTAAATTGTGGTAATTATGATACAGCAGTTGTTTGTGGTTCTTGTTCTAATCAAGATACTGACTGGGTTGGTGCATGTGTTGATTTTAAATGCTATCCTTGTAGTTTATCTCAAAACGATGCTGCTCCAGCTGGCTCTATAATGTTTGTTTTTTTTTTTTTTTTTTTTTTTTTGTTAAATAAACTTTTTTTTTGTTTTTTTTTTCTTTTTCTGCATAATTTCTAATTTTAAATACCCACTCAAACAAGGAGTTCAATTTGGAAAAAATAATCCTTTTTTTTTTTTAAAAAGATTATACGCTTAAATTTTTTTTTTTTTTTTTTTTTGTTTTATTTACTCAAAAAATAATCTCACTCCAATGTTTCTCAAGGTGTTTACAATCCTTTTCTTTTTCCAGAATTTTTTTTTTTTCTTTTTTTTACTTCATCAACAAACTAAAAAAATGTTTTTCTTTTTTTTTTTAATTTTTTATTCGAATCAAAACATTTCCTTTTCTCACCAATTTATTTTCAACCACAAAGGGCGCAACATGCATCACAAGGTGCTAGGTGTTATCCAAAAGGTTCCAGCGGAATAGCAGGATCAGTTGGAAAATATCAGTCAGGTTCCCAAACGCCAAATCATATCAGACAAGATGCTTATGGAATTGGTTTAATGATGTTTGGATTTTTACTCTTCTTCTTCCTTATTGCACAATGTTTAACCTATATGAGAATGGGAAAATAAATAACACATTTTTTTAAACAAGAGATCGACACTTTATTTTTATTTATCTTTATTATTTATTTTTCTCTTTTTTTTTTTTTAATTTTAATTTCTTAAATTTTTTATTGACTGAATATTATTTGCAAATAATATTCTTATTTATTTTTTTCAATTTCCTTCTTTCTCTTGAAATCATCCTTTTTGAATTTTGATCTTTTGATTTTTTATCTTATGTGAATAAGACAAAAACAAACCACAATAAAAAAAAAAAAAAAATTCAACAAAAACCAGAAATGTGAAGCTACCCAAACTAACTAACCATTTTTCATTTTATTTTAGTTTTGTGAATATATTTTTTTGTTTCATCTTCTCTACTTATTTACTTTGAAAAATAATGAAATCAGATAACCACTATTTGAAAATAATTCTATTTGACAAACTGATCTCTAGTCCTTTTCTTACTGATTGATTCTTCCAAGTCATAAAAAACTCATCTAGATTCTCCCCATGAAATAGATTCACAAAATACTTTTATGGGATCGGTCTTTCAGATTAGATTACAAAATATTAAAATATGTTATACGTGATATACTGTACTTGGTAATTTTGGACATTTGAAGAGTCAAAAAATTCTGATCGACCAAGAAACCCAGAAAAGAAAATTATTAAATTGATTTTATAGCTTACTTTATAAAAATTTTTTACGTTTTTTTATGATCATTTTCATCACTATTACATAATAACAATTCTTTGTTTTCAGGAATATTAATAAAAGCATTTTTTTATCTTTTTTAGAGATAATACTTTTGAATAAACAAAAAAATGATTTATTGTACCTATTTAAAAATATTTGCATTATTTGAATAAATATATTTATAACCATTAAAATTTTAAACTCATTTAAAAATTTTACTTTAAAATTTGGTTTTTATTTTAAAATGAAATTTCATTTTTTCAAATGAAAATTTTCTTGAAAGATATTTTGGAATTAGAGTAATTTTATTCTAAAAATCGAAAATCAATTGTTTCTGACAAAAATTATTTAAATTGTTATGAAGGTTCATGTGAATAAGACCAAATTATTTTCAAAATTAGTTGATTTTTTAGCAATTTTTTCATTTTTAGAAAACCGGAAAATAACTTTTTTCAAACTTTAAAGAAAAATTTTCTTAATAAATCTAAATTTCATTGAAAAATTTTTGTTAAACTTTTATCAAATATTCATTTATTAAATCATCTATACTCGAATAAGTTTTATTGACTGAAATTTGTATGGAAATATTAATTATTAAAAATAATAACAAAATAAAAAATTTTCTTTCAAAACCAAGAATATCGAACATATAAAGAAAAAAATCTTTTCCTCATTTTCAAGAATTAACTTAATTGTTAATAAAAATAAGAGGTTACTTTTTTTCGTTTAACCTTGGGAACATATTGAACTTTGGATTTCAAAAAATAGACTCAAATTTATAAATTGTTTAAGATGAGATTAACTACTCCCATTTTATAAATCAAAACACAAATTACAAAAAAAAAAATTTCAAGATGTTGACAAGATTTCATTTTATTTTTAAAAAATACTACCCCCTTAAGAAAGGTATTTTTTCAACTTTAAAGTCTGAATATTAATTATTCAACCTTTGTTTTTGTGTCAAAATTCAGATTGTTTTCTATATTTATTAAGGTTTTTTACTAATACAATGATCATTTTTAATTGATGGAATACACAAATAGCACTATTTTACAAATAGATTTTTTAACTACATTCAAACCATGAATCACCCAAATGCGACTAACATTTAAAACCAATATACTTTAATTTTAGACTTCTCAGTGATATGTACTCACCCCCGAACAATATGAACAATCAACTAATCATCTATTATCTACGAGTTAAAAAATAAAATATTATTTGATGAAAATAAATAATATAATAAATTAAAGCGAAAAATAAGTGAAAACATCTTTTAAATTCATGTTAATTGTTTTTTGAATTGAATTAACACAAAATTAATAAAATTTTTGTTATTTTATTGATATAATTTTTTTATATATATTAGGGTATTACTAAATATTTGATTATCAATTAATTATCTTTTAAAATTTTGTTCTAATAAAAACAAAAATTAATAAAATTAATGAAAAAAAAAAAAAAAAAAAAAAAAAAGGGGGGGAACAATTTTTATAAATTTAATATTTTCTTAATTGTTGAATCAAATTAGAATTTTCGTTTAATTGATAATACTCTACCGAATCTTCGAATTCCTCTTTAACCAATTCAACACCAATTTGATCCATTTCCTTTGAAGACAATTCGACTTTATTTATATACAAATATTTTCTAAAAATTTGTAAACTTTCAATGGATTTTTCAGTATAATCTTGAATTTGATTAATTTTTTTTAACTTTTTCATTTAGATTGTTGAAGATATCTTGAAACAGCCCAAACCTCACCAATGAGATTAATTTATGAACGTGGATTTTTTCATATTTATTTTATTATTTGTATTTTTTTTTTGTATTATTATCATTATTTCGATTCAAATATTTTTCAATTTTTTGAGCCTTTTTCCTTTTTTCTTAACCAAAATAGAAAAAAAATTTGAATTTTCATCGTTAAATAAGTGTAATAAATCATTTTCAAAGGATTTTTCAGGAGGGAAGATTAAATTAAAAGAATTAAAAATTATTTTATTTCTTTTCGAATGCGCCATTGCGTCATAATAATCCACTTCAAAAATTCAATTACTTCTTCTCCCGAATAACTGTTTTCATCTATTATTTTTTGAATTTCCTTTATTTTTAATTTAGTTCTTAATTCAATTATTAATTTATGGATTGGTATTTTTTCCATATTTTCTTATTCTTTGATTTAATAAAAATATTCGAATCACAAAAATTTTTGGATTCAAAATTTTTTTTGAAATCCCGCAATAAATAATTGGCATATTGTGGATATAGGTACATTGATCGACTTCCACAAGAAATGTTAAATGAAATTGAATTATTTTGATAAATTAGAGGTAAATTGATTTTTTGAAATTGTTTATTATTTATTGAATAAAATCCATCATAGTTATTCGAACTGTTCCCACTGGATGACCAAACAAATAATTCATTTTTTGAAGTTTTTAAAAACACAATTGAAGGACTATCAAAGATCTTTACAACTTTAAGGTTTTGGAGTTCTATAATTTCGGTAACAATTACTGTATTTATTCTAATTCCATTAAAGTCCCGAGATCCACAACTGAAAGTCCCCCCCCCCCCCCCCCCCCTCAACTGTAATTAAAACAGAATTTTCACTAAAATAGTGGATATCTAAAATTTCATGTGCATTCCAGTTGGAAACCCTTTTTGTGTTATTTTGATTACTATCATTTCCAATTGCTAATTATCCTTCAATATTATCGCCACATGAAAATAATTCATTTTTATTTGTTGTAAAAAAAATGCTTTGCATCTTTTCCACCAAATATTCTCGTCACATTGGCATGTATTAGAACGGGTAATTGTTGAGATACATACAAACCAATCCCAAGTTGACCTTTAATAAATTACAGGCATGTGTATATATATACAAAATTAATAATAACAAATTCATAAACCCAATTGATTTTCAAAGTGAATAAAAAATTTTTATTATTAAGTTTTTTAATTCAAAGTTAATAATTTTTTTGTTTAATACGCACATGGATAATTTAGATTAGCAATGTAATAATTAACACAAACCTACAATACTTTATAAAAAATTTAAAATAAAATTAAAAAAAATTGTTTTGAACTTAAAAAAGTGCTTAACAGGAATTTTATTTTCAGAAAAATTTAACTCCCCAATTCAAAAATTTGAAATAGAATACCATACATTCACAACTCTTAGAACAAACATTGCCTTTCTGGTGATTCAATTAAAATCATGGTTCTTCGTGAAAAAAACATTTTTTTTTAAATTTGTTACCGATGATCCATTCTCAAGTGCAAAATTTTATTGATTATGTATTTTTTTAAACTAAAATTTATTTCTGCAAAAGGTACACAAAAATTTTCCCAAATATAAATTATTTTTTATAATTGGAATTTGAAGAACAAATAAGAAATAATGAGAATAATACATACCAAAGGATAGTTGGTAACGGTATGAAATAAAACTTATAAATCAATAGATTTTCTTAAAAATTGAAAAAACTCAAATTCTTTGTGCCCTGTTGAGAAAAACAACAATCAAGGTACATTTTGATCGGAGATCAAAGATCAAATAAAATTCCCATAGAAATCAATATCATTTCTCTATAGTCATTTTGACTGTTTCAATGACCTTGAAATAACAAGTTTTTACCAAACGAATATCTATCTTTTATAAAAAAAAATTTACAATTAGTAGAGGTTTTGATGATAACATATATTATCATGATATGGGCAATAAAATCGCGATAGTATTAAAAAAATCGCGATTAGTCCAACTTTATCTCGATACTCAACATAAAATCGAGATATTCACATTATCGAGAATACAAAATTATCGCGAAAAAATGAAAGATGATTTTTTTGAAATCACTTTAAAAAAATCTCTTGACTTTTACAAAGCCTTGAGACTTTTACAACACGTTCTCCCATTAAAAATGTTTGAAAGTGTTTATAAGCGTTGTGAACTGTCTTCAAGTGTTTGAAAGTTTTGAAAAACCGAAAACTTTTAAAACGGGAATAAGTTTGGTTTATTCTGGAAAAAAATTGTTTTCTTTTCATTTTTTTTTAATATCAAAATATAAAATCTCCAAACAAATTTTATGATCAAACTAATAATAACCCTTTTCAAAAATAAACCTGAATATAAGATAGATTTGTTTTCTTTCAATGGAGTTGTTACCTTCACAATTTTAAATAACCAAAAAGAATAAAGAATAATTTTTCTTCTTATTGGTTATCGGTCAAACAAAAAACTCAAAGTTCTAATTATGTTTTCTGTACAATACCAAGATGTTCAAAGAAGAAGAACAAGAAGACAACAATTGTATAAAAAATCTTAATAATTGGTGATCAATATGGCAAGGATGTTGTGAAATCTTTTGAAGATTTATCCAACCCCTTTTAGCTTTCTGGGAATATTGAAAAAATGGTAACCCAAGAAAACATTCTTTAAAGAACAGATGAAATGTTGGTTGTTTTAGAAGGTCTTTTATTCAAAGCAATTTCCAACACCACGATTAACTGAGAAAATATTTATTTCTCTTTATTTCTTATTGTTGTTGATCTTAAAGGATCTATAGGTTTGACAACCAAAAAAAATGAAAACACAATAAAACTCTTTGATCTGATACTTGATTCAATCAAGTATCTTTTTTGTTTTTTTTTTTCAAAGAATGACTTTTTTCACATAATCTATTTTTTGATCAAAAAAAATTTTTTGTCAATATATTTCCCAATTATCCCAAAAACCCATCAACTATTATATCGCGATTACTTTTTAATCATGATATTTTAGCATTTATCACGATTTTTTAATAATTATCGCGATAATTAGAATATGGCGATTTGTTATATTATCACGATAATATTGAATATCGTGATTTTCGAAAATAATCGCGATTTTTGTAACTTTATCGTGATTTTATGGAATACCGCGATTTGATTGAAATTATGGCGATTTTTGTAACTTTATCGTGAATTATAGCATGTTATCATCAAAACCTCTAATATATTTGATTTTTTTGATTTCAATTTTTTCATTAATAAGTGACTATATTAAACGTGTGGTGATTAAAATTTCTTCTATATTTATGAAAATAATCATTTAATTAGTTCAAGAAATGATTTTAATGATTCACTTTCTCACAAATAATAACACCCAAAATTGATAAATTTTTAATTTTAGGAACTTCACTGAAATAACACTTTTTATTTTGATTTTGATTGAAACTTATGAATCAAAATCTAATTTGCCACTCAATTTAATATGACCAAAAGGTTAATAACTAAAAAAAAAAAAATTTCAAAAAATTGAAAATTTAAAAATTTAAAAATTGACTGAGATTTAATTTGGTTACTTTAGATGTAGTAAATAAGATTATCTCAAAAAACCGAGTTTCATACTTATATTTAAAGGGTGTTTAGAAAAATTTCAGCTTTTTATTATAAATTTTTATAGCATTTAAAAGGATAGACTTGATTTTTCATTTTATTTTACTTAATTCTCTTGAATTCTGGAAAATTTAGAGACTTGTCAGTACCATACAGTATTTCTAAAATCCCAAATCCGGGCCAATTATAATGTTTAATCAAGCCAGAGTTGGAAAATTACCAGGTAATTGTAATAATTTATAAATTGAGATAGTTTTTGTCCCAATTCTTATATAAGCTTATAAGAGTCAAAAAATAATAATCACTTGAAAGTTTTTTTTTACAAAGAATTACTGATAATATGAAACAAAAACCTAATTTTTTATTTTGTAAAATAATGTATTGTCTTTTAAAGAAAGGGGTAAAGAATGAAAAATAATGTTGGTACAAGAATTTGAATCTCAGAGGTCTTCATTATATAAGTTTGGTTAATTTGCCACTTGCTCCTATAAGTTTATTGTACAACCCCCCATAAAAACACTTTAAAAATTCTTTGTTTTAGGAATAAATATACATAAAGAAATTTACACTACAAAATAATAATTTTTGACTGAATACATTGTAATATTTTTTTTTATTCATACCAACTTTGATACAAAAAATTTCCCTGAAAAGGATTTATTTTGTTTCCAAAAAAATATAATAATAATAAATAAAAGTTATTATTCTATTAATGAAAGATGCAGAAATTCCTCTCTAGATATAATAATATTTAAATTTCTTATAAAAAATTTAAACTTGAATTCAGATATTCTATGATTAATTATACAAATAACATACATAAATTTTTATTCTTTATTGTTGATTAAAAATAAAAATTAATTCAAAAAAAAAAAAAAACAATATTTCAAAATAAATGAACCTAATTAAACAAATACCCTCTACGGAATATTCATGTCAAAATACCGAAATAAACCATATGAAAAAAAAATTAAACTAACTGTGATTTTGGACATTCGAAATTCAGCAATAACATTTTTAATTTTTGTTTTTTCTCAAGTTAATATTATAATCTCATCTTTAACATAAATATTTGTTTCTATTTCCAACTCACCTTCCCCTTTTTGAAGTTTCTTTTTTTTTTTTTTTTGTTAATTTTTTTTCTTTTTTCAATTTTTGTTTATGTTTTTTTAACTATAAAATTAATTTCTTGCTTTCCTTTTAATCTTCTTATTTTACTTTTTCTGATAATTGAAAGAAAAGCTATTTCTTAATTTATAAGAGTTTCAAAATTGTTCTTATGATGATAAAAATAACTAAATAAAGTTTAGTATTTCTTATAAACAAGGGGTTTTATCTTTTAAGATTATCCCTCTTCTACTCAATTTTTTAAAAAAAAGTAACTGTTGAGAGAAAAATGTTGGACACAGAAAAATGGTTGGACAGCAATTTTAATTGGGAACATTACTGAAAATGCTTTTTAATTTCAATCGTTTGTGAAATAACTAAAGAAAATAACAATAATCTACTTATTAGAATAACGATTAATGTGATTCTACTTTTTCAAAAGCTTATCTCTTATAGCCTAAAGCAAGTTTAAAAATTACCATTTTCATAATTAATAGTTAACTTTACTAAAACTTGGATTTTTGTTAAAATAGCATGATCTACTTTAGTTGTCAACCATTCAAATGAGTATTCTACACACACCACAGATTAATGAACTTGTAACACCTTTAAACCTGGATTTATATAAAAGTCGCCTAGTTATCAATAGGATTTGATTTTTGATTTTACTAATGTTCCCAATTAAAAATGGTGTCCAACCATTTTTCTGTGTCCAACATTTTTCTCTCAACAGTAATATAGTTTTGACGAAAAGTTAGTTTCATTTTGTTTTTTTATCTTAAAAGTTAATGTGCTCTTTAGCTGATTGAAAAGTTTCTTAATTATTTTTGAAAAACAGTTGTTTATTTTCTTTCCAACAATAAAAATAAAATTTTGGAAAAAAAAAAAAAAAAATTAAAGGAAAACCTGTAAAAATAATAAATTTCATTTTATTAACAACATGATTTATTATTTTTATTATCATTTTTTACAATTTCTTCTGTTTGGACATGAGAAATAGTAACATCAAAAGGTTTTTTTATGGTTTGTGTTTGGTTTATAATTTCATCATTATTTTTTTTTTTTTGGATTAATTTTTCGATTATTCCCACAAACATATTTTCTATACCTTTTCCATTTTTAGAAGATACTTCATAAAATAAAACGCCAAGCTCTTTTGCTAATTCAGAACCAGCTTGATATGAGACTTCTCTATTTTCAAGATCATTTTTTGTTCCAACAAGAACAATTTCAATTTCAGAAGCTGTATTAATTTTTGCCTGGTTTAGCCACATTTCGATATTGTCATAAGAAGTTGTATTATCAATTGAATAAACAATTAAAACCACATCTGCTCTTCTGTAATACGATGTTGTCAGATTTCGAAATCGTTCCTATTAATTGATTTATATCATTTAAAAATTAAATATTTTTAGATGTAAAAAATACAAAATAATTTTAAAAATAAATAACTTTTAGTATTTGAAGTGACAGTTTCCAAGATCCCCATAAACTTTATAGGCTGCTCGAGAGCAACGGTGTATTCTAAATTGGGGAGAATTATAAATTGCTAAAATTGGTCAAATTCTCTTGTTTTTTAAAAATTGTCTATTCTATCGGTCTGTATTGACTATTGAGTACTGATAAATTCTAATAAATTTCAAAAATTTTTGAGTGAATTTCTCTTTTGGTAAATCTTCGAACTATTTTAAAACAGCTCTTCGCAAAGAATATTTTGAAGAACAACTAATTTTACAAAGTTTCTTAACATTTAAACCAATAGAATCCTTTTGAAAATGATAAGGTCAAAAAAATTTCCAAAATAAATGAAAAATGAAAGAAAACTTTTTTCAAATATTTATTTGAGTTTATGAGTATTTTTAAAGCATTTTATCTGGAAGGTGTGGCTTGGGTGGTATACTAGGAGATTTTGGTTAGGTTTTTTGGTTTTTTTTTTTTTTTCTTTTTACTTTTTTTTTATTTTTGAGTTCATTCCAATTTAAGTTTTTTTTATTTTTGAGTTCATCCCAATTTTAGTTTTTTTTTTTTTTTATCGTAAATTAACATTTTAGTGGATAAAATCATTTATTAAATAAAATGGAAGATATAAAGTGGCTCAAACAGTAATGATTATTTTGATCCAAATTAACTTTAAATTGGTCTAGAACGGTTGTCGTGTACTCGGAGAGATTTGAAAAGTATGGTTGCCCTGCAATGAGATTTAATTTTTGAAAAATTTGCGACTTAATTTTGTGGTGATTAAAAAAAAAAAAAAAAATCAATCATTTATATTCTTAAATGAAAAAGAATTGAAAAACTAAAAAAAAAAAACTGTGATTATTTTGAAATGGGTTGCAAGGCTTTGTTTGACTTTTCTTTGCATTTAAAAACATAATATTTGAAAAATTTTCTTCTTTTCTTTTTTAAGTTGTTTCTTATTATTTGTTTTGTATTTTTTTCTCCACTCATTTGATATAGAAATAAGAAGTTATTTCTTTGTTTAAAAATAAATCAATCAAAAATCATTAGATTAGGATTTTTTAAAAAAATAATTATTAAGACAGAACTGAGTCTGTTTCGCTTGTACTCTTGTGTAAATTTTTGCTACGAATCTTTGTTAAAATTGGTTTTGGACAAAATTTTTAAATGTATTAAGTATTGATAGTTTCAACAATTTTGTACTTTCAGACAAGTATTAGATAATTTCTTAAAACTGTATAAAATAATCTTTTTTATTTTTACTCGAAAATAATCCATTTAAAAAGCATCTTAAAACCTTTGATATCAATCAATTGAATCAAGTTACTCTTCAAAAATATGAAAAAATTGAATTTGTCCATTTTTGATCATTAGAAGATTCCCAAAAATTGTTTTAATTTTTATTGGGGAAATCATTAGATTTTTCAAAACTAAACCCTCACGATTTGGTTTTCTGTTTTTCAATTTACTTTATTAAATTAATATTTTTTCAGTAAAATTGAATTCTTTTTTTTATTGTTGAAGAAGTGTAAATTACACTCTAGTTGCCCTTAGACTTGATTTTCCCTTTCAGAAATTTAAGCGTAAAATCATAGATTTCACGATTATTAATTAATGAAAATAATTTCAAACTATTACAGTTTAAAATCAATTCTTTAAGATTTATTTCTTTTAATTTATTAAGAAAAATTAATCTATTTTTTTCATAAGAAGTACATACCCATAAAAAATGATTAATATTTTCTATTATTTCCTTATTTTCATACTTTAAACATAAAGGACAATATTTATTTGAATTTTTATTTGTTACATAATAGTATCTGTTTAAGCAGTTAGTAAATGTTCTGAATTTTAGGATTGTTGAGCTTGAAGGATAACTTAAATATCTTTGGGTTTTAAATAAAGAGTTTTGATATTTTATTATTTTGAAATATTTCTGTGGAGTGTCGTTAAGTGCCGTTAAGTGCCGTCAAGTGCCGTAGAGTGCGTAGGTTTTTTTTGATTTTTGAAATGAAAACAAAATTAAATAAATTTTCTTTACATTTCAAAAAGTAAAAAAAACCTAGCGGCGCTTTTCTTGAGGTTTTCTGTTTTATTCTAAAAATCTATCGATTTTCCAAATAAACAGAAAACTCAAGAAAAGCTAACGGCGGTTTTTTTTAATTTTTGTAATTTTATTTGTTAAGTGTTCTAGGTTTTTTTGATGTTTTCTATTTTATTTGTGAAGTGTTCTAGCTTTTTTTTAATTTAAGAAATAAACCGAAAATTTCAAAAATTTTCTTTTTATTTCTCAAACTAAAAAAAACCTAACGACTTTCCAGCTCTTGGAATTCAATAATTCATTATATGTATATTGGTAAATTTCTTCTTTCAATTCAATTAAATCTTTTGAATTCCAATTGATTTTATTGTTTATTCGCGGATTAAATTTTATTAATTTTTCCAAATAATGGGAGAGATAAATTTTTTAATTTTTTTTTAAATTTGAATTTTTTTTATTAACCGAAATTACCAAATTTTCAATTTTAAATTCTGTTTTGTAAATCAGAATTGGTGTGTTTCTGTTTATTTTACATATTTCGGTAATACATGAATTAATCCAAGAATTTTTGTAATTTAAAGTTTTTATTTCATAATTAAAAATTTCTAATCCATATGTTAATTGACTTAATATAAAAGATTTAAATAATCTTATTTTTAAGTTATTGTTAAGAGAATTGTTGTTAAATAATTGTTTACAGCTATTAAACGTCTCTTTTGATTTTTTTAAATTATAGACTATATGTGAAATTTTATCTAAATAAATACCTAAATATTTAATTTAAAATTGAATTCTTTAACGTTTACAATCCCTGAAATTTGAAAAAAAGTTATCTTGTATTGGGTATGGTGAAGTTAAATGTTAATTTGATTCTTAGCTGATTGATCTTCGACTTGGTATGAATTTTAATAGTGGTTAAAAAAGGCAATTTTAGGACATTTATTTTTTTTTTTTTCATAGTTTCAATTTTTGATTTGTATTTTTATTTATTTTTTTTTTTTTTGTTCATTTATTTGTCAATAAGGTAATAGTGTGCATTAGAAAGATAAATTTTACGAATGATTGATTTTATTAAAAAGTTGGGTTCTTTGGAATCAAAGAACTCTAATAAAATTAGTTGGTATATCTAACCTTTGATCGATCAATAATTGCTCATAGAATTTTAACAAATTTATCAATTCATTTTTTATGTTGTGTTCTCTCCAAAATTTTTTATACATTCTTTTTTTTTATTCTGCTTGATAATTTTTTATTTTTTGTTTTGTGTGTCTTGTTAATTATAAATAATTGTTAACATTCCAATTAGTGAATGGTTCTAATTTGGTTATTTCTTATTGAAGTTATTAAATAAGTTTTTTTTTGCAAAAATTAAATTTTTTATCTTTCTAAAATTAAATTGAGTTTAAAATCCTTAAAATGAATGTTTCGTGACAAGAGTGTCTGGGCACTCTTTGAATTAGAAGATATAGATTTAGTTACTTCAAAATTCTCTCTTGAAAAGATTAAGGTTTTTTTTTTTTTTTTTTTTTTTTGTTTAAGGGGGGAGTTTTTAATTCTTCTTATTTGCCGTTAGGTTTTTTTTAATTTAAAAAATTAAAAGAAAATTTTTGAAATTTTCTTTTTGTTTCAAAAATTAAAAAAAACTTAACGACATTTCCAACTTGGACTATTTTTTAATTGATTAATTCGATAAATGTCCAATTCAATTTCTAATTCTTTTAATGTTTCCGATTTCTAATTTATATTGTCAGATTCTTTTTCTCGAAAAGGGGAAAGATTAATTTATTTTTCAAAACCTTAAAATTTTAATTTTTCAATTTATTTATATTTTCTTTTGTAAATTGTTATCCTTACTGAGTCAAGTTTAGCTTCAGTTTTAGAAATAAGTTTTGGTAAATGTGGATTAATCTTGAAGAGAAATGTTGTAACTTTTTTATTAATACAAATATCTATTTCATTAAAATTGTTTTATGTTAGATCAAATATTTCCAATAACAGATTAAGTGTTTTTTAACATTTAAGCCTTAAAAATAAATTCTTCACTCCAAAATTTCAAACACACCGATAATTTTTTTTTGATTGATAATTAATTATTTATTTTTTCTTTTTTGGATATTATAAATAATTCTTAAACATTTCAATTAGTAAATGATTCTAATTTGGCATTTCTTATATAATTTATTTAATAAGATTTATTTTTTTCAAAAATTGAATTTTGGTGGCTTTAAAATTTTTGAATTGAGGTTTATATATCTATAAATTGGTCATGTTGAAAATATAGCTGTTTTAAAAAAAGTGAGGAATAAAAATTTGAAAAAAGTGCTGGGCAAACCTTTTGGTTCACTCTTTTAAGCAGTTCGAGTAATACTTTTTCAAATTTTTTAGTGCTTGTTTTTTTTAAAATAGCTGTATTGTTTTTTTTTCGAACCTTTGTTTTTTTAATACCAATTAAAAAATCACAAGTGTTTTAATCTTCATATTTTGTAAATAAAACCTTGTCATCGCCATTACTTTATTTGAATATTCCATTATTCATTTAATAAAAATAAAAAAATAATTTTAAATATTACAAATTCTTTTATTAAAAATAAGAAACAAGTAATTTGTTGAATATGTGTTTTTTTTTTTTTTTTTTCCATAATATTGAATCTGATCCACAAGGGAACATTGTTTCTCTATTTTGAAAATTTTGTTTGAATGAATATAAATCGACATCTATATTAGATTAAAATAAATTTAAATAAGTTATTGATTCATTATTAGAGATCAATCAACTTGCAGAATGGGTATTTTGTGTAAGTCATATTTGACTGGATTAAAGAATAACTCTGCCTGAACATTTTTTTTAAATTTCATTTTTATTTGTTTTTCGAATTCTATTTTATACTCGGGTATAGTTATTCTTTAATTAAATCTGATTAAAACTCACGAAAATTATTCAATACCGGTTCTTGATTGATGTTTTATTTCATTTCTCACGCGGGATATGAAATATGTAGTTTCTTCTAAAAATATATTTTTATCAAAAAAACTCTAAAAATAAAGACATCATTTTTACACTTATGTGAAGAATAGATACGAAACACAGCTCAATATCGCTGGGTTGATTGAATTAAATACATTTTGTTTCTCTAAATATCTTTATAATTAATAATAAAAAAAAAAAAAAAAAGCTGTCAAGAGTAAAAACGTAAACTGAAAGTTTTTGATTTGGAGCTTGGGATTCGAAGTTTTCCATTCAAAGACAAAAACAAAAATAAATAAATTTCTTTTATATTGGGTACATATGTGATCTAAAGCCTTTTAGAAAACTTCCTGTTAACTTGTTATCAATAATTCCAATAAATTCTTGTGTTTTTTTGTTTTTATTTTCATGAATGATAAAAAGCTTTTCAAAATGAAAAAGAGTAAAAAATAAAAATTTTATTTACAAACTAAAAATATTGTTTGTATTTGTTTCGGGTTAGAAATGAGCCAAAGTTGTGTTTCTGGTTCTGTGCCGATTAACAAGAATAAATTGATAAATTTCAACATTTCAATTAAAGAAAAACAGTTTTTTTGTGTTTTTTCAAATCACGCCAAAAGTTTTATTGTCCTGACGACTACTTTTTTGAAAGTTAATTAGAAGCGATCTTCAGAAAAATTGAGTTTTGTTTTCTGTTGTCTTTGATTTTAAGTCGAACAATTTTTCTTTAAGAAAAGGCAAAAAAAAAAAAAAAAAAACGTTTCCTGAGACAATTTTTTGAAAAAGCCAATTGGTAATCGTGGACTCAAACACAAGTGAAACAAATGGCTTCGAGTTTATAAGAATGCTCGTCAAATTAGGAATTGGAAAAAAAAAATGGTTTTCTTCTTGTGAAGAAAAAGATTTTACACAAATAATTTCTCAAAAAAAAACAAAAAACGTTTTGAATTTTTGCAAAAAAATCATAAAGAATATTTCTTTGAAGAAATCGGATCGAATTCGTTTTCAGATTAAAATTGTATGACTAATTTTTTAAACAAAGCTCTGTAAAATGTTTTGGGATTTAAACAATAGAATCGTTTTGAATTAAAAGAAAATGGGAATGCAAGAAAAAACAAAAGCAAAGTAACGTAAGATCAATAAACGAGAATAAAAAAAAGAAATGTTGATACATACCTGGCCTGCTGTATCCCAAATTTGACACTTTACTTCTTGGTTCTCAATTTCAATATTGCGTGAACGAAAGTCTATCCTTTTGGATTTAAAAATGAATGTTTACATTGAGCAAGTAAATATAAAAAACAAAATAAAAAGGCAGGTTAATAAATTTGTGAAACAAAAACTAATCCACAAAGGACAATTTGTTTTTTTTTGTTGTGTGTGTGTGTGTTTGTGATTAAAATTTTAGAATTGTATTACCCTAAAGTTGTGTTTTGATTTTCAGGAAAAAAGTTATTCTAGTCAAAAAAAATTAAAAAAAGTTTTGGATTGAAATTGGATTAATGTACAATGGTTGCTCATTACTGGCTTTTTTTTTCAAGAAAGAAAAAGACGATCAAGAATTGGAATTTGGGAGCATACCACAAAGCGAAGCATCAAACAAGTTTTACCAACAGCTAATATTTATTTATATCAGAAAGAAATTCTTGAGGTAAACATCAGAAAAGAAGTTAAATAGTGATGGAAAAATGTATACTTGAGTCTCCTATCATAACAAATTTGAAATCATATTCTGAATCAAACATTTGGGCAATGATAAAAAATACGAAGACAGGTAAATAATTTACAAAAAATGATCCACAAAGTGAGTTTTTGTAAAACCAAAAACCTTTTTCGTGTCTCAGTAGCATGAACTTGAAGTTCTGAATTCAAGTACAAAATTTTATCTTTTTAATTTTGAAATACCTTTCATTCATATAAAAAATATTTTGTGTCAATAAAGTACTCCTACCAATTCCCTCAAATGGGAAAGTAGAACAGAACCCACAAAACAAGGTTAACCTAAAAAGTTATATCAATTTCATCCAGAAATTTCGACTTTGAAATTAAATCGACTTGTTAAAGATCCGAAAAAGAGAATATTGATTGAGAAAATGGAAGAAAAAGAGATCAAAAAAAAAAATAAAAAGGGCTCTAATATTGGATCTGTTGCACAAAGGAAAGGGTTCCAAAAGAAAAAGAAAATTCGAAATGGAAAAAATATCTTAGAATCTGTTAATTTTTTGACAATTCAGAATTAAAAACCCTCCTAACTCAAACCAGAAATCATCAACAACAGTATAAAAAAAAAATTCTTTCCAATTGGAGAAGATAACCATGCTTACAGATGGGAAAAGACTGCGGATTTAAAAAATCAACCTTGTTGTTGAAAATGAAAATTGAAGATTTAGACACCTTTTTTTCAGCTTTCAAAGCTTTGAGAAAAATCAGAATCACTCTGAAGAACAAGGCCAATAATTTAAAAAATTTTGATTTAACGTAATTGTCAAAGAGGATCTAGATGAATTGATGATAAAATGAACATAAAAGGAATCTATAATGTTTCCACAGATTATTTTTTTGAACAATATGACTCAAATGGTATCAAGAAAAAGCAGATCTACAATCCCTAATTGTAAATAATTTAAAAACTCAACTCAATTCCTTTAATGTTAAATTTTGTTTTTATCTATTTACTTATTTCTTCGATTTATTCTTTTTCTTTTTTTATTCATTATTTTTTGATACTCTTTATTTTTTTCTATTTTCTTTGTAGATCATTGTTTTGTAATTTTTTTTTATTCCTAGATCTAGGCTGACGAGTAATAAAAAATGTGCTATTCTAATGGTATTGAAACAGTGAAACTGATTGTTGAAAAAATCATTAGATTTCTTATCGTATTTTATTTGGATCTTTCATTTGAAGATCAAAATCAACATTATTGGTTTTTTTTTTAGTAAGGTAAAAATTTGAGTTTTTCAATTATTAAAGAAAATATAAATATCAAATAGATTAATTTCATATCAATATCAATTATTCACTGATATAAATGATTCTATTTTTTTTTCTGATTTATTTTTTTTAAAGTCAATTACTAATACAGTCAGGTACACTTTTAAGGAACAAACTTTGAACAAAATTTGAGGGATAAAAAAATCTCAAATTAAGGCACTTTTTTTGGAACTTTTTTTACACAAATTGTTTTACTAGAATTTGAATTTAATACTTTAATTTGAATTTTTTTATTATGCCTTAAATTTGGTCAAAAGTTTGTCTCTTAAAAGTGAAAATTTATCCGATTGAAAAATCAAAAACCACTATAAAAACTAATTGGTATTTGTTTTTTTTTGTAAACCTTTGACAAAAACTCATTCAAAAAATAATTTTTTTTTGTTAAAATTGTTATATCATCTTTATTATTTTTGGATCCCAAAAAACAAAAAAAAAAAGAAATTATTAAATGTATTTTTGTTGTTATTGGGTGGAAGGTGGGTAATATCAAAAGATATAACACAATATTTTTTTGAACTTGAAAACTTTAATTTAGTGATCATTTCATTATTATAGCTTCGGGAGTATCATAAATTAAAGGGTAAAGAGGTCTATTATTTTTTAGGTGTTTGGGATCTTTCTGTAACTGAACCTTTTCAAATTACATCTACAATATAATATTGATCAAGAATACACATTTTTTTTTTATAATATTAATATTATCGTTATTAAACCAATAATAATCATTATATTTAAACAAATATTTTAAAAATTTGTTTTATAAAAAATGTGTATCTTAATTTTTTTTTTTATTTTTTTTTTAAACTCTTAAAGAATTCCAAATATTGTTATATCAAATCAGTTTTATTTTTACCGGGTTTCTATCCAATTTAGATTTGTTTGATAGTTTCTTTATTTGTATGGGATTTTTTTTTTTTTTTAGATCAAAAATATCATGGGAAAATTATTAAATTTCAATTTTGGTCAAATTCTCATTTTTTTCAAAATAGTCAATTCCATTGAAATATATTGACTGTAGGCTCTTAAAACACCCTTTACTGTTAGGTTAAGGGATATTAGGGTTGGTTAGAGTATACCTGGGTGGTTTGGATGGTATACTAGAAAATTTTGGCATGGGTTTTGAGAAAAAAAAATAATTAAGAGACCAATTAGACTTTGGCAACTTGTTTGAAGGGGAAAAAATTTTCCACTTAACTTTTTGTGTTAAAATTGATTTTCGAACAAATTTTTAAAAATACTTAGTATTGATGATTTCAAGATTTTGAATATTCTACAATTTAAGTAATAAAATACTACTCATCACAAAATAATCTTTTTGATCTTTCCGACCACAATTATAAAAAAAAAAACATTAATAATCAGCAAACCAATAATAATAATCAAGAAACTCTTCAAAAATATGAAACAATTCAATTTGACCAATTTTGAAATTTGACCAAATTTGAAATGTAATAATATACCCAATATCATCCGATAATGCCAAGATTTGTTAAATGGTTTCACTGAGTGATTCCTAAGCAGTTGATTTTTTTCTTTTATTGGTAATCCGATTTTAATTGAATTTTTAAAATAAATCTTAAAACTGCCTTTGGTATATGGTATTTATCAAAAAATTTCTGAAAAAAAAAAAAAACAGAATTTTCACAAAACCATCAAAGATTATTTTTTTCACATTTGAAAAATAATTTCTAGTAATAAAAGAAAACTTGAATTTCTTAGACAAATATTTTTTTTTTGAAAAATAAATTTGTCAAATTTGTGTTTTTATAGAACTTTTTTGATAACCCCATTTTTATCTTAATTTAATAATTTGGGTGGAATCTAATTTTCGAATAATCTAATATTAATCTTTTAGAAAATGATAATTTTATTCCCATTAAGCTAAGTTTATATAAAAAAAACCCAATATACTTGGTAAAGCTAATATGTGATTTTATAATTGGTTTTTACTTTCTCAAACACTTACACATATACTAGCCAAAGAAACTAAAATAAACAGCACATGGGCATGATATTGTTTTTTAAAGTTCTATTAGTAATATATCCTCTAACAAAAACGAAGGATCAAATATAAATTTTTTTTTTAAAAAATAAAAGAATTTTTCAAGACAATTTTTAATCAAGAAAAAAAAGAATTCATTTGAAATTAAAAAAATACATAAAATTTTGACTGAATGTTGAGAGAAAAATGTTGGACAGTGAAAAATAGTTAAACCGCAATTTCAATTGGGAACATTATTGAAAATTATATATAATTTCAATCGTTGGTGAAATAACTAAAAAAAATATCAATAATCTACTTATTAGAATAAGGATTAATGTAATTCTACTTTTTTTCAAAACCTGATCTCTTATAATCTCAAGTAAGTTTAAAAATTACCATTTTCAGAATTAATAGTAAACTTTACGAAAACTTGGATTTTTGTTAAAATAACATGATCTGCTTTATGTTATCAATCCATTCAAATGAGTATTCTACACAAACCACAGATTAATGAACTTGTAACACATTTAAACCTGGGTTTATATAAAATTCACCTAGTTATCAATAGGATTTGATTTTCAATTTTATTACTGTTCCCAATTAAAATTGCTGTAAAATATTTTTCTATCTCCAAAATTTTTCTCTCAACAGTGAACCCATTTATAATATAGAACTTTCTCAAAGAATAAAGGGGTTAGGATCTAATTTTTGTATGGTTTCTTTGTGGCAGTGAATCGATTTGAATATGTATATCAAGAAGTAGGAGAAGTTAAAGAACAAGTTTTTATTTGAAAAGGGGTTTTTGAGTCTGATAAGCCATATTTGATACCACTCTAAATGTATTTTGAGTGTAAATTATGATTTTTATTAACTCCAGACGAATATGGAAATTAACTTTATGATTAAATAATATTCATATTGTTTTCTTGTTCACCCCTATATGAACTAATGATTTTATTTTGAAATACTAATTCACAAGATCTTTTCAGGACAATTGTGGATATTAAAACAGTTATTGAAAAATAAAAATGAAGAAGGGATAATTCTTTTTGAACACAGATCCTTAAATTGATAAAAAGATATATCAATAAAAAAACAAAATCCAAATCCCAATAATGAAATGTAAGTAAAAACTTTACTAAAATTAACCAAAGAAATCTTTGCCCGTTAATTTTTTCATCTTGATAAATCAAAAAACTATTCACACTTTGACTAATTTTATTGCAAAATTCAATTGTTATTTGCAATGATAAAACTAAATTATGAATAAAAAATGGAAAATAATTATTATTTCAAATAAAATCTCCAGATTTTTAAAAATTGTTTTTCAACAGATATATTTTTCAAAAAAGAAGCAAACACAAAAAATAATCTCAAACTTTTTACGTTAAAAACAAAAATAAAAATTATTAAACTTTTCCCTCACAAACAAAAGTTAAAAAAAAAATCATTTTTTGAGTAAACCACTTTTCTCAAATCAAGATAAATTCTTTTAATAAATAAAAACTTGGGAACAATTCATTGCAAATTCCTTTTCAAAAAGTGTAACAATTCAAAGGTCTCAACAAAAAAGAATTTATGAACAACAAAAAACGAAACAGGAGAAGAACACGAGTACGTAAACAGCCAACGGCCATACGAGGTTCGAGCAGGGTCAAAGGTGTAGGTAAGTCAACAACAATCAAGCTACAGAAATTGCAGGTGCAATTATCGGACAAGCTTCAGAGGGAAGCCAATTCTTTCCTTTATCAGACAATAAACTACCAAAGTTCCTACAGATCCAATTCTCGGTGGATCGATTCAATAAATTTAATCAACTTGTTAAATTGTATTTATCCAACTTCCAAAATTCAAGTCGTTGAAACTAGCTTTGAACAAGTGGTACGATCTGAAAATATTAATTGTTTTTTAAGAACGTTGGTGCAAGATTTTGGTTACCAAAAAAACCTTTTGTTTACTTTAAATGGGATTATTAATAGGAACCCTCGCGACAAATTAAATTTAACAAAAACACTTATCTTTTTAAAAGATATTGTTTCTTACTTTGGGACAAAAAGAAACTCTGGTTTAGAAATTCGAGAGATCCATATTTCCAGAAAAGAGAAAAACCGAGTTCTGGGGGTTGACTTTGATCAAGAGATTGAGAAAGGGGAAGGGATTTATAAAAATAAATTTTATGAAGACAAACAAGATAAATTTCTTCTTTCTTTGGATAAAATCCCAAAAAGGGATCGTAATTGGTTAAACCAATTGATTGAACAATACAAAACAAAGGAAAGCAAGCTCAAATTACCCAAATTTTTGAAGGTATCATCAAGAGATTTAATTGGTGAATTACTTTTAAGAATAAAGGAAAACGAGCAACGAAGAATTGAAAAAATTAATGAAATGAAATTAAAGATCAAAAAAGAAACAGAAAAGAAAGAAAAGGAAGAGAGAGAGAAACAAGAAAGAAAGAAAGAAGAAAAGAAAAGAGAGAAAGCGGAAAGAGAGAAAGAGGAAAGAGAGAAAGAGGAAAGAGAGAAAGAACAGAGAGAAAAGGAAGAGAGAGAAAAAGAACAAAGGGAAAGGGAACAGAGAAAAAAAGAAGAAAGAGAAAGAGAAGAAAGGGAAAGAGAAAAAGAAGAGAGAGAAAAAGAAGAGAGAGAAAAAGAACAAAGAGAAAAAGAAGAGAGGGAAAAGGAAGAAAGAGAAAAAGAACTGAGAGAAAAAGAAAAAAAAAGAAAAGAGAAAAAGAAAAAAAAGAAAGAGAAAAGAGAAAGAGAACAGAGAGAAAGACAAAAAGAACAGAGAGAAAAAGAAGAGAGAGAAAAAGAAGAAAGAGAAAAAGAAGAACGAGAAAAAGAAGAGAGGGAAAAAGAAGAAAGAGAAAAAGAAGAAAGAGAAAAAGAAGAAAGAGAAAAAGAAGAAAGAGAAAAAGAAGAGAGGGAAAAACAAGATAGAGAAAAAGAAAAAAAAAGAAAAGAAGAGAGGGAAAAAGAAGAAAGAGAAAAAGAAGAACGAGAAAAAGAAGAAAGAGAAAAAGAAGAAAGAGAAAAAGAAGAGAGAGAAAAAGAAGAAAGAGAAAAAGAAGAAAGAGAAAAAGAAGAGAAAATACAAAAAGAAGAAAGAGAAAAACAAGAAAGAGAAAAACAAGAAAGAGAAACAGAAGAAAGAGAAGAAGTAGAAAAACAAAAGGAATTACAAGAAAAAATGAAACTTTTAGAAGAAAAGGAAAAAGAACTCGATCGACAAGAAAAAGAAATGGATTTATTAGAATTGAAAAGGCAAGATAAATACAAACAATTAAATTTTATTAAAATGAGAGAACTAGAATTAAGAGAGCAAGAACTTGAACTTGAAGAAAAACAGTTTGAACAAGAATTATTATTAAAAGAAAACCAATTTCGACAAACACAAGAAACTGATCAAGAAAAGCAATTAAAAAAACTAGAATTAATTAAAAAAATTGAACAATTAGAAGAAAGGGAAAAAGAACTCGATCGACAAGAAAAAGAAATGGATTTATTAGAATTGAAAAATCAAGATAAATTAAAAAAATCATATTTTACTAGAATGAGAGAACTAGAATTAAGAGAGCAAGAACTTGAATTTGAAGAAAAGCAATTTGAACAAGAATTATTATTACAAGAAAACAAATTTCGACAAACACAAGAAACTGATCAAGAAAAGCAATTAAAAGAACTAGAATTAATTAAAAAAGATGAACAAATACAAAAAAAAGAAAAAGAATTTTTCCCAAATGAAAGACAAATGGGTTTATTAGAATTGAAAAAAAGGCAAGATAAATTAAAAAAATTACATTTCATTAGAATGAAAGAACTGGAATTAAAACAACAGGAACTTGAACTCGAAGAAAAGCAGTTTGAACAAGAATTATTGTCACAAGAAAACCAACTTCAACAAACACAAGAAATTGAACAAGAAAAGCAATTAAAAAAACTACAATTAAAAGAAAAAGTTGAACAAATACAAAAAAAAGAAAGGGAACTTAAACAAAAGCAAAGAGAAATGGATTTATTAGAATTGAAAAAGCAAGATAAATTAAAAAAATTACATTTCATTAAAATGAAAGAACTAGAATTACAACAACAAGAACTTGAAATCCAAGAAAAGCAATACCAACAAGAATTATTATTACGTGGGAAACAACTTGAAAGCAATCAAGGAATTGAACAAGAAAAGCAATTAAAAAAACTCCAATTCATTGAAAAAGTTGAACAATTAGAAGAAAAAGAAAAAGAACTTGAACAAAAGCAAAAAGAAATGGATTTATTAGAATTGAAAAAGCAAGAGGAATTAAAAAAATCACAGTTCATTAAAATGAAAGAACTAGAATTAAAACAACAAGAACTTGAAATCCAAGAAAAGCAATTCCAACAAGATTTTTATTTTCGTCAGCAACAACTGCAAATGGAACACCGACAGAAAATGGAAGAGTTAAATGCCCAAGAGCAAGAAATCCAATTACAGGGGATTAAAAATCAAAAAGATAAAATAAATAATATTAAACAACAGAAACCGCAATTAATAAATGAACAAGGTCAAGAACAATTACAAAATAATGAAATAGAATTAGAACCAGATCAAGAACAAATACTTGACAAGGAAGAAATATCTGACAAAGATCTGAGAAATTATGCAAAAGAAAAAATAATAGGAAAAGACAGTTCTTCGATGAATAATAAAATTAATTCAAACATCAACAACAATGATGATGAAGATAATAATATTATTAATTTAGAAAATTCAAATAATCAAAAACAAGAAAATGTTAAAATTCGAAATGCAAATACTAAAAAAGTGGATCAGGATCATGAATCTCAATCAGAGTCTGAATCCGAATCCGGATCCGAATCCGAATTTGAATTAGAATCAGAAACAAAATCAGAACCAGAACCAATACTAGGCCTTGAAAGTAATTCTGAAATTGATGATTTATCATCTGTTACCTTTTCAAGTGATCATTCACTGGACGAAGAACCAGAAAATTCTTCAGAACATTCAGCTTCAAATAATGAGTTTATTGAATATCAAATAAATAGACAATCAAACTTTTCCTTGAATAAAAAGAATATGAAAAGAGAAAAGAAAACCCCAAAAAAAGAACAAAGAGTCGAAAAAATTATTTTTAAACCAAATATGGCACACTTTTCAAGTCAAGAAAGAAATGAATCAAAATCAAAAAAAAAAAAAATAAAAATATCAAAATCTAATTTCCAATCAGAAACGAAACATAACAAAAACAGACACAATGGAAGCAAGTATAATGTAAAGTATAAGAATAAACAAAAAAAATACGCAGATAAAGAAATAAATAAGACAAAGAAAATGGAAAGGGAACGTGGAATGGAAAGGAGACGGGAAATGGAAAGGAGAAGGGAAAGGGAAATGGAAATGGAAAGGAGAAGGGAAAGGAGAAGGGCAAAGGTGAAGAATAAGGCAAATACAAATGATTACAATATCAAAGCAAACCACCAATCACCAAAATTAACAAGGAAAGATAAGAAAAAGAAAAGAATTGAGATAATTAACCCAAATAAGAAAAAGTATTTCAAATCAAGTAAACTTTTAACCTTTTGGGATAATATTAAAAAAAATCCAACACATGCAGCAATTTTTGAAAAATATTTATTTTTAAATACCTTTGATGAATGGGCTAATTGTATGAAAATTACAAACCATCCTCTCGAGAAAATCATTTCCAAAGAACAAATAATTTTCCAATATGCACTTATTGATGCTATCAAATATACCATTATTGGTGAATATAATACAAAAATATATATTAAAAAAAAGGGCGACGAAAAATATTACCCAGCAAATATGATTATAAATAAACAAAATATTATTATTAGGAATAAAAGGATAACATTTCTGAAACAAAACTGGAACAATTATTTCAAGATCGGGATTCCATCTGGGAATATTAATTTTTTTTTCTTGATTCATTCTAAAGATCAATTTTTTTTCATCATTCGAACAAAATCGCCGCAGAAGCAAAGGGTATTAATTTTTTTATTTTTAATATTCAAAATGTCCCGTGGAAAAGACCACCGGATTGGAAACAATGAAAAGGTTGATAGAATTGATCCTAATTATTTAAATTCAAATATATTACCGCCATTATTACAGCCAAAGAAGAAAAAAATTTTAGATAATATTTGCTCTTATTCATATTGGAAAAGTCAAATCGTAAAAAGAAAAATAACGTTTAAACAAATTGCCAAATATTATTATTCAAATTTAAAAAATAAAAATACCAATAAAAAGTTCAAGAATACAGGTAGAGGCAAAATGTATTTTTTGTGCTATTTATTAGCAAATTACCAATTGCCCTTTATTTCTTGTATTGTATCACTTTCTCATCAAAGGGTGAGTATTCAAACAACAGACAAAAATATCATCAAAGTGGTCCCATTTAACCCCACTTTCTTAATCAAAAAATCACCCAAGGATCCTAAGGTTTTACAAATTACGAGTAAATATATTTTCAATCCAAACCCTGTGCGTAATTTAAATAAAAAACCAAATTATAAGGATAAAAAAACTTCAATTTATTTAATAACCAATTCTCTTGAAGAATGTGAATTGATTTATCAAACGATTAAATTATTTTCAGAAAAATTTTTATTACAAATGAATAATTACCCATTGGAAGCTAGTAGTAGAGAAAGGATCGGGGAAAAGGAAAGGTATGAGGATAAAAAAAAATGGGAGAAACGGGAAAGTTCGATGGGGTATAAAAGGAATAAATATGAGTATAGAAAAGGAAGAGAAGAAGAAGAAGACGAGAAGAGGGTTGAAAGAACGAATCATAGAGATGAAAAGAAGAAATGGGAAAGAGAAGAAAGAGAACGCGAAGAAAGAGGGAAAAAACAGAGAGGAAAAGAAGAAACGAACAGAGAGAAAAAGGAAAAAAGAAATGCAAACATTAAAAGAAACATCGGAAAAGAAAAACACACACAACAAGAAATGAAAAAATTAAAAGAAATGGAAAGGCAATTAAAATATGAAAAAAAAGAAATAGAAAAAGAAAAGATGAAAAATAAAAATCTTAAAATGAAATTAAAATTTGAAAAAAAGCATAGAAACTTTGAAAATTTTAATAAAAGTACAAAAAAGGAAAGGAATAGACTTGAAAAAATGGACAATCTAAGCTATTCATCTGGTGATGAGTTTGAAAAATTAGTAGAAAACGAATTTTTAAAATTAGAAAAAAGTGGACAATTTACCTTTACGCATACTAACCCCCAAATTAATAAAGCCTATGGACTGCAAACGAGCTCAGATTCAGATGGAGGGATGGAATTTAACGAAGTGCTAGAATCAATTGTTAAAGATGAGGTCGTGTACAGCACAGATAGTGAAGAAAGCGAAAATGAATATAATTTTTCAGATGATTACGAAATACCAATATCCGATAGCAGTAGCGATAGTAGTGGCGACGGTAATAATGAGAAAAAAAGAGGCACGTTAAAAAAAAAGAAGAAAGGCAACGATAAAGATATAGACGATTCTGAATTTGAAATCATAATTGAAAGTCCAAAGAAAATTGTTAAGAAAAGTAAAAAAACAAAAAATAAAGTTAAAAATGATGAGAGTGATGATGATATTCACGATCTTTTTTATGATATAAGTCAGAAGAAAATTACTCCAAATATTGATGAAAAAAATGTTGACCAAAAGGATGAAAATGTTAATTATAATGATGACGATGACGATGACGATGGCGATGATGATTATAATGATTTTGATGAGGACGATGATGATGATGATGATAACGAATTTGGTGATCATGATAACGAATTGGTCCAAGATGATAAAAATACTGTGAAAAGCGAAGAAGAAGATGAAGATGAATTGGATATTAATGAATATGAAGAATTGGAAAAATTAAAAGAGCAATATGGTGAATTGGAACAAGAAGTCGTTGAAGTTTTATCATCCCAGGATGATGGCGAAGACGATAGTTCAGACACACTTGAATTTTAATTACATTACAATAATAATTATTAGAATAAGAAATACTTATTATTGTTTAAAATAAATTTTATAATTATTTCATTTTATAATATTATTTTTTCTTTTTTATTAATCAAATATGATCAAAATATTTAATGTAATCATTCACCTCAAAATCTTTTTCGAAAAAATTTCAGATTATTTTCAATTAGTGTCAAACCTAAAACCCGGAAATTTACAAAAACCCGGTAATTCCATTTTTCTGATCAATTGAAAATATTAGTAAAATGTCAAAAATCCACTCCCATTTTACAGATAAATAATCCAATTACCCAGCAACTTATAACCATTCCAATTGGGATATTGGTTAATTATTCTGAATCTGTTAATTTTAACTCTTTGGTAAATTCAGAAATCAAAAAAATCCAAAATTTGTAAAATTAATTGAGAACATAACTGAAAATTGAAAATCAAATTTATTGCGATTTTCTCTTTAGAAAAATTCTAAATTTATTAGGAATCATCTTTATAAGAATTATTTTGTTATTGCATTTATGAAATAAGAGTTTTATTTACTTTATATCTTTCTTTTAATAATTTTTTCAAAATTTTAAATTTCTATTGGGAACCTTAGAGGATTTATTTTTTTACAAAATGGTTTTCATAATTTCATGAAAATTTACAATAATCAAACACCTCTCTCAAATTTAAATTCTTTCAAATTATTTCAAAATGATGAAAATTTTTTTTATTTTAAAATTTTATAAAGAGTTAAAATTAATGTATTCAGAATATTTAATCAATATCCCAATTGGAATGGTTATAAGTTGCTGGGTAATTGTATTGTTTGTCTGTAAAATGAGAGTAGATTTTTGACTTTTTACTAATATTTTCAATTGATCAGAAAAATGGAATTACCGGGTTTTTGTAAATTTCCTGGTTTTAGATTTGACAGTTAATTATTAGAATAAAAATAGTCAAAGTTTCTCATTTTTTGTTTTACTTTTAATTGGGATTGTGATTAAATATCTTGGATTACGTTTTTTAAATATTAAATCCAATAGAAATATATCAATTATTTTTATTACTCTTTTATAAGATTATTTTATATATCAATGTTTTGAAAAATTGAAGAAATATGTCTTCAAAATTTTATTTTGGAAAATATTAAATAAACATTTAATTTGGTCTTTAATAATTTTTTTTTTAACTAAATAGAGTAATTGAAAAATTTTTATTTTAATTTTAGTATAAAGTTTATAAAAATCTGATTAAGATATGAAAAGTTCGATATTTAATAAAATTCACAAGAAAGTTTAAAAAATAGTGAAAAAGTTCAAAAAAGTTTGATATCACATAAAAAAAAACAATAATTATCACAAATTGGTGATTTTTGCAATTATATCACGATTTAAAAATCTAAAACAGTTTTATAATTTAAATTTTATGATTAATTGAATCATTTTGAATGTATAAAACAATTTTTTTTTTTTTTTTTTTTTTTTAAAAAACAGATCTTGAAAATATAATATTGATAAATTAATAATAATCCACAAAATAATTTAAATTGAGTTAAAAAATACCTAAAATTAATTAAAAAATTAAAAGTTAAAATTATTAGAAATTTTGATTTTTTAATCTTGGTTTGTTATATTATAAACTTTGTTTTAGTCAAAGTGGAATCCAAAAAAAATTTTTTTTTCAAATATCAATTATTTTATATGATTGAACTTTGAAGAATAAATAAGAAATAAATTGAATAATAAACATCAAAGAATAGTTGATATATGTCTTAAAAAAAACTAATTAATCAATAGATTTTATTAAAAATTAAAAAACTCAAATTCTTAGAGTATCCTATAGAGAAAGAGAATTAAGTTCATTTTGATCTTCAATTGAAGATCATATACAATTCCTAATAGAAATAAAAATTATTTTTCTACGATCATTTTCATGGTTCCTGTAACATTTAAATAATACACCTTTACATATTTACTATCAATCTTGCAATATAAAAAAAAATATAAAACAATGATATATCAATAAAAAAAGAAAAAAAAGTAAATTAAAATGTGAAAAGATGATTTTAATTTAGAAATTTCCAAAATAAATTTTTTTATTAATATTGATTCAAACAACTAAATACATGAGCTTAAACAATGATGAATAGACCAATTTGACTGGAAAATGATTTATATACCATTTTTATTAATTAATATTAATAAAAATATGAACTCCATTTTTTAAAAAGATTACCAACCCAAAATGTAAAATTCAATTTTTTTAAAGAATCAACCTAAATAAGATTTTTTAGATTTCAGGGAAAGAAAAAACTTTTGATTAGATTCTAGAATAATAAAATTAATCATTGTAAAAACTCTCAATCTTTTTAAAAAAAAAAAATGTTAAAAAAAATTATATATTCCCTTTCATTGATATGCCTCGAGCAAAATTTCTCTATTTCTTTGGAAATTTAAACTTTTTGATATGAAAATTTCCAAAATAGTAAATTTATTGATTTTAGAAGAAATTACATTATCTCAATTTTCTTCTAGTCAATGTAGACTTTCAAATTTTTTATTTTTCAAATTGACTTTTTTTACAAAAAAAGAAAAAAAACAATAAAAAAAAAGTTTTAAAAAAGAAATAAAAAAAAAAAATGGTTAAATTAGAAAAAATGATCTTGATCTAAAAATCGAAAAATTATTTTTGAGAAGAATATTTAATTAATCTCATAGAATATGTTCTATTTCTTCAATAAAACTCGGACCATTTCGCTGAAAAAGAGTTATAAAATTGTAAATTAAGAAACCCAAATACCCCAATTGTAAAATAAGGGGATTATAAATTAATATAAATATTCAAAAATCTTTAAATTTTTATCCAAAAAATAAAAAAAGAGGTATTTATCTATTTAATTATTAATTAAAAATATTCTAATATATTTATAGAAATACATTTTGATGCATTATTGATTTTTTTTATTCTTTCCAGCTTTTAGCTAATAAAACTAAATATGTATTTTTAGTTCATATTATAATTTATAATTTCGATGGGAATTGTTGATCAATAAACTAATAATATCAAAAATAAAAAGATATATCAACTGGAACAACTTTTTTTATTGTCTAACATGTATAATAACCTGGTACCCCAGTACTGAATTAAGAATACTCGTTGGGGTTGGAATTTGAATTTAACCTTGTGAAAAATGTTTAGATAACTCTCTTTTTTGATCAGAAGAGATTTATCAAAAATAAATTCATATTGAAAAACGAAATGCATTGAAATACTGCATTTTTCATTAAGGTAAGATGCCAGGGTATTTTTTTTTTAGAAATAATATTTTATGAAAATAGCTCTCTAACAATTTCAAATTTTGAATTTCTTCAGATAAAATATTTTTATCATATAAAGATTGTGACTGGAAAACATTCTTTAATTTCCATTTTGAATCTTACGTTTTATACAAAAAAAAATAAATCTTCAACATATATTAAAGAGTCAATACACATTTTTATTATTGAAATTTACTTCTTGATATTTTTTTTTCCAGGTGAGTTTGAAATATTTGCAAATAGACATTCGAAAGATACCATTTATTTCTTGAAAGTTTGGTAGTATTTATTTATTTATTGTGAGAAAGGAGTAATAAATAAAAATTTACTAAATAAATAAAAAAAAAGAAAAATAATTAAAATATCAAAGTAAAAAAATATTAAATCATTTACATGACAAAATTAAAAATTATCCATTGTCGTTAGGTTTTCTTGAGTTTTCTGTTTATTTAGATAATCAATAGATTTTCGTTAGATTTTTTTGAGTTTTCTATTTATTTGTGAAGTGGTTTAAGTTTTTTTTACTTTTCAAAATAAATCGAAAATTTATTAAAATTTTCTGTTTATTTCAAAAAGTAAAAAAATTTCTAACGAAATATCAATAGATTTTCAACATAAAATCGAAAAACAAAAAAACCGTACGAAAATCAATAGAACACTTCACAAATAAATAGAAAACCTCAAAAATAAAACAGAAACCTCAAGAAAACCTAGGTACTCGACGGCACTTTACGACACTTCTCCTGAAACAAGATGAGTAAAAACATGATAAAAAGATTATCAGTAATAAATAAGATTCCATAAACTGTGATTAATAAATTAGTATTCCCCTTTCGTTAGGTTTTTTTTTAATTTAAAAGAATAGAGTAAAATTTTTGATTTTACAATCTTTTGAATTAATAAAAAAAAAATAGACACAACTTAGAAAAGTGGGGCACTATATACCTGAATTTGTATATTTTTTAACTATTTTAGGATTTTTTTATTTTCAATTTTTTATTTGCAATTTCTTTATTACCTTAAGTTTTCTAACCATGAGAGCGTTGATGAAAAAATATCGACAAGAACAATAAATTTCGTAATTTTGATTAGCCAGATAAAAGATTTTTTTGTTATTTTTCTTACGGATAACATTTTTATAAAATTAATTATCTAAAATTTTTGCAATTTTTTTTTTCCATTTGATTCTGATAAATTTATATCTTTCACAATACCAGATAAAGTAATTTAAAGTTTTGTAGTATTTATATTTAAGCTTTTTTTGAATGAAGAAAGCAAAAAAAACAAGTCAAAAATCATTCTTCAACACCTACAGAAAGAATAGTTCAATTTACATTGAGGGTTTTAAATTATTTTCTTTTTGGTTGTGTGCTTTCTATTTTGTGCATAAAAAATTGATTTGTATATATTTAGTAAAGAGAAAAATTCTCATTTAATTTTTTTTTAAAATTAAAGGAAATTGTTTTCCTTCTATGTTCCAATTCTCAAGAAAAGCAAGTAAAATCACCACCTTTTTACTAATCTTTAAATGATTTTGATTTTAGCAACTTAAAAAATAATAAAAACTTGGAAATATTTTAATTTTGAAAACTAAAAAATAATAAAAAGTTGGAAAATTTTTTATTTTCTTAACAATTTTGGGAAAAAGATTCTGAGGGGTTAGTTGAACTCAAACAGTGAATCAACCAAGAATTGAGTTAAACTGTATTTTAATCGAATTTTAGATGCTTATATTCATTAAAACAAATTCTTCAAAAAAAACAACGTCTCCTTATATTAAGACTTTATATATATATATTTATATTAAAATATAAAGATAAAAAATAAAAAAAATTTATTTTCTTTTTATTGTGTTTTGATTTGATCTTCTTCTATTAAATAATCTGACTTGCTGTTTATGATATCTTCTTCTTCTTTCTTGTTCTTCTTCTGTGGGAAGAACGCCAACCTTTGGACATTTGGTAAAATTGTATCGAGCTCTTTGAGGCATTTTTGGATGATTTATTCCATGATCTAAATTTCTTTCTGTAATTCTTCTTTTTTTTTGCTTTCGCTCTTGAACTGCCTTTTCAATTCCACCGGAAAAGTTCAGAGTATTGTTTGGAATTATTTCATCATCGATTTCTCCTCTTTTATTTTGTAACTGTTTCGATGATGAAGATTTTTTTTCATTTAATGATTCTGGGTTGGTGGGTTTAAAATCACGATAGTTTGAACTTAGCGCCAAAATTTGCCTAAACCATGTATTTACGAGGCGGGTTGCGATTGTTTTGATCTGCTGTGTCTCTCTTTTACTCTGTGACAATTTCCGAACAACTTTGCCAATACCACTTTTCACCAAATCGTAATCTCCGATTTCCAATTGCTCAACAATTTCGAGGCATCGTAGCTTTAAGGAATTGTTTGGCCGGACACCGTTAGGCAGCGGCTCGAGCCACCGTTTCAGTTCGCCAATGATCCCTTGATCAAGAAAAGATTCCTGCAGGTGGATCATTTTAATTGCGTCGAAAAGCCTTGGAAGCAATTGAAGCCTTGCAATTGCCGGTTGGTTGTCATGGGAAAACTGAACGTCTTGTCTGTAGGCATCGTCCATCAAAAACAAAATTTCTCGGACGTGTCCTTCGATTTGATCTTCTGGGATGCTTAGCTGAGATCCTCTTCCTCGGCCTCTTCCTTTTTCTGGCAAGTTGTCTCCCCGAACAGACAAATTTTCTTTCTTTTTCTGTTTTTTTTTTTTCTTTTTCTTTTTCTTTTTCTTTTTCTTTTTTTTTTTCTTTTTTTTCTTTTTTTTTTTTTTATAATCGTCGTCGTTAGTCGATCCAGAAGAAGACTCATCGCTGTCTTCGATCTTAGGTACACTTAAAGACTTTATATCAGAACCGCTGCCTGATTCACTCCCAGAGTTGGTTTTTTGGACTTTTTTCTTGTCATTTTTTGTTGTGCTCAATGGCTTGTCAATAACGGTTCCTGCCTCTTCTTCTGCAGTAATCATCATCGATAGATCAAACTCATCTTCATCGTCGTCTTTTTCTTTTTCCTTTTCCTTTTCCTTTTCCTGTTCTTTCTCTTTCTCTGTTACTTTTTCATTTTCTTTTTCTTTTTCTTTTTCGCTATTACTTTCTTTTTTCTTTTCGATTGTTTTTGTTTCTTCAGAATTAGAAGACGATTCAGAACCTGAAGAATCAGATTGAATTAATTTCTCAGTCACTATTGGTATTATTATAATAGAATTTTATTATTTAATAGACAAGGTAATTTTGAAAGTTATTATAAACAATTATAAAAAAAAAATTTACTTTTAGGGTTGTAAAAAAACAAAAAATGAATAATTTTTACAGTAAATTTTTTTATTTGTAAATTAGGAATGGCTTCTCTTTTAGAAGTTCATTATGTTAAATAAAAATTATTTCAACATGGTTAATCATTTCTTTTTCAGAAATTGAAAAACTACAAATAAAGGTCAAGTAATAATTGAAGTATCTCAGAATAAGATTTTTTAAACTTTTTAAAAGCCATTTTCACTCAAAAGTGGTTGTTTCAAAATCAAACATACTTACATAGTATTGGTAAGAAGTCATACTTTGAATTATTCTTAAATTCATATTATACTAAAATAAAATTCAATCTCAAAGTTTAATCAAAACTTTAAACCACCATTTCTGAGAGATTTACAAAAAGATTTTTGATTTTTTCATTTAGCTGATAATATATAAAATATTTTGGGGTTTGTAATATAATGTTCGCTTTTTTCATTGGAAATATCAGTAGAAAGAATTAGTAAAAAGATTCACAAAGATAAAAATATTCCTTTAAGTAACTCATAAATCTTTTTTATTTTTTTCCATAAATTTAAATGAGTAATTATTTTCACAGTGGACAATTGAACTTCATTTGCAAACTCTTTTATCAACTTTAGAGAAATGAGTTATCGTTTTTAAAAGAATTAATTGTTTTTTAATTTAATTATCAGTTTCACAAGATCTGATCCTTAGCTTGCTTGTATTTTTTGAGTTGAAAAACCAATAAAAGATATATTTACAAAAAGAATTTTTATAAATGATGAAATCTCACTTTTAGTAATTTCTGAGAGTTTCTATGAACAAATAAAAAACTTGCAGACTTTTAAATCTTCATTTAAAAACACAAAAAAATTAAATCAAATATTGATTCATTAAAGATCAGAAAAAATGGATAATTTATTTTTTTAACTAATATCTATGAAAATTCAAAGATTATCTAATATATATATATATTTAGATTAAAATTAGAACTTTATCAAATTTTACTATAATATTATAATTTATTCTTCAAGATTGACTTTATTTTTTTAAAAAAATTCACTATTTTATTTCTAGACAGTACCGCTTTTAAGATACAAAGGATCAATCAAATTTGAGATAAAAAAAAAACAAAATTAAGGCACATTTTCTTGAATTTTTTTTTTACATATTATATTGAACTCATATCTGAAATTTGTTCCTTAATTTGATATTTTTTTTGTACCTTAAATTGATTGAAATTTTGTGCCAAAAAAGTGGAACTGGATATATTTATAACTGATAAAAATTTTAAATCTTTGGACTATTACTGATTTGATCGAAATTTTTCAGATTGGGTTATTAATTATTGATTATAAATAATCAATTAAAAAACATTTTTTTAGGTTATAAGTTGAATTTCCATAAATTTCAAAAGAGCATTTTGGAAATATTTCAAATTTAATAGTTTGATTGTTTTTAATTTTTTTTGATAAAACAACAATAAAAAATTGTTAGATTTTCTTTTCCCAATAAAGAAATTTAATTCCTTTCAAAGTTAAAAATAATTAGTATATTATTTTAAAGTTCGGTGTATTTTTGATATTGAGTTATTTTCAAACTAACTTATTTTATTTTTAAGGTCTATTTTTATACACAGATAATAAGATTTCTCTCTTCTTTGAAGATGATATTTTTTTTATTAAAATAATTTTTCCATATAAAAAATTATTAATTTTTTGAAACTGAGTAAAGGGGATCAAAAATTTTTAAAAGAATCATTTGTTTCTAGAAATTGTATTAAAAGTGAATATTTTATTCTAATAATCTATTTTTTACTTTCTTTTCCAATTCCAAACTACTTTGATTTTTATTACAAATTTTTTATTAAATTTAATAATTTTTTTTGGAATTTATTAGTCCTCATATATAATCATTTTTTACTTTTTACTTTTCATTTTATTTTCTGATTTTAATTCATTTTTTATTCATTTTGGGTTCTATTAGGTTTTCAATTACAAAGTATGTTAAAGGATTTTATCTTATTTCTCATTTTTTTTACCAAATGGGCGATAAAATTGGTAAAATTCATTTTCTTTTAATTCAAGATCACAATAACCAATGGTATTGCAAAACATCCATGTTTCAAAATTAAATACTTGTTTCTTTTTCTTCTTGTTTCAATTAAATATAAAATCCGATAACAAATAATAGACAACTAGGCCAAAATTAATTCTGAAGCTTAATTCTTCGGTATTTAAAATAAAAGTTAAATTAGGTGCAAAATTATTTAATTTATTTTGAAATTTTTTCAATTGAGAAATTGTTTTTCTAGTTAGAAATTCATATTATCAAAAATTATCCCTATTTTTGAATAAAAAAATTTACATTTGATTACTAATTTTTTTAATTTATTTTTTTGATAATATAACTTTAAGAAATCAATAATATTTTAACTTCTCGTTTATAGGCTGTTTATTAGATCATTTTATATATAAACTTTGTTTTTTTTTAAAAAAAACAAGGTTTTAATTTGAAAAATTGAGTTTTGTTCCCTTAAGAAGTGTATTCTTAACCACTTCCAGTACTATTTACAGTCAGTTCCACTTTTAAGGCACAAACTTGTAACTAAATTTAAGGTAGGCAAAAAATCTCATTATAAGGCACAAAATTTAGATTCTAGTAAAATAAATTGTAAAAAAAAAAATTCCAAATTTTCTGCTTGAATTTGAGATTTTTTTTGTGCCTTAAATTTTATTGAAAGTTTCTGCCTTAAAAGTGTAATCTGACTGTAGTTTGAATTACTGGAAAACTTTATTTAAAAGATCCAGATAATATGATAGTGAAATAAACTATTTTTTTTTTGTGTGTGTTGTAAAAATATTTAAATATCGTGATAGAAAAGTTGTATTAAATTGTTTTTTTTTTCATTTTTGCTTAGTGGGTGATTGAAATAATTACCGTTTTAAATTCAAGTTTTGAATTTTATTGATACTAAGTTCATTATATTTTTTTTACATTTTCTTAGATTTTTTATCTTCTAAAAAATAAAATTGGGTGAAAGAAAAGTTTTAGTGGTTTTAAAAAGTAAATTGTACAAGAATTTTTTTTCAACTTTATTCCTCTGACATATTTTTCAATTATATTTAAAAGTCCCAGTTTTTTCAAAGAAAAGTTTCAACACTATACTCTTCAAAAAATATTTCTTAATTTTTCTTTGTTTTTTGATAAAATTGGGATTTTTGAAAACATAAATTGAAAACCTAAAAAAAGGGCCATTTATATTACTATTTGTTCTAAAATAAATTAAACAATATTTTCATTCAAATTTCCAAAAAAGGTGGTTTATAAATCATAGTACCATTTCAACTTTTGATTACTGTAAAAGAGTTGGATTCTATAATTTTACTTTTTTAGAATTCAGGACTTGATTATTTAGATTAATTCTTGTGGGATGTGAATTATTTTTAGAAAAAGCTGAATGAAAATATTAATCTTTTTATAATGTATTTAATAGTAACTTTAATATAATATTTGATGAGGACAAGTAGAAAGAGAAAGCACCATTTATTTGTTCGACAAGGGCATTTAATCCCAGTAAAAGGTTTTTATATTTCCAGATATAACAAAAAATATTGGATTAGTTCAATAAAATAAGATATCAAAAAAAGAGATAATTTTTATTTCATAAATATTTGTTTCTATGGGGAACTACACCAGCTATCCACAATTAACAAATAATAATTATCCAAAGGCTTGGTTATTAGTGTTGAAAGTTTGGACAAAAAAATTTTAAAAACTTTTATTCTCCTGAAGAATCAAGAAAAGAGGGATTAAACTCGATTCTTAACTCAACCCTAATTCAAAATTTTTAACACACCAAAATACAATTTATGAAAAAAATATTATATTTAATCAATTCCGTAAGAAATATCAGATTAGAACCATTCACCAATTGAACTGATTAACAATTTTTAATAAATTACAATGCTCATAAAACAAAATAATATAAAATTATTAATACTAATAATCAAGATTTTGTTGAAAATTTTGGAGCTGGACGAAACAAAAAAATCTCTTGATAATTTTCTTTAAATTATATTAAAAATTATGATCGATCAAATAATTAGATACCATCAACTTATTTTATTTGGGTTCTACTGTTGTGAAGAGTGAAACTTTAAATATCATAATAACTTTTGAAAAAAAAATATTGATAGGACAAAACAGGTTACATAATTCAAAAAATAAAACTAAAAGAATAAACTATAAGATATGAAAAAATCAATTTCATATTTTACAAAAATCAAAATTATTTCCAATTAGAATGAAATTATATTATTTTGATTCTCTAAACGGTTTTAGCAACATATAAAATTTTATATTTTATGTCCAACAAATTTGTTTGTAAAAAACTTTTTTACTTAATCTTCAAACCCTTCTTTCAACAAATCCTATTTGAAAAATAATAATCAAACTATCAAATTTTCAAAGTTTTTTAGATTAAAAAAAAAAAAAAAATTGAAAAAAGTAACTATGACTGCAGTTATCAAAATAATCTAGTCCCAAAGACTATCATCCATTTTTCAAAATATAGTCTATATTTTTTTTTCCTTCTTGTTCCAATGTAAAATATAATTCACTACCCAATATTATACCTAATTTCGAATCGATTTTAAATGTAAACTCCTTGTTTATTCTCTAGAAACCACTCTTTAATGAATTTTAAGTAGGTTTATTCCTAAGTTCATAAAAAATTTGTTGAGTTAGTCAAAGTTTTTGTTTTTAAATAACAGGCATTACATATCAATTTTTCTAATACTCATAATTAAAAATTGTGACAGGGATTTTTTTTGTGTCCCGTATTTTTTTACCTACTAGATATTTTAATAAAATTTTAATCATATAAAAAAAATAAAATAATTCAAAATAATTAAAAAAATTTTCAAAAATTTTAAACAAATTCCATTCCTAATTTAAAATTTACTAAAAAATCAAGTAATTACCTGATAGCCTAAGTAGATCCCATTTTTTTTTTGAAAAACAATCAGAATTTTATAAAGGTTTACTAGATTTTGGAATATGATAATTTTTATTATTGTTTTTTGATTGATTGAATATTATTTTAAACAAGTGTAATTTCATTAATCATCATTCTAATAACTGGGGGAGTTATAATTTTAAAAATTTGATGTTTAAAATATAGGATTTGATTTTAAATAAAAGAAATTATATTTCAATTTCCCCAATATTCACACTTAAAAATCTTGTCACGGATTTTTTTCATTCCAGGTATTTTTTTACTACTTTACTCTATTTTTTAAGATAAATTGTTTCTGATTTGTTCCTTGATTTTCAGAAGTTTTTTTTTAAAAAACGAACATTATTAAACCAATAGCATATTTATTTGTTGCTTTACTAAACAGGTTATTGGATCTTTTAATGGTTAAATCTTCAATACTTGAAAAACAGGTTTTTTATTTTGAAACATAACTTGATTTTTTTCTCAAAACCTTATTTTGAGAACACTATTACTAAAAAAGGCTTTCGTTTTCGATTTTCCTTTTCCATTTCTTAGGCTAAAGACAATTTTCAAAAAAGTTCGCTTTAATTTTAGAAATAATTTGATTATAGAAAATGACAAGTAAAATTTTTATTTATTTAGTGGCACATCAATGTTACCCCCGAAAAACTCTTACAGAAAGAATAGAATTTAATTAGCATTTACAGTTCTTTTAATAAACGGTGAGACTTTTTTAATACTTTTATCAAGTTTTCAATTGTAAAAAAGAAAAGACTTTTTCGAAAAAGTTTTAGCTGGTTTTCTACACCTGTTTTAAAAAGTGAGGGAACCAACCTTTAAATATAGGGGTGGAGATTGGGCCGTGAAGGAAAGCACTTGTTCTAAAAAAAATTTTCACTTTTATTAAAATTCGAAATTTCTAAAAAGCATTAATCCGTGTAATTCTCAAACTAAAAAATAAAGTTTTCACTGATTGAAAATGACTCTTTTTCAGAAAATTTATTAATTGTATTTGTTGATTCCAACAAAAAAGTTCATGAGGTTTACAAAGCTTATCACTTTTACAATGGATTACCCCTTTAAAAGTGTAGGAAATTATTTCTTCAGTTTAGTAAATTATATTCAAATGGTTGAAAGTTAGGAAAGGCTGAAAGGACTACAAAAGCCATGAGGTTCTTATCAGCGATCTTTAGCAGAGCATTTTTATTTTTTATTGTTTACTTTCTCACAATTTTTATGAAAATTTTAGTTTTTGCTTTTCTGATTCCAGTTGTGTATTTAATTTATAAATACCGAAATCAACTCCTTGCATACTATTTTGGATATTTATCGAAAAAAGCGGTGCCTAATTACAGTGGAACAATCTATGTCGAAGACTCTCTGCGCGGAACGGTTGACATTAGCCGAGACAAGTATGGTGTGCCACACATCAGCGCCAAAAATGAAACCGATTTATATTTTGGGATGGGATATTGCCAGGCACAAGATCGTCTCTTTCAAATGGACGTAGCACGAAGGGTTGTAAGTGGGAGGATGAGCGGGATGATGGGAAAGGCTGAGGCAGTATTGTCTTCTGATATTTTTTTCCGAACATTAGGTCTGAATAAATTAGCAATTCAGGATTATGAGAATTGTACCAAAGAAGGAAAAAAATTTTTGCAAAGTTTTGCTGCAGGGATCAATTCTTGCATCGAGGAGCAAAAAAGGAACAAAAAGGTGCCAGTTGAATTCAAATTAGTGAAAACAGACCCAGAACCTTGGGAGCCCAAAGACACTTTTCTTGTTTTTAGACTCTTAGGAATGCAAATGAATTTTGGCTTTATTACTGATGTTATTCGCAAGGAGATGATTTCTCAGTTTGGTGAAGATCCTTTCAATGAATTGCAATGGATCAAAGGTTTTCCAAAATCGAAATTATTTGAAGGGACTGATTTTGATTTTGATGAGCTGTGTAAAAACTTTAATTTTGGCAATTCAAGCCTTATGTCCCTTGGCTATACTGGTTCAAATTGCTTTGCTGTTTCCGGAGAGCACACAAGTACAGGAAAGCCAATGGTTGTTTCTGATCCACATTTAGCAGCTTCAAACCCATCTCCTCTATATTTGGCACATTTAAAACTCGAAAAAGAACAAGACCAAGAAAATGAAGAAGAAAATGAAGAAGAAAATGAGGAAGAAGATGAAGAAGAAAAAGAAGAAGAAAAAGAAGAAGGATTAAATATAATAGGATCCACTGTTCCAGGATTACCAACAATAATAATTGGAAGAAACCAAAAAGTTGCCTGGGGAATAACATTAACGCATGCAAAATGTGAAAATATTTTTGCAGAAAAAGTAAAAGGGAAGCAATACTTTTATGACAATAAATGGGTTGATGGGGAAATATTCCAGGAACAAATCGAGATCAAAGGCGAAAAAAATCCACATACCATTAACATCATGGTAACACACCACGGGCCAATTTTGTATTATGATCCCTTGAAAAGTGATCAAAAAGAAGAAGAGCAGATCAAATTATCATATTGGAGCAATTCAATCGAGCCCTCAAAGCCAAATAGGAATATGTTTTCAGCAATACGCGGGCTAACAAAAAGCAAAAACGTGCATGAAAGCCGGCAATCTTTAAAAGATGTGGAATCCGTCTCTGTAAATCTTGTATTAGCCGACGTCGAGGGCAATATTGCACACCAAATTACAGGAAAATACCCCGAGAAAACTGAAAACCATCAAAAGCACCCAATCTTCCCTGGGTGGTTACCCGAATTTGATTTTCAGAAATACATCCCATTTGAAGAGTTCCCGCATTACATTAATCCCGAGTGCGGATATTTGGTGTCTTCCAATAACATGCACAAGGGAGAATGGCCATTTTTCGGAAAAAATTATCTTTTGCCGACTCGATATGAACGTATAACGGAGATAATCGAAGAGATGATCAAAACTAATACTGAGAATAATACCAAAATAAATAGCAAAGATTTCTTTGGCATTATTTGGGATGTTAAATCCATGAGTGGCGATCGATTTGTAAATATTCTGGAAAAGAAATTTGATGGCTTCCTTTCCTCACACGAAAACAAGCAAATTCCAGTCATGTGGCAGAAACTTAAAAGCTGGGACAGAATGATGGAGAAAGATTCAGTTGGCGCATCATTATATGAAACGCTCCGTGTCCAATTAATACGATCAATTATTTTATCCAAATTAGATCAGAATTTAAAAATATTGTTCAGCGGCAAAACTTTTAACTCCATAATTAAAGACCACTCAGCCTGGACGTTTTCTCATTATCAAATCTTGAACGATTTACTTGAAAACCATGAGAACTCTTGGTGGATTAAAGAACAAAAAAACGACATTGAAACGATTCTTGGAAATGGATTTGTGGAGACATTGCAGTTTTGGGAAAAGAAAAAAGGTTTAACAATTTCACAAATCGACCAATGGACGTATGGCAAAATACATAAATTTGAACTCCAGCATATGTTTTCTCAAGTGATTGAAGCTGCCAAAATGGCCTTTAATTCTGAGGCTGTCGAATACGGTGGCAATTCTGAAACAGTGTGCCTGCAATCGTCATGTGAAACTTGGCTCGCACAGTCGTACATGTGCAGTTCAATGCGCGCATTTTTTGATTTAAATGATCCAAAAAATACAGAATATATCTTATCTTCTGGTAATTCCTCAAATAGTGCTTCCGAATTTAATTTGAATCATTTCAATATAACTTTACAAAAATCTTCTGCAACAGCTTATTGGGAAAAAGTAGATTATTTAAAAAACGAGAAACACCATTTACAATTAATTCCTAAAAACAAAACTAAAATTGAGACCAAAAAAGAGAAATAAATATCAGTACTTTACCATTCCAATTCCTATTATTATTATTATTTTTTTTTTTAATAAAAACTAATTAGAAAATTTTAGAAAACTAAATTCAGTTTAAAATGATTCCAATAGTTGTGTTTATCCTCTCTTTGAATCGAAAGTTGAATTTATTCACTTCAAAATACCCTCTAATAGAGATTAGGTGTTTTTTTTTTTTTTTTTTTTAATACTTAAAACATCACAAAAAATCCAATAAAATTCCAAAATTTTTGACACATATTTCGAAGAATAACAACAAAACACTTTAATTTTATTTTTGAAATAATTTTGATTTTTGAAAAATATTTTTCTCATTTTTTTTGTTTTTTTTTTTGTTTACATTTTGTGTTCCAATTGCATAATAGTGTATACCTAAGATCAATTTTTTTTTCAAGGATTGATATTAGGTTAATGTTGAATTTGTTCAAAATGGAAAAATTAAATAAAAATAGTTGATTGTGGTATCTAATCATTTGATCGATTAATAAATGTTTTTTAAAGAAAATTTCTACAAATTTATCAATATATATATATATTTTAAGCCTAATCAAATTTTTTTTATATTTATTTATTTTGATTTACTACTATTTATTTTTTTAATTTATGGGAATTGTTAATTATAAATAATTGCTGACATTTTAATTATTTATAAATTATAATTTAATATCTCTTCTTGAATTTTATTAATTTTTTTTTTTTTTCTTCAAAAATTAAATTTGGAAGTTTTAGCAATTTTTGAATTGGATTGCATTTATGTTTAGGGTAGGGAAATAAAAAATCTTTATCTCGTAAAGAGAGAAATTTGAAGTTATAAAATTCATGACTTTGAATTCAGAAAGTGAATAAACATAGCTATTCTAAGCATTTTAAACTTTCTCCTGTTATCCAAAATAATTTGAAAGAAAGTATATTTTACTACAATAAAAAAAAAAAAAGAAAAAAGAATTTCAAAAATAAAAAAGAAAATTTTTTATCTTTTGTGAATTTCACACATGTCCGTAACTAGATGATCGGCAATAAACTCTTTTTCAGTCAAAGGGATCTAGTTTTATTGAAGAAATGGAAGATATTCTATGAGTTTAATTCATTATTCTTATCAAATTAAAATTTTCATTTTTTAGATCTAAATCATTTTTTCTCATTTTGTAAAATTTTTTTTTTTGTTTTTTGTTTTTTGCTTTTTGCTTTTTTTTTTTTTTATTTATTTATTTTTTCTTCTTTTCTTTTTTATTTTATTAATTAACTTTGAAATAAAAAAATGTTTGAAAAACCAAATAAACATAAAGAAAAGTTAGGTTTTGTATGTTCTTTTAAAATTCTTACATTTACAAATAAAAAATCTTATTATCAACAATTTTAATTTCCTAAAGAAATTGAGAATTTTGCACGAGACGTTTCAATGAATGTGGCCCATAAAATTTTTTAACATTTTTTTTTTTTTTTTTGAAATTTATAATTTGTTCAGGTTTTTCTTTTATAATAATCGACTCTTATATGAAGTTTATTATTTCTCGTATTTCTAAACAATCTAAGTTTGAAAGATTCTTAAAAATAAATTGACTTTTTCATTTTTGGCTGGCAACATTTGAGTGAAATGGAGTTTATATTTATTTTGGTATCTTTATAAAGTATTATGTGCCTTGAAATATCAGATAGGGGTAATTCTATTATGATACTCAATATTTCTTTTTTGTATTTTTCTTAATGAAGGAATCTTTATTTTTTTCATTACTATCGAACCTAAGAATTAAAATAGTTGATTTTCTTGAATTCTTTTTCTCCATCATTTTCCCAATTTATGATATTTTTAAATTCCTAATATCAACTATCTATATAATTATATTCTAGGGAATGTATCTATTTTAAAATCTATTTCATTTTTAGATATTTTAATGTGCCTTTTTCCAAAAAAATTAACAAAGATTTTTTTTTTAATGATAGTTTTATTGATGATTTTCATATCAGACATGAATATTTTCCCTAGATTTATCTGTTATTTTTTTTTTCTTTTTTGATAAATTTCCTATTTTCTTATATTCGTAATAATTCAATAAGGTTTGGTATTGACTTAGCATAAGCCAAATTTCAAAATTAGGGACAAACTTTTTTTTTATTATTTTTTTCTTTTTTCTTTTGTCTTTCAAAAAATACAATGATTATACAACATTTTTATTTATTAATCTATAATGGCTATTTTCTGTAAAAAAAAATAATAAAATACCTTATTATTCAAAAAAAAAGACAATTAAACTAATTTTTTTCTGATGAAAAATCTGCCCTATTTTTGAAATTAAGTTTAGTTCATAAGGAGTTTTATTACATGATCTATCACTTTTCTAGGTTTTCATCAGTAAAAATTTTCTATTCCTTACATTTTTTAATTTCCAAATAGCTTTTTTAATTCTAACGAAATTAATTTTTAACAAAATTAGCTTTCATTCTTCCAATAAATTTTGAATCTAAGTTAATATATTGGAAAATGGGAAAAGTTAAAAAATAGAATTATTTTATTAGTTAAGTTGAAGTAATTATTCTAATCATTTATTAAACAAGTCAAGCTTTGAAAAAAGAAGTTATTTCGCCACCCACTTGTTTTATTTAGAAAAAACAAATTAGAAATTTTTTAAACTGGTTAAAAGTTTTATTTCTTTCTTGAAGAAACTATTTTTTTTGAAATAAAACAATTTAATATTTTAAAAATGAACTTTTCACAAAAGGACAATTCACAAAACTTTTTAAAAAAATATTTTATTTCTGAAAATAACACTTAAAAGTAAGTCTAGGTATTAAATTGATCAGATTATTAAGTTCCGTTTTCCAATTCAAGATGTGTTAATTTTTTATTTTTTATTTATTTTTTCAATTTACATGAAGATATTTTTATTACTTGTTAATACCATAATATTTGGCGATTTTTGAAATTTGAAGATCTTTAACTCTAATTCTTTTTTGAAACTAGGCAATTTAGAGTTAATAATTGAATTAAAATATTTTTTATATTGCTTAAATCTAATTCTATCAGAAGGTATGTTAAGAATTGAATGATCAATTTTTATAAATAGAGTTTGTGAGGATCTTGGTGTGTTGAATGAGGTAATGACTTATTTGGAAAAATCACATTCATATTATTTTTTTCATTAAATTCTGGGAAATTTATTTAATGGATAATTTCATGATTATTTCAACTTTATAAAAAGCCTTGTATTAAAGTTTAATTGATACTTATAATTATCAACTTATTAATCAGAGATAATATGCCTTATTGCCTAAGTATATGTGATTTAAAGATAGTAGTACATCAAGTTTCTTTGATCTTTTAGATATCATAATTGATATTTCCCTTTTTATCATCTAAATAAAATCTGAATTAATTTGAGAAAATAACTTTAATCCACACTTTTAACACGTTAATAGGTAGAGAATATTTTATAATGTTTTGTTATTATTTTTTTTTCTTTTTATATGTTTTTTCTTTTTTTATTATTGAACCCTTCTTTTTTTTTTATTATATTAAATTTTTTGGGGATAAAATCATTATATAAAATGGAAGATATAATGTGGCTCAGACAGTAATGATTGTTTTGATCCAAATTAACTTCCAATCGATCACAAACATTAAGTATGTACTTGATGAAGGTTTTAAAAGAATCCATTCCTGTTATTGAGATTTTTTTCTTAAAACTTGGTGACACATTATGTGATGATTAAAAAAAAATAATAAATCATTACAGTCAGTTTCACTTTTAAGGCACAAACTTTTAACGAAATTTAAGGCACAAAAAAATCTCAAATTAAGGCACAAAATTTGGAATTTTTTTTTTTTACAATTTATTTTGACTAGAATCTGAATTTAGTGCCTTAATTTGAGATTTTTTTTGTGCCTTAAATTTCGTTGAAAGTTTGTGCCTTAAAAGTAAAACTGACTGTACATTCTTAAATGAAAGATAATTGACGAACAAACAAACAAAAAAAAAAATGATAATTAACCAATCAACTGTAAGGTTCCGTATAACTTTTATTTACATTTAAAAACATATGATTGGAAAATTTTCTTCTTTTCTTTTTTTTATTAGTTCCTAATTATTATATTTCCACTTGAGAGAAATTGGAAATTATTCTTCAATTAAAAATAAACCTTCCAATCAACATTTTTTTTTTTTTTTATAATTAGAAAATAGATTCACACTTTTTTTTGAAAAAAGAGTTTTAACATCTTTAAAAGACGCATTGACTAACATTTTGTTGTAAGAATTATTCACAAAGGTTATGCCACTAAATAACATTCATTTATTTGAATCAATAAAAAAAAAAACCAGATCAAATGTAGAATAAATAAAATAAATTTTCAAAGATACATCAACAGAGGCTATCTACTTTTTTTATTTCTGAAAAAATAAAAAAAAAAAAAAAACATTACAAAGAATTAAAATTTACCAAAACACAAAAACAATAGGAAAAATCTGATAAACAATTTTTTTTTTATTTTTTAAGTGATTTTTTGAGATCTAATTTTTTCATAGATCATAATGCTGTAGCCTTAACTAATTAAATGTAATTTGCGTCTCGGATTTTTATACACTAAATTAACTGTGGAATTCATGTTAGGCAACTATCTTATGAAAATGTCTACCATTCAATCTGATAATTTTATCAGATTTGGATATAAATATATATAAATGTGTATGCAATTGAAACTTGGAAAAATTATAAGGTAACTATAATTAATAATAAACCGAAGATCCACTTCTCGAAAAATCTCTATAATAAATATTTGAAAAAAAAATTATCAAATTATTAATGTTTATATTTTGATTTCCAAACTCTGAACTTTTTTTCATTTAATTTTTGGAAAGTATAAATATCCTTTTCTAATTGACTGAATTTGCTTAGAAATAAAGTCTCTTCCATTGTTGGAAAGAAGATATCAATATTTTGTCCTTTTTGTTGTTGTTGTTGTTGTTGCTGCTGCTGCTGCTGCTGTTTCTTTAATTTAGGATCCACAAATAAAAAGTTTCTTTTTTTAAATAATTCGTCTTTTAATTTATTTCGAATAAAATTAATATCGTAACCAACAAATTGAATACTCTTATTGGCTGTTGGCTTTAATTGTCTTCTTTTTTTCAATTCTATTTCTTCAATTTTCATCGAATTATTATTAGAATTATTGAAATCGATTAATTCTTCAAATGTTCTTTTGTTTTGTTGAAAGGGATTATTTTGAATCTTGTTATTTAGAATTGTTTCATGATAAACTGTTTGTTGATCCGTTTCTTTTTTCCATTCATTTTCATTTTCATTCTTAAAAGATTTTGATTGAAGAGTCTGAAGTGGTGTGCTGTAGTCTCTTTTAAAAATTGGTAACAATTCCATTATTCTCAATATTCTTTGCGAAAAGATTAAAGAAAAATCAAAAGAGAGTTCTGTATTTACTGAAGCGTTTGAGAGCATTGTACCACAATAATACCAAAATTTAAACTTGTTATTTAAACTCTGAAAATTCTTTTTCTCTTCTAGTTCTTGTAATTCATTTTGTGTTTCTGTTTCTTGTTCTTTTGTCCTTACTTGTTGTTTTTGCTTTTGCTCTGAAAAAGCATTTTCCTTGCATTTGTTTCGAAATTTTTCTGAAAAATGAAAAGGGATCTTGAAGATTGCTAATTTTAATCCTTTATATTGGTTTGCCAGCCAATACGGCAATCTAAAGCTCTGTGATTTCCTTATGTTGTAAATTGTTTTATGAGTTTTACTTTTTTCATACAACTCCAACTTGTGCTCAATAACCTTCACACAATTTGGGCAATACCACTTCCCAATCGGTTCCTGAGTAATTCCAACACAACTAAAATGATACCAACTTTTTTCACACCTTGCGTAATCACAGCAGATCCAATCTTCGTCTTCCAATTCTTTCCCACAACAGTACACCTTTTCTTTTTCTCCTTCGCTTTTCAACTTTTGCTCTTCTTCAGTCAGCTGCTCTTCGAGTGGGTGAACAACACCTTCGGGAACGGAAACAAGATCTTCTTTTTCTGGATCGGACACTAAAAAGCCAATATACTTCATGTCATACAACCCTTTGATTTGTACCAACTCTTCCTCGGCAAATAAATGCTTCGTGCACCAATAATTGTCCATCTAAATTTTGAAATTTCAATCAGAAAGTTGGTAAAAAGACAAAAAGCATAAAAATAAAAAAGGAAAAACTCGTGAGTTTTAATTGTTCATTAAAAAAACTTTTAAATTGTACAGTTACTTGTTTTTAACATTCACTAAGTTTGGGTAGTTCACAAAAGTAAATTAAATAAGGTACTAGCAAACTAAAAAAAATCTTCAAGTAAATTTACCAACAAATTAAAAAAAATTTTACCCTATCTTGAAATTGAAAAACCAAGTGAAAATCTAATAACTAGAAAACATGGCTTACTTTTTATACTATTTTCAGAAATGAATTATTGTTTTTAAAAGACTGATCCATTTTTTACATTTTTGAAAAGTTCAAAATCCAACAGATTTCTAAATTATTTAAAAAAAATTTTCTTTGAAAGAAGATTGAAATCTTATTGCCCGTAAAGGAAGTGTACAAAAATACACTTTAAAAATGAAACCACTAAGTTCTAAAATAACAAAGTTTAAAAAATCTACTTAATCTCAAAAAAAATACAATAATTATTTTAAACTTGTAAAAAATTTAATTTTTTGATTCAAAGAACAATTCAAATCTATTTTTTCTAGGGACTAAATGAAAAAATCTGAGAAAAAGAACCAAACAATCGAATTAAAAATTCTCCCGAAATACTTTTTTAAAACCTGAAAAATTCAACTTATTATCTAAAGAAATACTTTTTAATTTGATTATTTATAATTAATAATTATAAACCCAATCTTAATTATTTCAGTAAGTTATTAGCAACGGAATGATTAAATTTATCAAATAGGTTTTACATTTATTTCTCAATTTTTTTAAGATTTTGCAACAAATAAAACAATTCAAATGCCTATATCTAATAATAAAAAAAATAATAGATATTATCAAATACCTCATTTTAATACAAACAGTTCCTTGATTATACCCTTGACATTTGAAAAAGTATATTGAAAAATCTTTTAAATTTCAAGAAATTGAATAAATATTTGTGAATAAAATAAATGTTCAAATTTTTAAGATCTTCAAGGATACAATATTTGATTTATTTTTCATGTATTTTTAAAATAATATAAAAGACACAAACGTTACTTGTTCATAAAGACTCTCAGAAATTACTAAAAGTGATATTTCTTCAAAAATTATTTTTTTGTTTCCTTTATTTAGAGAATAATAAAAGTAAATTTTGAACTGAAAAACAACCAAAGGAGTATTTTTTGAAGAAAAAATTCATTTAAAGTTAATGAAAATGAGGAAAAAATTGTTATTTATAATTTATTTGTTACATGGAATTTAAAACATTTCCTCGAATTTTCGTTATACTTTTTTTTCCATAAATTTTTAGAAATAGATTAAAATTTCTGTTTTCTCACGTGATTTGATTGTAATTTTTTATTTCTATCTATTTTTATAAATTGGGTGAACTAATAACACCAAAATAACATTCCGTGGTTTGAATTGAAAAAGATAATCAAATAAAATTTTATTACATTTAAATTTGAAATAAACTCCATATCAAAATAATTAGCCCATTAAAAATCAAATTTTGAAAACAATTACTATTCCCATATTCAGTTCTATACACTCAGTTAAATTTGTTTTTCATCTAAAAATAAAATCACAAATAGTAAAAAAAATAATAAAAATAAATTCGTCCATGTATTATTATATTTAGTTTACAATTATAAAAAAATTATTATCAAAATATCTTTTACAAAAGAATTAAAATTTTCCAATCAAAAAAATAATTTAAAAATAACAATAAGAAAATTTTCTTTATTGAATATCTAAATCGTAAAAACTAGAAGAACCTTTGGAGATGATATAATTTTGAAATAAGATTCACCTATGCAATTTTTACAAGCTTATAAACAGAAAATAGTTTAAGATATATCAAAAATAATTAAATTGTTTGTGTTTTTTGGTAATAGTTTATTGTGCATAATTAATACAGAAAATTGTTAAAGATATACAGATATAAATAGACAGACACATCAATTGGTATAATAGGTTGGGATTTATTTCCTCATGTTTTATATAAAGGATTTAAAATGGTTTTGATATTTTAATAATTTTTTTTTTGTTATTGATCTTTTATCCAACTTTTAATTCTAACAAAAAGTAAAAATAATTCAAAGGTAAATTAAACTCTTTTTCAAATAAAACTGCACATAAATTTTTAAGAATTGTTCATAATTAAATCAGATTAATTGTAGTATCATTCAAAAATTTAACAAACTCGTTATAATTTAAAAAAAAACAAACAACTGAATATTAGAAACTCATGAAAACAAAAGAATAAAAAATTAAAATCAAATATTTTTAAAAATTGATTTGCCCTTTTATTTGAAATGTGAAATCTTGTTTATTAAATTATTTAAAGAACAAAAATTACAGAATCAATAAAAACCTTTGAATAAGACGAATTGGGAAAAGGAGTTTTGCATTTTATTGATAACTCTTTACACAATCAAAATTTTGTTCTTTAAAGTTTAATATTCAATATAAAACCGCAATTCATCGGCATGTTTTGTTGGAATGTTTTTTCTTGGTTTCTCTTTTCTTTGTTTTATACATCAATCTAATAATGGTCTTTTTTAATTCATATATCTAGCTCATTCAAAATCAAACTTGAACTGTTTCGGTTTTTAAACACTGATAGATTATTTCCAAATTGGTTTCTTTTTATCTCGCTTTTTCATTTTCCAATTTTTCAATATCCAATAATAAAAAAGTAAAAAATGAAAAAATGAATAATTAATATGAAATCACCAATAAGTAATTATCTTATTAACAACCAAATTTGATGGTATTGGCGATTTGAGAGGTGTACACTTTTTTTTTGAAAAACAGTTTAGTTAATGTAATTATTTTTTTTTAGATCTTGTAAAAAAATTATAACAACTTATTTTGAATATTTTTTAAAAATATTTTTTTTTTTTTGAATTTTTTAAATTAGAAATTTTAGTATTATGATAATAATTAAATACCTAATTAGTTATTTATTTTAATCACCATTATATAATTTTGTATTTTTAAGATTATAAGAATAAATTATAAATGACTATACTGAGAACTTTTCATTTTTTTTTTCAGATAAAATTTCAATAAATATTTAATTAAGAGGAAAAGGAAATATATTTGGTTAGTCAAAATAAAAAGATTAATTTGAATAAGTTTCAAAAACATCAATTCAAGAAATAGAAAATAATTAAAATAACAAAAAATCTTTTCACAAAGATTAGATTTTTTTTTCTTATTTTTTATTCTCTTTTATTTTTTCATTTTCTTATTGTCTTTGTTCGAAATAATTTTTTTTTCTTTTTTCTTTTTTTTTTTGAAGAAAAACTCTAATCTGAATTATACTCTTACTTACATTATAATTAGGATAAATAACTCTAAATAAATTTATATTTCCAAGAAGTGCTGTAGAGTGCCGTAGAGTGACGATGTTTTCCATAATTCAAAAGAATTGAGTAAAATATCTGATTTAACTCAATTCTTTTAAATCCTGGAAAACCTAAAGGCGTTTTTTTTTTAATTCTTGAAATGTAAAGAGAATTAAATAAATTGACTTTTTATTTCTCAAATTAAAAAAAAGCAATGTTAGCTTTTCCAGAATTCAAAAGAATATAGTATTGTTCTTGATTTTACTATTTATTTTTTATATTAAAAAAAAACCTAAAGGTGGTTTTCTTGAAGTTTTCTATTTTATCAGTAAAATCTATAGATTTTCATTAGGTTTTTTTGAGTTTTCTATTTATTTCAAAAAGTAAAAAAAACATAGAACACTTCAGAAATAAAATAGAAAACCTTAAAAAATCTATCGATTTTCCAAATAAACAGAAAACTCAAGAAAAACTAACTGAAAGTGCCTAGGCTTTTTTTAATTTAAAAAATGATAAGAAAATTTAATAAATTTTCTTTTAATTTCTTAAATAAAAAAAAACCTAACTGCAAATAGGAGATAATTTTGTTAAATCACTTCTCTTCATTAACAATATAAAAAATAAAAATAAAATAAATAATTATTTTTTGTTAATGTTTTTTAAAATCTTTTTATTGTTTTTTACTTTTCAATTCAAAAAAAAAAAATTATTAATATTAAAAATTTTTTATTTTTATTAGATTTAAAATAAAGTTGTTTAAAAAAAGTGTATATAAATCCAACTCTTTTTAAATTGATCCCAAAAAAATAGGTCTATTGTAGTTTGTCAACTATTTTGGATAACACTTTAAAAAAAAAACGATTTTATCACACACATTTTTTAAAATGAATAAAAATAACTTGTAATTTTTTTTTTTTTTATTTTTTAAAAAAAAATAAATGGAAGAGATAAAATTTCATTTTGTTCAAAACCAAGAAATAAATTTAAAGTTATGAATAATTATCTTTTAGTGAATTCTTTTTTATTTTATTTATTATTTTTTTGATGTATCTTTTTCAAAATCAGAACCAGAATCAGAATTTGAAGATGAAGAAGATGAGGATGAAGATGATGAATCAAAATCGGAATCGGAAGTTGAAGTTGAATCTGAGTCTGAGTCTGAGTCTGAATCTGAATCTGAATCTGAACCTGAAGATTTAAAAATTTTGTTACTTTTATTTTTTTTCTTTCTTTTATTTTGCTTACTGTCCTTTAAACTTTTTGATAAGAAATTTAAAGTAAGCTTGCCATCTTCATATTGCAGGCAAGTAGAATCTTCGGTGAGGGTGGGGACCTTGTTTTCATAATAGTTATTTGCTATTTGCTTTTTCAATTGGTCAAGATTATAATATTTACGATTCTTATTACCGATTATTCTTTGTTTTTCTTTAACGATTTTCTTTACCTTTTTTTTATCATCGATAAATTCAACTTGTGTTTTAGAATTACCATTTTTTTCAAAATGGTATTTTATTTTATTAACCACGATTCTGGTATTGGCATATTTAATACGAGTTGTATCGATCAAATCATCTACTTTTTTAATTTGAGTTGGATCTACTTCTCTTTCTCTTTTTTCATCAATTAACATATCTTCAAGATCATCAAAGAAATTATCAAGATTTTCGCTGATCGCTTGTGTTTTATTTTGTTGTGACGAAATGTTCAGTAATGATGCGGATGTGGATGTGGATGTGGATGTGGTATTTGTAGATGATGTCGATGAAGAAGAAGAAGAAGAAGAAGAAGACGACGACGACGATGATGATTTTGATGAATTAACAGTTTGGGAATTTGCATTGAGTAATTTATTTTTTTCGTTTTCTTTCTCTATTTGTGATTGTACGGCTTGCAATTCCTTTTGCTGTTGCATTTCTTCTTCATCTGAAGGCAAGGTATCTTCAATACCCTTGAGAGGGTCACCAAACATCATTCTATTGAGCATTCTATTAAAAAAGTTTTGTCTAATTATTGAGTATTTTTGTTGTCCCTTATTGTTTTTAAGCTTCCTTGTTCGAACAAAACGGGTAATCGGATGGTCCATCCCCTTTGAAGCCATATCGGCTGCAATCGGCTTTAATAAATTCCACAGGTCCCAATGGCCCTTTCCTTGTATTTCTTCTTCCGCAAAGAATTCTCGTGCATATTTCAGCATATCCGGCTTGGTGATCTTTCTCGCGTCCATGCATGTCCCCTCAAGGGGCTTATATGATTCGCGCTTCTTTCTTCTCCCCTTTCGCGACTTTTTTTTTTGCTTCCGATAGCCCACTTTCCCATAGACATCACAAAACGGAACTGTTTTGCTCAGTGCTGCATTGATATGGCTTTTTGAAACCTCCCAAGGCGAAAATTGAAGGTAATCCTTTAAAATTTCGATAGCTTCGATCATGTCTTGATTGGTTAATGTCAGTTTGATGGAGATAATTGTTTTCAAATTAAAAATTGTGTGGATTCCTCGATCTACTAAATATTGATGTCCCGAGAGCATTGATTCATACAAACACATTAATTCCGGAGACACTAACGCCTGTGATTTTTCTTCTGTAAGGCCACAATTCTTGGGATCAAAGGTCCAAAATCCAGAATCTGGTCCTGCCTTCTGAAAGGAGGCAAGCTCTTTCAATTTTTTCCTGATATCGGATTCAGATAAATAGGGATGGAATTTTAAGACGTCCTTGGCTCGGATTTTTTTTAAATTATTCGTGATGAATGAGCGGTATAGGAATACCTTCAAGCTATCTTCCTGGAATTGCTTGGTGTTTCTTGCCTTTGGTGTGAAAACTTCCTGAAGCAATTGGATTTTGCCAACAGTGAAAATTCTTGGGATCTCTCGTAAATAGAAATTGCCGTCCTCAGAACGCACAACGAGAAAATCCGTTTCTGGAGCCTCGTGCTCTGCCAATACCGCTTGAAATAAATTATTTTTTATCGCCTTCACCTTTGTAGAAAAGGGCAATTCGGTGATAAATGGTGACGGGTCATCGCTACTTAATACCACCAGCTCCTCTCTTTGAAGTTCCTCTCGAATGGCGTCAATTTCAGTGGTGTCGATCCAAGAATCCCAATTGCCTCTTTTTTTATTTCTTTTTCTTCGATTTCGTTTTTTTTTCTTTGAATTTTTGTTCCCCTCGCCATCCTCATCCTTGTCTTTATCATTTTCCTTTTCTAATTCAATTTCCATTTTTTTTTGAATTAAATCCATCAAATTAATTTCTTCCAATTGCTTTTTCTGTCTCTCCTTCCGCTTCTTTTTCTCCTTGCGCTTCTTTCGGCGTTTCTCTCTCTCTATTATATCCTCATAATCTTCATCATTCCCCTTTTCATCTTCTTGCCCACTACTACTTGAATCATCCAAATCAAAGGGCATGCCCGCCCATTCCAGTTCCAATGGGAGCGGCATATATCGTAGCCCTAGGTTTCCATCTCTGCTGATTTGAGATTTCTTCAGAGGGTTAAAAATATTTTGCCTATATGCGTTATCCCTTGTCATTACTGCCTGCTTTTGTTCTTCGTTGTCCAAATAATCCATATCACGAAAATGACGCTTTCGGTAATATGTCAATATTCTGGAATTCATCCCAAAATTTTGGATTACCACTGGATTTTCTTCAAGATATTCCAAAAGCACAAAGGAGTCTGTCTTTAATGTCAAATATCTAGCCTTTTTAAATTGCTCGGATGGCACAGAATCGTCATTTGTATTCCGTGACGAATCATACGCGCCCTTGGAACCAATACCCAATGAAGAAGATCCACTCCGAATCCGATCAGTCATTTGCCTTCTCCTTCTTTTTCTTCTTCGTTTACGAGCCTTTTTCTCTTGTTGAGTTCTTGCATATGAGGGCTTTCTCAAATTAATAATTTTCCTAAATACATGCTTATCGATCTGTGGCCGATGGAAGTATCTTAATTCCTTGGCAGTCCAAAACTGTTTAACACCTTCGAGCCTCAGTGTTGGTTCTGGGTGCGAAATAACCACTTTTTCCTTTAAATTTTCTTCATTCAACTTTTGAATGGGCTTGGAATAATATTGATCATTCGAAAAATTAAATCGCCTCCATGGCTCATATAGAAAGGAATTTTGGTTAAATAAGGGATCTTCTGCTAAGGAATGGCGGTGCTTACGGTATCTTCTAGATGGTGTGTTTAATGAAAATCCAATTTTAAACTGTGGCGGTTTTATGTTTTTGATCGGGTATATTATTGGATTTGAACCTACCCTTTTCTCAAATAACATTTCATCGTCATTTAAATCCAAGATTAAGGCTTCAGTGCTTAGTTCATCTTGTTCCCGTTCTTGCACTTTTTCTTTATCTTTGTCTTTTTTGCTCGTGTTTTTTGTTTTCCTTTTATTTGCTCCGTTATTTTGCTTTTCAGATATTGAGCCGTTGTCCCAAATAATAGACGATTGGATTGTTGTTGCAGATAATGAAGGCGTTAGCATATTGTTAAATTTTGACCATATTTGCCCATTCTGCTCAGTTTCCTTGATTTTTTCCTTATAAATTAATTCCTGTCTTGTTAATTCTTCTTCTTGATCTTCAACAGTGTCTCTTTCAATTAATTTCTCTTGGTTGCTCCATTCAGGAATTTCTATTTTTTTGGCTTTACATATGAAATTCCTAAAATCGTTCCCCTTTTCATTTTCATTATCAGTTCCAAGTTCAGATCCTGATTCTGATTCAGATTCAGATTCAGACTCAGATTCAGATTCAGATTCAGATTCAGGTTCACTACCCGACTTGGATTCCGATTTTGCATTTGCTTTTGTTTGTTTTTGCATTTGCTTTTGTTTGGCTGCTTTTTTTTGTGGTTGTGTTTTTAAATCTTGATCAGTGTCTTTTTCTATTTCAATTTCAATTTCCATTTTTTTTTGATCTTCTTCTTGTAATTTGTTAATATTTTCTTGCTCTTTTTCTTTTTCTTTTTCTTGTTCTTGTTCTTGTTCTTCTTTTTCTTTTTCTATTTCTATTGTGTTTTTGTTTTTTACGCTTTCTTGTTCTTGTATTTTGTTGAATGATTTTTTTAAATTTTTATTTTTCTTTTTCATTTCCTTTTTCTGTTGTGTTTTATTAAACTTGATAATTTGAGGATCAATTGAACCCAATCCTAAATCCATTAACGTTTCTGATAAATTATTTGAAATAAACCATTGCTTAGGAACCAATTCGGAATGCAAATTTGCACCAGCACTGTTAATGTTGTAAATTGGATCCAGATTATTTTTATCCTTGGCATCCCAAATTATTTCTTTTTCCCAATCGAAATGTTCAATCGGGTGAAACTTGGAAATGGACATTGGAATATAAAAGGAATCTAATTCTTCGTCTTGGTTATTTTTTTTATTTCTTTGCTTTTTGTTTCCAGAATAACGGTTCTTGTTTATGTTTGAAGATTTCTTTTTTTTTTTTTTGTTTTTTTTTGCATGTGAAAAGGTTTTGTCATTTTGTTCACTCACAGGCAAATCGCTTTTGTTTTGCTGAGAAGAGTTAATACGATCTTTTAAAAATAAATACTCTTCATCTTCCTTGGTATTGGTTTGCGTTTGAGATCTTTCTTTTAAATTACGCTTCTCTCGTAATTTGATCTTTTTGTGAAGTGATAATAGCCTTCTTTTGTTTCCAATTAATTGCTTGCTGAGGCTTGTGCATGTAACAAGCTCTGTTAATTTGTATATTGGTAGCCCGTTTTCATCATACCCATTTAGAAACGTATTTGGGATCGTATCTAAAAAATTGGGATTTCGATTTGAGACACGTTCGTTTGATTGAAAAAGAATTGAATTACTTGGTGAATCTGAATAAAGATAGGAAGACATAATTGAAGAAAAAAAAAAAAAAAAAAAAGAAGTAATTCTCAAAAAAATGATTTAAAATGTTTCTAGTTCACCTGAAATAATTGTATAACTTTTATTTAGACTTATCTTTTTCACCCTTTCAAAGACTTTAGATAATTTAGAAACCTTTCAAATACATTCAACACTTTGAAAGTGAAAATGAGTTGTATAAGAGATATGCTTTTTTAAAGTCATGAGATTATTTAAAATGCTGTTTTGGGTTTTAGAGAGTTAGGGAATTGTTTTGATTTATGAAAATTGTTAACAAGTTTGATAATTTTTAATGTTTTGATGATAACAGTTTTCCTTTAAGTACCAAAAAAGATTGGTTAGAGTATATTTTTTAATCAAATTGGATTATCCAAAAATGTGAAATGTTATTTAAGGGACTAATCTATATGAAATTTTTTTACCTAAATTTAATAGAGATTGAGAAAATTCTTTGACAATTACTTTTATTTGAAAACCCCGACAATTTTTAATATCAAATATATTTCTAGATAAGGAATCCTTATTTAGAAATTAGTCAATAAAAAAAATCAATAGAGACTAGTCCCTGAAAAGATATTGAATTTTTGAAGGAAATTTGATGATTTCGTGAGGAAAATTTCCTTCAAAAGATATTTCAAAAATCAACTTATTTCACTCCATTACATCAAATGAAATTTCATTGATATTTCTTTAAAAAATGATTTTAATTTCAATTAAAAAAAAATATAGTAGGTTTTAAAAATGTGAAAACTTTTTTAAAACTTTTTTCAAGTTTTATATTTTCAAAAAGTGAATACTTTTTGAGTATCAAAACTTTTTGATAATTTTCTATTTTAAAAATGTGAGGGATCAGTCTTTAAATGTGGTCTAGAGGTTGGGGCGAGAAGAAAAGTACTTTTTAAAAAAATAGTTCTAACTGAATGAAATCACAAAACTTTAAAAAGGTTATAATTGTTATAAGATCATAAAAAAAACCAATTAGTGACATTTTTCAAATGGCTATACTTGAAATCGATTGGATTTACAAAAAAGCATTAGTAATATTAGAAATTTTTATTTCTCATGCTCAGTTTAACTTTATCAAAATGTTACAATTAATTAAAATAAAAAATTTCAAGTTAATACTAATATTAATAAAAATTCATGAATGTTAATAAGAATAATTATCAATTTTGATTTAGTTCTTAAAATTATGTCTAGATACCGAAAACGGGATTTTTCTTAATTAAAAAATTGTTTTAGTCTTCACTACAAGGAAAAAATAAATTCTGAAAATCAAAGATAACCAAAACTACATATTGGATTTCAGTAATAGATCTTTTATTCAATATTTTTTCAAAGTGGATATAATTTTATTTATTCAAGAAAAGATAGTTATTGAACTCATTAAGTTTCGAATATCTCTTATTCAAAATTCCCGACTTTTGAAACAAACATCTATTTTTGGGGTATTTTTTTTTTTTTCAAATTAGTTACAACGAAGGAACTTTAGATTAAATAATAAAAAAGAAAGTTTAATAAATGTTAGAATAATTTGCAGAAAAAAATAGTGAATATATATTAAAACTCAAACCCGAAAAAAAAAAAAATGCTAAAAAATATTCCAAAAACAGAAAAAAAATTCATTTTTTCAATTTAATTTAGTAATCTCTTATGTAAGAACATGTTGGTTTTATATTCATATTAAATAATCGGATTATCTTTAAACCTTGAAGAAAAATAGATTAAAATAATTTCTCAACCACTAAGTCAAATAAAAAATTTCAAAAATTTTACAAATAAAAATATATACAATATGACTGAAAACTTTTATTTTTATTTGCAATCCTAATTAATATCAAAGACAGTTATAAACCTTTTTAAAAATTGTTATGTATAAAATGTTTGTTATATGAGTGTATATAAAAATACTAAAATTTAGAGATTTTTTTTTGAAAAAAATAACCGAGTTGTGTTGGGTTGGATTGGATATCTTTTTAGTAACTGAAAATATTTATAACTGGGATAATTTTAACGTTTATTGGGTTTGTAATTTCTTCTATTATTTTACAAACAGAACTTGTTACTGAATAATACAACATCTATGTTTATTAGGTTGAATATTATATTCTCGAAAATTCATTACTTTCTATATCTTTAATAGTAGATTTTTTGGACAGATTGGAATCCAATTTTGAATCCTTTTCAAAATATAGCATTTCTATTGAGGGTGTACATTAATAGAAATTGTGTTTATTTGAATTACATGTAAAATAATTATGTTTAAAGATTAAAGGGTATTTAAAAGTATTTCAACCAATATTAAATAAATGGATGAATGTGTAAATCATTACTTTATTCAATATTTTTCATCGAAAAAATAAAAAAAAACTTTACTATAAAGAATAATATCTATGAAATGCACAGATGTAATTGAATCAATAAAACCAAATAAAATAAATTATTATAAACTATATTTAAAAATATTCGCCCTTTCAAAATCAAATTTTGAAAACAAATATTTTAATAAATTGAAGTTATCTATTATAATAAAAAAAAAAAAAACTATTTTAATATTTAGTTCTATAGTCTAGAAATATTTGTTTTACATTTAAAAATAAAATAAAAAATAGTAAAAAAAAAAAGCAAAAAAAAAATTGGGCGATTTATTATGAAATTTAGTTTATTGATATTCTTTAGGTGTAATTAAAATTCATATCAAGTATGATTTTTTTTGGAAATTTTCACAGATTTCTTATGGTTAACGATTAAAAGGAAATAAAAACAAATTAACAAAAAAAAATATTCAAATTTTTCATAATTATAATTATTGAAGTATATATTGATATAATTTTTGAACATTTTTATTAAAAAAAGAAAACTTACAAAGTAATAAAATCTATTTATTCATGGTTCAGAATCCGAAAAATACAAGATAACCAATTTGATGTTTTTAAAATATTTATTTATACAGAATATATTTTAAACTACACTCTATTGAAATGTAATAAAAATAATATACCATTTATTTTAAGAAAAAAGTCAATAATTTTTTTTGTTTCTACTTCTATTGTGATAACTCATAAACTAAAAAAAAAATATTTCAAAATGTTCCAAATTAGTTTTTTATATAAAAAATATTCTCCAGAATACTTTTTTTTTTTCAATATGATGCTTTAAAGGTTTTTATATGGCTTCTAATAAACATAAACATATTAAAATATGAAATAAAAAAAATTACTGTTTTAAGAATTGTCTAAAAATTTTTTTCAAAACCAATTGACCGTGTGTTAAAAAAAAAAAAAATATCCAAAGCAGAACGTACCTGTTTCAAATGAAACAACAATTTTTTTTTTCTTCTTTTTCAAATACAAGACACTATTCAGTATTCAATGTAACACCAAATACAAAATCAATTTTGAAGGTAAACTCCTTGAAATTTTAAGTAAATTTTAAATTAGGAATTCAATTTGTTGAAAATTTTTCGTAATATTTCTCAATTTTTTAGAAATTTTTTGATTTTTTTTGACTAGATCACAATTAACTCTATTTTTTAAGATAAATTTTCTAATTTGATCCTTCATTTTTACAATTTCTTTTTAAATAATAGAACTTTAAGAAATCAGTACCATATTTACCCATGCTTTATTGTCGATTTCTTTGATTGGTATGAATGTATTGGTCTTATATAACAAAAAACACACTTTTTTATTTTAAAACAAGGATTAAACTATTCTGCACTTATTATTTGGACAAAGGTAAACCAAAAATAATTTGTTTTTATCATTGAGACAAAGATCGTAAGAGCCTTAACCGAAATGAAAGGATGGCATTTGTAATGTATGCGAAGAATTCATTTGGAATGTACACCATTAAAGTGTTTGGCTTTAATGGTCTTCTGATCCATACTCATTTATTAGTCTATTTTTGAAACAAGAAATGAAAAAAAGAAAAAAGCGAATTGATCATTCTTGAAGAACAAGACAAGAAAGTTTGAAGAAATATTGGTTTGCATTCAAATCACTATTTTAATTTTTAAAACATTTAAAATTTTTGAGAGTATTCGTTGATCTGGAATAACACTCCCTTTTTCGTATTCTTTGTACAGGTTCAATTTGATACCAGCAAGTTTAGAAACTTTCAGTTGTGAGAACCTCAGTTTGTTCCTTGCTTTTAAAATCAAATTACCATTTTTTTTCCCCAATTTTTGGATTTTTTGTGTTTGTGTTTGCTGATCGATTTGCTTATAGTGATTAGAGTAATCTGTTTTATTTTGTCCAACACCTTTTCTTTTTTCAGATACCTCAAACTTGTTTTTTCTTTCACCCTTTCCCCATTTGTATCTTGAGTCAGAAATCCTTCCTGTTGTTATTTCTTTTATTTGGTAATTATTTGTTGTTTCCACATAATTTGTTGTTTCTTCTTCGCCATTCTCTTTTTCTTCTTCATTGTTATATTCTTCATAATAATCTTCTTCTTCTTCTTCTTCTTCATCATAGTTATAGTCTTCATAGTATTCTTCTTCTTCATAGTTCTCATCTTCATAATAGTCTTCTTCTTCGTATTGATTCATTTTAAAGAAAGAAACGCCTGGTCGAAAAATAAAAAATAATTTTTATTTTAATATCAATCATTCAGTTTCAAAATTTGGGTTTTCTTGTTCTAATTTTTGGAACCAAATAACAGAATTGAAACACAGAACCTTGACAAATAATAGGACTTAATTTTCTTTTTTGATTCAAACCTAATTCAAGAAAGTGAATAACAATTCAAATGACCAAACCTAAATTAAAATCATACAAAACTGAAAAACCTAGATAAAAAGAAAATTAAAAAAAATATTCATTTTCAACAATCTAAAGACTTTTCAATTTTGATACCTTTTAGTGAACTTAACTAAGGTTTGTTCAATAATATTTGTTGAAATAAATATTTTATTTCAAATTTTTAAGTGATGTTTTTGGTAATTTTTGTGTTGTATTGTTTGGAATGAAAATTTATAAATAGTGTTTGAGTTTTTACATTGCTTCAGAAATGAAAAGTTTTCAATGGTCTTTATTTTTCAAAACCCACATATCTTGACCATATTCCTTTCATTCTCAAAGCTATAAAACCAAAGATTTATTTTTAAAAACAACTGGAAATATTTGTTCTGCAAAGTGGACAACAAAAAAACAAAGATCTTTTTGTAACCAATGAGAATTGATATTTTTAGAGATCTAATTTGCTTTCATCTAAAACTTTTTTGAAATAAAAATTATATTTCAAATTGATACATGACTAAATCTATTGTTATATTTTAAAGATATAAAAGTTAAGCTGATTCAGTTATTTTTTTGATTCTGGAATATTGCTTCATTTTGGATTCTTATCTCATCCAATCTAGACAACAAAAAAGAATCAAAAAAATAAATAAAAGTTCACCAATTATAAGAGATCAATTTAAGACTATAGGTTAAAGTTAAAAATTGAAAATTAAGTAAAATTTTTTTATCAAATCAATTTTCAAAAAAACTTTGAAATATAAGAAATCATTTTTGCACATTTAGAGATATCAACAAAACAGTTTTTCAGAAAATCATTGTTTTTTTTGTCATTGTTTTCTACTACCTGAAAAATTTTTTGTTGTGGATTTTGGTGACTTATTTGTTTTAAATTTGGTTTTGTTTGTTTAAATTAGGCTAATTAAGATCTTAATTGGAAGAAAAATAACAAAATCTACCAGTAAATTATATAACAAATTAAAAAAAAAAATTGACCATACCTTGAAATTGAAAAATAAAGTAAGAGTCTGATTACTACAAGAGCAAACTAAGTTTTAATGTTATTTTCAGAAAGAAAATATTGTTTTTAAAAATTTTGATCATTTTTTGGATTGGAAAAGTTTAAAATTCAATATTTAAATTATTTTCCAAACTAACCAAAAAAATTATTTTCATTGAAGAAGAAAGAAATCTTATTTTATAAGAAGAAAGTGTACAAAAATAGATATTAAAAATGAAAAGAATTAAATTTTAAAATAAATCAGTCTATAAAAATTGAATAATTGCATAAAAAATAAAATTATTGTTTTCAGCCTGAAATATATATATATATATATTTATTTAAATTCTTGGATTGATTCATGTAATATTGGAATATTTTAAATTAATAGAAAGACACCATTTCTTATTTACAAAACAGAATTTAAAATTTGAACCATGATAATTTCAGTAAATAAAAAAAAACAATTAAATTAATAAAATTTATCTCCTACTTATTTAGAAACACTGATAAAATTTTATCGAAGAACAAATAAAAAAATCATCTAGCATTCAAAAGATTTAATTGAACTACAGTCAGTTCCACTTTTAGGACACAAACTTCAACGGAATTTAAGGCACAATAAAAATCCCAAATTAAGGCACAAAATTCGGATTCTAGTAAAATAAATTGTAAAAAATAAAATTCCAAAAAAAGGTGCCTTAATTTGAGAGTTTTTTGGGACTTAAATTTCGTTGAAAGTTTGTGCCTTAAAAGTGAAAATGACTGTAAAAATTGAAATATATAAGTACACATCAAATTAGATGTTTAATTTCAAAAGTTGGAAGTGTAGTTAGGTATTTTTTTTTTATTTCTCAGATTCTAAAAAACTGCTGTTAGCTTTTCCAGAATATAAAAGAATTCAATAAAATCAAAGTTTTTACTCTATTCTTTTGAATTTTGGAAAATTTAGGTTCTCTGCAATACCCCAATGGTGCCCCCAAAAGAATATTTCAAAATAATTAAAAATCAAAATTATTTATAAATATCATAAAAATATTCACTTAGCCCTAAAGTTCAACAATACTAAAATTCAGAACATTTAGAAACTGATTAAATACATATTACCAAACAATCAATAAAAATTCAAATCAATTTATCCCTATATGCTTAAAATATCAACAAAATGAAAAAATAGAAAATATTGATCATTTTTTATATGAATATCCTTCCTATGAAAAAGATAGATTAATATTTCAAAAAAAAAAAAAAAAAAAAAGAAATAAATATTAATGAATTAATTTTAAAACAAGGCAGTTTGTAATTATTTTCATTAAGAAGTAATCCCGAAATCTTTGATTTTACATTAAATTTCTTTTATTAATTTAAAATATTAGGCAAATAAAGATTAATTTACACTTGTTAAATCATAAAAAAATAACATTTATTTATAAAAAGAACAGTTCAAATCAATTTTTTTTCCAATTTTCTTAACAAAAAAATCAGAGAAAAAAATCAAAATATTAAATTACGAAATATTTCCTGGATACTTTTTTAAAAGCTTGGAAAATTCAACTCATAAACGAATAACTACTTTTTAATTTGATTATTTTTTTTTAATGGTTAATAACCATAAATATAATGATCATTGTGAAATATTAACAACCTAAAGATTAAAAGTATCAATAGTATTTATTATTTCTCAATTTTTTTAAAGATTTTCATACAAAAAAATTATTCCAAAATAATAATTCGAATACAAAAAAAATAATAGATATTACCAAATAACTGATTGTAATAATAACAAATTCATTGTTGATATTATTAATATTTGAAATAGAATATTAATTAACTTTTTAAATTTCAAGAAATAGGATAATTATTGGAAATAAAAATAAATTATCAATTTTTTTTAGATCTTCAAGAATTTAATATTTGATTAATTGTTTTAGTATTTTTAAAATAAGATTAAAATTAATTTTTATTTGTTTACACAAACTCTCACAAATTTCTCAAAGTGATATTTTTTAGAAATAAAAATCTTTTGTAAAGTTTTGGCTTTTGGAAATTGATCCAAAAATCCAAATAATACGTGAATTACCAATTGTAGATTAAGAGAACAATTGTTTATAATTGGGAACTCTAATAGAACTTAAACTGGGAAGTAAGATCTATTAATGCAAAGAAAAAAACAAATGATTATATATGAATGGAATATTCTCTACAATAACAGTTTATTTAATACCATCTTTATTTATTTTTTTCTTCTATTGTTTAATAATTTGTAATTTGTTGAAAAAAAATAGACTATTTTTGGGGATCTTTCAAAATCACTCTTCACAATTTCTTTACCAAGGTTTTTTTAAATAGTTTTTGATGATTCAATTGAAAATAATATAATGAATTTTTGTTTGGAGTTAATTTGTTTCTTCTTTTAATTGATTTTATTTTTGGTTTTCAATAAGTTCCTAATTAAAAACCGTTCTAAAGTTTTTTATCCTGTTTCACTTTTTGTACCAACAATAGTGTATAATGAATGTTTTATAAAATCAAGTTTTTTTAATTTTCAAGATAAATAAAGCATTCATGAATTTATCATATTTTGGTAATAGTAAAGATAATTTCTGATTATCTTAATCGACTAATAATAATATTAATCAAAAAAGTGTTTGGTGAATAAAAATATATCAATTTTTAAAAAAAAAAAACATTTTTCAAATAATGGATTGGTATTAATCAAACAATTTTATATTGATATTCCCTTTGAGATCAAAAATCAAAAAAGGAGTTTATTTTACTATTAGATAAATTGTAGGATAAATGCATGTAACTCTTTATTTATCTCTGAAATCATAAAAACTCTTTTTTTGACAACATTCCTAATTTTCACTTTTAGTATCGTTCTATCTTTTTACATTGATCAAAATAATGCGTGCACAAAGATTATCATCCGTGCTACAAAATATTATCATAACTTTTTTTTCTTCTTGTTCAATTCAATATATAATTTACTACCCAATAGTATACATAAGTCCAAATCCATTTTAAAAGTAAAGGTCTTGATATTTTTAGTAAAAGTTTAAACTATTAATGCAATTAGTGGAAAATTTATCCAAATTTACCTCGTTTTTTTAAATTTTTTTGTTTGTTTGATAATAAAAATTTTCTTCTAAATTATCTCTATTTTTTGAGACAAATATTCCAATTTGATTCTTCTTTTTTAGAATTTCGTTTTTAATATTAGAACTTTAAGAAACCAATACCATAATTTACTTTGGGTTTATTGTTGGTTTCTTTGATCGAATAATGTATAGGTATTTGAAAACAACATACTTTTATGTTTTGAAATACGGATTAAACTTTTCCGAAGGCTTTTTTTGACAACAGTTCGGAAAATTTAATTGCGAAAAATAAACTCGTTGAAAAATGACAAACACATATTTCTCAAAAGTTAATAAATGAAGTTGCTTATCTGGTTTATTAGTATCCTTGTGAAAACAATATCTCTATTGCCTTTGGAAAGTCAAAAAATAAGAGTTACTTGTACCTTAAAAGAAACTTTTCTTTTTTTAATGTTAATCTTTTTTTCTTCGTATTTCTTGTCACAAAAATAATAATGAACAAAAAAATTAAAGTTTCCAAAAAAAAAAGAACCAGTGTAGTGTTTCCGATTTTATCTTGATCGATACAAGTTGGAAAAAAATATTTATTTTTTTCTTTTTATTTTACACAATTGACTTTATTTTTAAAAATGTCTGAAGCTGATACATGGTGCACAGATGAATGGGATCCCAAACGAATAACTTCAACTATTGTACTTTCAAATGACAACAAAACTGCAGAGAATAAGAATGGGGGTTGGGCTCTTGTAAAAGGGAAACTTATAATGACCCAAGGAATCTATAGAATTCGAATCAAAATCGATCGACACAATTCAAACAACTTAATGATTGGTGTTTGTCAAAAGGATTTTACAGGTATCTCTTACCAAAGCGCTCAAGGCTGGATGTATGATAGCGGATCAGGTGGTACAAAATGGCACAGTGGAACAAGCACAAATTACTCACAAAGGTGTAACCAAAATGACATTGTAACAGTTGTTGTTGATATGGACAAGAAAGAGGTTTCTTTCGAGAGAAATGGTAAGGATTTGGGTGTGGCCTATACAGGTATTGCTAGCGAAGTTGTTTTGGCTGTTGACTTTGCAACAACAACAGATATAATTACAATTTTGTAAAGCTTTTTATTTTAATTTCTTTTTGTTTCACAAAAGAAAACTGAGAAAAAAAAAAACATTAAATTTCTTTTCATTTCAAATAAAACCAACACTTTTTTTTTTTATTCAAACAATTTCGACTTCTTGACTCATAAAAAGAAATCACAAAATAAAATTACTCAAAGTTTGGTTCAATACCTTTGAGCAAAGAACATTTCCTTTGTTTTGATTTTTTCTTTTAAAGTTTTGATTGATTCTTTTCCTTTTGTTAAAAGCAATCACTCTCTTTTATTATTACTTTTTTTTCAATGATAACGAACCAACAGTCACTATTTTATCAAAGAGGAAATTAAATCTGAGATACAAACAAGCTCCTTTTTCAAATTAGAGATTTGAATAACTACTCCTGTTTTCCAAATAATACGTGTGGACAAGTTTCATCCATGTTTTAAAATAAAAAGAGTTTTTTTTTTTGTCGAAAAGAAGTTCTCTACATTAACCAATCAAATAAATCAACAATAAATAATATGTAAATAAGTATCGTTTTGATTTCTTAAAGTTCTATTATTTAAAAATTAAAATTCTAAAAATAAAGGATCAAATTGGAATATTTATCTCAAAAAATAGAGTAAATGTTTATAATAATTTATTAAAAAAAAAATAAAAAAACCAAAAAATTGGGAAAAATTTGATGTAATTGCCTACAACCCTTATTTTAAATTTAATTGTAACCTCAGGAAATTTACTTTCAACATTGATTTGAACTTAGGTATCACTAACAGATCGTGAATTAGATTTTCCATTGGAACAAGAAGAAAAAAAAGCAACCTGGATTTTCTTTTAAAACACAGATTATCAGCTTTGGGAAGGGATTTATTTTAAATAGCATAATAAAATTATTTAATTTTATTAATTAATTTTAAGTTAAGGGAGTAGTAATCATAAACTCAAAATTTTTGCTTTTTTACCATTTTAAATCAAGTCAAAACCATTTTTATAGACTTTTATTACTTTTTGTTGATTATAAAGAACTTATAGAAAATAATTTAATGCATTTATTTTTCACAGATAAAATAAAATTACACAATAAAATTTTTAGTTGTATTTTCTTTTCTAATTAGAGAAATTTTAAATGATTTACCTTTTATTCCTCTATAAATATTCTATTATTACTCTTTATTCCCCATTTAATTTAAATTTAATAAATTATTTTATCCGGATTTGCGTCACTATAGATTCGTAAATAATTAAGGTGTGTTGTAATTTGGTGTAAATGATACTAGTGTTCAATGACACAAAAAGATCTAAATAATCTATTATAAATATTATTGCACATTATTTTTATTTAATTTTACTAATGATCACTATTAAAATTTTTCATTTTGGATGAATTTTTTTCTTAATTTCATTTTCCAAATTCATCATTAGAAACCACAATTGATCATATTTCAGTATTCAATAATTCATATTTAGAATTTTGCAAAAGTAACTATTTTTACTTATTTTCATAATTTATATATTTATTCAACAACTATATGCATAAAAAAAGGAAAATTAATTAGTTTCATTTTATTTCTCATAAAATACTTTTAATTTTTAATTTTCTTTTCAAAATGAAATCTGCTTTATTTTAAGACACGTTCTATCAATGAAATTTTAGACGCAAAAAAAATTACAAATTAACGCATAAAATTGAGATTTTGGTAAATAACAAATTATTTTACTAAAATCTGAATTTTGTGCTCAAATTTGGGATTTTTTACCTTATTTTTCTTTAAAAGTTCGTACCTTAAAAGTGGAACTCATTTATTTCTAAATAATTTGTGAAAATAATTTTTTCAAAGAATATATTTGATTATTTATTTATTTTTTTCAAACAATTCAATTTTTATGAAAAAAATCTACATTTTGATATAAATTCTATACCGTTCAGACTTTTAAGTAGGAATATTCTTAATTCAAACTAAGGATTGACTTGAAAAGTAGTTTTTTTAGAAAATTATTTGTTTTTTTACTAATATTAGACTTTTTTTAATTATGGAGATCAAATTTTGGTATTAATTTATTAAAAGTATTTTGAAGTAATAGGGATATCATCTCTGGGGTCTAATTTAATTTACATTTCAATGGATATTTACTTTGATTTTTAACTTCTTCCTTATAGATATTAATCAAATTAGAGTATCCATATATTTTTTAATAGACTATAATATAATTTAATTGTACTTGAAATTATGATACTCCTGATACCCCCATAAATTTTGATCTTTTGGTTAGAATTTTTCAGATTTTAAAAAATAAAAAGAAAAATTAACAAAATATTTTTATTTTTTTGAAATCTAACGTGTAGTAATTTTAATCTTTTTTTATTGAAAAATAACGGTACAACTCTAAAATTTATTTCATAAATATGAGAAAAATTAACTAAATATTCGAAAAAAAATATTACAAAATCTCTTCATTTACACGAGAACAAGAAAATGTTTTAACACAGTATTATCTGGTAAAAAAAATATTCCGAAAAAAAAGGTTAATTAATTCATAAAATTAAATGAAAAGTTGTATAGGACTATCTTAATTTTATACTCGGTGGGTATTGAAATACAAAGCAGTAAATAGATTAATACCTTTAAAATATGATGAATTGAGGGAAAGTCAAAATATTGCCAATTTTTAGCAATTTTAGATTTTGACTAAAATCATTTATTGCTCCAAATACTTTTCGAAAAATCCCAACAAAGCAAGGCAAAAATAAAAAGCTATTTTTTTGATATTGGGAAAATGTCACTCCACTTCCTTTTCAAATGGGTGGCTACACTCACAACCAACTCTAACATACTTCAATATAAAGTGGAGTGGCATTTTTCCAATATCATTTTGGAAGTCGAAAATTTTGAGTGAAAAATTTGCATTTGGAAAGTAAATTTTTTTTACCTTCCTCAAAAAAACCTAAATTTTACATTTTAACAAAGATCTATTAACTCAACATTCTTTTGAGTTCATAATTCGTGTTGTGTGTATAAAAGTAATAGCCACTGGGAATAAAATTCGAATAATCCTTAAAAAGGAGGAAAAAGGGATTTTTATATTTAGAAAAAATCAAAATTATATCCAATTTGAATGAAATTTTATTATTGTAATTCTTTGAACTGTTTTATCTTTGAGGAAAATTTTGAAATTTAGTTTTGGTCTCAGTGATTTCCTATAACATTATAAATATAAATATGTTTTTTTTTTTTTCATTTTTCTTTTAATAAATCTAATATTTAATTAATTAATTGAATATTCTCTAATCTAAGGAAAAATACCCGTTTTCCAGTTTTTTAATTTAAGATCAAAATATTTTTACAATTTTTTCGAATGAAACTATATTTAATTGAATTATCCAACTTTTGCATCGAAATCTTTAAACAATACCACCCACAATAATAGATGTTTTACAATTAAAACAATCATTTCCTTAGAAGTCTTGCCATTTACCGTGAATTTGCACTATACTCAAGGAGTGACTTGAAATCAAAAACGCTAAGGTGAATTTTGTGATTATTTTGATTGGCAAAAGTAAAATAACAAAAAAAAAAAAATTTATAGGATTCTTTGACAAAATTCAAATTACTAAAAATAAATTTCTAGTACCCCTATTCCCAAAACACAATTAAAAAAAAGTTCAAAAGAATTCTCAATTACCAAAAAATCCAAATTTTATAAAAAAAATTACTTGTTTCATTATTTTATATTTCCAAATGGTAAAATTCCTTTTATTTTGAAAGCAAATTGTTTTCTTTAAGTAGATAATCAATTTAATTTAATTTAATCTGTATTCTGATTATTTAATAACCATCCATATACAAGAATGTAACGAAATTGTAAACTTCTTGAGAATCCCAAATAAATCATTTGAAAAATTAAAAAAAGGAAAAAAATCTGCAGGGTTTCAAAAATCGCCAAAGATTGATACTTCAAAACTAAAACAGTTGTATTTAAAATTATTCTCTCACATATTCAATTGAAAATTCGTGTTTATCTTTGGCACCTTTTTTTCAAAATATTCCTCGTTTTTTGTGTTAATTTTGATGACATGGAACGTAAAATATATATAGATAAGTTATTAATTGGTATTAAGTACATCTGAAACTTATAAAAAATTTTTCCCATTCAAAAAATTATTTTACACCATAAGGACTATACCCTTAAATCTGATCTTTTTGTTTTTACTATTTCCTCAAATCAAAAAAATTTTACACATAGAAAACATTCCTAAAAAATACAATAATGTAAAAAAACATTTTTAGTTCAATTTCCAGTTTTCGAAATATGATATCTCAACTTTCAAATCATTTTATTCCAAGGAATATTATAGTTATAACTAATTTCAAAAGTTTTTTGGTTTTTAGACCTAGAAAATTCTATCTTCTCATTTCCTTAAAGTTTATATAAACTTTATCAAAAAAAAAGGAAATTGTACTAAAAATTTTAGAAATATATTTATGAATTTAATAATCTTAAATTTGAACTTTTAGATTTTTAAGAATTTACTATTTAGCATAGAATAAATAGAACAAAATTTTTTGTCATCTTTTTACAATAAACTGTTTTTTAATCATATAACATCGCAGTATTTTATTCTGTAAAGTTTAAGTAATTAGTATCCCTTTTAGAATAAGTGGATTTTGATTATTTATTATTATTTTTGAGAGCTGTAATTATTTTGGAAAGTTGACTGAAAATTTTGAGCTTATTATTTTACAATTAAAAGTATCACGAATTTGGGTACACCTAACCTAACCTGTTGCGTATTCCCAGTAACCTAATAGACACCAATAGTTTCACCAAATCAAAAAAACAATAATTATTTCACAACAAAATCGAAGATATAAAATAGTCTTTATTAAAATTAACTTATTCAAAAAGTTCAATCTTTCTTTGTTTTTTGGTTGGAACTCTCAAATGAAATTTCTGAACGATTAGAGAAAAGTCAATTTTAACTTCCGTACGTTGTTTAACATTACATCGAATTTTTACCAAATCAAAAATCGCTTGGCTTAAAAAAAGTTCTTTTAATCACCATTTAAATAGATTTCTTCTCTGGGACGAAAACAAATTACTTTAGAAATTTAATTAATCAGTTCAACCTAAGTAACTGATTTTTCAAAATGTATCAACTAACCATTTTTTTTCTTTTCTATTCTTGGATTTTTAGCTTCAAATTTCAAAAAGATCGTTTTTAAAAAAAAAAAAAACACAAAACTTTAATTCTTTTAATAACAAATTTTTCTCATAAAAAACAACAACCAAATACCAGTTTCATTGATAACAAAAAAAAAGTTAAAATGAGTCTTCAGACAAAAACATCACCACTGACAGCAAAAAAACTCTTTTTAGAAACTGAAAATCCAGAAACTAAATTACCCTTGTGGGAAATAAAAATGGATCAAAACACCCCACTGGTTTGTGAAAATGAAAAAGAAATGGAATTCGAAAATGAAAATGAAAATAACAAAGAAAATAAAAATAAAAACAAAAAAAAAAATAGAAACGAAAAAGAAAATGAACAAGAAAAAGAAAAAGAACAACAAAGTAAAAGTTTTAAGGAAAATAAAAAGCAATTGATTGATCAAGTGATTATTGATAACAAAATTATTAACCTTCAAGAGACAGAATTGAAATCCAAACGTCTCAAGCTGAATACACACGAATATCATTATGATCGTTCAAGAAGGATTGCAGTGAATAATAATTATTTATGCTATGCAGTCAAGGACACTTCCAATCGAGAGGGATCGATTCGAATTATCAACAGGAACAACAATCGCCATGCACGCATTACTGGCCACAAGAAGGCAGTTATTGATTTATGTTTCAGCTCACAGGAGGACGATTTATTAGCGTCTGTTTCAAGAGATGGGCATTTGAATATGTATATGATTATGGAGATTAATAACGAAATTAGGCACGGTTTAACCTTTTCTGTAAGATACACGGGCCCTGTAGGAATAAAAAAGAATCCTACAAAGTATTTACAATTGGACGAAGAATTCAAGCAGCCCAAAGGGATCTACACAAAGGTCATTTGGCACCCGAAACATCAAAACGTTTTGGCAACGATTTCAACAGATCAAATAGTTGTAATTTGGGATGTCTTGAATTTCTTTAATAATTCTGGCAAAGTTCAAGTCCTAGAAAGCAGTCAAATCGAAGGCGGAACATTTAGTTTGATTGGCCATGAAAAGCCAATTTTAGACATTTCCTTTACACCCAAGGGCGATCATTTTGTAAGTGCAAGTATGGACGGTACTTTAAAAATTTGGAAATATAAAAACGAGACCTGTGTAAAAACTATTATTGCTCATGACGGGGAGCCTGTTGATTCAATCATTTATTGTGCTAACCCATTGAAATGTAATATTGAATCCAAGATAAAAAAGCTCGTACCGTTTTGTATCACCGGCGCAAAAAACAATTCTGAAATTAAATTATGGAATACAGAAACTTGGGAATGCTTACAACAATTAAAATTTATTCCTCCCGAATTGTCCAATAAATTTAACACAAATTCATTTAAATTTGCCTTTCAACTTTATCTGAATATGTCTTCTCAATTTTTAATAATTGCAGACACCTTACGCCCATTCATTTATGTACTTCATCTAGATCTTCCAAAGGATGATGATAAGAATAAAATTGAATCAGAGAATAAGAATAATAATAAAAACAGTGGTCGAAATCAGTTAATAAAGTTTAATTATATTAGTAAATTCAAGGTTGAAGATCCTATTTATAATATGGTACTTGATCATCAAGAAATATCAAAAAATTCAAAAGAATTGTCTTCAACTTTTAATGGTACCAACTTTAATATTTTATTATTTTGTATTAAAAGAAAATCCATTGAAAGATATTTATTAAAAACTGAATTGTGTGATCCAGAACTGATTTCGAATAAAGTTAATTTAAAAACAAAAAAGATTGAACAATTGCATTTCGGTCTTTCTGGTAATAATAAAGATGAATCAATTGACCTTCAATCTTCCAAACAAAACATAATTAATCGTTTATTAAATAATTTACATGGAAATAGTAGTGGTAGTAAAAATACCACTAGTAGTAACAATAGTGTTATTTTAACAAATGAATCAATAAAAAATGTTAAGAATACAAAAAATAACGAGAATGAGATTGAGAATATCAAAGAGAATGAGAATATGCAAGAGAATGAGGTTATAAAGATGAATAAAAATGATAAAAAAATCAATAATAAATTAGAAAAAAAAAATAATGATGATGATTTGAAAATAAAGAATGACGATGATTTGAAAATAGATCTTAATATAAACGGTGATGGAAACGGGAACGGGAATGATAATTCAATCGGAATAAACAATTCAATTAAATCAAAGAATAAAAAAGAAACAAATGAAAATAAGCAAAAAGAAAAAGAAAATGATTTAAATAAAAAAAATGTTCAAAAAGAAATAAAACCAAAAATAAGTAATTTAAAAAACCAGTCAAATCAAAAAAGAGGCAATAAAAAAGAGACTAATCAAGGCAGTTTCTTTCAATCACTAACCAACAATAATGAAAAAGAAAATATAAAATATAAACCCCAAATTCTAAATAATTATAATTTTAAAAAGGATAATAATAAAGCAGCAGAAGCAGATAATTTTGATGGTAATACTAAAATTGATCCAAAAAAAGACATTTATTCTAAACAAACTATAATTGATTCAAACAATAAAAATTTTATAAAAATAAGAAATGAAGAAAAAATTAACAAAATAGGTAATATAATAAACTTTAATAAAATTGAAAAAGAAGATGAAGATGAAGATGAAAAACAAGAAAAGGAAGTGGATGAAGAAAAGGAAGAAAATGGGATAAAAATAGAAGCAAATTTTAAAAAAATCGAAAAGAAAATGATAAAAAAAGAAGAAGAAAAAGAAGGACAAGAAAAAGAAAAAAAAGCGGAAAGGGGGAAGGGAAAGAAAAATGAAATAAACACTATTCAAAAAAATAATCAAAAGAAAAGAAAAAAGAAAAAAAATAAATTTAGTAATGTTTGGAAAAAAAAAAAAGTTAAAAAAACAAATAAAAATAAAAACCAAATAACAAATACAAATAATAATGATAGAATTAATATTCCAAATAAGAATACAAAAAACAATGAGAATAATGAAAATGATAATAAGATGAATAAGAAACTTGAAATCAAAAAAATAAATGAGAATAAACAAATAAACAGATCAAAAAACCAAAAGAAATATAATGTAAAAAAAGAAATTATTATTAATAAAACAATAAATAATGAACAAAATCAAAAGCAATTAGAACAAAATTTTAATTTGTTTACAATTGAATGCTCAAAGCAACTAGATCAAACTTTTAATAAACTTGACAAGGAACAGGAGAAAATACAATGGATGGAATCCGGTCAAAATCAAGAAATAAATGAAATAATAATACAATTCGAAAAGGGGATCAAAAAAACAGTTGAAATATCTTTTGAAAAATTCATTAAAAAGGCAATATCAAATTCAATAAATAAAAAAAATCATAATATTAATAGCGCAAATAAAAATGATAAAGTTAATCAAGAGGTAATTGAAAAAATTAATAAAATAATCCAAGAATTATCAAACCATGATTTATATTTTGATAAAATTTATAAAAAAATATTTGCAAAAGCCAGTGAAGAATTTATAAAAATATTAAAATCACCTTCAACGAAAAAGGAAGTATCACTGGGTAAAAATGAAATTGCTTTAATGATTGAACAAAAAATAATGAAATTTGCAGGGTTTAGTATTAAAAATAATCAAAATTTTAAAATCTTTTTTAAAAAACTCAAACAATTTAATTCAGACCAACAAAACAGTATTAAAAATCATAATGATCAAAAAAATGGTTTGCTCATTAAAAATCTTGAAAATTATTGGAAATTGATTCAAAATGAAATAAATAATAAAATACAAGTCATTACGAAAGAAACTTGGTCACAATTGGAACAAATCTCAAATTATTGGAAAGGGCCCCAGGCAATATGTAAATTTTATATAAGTGCAGAAATGTACAATGAATCTTTGGAATTAATACTCAAATATGAAGAAATTGAAAAAATAGAGACTTTATTGTTATGGTTTTTTGATGAATTAAAAGCAAAGGGCATTTTAAATCTGCCACGTTTACCAATTAAATCTAGTGTATTATTAAAAATCTTGAATATTTTAACTTTCAATTTGGAAAGCAATTTTGATCACAAAATTGATACCTTATTAAATATCATTTTAAAACTAAATAAAGCGCAAACGAAATTCTGCTTACAAAAGTTAAACAAAATTATGAGCAATTTACTTAATTTGATTAATATTTATACAAAACAACAAAATGTTAAAAAAATTATCCAACTGAAAAAAACCCTTTTATTAATAAAATCAAAAACAAATATCCTTAAAAAATTAAAATAATGTTTGTTTATTATTTTAATTTTCATAATACTACTATTCCAAAATAATAAATCCTTTTTTTTTTTTTTTTTTTAAAAATTTCGATCCATTTTTGTATTTAATGTTTACAAAAAATTGTTTTTTTTTTTTATTTTTTTTGATTTGTCCTTCAATAATATTCATCATTAAGTTCATCATAGAACTAACTGTATCTGGCTAAAATTTTGAATTTTTTTAATGTTTATATGGGAAACGTTAAATTTATAATCAAAATTGAATTTTGATTTAGAAAATTGATTCTGAAGTATAAATATAAAAATGAAAAAATAATATAAAAAGAATTTAGAAGTAGAGTCTTACAAAAAGAATTCAAAATTAATTTTTCCAATTTTCTTCATGAAATAAATAACTATCTAAATTAGAATATATTTGAAGGGGTTTAAAGACTAATAAAGATGTTTTTAACACCAAAATCAGGAAGAAGTTAAATATTTTGAAACTACTATTAGAGGAACTTAGCATGAAAAAATAAAAGTGAAAAAAAAAAGTTAGACAAAACTACTACATTCCCAAACCTTTCATCCTTATAAATAAAGTTTACTGATAAATTCAAATAAATTGAATAAAATTTTTAGTTCATTTTCCCATTTTGTAATCTCATCATCTCAACTTTTAAAATAACTTAAGAGAGACAAACTTTTGAAGCACAACAAATTTAACAAAGTTTTTTTACATTTAAAAGAATAAAATGCTTTCTTCAAAACTTGAGGAAAAAAAAATCGAAAAATAGAAAATGAAGTGAAAATTTTCAGATATTTATTCGAATTTAGCAATATTCACAATATAATTAAAATTACATAACTTAAAATTCATGAGACTAATGTATTTATTGTTGTTAGTATAACCAACTTTTTTAAAAATCTCTAGTTGAGAAAAAAAGGCATTTTTTCGGGGTAAAAAATTACTAATAAACTGAAGAGTGAATTATAGTTTAATTCAATCTGGAGATATTTACTTTGACAGATAATAACGAATAGTTTTGAAAACATTGTACTCATCTAATAAAACTGAAACAGAGAAAAAAATTCCTAATGATAATTATTGTGAGTGCCGTCAAGAGCCAAGCTTTTTATAAATTTTCAGTTTATTTCAACAATTAAAAAAAACCTCACAAAAAGTGTACCTAGAGTGCCTAGGTTTTCTAGAATTAAAAAGAATGGAGAAAAATAAAAGATTTTACTCAATTCTTTTAAATTCTGGTCAACCTAACTGAGCTTTTTTTTACTTTTTGGAATAAACTGAAAATTTATTAAAATTTTCTGTTTATTTCAAAAATTACAAAAAACCTAACGGAAAATCAAAAAAACAATATTTTTTTCAATTTATATCAATAAATAATTCATTAATAGTCGAAATAATTGGTTATCCGTTTGAAATATATTTATTAAATTTCCAATGCTTTTAAAATTTCTGATTATTACCTTTTAACTGTAAAGATCAAAATATTCAAATTTTTTGCTATTAAATTTGAAAAAAATGTTAATAGAAATGGAAAATTGAATTTTCCAACTTAAATTTTTAAATATCTTTCAAAAATAATTTTTGATCCAAGATCTTTTAAATACCAATAGTTTTTATTATAATTGAAGTTATCAAAAAGTAAAAAATTAGCAAATGTTTAATTTTTTTTTTTGAAAAAATTTTTTCATGATAGTGGATTGAAAAAAATCCAAAAAATGAAAATAAGTTTTGGCCATTTAACAAAAGTGGTATTAATTTTTATTTAAATTAGAAGTTTTTTAGAAGATTTTTCCAAGTTTTTCATTGTTTTTTACACAAAAATCAGAAAAAGGTTCAAAATTTTGAAACAACTATTAAAATATAGAAACGAAATAAAATCCTTTTCATAAGAATTCAAACCCATTTTCTGATTCAAATACTCTAGAAAATCATTTAAACTTGATCAGTCTTTTGGGGCTTGTTCTGAAGAAGTTTTTATTTTTTAATAAAGTTTCCTCATGGAAAAACTCACCTATTTTGTGCTGGTGTCTATTTGTGTTTTTTCGTTGAACGTAAATACACTTGAAGACACACCAACCAAGAGTTCAAATGTCTTAACAATTAAGTTGAAAAAAACGACTTTTGGTATGTACACTTTACCTGTCAATGTAGGATCAGATAACCAAACATACCCGCTTATTTTAAGTACCATGCAGCCATTTATTTCAATTGTTTCACCACGTGTTTGTACGATGAATCCTCCAGTCTTCTCTGTTGCTAAATGCTTTCATTTTAATAATTCAGATTCGTTCATGTATCGTGTAAAATATCCAAACTCTTTTAGTGTCAAATCTGATCAAAAACAAATAAATTTCTTTCATCAACAATCTTCTGATGTTGCTTTTTTTGAAGCATATACACAAATAAAGAACAATACAATCTATGTCATTCAACAACTACTTGATCAAGATTCTGATCCTTATCAGTTTTTTGATGAAACTTCTGGTATTATTGGTTTTGGTTATAATTCTGAAAGTTAGTTCACTAAATTTTTTTTTTTTTTTTTTTCTTTGTTATCCGATTTGATCTTATTTTGTCCCTTTCATACAAAATACCTTCAATTTCTTACAACCTTTTTATAAAGGTTATTCAAAAAAGTTTTCAAAAGTTATGTCAAATAGTTGATGAAATTTTATACTGTTGTTTGACTTTAAAAAAAATTTAGTTTTATAAAAGGTTGAATAAGGCAGATCAATTACAAGTGATTAAGGTCAGAATAGATTAGTCTGTAATCAAGGTGTGTTGTAATTGGGTGTGAATGGTTTTAGTTCTACATAGTTCTCACAATGTTCTTAAAAATCTATTATAACTAATTGAAAAATGAATTCTTACATTTTTTACTAATGGACAATATAAAAAATTTTCATTTTTATTAATTTTTTTTTTCAATTACTTTTCCAAATCTAAAAATTGAAACCCTAAATAGATAGTATTTCAGTATTTAATAATACACATTTAGCATTTCTAAAAATATCTCTTTTTTTTAATTTTTTAAATTTCAAAGATTTACACAATAATCATCAACCTAAAACCCCAAAGGCTGATTAGTTTTGTTTCCTTTTTATAATGCTAATTTGTGGTATCAATATATTTCCAAGATTTAAGAAATAATTTGTCAAAATAATCCCTTCAGATTTGGCTAATTATTTAATTGTTTTTTTAAAATAAATCAAGTTTTTTAGAAATTAATTTCCATTTTGCAACAAATTTAAGAAAGATATTTTGTAACTTTGAAGTCTGACTATTGATGATTCAACCATTTAAATTTGTTGTGAAATTTAGATTTTTTTCTGAAATTCTTTGGGTTTTTTATTAATGCCAGGATCATTTTTAATTGATGGGATCAACGAATGAAACTACTTTACTTACACAATATAATTTTTAGAGACATTTGAATTGTGGCATACTAATGTGATTTACACCCAATAACAACATACTTTAATCTTATACTTCTCCTTGATAGAGAATAATTCCTAAATTGAAAAAAAAAAAAAAAAAATTATATCTAGTATCAAAAGGAAAAATAGTATTCAATACAAGTTTTTCAGAAAAAAGGAAATCGAAAAAAAAAAAAAATTAAAAATTAAATTAACAAATTATTTGTAGTTAATCTGTTATTACTTGGAATGGAAGTCATAATTTTTATTTTTAAATAAATATTTCAGTTGTTTTTACTTATTTTTTTTTATCTCTTTTTTATTTATTATTATTATTATTATTATTTTCAAATTTAATAAAATAGGCAAAACAAACAAAAATATACTTTTTTCAACCTTAATGTTGATGAAAATAAAATTAAATACTGTCCTGGGTTGGGGTTTTGATTTATCCTCAAATCTACTCCATTTAGGAGGGTATTTACCCCAGGAACATGGAGAAATTACCTGGGGTGAAACACAAATTGATTTTCTTCCTGAGCAATATGAAATAACCCTCTTTCATTTTTCATTTTGTGGAAATGTGATATTAAAGCCGACTTCTAGCTTTACGTTTGCAAAAATAGATACTGTATCTAATTGTTTGAGAATACCAAAAAATATTTTATTTAAAAATGTTATCGAATGGTTCCCATTAAAATGCAATGATTCATATTGTGAATACAATGAAGATCAGCCATTAAATTTAAATGATTTGCCTAGCTTTTCGTTCTCATTATCAGAAAATGGAAAAAGGTTTTTTATTCCTCTTGAATCATTATATTTGAAGGGGGGGGAATTTTGCATAATACCAGATAACGAAAATGATTATTTTACTTTTGGGAACCTGGCACTTCAGAATTTTTATGTTGCAATTGATATCAATCAAAAAAGATTGGGATTACATCAATCAAATTCAATAGACACAGAAAAAAATATATTATGCTCACAAAAAAAAAAATGTATTGGTAAACAAGAATATTATCAGCCATCAAATAAATGCTTAGAGCCAGATTGTAATAAATTTTTTTTCCATACTTTAGATAAAAAAAAACATGTATGCATAAAAAAGTCCTTCTTTATTATATTTTTTTATTCCGTAATAGTGTTTTTATTCATTGCAGAATTATTTGTTTATCTGAAAAATAATACTTTAATTAAGAAAATTAAAGAAAAAAATGATTAATTTTTCTAAAAATTATTTAATTGTTCGTTTTTATTTTGTTATTAAGTTGAGAAACTTTTTATTAAGTATAATAAGAAGACTATATAAAAATAGATTTAAATTTAATATTATCGTGCATTGTGGATTCCCCTTTTTTCATTATTCGGATATAATGTGGTATAATATTTTTGTTAAAGGTTATATATTTAAATTTAGTAATTGTGGTATTTGGTGGTGTTATTGTAAATTGTTAGATGTATTTAAAGTTTTTTTCAGTATACTTTGGAAAATAAAAAATCTAACAAGAAAAAAAAAAAAAGTCAAAAAGTTATTTGTTAATAATTTTTTCTTCATTAGTTTGAGCGGTTAGAAAAAAATTTTTTTTCACCGATTAAATAACTTGTACTATTTGAATATATCCCTTAGCACCCCAAATAACCTAAAAACATTTCAAACAAAAATTTTAATTTGAAATGGTATCAAGGGATAATAAGGTATAGAATTAATAAACAATTATCTTAGAAAGAAAATTTTATAATTAAAAATTGTATAGTTACTTAAAATAAAAAAATAACTTGAAAAAAAATTTTCAACATTGGGAATTTTTTTTTGGTTATTAGTGATTTTATTATTTTTCCAAATTTTATCAAAATAAATTTTTTTTTTTTTATGAAAAGTTTGTCTAGACATCAAAAACCTCTTAGTTTTAACATTTAAAACACATCATACTTTACTGGAAATTTTTTGGGGGCCCTTTGCACCCCAAAATTCCCTAAAATGCTTGATTAAATAATTTATTCATTATAAAAGTTATTATAACATCATATAGAATATTTGTTTTATCTACTGATTACTATTCAATATCAATATCTATATTAGATTCTAAATAATTTAAAAATAAAAAAAAATATAAATTAAATTAGAAAAAAAAATCAAATTTTTTTTCATTGCAAAATTTTACAATTTTTTCAACAACATTTTTTTTCAATTTTAAATGATTTGGTCAATAGTTCGAGTCAGATTAATAATTGATTTTTTTTTTTATTTTTTTACAATTTTTTAATTTTTGACTTTTTAAACTCTAGACATAAAATAAACAATATTGTTGAATTAGAGACCATATATCAGAACTTATTTAACAAGATCTGGATTAATTTATTAAGGAAAAATCCAAATATCGCAAATATATTATTCAAATTTTTACCAATAACAAAATGCAATAAAAAAAATTTGGTTTCGGAGATTATTTTATTATATCACGGAATAATATTTAAGAGTTATTTTTTATTTTATTTCAAATTTGGGTATAAATATTTTATCGATTAAATAGTAATGTATATTTGTTTTATTCCAATTTAATAAATTGAAATTATTTTTGATTTTTTTTTTTTTTTTTTGATTTTCAATTATTATCTATTGCTTAAATAAAAGTTTTAGAAAATTAATCATATTAAAAATTTAATTTTGGCCTAAAGAAATAAATTTCATTTTTCTCTTAATTAGATATTTATTGAAATTTTTTCTAAAAAAAAAATTAAATTTCAAAGTAATTTATTTTTTTATTTATTTTTTTTATCATAAAATTAGCAAAATTTTTTGGTGGTTATTATTAATAAATTAATGTATTGAGTTTTGAATTACTATTAATGTAATAAAATTTCTGATTTAAAAAAATAAAATAAAAATAAAAATCTTTAAAAAAAATGTAAAAATGAATAATTATTATTTTTTTTTTCAATTTCAAAAAAAAAATCAATAACTTAACTACTTTATCTTTGAACTATTTTGACTTTTTATTACAGTCAGTTTCACTTTTAAGGCACAAACTTTCAACGAAATTTAAGACACAAAAAAAATCTCAAATTAAGGCACAAAATTCAAATTCTAGTAAATATAAATTGTAAAAAATAAAATTCCAAATTTTGTGCCTTAATTTGAGATTTTTTTGTGCATTAAATTTCGTTGAAAGTTTGTGCCTTAAAAGTGAAACTGACTGTAAAAAATGATCCAAATTTTAATAATATCATTGTTTAACTTTACTTAAATCACTTTTTTTTTTTTTTTTTTTTTTTTACATAAGAATATCTATTTAAATGATACTAAATTTTCAAAATATTGACTTATTTTTGATTTTTTCCAGTTAAAAAATGTTTTTTTTTAACTTATAATTTTAAAATAATTAGTCACTGGTAATCAAAGTCTCATCTAAATAGAAGAAGTATTTCTTTTACTCTATTTTGTAATTTCAATGATAAAAAAAAAATATTGATATAAAATGGTTATTAAAAGTAAATTGTTGGTAAGTGTTAGTTCTATTATGAATTCTTAAATCCAAATAAATGAATTGATTTATTCTCTTAACACATATTTTTTTATACTTTCTTTTTGATAATCTTGAGATAGAAATTAAAATAAAAAATTTTATTAATTTTGAGAAAAATATTTTGATTGTAAATATTTATTAATTTTTAAAAAATAAATATCTCAGATTCTGATACTCTCTAAAATGTAATTAAAAAAAAGTTCAAAAAATCAAAAATTAATGTTTATGATAAAATTTTAAAATGGTCAATAATATATTGATAATTAATAATTTTTGCAATTGGATTATGTTTCTGCTTATTATCTGTTTAGATCACTAATATAATTTAACTTTAATTGTAGCAAATTATAATGTTATACCAATATATTATATGAATAGCCCCTCAATTATTTAATAACTGTTCATGAATAAGTTCCGTATTCTCTGAGTTACTTTTTACCCAAAATATAATTCCTAAATTCTATTTTCTTTGGTTGAAAAAATACAAATAACAAAAAAAAATAGGATCTATAATTTCAAGAAAGAAAAAAATCAGTAAAACTAACAAATAAAAGTCTAGATTTTTGGTTGAAAAAATTTAAAAAAAAAAAAATCTCAAAGTAATTCAATTACAAAAAATGTAAAGAACAAAATAAAATAATAATTCGCATGATCTCATTAACTAAAATTGTAATTAATGAATATATATATATATATATATATATTATTCTTAGTTGACAAAATTCAAAAATAAAAAATCTCAAAGTATATCAATTACAAAAAAAATATAAAATACAAAACCAATTTCTTAGTTCCTAATTGGCAAAAATTTCAATTAAAAATAAAAGCTTAAAAGAATCCTTAATTCTAAATAATCAAAGTTTTAAAAAAAAAAACATTAATCTATTAATGTTAAAAATTTCCAAATACTTATTTTTCAACAATTTTAAAATTGTGTTTTATTCCAGTGCAAAATCATTTTAAATCAGTTTAATTTAATTTGTAGTTGTTTTTTAACTTTTTATATTTACAGTCAGTTTCGCCTTTAAGGTACAAACTTTCAACGAAATCCAGGCAGAATAAAAATCTCAAATTAAAGCACAAAATTCAGATTCTAGTAAAATAATTTGTAAAAAAAAATCCAAATTTTGTTCCTTAATTTGAGGTTTTTTTGTGACTTAAATTTCGTTGAAAGTTTGTGCCTTAAAAGTGAAACTTACTGTAACAAAGTAAATAATTTTCTAATGTTCTTTTTAAAAATACTCAATTTAGAAATGTTAAAAAATAAAAAAAAATATACTCAAGATCTAAAAAAATGTTCAAGATACATTCTTTAAACCTGGAATGGTTGTGTTCGAAATTATATTCCATAATGGTTTAAATTGGAAACTCAGTGTCTTTTTTTGGTCCTTTTTTCTGAAATTTTTCCTTTTCTCTCATTGTTGGTTTCCATATATTTATAGTACCCTATATTTTTCGGTTAATTTGTAATTAGAATTGTAGTTCATAAAAATTACAAAATAAATTGATTTCAGAAAATTATTTTTTATTCCAATAATTTGAACTTTAATAATTATATTTTAAAAAATTTCATAAAAAAACGTACTTAAGTATCATGAAAATTCTTATTAGATCATTTCTAAAAAAAAAAAAAAAAAATTTACAAAGATATTTTACACTTTAAGTTGAAATATTCAATTTCCAAGGTTGTATTAATTTTTTTTTTAGAATTTAATAGTTAAAAAATTAAATAAAATTTTTTTCACAGATATGAATTTGTTTCATTTTAGTATATTTAAAAAGTATTTTAAATCTGGTTTATATCTTCTAAATAGGGAATCAATTATTTTGAACAAAAATGATTAATTTATTGAAAAAAATTGAAAAAAATATTTTTTGTGATTTTCCGTTAGGTTTTTTTTTAATTTTTGAAATAAACTCTGAAAATCTAATAAATTTTTGGTTTATTTCAAAAAGTAAAAAAAAAAAAACGAAAACATAGGCACTTGACAGGTACTTTTCGCTAGGTTTTCCAGAATTCAAAAGAATAGAGTAAAATCATCTAGATTTTACTCTATTCTTTTAAATTCTGGAAAATCGCCATTAGCTTTTCTTGAGTTTTCTGTTTATTAGGAAAATCGATAGATTTTCGTTAGGTTTTTTTTACTTTTTGAAATATACAGAAAATTGTAATAAATTTTCGATTTATTTCTAAATGTAAAAAAAAACCTAGAACACTTTACTGAATAAAACAGAAAACCTCAAAAAAAGCCCTGTTAGATTTTTTTTAATTTTTGAAATCAAAAGAATATTTATTAAATTTTCTTTTTATTCCAAAACCTCTAGAAAACCTGGTACTCTATGGTACTCTACCGACACTTTGGTTCGGTTTTCCAGAAATATCTGTTTATTTGGAAAATCGATAGATTTTCGTTAGGTTTTTTTTACTTTAGAAATAAACAGAAAATTTTAATAAATTTTCGGTTTATTTCTAAAGTAAAAAAAACCTAGAACACTTCACAAATAAAATAGAAAACGTCAAAAAACCTAGAGCACTTAACAAATTAAATGGAAAACCTCAAGAAAACCTAGAACACTTAACAGATAAAACAGAAAACTTCAAATAAACTTCGGCACTTGATGGATAATTTCTTTAGGTTTTCCAAACTATAAAAGAATAGAACTAATTTTTTTTTTTTTTTGCTCAATTCTTTTTAATTCTGGAAACCTTGGGACATAGAATATTTATCATCAGTTATTTTTATTTTTGTATTTGTGTTTTTTTAGATAATAATTGTGACTTCAAAACTCTTAATTATTTATTATCTATTTTAAAAACTTTACTAATGATGAATTTAATGAAAATTCATAGTCACGTCCATTTAAAAAAATTTACCCCAAAAATCGACTTTTTTCTCTAGACTAGAGACTTTTCAAAATCGTGGTACTATTAACAAACAATAAATATGTAACAGCCTCAAGATTTTTAAGAACGAAAAATTGATTATATTGTCTATAAACCAGATTAACAAGGATAAAATGATAATTGAAGGAATATTTTTGTCTAACTTATAATTGTATATTTTTTTTAAAAAATACATGCGAAATGTAAAGGGTTTTTTTTGAATAATTTTTAAAGGTATAAGGACGAGGTTCCCACACCCAGAGGGTGTTTTATTATTTTATTATTTTACACAAACTTTGAATTTTGGTTCTCAAGATATTAACAAAAAATAAATAATTATATAAGATAAAAAAAAAAATTTCAAATTGAATTTTGAAAGGAAAATATCTAATTTAAAAAAATGACCTTTAGGGATTTTCAAGTACAAGTTCAAATTTGAAAACATTTTAAAGAGGTAAAAGTAACTCTAAAAAATATTTAGAACATCTTGACGACTTTTTGTGTGTTTATAGATTTGAAATGGAAATTTTAACATTTTTTAAAATACAATTTACAATATCCAAGAAAGGTAAAATTGTGTAAATTGTTCGAATTTATCCTTTTTTGAAAGAAATTCTCTGTGTTTAAATTTAAATAGAGATTATAGATCTCTTTCAAGGTGGGTTCACTTAATATTTTCACTGTTTTCAGATGAAAAGAGAGTCCTTAAAGTTGCTCTAAGGTTTATCTTTACTTTACCTCTAACTTTTATAATTGAAGTTTTTTGATCACTTTAATCTCTTCAATTGCAAAACAAGTTTCTTTCAAATTGAAAGTCTTTTTATAATTAAAATATTGATACAGGTGATCATTCAAATAAGAATTCTAAATATGAAATAAAACTCGATTCATGCTTCAAAACTTGAACACAAAAGTGTCACCTTGAAATTACTATTAGAAACCCAGACACAAATAACCAAGAAGTTGTTTCGTACTTTGCTTACAATTTGTACAACAAAATAGAAATCTAAATTTGTTCAAGAAAAGCCTTGAAAGTGAAAAGTTTTATTTTTTTTTTAATCTGAAACGAATATTTGGTATCAAAACCTATCTCTGAAACATTAAAAAAGGTCTCACAAACAATTTTTGTCCACACTTTTTACTTTTATTCTCTTACCCTTCGAGGATTCAAGAATTTACAGAATATTTACTTAATTTACAAAAAAAAATACAAAATAAAAAAAAGACTTTTTTCTTGTTCAGTCGAAGCCAAAATAAACAAAACAATTTTGTTAGATTATGCACAATTTATATTTATGATTTTTGTAAGCATTGAGCTGATTATTTAAGAAAAAAGTACGAAGTCCAAAATCTAATTTACTGTTTCAAAAATTCAAGAAACAAATTCCCCATTTTTTTAATTTATAACAAACACAGATCAAGAATTACAAAAACTAATTTGAATTGTGAGAGTAGATATTCAAATGAACAAAATACAATTTTCTCAAACAGGTAATTTTGCTTCGTTCTTTTTCAAAAACAAAACAAGAACAAAAAAAAACCAACAAAATAAACAACTAATTTTAATTCTCTTTTATATTTCTTAATAATCCCTAAAGATGTTATTGACTTGACTAAAATTCCAAATTCTACAATGAAGAGAAAACGATCTTTTCCAACAAGGCAATATTGTGATCAAAACAATATTTTAAAAAATAGTAACAGCAAAATCTATCCAGATACACAAAATAATAATAAAAATAACAAAAACAGAAACAGAAACAAAAACAGAAACAGAAACAGAAACAGAACAAAAAAATCAAACCAAATAATAAATTTAGACAACGAAAATATTGAAGTACCACAAATTGAAAAGAGGTATAGAAACTCTGGGATAAAAAAAACAAAAGAACCAATAGCAAAAACTTTCAATAATAATCTTTTATTAAATAATTTTTTGTTTTTTAACAACACAAACACCAACAATAACAATTTAAATGAGAACAAAAACAAACACGGGGCTGGTTATAACCACAACAACGGAAACGATAACAACAAAGATAATGAAAACGAAATTGAAATTATTTCCGAAACAATTACAAACAGATCTTTCCAGCCACACAGGGGATTTGTGCTGAATAACATGAGTGTAACTTTGATTTCACCAAATGTAAACAATTCTCAAAATAGAAAAGTGGCCACAACAAAAAACAATAACCAAATGATTGAAGCAATAAATTTTAATTTACCAACAACAACCACCCAAAATCGGCTTTTCAAAAGAAAACAAAAGCAAAAAGAAAAAGAAAAAGAAAAAGAAAATGAACAATTAAAAAGAGAAAAGGAAAAAGAAATAGAAAAGGAAAAGAAAAAGAAAAAGAAAAAGAAAAAGAAAAAGGAAGTAGAGAGGGTAATTATAGAAGAAGATGAAGACCATGAAGTGAAAAGAGAAGAAAAAGAAAAAGAAAAAGAAAAACATAAAGAAAAGCATAATGAATATCATAATTTTCCAAAATGTTCAATTTGTATTGAAGAATTAAAAAATAACGCAGCCTCGTTAGCATGTGGCCATTTATTTCATAGGGGCTGTATTGAAAAATGGTTAAATTTTAAACCAAATTGCCCACTGTGCAAAAAGTATCAAAATAAGAAACGTATTAGAAATATTTTTTTATAATACCATTGATCCGCTTATCTATAAATATAAATAAAATATTGATAAGAATCTATTTTTTAACCAATTTAAATAAAATTTAATTTAGTTTTATCAAGCCATTTTAAAAAAGTGTGACAAAAAAGTTTTGAATACTGATTAATTCACACAAAAGTTATCAACTTTTTATTTCATTTCCTATTTTTGAAAATGTTTTTATGAGCTTTGAAGAAAGAATTCCATTGGTCTAAACACAAAGAAAACTTTTAAATTAGTTAACAATGGACTCTTGTCTGAAAAAAATGTTTTTAAAGTTAGTTTGCACAAGTATAAAAAAAATCAAAATTGAATCAAAAAAGTTATAAACTTTTTTTTAAATTTATCAGTAATTTTTATAAAACAGATGAAAAACGTCAATACGATTTTTTATATGCATATTGAAAACTTTTCTCTCACAATTTTTGAAAAAAACTTTACCTTGAAATCCTTTAATTTATCTCTAATATAACTTTAATATAGCTGTTTTAAAACAAGTGTCGACCTGAAGTTTTGTAAGTAGGGCTTAAAACTGTCTAATTCATATGTTTTAATCAGTTCAGTCAACATCTAACAAAAGTTTTGGTAAACACTTTTCTAAAACAGCTGTACTCATTTAATCAGTTAATTTTGGTTTTATTTCCTCAACAATATCAAACAGGATTAACAAAAAAAAAAAAAAAAAAAATACCAATTTACTATCTGGCCCTAAATAGTTGCGTACAACACTTTACAGAAATAATACATCTAATTAAATGTTTTAGAAAATTATTTTAAAATGATTTCAATCCTAAGGGTTTTTTTTTCATAAAAAATAAGGTTATTTTTTAAAAAGTTTTTAATAAATGTTGAATAGTGGATTGATATGAGCACATGTTATTACATTAATTGTCGCGGAGATATCAAAGATTCACAAGTATATCAGAATCATGTGTTGTATAAATGACAAATTATAAAGTGAATACATGGTCTACTATAGAAATTTTTAGCCCGTACTTTTTCAATACACCAATACTCTAAAAAAGCGCTTTTCAATTTTTCTTGATCTTTTAGATTAACACAATTAGATTTTTTTAATAGAGAATGTTAATTAAATCAGAATTAATCAGAATTTTATAATATGAATAAAAAATTATTTCTGAACTTGTGATAATCTGTACCACAATGAAAGTGTCTGTAATGACTTTTTCAAAATGAATTTATTATAGATAATTCATTACATATTTTTAGTGAATATTGATAATTATTCAATTGGGATTGTAACTGGATTTTTATTTATTGATAAATAAAATAAAATGAAGATAATAGTGCACTCTAATAAATTATTATTTAGACAAAATTCTTAAAAAAAAAAAAAAAAAAAATTTCATTATTATTTTGTATGTTATTGTTAACATGAGTTTCATACTTTTTTTTCCAAAATACTTTTTGGTGTTTTTTGATTATTAGATGGTGTAATTTAAAAGAAAATGTGGATATTTTGATTGGGTTGAATCTCTTGAAATTTTTATTTGATTATTGATAAACAAATTTTTTTGCACCATAAAAAAAATAGCTACAATTTGTTTAAAATTGAAAATTCCTTTCAATTTGCCAAAAGTGATGATAAGTGTTATAATTCAAAGATTTTCAGAAATTTCAAGTTTGTAACCAAAGTTATTTATCTAATATTTTTTAAAAATTATTTCTTTTTAATTAATCTTTTTTTTTTTTTAATTATTAATAAAATTGTTTTAAATTTGAAATAAAAATTTAAAGAAGAAACTTAATGTATTGGTAAATGCTTTCTTGTTCGTATTTTAAGTAAGGGGAATGAAGAAAAAACATTTAAACTTTTGAATTTTATGGGCTTATAATTGATTTTTCAAATGATATTAAACAATTAATAATGTTGAAGATTTTTTTGTTGAATTTTAATATGGAAATTCTTCCCAAAAAATATTAAAATGAAAATAATTTATTTAGTGGAAAAGTCATTGAGAATATATCAAGTTTTTTTTAATTTTTAAGTTAAAATTGTTGATTTTTTTTTAAAAAATATTTTATGGATTTAATTACGATCATTTTATTTTTGATAGGATATAGAAAAAATATTTAAGAAAGGTGGGTTTAAATTAAATAAAAATATATTAAATTACTGTTTAAGATGTTGGAAATAGGAAAATTGATTTTTAATGATAATATTTTTGCTTTAAATGTTGATATATTGACTCCAACTTGATAAAAAGACTATTGAAAAAATCAAATTGCAACTAAAATTTTGTCAAATATTTTTATAAATACTAGTTTTTTATCTAGAAAATTCAAAATTATAATTTTATTTTCCTTCTAAAAATCCAAATTCAATAATTATCATTTTATATATTATTGAATTTATCAATCTTTTATTGTGTAATTAATTGAGTAGAACGTGATTTATTTACTTTAATGACACATTATCTAAATGAACCTCTCACTTCTTTCCAAATGAGAAATCAGAAAATGCTCATTTATATAAAAAAAAACAATACACAAAAAAATAAAGACAAATTAACTCTAAAATTAAAAGTTTTTTGACTAAACTATTTTTCAGTCAAAGGGGTCGGTTTTATTGAAAAAATCGAACATATTCTATGAGTTTAATAAATTATTCTTCTCAATATAAATGTTGAATTTTTAAATAAAAATCATTTTTTCTCATTTTGTAATTTTTTTTTTTATATTTGGATTTTTGGTTTTTTTTTTTTTTCTTTTTAATTTTTTTTAAAAATTCAATTTGAAAAATAAAAAAATCATTTGAAACACTAAATTAACATTAAGAAAAGTTACGCTTTGTATGTTCTTTTAAAATTCCTACATTTACAAGTGAAAAATCTTTCTGTCACCAATTTTAATATCCTAAAGAAATTGAGAATTTTGTACAAGACATTCCAATTAAAGTACCCAAAAAAATTTTTGACAATTTTTTTTTTTTTGAAATTTATGGTTTGTTTAGGCTTCTCTTTTATGTTTATCGACTCTAATACGAAGTTTATTATTTCCCATATTTCTAAACAATTAAAGTTTGGTTGATTCTAAAAAATAAAGTGAATTTTTTGTTTTTATCTGGGATCCTTTGAGTGAAATGTAGTTTATTTTAAATTAATTTTTATTCAAATTATTTCTTATTCTTTAAATGTTTTTATCAATCATAACACATCAAGTATAAATATAAATATTTGATCTTTTGAAAGGGTATCGAAATAATTGCTTTGTCGATAGAATTGCTCAAAAATTAATTTTTTAAAAAAAGTTCATAATCTCCAAAAAATGATAATGTTGAGGAAAAAAATTGTTTTTGCTAAAAATCCCCTAAAGTATAAATATCTTCATTTCAAAATTTTGGTAAAAAAAAAAAAAAAAAAAAATTCTGAAAAAACCTAAAAATTAAGGTTAATAAAAATTATAATTCGAAAACATTATTATATTCCGATATTTTTTATTTTACGAATTGTAAAATTTGAATAATTTCTTGAACTTGATTTTGTAATTTTTTATGATCAATTTTTTCTAAGATATTGATTAAAGATTTTTTGTAAAAATGAATTCTAGTCCAGCATTGTGTAATTATTACTTTCATTAGTAACAAAATATATGGATGTGTATAATTAATTTTTACTAAATTATTTAGAACTTGAATTAATAATTTTAAATCTCTAATTAAAATTGGGCCAGTATATTCTAATAATGTGGGTGTAAATTTTAAAAACACTTTTTTCACTTTGGGTTTTTCAGAATCTGAAAGAATACGAATCCATTCAATCAATAAAGCGTGGAATTGTTCTGAGCATTGTTTGACTTGGAATTTTTGGGAAAGGTTGCAGATAGATGGTAGCAAGGAGCTATACAATCTCACTAATAAATATGATTCTCTGCTATTCAATTGTGATAAATTATTTTTTAAAATTGGCCAAATTATTTGTTGAAATGCATTCCATTTTCTATTGTCCTTAATTTTGGATAATTGGTATAAAATTCTTGAACCAAAGATTTTATTCCAAAAATTATAGTGTTTAATCATATCAAGCGAAACCAATGTAATTTTTTCAAAATGGGTTTTTAAGGTTTCGTCTTGTATTTGTTTAATAATCCAATAAAAAATTGCTCGATCTATTTGATTTTCATTTAATTTTGTTAGCTTGTTTCTTTTTAAATATTCAAATAATTCTTCAAAATAATCATCTAATAGTGTCTTATCGTTTCCCTTTTCCCTTTTATCTTTTTCATTTTCGTTTACTTTTTCATTTTCTTTTTCTTTTTCTTCTTGATTTACTTTTTTATTTTTCATTTCATTTTTAATTTCATTTTTGTTTTCAAGATTGATTTTCACAATTTGTTTGAACAATTTAATTGCATTCATTCCTAAGGTTTGTGTGCCACATATTGTATCACCGGCACAAAATGCGCCACAAAGAATAATTGTTTTTATTATTAATTTTTTTAATTTTTCGCTACCATTTTCAATTTCTTTTTCAATGGTTTTTTCTTTTGTTGTTTCAATCTTTATTGATATTTCTTTTACTTGTACTTTATCATTTGTTTCGATTTCTTTTACTTTGTTAATTTTAATTTGATTGATATTTAATAATGGTAAAGTAATTAAATTACATTGAATTAATTGTAAGCAAATACTTCGTAAATTAAATATTTTTTCATCATTTTCTTTTTCATATTTTTCTAAGATTTTTTCATCCTTAGTTTCTGGTTGTTCTGATCTTTCTTTTCTTAATTTTAAAAAATTGTCAAGTGAAATGATTAATAAGTCAGTACAGCGAATTGAAATTGAAAATGGTATTTGATTACTAAAACTATTATCAGAAATTAATAATTTCTTTTTATTTCTAATTTCTTTTTCAATTTCTTTTTCTTTTTCAATTTCTTTTTCTTTTTCTTTTTCTTTTTTGTTTTCTTTTTCTTTTTCTTTTTCTTTTTGTTCTTGATTTTCTTTTTTTTTCGGTGTTCCAATTTCGTTATTTCCTTCATTTTGTTCGTTTTTCTCTTGATCCTTTTTAGAAGACTTTCCTTTTTTAAAGAAATGAGCCAGCAAAAAACGATACATCGATAATAAATAAAATGATAATTGCTCTATTTGAATTGTATTTAACCACTCAACAAGAACCAAAGGATTAATAGTCTTTGAAAGATCTAAACAAATAGATTCCAAATGTTTCCTTTCTTGTTCGCTAGTCTTTTTAACAGAATTCAATCCCATCAATAGTTCATTAAATTGTGAATTATTAAATTCGTTTCCAAATAATTGAACAACCCTTCTTAACCTTAAAATATTTTTTTCAAAATTTTCCCGTTTTGAAAGCGATCCTAAATATTCTGAAATTGGAAGAGAAGCAAAATTCATTTTCAGATTTGAGACACTCTCACGAACAGTTTCGACGTCATCCATCCCAAGTTCAAGGATGCAATTTATAACTTGTTCAGAATCACATATTGAAGTGGAGGAGTTTTCATCATTAATTGTTTGTAAAAGAGACGCAAATAACTCTCGTACTTTCCAGTGTGAATCTTTTGCACTTAATAATAATAAATTTGTTCTTCTTGGGAGACTTTTGGGTGATTTTGATAATAACATAAAGGCATGCAACCTGACATTCCATTGCCTGCTTGTTAAGAGTATTCCCATTTTCTTCCAGATTGGGTTGTTTTCATTTAAATTGATTGATTGTAAAAGCTTTAAACTTAAGACAATGACTTTGGAATTTGCAGAGTTTGAAGATATTAAATGTTCTTCATCAGAAATCCAACCAAAGTCACTAATACCAAAATCAGTAATTAGTCTTTTACTTAGGGATAACAGAAGCAATAAATTTTCTTCCTCTCTTTCTTTTTTGAGTCTTCCTTCGATGAGAGGATACAAATCTTGGGGTTGAATTTTCTTTTGAATGACTGCTTGTTGACTTTCTTCAATAATTTTTTTTCTAGTTTCACTATTTTTAGAGTCCCAATCGACTGATTCCAAGATGCTCATTAGATTTGTAAAAAAAAAAAAAAAAAAGAATAAAAAATGAAAGATACTGGTATTTGAATTAAAAATGGGAAATTTTTTCACTTGGTTTACAATTTCCTTTTTCAAACAAAACTCCAATTTACAACCTGACCCTGTAGGGAAACTCTGTTTGTCATAAATAAGGAAAATGAATTGAAAATATTTTCCCATTTAGACTTCAAATACCAGTAGATGATTTATTAAAGATTTTGGTTCTTTAAAATCTCAGTAATTCAAAAGTAGTGAGTCCAAATTATTGGATTTAAACCAAGGTCACACTTCTTATTAGATTCTTTTTTAAATCTCTATTGGTATTTTTGTTGATTTTAAAAAAATAAATTCTGAGTTTAAAATCATCTTATACGTTCAAGAGAAATTAAATATCAAAATACTGATCTAATGAAGGAAATTTAATTTACTTTTTAAACTTTTCAAAGATAATAAAATCTTGTTTTCAGGTTTGGAAAAAAGGAAAATTAATTAGAAAGTTTAGTCTTGATTAAGCCAATCAATACTTCAATTTCTAAATGAAAATACACTATCTATTCCAAATATTATAATAAAGTTATTTTTTTTACTTTTAGATTTTTTTCTATTTGTTTTTATTATTTCACTTAGAATGGGAAGAAGAACAAAAAAAGTTGGAATTACAGGAAAATATGGTCCACGTTATGGTGCCTCACTGTTCGTTTATTAATTTCTTTTTTTTTTTTTGGGATTTTAGCAAATGCTTATTTAAAGCAAGATTTTTTCTTTTTTTTTTACACACAATCACCAACATTTAATAGTCGTAAACAAATCAGAAAAATTGAAGTTGCACAACACTCTAGATTTACATGTCCTTTTTGTGGAAAGGTAATTATTTGTTTTTTTTTTTTTGTTTGTACCATCACCACAATAATACTAATTTTGTTTTTTTTTTTTTTTGTTTTTTTAATTTGCTTTTTTTTTTTTTTTTATTTTTCTTTTAATCTCTAAGGATGCTGTAAAAAGAACTTCTTGGGGAATTTGGCATTGTACCAAATGTAAGCATACAATGGCCGGAGGTGCTTACACACTTAGGTAATTACTTTTCTAATATTAGATCTCTTGATCTTTCTCATCTTTTATGTTTTTAGAAATTACTATTTTTAGCAAAAACAAAACAAAATAACTTCTGTTTCTGATCCTTTAAAAGTTTTTTTTTCCAAAGAGACTTCACTAATTAAGATCCAAAAGCCTGAACTAAAATTAAAAATTTAGTCTATTTTTTTTTTTTTTTTCTAGACCACTTCACAGAAGAAACCTTAAAAATCCAAATTAATTTCCAAATCTGAAATGAATTTTGGCTTTATTACGACTTAATTGATTTTAACAAATCCCTTTTCCTTAAAAATCAGAGACTAAAAGGACTTTCAGATTTGCAACATGTCTTTCAACGCAATTTGATTTTATAAATGAGATGGAAAATAAATTGCTATTTTTCGATTCTTTGTAAATTGACTACTTTTCCATTTTTTTCAAAAAACTATTGCTTCTTTTTTCAGGATTGTTAATCAAGCTTTCTTTTCGTCAAAACCGAATTTTTAAATTTCAAATGGGATGCTCTACATCTAAAAAGTTTCTCTTTTTCAAATTACTGGTATTTTCAAAATAAATGTGAAAAAAGAATATTAATTTCAAAACAATTTTAAAATTAAAGGTAGTTTCATGAATGTAATTTTTATATAAATTTTTATAATCAAAAAAGGAATTTTTTTTGAATAATTTTATTCAAACCAACGAACAAATCAACTCTTTTTCCAAAAGATCAATTGAAAATCACTTTAAAAAAAACAATTATTTTATAAAATTGGAGGATTAGAAAAACAAAAAATTTTAATTTTATCAACCAAAAGCAAAAATATGAGAGAATAAATCCTTGCAGTACAAGAAAAACTCTTTTTCAAAACTCAACAAATAAAACGAGAATAAATTGATACTTTATCAATATTTTGATTTTTATTTTTTTTTTATAAAAAAAAAAAAACAATATCGGTTGATTAAATCAGAATTAATTTGTGTTCAAAATAATAAAACACCATTTAATTTTTCAATCAAATAATCCCACAAAACCAATTTCAATAATAATATATATATATCAAAAAATAAAATTAATTTTGATAATTTTTTTCTTGAATAGAAAAGTGTTTACTCTTTTTAATTTTTTTTATTGTTTAAAAGCATTCCACTAAAAAAAAAATTTATTTTTCTAATAAAATATTTATCATCCTTTTTGTAACAATTTATTAATAGTACACCATCTGCAGTCACAGCAAGATCCACCATCAGACGTCTTAGGGAAGTCCGTGAAAATTAAATTATTCAGATCGCATACCTCATAAATCAAAATACAAATGTTAGAATTCTCACGAATAAATCATGGTTAACTTATTATAAGAAATAAAAACAATCCTGACATTTTTTATATTTTTTTTTAGATTGGATATTTTAAATTTTTTTTATTCATCAAAAAAAAAAAGTTTCAAAAAATATACTTTTGTTGGACTTTTTGATAAAAATCTAGGATTTTGAGAGTTTAGTAATATAATTTTTGTTCTTGATATTTTTTCAATTATTTTTCGAAATTTTGGATTTTTTCAAAAGTTATCGAAGTGGTCTTTTTTAAAGATAAAATGAAAAATTGTAGAGATCATAAAAAATTTTTTTTTTTGTAATTTGTGTTTTGGCTTATGAAATAGATGAGTTAACTTCATTTAAATAATTTGTTAATTGGAGTCTCTTTTTTGAAATCCCAAAATTCACATGTTTCCATTATAAAAGGAAAAAATGTAACCTATTATTTTTATTAACAATTAAGGTAATTCTTGAAAATGGGAAAACATATTTTTCGTTTTATTTTAGAAAGTATTGATTTCGAAAGCAATTTTTTTCTTTGGATTCTTTTTAATTATTTAATATTTCAATTCAAATCTCGGCCAATAAAACTAATTGAGTTATAGGTGGTTAAATGAATGTAAATTGATAAAAGCTTTTCAAAAGTTTATCAATTAAATTTTGATCTAATAAGCAAAAAATTTTATATATAAAGTTTGAAAAAATCCTTTTCCTGTTTTCATAAAAATGAAAAGAAAAGGTAAAAAATATTCAATTTTGAAATATTTTTTAAACAAAGTTAACCTCTTATAATTGTATACCTTTAATACTTCTTTAAAAAAGTAACATATTGTATTTGATCAGACATCTTTTAAATATTTATACCTCTTCATTAAAATAGTAAAATATATTATTATAAATAAAAATTTCTAAAAAAAAATTCAGTAAAGGTGTATCTAGTAGTGTATTTCATATTTCTTCATCAAAAGAAATTTTATATGATAATTCGAGTCGAAAAAAAAAATAATATAATAAACAAAATCCAATTAAGAGGTTTCTAGATAATTCATTGATTTGTTTTTAATAATTTTTTCTCATATTGATGGTTTTCTCTAATAGAATCAAATAAAATAAAAATTAAAATAGATTTTAATTAATTTTATTAAATTTCATTTTAATTTTTTAAAAAAAATCAATGAATTAGCAAAAAGAAAGAAAAAAAAAAAGTAAGAAAGGAACGAAGAAATTTCAAAAATAATAATTAATTTGAATTAAAAAATTAATTAATTTTGAATTAAATGGTTAATTAATTTTGAATTAAATAATTAATTAATTTTTTCAAAGCATTTTGATAATTAATTTGAGAATATTTTGAAGAATCCTTTTCGTTAATATAAAAGATACCTATTCGAGAATTGAAAACTTTTTTAATGAGCTTTTTTAAATTCTTTAAAGAATTTTTTTTTGAAGCAAAGGTTAGGTAATCTTCTTGTTCCAATTGAGGTGGATGCAAAATCAATACCGATAAAATTTGATTAGCATAGAAGGAGAATTGTACAAGTTCGTGTGACGAAAAATATTGGCAAATAACTTTAATCAAATGGAAATCTTGTATTGAAATTTGCATTTGATAGGAAGCGAGGAAATGGGGAATTAATTTCAATGTAGCAAGTATGATAGTATTATTTTTGTTATCGAAATGGACTAATAAAGATAATAGGGAATCCAGGATAAATGAGAACTGGGCAATTCCGATGAAGCAGGTATGGAATAGTTTCCAAAAGGCAACGAGGATTGCATTTTCATCTGACAGGGTGAAAATTTGGATGAATTTTTCAACAACTGCTGTATAAACCTTATTGCAACTTTGAGCAAATAATTTCAATTCTGGTATCATTTCCTCATTAGGATCCTTCGCTGATAAATATTTTATTAAATAAATGATCATTATTGAAGAAAAGCAGAAGTTATTGATCTTTTTGTTATTGTCAAAATTGGAATAAACGTTTAATAGTAAGGAGAATAAATCTAAAGTTTGATCAAATAATTTTAATCTCGTAAATCCTTTCCAACAAATTCGCGCGATTCCCAAATCTGATGCAATTTTACCGGTTGTGTTCGTCTCATTAATGCCCCTTTCTGTTTGCTTAAATACATCCAAATTATCTAGCATTTTATTGACAATTTCTTGGATAGTTGGCTCAATTTCTTGTGGCTTTGCTACAAACTCTTCTTTTTTACCCTTTTTGCCTCTTTTTTTTTTCTTTTTCTTTTTTAAATTTTGTTTTTTTCTTTTCTTTTGCCTGTTTTTTTTTTTTTGAATCCTTTCTTCTTCAGAATCTAAATCTTCTTCCTCTTTATTATCTTCATTTTCCTCTTCGTCCCCTTCCTCTTCATCTTCTTTATCGGATGAATTTTTCTTTTTCTTTTTCTTTTTCTTTTTCTTGTTCTTTTTTTTATCCTTTTCCTTTTCCTTTTCTTCATCTGATTCTTCTAGGTAACCCAAAATTTCAATTTTTTCAGTCCACATTTGGCGTTCAATTCGAATTAATTTATTATCCTCTTGCTCCAGTTGCAATAACCAGATTTGATTCAATTTATTAAGAATATTAATATTCAGTGTATTTTTTTTCAATAATTGCAATAATAGTTCAATACCACCTAAGAATAATTTTTCTGAATTAGTAAATAATAAGAAAGAAGAAAAAAATGATAAAATTTCGAAACAATTTTCATTATTAATCGACTGATTATTATTTTTTATTAATTGCTGGAATATTTCAATAATTGAATAAACCATTTCAATTTCTTGTTCGATCAGGATGCTAGTTGCTAGAACTAATCTACGGAAGGTGTCTGGATTAAAATTATTTGACAAAATGGAAAATGCCTTGATGGAATTCATTGCATACTTTGGAATACCCGTTTTAACTACTACAGAAAATGTCAAATCTGTCCACATCTGTCGAAGATTCTGTTCAAAGGGTGTAAAGATTTTTACAAGATTTAGAATGTTATTTGAAAAATCATTATTCAATTTATTACTATTATTATTGCTATTATCTATCTTAATCATCATAGTATCATTAATATTATCAATTTCATTATTTTTATTTTCAATTATTAGTTTTTTGATATTAAAAAATAATTGTGAATTATTGTCTATTGACGTTTTATAACAAGGATCTAAATAGTAATTGTACATTATTTTCTCCGTTTCTGTTTTATGTTCTTCATTTTTCGAATATCTAAATGCCAACGAATGAATTAAATTCGTTATGATCCCCTTTTGTGCATCAGACAAAATTTTGTCTTCTGACATTTGGAAAATTAAACAATGGTTTAATAATAAAGATAAATGTGGTATTGTTTCAAATCCGTTTTCATATATAATATCTTGTAAAACTATTAATGCACTTTTTTGATCTGGATTAATTTCATCATCTTTATTATTTACCCATTTAATAAATTCAGTTAAATTTTTTGGTGGCTCTTGGAATTGAGTCAATTCATTACACAATAAAGAAATAATATATTTTGGATTTTTTCTGGATATAATTAAAAAAATATACTTTATTAATTTTATTAAGTGTTCATCAATCGGCTCAAATTCATCATCATCATCATCATCATCGTTGTCATCTTCGTCTTCTATTCCCTCCTTATTTTCATTTTCATTATCTTTTTCCTCTTCTTTTTCCTTTTCATTTTCATTTTCATTTTCCTTTTCAATTTCAATTTCTTTATCTTTATCTTTTGTTTCTAAATTTTCAGGTAATGGCAAATCTTCTGGTAAAGGTAACTCTTCTGGTAATGTTGTTTCAGAATTTCTATTTGAATCTTCTTCTTCTGAATTAGTTGACGATTTTGAAGACTTTTCAGTATTAGAATCTGAACCAGAATTTGAACTTGATCCTGACCCTGACCCTGATCCTGATCCTGATCCTGATCCTGATCCTGATCCTGATCCTGATCCTGATCCTGATCCTGATCCTGATCCAGATTTTGATTCTGACTCAGATTCAGATTCAGATTCAGAATCATTGGATGAATTATTTAATGAGTTAGATTTTTCAGAAGAATCTAAATGTTTCGAATCGTTTTTAGTTAATTCTTTTGTTAACAATTTTAATAAAGAATGAGAAAGTGTTTCTATTATGTTTTCATTTTCTTTTTCAGTGTTATTTTTGAAAATGGAATCCCATAATTGAACCAAATTATGATCTAACACATTGATTTGAAAAGAAGATCTACTAATTGAAATTAAACATTGTAATAATTGCTTAAAATCATTATCTTTAGCATTTTTGTCATTGCTATTCTTTTTTAATACATGAGAAAAGTTTATTAAAAATTTTGATAAATATTGTAAAAAAATATTTTTTGTTTGTAAATCAAAAATGGGGTAAAATGAATTAATTATTTTGACTACCGGCACAGTGTAATCAGGATAATTCACAGAAATGGATTTTGAATATAATTGCCCATTATTAAAATAAATTGAATATTGATTATGAGAAAGGAATGAAACTGATGATAAATTTTCATTAATTTTAGGACTCAAATCATTTGGTAATTTTCTAAAAAAGTTAATGAGGATTTCTTGTGCTAAAACTCTATTTTCGACACAAGGAGAAGCAATATGAAGTAAAATAATAAATAATATTTTGGAAATTGGGATTAAATGCTTTTTAATCCAAGTTTCAGGATCATTGCAAATGCTATCGGTCAATATTTTAAAATATAAAACTGTTTGCTTTTCTGAGATTAGTTGATTATTTAATTTGCTATTATTTTTCAAAATTAATTTATTCTTTGAATGTACATGAGATGGCAAATACGATAAACGAAGAAACGAATCAAAGTTTTTAGGATTATTAATTAAAAAGGTTTTTAATAAATTATATAATTCATTTTGTAAATGAGATCCTCGTTTAACTATTTTGGAAACAAAATTTAAAAATTGTCTTTCTTGCTTTCGATCATTAAATGATTCTATTTTGGTAATCTCATGTAATGTTTTCAAAAATGATGAAAAAATGCTATTTTTCAATTCAAACTTTTTTTGTTTCATATCGATCTTTTTTACTTCTTTCCTTACGATTTCGTTAACATTATTATCATCATCATCATTTCTTTGTTCTTGGTTATTATTATTATTATTATTATCATTATCATTATTATTATTACTATTACTATTATTCCCATTTTCATTATTTTCTCGATTTGAATCATTTAATTGTTGCTTCTTTTTTTGATTTGAAATCCTTTTTTGATTTATTTTTTCTTCTTTCTTCAATATTGGTATTAAAAATTTCATTATTGTTTCCATTGTATTTAATCTACTCTCTGCATTTAAAAAAGAAAAATTTTTTAACTTTTTGATTGATAATTTTAATTTTTTAAAATGCTTTTTTTTATTAATTTTTTTATCTTTCTCAGAATTTGAATCAGAATTTGAATCAGTTCCAGAGCCAGTTCCAGAGCCGGTTCCAGAGCCAGAGCCAGAGCCAGAGCCAGAGCCAGAGCCAGAACCCGATTCGGAATTTGATTTTTTTTTTTTGAAAAAGGATTTTAATTCTTCATTATTAAAGGAATTTATTGCCTTCAAATATTGGATAATAACTTTAATTATTTGAATAATTTTTTTTGAATGGACTTTTGTAAAAAATTTTAATTCTGGATTAAACCAAACAGAAAATAAATCTTTTAATTTTTTATTGATAATTTTTGATTTAAGAATAGTCTTTGTGGGCAAATTAATAAATAATTTTTCAATTAATGCTAGCATCCAAAATAAAGAATAGTATTCAGGAATTTTTTTATTTAATTTCTTAATATCCCCACCTAAATTTTCAATTTCTCTTTCAATTTCAAATCGTTTAATTAATTCGAATAAATTTTCTAAGGTTTCCAAATTTAAAAACATAAAGGAGTCAATTGTTTTTAGTTGCACTTCGGGGCTGCTATCTAAGAAATCAAAAATTGAACGATAAAACCATTCCAATAAAATGGGATCAATATTTTTTTCGACTATTGAAAATTCATTTATTCCTCGTTGGCTACTCATCAAATTGTTAGCTTTTCGTTTACCAGCGGTTTTACCCAAATTGCCCCTAAGTGTTGGGGTCTGCATGTTTTTTTTTTTTTTTTTTTTTTTTTTTTTTTTGAATTTGTTTCATCTTGATCAGAAGAATCGGAATTTGTATTAGGTTCATTTCGTTTAATTTCAATTTTTTCCTTGTCTAAATAATATTTTTTCGGAATATATGTTATTCCACACAATAGGCCAAATAAATCAAAATATAAGGAAACTTCTAAATTTTGATTTAAATTCATTGATTGCCTTTTATTTAATTTACCAACCTTACTAATTATTTCCTTTTTCACAACTTCCTGATTGAGATGCTTACTTAAAATGTTCCAGGTATAAATTAAACTTGTTTTATAATTTTGGAAATTATTGTTCATCCATAAAATTAATTCGCCCTTTGTTTCCTTTTCCTTTATTGCATTTTTGGATTTCAAATTCAATTTTTCGAGCAAATTTATCAATGGACCAATAATTTGATTAATTTGTTGCTTATTGAATAATAATTCGTTTTCTTGTGTTTCTTTGTCATCTTCTTCTTCGTTGTCAGAATTTGATTCTGTAGTGGGATGCTTTTTTTTTCTTCCTCTTTTTTTACCCTTTTTGGCCTTTTTTTTTTTGTTTTTCTTTTTTTGCTTTTTTAATTTCTTCTTTTCAAATTTTGTTTGTGCCTCTTTCTTTAATACCGCCTCTAGGGCATTAAATTCCTTATTATTAAATAATTTTAATAATTCAATGATTTTTTTATTTATTGCTAAATTATCGTAAAAGGACCAAATTATGCATATGGATTGGAACATTAGTTTTATTTTAACCCATTGCTTATAATGAATAACAAGATTTATTTTCTTCATTTGAGTTTCCAAATTATCGTTAGCATTTATTTCTTCATTTTCGTTTATCTCGGTTAAAATCCAAGTCTGGAACGATTTAAGGATTAGACTTAATAATTCCAATAGACTTTCGAGCGTGCCATTAATGACACTGGAATTCCTTTCAACAAAGAACTTTGTTAAATTTGTCAAGATTTCCAAAATTGGGATCACAATGTCTTCAAAATGCTCACCTTCATTTTCATCTTCAGAAGTCATTAACAGATATCGTTCAATTGAATCCTTTGCTGGGAAGGAAATAGACATTTCGTCAGACAATGCCAAATTTACTAATGCCTTGGCTATTTTGGAATTGTCATCCATCTCCTGTGACATTATCATGGGGAAGGTGCCTATACAGACAGCAATCAATTGCTCGTTCCCTTGCCTTTCAATTAAATCATTCTGATTAATGTTCTTAAGTGTGTATTCATGCTCCAATATATATGGCTGGATTAGGGGGAAGATCTCTTGCTCATAATCTAAAATTTCTTCGGGGTTGGTGTTACACAGTTTCTCCAACGAGCGAATTACCGATATTTTATAATCAATCCGCAATTTCTCATTTGACAATTGCCTTTTCATGAGATCAATGATCATGGAGAGGCTTCTTAGCCCAATTTGATACAAGATTTCTGCAATGGACTCAATCTCGTCATGATCGATAAATTGGATTTTCTTTTTTGGATCAAGAAACAGCGACGGCATCAAGTCACTCATTAATTGTGTAAATCCCGATTGCTCCAGTTTGATAAATTGCGTATTGAAATTGCTTATCAGCGAACACAGATGCTCCAAGCATGAGATCCTTAATTCCCGATTCGATTTGAGACCATTGGACAGAAAATTTATGAGTTCGTCAGCCCTGCCCTTGCCCTTGAGCTTTTTCCCTTCCTGGTTTTTGCCAGAAAAGAAACTGTAATGTGAGATCTTCAAGAGTTGTACAAGGCTTTCGTACGTAATGCTTTGCGACTTGCTTTTCTTCGTCCATTTCTTAATCGTGTCATAGCAGATCTCAAATGAGGTCCTTAGCGTTTTCAGAAGCTTTTCATTCTTGCTCTCAAAACGTTTCAGTCTTTTGTTTTTTTCCTTCTCGCGTGTGTCTTCCTTTATTTTGCTTGAATTTGGGAACACACGATTAAAAATCGAGACAACAGTTTTGCAGATCTCTGCTCGCAGGATTTCATCAGCCTTCATTTTGGAAATGATGACAGAGTATTGATTCAAAAAATTAACAGTGATTTGCGATCGCGATCGTGTTTCTAATGTAAATTGGATCAGCTTGATCGATTCAGTGTACTTGATATAGGAATTGACCCGAGACTTCTTAATCTTTTGTTTAAAAAACTTGAGATATAAATCAGTTAAGATTTGGAAATGGATTGGGTTTGATGATAATAGCCCAATAGATCTTTGTGACAGGTATTGGATTTCTGTTGTTTGTTTTTTTTTTTTTGTTTCAAGTTTTTTGTTTCAAGTTTTTGTTTTTTTTGTTTCAAGTTTTTTGTTTTTGTTTCAAGTTTTTGTTTTTTTGTTTTCAATTTGTTTTGTTGTTGTGATTGTTTTTTTGTTTTCAATTGTTTTTGTTTTTTTGTTGTGATTCGGTTTTTGTTTTGATGGGTTTAAAATTGGGCTATTTGCAAAGAGAAAAAAAACAAAAAGAAGTAAATTGTTTGTTTTTTTTTTTTGAAAACCAAATTACATTACCTTTCGAATTTCCTACATCAACTTTTTCAAACAGTGTTGAAACAAACCATTTTGGAACTTTTGAAAATTTAGAAGACATGTTATTCATTACAAGATCATGAAGACAATTATAAATTGTTTGGAACGCAAAATATTTTGTCGACTTTTTTCCTAAATCTTTCAGAATCGGTTGTTTTTTGGACTTTTTTTTTTGATGTACAACAAATTTAGCAAGATCAAACTCAATGATTAATTTCATTGAATCAATAATTACATCTAAATATTGTTTGCTACAAAATATAATTTTTTTACCTAATGTTTGTAGGTGTTTTTCTACTTGTTCAAGTGAGACTTCACTATTTACAATCTTTGAGTTTTAGATTTTGTTTGGGTGATTGGAATTAAAGGTGTTTTTTTTGTTTTGTTTTGTTTAGTACAGGTATTTTTGTTTTCGCTTTTGTTGGCAACCAAAAAAAGAGAAAAAGGAAAATCTTTTTTATGAGAAAAAAAAAAATTTATTTACGCATTGCGAACGTTTGACCAATTGAAAATACTCTTTTGGAACGGCTTTGGATTCTGGATCATGGATGTCAATATTATTGAGAATACACTCTCGAAAATAAAGAAGACATCCCATTTGTCCCACAAGATCTGTTATCATAAGATCGGCTGTTGATTTTTCTCCCATTTTAAATTAACAAAATAAAAAAAGGAAAAATCTTTGTAAAAAATAAATTCTTTTGATGAAATAATGAAGATAAGATTTGGTTGTTTTTTTTGTGCTTGTTGTTAAGTATTTAGAAATACCTTTTGGGAATTTCAGTATATTTACCGTATTTACCTGAGAAATGGGAAAAAAGTTTCACTTCATTTTCCTTTTCCTTTTACAAAGACAGTTAGCAAAATAATTGAACATAATTTGTGACCTCTCCTTGTGAGAAAAAGTAAATGAAATGGAATCTTTCAATCTTGATTGTTCTACTGACAACATAAAATTCGCAACATAATAAATAGCAAAAAATTTTACTTTTATTATCCAATTTTTCTTGTACTTTTCAAAAAAGAGTTAGAAAGGAAATAGAGAGAAATTTCTTCTCTCTGTTAATTTGTTTGTTCTTTTTTGTTGTTTTTGACTTATACCTTCAGGATGAACTAAGAATCCCAAACAACAAAAATATTTTTGAATTAAAAAAAAAGAAAATGAGCCAAAATATTATCTTTTTATATGTGCCAAATAAAATTAAGCACTATTTTTTTCTGAAATATATTTTTAGAAATCTAGCCATATAACTTAATTCAATTAATCACTGGGATAATTTTTTTTAGAATAAAAACAATCTTAACTTTTGAAATTCGAAAATATTGTTTGAAATTAGTGTGTACTTTTTTATTTTTTTTTGAAAAATTAAGGTTGAGAAAATTTTGAAATCAAAGAATAAGTTAATATATTAAATTAGAAAAGGTTTTACAGAGAGTTTATCTTTTTTAAAGGATTTTTTTTTTAATTTTACCATTCAAAAATAAAAAAAAAACATTTGAAGACCAAATTAATGCCTTTAGTAAAAATAAAATTCCCATAATTTAGAATTTTTTTTAGTAAATGAGTTAAAATAAGATATTGTATATAAAAATATAGATAATTTCAACTTTGAATTCAATCATTTTGGTAAAAAATGCTTTCAAGAAATCATAAAATTGAAACTTTATTTATTTTTATTTTTTTATGTTGTTTTTTTAATTTTTTTAATGGAAGGTATTTGATAAGTTTTCAATTTTTAGCGTTTTTTGGGTCGTAGGGGCATATTTAGAAAAGTAATTAAAAAAATATACAAAATATCAATTTTGAAGGGTGATACCCTGTAAAAAAACTATCAATTTATTGTTTGATGATAAGTATCATATAGATTTATATATATATATATATATTTATATATATATATATATATATATATATATATACATATATAGGTGGTTGAACTGTGGAACACTAATATAATTTACTTTCAATTATAATTTACAACTGATTTATCATGCATATATACTGAAAATATTCCATCAAAATGAAATAAAAATTTACTGGCATTTTTATATTCTAAACTTAATTTTTTTAATAAAATATAATTATTTATTTAATCTGTTTTTTTTTTTTTTTCCAATACAACAATAATCAATACTATGGGGGGCTAGTTGACTATTCACAATAAAAAATATAGTTTTATAAATGTAAATATAATTTAAAAAAAAGTGCTATATTATAGATTTGAAAAATCAAGTAATAATCTGATTCCCACCTTTTTTAAAAAAAAAATTTTTTTTTTTTTAAATAATCAGAATTAAATCTTTTTTTCGATTTTTAGATTTTAAAAAGAGTGAACCTTTTGAAAAAGTTCACTTTTCTCCTGCATCATCTTTGAATATTGGATCCCCATTAAAAAAGATAAATAAATAAAGTTTTGGGTGGTAAAAGGTCTCTGTTTTTAAACGTAGAGAACCTAGTAACAATTTAAAATGGCATTTCTAAAACCTCATATTTATTCTATCTTAATTTTCAGAAGGGAAAGATTGTTTTTAAAAGTTTTATCCTTTTTTCTCAATTTTAATAGTTCGAAATCCAACATATTTCAAAATTTTCCCCAAAAAATATTTTCTTTGAAGGGAAAAGAAATCTTACTACACCAGTGGGAAAAATTCACTTTAAAAATGAAAATATATAAGGTTTCTTATTAACTCGGAAGTGAAAAATAATCTTGTGTTCAAAAAAAAAAAAAAAAAAAAATACTATTTCTTTATCCAGTGAACAGTTCCAATCCTATTTTTCAATTTGTTTAACCAAAAAAATATTGATAAAAACCACCAAAATAATCAAATTTAAAATTAACGCATTAGAATTTTTTTAAAGCCTTCAAAATTCATTATACAACAAAAAGAATTGTTTTTTGATTTTTCTATAAGAGTTGATAATTAATGGCGCAATATTAATTATTATTGAGAATGGCTAATAAGACCAAGATTGAAAATAATCCATGGGGTTTTTAATCATTTCGGAATTTTTTAAATATCTCCAAACAAATTAAAACTAGTTATTTTTAATAATCATCATAAAAAAAAAAAAAAAAAAAAAAAAAATATCAATAATTTATATTAATAATTACAGTTCCTTGTTATTTATGTTCCCAATAATTGGGGAGAAAATTTTTAAATAATCATTTAAATTTCAAAAAATATACTGAATTATTGAAAAAAAAAATTAATGATCAATTTTTTTAAATCTTCAAGGATTCAATGTTTGAATTATTTTTATTATATTTTTATAAATAAAGTTAAAGATTCAAGGTTATTTGTGTATACAAACTCTTGAAAATTGCTAACCTAACCAAAATTTTCTCAAAATACAAATCTTTTATAAAATTATTTTATGATTTTTTTTACAAAAAAAAAAAGAACAGTTCAAGATCTTATATTGAAAATTTCATGGGTAAAAATGAACTCTTTAAAAAATGATTAACTCATTTCTCCAAAGTTGATAACAAGGGTTTTTATAACGTTTAATTCAAATTTTTTTTTTTTGGGGGGGGGATAAGTACTCTATTAACCTTGTGGAAAAAAAAAAGATACGTTTGTATTAAAAGAATCCGAAAAGGTTAAAAACGTGAACCAAGTTGTACATTATATACAAAGTAACATATATTTTACTCCTTTTTCTTGTTCTTGAATTAGATCAAAAAGGATTAGAATTAGAATACAAGAATCAGATCTATTCTAGAAAAAAACAATTTCTTTTGTTTTATTTCTTAGTAAAATTCAAAGTGATTACTTAAATTATGAACAAATTTAGAGAAAATAGTTTGATAATTTTTTTGGTGTTCAATCTTATCAAAACTGAAAAAAGATATTACTGTTGAGAGAAAAATGTTGGAAACAGAAAAATGTTTGGACATATTTTTAATTGGGAACATTAATAAAATTGAAAATCAAATTCTATTGATAACAAGGTGACTTTTATATAAATCCGGGTTTAAATGTGTTACAAGTTCATTAATATGTGGTGTGTGTAGAATATTCGTTTGAATGGTTGATAACTAAAGTAGATCATGCTATTTTAACAAAAAACCAAGTTTTAATAAAGTTTACTATTAATTCTGAAAATGGTAATTTTTAAACTGGTTTTAGATTATATGAGATAAGGTTTTATGAAGGTAGAATAACATTAATCCTATTCTAATAAGTAGATTATTGTTATTTTGATTAGTTATTTCACAAACGAAAGAAATAAAAAATCATTTTCAGTAATGTTCAAAAATAAAAATTGTGTCCAACTATTTTCACTGTGTCCAACATTTTTCTCTTCAACAGTTATCAATTAATGTTAAAAAGTGGATCGAATGATTGTTCTCAGCTCCTAGACAATTCAAAACTCAGTTTTTAAATTTAATTATCACAAATTTCACAAGATTCGATAAAATTCATTTACCAACCTAAATAATACAAGAAGTGATCCTTAGTGTTTTGAAAAAAAGTGGATTTGATCAACCTGTAAAGTGTGTAGTTAAAAACGTTTTTCTAAATCTTTTCTAGCATGGTTTGGAGAGTTTTTAGATTTCTTTTTTTAAATAGGCACAAAAGAAAAACAGATAAAAAAAAATACAAAGATTCACATTTTTTGAACAAAAACCTTGATCTTGTTTGACTAAATGAAACAAATGGTTGACGAATTGTTAAACTGTGCTAAAATTAAAAAACAGAATCCTATTTAAATAAAACACACACTAAAAAAATTATTTTTTTCTTCCTTCGATCTTTTTAAAAATAATCAAGAGAGATAAATCCCTGATTTCAAAAAAGAAAATCTTGATTTTAACGTTTATTTCTTGAAAAAAAAAAAATAATAATTTTTATTTTTTTATCTTTTTTTTCTTTTTTTCAAGATGAATCCTTCCATTAATTCATATTTTCCCAACATAAGAAGAAAAAAAAAAACCAAACCAAAACCAAAACAAAAACCAAGACAAAACCAAACCAAAACCAAACCAAAGCCAAAAACACAACAAAAAAATACAAATGTTGTTCCTCAAACCAAGGTCGTTAAAAAAGCAAATACAACAGCAACAGGTGGATATGGTTACAATTGGAAAGCAAACTCCCAAGCTACCCCCAAAAATAGAGGACAAAATGCGATCCCTGTTGGAGAAATGTCATGTTTAACGGGAATCAAGTTTGTTTTAACGGGTGTTCTTGACAGTTTAGATCGAGACGAAGCGAAAGACCTTATTTTGGAATATGGCGGAAGTGTTGTTGGTGCGCCTTCAGGAAGAGTTAATTATATTGTTGCTGGTGAGGCAGCAGGGCCTTCAAAATTAAAAAAAGCAGCGAACTTGGGTATCAAAGTGATCGACGAAAAAGGCTTGTTTGACTTAATTCGAACATCCAAAACGCCTGTTCATATCAAAAAACAACAAGAGAACATAAAAAAAAAAGCGCAAACAGTCAAACCAAGAACTGTTCATAACGTTGGAACTGAGGTATGGACAGAAAAATATAGACCAAAAAAATCAACACAAATTGCAGGTAACAAAAAAGTCCAAAAAGAATTAAGGCAGTGGCTGGAAAATTGGAAAAAAAAACCTTTCCAAATGAGTCCAAAAGCAGTTTTACTCTCTGGTAAACAATCAATTTTTCAAAAAATTCTTTTCAAACATTTTTTTTTTTTTCTTTCTTCTAGGGAGCTCTACCATTTTTCGATCGATAATTGTTCTCATTATAAAAACCAAATTTTTTTATGAACAAAAGTTGATCAAGAACAGCAAAACTGTTAAAAATCACTTAGTTTTTGAACCAACCTTAAAAAAATTATTCGCCAAGGAATTGAGAAAAAAACAGATAATTTCAATCTCCCAGCCTGTAGAATAAAAAAACAACAAAGTTCCAAGTTCTCAAAAACAAAATTCGACACATTTACTGAAATTGTAAAAAAATAACACACATTTTATTCTTGTTTGGTCTCCAAAAGGTATTTTATTATCGAGAAATATTATTTTAAAAACGATTCTTGAAATTAAATTAAGGGAAAAATAAATCAAGATTTATGAAAAATATTTCCCAAGAACAACTTTTTTTGATCTCAATATAAGATAAAATTTTGTTTCAACAACTTTCTTGATTATTAAAGTGTTGTTTTCGACTTCTCCAATTCACGTTTCTTGAAGGAAATTTCAATTAAACATTGCTTAAAAAAAATCTAATTTCAGAAAGGATGGTAAAGCCTTTTATACAACCACTTTGCTGCAACCTTGTCTCCAGCTAGAACACTTCATAATTGTTTTGAAAACCTTAATCAACTAGCATAAACCTAACTACAATTACAATACTTTTTTAATTGTAACTTCCTTCATTACATGCTGATTGAAACATTTTTTTGAGTTTGACTAAAAAAAAAAAACATCCACATTTTAAAATTTTGATATTTTGAAAAATTTAAATTTTATGAAATAATTTACGTTTAATTAAAAAAAAATGAAACGTCTTCTAACCAATAGAATGATTTTTAATAAAATGAGTTTCATTTTTATTTTTATTGTCGAAGAGAATATTATTAATAATTCGGCAAAAAATTAATTTTGCTTCATAAATTTTGTTTTTTGAAGGTTTCCTTTTTAAAAAAAATAAAATCCCTCAAAAAAATAAAATCCAAATCCAATAAACCAAAAAAAAAAAAAAAAAAAAGTAAAAGAAAAGTATAAATTCTTTTTCTATTCCAAAAATGATTTTAAATTTTTAACAAACGCGGATATTGCTAATTGAAAAATAAATTGAACAAAATTCTCAGTTATCTTTACTAAAAACAAAATCATAACCTTCTTCAATTAAATAAAATAAATCCCCAAATTCCCCAAATCTAAAAGGGAAAAACATAATTTAACCAAAATTTAATGTATTAAAGAATTTAAACTTTTACCCAAGATCCTATCAAGAATTTTTTTACAAAAAGCTGAACGAAATTTTTGTTCAATTTATTTTTCAATTAACAAATAGGTTTGTGTTAACAAAGTGTTATTATTAAAACAAATATCTCATTTTCCATTTTCTCAATTCTTATTAAAAATAATATTATTTCTTTTCCATTAAATGATACCCTTTGTGATTTATTTTCTTAACAAAATAAAAAACCTTGAATTCAAATTTCAGGACAACCTGGCATTGGAAAAACAACGATGGCATTAGTTCTGAGCAGAGAATTGGGCTTTGTTCCCATTGAATTCAATGCAAGTGATTTTCGAAGTAAAAAACTCTTGCAGAATTTAGTTTCTGAAATGACAAGCACAAATATAATTACAAATTACTTTAAAGTCAAACAGACCAAGAACAAAAAAATCAAACAAATGCAAGACGCAAAAAGCCCCGTTATGATCATGGACGAAGTTGATGGAATGTCCAGTGGCGATCGAGGAGGCATGAGTGAATTAGTCAAGATCATCAAAACAACAAAGATCCCCATCATATGTATTTGTAACGATCGGAATTCACAAAAAATTCGAAGGCTTTCAAACATTTGCCTGGATTTGAAATTTCGAAAACTAACTGTCACCCAGGGGATAAATTTATTGTCCAAAATATGCCAAAATGAGGGCTATACTCATATTGGCCAAAACGCCTTGAACAAGTTGCTGCAAGAAACAAACTGCGATATCAGGAGAGCGATCAACATGCTGCAAACATGGAGAATAAGCTCTTCTGCATTATTATTCCAAGATGTCAAAACCCAGATGAAGGGCATTCAATCAAAGCCAATTATAACAACACCCTTTGATCTCTCGAGAAAGTTTTTTTCGTTTAGGAAAGAGAATTCCAACATTGGTATGAGATTCCAAACATTTTTCCAAGATTATCAAATTTTGCCCTTGTTTGTTTTCGAAAACTATTTAAATGCAAAGCCCATGAATTTTGAAATTACAGATAAAAACTATGATATGCAAAATCACCGCAATGCAATTTCTTCCATTTCCGATTCAGACATTATTACTCCTCATATCATGAAACATAGAGCATGGCATTTATTAAGCTCCTTTGGCTATTTGTCTTCAATTTATCCGGGCGCAATGCTCGACGGCGGTGTCAACGGGTTTATGCAATTTCCAAAGCTCTTGGGATTAATGTCATCAACAAGGAAAAGAAATCGTTTAGTTTCCGAGCTTTCAAAGAAAACCTATATCCACACCCATAGCTCAAACAAACGTTCCTTTGTTTTGGATCGCCTGCCATTATTTAGAAAGAAATTATCCAAGCCACTCATTGAACGCGGACAAGATGGCATTAAACAAGTCGTTGATTTCATGGACACATATGAACTCGATCGAATGGACTGGGATTCCATCATGGAAATCACCCAAATAATTGACCTCAAAAAGAAGTTTAATGATCCAGATCTAATCCCAGAAATTAACCTTTACGACATAAAGGGGCCTTTAAAAACAAGATTCACTCGGTACTATAATTTAAATCATCAAACACAATCAATTAAAAAACGAAAAGGGAAAGGGAAAAAAGGCAAGAAAAAAAATTCATTACGAGGCAAGAATGATGACATGGATGGCATTCCAGTAAGTGTAAGCGAAAAGGAAGCCTCCATTCTCGAAATAGATTCCGAAGATGAAAATGATGACGATGATGATGATATTGAAGAAGATCTTTTAATTTTATCTAAAAAAGAAAATAGAAAAAGAAAAGATGTTATCGAGAAGGATACATTTAAAAAGGTAATAAATAAAAATGGCATGAATCATGAAAAAAAGAATAAAAAAAAAAGAAGATACCAGAAAAAAAATTAATTTTTTGGCTTTTTTAATTCTTGAAGAATAAAATGATTCAAAAGAATTTAATTGATGATTATTATCATGTTAATGAAATTAATTGCTTTATTATTAGTTTAAAATAAAAATTTTGATTTCTTTTATAATTTATTTTAAATGATAATAAAATTTCCTTTTTTTTTTTTTTTATAATTGTTTATATTTTTTTTATTGTTCTTTAATTTAAAAATTCAATAGGGAGAATATACTTCTAAAGATATAACAATTCCACAATTTCTTTATTATTTTGATTTTTGGAAATTTTTTGGAAGATTCTAGAAATTAAAATTAGTTTTTTCAGTAAAAATTTAATGATTCTTATTATTAATAATAAAATATAAAAAATCAAGGTTAAAACAAAATTTTAAAATAGGATGATATGAAAAAAAAAAATATTAATTATCAAGATTTGTTATCACAACAATTTTACTCAGAAAATAATTAAAAAAATAATCTTTTTTTGTAAAGGATAAATTTTTTTGTTTATTTCAGAAAAAATATTTATTGTCAAAAACAATCAATTTTTGAATCTACGAAAAAATTTAAAATAAAATACTTCAGATTATGGCTGTTCTGTACATTTTGTAGAAATAAATAATTTGTTAAAATTTAAACAAATGAAATGTTAATAACACTTCTTGCCAAATTATTTAATGCAAAATTGTTAGTTATCTATTAAACCAGCGGTGTTGTTAATTGGGCAACAAACACCACATTAAAGGAAATCAAAGAAAAAACAAGATATAAACTTAAAAAAATAAAATTTTCTGATTAATATATGTCCCTACGACCCAAAAAACATTAAAAATGGAAAACTGATCAAATACTTTCCATTAACACAATTAAAAAAACTAAATAAAAAAATAAAAATAAATAAAGTTTCAATTTAACTTTTTCTTGAGAACATTTTGTGCCAAAAATCTTGAATTCAAACTTGAAATTAGGAAATATTTTTAGATACACTCTCTAGTTTTAACTCATTTACTAAAACAAATTCTAAATTGTGGGAATTTTCTTTTCACAAAAGGCACTAATTTGGTCTTCAAATGTTTTTTTTTTAATTTTAAATGGTAAAATTAAAAAAAAGTTAAACTCAAAAGAAAAACTCTCTGGAAAACCATTCTAATTTAATATATTAACTTATTCTTTGATTTCAAGTTTTCTCAACCCCAATTTTTCAAAAAAAAAAATAAAAAAGTGCACACTAATTACAAAAAATATTTTCGATATTCAAAAGTTGAGAGTGTTTTTATTCTAAAAAAATTTATCACAGTGGTTAATTGAATTAAGTTATAAACTTAATTTCGAAAAATATTAATCACAAAAAAATAGTGCTTAATTTTATTAAGGACATATCAACCCTGAAAACAAATATTTATTTTTTTAAAAAATTATGTTTTTTGATAATTTTAAAAGTATTGGCTTTGAAGATTTATACCCACACATTCTAGTATTCATGAACAAACAAAAACTAACAACAAAATTACGTCTTCAAAAAAAAAAAAAAAACTCAAAAATTTGATTTAAAAAGAGAATAAAAACTTTCAAACTAATCTTTCAATTACCAGTAAAGTAAATTAAAAAAAATCAAAAATTTTGTAATAAACATGATTTAATTTTCAAACTTACCCAGCCAAAAATGAAAAATTTGATGATTTTATTAAGAATTAACCAATTAACAATAAATTAGAAATAAGAGAAATAATAAATTTCAGTTTAGAGTTGGTATTAATAAAAGAAATTCCTTAACCAGCTATTAAATTTATTCAAAAATAATATTTAAAAAAAACAAGTTTTCTCATGTCACATAAAATATTGTTACCAATTCTCAATTACAAGTATTTCAAAAAGAAAAAAAGAAAAAAAATAACTAAACATATAATAAACACGTTCACAAATATGTTCATTTGCTAAAAATCATAAATTTAAATAAAGTTTCGAAATCAAATTATTAAGGCAAAAAAAAACTTTTTAAAATTCATTAAAAAATTATTTAAAAACAAGAAGCACTAGAGTAAAAAAAAAATAATGTAACAAGAATAAAACGAACAAAGAGTTTGAGAATAAAAAAGAAAACAAAAAAGAAATAAAAAGAAGTAGAAGTACCAAAACGGGTAGAATTTTATTCTGAAAAATTTTTATTTATGTGAATTTGATTGTCTTTTTTTTTTTTTACTTGAAGATCTCTTTGATTTTTTTTTAGATCCTTTACTAATATGCTTTGTAATATACTTTTTAATTTTATCTTCCAATTGTTTATCCATATGCTTTATATTTTTGGAAGTTTGTGATTTAATTGCTTTTCTTATTATTTTTTCGGACAGTTTATTCGACTCTGATTTTGAAATTTTCTTTTTTTTTCTTTCAGATCTTAATCTTTTGGTAACAAACCTCACCACCTGAGTTTCCAAATCTGTTTTTTTTGAAGAGGAACTATGCTTTTTTCTTTTGGAATTTTTTCTTCTTCTTTTTTTTGTATTATCTTTTTTATGCTTTCTTGTTCTTTTGCGCGATGATGTTGTTGAAGAAGTATTTTTTCCTTCATTTTCATTTTCATCTTCTTCATCTTCATCATCATCATCATCATCATCACCATCATCCTCTTCATCTTCATTTTCATCTCCCTCCCCCTCCTCTTCTGCATCACTGTCAAATTCTAAATCTTCTGAATCATCTTGGATCATAGAAAAATTCTCTGATTGTTCCTCTAATTCGTTTGAACCATTTTGTGAAAGATCATTTACATTCCCGCTATCATCTGACGAATTAGACTCATTTATATTTGAATTTTCGGAATCGTCATCATCGGTATCAAATATTCCATTACCATCAGATTCCGAATCAATATTTCCATTTACAGCTTCCTTTTCTTGCTCGTCTTCTTCTTCTTGTTCTTTATTCTCATCTTCATTTTCATTTTGATCTTCATTTTCATTTTTATCTTGATCTTCATCTTCATCTTCATCATTATTGCTATCTTCATTCCCTTTCACATCCACGTCGTTTTCTTCTTCCTCTTCTTCCTCATTATTTTTGTCTTTGTCTTCATTGTCATCTTCCTCTTTCTTTTCTCCTTCATTTTCACTTTTACCCTGATCATTATCCTCGTCTTCTTCATCGTCGTCATCATCCCCTACACTTACAGTTAGGTTCACTTTTAATTTTAAATTCTCATCATCAACTTCCGAATCATCAACTGAATCGTCTGAATTATCGTTTGAATCCGTTTCACTTTCATCACTTTCTTCTCTTGAACCTTTTTTCTTTTTCTTTTTTTTTCTTCTTCTTTTCTTTCTTCTCTCCTTCCTATTAGTCTCTTCGTCATCACTTTCATTTTCTTCAAATTCATCATCAGAAAATTTTAAAGATGGCTTAACTTTCGGTTTAAAGATCGATTCTGGTAATGCTTGTGGCTGGGCTTTATACGAAATGTATCTTGGAACCCGATCGTTTTCATTTTTCTTATTATCCTTTTCCATTTCAATTCTTCGATACTCGTCGGCAACACCGGTAATATACCCCCCCTTATTTCTCTTTATAAATTTCTCTCTTTTTTCAGTGCCCAATAATGAAGAACTACTATTTGAGGTTTGAATCTTGCTGTTGCTAATATTGGATAAAAATTCATTATTCTTAAATAAGTTGTGTGTTTGTTTTGAAGTAGATCTTGAATAAACCAGATTAAATAGTTTTTTTTTAATCTCTTCGTTATCTTGTTCAACAATCCAACTTGTTGATTTTTTTGAATCATTTTCATTTTCATTCCCACTATCACTATCACTATCACGATCACGATCGCTGTCACTGTCACTGTTACTACCACTGCCACTACCACTGCCACTCTTACGCTTATTCCTACTCTCATCCTCACCCTCATCTTCATGCTCTTTTTTTTCCTCATTCTTGTTGTCTTCTTGGTTACTTTCCTTGTTCTTTTCTTTTTTTTCATAATTTTTTGGTTTGACCTTTGATGGTTGGTATTCCGTAGGGCGTTTAACTACACGTCTTGGGTCATATTCACTTTTTTTTGAAACAGTTTTTTTTTCTTGGGAATTTCTTGGCTCATATTTGTTCCTTAATGGTTTGAAAGGTGTGTATTCGGTTGACTTCCTTGAATTATAATCATTAGAAGAATAATTTCTTTGTGAGTCCCGTGAGGAATACGATCTGTTGTAAGAAGAAGAATTATTATTTGGAGAGGTGTAAGACAAATTCTGTTGGCTATATCCTCTTCTGTGATTATTATTGTCATCATAATTCGAATTCCAATACAAATTATTATTATATTCTCTTCTCCCTCGTTGGTGGTATGATTGTCGGCCATACCGTGGCTCTTCTTCTTCTTTTTTTGGTTGGAAGGTGTGAAAGCCAATGTCTTGGTATTCCGTGCTTTCGGTTGGTGTTGGTACGTTGACATCGGAAGAAAAGAAACTACTTGCAAATCTTGGTGGGCTTGCTCTTAAAAAGGAAGTTGTTTGTTTTTTGAAACTAGATCCTTGTTTGCCAGTGTCTGGTGTTTTGTTTTTTGTTTCACCTTCTTTTGTTCTTGAATTTATTGAAGTCATTGTGTTTAAAAACAATAATTTTTTTTTTGTGTTTGAATAAAAAAAGATCGAGTTTAACTTTTAAAAGATCTTTTACTTTTTGTGTTGGTCCAGAAAATTAACAAAAAGAAAAAAGGTAATCAAAATAAAAATTAAAACTAAAAAAGAAAAAATAATTTTTTTTTTTTTTATTATTTTTACAATGCTACTATCATACTCTTATGATACAGAACGAAACGAAATATTGAACCTTTAAGCACCGTTATTACAATTAAGGTATTTCTTTGATATAAAAAGACTAAGGTAATTTAAATTCAAATTACTTTTTTTCAAGTCAATTTTAATTTGTCAAGTAAAAATCCAATATTTGATTGTAATATTTATTTTCTTGGGAAAAGTCTAGTTAACTTTGTGGTTTTGAGTACAAGTAGTTTAATTTTGATTGTCGAAAATCTAGATATGTATATTACTGAATATATTACTATTGAGAGAAAAATGTTGGAAACAGAAAAATGGTTGGAAACCATTTTTAATGAGAGCATTAGTAAAATTGAAAATCAAATCCTATTGATAACAAGGTGAATTTTATATAAATATGATTTTAAATATGTTACAAGTTCATTAATTTGTTGTGTGTAGAATACTCATTTGAATGGTTGATAACTAAAGTAGATCATGCTATTTTAACAAAAATCCAAGTTTTCGTAAAGTTTACTATTAATTCTGAAAATGGTAATTTTTACACTTGCTTTAAATTATAAGAGATAAGGTTTTATGAAGGTAGAATAACATTAATTCTGATTCTAATAAGTGGATTATTGTTATTTCCCTTAGTTATTTCACAAATGATTGAAATTAAAAATCATTTTCAGTAATGTTCCCAATTAAAATTGCTGTCCAACCATTTATCTGTGTCCAACGTATTACTCTCAACAGTTAGTCAAGATAAAACAGAGAAATTAATATTTCTTGAATTCGAGGTGTACTTTCCAAACAAATTCGAAGTACACAATGGATAATATAACACCTTGATATTGATTCTGATTATTATAATTTTATCCAAAATATTAAAATGAAATATTTATGTGAAAAACTAGATTTGTTGTTCAAAGCAAAAAATTTTACTTTTAAAATTCCAAATACAAAATAAATAGTAATTTATCCAACTAATTTTTAATTTATGACAATTATTAGTACTTTAACAATAGTAATTCAATAAAAATCAATCATTTTTCCATAAGACTAAACTACTTGTAATTTCTATTCGAGGGTTAAAAAGTATTTACAGAGTTGTTGTTGAAATATCTATTGTTGTTTCATAACTCCCCATACCAATTAAAAACTCATGTTTCTTTTTCCAAGAAGACTTACATCCTTAAGCGATCAAAGAAACATACAATAAGCAATGGTCAAAGCAAGTGTTGGATTCTTAAATATTCTATCATTAAAAAATAAAGACTAAAATGAAAGATCAGATAGTTAACTTTTTTTTGCAATTTAGTGAAAAATTTATTCAAAAAGATTTTTGGAAGAGATTATACAAAAAATTTAAATAAAAATTGATAAAATTATAAAACATATTCTTCAAATTTCCTTTCTTGATTTAATATTTTCTTAAAAAATTAATGTGCTAACCTTAAAAAGCGATTTGAACTACCATAAACTTTCCAATATCAGGCTAAATACTCTAGATTGTAACAAGAGAGAGAGAAAAAAAATAAGGGTTAAATTTGAAAGTTGGGTTGTAATATCAGAGCAAGAATATTTTTGATAATTCTGATTTATTCAAATAAATTTCTTTTTCTATTTAAAAAGAAAATTTAACTACTAAATTGAAAAAGAATTATTAATAGAATGAAGAAATATAAATATTTGAAAAAAAAGTTAATATAATTAAATATTTCATGTTTTAATTTTTGAGATTATAAATCAATCAGAAAAATTAAATTAATTTTAGCAATTTTTTTGAAATTTTTAATCTAGATATTTGCTTAATTTAAATATATAACAGATCAAATATATATATATATATATATATATATATATATATTTAATAAATTATAATTCAATAATTAAAAAATCCTATAGAAAATTAAAGAACAATGACTATATGTCCTTAATAAAATTAAGTACTATTTTTTTATGATTTTTATTTGTAGAAATCTAGCCATATAACTTAATTCAATTAACGACTCGGATAATTGTTTTTAATGTAAACCAATCTCAACTTTTGTATATCGAAAATATTTTTTGAAATTAGTATGCACTTTTTTATTTTTTTTTGAAAAATTGGGGTTGAGAAAATTTTAAATCAAAGAATTAGTTAATATATTATATTGGAATACTTTTCCAGAGATTTTGTCTTTTTAAATAACTTTTTTTTTAATTTTACCAATTAAAAATAAAAAAAAAAACATTTGAAGACCAAATTAGTCCCTTTTATATAAATAAAATTTCCATAATTTAGAATTTGTTTTAGTAAATTAGTTAAAATAAGATATTGCATATAAAAATATACATAATTTAAGCTTTGAATTCAATCATTTTGACAAAAAATGTTTTCAAGAAATCGTAAAATTGAAACTTTATTTATTTTTATTTTTTCATTTAGTTTTTTTAATTATTTTAATTGAAGGTATTTGATCAGTTTTCAATTTTTAGTGTTTTTTTTTTGGGTCATAGGGACATATAATTATTATAGATAAAAATATTTTTACTGATTTGATAAAAGAAATAGCAATACAATAGAAAGATTTCATGCAAATTAATCTATGCAATTCCACTTTTATTAATCTTTACATACATTCAATCCAAAGCTACCTTGAAAATTTATCTATATCAAATTTTAATGTTGATATAAAATTTTAAACAGTTCAATATGAGAATAATAAAGTTCATATTAAAAAAAAAAATCCTAAATGAGTCAATATTCAAGAATTTTTTCTGATTTTCAAAAAATAAATTTTTAGAACCAAAAATGACTCTAAATATCAAAAATTCATTAAGAAACAACATAAAATTTCTACTAATAAAACAATTTATTTTTCGATCATTATAAGTATATTTTTCATATCAACTCATTTATGAAAAAAAAATATATATATTCAATATAAGCTTTCTGATTCTAATATTCTTAGATTTATAAATCTATATCACCATCAAATATTGACATTGATAAAATTTCACGGTAGTCCGGGAACAGCTGAAAGAAATAAAAAGCTCTTAGATTTTTTGAAAAAAAAACATGACAGTTAAAATCCCAATATAAATCACAAGATGTTGTTATTTGTGGTTATATTGTAAATCAAATAAAAAAAGAAATAAAAACAATTATTAACAAAAAATTTGGAACAATTGAGAACAATTTAACAATTTTTCGTAATAAAATCCATTTTTACTAACGATAATAAAAAATTCAATTACTCAAAAAATTAAAAAGTATATATAACTATTTAAATAAATAAACTATATTTCAAAAATAGAGACTAACTTTATTATTTTTTTTCTTTTTTCATTTTTCTTTCAAAAAATAAAATGATTACAATATATTTTTATTTATTTATCTCGATTATTTATTATCTCTTCAAAACTTTTGTAAAATAAATTATTCTTCAAAAATAAAAATAAAAATAATTTTTTTTTTCTGTTGAAAATTTTACTCTGATTTTTGAAATTTAACTTATCACATGATGAGAAATATTTTTTTATATCGTCACAAATAGGTAAAATTTAAAAAAATATATCTTGATAAAGCCCTTATTTCAGAGAAACAATGTTAAAGTCTTTGATAATATAATATTACATTCAATCAATTTTAAAAAAATTAATAAACTTTTTTACAAAAAGAAAGATAACCATATAAACTCCATTTCACTCAAAGGGGCTCAGCATAAAAATAAAATTCACCTTTTTTTAAGAAAAACCAAACTAAGATTGAAATAAATATGAGCAAAAAGAAATTTCCGATTAGAGTTGAGATTCATCGAAGAAATACTTAAACAAACATTGAACTTCAAAAAAGAAAAAAAAAAATTTGGGCCACTTTCTGTTTGAAGGTATAGATGTAAAAATTTTCAATTTACAGTCAGTTTCACTTTTAAGGTACAAACTTTCTACGAAATTTAAGGCACATAAAAATATCAAATTAAGGTACAAAATTTGAAATTTTTTTTTTTACAATTTGTTTTACTAGAATATGTATTTTGTGCTTTAATTTGAGATTTTTTTTGTGCCTTAAATTTCGTTGATAGTTTGTACCTTAAAAGTGAAACTGACTGTATTACGAAAATTAAAATTCATAGAAAAAAATAATTTATTTAAAACAAGAAAATATAAAACCATATTATACAATTTAGCTGAATTATATTTTAATGAGTTTTATAAATAATAAATGACAATCCTTTTATTTCTATTTTTGTATTCTATAAAGCCGGTTTATTTAATATTATTAAAAATAAACTATATTTCAGTTAAATGTTTCCAGTTGTATTATGTGAATTATATATGTTTTAAGATTTTAAATTGATATTAGAAGACACAATAATTTATTTTGGAAATTTCAAAATTTTAATCAAGTTTTTCCTTTTTTCCTTTTTTATTAATTTGAGAAGAAGATTGTTACACCATTTTTCAATTATGAGATGTGATATTTTTTTTGAATTTGTAATAAATTTACTGGTATCTGTATTATAAATAGGTAAAAAATTTCACCTCTTTTTTCATATTTTTCTTTTAAACAAAAGATTTTTCAAAGAAATCGACTACAATTTTTGAGAAATGTGTGAAAATAGATCTGTAAAAGGAAGTAAAAATTTTTTCGATTTATAATTCAATACTAGTATAAAAATATTTTTTTAAGTTAACTCATCCCTCAAAATATTAGATCGTCTGGTCAAGAAATGATTTGAATGATTCAGTTTAGAATAAGTGTGTGACTCAAAATTCGTAAAATGTACTTCGTCCTTAAATCCGAACAAAATATTTCCAAAAAACGAAAATCTTAAAAATAAAAAAATTATGAGGTGTTATTTTTTTTTTTTAATTTTGAAATCAATTGTAGAATTTGTTTTTTAATTCAAACTCGATTATACTTATGAATACAATAGAACATAAAACACACACCTTTGAAATGTTCTGAAAGAATTAAAAATAATAACTAAATCTATTATTTTATTTTTTTATTATTAACCAAAAATGGAATTTAAACAAAAAGAATTAAGATTTTTCTCAGTAGGAGAAATAATTAAAATACAAGACAAACTTCACACAATTTGTTCAATAAAAAGTTATAAAACTGGAAAACATGGAAATTTGAAGTGTATGTTTATTGTAAAAGATATCATGACTTGTCAAAAAAGTCAAAAAATGGAGAAGAGTACAATGGTTTATGACCATTTGGAATGCAAAAAAGAGAATTACATAGTATACGACATTGATGCAGAATATGTATATCTACAAGGCAAAGACTCTGAGATTGAAAGAAGACAGTTACCACCACAATATAATTATGACAGTGTCTTCTCTAAACTAAAAAAAGGCCGAACAATCAAAATGGCAGAATACAAACACAAAGATCAAATAGTATGCCTATTAATACAAGATTAATATTCTTGTTAGGCTATCAGCACCCTGAAAGATCACAACCAAGAAGAAGATTATAAGATCAACTTTTTTGTCTTAATGTAACAGTAAATCAAATATCGATATTTGGATAATTTTTGTCGAGATCTCCTTCAAAATAGTGGAAACAAACCACAGAAATAGAGTTTTATTGTTTTTTAAGCAAATTAATATTGCTGAAATAATCCGTGCAGACCTGGTAAAACACATGCTTCAAAACAAAATTTGTTCTTTTTTTTTCTATAAAGCCTATATTTGTTTCAATAACCCTGTTGATGTTTTTGAAAATAAAAGTTTTTTTTTTTTAGGAGATTTTCCTTTTTCTTTTAATAACTGTTTTTTTTTTTTTTACTACATTTCGTTTTTTAAGGTTTACAATCCCTGAAATTTGGTAAAAGATTATCTTGTGTAGGGTGTAGTGACTTGTTAATTTGGTTCTTTGCTTATCGATCTTGTACTAGGTATGAAGTCTAAATAGTGGTCCAAAATGGTAATTTTTGACAATTTATTTTTTTTTTAATCCGAAATCCGAAATGAAGGGTGTAAGACTAATAATTGGAAGTTAAGTAAAGTTATAAAAAAATGTGATTTGTGGGTTGTTGATTGAAATTTTTAGTTAGGTTTGGTTTTATTTGGTACTTTTAGAAAATTATTTTTTTTCATTCAGTCAATTTACTAAAATGTAAATTAAAATTTTATTCTACAACCTACAAATCAAAATTTATTCTTAAACACCTACCAATTTATTAGACTACACTCTTCATTTCGGATTTCCGATTAAAAAAAAAATAAATTGTCAAAAATTACCATTTTGGACCACTATTTATACTTCATACCTAGTACAAGATATACCAGATAAGAACCAAATTAACAAGTTACGACACCCGACACAAGATAATCTTTTTTTCAGATTCCAGGGATTGAAAGCCTTAATTAGTATAGGCTTGAAACTTTTATTTTGTTAATCCTTCTAAAATTCGATTTTGTAAAATTGTACTTTTGGAATCAAACTGAATTTACAATCGATCTTTTTACCAAATCATTTTTCCCCACCCTTCCAAGAACAGTCACCCCATTTAAGGGATTACCCACCAATAGTCAAAATTTTAATTTTTCAATATTGTGTAAAAAGAATATGACAAAACAACATTTGTTACTTTAGGCTCTGTATAGTTGCTTTTTAGTATTCAAAGTACTTGTGAAAAACAATTTATAAATTTTAATTTCAAAAGTAAAATAAAATACCACAAAAGGAAGTTATGTCGATTTGTTTAATATACTTTAAGGAATGCTCAAATATTTCATTTTTATTCTTATCTAGACATTTTTTTGTGGAATTTTATTTTATGCTGGTTTAAAATCTAATAAATTGTTTTTTAAAAAAGTAAACTTTAAAGAATCAAAATCAAACAAAACAACAACTAAATAAACAAGATCGTCTTCAGATCCAATTATAAATTAAAAAAAGTGTGAGTTTTAACTTCTGGTATATTTCTCTTATTTTTATTGAACTTACTCAAAAATGTAAAAGAAACAATATCTACTAAGATCAATAAAAAAAAAACAACTAAATGGTAAATAATCCTAAGGGAGTATCTACACCATAAGACATGTAAAAAATTTGAGAGAAATCAGATAAGAGGATTTTATTTTAGTGGCCTATGGACTGATATTCCCCAAAAATTTTTTTAAAAAAATTATTTTTTGATTTTTTTTTTGTAATGTTAAACAATAAAAAAAAAGAGAGAAAATTGATAAAATAGTTTTTTATTTATTTTTTTTTTATTTAAATAAACTTAATTCCAAAAATTTGGACACAGTTTAAATAGTTTAAAGAATAAAAATACCATATTTTACCCAATTTGGAAATTATTTGATTTAACAAACTATTTCATTTTTTGTTTTTTTTGTTTTTGTTTTCATTTCGTTTATGACTGGTTAAGTAATCTGTTTCCTTAGACCTGTTTTTTTTTTTTTGATGGTTGATAGAATGGTAGTGTTTGGTTTGTTAAATTGAAAAACCGAATACAATTGGACCAAGGTATCTTATCATTTGATTGATCAATAAAGGTTGATGTAATTGTAACAAATTTACCAATACATTTATTTTCGCTCGTTTCATTATTTTGGATAGAAATATTTTGATTTTTGAGTTTTATATGGTTATCTTTTATTTGAATAAAATGATTACAGTCAGTTCCACTTTTAAGGCACAAACTTTCAACGAAATTTAAGGCACAAAAAAAATCTCAAATTAAGGCACAAAATTTGAAATTTTAATTTTTACAAATTATTTTACTAGAATTTGAATTTTGTGCTTTAATTTGAGATTTTTTTTGTACCTTAAATTTCGTTGAAAGTTTGTACCTTAAAAGTGAAACTGACTGTACTTATAAAAACATTAATACAGAGTTACTTAAATGTAATTTTATATTAGGTTTGGAAAAATATAAAAAATTGGTTTTTTGTTTTCTTATTTTGATTTTCTGATGTGCACAAATTTTCGGAATGTTTTTTTTTTTTTTTTTTTGGAAGAAGATGATTGTAGATTTTTAGAATAAAATTTATAGCCATTTTTAGTTTAAAACTTGATAAAATATAATCACATTCACTTCTCCAATTCCACAAAATCCAACTATTTAAAATCCGAACCAGATAATGTTTTGGGATAATTATTCTTTTTTGGAATCCTTCTAGCTATTAATTCCCATTCATGTTTTCTTTTGTGATTCTATCGATTATAATGTTGTTGTTCATTTTGAACAAAATAAATTAATCCCAAATGCCATTAATAAAAAAATATTTCTATTTTTTTTTGTTGTCATGATTTAAAAAATTCAAAAATGATGAAAAAATAAAAAATGAAAACATTAAATGCCAAAATCGAATGTTGAGATAAGGATAAAAGAGAAATTATTCAACATTCAAAAAACTATTTTAAACAATTCAACTCAACATTCTATTGTGGCAATTTCTTTGAAACTTTCAAAAAAAAATTAAAAAATCTAAAGAATGAATTACTTTAAATAATAAAAATCAATGAGTTTCAACCAAAGTAAAAAATATTATTTTTCTGACCCTTTTCAAAAATGCAAAGAGGTGTAAAATTTTCCTGTACCGTTGCTACCCCCTTACGTTTAATTAAATTCTTGATGAAAATAAATACTCTATTGAAATTTCTGGAAACGAAATAAATATGGGATAATAACTCCATAATGGATTGTGATATCTTCATATTTTAGAATATAAAAATATTATTTTTATAATTAACAATGTAAGTTAATTTACAAAGAAACACGTGTTAAGAACAAAAGTGAAAATTTCAAATTTAAGTTATTTTCTTCAAATTTGTCTTTTTGGGTAATCATTATTTAAAAATAACATCTTGAAAATTCACTTTAATAATTTTCGACAATTAAAAATTCTACTTGACTTGTAATATAATTATTACCAATAAGACAGATAGTGTTTACATTAAGTGTATTAATATAATTGACAATGATTTCAAAAAGATCTCCACATAATACTATAAAAAAATAATTAATTTTTATAAATTAAATTTTTCTAGTTTCGCTTGAGCAGAGTAGAAAATGTTTGATAGTTAAATTTTTTACTTTAAAAGCCGTAAAAAATCCGAAAAACTGTAATATTTTGACTTTCCTTTAATTGACATTATTTTGAAATGTTTTTATTGACTTATGTATTGCATTTCAAATCCTTCAGAGTACAAAAGACCAATAATACTTTTAAGGGAATAGTAATTGTTGAAAATAAAATGAAATCTTGCCAAGAACTAAAACAAATTTTTTTTTTATAATTTGTATTTCGGCTAATGAAATGTATGAGTTAACCTCATTTAAATAAATTGATTGATTTGAGTCTATTTTTTGAAATACCTAATTTACTTGTTTCCAATATAAAACAAAAAAAGGGTACTGATTATTTTGTTTCAGAATTAAGTTAATTCTTGAAAATGATAAAACATATTTTTTGTTTTATGTTGGAAAGTATTGATTTCGAAAACAATTTTTTTATTTGGACAATATTTTTCTTTTAATTAATATTCCAATCAAATCTTAACCAACAAAACTAATTGTGGTATAGGTGATTCAATTTCTAAATATTTGGTAGAAGCTTAACTATATTTTATCAATTGAATTGAGATCTATTTAGCAAAAATTTTTCCTATAAAGTTTTGAAAAAAGAAATTTTCTTATTTTCAAAAAAAATGAAAAAAAAAAAAGCAATAAAATTTTCAATTTTGTTAAATTTTTTCAAACAAACTTTTTTGCATTCTTCACAAAATAATCCTTATAAAAATTCAAATAATTTTTGGTAGAAAAAAATATATTTTGAATTTTGGGGATAAAATTAACTAATTCTCAAATACCCTGAAGAGAATTTTATTATGAAAAATCGAATTTTATATTAATACAAAAACAAAATTTCTGAAGAAAATTATTGATTAACTTTAAAACTTTGATTTTGATAACTATTCTTCTTTAAAAAATACAATTATTTTTTAATCCGTTGAATATATCAATTTTTTGGTTCACCAAAAATTTTATCTTCAAAAAGAAAAAAAATCTTGATATTAATATTACTGGTAACAAAGACTTGTTATAGTATAATAATGATTAAAATGACAATAAAAGTGGGAAAAAATTGTTATAATATGAGAAATAAAATGAATTTAATAGTTTTCTTTTTCAGAAAAAAATTGAAAAAAAAAATGTTCTCACTAAACTAATTTTCATTTATGACTTTCTTAGTCGATCAGAATTTTTTGAAACTTGGCATATACAAAATTTGTAAGTAGAGAATACCACCAATAGCATATTTTAAAAATTTACCTTGTTGTTAGAGAAGACTGATCCCTTACGTATTTTTATTTCCAAATCTTATTTATTTTTCAAGATCCAACAATTAAATTTTCAAAATATATTGTCTATTTTAAACAATCATATTTGAACAATGTTAATTGATTTTCACATCGCAATTTTGGTTGTCTCTTAACTCCTAGAATTTTTGATCCTTAAAATTACTCTTCTAATAAAATAAAAAGAGATAATGTCAGTTTTGTACAATTTTTTGTAAAAATTTTAAAAGGATAAATTACTTGTAAAATTTATAATAGAATTTTTCTTGTGTTGAACTTCACCAAACGATATTTGTGATCAAAAAAGATCTTTCAAGATAAACTTTAAATAGAAAATCCGCACCACAAAAAATCTTGTGACTTTTACAAAGCTTATCACTTTTACAACTCATTTACCCTTTAAAAGTGTTTGAAAGTTGTCTATAAGTATTTATAAGTTTGAAAAGGCTTAAAGCTTGATCAAAGTCAGGAGATTTTTTGAATTGTATTTTTCAAAATAAAGATCATTTTTTCAATTTATTTTTTTTTATCTTAATGTATGAAGAATTAGATATAGACTCGATAATCCAAAAACTAATAAAAAAAAACCCAATAGTAAAACCCTTAGACACAATTTTAGAAACGGAAGTGAGTACACTTGTAAATTACGCACGTACAATTTTTATCAACCAGCCAGTACTCTTAGAATTAGCTGCACCAATCAACATTTGTGGTAGAGCCTTTCTTTTAAAAAAACGCTTTTCTTTCTTTCAATAGTTTAAGAAATGAACAACTCTTCTTCTCTTTACCAATCTTGTTTATTATTCTTTTAATTGTGTTGAAATCCAAAAAAAATCCAAAAAAAAACAAAAAAAAATAAAAAAGGTGATATTCACTCACAATATCCTGACTTGTTAAGGTACTTTGACAAAAACGGCTACCCACCAAAAAAAAATTATTTGTTTTTAGGTGACTACATTGGTAAGTTTCGTCATTCCTTTTTTGATTGTGTATATCTTTTAATTTTAGTTTTTATTCATTCTTCTTTTTTTCAAAAACCAAATAAAAAAAAAACTATTTAGATCGAGGAAAACAAGGCTTAGAAACCATTATTCTTTTGTTGTGTTATAAAATTAAGTATCCAGTCAATTTTTTTATGTTACGAGGGTAAATAATACTGATAATTTTAATCTTAATTTTATTCATTTTCAAAAATTAAAAAGTATTGGTATGTTTATTGTTATTTTGAATCTTCTTTTTAATAACTTTTTAGCAACCACGAGCAGCGTAATATCAACAGAATATATGGGTTTTATCAAAAATGTAAACTCTTCCTTTTTTATTTTCTTTCAACAGTTCTATTTAAAAAATGAAGACTAAACAAAAAGTTAGTTTCAAAAGTTTTAAGTGAATTACATGAATTTGCATCAAAAAGAAAACTTTTGACTTTGTAACTCATTTTTTCAAACTCTTTCAAGAGGACTCTCATATTTTTTTATTTTCTTTCGGTTTTTTTACGAAATTTCTACTAATAAACGGTAAACCAACAATTCTTCAAAACCAAACAAACTAAATCTAACACTACCATTAAAAACTTGTAAAAGGCAAATTTCACTATTCAGAAAAATTATGGCTAAGGTTTTCAGATTGCTTCAATTGTCTGCCAATTGCAGCACTTATTGATGAAAAAATATTTTGTGTTCATGGGGGATTGTCACCTGATTTAACTTCAATTGAACAAATTAATCAAATTTTAAGGCCAACAGAAGTCTCTGAAAGTGGCATACTTTGCGATTTGTTGTGGAGTGATCCAAAGGAAGGTGTCAAAAAATGGGGGGGGAACGAAAGGGGGGTCAGTTACACATTTGGAGAAGAGGTTGTTGAAAAATTTACAGAAAGAAATGAAATTGATTTAATTTGCAGAGCACACCAAGTAAATTTTAATCAATCAAATTAAAGATTTGATTTTTTTATTATTTTCTTCCCTTTCCTGTTTATTCAAAAGCAAAATTTTTATTTCAAATTTTCACAGATTTTTACCAATTGTTAGTTGAAAAAAAATACAGTGATTTTCACAATGAACTGAAATCCAAAATTTTTGAGATTTAATTAAGCACTTCTTTATTTAGCTTTGATAGAAAATTAAATTCTTTTCAATCAGAGAGAACCACTGAGGAAAAAAAAAGTGAAACAGAGAAAAAACAGTTAAACATAGTTTTTAATTGGAAACCTTAATGAAAATGAAAATTAAAAGCAAGATCAATTAAGAAAAGAAAAAATAAATGATTAAAGACAAAATGGAGTATTAGTCATAATATCAGTTTTGATAATACTAGATTTTAGTATGGGTTTTTCTTTGATTGATCAATTATTAAAATTTTTTAAAAAAATTGACTATTTTTGAGGATCTCCAAAACCAAATCCTCTTACAATTTTGATAAAAAAGATCTAAATTGCTTTTGTTGATTTGATTGATAATAATATAATGAATTACGATTTGAAGTTAATTTACCTCTTCTTTTAATTTATTTTACTTTTTTTTTTCAGGTTTCTATTAAGGTTTCAAATTAAAAATCGTATTGAACTTTTTTCCACCAAGGTAAAAGTCTTTTATATATGAAAAAAAAAAAGAAATAACTCGATTCAGATAAAATATTACCACCCCCATGATTCTAAAGTCAAGACTGGCGAATGGTTTGGTATTATTTTAATATTAAAGAAAATATGAATTTCTTGTTATTTCATTTTCTAAAAATAAAAACAATTTGGAAAACTAAAACAAGAGAAATCTCAGAAATAACAAAAGTGTTATCTATAAATATAAATGCACACATTAAAGTTTACAATCCCTGAAATTTGAAAAAAGATTATCTTGTGTAGGGTGTAGTGACTTGTTAATTTGGTTCTTATATGATAGATCTTGTACTCAGTATTGGTTTTAATAGTGTGTTCAAAATGGCATTTTTTGACAATTTATTTTTTTTTCAAATTTCAGGGATTGTAAACCTGAAGATAAACTCGATATAAATCAAAAAAATTTTTAATTTTAAAAAAATCATAATGTACTTTTCAAAAAGTGTGAAAAAAAAATTTTTAAAAAATATCTTTAAAATAGTTAACAAACTCTAATAAAACTATTTTCAGCACTTTACCAAAACCTTTTTTGTCATATTTTTTTATTTTTGTTTCGATCTAAACTAAAATTCAAAATTTTCGACACAGCTAAAACGTTCCAAACAATCACAATAATACGATTTCATTGAAATTTGAGATAATTTTGATTTTTTGTAAAATATTCAAATCATTTTTTCATCTTTTAGTTCTTGTTTTCATTTCATTTTTTGAATTACGTAATTTGCTTCGTTGGATCAAAATTTTTCTACAAGTTTTATATTATGTTAAAGTCAAGTTGTTTCAAATAGAAGAACTCAAATAAAATTAGTTGGTAGTATCTAACCTTTGATTGATCAATATTCCTAATAGAATTTAAACAAATTTACTAATGTATTTGTTTGTTTTGCTCTCTCCAAAATTTTTAACACACCCATGATTTATTTGTATTGATAATTATTTATTTATTGTTTTGTGAGTATTTTATTTTATAAAAAGGTGTTAACATTTCAATTAGTGAAGGGTTCTAATTTGGTAAATCTTCGAGAAGTGGTTAAATAAGTTTTTTTTTATTCACAAATCGAATTTTGGTGTGTTAAAAATTTTGAATTGGGGTTTATAAAAGGATCTCAAAAAAACTATTTTGGAAATCAAAGAAAAAAAAAAAAAGAAAAAAAATCATTCGTTTCAACAAACCCAAGATAAAAACAACAAACCAATTGAGCCGTTTCCGATGAAAATGTGAATATTTGTTTAAAAGCCAATACAAATAGCAATCAAAATCACGGATTTATAAAGCTAAAGTATTTTAATTGATGAATTGGATTTATTTATATTTTTTATATCTTATTATTTTTTAAATTATTCTTGTTAAAACTAATACTTAAATTCATCTATTATATGTATATTGAATTTATAGGTTGTAGAAAATGGATTTGAATTTTTTGCGAATCAACGGCTTGTAACGGTTTTTAGTGCACCAGCTTATTGTGGCGAATTTGACAATAATGGTGCAATGATGATAGTAGAGGAAGATTTGACTTGTTCATTTTTTGTATGTCTTTTAAATCTTGATTTATTTTTATTCACCAAATAGAACTATATTTATATTAGCAATATATTATTCTATTGTAAAGATAATAAAATGAATTTTTTAAATTTAACAAAAAAAAAAATGTGTATATTATAACGATATTTGTTTTTTTAAAAAATAACATTATTGTTGATAATTAGTATACAAATATGAGCTTATTCTTGTTAAATGAAATTATTTTTAATAATAATTATACAGGAATTGAAAATATTATTCAATGTTAAAATCATATTAAACGTTTTATTATTATTTACAATATTTTATTTAATCACATGATACATTAAATCTTAATTATTTATTTAATATTATTTGTTATTTTATAATTTTCTGATATAGGTCCTTAAACCATCCTTTAAAAACAAAAATTCAAACAATTCAAATAATTCAAAATTACCACCACCAACACCACCAAAAAAATTTAAATTTTAATTATTTTTTTTGATATTCAAGCATATGTGTGCTTATATGTTTACACTGACACACACACACACACACACACACACACACACATATATATATATAATATTTCAAATATTATTAAAATATATCAAATTTGAAATAAAATATTTTTTTAATATAATTACCATCCTAATTTTTTTTTTACATTTTTTGTTAAATTTTAAAGAGAAATTTTTGATTTTTTTTCACAAAATTTATAAACAATATTATTTGTGATTTCAAAAATACACTTTGGATAACTAAAAATAATTTATTAGTTATTCATAATTTTTTTCCTCAAAAATTTGAGAAGAAAAATAATACAGATCCAGTATAATATTGTCTTTTTGATTTTTTTCCACTGGCTGAGTCTTCTCTATATTGGGAAGAAGAGTTACAATGAAAAAGATCAAGTAGCTACTAGCTAATAATGTGATACTGAAACACAAAATATGAGCAACTTGAAAATAAAAATGAAAAAGCAAAGGCTAAAAATGACCAAAGGTTTAAAGCAAATCAGATCAAAAAAAAAAAAATTAATAAAAACAATTAAATAACGATCCCCAAGTGAGTATTCATGATTAATTATCAAAATAAATTAAATGAACAAAAAGCACCAAGACTGTGATTTTGTGAGTCTTTGATTAAAGTTAGCATTGATTTTTTTTTTTTTCATTTTTTACCAATTGCTACTTATAAACCCTTTTTAAATTTCTTTTTTTTTTCTTTTTCTTTTTGGCTTTTTTCTTTTCAATTTTTTGCTTTTGTTTTTTAAACAAAAAAAAAAATTGAGTGATCCTTTCCCTTGAACAATCATCAAATCTATGATTTTAGGATTAAATTACCTTTGAGGAAATTTTAAGTAAAAGGATATTTATAGTGTAAATTAAACTTCTATCAATAATAATATTTACTTTTTTTTTTATCTAAGTTTTCTATTTCCAAATACCATATTATCAATTTTAAATAAAAGAAAAGAATTCTATTTTTAAGTAGATTATGTTTTTTTTTTTTTTTTTAGATAGGAAATTAAAAATATAAACTATTTTTCAAAAATTTTGACTCACTTTATAATGTTAATGGAACTTGTTTTTTTGAGGGTTTATCCCATTATTCTTATCAAAAAATATTTTCAAATTTTTGGATCAGAATCATTTTTTCTAATTTTACAATTTTTTGTTGTTTTTTAATTTTTTGTTGTCTATTCTTTCTCTTTTTCTTTTTCTTTGTTTTTTTCATTTTTTTTTTTTTATATACTTTTTTTTTTGTATTTAAAAGATTATGTGGAAAAAAAAAAGATCTTCAAGAAGACAGATAATCATTTAGAAAATTGAGACCATGTTGTGAAGTTTAAAAAGAATTGAATTATTCACAAAAAATCTTTGTGTTAACTTTTTTTCAGTGAAATTCAGTAATAAAAAATCCTTAATATTCATTTCAAAAATTGTTACTCAATTTTTTTTAGTTTTAGAATTATTTTTTTTGTTTTTTTATCAAATTTTAGGTTTTTTCAATATTTAGAATGATTAAAAAGTAAATTATGAATCAGATTTATTTATTAGTTGTTCTTGAATAATCGGGTTATATATATATATATATATATATCACAGATAATACGTATTTTCGTTTTTAAGCAATGAAAGATTTATAAAATCATGTTTTTTCGATTTTTTTATATCTATTTTTCGTTTGATTAGTTGTTTCGTTTTTTGTTTTTTGTAAAAGTCCTCGACTTTTTTTGAAATCATACTTTTCGTTTCGGAGATATGAAAAAACGCAAACGAAAAAACTTAAAAACAATGAATGGGACGTAAAACAAAACCAATTATATATATATAGGTTGGGTATAATTACCTTGAAAATATTGTAAAACAAGGAAAATTTGTAATTTAACATTTAAGTGGGGTTTTTATATTATTAAACTCATGAAAAGAGTTAGAATTTTTATTTTTTTAAAAAAACAGGACAATGCAAGTAAGTTTTATTTTTAAAACTCTTGAAAATTCTAAAAGCCTTAAACACTGAGTAAAAGAATTATTTTTATTTTAAATTTACTATTTGGGGAAGAAAAGTAGTCAAAATTTCACTTTTTTACAGCTTCCAAATTAGATCTGGTAAAATATCTTATTTAAATCTTTAATCAATTACACCACCAATATTATTTTTTATTGATCACCAAAAAACAATATTAAAAATTATTAACTTAATTTTTTTTTCAAAATTATTCTTTTGGAAAATGTGATCAGTAATTTTTTTTCATCAAATGCTTTTTTCCTTCAACTTATGAGTAAGATAATTAAATTACAAAATTTTTTTTTGATTATTTAAAACCATTTTACACCTAATTTTTTTTTGACTTAATCCATCATCATATGTCTTATTTCTTAATAGTTAGTTCCTCGGGTATTACTTTATGTTATGTTAAAAAATAATTTTATTTTTTATTATTTATGTTTTAACAAAATTCTTTTTTAATTATTCTTTTGTTACTTTTATTTCAAATTTAGTACTTATTACATTTTAACGAAAACTATTTTTTCTTTAACTGTAAGTATAAATTCCAAACAACCTTAACTTAAGTAATAAGCACTTTCACCTTTTAAGATAATTTCAAGTATTAAAATATTCTTTCTTTTTTAAATTCAGATACTCTTATAATTTTTATTTACTTTTAAAATAGCAAGTGGAAATTGACTAATCAAGAAATTAAAATAGCAGCTCAATTTCACAAGTACAGAAGATTTGAATTATAGTACATAACAGATTTGAGGTACAATCATTAGTATTTACTTAATGATTTTTTTTGTATAAAAATTTATTTTTTTTGTGATCGATCAATAATTTTATTTTTAAAAAGTTTTTCATTACAGCAAAATAAATTTTAATTCAAATTTTTATTGATTATTACTTTTTTGGTCACAAACTCAATTAATTATATATAATTTATTATTCTTACCATTATTTTACTTATTTGTATATTTTATTTATTGATTTTTTTTGGTGATAATAATTAAATATTTTGAGATGTGTAAGATTAATAAAGATTCAAATTAGAGTTGTTTTTTTTTTAAAAAAAAATCTTATATATACGTATTTGTAACCTATGTATTCGTCCTTTTTTATTTTTATTGTAAACAAAATTTTCCTACATATCATATATATATATATATGATATATATCACAGAAACAAATTTTACGCGTCGCTCACGCGTGCGCAAACTCGTTTCATGACATCAAAAAAATCGTCATACCTGTGATATATATATATATATATATATATAAATATCAATTTATTATTTCTTATGAATCGCAATTTTTGAAATAGAGTTTAGTTTGTTATTTATTTTTCTTTTATTTTTGTGGTAGGAAATTAATTTCCTCTTACAGTTGTTAGTTTTTCCAAAAATTAAAAGAATTGGGTAAAATAAAATAGATTTTATTCAATTCTTTTGAATTCTGGAAAATTGCCGTTAGGTTTTTTTTACTTTCTGAAATGTAAAGAAAATTTATTAAATTTTCTTTTCATTTCAAAAATTACAAAAAACCTTTGTTAGCTTTTCTTGAGTTTTCTGCTTATTTGGAAAATCAATAGATTTTCCTTAGGTTTTTTTACTTTTTGAAATAAACTGAAAATTTATTAAAATTTCTGTTTAATTCCAAAAGTAAAAAAACCTAGAACACTTCAGAAATAAAATAAAATACCTCAAAAAAAACCCAGAACACTTCAGAAATAAAATATAAAACCTCAAAAAAACCTAGAACACTTCACAAATAAAACAGTAAAACTCAAGAAAAGCTAGGAACTCTACGGCACTTTTCCAAGATTTTTTCTAATTTTTCTTTAAATGAGAAAATCGATATCTTTTCAAAACAATTACAAAAATTAAAAAAAAAACACAATTCGCTTTTCTACAATTGAAAAATAGTGCAAAATAGGAGATTTAACTCAATTATTTTGAATATGGAAAACCTAAATTCTACCCTAAATTCTAGTTTTTGTTTAGAAATTCCAATAAAGAATCCTAATTTTATTAATCATTAATTAATGATAAAATAAATAATGAAACTCTATTTTGAATTATATTCAAAGACAAGTTGTTACATTATTTTTATTCATTGGTATAAAATCTTTAGTTAAAATTTCAGGTGCTCTTTCCAGAGGACAGTATTTAACAAAGAAAATGATCCATCTCTTCATCTATTTCAAAAAATTGAAAAATTTTTTTTGAATAAATTCCCAGATTCTGTTTTTATTTTTATTCTTCTCATAAACATAAGAGTATTTGTTTAGATAATTTATGAAATTTCTTAATTTTCAAATGAAAATTGATCCTATTAATTTTAATTTAATTTATTTCCTTCAGTTTTTTTAAAACTATTTTTTTAAATGAACTCTTCAAGAGTTGAAAAAAGTCTAATTTAGTTTCAGAACATATCAAAATTTTAGATCATAATACACTAAATGCACAATTATTAACTACAACATTTTCATTCAGCTTGTTAAAAAAAAAGTATAATCATTGGAAATAAAAAAAATCTAAAAGTGGAATTTCAAAGAGAAAATAATTAATACAATTTCTTTTAAGGAATCAAAGAGTATTTAAATTTGACTTTGATCTATGAAAACATATTTTTTAGTATGAAGAATGAAAATTTTATTCCATTTATTTTTCAACAAATAATATTTTTAACAGATTCGCCTTACATTTTTAAAATTTGCAAATTTATCATTTTTTTTATTTTTACTTTTTTTTTGTATGTCAAAAACTTCATCACCAAGAACATCCAATATACAGTCTTCGTTTCTTATTTATGACGAGTTAGTTTCTAACCAAAAGAAAGTCGATCAAAATGATAATAATAAAGAACAAGAAAAAGAAAAAGAAAAAGAAAAAGAAACAAAATCAAACCTAATTAATCAAGATCCACTTGAAACAGAAGGATTCTCTGATGATAGCTATGATGAATTTACGGATTCATCTTCGTCCTACGTTTCAGAGTGGTCCTTAAGTGAAGATTATGAAATTAAAATTGATGTTGATTTCGAATTTGTTATAACTAACCAAATATTAGATAACAAAAACAAAGAAGAAATCAGATCAAAAAAAGAAAATGGTCAAATGGAAAAAAAATCAATCAAAATTGAAATAGAAAAAGAAAAAGAAAAAGAAAAGGAAAAGGAAAGCCAAAATGAAAATGAAAAAAAAAAAGAACTTAAAAAAGTAAAAAGAAAAAATGAATCAAAAAAAAAGAAAAAACTAACAAAGAAAAAATTAACAAAAACTTTTTCAAATTCAAGCAGTTTATTAAGAAAAAAAACATTAAAAAAACTTATAGGTCGTATTCCAAAACAACACCCTTCTCTTTTTAAATATTCACAATCTTTAAAAATTCAAAACCCCATTGATTTGAATAACCTTGATGAAAAGAATAAAACAGATCCTGAAGTATTAAAAAAATTAGAGCAATTAAGAATTCAAACTTTAAATAAAAATAATAGCAATGATAATAAAAATAAAAATAAAAATAAGAATAATTTGACAATAAGAAGAAAAAAGCCATGGTTATTTACTCAAAATAGTCTTACAGAATATGATAAAACGGCTATGGAAGTTCTTTGTGGATTAAATTCAAATAATGCTTCATTTAGGATCATTTTAAGCTCTGACATTGAAGAAGAAGAAGAGCAAAAAGAAAAACAAAAAAATAAGTTAAAGAGAAGACATACAATTAGTAGCAGCCATACCGGATCGTTTATTTTTAAAGAATTTAATGGGGCTAGGTTTGACTCTAAACGAAACGTATGGGAAATATCAGATGAAGAAATAGATTGGCTATCTGATAATGAAGCAAATATTGACAATGGACTTGTAAAAAACAAGAAAAATGACATCATTAAAAATCTTTTTTCTGACATAAAAGATGTTCAAATTATAAATGACGAAGTTAGGGCAAAAGAAGAACAAAAAATGGAAAATGGAATTGAAAAATTAAATCAAGAAAAAAAAGAAAAAATAAATGAAAATAAAAATAAAAAAAAAAAATTCATCAAAGAAAAAGTCGAAGATAAACACAAATTTAAACAGAAAATTTTTCAAATTACAGAAAAAATGAAAACACAGTTCCAAAAACTTGAAGAAAACCATCAAAGGCAAACAGGGGAATGGACAAATTTAGAAAATGAAGAAAGTAAAATTGATCCAAAACTGATCTTAAAATGGAATGCTTTAAAAGTTGACGAAATCTTAAACAAAAGAAAAAAAATAATAAACTAATAAACGACACCAAAGATTTAAAATCAAAATTATTTAATCCGAGATAAGAATTTAGATTTTTTGAACCGAAATCAAATGAACAATAATTCAATTCCAATTAAGGTATTCTATTAAACCTAAATAATCATGACTTATTAATGAATGAAAGTAAAAAATAAAGATATTTACTAAGAAGGGATTTAATTCGAAGTAATCTATACAAATGCCTGTGGGTATATGCATTTGAATGAAAAGATAAGTGCGCGCGGGTGGGGGGGGGTACCCACAGTGGATAGATATATTAAATACAAACTCCTATTCAAAATTTTTAACCCACCAAAATTCAACCTTACAAAAAAAAAATCTTATTTAATCAATTCTAGAAGAAATACGAATTTAGAACCACTCACTAATCAAAATGTTAACAATTATTAATAAATTATAATACCCACAAAAAAATAAATAAATAATTATCAATACAAATAAATTATCGGCGTTGTTAAAAATTTTGGAGATGGCTAAACAAAAAAATGTTTGGGTAAATTTGTTTAAATTCTATTAGGAATTATTAATTATTCAAATGGTTAGAAGGCCATCAACTAATTTTATTTGATTTCGTCTTTTTAAAAGAGCTCAATTTTAACACAATATCAACTGTTCAAAAAAATTATTGATCGAACGAAACAGGTTACGTAATTCAAAAAATGAAATGAAAACAAAAACTAAAAGATGTAAAAATGATTTTCATATTTTACAAAAAATCAAAATTTATTCCCAAATTGAATGAAATTGCATTATTGTGATTCTTTGAACTGTTGAACTCTGTGGAAAATTCTGGAATTTTAGATTATTTATAAATAAAAATACATTGAAGAATAATGAAAAGTTATTTATGAATGTTAATATAGATAATATTTTTTTTTTATAAAATAATTAATTTTTGCGAACCAATAATAGATTAATAGTAAAGTCTCCAACTAAAATCCGAAGGATAGGGATTCGAATCCTCATAACCACATTATTTTTAATTTTTGATCATTTTCTCAAAAAGTTACAAAAACCACCAAGGTGAAATTTTAATTAAAAATCGCTAATTATTTGAAGAAATCATCTGAATGATTTAGAATCTTTTTTTGGACTATTATAAAAATCGATCCTTGAATATGAATTGGAACAAAATCCCTCTCAATTTATGGAGAGAATACAATTCTTGAGAGAATTGACCAACCCTCACCCAATTCAACAATCTCTCTAATTTAAATTCAAAAAAAAACCTAACGGCAGACTCTGAGTACTCACTTTTTAATGAAAAAAAAAAAAATAATAATTAATTTTTTTCATAAAATCGATATTTATTTTAAATTTTTTGTTTAATTTTAAGTAGGTATTTTGCGAGTTTTATGTTCAATTTTTAAAAAAGAATTTTGAAACTAATTTTTAATTTTTTTCTCAAAATTTAATAAATTAAGTAGTTTCAATAATATAGTTTTATAAATAATAATAACATAATAATGAATCATAGTTTCTTCCTCAAGAATAGATAAAGAAAAATTAGATAAATCATGAAATATTTTTTATTTGTTGACAAGTTTCAAATTTTGATTTTAGGGGATCAGTACTCTACGACAAGAAGGCAAATTATTAAAATACTGTTATTGGTGATATTATGTACTTACAAATTTTTTATATATGCTAAGTGTCAAAAAATTCTGATCGACAAGAAACACAAAAAAGGATATTTTTTTTGTGAGATCAATTTTTTTTTTCCATTTTTTCTGAAAAAGAAAAAACTCTAAATTCATTTTATTTCTTACAGATTAGAAAAAGTTTTTTTCTTTTATAATTCAAATTTCAATATATAATACTTAATATTTTTTTAATACTTATTATGGACTAATTAACAATCAGGTCAAAATATTTTTATTCAATAATTGTTTTAAAAAAATATTTAAATTCTTTTTGTTAAATATAAAGAAAAGAATTTTTCGAGACCATATGAACTATAATTAAATTTTATTTTTTGTTCTTCTATCATTTTTTTTTTTCATGGATCAAAGACTTTTATATATTCACTTCAATCGAATTTTCTTAATCTTCCCAAAAAAATGGTAATAAATTTACTTTTTATTAAGAAAAGTATTTTCGTTTGTAAAATTATTTTGCTAATCATGAAATAGCACATTATATCCCTATTAAAAAACTGAATAGAAAATCAATTAATTTCAAACCGAAAACCTTCTAATTGACTATAATTCCAAAGTTGAAAATTTTTTAAATATAATAGTGAAACTATATAAACTCTGTTTCAGTCAAAGGGGCAAAACGTTTTTTCCAAAATATCAATTATTTTATATAATTGACCTTTGAAGAACAAATAAGAAATAAACAGAATAATACACATCAAAGAATTGTTGATATATGTCTGAAAGAAAACTAATTAATCAATAGCTTTTCTTAAAAATTGAAAAACTCAAATTCTTAGGGCCCTATTGAGAAAAACAACGATGTTCGTTTTGAACTTCTACTGGTATTTGAATAATAAATATGAAACATTTTTCACTTCATTTTCCATACTTTTCTTTTAGAAACTAAGCCCCCAAACAAAGTTTGTTGGTATTTGTGGTCTCTATTTGAAAAAGGAAATGAAAATGAAGTGAAAATTTTTCACATTTATTAAACAAATATCAAGATCAAAGATCAAATTGAATTGCAATAGAAATCAATATGATTTCTCAACAATCTTTACATGGTTTCAATGACATTAGAATAACACGTTTTTACCAAGTGACTATTGATCTTGTAATAAAAATTTTTTTGCAAATGAATGACGGTTTAAAAAAACAATCGAAAAAAAAAAACAAAAATGTGTAGAAATGTGAAAAAATGATTTCAATTTTAAAAATTTCCAAAATAAAATTTTTCTTCTAATATCTATGCAAACCCTTTAAACACGTGTATTATACCATTACAACTGGACCCCTTCGACTGAAAAATAGTTTATTAATTAGTAAAAAAAATAAAGTGATTGTTTTTACTTGTGGGAAATAAAATCAAAAAGTTTTTTTTTTTATTATTATTGAAGAAGTGTAACATTGCATTCTAAATGTCCTGAGACATAAATCTCCTTTAAGAAATTTAACATTGGAATAATAGATTTCATGCTTATTAACCAATGTAAATAATTTCAAACGGTCTGGTTTTAAGGTGTATTTATAGTTATAAGATTTATTTATTTTAATTTATTTTGAAAAATTAATCTATCTTTTTTATAGGAATGGCAGACCATTAAAAAAATGATCTATATTTTCTTTCGGTGTATACTTTAAACATAGAGGACAAAATTTATTTAAATTTTAACAATTACCTGGTTAAATCTATTTAAACTGTTAGTAAATCTTCTGGATTTTAGAATTGTTAAGTTGGAAGGATAACTTGAGTTATTTTAATCAGATTTGATATAAGAATAACTTATTATGATCATACATGTAAATTATTATTGTATTATTTATCAAAATCAACTATATTTCAAAGATTTTAAACTCACCAAAATAATAAATTGAAAAAAATATATTATCCTTTAGTATCACGGAAAACGTAATAATTAAATCTGTTTTTTTTTTTTCACTTTTAAATCATTCTAAATGCATAAAATCCTGATATTTTAAAAATAAATAAAAAAAAATAAAAAACAAAACTAAAAAAAATTGATTCAAAATTTTGAAACGATCATTACGGATTTTTTATTACTGAACTTTCACTGAGAAAAAGTTTTACAAGAAGATTTTTTTGCTAATAATTTAATTTATTTTCAAAGTCATTACATAATCGAAAATTTCTTTGTGATTATTTGTCTTTTCGAAGATGTTTTTTTTTATCCACATGATCTTTTTTAAAAAAAAAAAAAAAATGAAAATAAAAGAAATCGAAAAAAAAAAGTAGGAAAAACTAAAAATTTGATCACTTGAACAAAAATCAATAAAAACAAAAATTTGAAAAAGCAAAAGAAAAATTTGCAAAATTAGAAAAAATGATTCTGATCTACTAATTGGAAAATTTTTTTTTGAGATAAATATAGGACTAAACCCTCAAAGATGTTTCCACTAACATTATACATTGAGTCAAAATTTTTGAAAAATAGCTTAAGTTATATTTAAAAGTGGTTAGTAATCTTTTAAACTTTGATTACAACAAATAAAAACTAATCTCAAAACAAAAATATTAAAAATAAATTATAAAAAATCTTCAGAAAGAGTTCTTCCTTTATTAACTCTTATCAAATCTAGTCAAAGCGCCCTTTCATTAAATAGAAGAAATAGATTGAAAGGTTACAAGATATCTCCTAATAATTTTCTTCTAAGTATCAATTATTCTCAAAAAAAAAAATTCTCGACAATATGAAGATATATTCCTACTCGGATGCTATTTGTATTTCTCAATATCTAAAATAATGTTCTGGTATGAGATAGGAAATTTTTTTTTGGGAAATTTCAAACCAAAATCTTCTATAGTAATATTAGAGAACATAAAATTCATTACACCAATTTTAGTCACCAGTTTGCAACTTTTGATAAACAGTATTAATTGTTATAAATTAATGATAATATTAAAGTAAATTTCAAATTATATATTACTGGAACAGTATCGAAAAAAAAGAGAAAAATTTGGAAGGCTCTTTCCTGGTTTTTCCCCTAAAAATAAAGTTTTCAAAGAAGTAGGTTAAATTTGTGTAACTATTTGAACAAGAAAAAATCGAAAAACAAGTTATAATTATTTCCCTTTTATTAGGTAAAATCGGTAAATATCCATTAAAATAGAATCTTACCTTACATTTTATTTTACTGTTTAAAAATCACAACCACGTTACACTGAGCCTACCAAATCCCTTTCAAATAATTTTGTTACAAATCGAAAATAATAAGATTTGTTTTCATAGCTGCCTTATAGTTCGTAGATAAAATTTCTGATGAAAAAAAAATCATTTTTTAAATTTGTGAAAATTCATAATTAAAACCAATTCCGATCAAACCTCTAACAAAAACAGCTGACCATATTTTATAAAAATGAAGAAATTGCTTCTTCTTCTTCTTCTTCTTTTTGCGTTGTTTAACGTACTCGTTTCCTGCAACACAATCGACAATTATAAAATCAGTTGCGATGAATGTAAATTTTGTCAATTATTACTCCAAAACTTTCATACTTTGCTCCCCAAAATACCTTCCAAAATAACAATCCCTAAGCTTTCTGAAATAAGTGAGGTCCATTGCTCACAGTTTAACGAAAGCGCTCTGCACAATGTTTGTGGTGAGTTTTTTGACCATCAAAATCTGAAAAAAATTCTTTCTGCGCTTAACCATGGAATTAATGCTGCAGATTTATGCCATCATTTTTCTGAGTGTGTAGATCCCCGCAAACCTCATGATCCGCTTCGTTGTGTAATCTGTGAATTTATTACTTTACAAATAGCATCATCAATGGAAAACGATGATTCTGCGAAGGACGTAATTGCTTCTGTTGGCAAAGCTTGTGTCGATCACTTAGATCCTGAATACCTTAATATTGCAATTGAAATGCTCGCAAACTGGGGAAAGGAAATTGTTGAGACGATCAATTTACAATCACCAACACAGTCTTGTTACCAATTAAATGTTTGTTAATTCAAAATTTTAATTCTTAAAGAGATATTGTAAGGGTGTATTTCATTTCCAAGGTGCAAACAAAACCCACAGAAAATTATTCTTTTTTAGTTTGTTTTCATTTTGCTTCTTATTGTGTGGCCTTTTATTGACTGGGAAACTATTTAAGTCAACAATTAATTTTTTTTGCTCTTGGGTTTCTGAGAAACTTTTTGATTGTGGGGAAAATTTGAAGCATCTGTTTTTTTTTTTTGACTTTTGAAAAAAAAAAACAAAAAGAAGTGTAGAATTTTTTTCTAGTGTTATCATGTTTTAAGGACTCTCAGAATTTTATGGTCGTTGAATATTAGGTTTATCGCTAACAACACACTTATTCAAATAAAGGACTGAAAAGTCAAGATATCTTGTTTATAATTTCGAATTTGGGTTTTTTTAATCTCAAATTTTATCATTTGTTCACAACCATTTTTAGTAATCCAAACTCAAAATTTATCTGAAAATACCGAAAATCAAAATATTTTTCTACTGATTCCCTACTCCTTTTTCTTTTTTAATATTCCAAAATTTTTGAATTGTATAAATAAACTCCATTTCAAAATCATTGGCTCATTAAAAATCAAATTTTGAAAATAAATATTTTTATAAATTGAAGTTATCTATTATTATAAAAAAATTATAATTTTAATATTCAGTTTTATACAGTAGAAATATTTGTTTTTCATCAAAAAATAAAATAAAAAAAAAGTAAAAAAAATAAAAAAAATAAAAAAAATAAAATAAAAATGAAAAAAAATTGGTCCATTTATTATGAAATTTAGTTTATAAACTGAAATTCAAAATTTTCCACACAACTAAAACAGTTCAAACAATCACAATAATACAATTTCATTCAAATTGGAAATAATTTTGATCTTTGTAAAAATATTCAAATAATTTTTTGATCTTTTAGTTTTTTATTTCATTACATTTTTTGAAATTGCTTAACATGGCTTCGTTCGATCAATATTTTTTTGAACAGTTGATATTAGGTTAAAGTTGAACTCTATTAGAATAGAAGAAATCGAAATACAATTAGTTGATGGTGTCTAAACATTTGATCAATAAATAATCCTCATAGACATTTCAACAAATTTTGCAAATTTATTTTTTTGTTTTGCTCTCTCTAAAATTTTTAACACGTTTATAATTTATTATTATTGATAATTATGAATTTTTTGTTTTGTGAATATTGTAATTTAGAAAAAAGTGTTAATATCACATTTAGTAAATGGTTCTAATTTGGTATTTCTTCTAGAAGTGATTAATTAAGTTTTTTTTCAAATATTGAATTTTGGAGCGTTAAAAATTTTGAATAGGAGTGTACTTTCAGATTAAGCGGATGTAAAGTTCTATATGAGGTACAAAAATTCCTTGAAATTTTCTGAAAGTTTTTGTATAAATAAATGTTTTTTTTGGCTTTTATATTTTGGTATGAGATTCGCAATTTAAACATTAAAAAAAAGGGAACCATAATTGCTGTTTTAATTGAATTTTTGAATTTGAAAAAGGTAAAAATAATTATAAATATTTGAAAAAATTTTGTAATTAAAATTGTTTCTTTAATAATGGTTTTGTTTGGTATACTGTAAGCTTTCAAAACTTTTTTTTTTGTTTGTGATCTAGTTATTCGTATTTATGCAACATTGTTTTTTTTATTTTTCGATTATTCAGAAAAAGTCAATTATCCGCTATGTGTAAAATTGGAAATTAGGTGAACTTATCATTCCCCAATTAAAAAAATAAAATTATTTATTCAAAATCTCTCCAAAGCTTTAAAAAACAACTAAATCAATATTTTATTAAATTAATATTTTATCATAATGGATAGAAAAAAATTTTGTAAAAGGATTTTTTATAAAATTATTTTTATAAAAACAACTTTGAAACATTTAGTAAAATTTAGAACATTTACCTTTTTACAATTATGAAAAAAAAGTGTCTTTGTACTGGCTAACAATATATTAAACATTGAGTAATTTTTTTTTTTCTATTTAATGAATTTTCTTCAAAAATAAATAAATAATATTACCAAAAATTTTTTTTCCACTTTCAGAAACAATATTTTATCATTGTAATAGCCCATTTTTCAACTTCAGTAATTATTAAAAAAAAATTTTTATAATCAAAGTAACAAAAATTAGTTATAAAAGAAGAATGATCTTCAGGAATAAGTTATTGTTTTGATCTGAAATTCTTCAAAAAAGAAGGATATTCAATTTGATGTTGAAAGAAAAATTTGTGGGTTTAAAGCTGACTAAATCGAAAATTATATTTTAATTGAATCAAAATCAAGACAAAAAAAATCCTAAAAAAAATTAAAATTATCTTTGATTAAAAAGATCAAAAATCAAAAAAAAGATGCTTAAAATAAAAAAAAAACGGAAAATAGAAGTATTATTATAAAAAACATTAAAATTTTATTTTCAACAATTTATCAGATCAAAAAACTTTTAAACTCAATACACAGTTCGATGACAATAATGAATCTTATTAATGTGGTATGAAGGGTTGTCTGTTATCGTTTGTGATTTCTCAAAGATCTGAAAATAGCATTTTATTCCTGAACGAGATATATAAACAAGAAAAAACAAAAACAAAAACAAAAAAATGTTTAAAAAACCATTGAATCTATTTTGTCTAATTCAAACATTATTGCATCGCGATTTTTTTCATATTCTGTAAGTTTTTCAAGATTTGAATTTGTACTTGGGCTTTTCGGTAAATGGTTTGCTGATTTTTTTAATTCTTGTATTACCATTTTGGAATCAACCAATTCTTGAGTTAATTTCTTTATGGTAATATCTGTATCCAAATCAAAGGAATATTGTGTTTGGATTCGCTCCAAAATTTCATTCTTTTCGACTAAATTTGATAATTTTTCAATTTTTTCGTCTTTTGAAAGAATGATTTGTTTTAATTGTTGTGTTTTGAGTTTTTGGAATGAAGATTGATTATCCATGCCATTATTTGGATTTTTATTGAGGGGGCTATTGTTGATGAGAATGTAGTTGTTGTTATTGGGAAGGGGGGAAGAAAGTTTTAATGCATTGGTTTGTATGTTCTCATCTTGTAATTTTTTTATTTGCCTTCTGAGAGAATTTAATTCGATTGACATCTTTTCTTCAGTTTCATTATGAATTATTATTTGCTTTTTCAAATTTGAGATATCTTCGATTTTTTGATTTAATATTCTAGATAAATTATTATAATCGTTTTGCCTTTGTCTTAAGGAAGATTGTTGTCTTTTATATTCATAATTTATTGATGTTAAATCAAAGAATTTTAACATATTTGGTAATCCTTTCCATTTTTTCAATTTTTTATGATCTTTGCAATTAGCGTTAAATGTCTCAATAACATTGATGATCTCTTCATATTCCTTTTGGAATTTTAATTCTAAATCCTCTAAAGTGCCCCGTGATATAATTTTTCTGTTATTTGATATGTTAAGTTTGTCGTTTAAGTCCTTTATTTCATGTGTCATTTCTTTAATTCGTTTTTTTGATCTTTGTAATGATTCGTTATTTGTTTCAGATAATTGTAAAAGGCTATCCTTTAATGTTTGGTTTTCTCTCTTTTTTTCCATTAAAGCTTTTCCAAGTTTTCTTATTTCGGAATTTTTAACAGTTTTATCTCTATTAACTTTGCTTAAAAATAACTCAAATTTTTTTTTTGAATTGGATAACTCTTTTTTTAATTTTACATTTTCTTCAAAATTATTTTTTTTATTTATTTTTAAGAAATCTTGACATTCTCGTAATTTTTCTTCCCTTTCTTTTTGATTTTTATTTAAATCTTTGTATTGATCAAGTAATTTTTGGTTTTCAATTTCAAGAGTCGTATATGCATTCTTGAGTTGTAAATAATCATTTACCGTGTTTTTTCGGTTCTGGCTATTATTATTATTGAGTTGGTTATTAAGAATATTATCATTATCATTATTTATACTGCTTTTTTTTCCCCTTAATTTTTCAAGTTCTAATGCTTGACTGTGAATGACTTTTTCGAAATAAACTTGTTGTTTTTGAAATGTTTTTTCATTTTGTTCATATTCTTTTTTTTGTAAATCAAATTCTTTTTTTAATTCATTTTCTTTGTTTTGGATGCTTTTTTGTAATTTTAAATTTTTTTGTTTCAAAATAGTATTTATTTCAACGCTTTCTGAAAGTAAAAATTGGCTCTCTTCAAAATCATTTGTAATTTTTTCAATTTTACGATCTTTTTCTTTTATTAATTCACTGATTGATTCCTGATTTTGGATATTCAATACCACCATCTTTTCTGTATTCATTCTTTCCAAGCAAGCCCCCTGGTTTTCTAATTGGCATTGTAAATTTTTATTTTCTTTTTCTTGTTTTAAAAATTTCTCTTTTATATTTTTTTTTTTTCGTTTTAAATTGAAAATTTTTTCTTCATTCTCATTTAATTGTTCTTCAAGTTGAGTTTCCTTTTCACTTGGTAATTTGCTTTTTTCAAGTTCATTTGTTAAAAAGGTAATTTTGTTGATTTTTTCTTGCAATTGTATTTCAAAATCTTCTTCTTGGTCTTTTAATTTCTTTTTTAATACATTGTTTTGACTTTAGCACAAAATCAATAATTGTTTTCGTTTTTGATCCCTTAAGTGCTTTGGTATTTTAATCAGTGGATCGTCTGGATCAGATTCCTCCCCAGATTCTTCTTGGTTTTTGTCTTTTTGTAATCTTTCAATAATTTCTTTATATTTTTGTGTTTCTGATTGTGCCTCCCTTAATTTTACAAAACTTTCAGTATTTTCTCTTCATTAAGCTTGGTTATCTTGTTCATCGAGCTGACTTGTTCATTTCCCTTGTTATTTCTTTTCGTTTTCTTTCCTTTTTTGTTTTTCTTTTCTTTTACTTTTTTGTTTTTATTTTCTTTTACTTTTTTGTTTTTCTTTTCTTTTTCTTTTTTGATTACATTGTTTGGTGTGTTACCTTTGTTTTCATTCTTCTTATCTCCTTCATTTTGAGTGGTTTTTTTTTTCTTTTTTTTTTTCTTTTTCTTTTTTTTTTTTTTTTTGCTTTTTTTCGATTTCTTAGATTCCGTTTTTAAATTGAGGCCTTGTTGTAATAATAATTGATCAATTTTTTTTTCAGATATATTCAATCTTTTACAAATTATTGGTAATTGCTAAAAAGTAATCATTTTGTAAATTTTATCTAATAAAAAATCAAGATCAAAAATGTTAGTCACAGAAAAAAAATGAAATTATTTGCTAATCTTTTCGCTGCAAAAAATCTAGTGACTTTTACAACACTTTTCCCCTTTATAAGTGTTTGAAAGGTTTTTTAAATTGTCTCAAAGTGTTTGAAAGACTCAAAGATTTGTAAAGGCCATGGAAATGTGTGTATTGTTTAAATTAAGAAAACATTAATTATTTAATTCTAGTTAAAAAATTTTTATTTCAACTATTATTTTTCATCAAAATTTGGGGGTTATGGTAAAAAATTTTACTTTTGATAATAAATGAAATTTTGTTTTTCTTTTTTATTAGTGATTTAAGTTAAATTAAAGTAATACTGTGTATGAAACAATAATGGTTGCCATATTAAATGATTAATATTTGAATATAAACTCTTTTTCAGTCAAAAGTATATTTGCAATCCAGAAATAAAATAAATTCTATGAGTTTAATCAAATAATCTTCTCAAAATAAATTTTCAATTTGTAGATCAAAATCATTTTTTGATCATTTTTTCTAATTTTTTTTTTTCTTTTCGAATTTTGTCACTTTTTGTAATTTTTGATTTTTTTTTTGATACTTTTTCTTCTTAAAATTTGAAAACAAAAAATATTTGAAAAACCCAAATGAACTTTAAGAAAATTGAGGCGATGTAATTTATTTTAAAAGTATTATATTTTTTCTATTTAAAAAAATCTTATTGACAATAATTTAATTTTCTTAAATAAATTCAGAAATTATGCAAGAGATGTCTCATTGATATGCAAAAAAATTTTTTTAAAGATTTTATTATTTTTGAAAATTTTAAGTTTGTGAAGGTATTTGTTTTATGAATATCAATTATCGTCTGAAGTTTATTATTTCTCTTATTTCAAAAAAATCTTATTATTTTATTCAAAAAAAAAAAAAGCAAATTTTTAATTTTTGGCTGGAAACCTTGAGTGGAAGTGGGTTTAATTGTAATTTAATGTAATTTTATAAAACAATTGTTTATGAAGTTGAGGTTTTTTGGTTTTTATACTACTGTTTTATAAAGTGTAGAGTCACAGTTTAAATAAGCGTTGTTCAAACTCTTTGAGTAACTCTTTTTTATGTTGCAAATGATACTTTAAAAACTTTTATTCCATATTTTTTGAAAACAACTCACAAAAAAGATTTGAAAAACTAGTTTATTCAAAAAAATAATTTATAAGGGTATTTTTTAAAAAGAAGTTTCTTGGAGAGTACGTAATAACTTTCTTTGAATCATTAAACATCCCTGAAAATTTTTATTTTAAAAATTATATTATTATCAAAAAAATAATTTAAATCCAAGTTTTTTATTATTATTTTTTTTTTTTACAATAATAAACAATATTTTTCGAAAACAAAGACATTATATTATTAATTTTTCTCCTTTTTTTGCAAAAAAATCTACAATTACATAAATAAAAATGAAATCTATTTTTTTTATTGTTTTCGATTTGATAAGATTGAGAACAATATTTTAAATAATAGTCAAACATAAATAATTTGATTATAAAATAAATATTTTTTTTTTTTTGTAAATCTTTTTGTTTCTGAAATAAAAAAATTAAAAAAATTGAGAAAAATGAAATTAAAAAATACTTACTTTTTTTGGATGAGAAAATTTTTTATATAATTCTGCAATATATAAAAAAATTCCATATTTTCCAATTTTTCCTGAAGCTACTTCTTTTGGATCTAATAAATCCGGGACATTCAGCAAATCCAATAATTCAAAAGCTTTTTGTAAATTTTTAATTGCTTTTTTCTATTGTATAGAATTAAGGAAAATGAATAAATCGAAAAATGTTAACACAATAAATATGATTCAATTTTATATAAAGAAAAGCCTTTTAAATTATATTTACTATTCATGACTTTATTCTATAAAAAGTCAAGTTTGAAAAAAAAAAAATAAATAAATAAAGTGTTATTGTCAATTAACGGTGGTTATAAATGAGAAGATCCACTGGATTTCTAAATTATATCATAGTAATTGTGGGTTTACAATATTTAATACAATTTAACTTTTGATCGAGATCAAAAAAAAAAATATTTTTTAGATTGAATACTTGACAATTATTTGAAAATGTTTTTAATCAAGCATTAACATTAAAAAAAAAAAAATGTGAATTAATAAAGGTGTTGAAAAAAATATTTAAATTTAATTTTTTCCATGTTCGTGTTTATTTTTCTTTTACTTTCAACTGTTGATATTGTTTTATTTTTAGAATTCGTTTTTCAAATATTTGGGTTCAATTTATCAGAAGTGGTGAATATTGTTTCAAAGAAATAAGGAAAAGATCGAATTAAAAAAATCTTAAAACAACTACAAAAACTTCAACTCGAAAAAAAAAGAAGAAAAAAAGAAAATATGGTTTAAAAATTGAAAGTAATGTTCATAAATATTTGGCCTTAGACTAAATGTTTGTCTTGTAATTGGTTAATGATATGGAAAATTATGATTCTTTATTGAAATTTCTAAACAAAAATTTAGAAATTAGGGAAAGTGTCGTAGAGTGCCGTCAAGTGCCTAACTTTTCCAGAATTTAAAAGAATGGAGTAAAATCAAAATATTTTACTCAATTCTTTTGAATTATGGAAAATCGCAACGGCCTTTTCTTTTAATTTGTGAGATTAAAAGAAAAGTTCATAAAAAAATTCGTTTATTTCTTAAATTAAAAAAACCACCGTTAGGCTTTCGTAGGTTTTATGTTTATTTGTGAAGTGTTCTAGGTTTTTTTGAGGTTTTCTTTTTTATTTATGAAGTGTTCTAGGTTTTTTTTATTTTTTGCAATAAATCAAAGATTTATTAAAATTTTCTGTTTATTTCAAAAAGTGAAAAAAAAACCTAAAACACTTCATAAATAAAAAAAAGAAGCCCACAAGAAAGCCTTTCCACTCTACGGTACTTGACGGAACTTTTTGTTTGGTTTTTGTTCGGTTTTCCAGAATTCAGAAAAATAGATCAAAATTTTTGATTTTACTAAATTCTGTTGAATTCTGGAAAACAGTCTTGAGTTTTTTTTAATTTGTGAAATTAAAAAAAAAAACAGGCACTTGGCGGCACTCTACGAAAGTTCCATAATTTCTAAATTTTTGTTTAGAAATTTTAACAGAGAATCATAATTTTCTTTGTAATTAACGAATTGCCAAATAAATGCTTAATCTTTATTTTGAATAATGGCAAAGATATTATTCTTTAATTATTTATTTTTGTTTATCTGGATTAATTGTTTCATCAAAATTTTTCGATTTTTTCATAGGATGGGCAGCCCCAAAAAAATTTCATTTATTTTATTATTATTATTATTGAAGAAGTGTAAATTACACTCTAAATTTCCGTAGAATTAAATTCCCTTTCAGGGATTTAAGCATGAAATCATATATTTCACGCTTATCAATTAATGGAAAATAATTTCAAACTTTCACAGTTTAGAAATTAATTCATTAAGATTTATTTCTTTTAATTTATTTTGAAAAATTAATCTATCTTTTTCATATAAGAAAGACAGACCCATAAAAAATGAAAGTTTTCATTTATTATTATTATTATTGTTGTTATTATTGAGGAAGAGGTTTAATTTGCATTCTAAATGCCATTTTACTTCAATTTCCTTTCAGGAATTTAAGCGAAAAATAATAAATTTCATGATTATTAATTAATGAAAATAATCTTGAAATTATTATGGTTTAAAATTATTTCATTCAAGTTTAATTTCTTTTTAATTTGTTTCGACATATTAATCTAGTATTATCATTGGAAATACAGGCCCAAAAAATTTTTCATTATTTAAATGACCAATTACTATAACAAAAAACTTATTTTTGTATTGAAAGAAAACAATTTGACATTGTGGGAAAAAAATGTGTATACAATTGTTAGGAAAAAAAGTGAAAGACGGTTTTTCATTGGGAACATTAGTGAAAATTCAAATAAGATAATTTAATAAAAAAAAGAATAAATAAATAAATAAAGACAAAATGAAGTATTCAGAACAATAACAGTTTTTTTAATACTACCTTTTGAAGGGTCTGGGTTTTTCAATAATTGATCAATTATTAAAAATTGTTTAAAAAAAATTGACTATTTTTTGGATCTCCAAAACCACACCAACAATTTCGATATGAACGTAGATTTAAATTATATTTGCTGGGTTGATTGAAAATAATATAATGGGTTATTATTTGAAGTTAATTGGTTTCTTCTATTTATTGATTTTACTTTTCATGTTCAGGTTCTATTAATGTTCCCAATGAAAAACCGTGTTTCACTTTTTTTGAGAATTGCAATTTTTGCTAATGAGGATACTTTGAAATTTTTGTCTTTTTTAATTGAATTTTTTGAATTGAGAATACTTTTTAAACTTGATTTTTTTAAGATTAAATTTTTTGCCAATAAGAACTCTTTTAAACTGATTTTTCTTCATTGAATTTTTTGTCAAAGGGACACAATGGAATTTTTTTGTACCATTATTCAAATTTTGTCAACAAAAAAAGGGCTATTTCACAATGCCCTTTTTTGTTAAGTTGCCACTTGGGTATGGAGCGAACCCACGGTAAATGGCTTGACGCTTAAAGGGTTTCTTTTTGTTTTTTAGGATTTCAGACCTTTATTAATCTTTTTCTATTTGGTTTGTTTCGATTCATAATTTGCTTTTTTTATTAATTGTATATTTTCACAAAAAACAATGAAATATCACAATAGAACTTTTTTTGTTGCATTTTGGTTGTTCGGTTTGAAGAAAATGCATGATAAGTGACTTGGAACACAAGATTAAAATTTTTGAAAAAATTACCTACTGGTGTTTGAATTTTAAATGGGAAAAATTTTCACTTCATTTCGATTTCCTTTTTCCAATGAAACCACAAATTACAACCCACTTCTTGGAAAACTCTAATTATATAAAAAAAAATATAGAAAAGAAAGTGAATATTCCTTCCCATTTATTCTTGAAATACCAGTAATAAATAATAACAAAAATTGAAAAAAAATATCATACTTGATTCAAAGTCGGATGACTAACAATACCACTGTGATGGAAATCAACCAACATACAAAAAGCTCTGCCATCTCGAAAGGAATTTTCAAAATCAATAATTTTGAAATTATAAGATTCCGTAACTAGCTGGCACCACTCAAGGAGGTAAGAGTTGTGATCAACCTGAAAGAGAAATACATTACGAAAAGAAAAGGAAAGCGCGATCTTCCAAATCATTACTAATATTTTCTTTTCGTTCTGTTTTATTATATCTTCAGGAACAATTTCTAATGGGATACCTCTGTCTTTACAAAAATCAATTGCGAGTTGCAGGTTAGATACTTTCTCGTCCACGGATTTGGCTTTCTTTTTGGGGAGGCTAAATCTTTGATTTGAGAGGCTTCGAATGAGTTCAACAAGAATGTCTCCAGATGCAAATGAATTCGCGAGAGAATTCAAAGATAGTTTGCAGTTTGCTGGTAAGTAATGTTTGAGCCATTTAAATATTACTTTTTTTGTTGGCTTTTTCCAAAAGGATTCATCAAACAGTTCACCAGAATTTTCTTTTTCTTGTGTTTGATTCATTTTGAAAAGTTTTTGCAAAATAATGTAATTTTGTTTATGAGCTTTATTAAGAAAAAAATGGTGAATTAGACTTTTTTTGATTTTTCCAGTTAAATAAATCTGTCAGCAATACCTGTTACTCCTCTATTTTGAATATTGACTTAACACATATTGAGAAAAAATCACAATTTATTGTTAATTTAAAAACTGCCTTCTTCAAATAAAAGTAGTAGAATAATTAGTGGTAACAGAAATACCTAAACACTGTTATTATGTTCGATCTTCTTGGAATTTATAAGGAACAATAAAAATTTTTTCAGATTTTTTATTAAAATTTACTGGCTTTTACAGAGTAAACTCGAAAATATTTTCGTTTTTCATTCTTTCTTTGACAAAAATAATTCTTACATAAACTTGATTCATATTTGAGTTTCTTTATTTATTTGCTTGGTCTTTTTAATTTATTTTTATTTTTGGTGAAATTAGTGTGTTAAATCAAGATAATTTCAGAATTAAAAAATGAAAATCTGTTGAAATTGTGAACTACAGAGATTAAAATAAAGCGTTAACAGGACGATAATCCTTCTTTTATCAAAACAAAATATTATAAGTCTTTGTTTTTCTTCTTGTTCCAATGAAATACCCAATTTACTCTCCACACGTAAACCTAAGTTCAAATCAATTTTGAAAAGTAAAGGTCTTGATATTTTCAGTAAAAAATTAAATTATGAATGAAATTTGTTCCAAAAATTTTCACAATTTTTTTATTTTTCAAATTTGTCGATTTTTTGATTAAATAAATTCCAAACCTTTCTAAAAAACTGTGTCTATTGTTTGAGATAAAATTTTCGAATTTGATACATTATTTTTAAATTTTTAATCATGGAACTTGCAAAAATCAATACCATACTTACTTAGGGTTTATTATCTGTTTCGGGATCTTTTCATGTTTTGGTCTTCTTTAACCAAAGAAACAGGGATTTTATTTTGAAAAAATTGATTAAACTTTTCTAAATACATTTTTAGTACATGAGTATTTATATTACACATAACAGTATCTTACAAAAAGTAGAAAATGATTACGAAAGTTCAAAATTAACCATTTTACAATGAGATCGGCTTATGAAATAAAACTATTTTGGTAATAGGAAAACATATTTTCATTTTTATAATATTTCAGATAAGTATACCTAAATTTTCAGAAGGGTCATTTTCTAAAAAAGTCACATAAGAAAAATCTAATATCTACCACAAAATTGATTTTCTAAAAGTTGGTGCCATATATATAAAGCTCAACTTTTTTTAATTTCGATTGGAATTCTTAAACAATAAAAATCTCATTGAAATTACAAGTTTTCTTGATAAATGAATTTGCAGATTGTGAACAGATATAAAGCTATTGCTTTTAACCTAGATTTTTCATGACAACAGATTTGAATTAATAAAATCTTTTTTTCAATCTATTGTAGTCAAAATAAAGTGTGTAAAAAAATTTAATGCATGTTTCCGAATAAAAAGCGTGTTTTTTTGTTATAGAAGACCAATACATTAACCAATAAAATAAACCGACAATAAACCCTAAAAAAATATGACAATGGTTTCTTAAAGTACTATTATTTAAAAAGAAATTCTAAAAATGAAGGATCAAATTGGAATATTTATTACAAATAATAGTGTAAATTTTTTTGCAAAATTTTTATCCATTAGAAAAACAAAAAAATTCAAAAAAATTGAGAATATTATGGAAAATTTTTCAACTCATTGTGTGAATAATTTAAAATCTTACTGAAAATAACCAGACCTTTACTTTCAAAATTGATTTGAACTTAGTTATACTATTTGTCAGTATATTGGTTGTTGCCTTGGTACAAGAAGAAACAAAAGCACGGATAATATTTTGATACGGATTATAGTCTTTGTGCATGAATTATTTTGATCACAGTAATACTGATAAATTCAAATAGATGGCTAAAAATTTTTTGTTCATTTTTTATTTTGTAAAATTTTTACCTAGGCTTTGATTTAAGCATTTCATTTGTTTAAATGTTAAGAAACATTGTAAATTAGTTGGCATTCAAAAAAATCTTTTTCGAGACCTGTTATAAAAGAAGGGTTTACAAGATTTAAAGAAAAATGGAAATTCAACCAAAAATTGTTTGTAATTTTTTTGAATCTATTCGTACGTGCAAAATTTCTATAAAAAGATCTACCAAAAAAAAGTAATGTTCAATAAACTGTTGATTTCTCCGTATTTTTATTGCTTTTTTGAGTTTTTTTCGTTTTCTCTCATTTTCAATCGGAATATGGACTATTGGGTTAAATCAAAAATATAAACATTAAAATCAACTCTTTAGAATAAAGATTCTTGTATAAAAATTCCTTTTATGAGAGAGAATATCAAAAACATTTAACTTGATTTTTTTATGTTCTTAAGTTATTCTGAAAATTATCATTCTGGAAATTTAGGTATACTAATATGAAATAATTATAAAAATGAAAACATATATTCCTCTCCTCTATGATTTTTTGTTTTAAGAATAGAGTTTATTACAAAAATATAAATTGAGATATGTGAACTGGATATTAACCATTGTTTCAAAAAGAAATAAAAAAGAGAATTTATAACATTTTGTATATCAAAGCATATTAAAGTGCTACTTACAATTAAAAAGCACCCAGCATAATTGTTTAGATCTTCTAATATTTATCAATAGATAAAAATAAATAATTTTTAGCACAAAAAGTGTTTTTTGGTATTTTTATTCTTCCAAAAACTGAAAATAAACTTTGTTTCCTAAAAGGGACCCAACATTTTTTTCAAATATCAGACATTTTTTATAAATGATCTTTGAAAATAAAATCAGAAACATAATATAATAATAAAAATCAAAGAATATTTAATACCCACTTGAAATAAAACTAATAAATCAATAGATTTTCTTAAAAATAGAAAAATCCATCTTCTTAGTGTACTATTGAGAAAAACAAGAAGGTTCATTTTGAACTTCTACTGGTATTTGAAAAATAAATAGGAAACATTTTCACTTCATTTTCCATACTTTTATTTTAGAGATCAAGCCCCCAAACCAAGTATGTTGGTATTTGTAGTCTCTATTTGAAAAAGGAAATGAAAATGAAGTGAAAATTTTTCACACTTATTTATCAAATATCTTCAATTATAGATCCAATAAAATCCCAATAGAAATCAAAATAATTTCTCCACAATCATTTTTACTTTGATCAATAACATTAGAATAACAAATTTTTACAATTAGATATCGATCTTGTAATAAAAAAATTTACAAATGAATTAAATATAAAAAAATCGAAAAAAGAAAACAATATTTAAAAAAAATTTCAATTTTGGCATTTCCCAAAATCAATTTTTTCTTCTAATATCCATTTAAACCCTTTGAACCCTTGTAATTCACCCATTACAACTGACCCTCTTTGACTTGAAAATGGTTTAATTTATAATATTTTTTACACAGTCATTCATATTTATCAACAAAAAACTTAAAATTGCCATTTAATGGTCTTATTTTTATTTAAATACATTTATTAAATTTGAAATAAAACAAAATAACAAAAACAACAGTATATATATATATATATTTATATATATATATATTAATAAATAAGAAAATAATTTCCAAAATTAATTGATATAATTTTGTAAAAAGATTTCCAAAAAAGGAAAAAATAATATTCTCAAAAAAATTCTAATAATAAATAATTATAAAAGTAAGAATTTATTTCTTGTTTTGATTTGTTGGCATTTGTAACATAAATGATCATCGGTAGATCTATAATTAATTGTATTGAATTCAAAAATGGAACCACATAATTTATTAGAGCATAGCAATTGGTAGGTTAAAACATCATTGATTGGAAGATTTTTATCGTCTTTATTATTTTTTAAAGGGTGTTTAAGTTGCAAAGAGTGGCAAAATTGATTACATTTATGATTTTGAAACCATTTCTGAATATCTGAACTGTTGCCAGCAGTATTACCAAAATCTGTTTTATCATTTTTTATAAATATTGTAAGGCTAGTTATTATTAAAGGGTTCTGCAAGCCTTTAAACTCTGACAATAGGCATTCGCCCTTTGAAATTTTGTGTGTATAATGTGAAAAGGCCTCTAATAATTGATGTATAATCGGTAAAACGTTTTCCTTGCTTAATTTGATAATAGATTCTGTGTGGATATGTGGCTTTATTAAATAAAATATGTGATCTTCTATATCGCGCTGTGGGAAGCAACCAACAAAGCAAGGCAAAACATTTAATATTCTGAATAATCTATATTCATTAAAGCTGAGTGCAATTTCCTTACAAACGAAGCTGGCATAGGCCAAATTAATAAATTCCTTTTTGACAACTTTCATATCAATGAAATCAGTGAATTCTTTTGCGATCCAATGATACCCATTATCGATTTCTACAACATGAGAATATGACATACTCTGGCTCTTATGATGTGGATATTTTGTCATCATTACTCTAATTAGGACGGTATTGATTTTGCGGCTCTTTGTATTAAATAATGCCTCTAAGTACTGCGCTTTTGAATCAATCGAACAGAAATTCATTATTTCAACTTTGTGCCATTTTGTTTCATCCGAAATATCGGGAATTTTGCCATTTTCTAACATTCTTTTCTGGATCGAATAACTGACTTTGTGTATTGTGTTTTCCAGATGCTCTGCGTTTTGCTTAATTACTTTTAAAATCAATGGTACAAATTTCTTATCTTTATCTTGTTGCTTATTTGTTTCGTCATCAAACTTCTCATGGTTATTGAATAATATAGAATCCCCTTTGTTAGTTGATTTCTTTTTTCGGCTTCTTCTCGTTTTGGAATAATCATGAACCGTGATTGTTTGTAAATTGCTTGCACTATCATAGTGTATTTTAAATTGCTTGATCATTTTGTCCGTACATGATCGAAATTTTACAAAATGGTAATCAATGCCCTGTGCTTTAAATTTCTTTAAAAAAAAAGAAGCATGCTTTTGGTTGGGTATACCTTTGGGGTAACGGTCTAATTTCTTTCTTTTATATTTGGGATGCTCTGTGAAGAGATCATGGAATTTAACACCATGGCATGGTGAATCAGCAAAGTGGATCAATATTTGGTTTGGCGATTTCCATTCCAATTTCAAAACCTCTTCGAACCCGGCAACTATATCCTCACAAAAGTCAGAGTCCGCTTCTGCTTTGATCACATTCAACTGTTTTTTAAATTCGTTTGTGTCCTCTGTGAATTCGATCCTTTCCGTTAAATTGTAATGTTTGCAATCACGATCACGATACCCCACAAAGGCAATCCTGATTTTGCAATAAGGGTGCATTTCTTTCAATGCCTTCATAACGTCTGCAATGGAATACCTTGTAAGATCTAACCAATAGCCTACATCCACTGACCTTGTTAAATCCATTAAGAAGCATAAGTCAATCGTTTTTTTCAACTTATCTGCTATTTCGTTTATCAGCTTTTTCACTCTTTTTTTTTCTTTGTGATCCAATTCGGACTTGAAAGGATTTCGAAGGCTAAGATCAACCCTTAAAAAACTTGGTATTTCTGTATTGTTATCTGAAATTGGTACCATCTTTGAGTGTACTTTTTCTTTTCTTTTCCAATTTTTTTCTTTTCTTTTTTTTCTTTCTTTTTCTTTTTCTTTTTCTTTTCTTTTTCTTTCTTTTTTTTTGTTTATTGAAATTACGATTTCTTTATTCTCTGGGTTGATTGTTGCTCTTAAGTGTTTCTCTTTTTTTCTTCGTTTTTTTTCTTGCTCTTTTTTATTTTTTTTTATTAATTTCTTTAGCCGTTTGTATCTCATTCTTTTCTTGGTATTTATATTCCTTTTTAATTGTAAAAGTTCTTTTTTTGTTTTTTCAATTTCAGTTTTGGTAGCTCTCTCTTGAGAAGTTTTAAACTTATTCTTTTTCACATTTTTTTTTTTTTTTTTTCACTTGATGAAGATTGGGAATTTTCGTCTTCATTTTCAGAACTAATTGAGTGGTCACTAATCGAAGTACTGGAGTCTGAGGAAAGATCAACAGACATTTAACAACCTTTTTGATTTAATAATCGTTTGAAAAAATGATTTTTTTTTGAACAAACTCAATTTTTATTTGTTCTTTGAAAACAAAAAGAGATTTGAGTGCTATATTCTTCGAGAATATTAACTTACATCAAAAATAATTTTGGTTTTATTTCAAGATCAATTTTATTTATTTATTCTTTCATTAAAAACTTGTGTTTAAAATACAAACAAGTACTATTGTTGTTACCACTTTTAAGGTTTAAAATTTGCCGAAAATTTTTTCGTTGCAAAAAAATTTTAAAAAACATTTCTCAAAAATATGTTTGTTTGAAGGGATTACAGTCAGTTTCACCTTTAAGGCACAAACTTACAAGGAAATTTAAGGCACAAAAAAAATCTCAAATTAAGGCACAAAATTCAAATTCTAGTAAAAATAAATTGTAAAAAAAAAATTCCAAATTTTGTGCCTCAATTTGAGATTTTTTTGTGCATTAAATTTTGTTAAAAGTTTGTGCCTTAAAAGTGAAACTGACTGTAAATAAAATGTTAATATGTTTAAAGAGTACCTTTAGGATGGGAGTGGTGGGAAATTTTGAATAAAAATCTCTTCGAAAAAAAAAATTATATTTAGAAGCAATTGAAAACTCTTGGAAATATATAGAAAAAAAATTTTTTTTTTGATTTTTTGATGTAAAGAAGATAAAAAAAATTCTAAATATAATATGATAAGAAAACTGTTTATAAAATTTAGTTTTTTCAAATAAAATATTTTTTTTAATTTAAGTATTACAATAAACTCAAATTGAAAAAAATATTTTATTTGAAAAAACTAAATTTTATTAAAAGGGTTCTAATGATATTTTTTTATTGGCTCTTTGCATTAGAAATAACAGGTTTAACCATTTTAAAATTCGTTCTTTAAAACACATATGTCTTTTTCAGATTAAACCCGTTTAAAATAAATCCAACTAAATTCAAAAATTTTAAAACAGTTAAAACAATAATAAATATCACAACAATACTGTAAGTTTGTTTAAATCCAGAAAATAATTTTATTTTCCAAAAATTTATATCTTTTTTCATTTTTCGTTTTATTTTCGTTTCATTTTTAAAAAGTAATTTTTATTCAATCAAAACTATTTTTTTTAAAATGATTGGGATTAGTTGAAAATTTTGTTATTTTAAATAGTACCACCCAAATAACATTATATATTGTATCTAACTTTATAGTTTATCTAAACCCCATTCCAAAAATTTGGATACACCCAAAATCAAAAATTATGCAAAAAAGCCCCAATTTATTGTATTTTTCCAAACCTAATATAAACCACATTTAAGTGGCCCAATATCAATGTTTTTATAAATAATCATTTTAATCCAAATAAAAGAAAACATATAAAAGGAAAAATTAAAACTCAAAAACCAAAACAAGTCTGTCCAAAATAATGAAACGAACGGAATAAAAAATGTATTGGTGGATTTGTTAAAATTACCACAACAATTGTTGATCTATCAAATGATAAGATACTATGGACCAATTGTATGTGATTTTTCTATTAAACAAACTCAACACTAACCTTCTATCAACCATAAAAAAAAAAAATTTCAGTTCCAAGGAAACAGATTACGTAACTGCAAAAAAAGGAAATGAAAACAAAACAAAAAAGACAAAAAATTGAAATAGTTTGAAAAAAAAAAATTATTTCCAAAATTGGATGTAAAGGTTGAGTATTGTTATTCTTTCAACTGTTTAAACCGTGTACAAATTTTTGGAATATAATTTATATTTATCAATAGAATGTAAACAAAGTTCCATGGCAATATTTTGTTGGGCTCTCTCAAAAATTTAAATCAGATATCAGGAGATATAATTTAATAAAAAAACACATATCAAAAAAAAAAATCTAGATAAAGTTTAGGATAATTTAGACAAAGATAAATACATACACACGTATCTATATATAACTATAAATTATCAAATACACTCAGAAATCAACTTTTCGAAACAATCATCTTATCCCAGCTACTATATGGGTTCGACATTTTTAATAGAAGAGTTAAAGATATCAAAAAAAATAAATAATAATAAATTGATACTTTGGTTAACATTGAAAAGGAAAACCAAAAGGAAAGTGTGAGACAGATATACTCAAATAGGAAACAAGAACAGAACTAGCAAAACATATGGAACTAAAGAGGAAAGATAATTTCATCAAGAAATTAAGTCCTGATATTGGGCTACCTTGCTGAGTACTATAAAATAGGCTGGATGGATAACATTGGTTGGTAAATCATAGAAAAGAAAGAAATCAAAAAAATACTATATGATACACAAATAAAATCCATAAATGATAACGTCAAATAATCAGAAGATCAATAAAATCGTAAATTGAAAAAATACCACAAAATTTCCAAAATTTCCTGACAACTTTACTGTTAAAATGGTCATAATAAATTGGAAATCATCAACAACTCCATTTAAACTGAAATCATTCACAAATGGTCTGAATAGTTACACACATAAATGAGGAAAGGGATTAAATTCAGAATATGTATATGTTGTAGAAAAGAAAAATTGGGGAAGTTGAACATTAAATATGAGGGATGTGAAAGATATACAAAAAAAAAGACACTAGAAAATAACCTCAAAAAAATCAAAAATCTTGACTTTGACATCATTATGAATCTCCAAATTCATAGTAAACTTGTTCAAAAAAACTAATTTTTTAAAAAATAGATAGTTCTACAGTCTTTTATCAAACAATTAAATAAGTGTTACATATACACCCTACTTTGATGAACTTTAGGTAGGTTTATCACTGAGTTCATAAAAAATTTGTTTAATTCTGAAAAGGATTTGATTATTAATTTCCCGAATTTTAACAATTAATAATGATATCAGTGACTTCTTTTCTTATCCTGGATTTTTTTCAATACGATAATTAAGATCCTTTAAAACTTTTTTTTCTGTTAATTGAATTTTTGTTTTGAGATCCACTTAAATTTTTGTTTTTTAAATTTTTAATTGTTACAGTTATTTTGAAAATGTTAGGGATTGTTTCAAATTTCTATCAAGTTTTCAATTTTAAAAAAGTGAGGACTCAACCTTTAATTGTGGGGGTAGAGATTGGAGTCTGAAGGAAATCACTTTTTTTTTAAATAAGTTTTCACTTTATTAAATTAGAAAACTTTAAAAAAGTTTTGATTCGGACAAAATCATAAAAAAAAAAGTATTCACTTTTTTAAAATAGCATTAGTAACCTTTTCGATCTTGTTCATAATTTCAATTTTTTAAAACCAAAAGACGTTCACTATCAAATTATCATTATTAGAGAGTAACTCACTCCTTGAGTTGGAAGGAAATTTGTGGTAGGTGATGCATGCCTTAAAAATTTGAAAATTTTTAACAAACACAAAATTTAGAATTGTTAAATTATTATTTATTATTTTCTTGAGGTAAAATCTCTTTTCTTTTCGGATTAATTCAAAAAATAATCAAGTTACAAAGGTAATTGAAAATTAATTTGGTTAAGAATTTGTTATTTTTCCTTTTTTTATCTGAAAAGGAACAAAAATTTTGGGTTTGAAATGACGAATAGAAAAAAGATTCGACTTGAAATTGTCCAATTCATCAAAAACACAAAAAAACAAAAAAAAAAGAAACCCTTCAAAATACAGTTTGAGAATGCTTTTGTTGTGAACTTTAATGAAAGTCTACAATTAATTCAGAAGCAGAAACGTCTTCGTATCCTCCGTCTGGCAAATACCTTCGAATAATTAAAGGGATCTTTCCTGCTTTTAACTCCTTAAGTGCAATCTCAAAAGGATCTGTTTCGTTTTCAATTTCAACCATGATTGGGCTGTTCATACTATGGATCATTATTTTTGTTTTTGAACAAGTAAGCAGAAAAAGAAGAGAAGTGAAACAAAAAAAGAAATAGTCATTTGAATTTATCTCTTGGGATGGATACTAAAACGATAAAACAATTTCCTCAACACTAAAAATGGAAACTGAGCAGAGAACAATTTCTTGTCTCTGAAAAAAAGTGAAAAAATCAATCTCTTTGGCGAGTTAAAGACAAACCTTATTTGGAGTGCTCTTGTACCTAAAACACGTGCTTTTTCATATTTTGTCATGTACCTTGTTGTGATTCTTTTTTTCTTTTCTTGTGTTTTTTTCTCTTGTTGTTGTTTAAATTCCTCTTCAGTTAAAATTTCACTTTCCTCATTTCCTGTTTCTTTGAGCTCTGTATTGATTTCTTCATCCATTTGTTCCATCCCAAATACATCTTGTTGGTAAGTCATTGTTCAAATTGAAAATTTAAAATTAATTACGTTATTTTGAAAAATACTAAAAAAAAAAAAATGATTTGGATTAAAAGAAATTTATTTTCCCTCAGATTTGTCTGGATCAGTAATCTGAAAAAATCTAAGTGTACTATAATTAAAGGAAAAAAAAATTTGGGATTCTAGGTACAGATGGCACATAAAAAGCTTTTGTCTTACTATCCTGGTAGAAAAAATTTGCATATTTTTTACAAAATCATGAAAATAAGCAGTAATGAATTTGGAAAAACTGATATTTTTTTAACAGAAAAGTACAATGTTGTAAATAACGAATGTGGACAAACCTAAATCCATTACAAAAATTTAACACATCTTTTTTTGTTCAGACTTTGGTATTGGAAGTTAGGAAGTACACATAATATTCTTGGTTCAGATTCAAATTGGGTTTAGAGGTTAAGGTATTTGATTAAATGCAAATGGTTCAATAATATTAAATACTTTTGATTCAAAAATTTCTTCAAAATTTCAAAATTTCTGAGATATAAATCTTATTTTTTTGATATATAAATTCAAAAAATGAATATTTTTCTCATTTTTTTTGTCAATAAATTAAATTTGAATCTTTCCCTATATTCATAAGGACTATTCGAATTTTATGCTCAGTGTGGGTTGAAATTGATACTATAAACAGAAAAAAAGCTATAAAAGACAATGGATTGAGGAAAAGTCAAAATATTGCAATTTTTGGATTTTTTAGATTTTGCTTGAAAATCATTTTTTTGATCCAAAAACTTTTTGAATTTCCCAAACAAACCAAGGCAAAACTAAAAATCTATTTTTTTTGATATTAAGAAACTGCCACTCCACTTTCTTTTAAAGTATATTTATACTCTCTCACTACACTCTAACATACTTGAAAAGAAAGTGGAGGAACATTTTCCTCATGAAATTTTTTTCTTCAGAATTTGTTGAGAATAATTTGGATTTGATGAAGGGAAATTTTTTTTGCCCAACTCAAAATTTTGCAAAAAAAAACCTAAAATTTTCAAGTTAGCAAGATCCCTTAGATCAAGTTTATTTTAAGTCTATAAATATGTTACTAGGTGGAAAAATAGTATTCACTAACAATAAAATTCGAATAATCCTTAATTCTTTTTAAAAATTTATTTAAAGTGACCTTTTTCTTTTTATATACTGTTTTCATCGATATTGAAATGTTTCTTTTATTTCTACGGTCAGCCTATATTTTTTACATGAGTTAAATTTTAGTAATGGATTAAAGTAAAAAACATGGGGTATTTTCAACACTGTAGTATTTCTTTTTTTCTTGAAAGAAAAACATTAAATTGATCTAAGATACATACAATCAATAAAAAGTAAATCTGTGATATTGGTTCCATAAAGATATCCGAATAAAAACAAAAAATCTTAAAAAAGAAGAATAGAAACGAAAATTATTCTCAGAATATATGTATTTTTGGTTTTGAGAAAATAAAAACATATTAAATTTCCAAAAAATGAGAAAAATATGATAATTTTTTAATAAATTTCACTAATTTAAAAATTTAATCAAACAATCAAGGGGGTTAACTTGGAAATTGATATAGCTGTCTGCCTAATATTATATGCTGAATTGGGTATTGTATTTAAACAAGAAGAAAAACAAGATATGGGTTTTTAAGTTGAGGGATGGATTATAGTCTTTGAAGTGTATTATTTTGATCACTGTAAGTGGGAAAAAATTGTAATTTAATTTGATTCATAAAATGATGACGATTTTGAAAATATTTCATATTATAGTTAAATATAAAAAATAGGAATGTTAAGATTCAGAAGGCATTTTGAGTCTTAAGTTTGTTTGATTTTTTGTTATACTCTATAAGCTGTATTTTGAAAAAAAGTGTTAATACCACTATATCTTTGTTTTTGATCAAAGTTTGTTATAATTGGAAGTAAATGGTATTAGTGCCCTGGCTAGAATTACTAAAAAAAAAAAAAAAATCACTTATAAAACTTGATTGCTCAAAAAATTATTAGATATATTATAAAAAATCACGATTAAAAATTTTCATCATAAAAACTTTTTTTACAATTACTTTTCTCAGAATATAAAAATAGAAAATCAAAATAATTGTATTCTGGTCTTATTAATTCATATTTAGAAGTTCTAAAAGAAAATATTTTTTAAAATATTTTAATTACACGATTTACTACATTCAATCAAATAATCACAAAAACCTAAAAATTTATTATTATTTACTACCCTTTTTATATAAATAATTGTAAACCGTTGTATCACTAATATATTTCCAAAATAGTGTAAATAATTTGCCAAAATGATACCTTCATTAATTATTTAAATATTTGAAAAAATTGAAGTTTTCTATAAAATAATCTGTATTTTAAAGTAAATTTAAGAAAGATAGTTTTCAACTTTGGTGTTTGAATATTGATAATTCTGCCTTTAAATTTGTGGAGAGGCGTATATTTTTCCCAAAAATTCTTGGATTTTTACTAATAAATGGACCATTTTAAATTGATAGATCAAAAAATAGTAGTGCTCTACTAATCTGTTTTTATAAACCTTTTAACCTAGGAGAACTAATTTGATGAACAAATAATATTAAAATACTAATATTTTATACTTCTCCAATCGGTTGAAGCTCATATACTAAAGGGATTTATGGAAAGAAGAAAATGATATTGCTATATTTTGGGCTAAAATTACAAAAATATTATTTAAAAGTCTTAAAATTGATTTCTAATCAAAAAATGTAGCAAATTTTATGATGATAATTTGGAAACTAATAGTAATTTAAGAAAAACTTTTTAAAACAAATAAATGGTTTTTTTTTATATCAATCCACATCCCACCAAAGTATAATTCATAAAAATGAAGTAAAAATTTATCAATTTCAAATTTCAATATATAAAAGAAGATATAAACTCAACAAAAAATCAAAAATTCGGGGTTTTAGACTAATATCCAAAAATTTATATAATTTTCCAATAAAATATAATAAAAATATTAATTAGGAAATAGAAAATTTAAAATTACAAAAGTAAATCTAAACCAATAAAAAGAAAGCTTGATAATAAACTGTTCTAGGTAGAAGGTTCAAGGAAATTTAAAAACTATTAGGTATAACAGCAACATAAATAAAAGGCCGTATCGTGAAGTGACATAGAAAGTTACCCCAAGTAACGTCAATTGCCTAGGTTTTCCAGAATTCAAATGAATGGGGTAAAATCAAAGATTTAACTCAATTCTTTTAAATTATGGAAAACCTAATAGCTGTTTTTTTTTACTTTTTGAAATAGAGTAAAATCAAAGATTTGACTCAATTCTTTTAAATTCCGGAAAAGCTCACAGTGTTTTTTCTGTTTAATCTGTGAAGTGTTCTAGTTTTTTTTTTTTTTGCTTTTTGAAATAAACAAAAATTAAATTAATTTTCTTTTTATTTCAAAAACTAAAAAAAAGTTAATTATTAAAAATATTTAAAATGCAAAGTTTAAACTTCCATTCTAAAATTACAAAACTTCAAAAATTATTTAAATAGAGATTCTTATGTTTATGAGAAGAATAAGATAAAAACAAAATCTTACAAACTATGTAAAAAATCCTTCTTTTCAGAAATTATTGCTGATATCGATCATTTTTTATAAGACTATCTATTCTGTGGAAAAAAAAAATGAAAAATTTGGGATTAAAGAATTAATCCAAATAAACAAAAATAATAACAATAATATTTTTGATATTATTCAAAATAAATACTCATTATTTATCCATTAATTAGTTAATGATTAATAATTTTATGATTCTTAATTAAAATTTCTAAAATAAAAAAATTAGAAATTAGGGAAGACCGCCAAGTGTACGTAGAGTACCTAGGTTTTCTTGGGATTTTGTGTTTTATTTTTTAAGTGTTCTAGGTTTTTTTGAGGTTTTTCAAATAAACAGAAAACACAAGAAAAGCTATCGATAGTATTTTTTAATTCAAGAAATCAAAAAAATATCTAAATTTTCTTTAAATTTCTATTATAAAAAAAAAACTAACTGTTTGTAAGAGGAAATTAATTTCATCCCTTCAAAATAAAAAAAAAATCAATTTTTTTTTTTAGGGCATTTTTACATTCTTTACAATCCGATAGCACAATTTTCATGAAACAATAAGATAATTTCTTGGAAAATATTATCGAAAATATGAATTTTTCAATTTATTCTGGTTTTAATAAAAACCTTATTTCTTCCACCCTAGTAAAAATAAGCAAGTTAATGTTATTTAAAGAGTGGTAAGAAAGGGTGGCAAAATGATACAGTTTTCATAAAAGTTTTTGATGAGAGATGAAACAAATAATTCTTTTCTTCATAAAAAACATGGTATTTTGTTCTGATCGACAATTACTCTTTGGAAACAAATTTTTTATTCCTTACAAAGTGAATTCTAAAATAAAATTAAACTGTTCAAAAATTCACAACTAAATAATCATCATATAAAGGGAAAATCTTCTCAAGAAATTTAAAATTTTATGAGAATAATTTATATAAAAACTGTTTTGAGAAAAATCAATCAATAGAAGATTAATTGTTTTTTCATTTTCTTTCTTGACTTTTTAAACACAAAGAAAATCTGAACACAGAGATCTGGATTTAAGTCAGATTGTTTTTTTAAAAACTTATTTTCAAATTTAAGTGATCAAGCAACCCTAAAAAACTTTTTGATGATCTGGTTCGTAACTGATTTTTTATTTTTGTAAATTGTTCTCACAACATTTTTAATTTCATGTTTTGGCCATTTTGAAATCACTGTTTGTCAAAATGTGAAATTATTCTTTCACGACAAGAATAGCACAATCCATACAAATACTTTCAAGACTTTTTCGAACTTTCAGACTGACAGTCTGCAAGATTTCAGTCTCTGATATTCTTTCATATTGTTTCAATTTTCCAATACTTGATACAAACTTTTGTAAGCCGAAAAAAGGGGTTAAAAATAATAATTAACAAAAGAATAGCATTTTGAATTTAATTGAAATTTTTGAAAGTTTTCTAAAAAAAAATATTTGGAAACTTTCAATTACCTGAAACTCTTTTTATGAAAACCAAAAATTGGAAAGTTGTTTAAATTACATGTTTTTAAAAGTTTGACTTGTAAAAACTTTTAAATTGAAAGTTGTTGCATTGTGATCTTGTGATTACCTTCAAAATTTGGAACAATTTCAAAAAAACAAAGTGTTGCTAAGGAAAAAAAGTGACTACAATTTTTGTGCTATTCTTGTCATGTTCAAAAGTTATTTTTAAAAAAGAATTTGATAAATTTTACTTTTAAATTGAAAAATAGAAACTTTTATGATCAACTTTTTTCCATGAAAAAGAAAAGTGGTTTCGAGAAAAATGTAGTTTGGACGGAATTCTTGTAACTCCTTTTTCAAGCATTTGAAAATTTTCCGATCATTTTCTCTCGTTTTTTTCTTTTTAAAAATTCTCTTTGTAATTTTGTGACTTTTACATTTGGTAAATGGAAGAAAGAAAGATTGTTGTAATTGGAGGTGGCGGTGTTGGGAAATCTGCAATGACTATTCGTTTCCTTCAAAATTTTTTTGTAACCGATTATGGTAAAATAATTTTTCCCTTCTTTTTTTTTATGTTCTAATTTTCTTTTCAAAAAATTTCTTAATATTTTTTTTTTTTCTTTTTGTCTTCCTTCCACAATGAAAAGATCCAACAATTGAAGAAACTTATCGTAAACAAATAACTGTAGACAATAAAACAGTTCTTCTTGATGTTCTTGATACTGCTGGCCAAGAGGAATATTCGGCAATGCGCGAACAAGTTTGTATTTTAAGCTTTCTTAATTTTGTTCTTTCCTGTATTTTAAAAGTAAAATTAGGTTGGTAAGAAATACATTTTATCTGAAACGTTTTCCCCAAGCTTAGTGTTGAAATGAAAATAAATTTGGGTTTTATGAAATTTATTCAAATACAACTTGAATCAAACACAAGTGTTGTGTTGCTTGCAACCCCAGATTTTAGTGTTTGAGTGAAAACAAAATTCCAATAATCACGTGATGTTTTTCGAATTTTAAATTCTTCATCATCTTCTTTTATTTTACCTTTTGAAGATTCAAGGAAATACATAGAAATTGGTTTGTCTAATTTTACAGAGAGTGGTAATTTTTATTTTAATCATCATTACACTTTTTTGTTGAACTGACAATCCTAAAAACGATCTAATGAAAAAAAAAAAAATAAAAAGACAAAGCTGTTTTAAAAAGTGAGTACTTTTTTTCAAATTTTTATCAAGTTTTCGTTTTCAAAAAAGTGAAAACTTGTACATGAATTGAAACTATTTAGAAGTTTTTTATTGATAAAAAAGTGATGTCTTAACCTTTAAATATGATGTAGAGATTGGATTCTGAAAGAAAAGAACCTTTTGTAAAAAAATTACTTATACTTTATGAAAACGGAAAACTTTAAAAGAAGTTTTAATTGTAAAAACTTTCAAGAAGTTTTAATTCTAAAACAATTTTAACTTTTTTTAAAACACTGTTTATAAATTATGTGTACTTTAAATTTCAAAATGCAAATTTAAGATTTCAACATTTAATAGCTATTTAAACAAAAAGAAATCCTGGTTTATTAAATCTTGTATAACAAACCTACATTTTGTTTTTAACTTACAAGCACAAAATACTGTCTAACACAAATTAAAAAATTTACATTTTTATCTCAAAGTACAATAAATAAGAGAAATTTCATAAAATTTCTGAAAATATCTTTTCTAATTGATCTTTGTGAAGACAGTCTTTTATCTTTTTTCAGCTATATATTTGTAAAATAATGATATTTTGGAAATTCGAATAAAAATTTTTGCTTATTAATTGGAATTTAACAGCAAAAGGAAAATCTGCCTATTGAAAAATAAAGAAAAAAAAAAAAATGGAAATTCAATCTCATTTAAATTTTAAAATCCAATAAAAACAATTTTCATTTAAATTTCAAAAAATAAAGATCCACACTAATAATTGATCAGCAAACATTCAAAATAGAAGATTATCAAAAAAAATAATAAAATCATATTACAGTGATAAAAAAACCCGGTACCCAGAGCATAAAACCCATGTTTCAAAATAAAGCCCGAGGTTTTTTCTTCTTTTTGTTCTAATACAACATCCAATTCCGCTACTCAATAGTATTTCTTGACTCAAATCAATTTTGAAGGTAAATTCCTTGATGTTTTGTGAAAATTTTAAATTAGGTCTGGAATTTGTATAAAATTTTTTTCATAATTTTATCAATTTTTAAGGGGGTAAGTACATTTTTCATTTTTTGAGTACCACCATTTATGTAAAACTGAATTATTCAAATCATTTCTTTTGCCAAATACATTGATATTTTCATAAATACTAGAGTGGAATATATTCTAGTAATAGATATTTTCATACCAACTAAATAAACGCAAATCAAAAAAATGAAAAAAGTGATCAAAAAAAAATAAATAAAAATCATTTATTACTTGATCTTATCTATAAAATTTTACACAATTACTTATTCTTTATTTGGTTTTATCTTTAATTCTTTATGAAAAAAATTTTAATTGGAAAATTTTTTGATAAACAAATTACTGTTTATTTTGAAAGAATTTCCAAAATGAATTTAAAAATCCTATTTTCATTTATGTCATCTAATTCTGGTTTGGGTTAAGAAAATCAGAGATTTTTTTAATTCTTCTTGAGAATGAGGGTTTATTGGGTAAATTCGTTTTAATTTATAATTATTTATTTTCCATTAAAATGAGAACTCAAAAAAAGTCTGAATCTGATTGAAATTTGTTATTGAATTTCTAAATTATTTTGATTTGAATCTTTTTTAACTGTTTTTTGATTCCAAGAATTCAACTCCTTTATTTTAATTTTTGAAATAGTATACCTCGTTTTGGCTTGGTTTGAGAAAAATATTTTAAAATTGAATTTTGAAAGCAAATTTGTCACAAAAGGTTTTTTAAAATAATAATAAATAGTAATGGGGCGAGAAATTCAAGGAAAAAAATAGTTTTTATTCAAGCAAAGTAAGAAGATAAAGAAAAAAAACCAATCTTCAAAAATAGGCTTTTATCGATTTTTTTTTTTTTTCCATTCTTGATTTCAACAAATTTATTTGGAATGGTGATCTTTCGTGTTTGGTCTTCTAAAAGAAAATATTTGTTTCAAATGCATACCCTTTCTTGTATATTTTGTTGGTTTACTGTAGGGTTAATTTCGATCATTGGTATAAACACATTTCTAGATACAAAACTTTATTTAATAAAATCAAAAATTGAATCAAAAAAAATGTTCAAAAAATTGAAAAAATTAAGATTCAACTCTGAATTACTTTGGTTCCATTCACGAATAGACTAGTGGATGGTGTTTTGGTTTCAAAGTTTCAATATCTGGTGGCACTCAAAAAATATTTTTTCAGTAATGTTAACACAATTAAAACTTTTCAAAATGGTAAAATGTACTTAATTTTTTAAAAAATTTATGGTTTTTTTTTTTTTTTGGAAGAATTCCAAACCTTTCTCAAAAATGGTCTCTATTTTTTTTTTATTATTGAAGAAGTGTAAATTACACTTTAGGTACCCTTAGACTTAAATTCACAAAAAGAAATTTAAACGTAAAATCATAGATTCCACGATTATTAATTAATGGGAATAATTTCAAACCGTCTTGATTTGAAATTAATTCATTAAGATTTATTTCTTTTAATTTATTTTGAAAATATGCAATCTATATTTTTCATAGAAAGTACATACCTATAAAAAATGATCTATATTTTCTAAATAATTTCCTTTTGTTCATATTTTAAACATAAAGGACAAAATTTATTTGAATTTTTATTGATTACAAAATAATATCTATTTAAGCAGTTAGTAAATGTCCTGAATTTTAGAATTGTTGAATTTGAAGGATAACTTAAATATCTTTGGGTTTTAAATAAATAATTTTGATTTTTAATTATTACAAAATATTTTTGGGGAGTGCCGTAGAGTGCCGTCAAGTGCTTAGTTTTTTTTAATTTCAGAAAACCTAGTGAAAGTGTCCGTGGAGTGTCGTAGAGTGCCTAGGTTTTCCAGAATTCAAAAGAATAGAGTAAAATCAATGATATAACTCAATTCTTATAAATTATGGAAAACCTAACGGCGGTTTTCTTGAGGTTTTCAAAAGAATAGAGTAAAATCAAAGAGTTAACTCAATTCTTTTAAATTATGGAAAACCTAACGGCGGTTTTCTTGAGGTTTTCTGTTTTATTTGTTAAATCTATAGATTTTCGTTAGATTTTTATTACTTTTCGAAATAAACCGAAAATTTATTAAAATTTTCTGTTTATTTCAAAAAGTAAAAAAAACCTAACGACAAGTGCCGTCAAGTGCCTAGCTTTTCTTTACTTTTTGTAATAAATTGAAAATTATAGATTTTACTCTATTTTTTTTATAATTTTGGAAAACCTAACTAAAAATGTCAGTCAGAGTTACGTAGAGTGCCTAGCTTTTCTTGAAATTCAGAAATTAAAAAAAACCTAACTGCGGTTTTCTTAAATTTGAGTAATGAAAAGAATTTGAGAAATCTATAGATTTTACAAATAAACAGAAAACTCAAGAAAACCTAACGGAGGTTTTCCAGAATTCAAAAGAAGGGATAAAAATCTTTGATTTTGCTCAATTCTTTTGAATTACGGAAAAAAAAAAGTTAACGAAAAGTGTCGTCAAGTGCCTAGCTATTTCAGGATTCAAAAGAATTAAGTAAAATCAAAGATTTAACTCAATTCTTTTAAATTCTGGAAAAGCTAACGGCGTTTTTTTTTAATTTATGAAATAAATGGAAAATTTCTTAAATTTTCTTTTTATTTCTCAAATTAAAAAAAAACTAACGACACTTCCAACTTGTAGAATTCAGCAACTCATTATAATTATAATTATAAATCTCATATTTAGTTCAATTATAGGTTTTTTGAATTTGCCAATTAATTTTATTATTTTTTCTGTTGATTAAATTTTATTAATTATTCTTAATAAGACAGAGATAAATTTTTTAATTTATTTTTGAATTTGTATTTTTTTTTTATTTCCTGAAATTGTCATATTTTCAATTTTAAATTCTGTTTTGTAAATAAGAATTGGATGTATTTCTATTTATTTAAATATTGCAGTAATACATAAACCAATCCATGGATTTAAATAATTTATTGTTTTTATTTCAGAATTATATATTTCTAACCCATATTTTTATTGGATTATTATCAAAGATTTAAATAATCTAATTTTTAAACTATTGTTCAGAGAATAATTATTGGATAATTGTTTTACAGTCTTTGTATGTTTCTTTAGATTTTTTTAAATTATAAACTATCAAATGTAAAATTTTATATAAATAAATACACAAATATTTAAATTTTTTTAAAAAGTCTTTTGATATAACTCTTTTATCGTTATTAGGTTTTAGTCCAAATTGAATAATAATTTCATATTTTGAATTTAATTTTTGATTTATTTGAATTTTATTTCTTATTATAATTAAATTAAATCATCTGCAAACATTTGACAATGATTTGTTATCGATATAATTTTCAATAAAAAAAAAATGTGAAATTAGAGCAAATAAAAAAGGAGATAATGGGTCTCCTTGGAATATACCAAATCCTTCCCTTTGATAATATTTTAATAAAAAAATTTTAAACATTTCATTTAAAACAAAATTTTTTATTGTTTTTCTAATTATTTTAAAATTAATTGAAACAAAACATTTTGCTATATCGCCCATTATAATATAATTTTTATCATTTTTATTTCATTATTTGAGTTTAGATTATTATAAGTATTTTTGAAATTTAAGACTACAATTCGAATATCATTTTTTTTTTCGAAACCCAAATTGAAATTTATGAATAAATTCTCAACAAGGCTCAAAAAATTGTCTCTATTTTTTGAGAATAATTTCCACATTTGATCCTTCTTTTTTAAAATAAATATCTTTTTTAATAATAGACCTTTAAGGAACCAATATGGTATTTAATTATTTATTATTGTCAGTTTCTTTGATCATTTTAATTATGAATTTTCCTGAAAAAAGAAACATACCTTTTCATTTGAAACAAGGGTTAAACAAGTCTGCACTGGTTATTTTAACAACAGTAAAAATACATGTACCATAAAAGTTAAAAATTGCTTCCCTAAAATTCCTAAAAGAGTAAATCAATCAGTTTGAGGAAAACCTTTTAATGCTTTTGGCACACAATTTTTTAAAATGACTGATTAATGACTTGTTTCTTTTATTAAAATAATCTCTAAAAAACCGAGGAGAATAAGAATTTTTTGTTGATTCGTTTTGATTTATTTATTTTTTTTTTTTACAATAGGTTACTTTTGGTTTATTTAAATTTCCAACACTTATTCCTAATAATACTAAATTATGAAAGATGGGTCGAGATTAGAATACTATCTAAAAACCGAAATATTGATATAATCATTTGAATTGTTGTCTAAACAAATTGCAGCAATCTAATATAGTAGCAGAAATAAATTATACCAAAAAATTTATATAACAAATCTAATTGTTATCTATAAATTCTTAAAGCACCACTAAAGATATAAAATGGACTTAATCCCCCTTCTGTTCAAAGCATTTTTTGTCAATAAATTAAAAGTAAACGAAATTCATTTAACACATTTCCTTAGTCAAATTACAAAAAAGTAGAAAAATAAAAAGTATGGTTTGGTCTAATGATGAAGAAGTGTATTTTATTGAATTTTTGTTTAAAAAACATGACAAAAGCTCGATCAAATAGAAAATTTTTTTGAAAAAGAAAAAAGAAAAAAATTAAATAAAAAAGAAGATTGCCTCTTCTACTGATATTTTTAATCTAAAATACACTTGATAAATGTTTAATGGAAACTTTCACATTTTTCTTTTCTAATTAATTATTGTTTTTTCTTCTTCATTTTTTGTTTTGTTGCTTTTTGATTTTCTTTTTTCAGGTTTCATATTCAAGCATTTTTTCCATTATCACCAAATATTAAACAAACTCTAAATTACTTGAAAAGTCGGATCCATTTCCACAACCCAAAAACCAACCAACAATTTCATCCTTCGTCCGGATTAATTCTTTTTGTTTTGTAATCTTGATTTATTATTTTTTTCTTGGCTCAACAAAAAAACAAAAAACAAAAGTGTTTTTTGTGAAAATTAAATTATTTGTAGGAACCCCGCTCTATTTATATACCCTGGGGACGGGGTGCTTTAGTGTTGATTATAGATCAACAAAGCACAATATTCAAATCAGAATAGGTAAAAATAAAGGAGGAAAGAAATGATCTAATAAAACTACATTTTTTAACAAAAATTTTTCCTACAAATAGTAATAATCAGAATATTAGTATAAATAATGATTGTAATGATAATAAACCATTTTCTAGCCAAAGGAACACAGTTTTAATGGAGTGAATTACACGTGTTTAAAGAGTTTGAATGGATATTCGAAGAAAAAAGACATTTTGGAAATTCGAACATTTGAAATCTTTTTTTCACATTTTACTTTTTTGGTTAATTTTTTTTACACGTAATTCATTTGCAAATTTTTTTTTAATTGAGTGATCTCAAGTCACTTGGTAAAAACGTGTTATCTTAAGGCCACTGAAACAGTGGAAATGATTGTAGAGAAATAATATTGATTCCTATTGGGATTCTATTTGATCTACAATTGAGAACAAAATGAACCTTGTTGTTTTTCTCAATAGGTCACTAAGAATTTGGGTTTTTTTATTTTTTAGAAAATCTATTGATTTATTATTTTTATCCCATACGGATATCAACTATCCTTTGATGTGTATTATTTGGTTTATTTCTTATTTGTCCTTCGAAGGTAAATTAGAAAAAATAATTGATATTTGAAAAAAATTTTGGGCCCCTTTGACCCAAACAAAGTTTATTTATTTATATTTATATATATATATATATATATATATATATTACAATAAAAGCACAACACATTGCACAGAAATGTCCATTAATTTTATTTTTTAAATTTTCTGATATAATTTAACAAATCAAAACTAATTGTTTAATATAACCTTTCAAAATTATTAAAACGTAAAAAGTTTTAAACCTAGTTATTTAAATTAAGAGGGAACTTTTCAGAAAATATGAGAAATGAAAAATGTTAACGTGATGAATCACCATTTGAAAGTTATGTGGTTACCTAAACTTTGGATTTTCTAATTGTTTATTCTATCTGTTAAAAGTTTCAAAAATTACGGGATGTGATTTTAAATCAAATCACTTCAACCATTAAAGTCAGAATTATAATACTTCTTGAAACCTCTAATTTCCAGTGTCATTATACGATTGATATTTTTTTGTTTAAACTTTTGAACTCTAAATAAGAATTGGTACAAGATATAACTTCATTTCAGGAGTGAATCCAATTCGAGAGGATATTGTATATTTTCTCTCCGGTTTGGTATATCAAAAATTTCAAATTTAAGTTAGTGATTAGGGCACACACAAATCAATTTATATGGCACCTTTAATGGAAAAAAAGAAAAAAAAATAATAATTGTAACATTTATATAAATATTTCATAAATTAAAATTTTGATTCAAATCACATCAAATCTAATAAATTATATTATAAAATCTTAAATTATTTTAATATAAATTTTTTTGAAACTAAAAAAAAAACAAATATAAAAAAAAAAATAAAAAAAAAAAAATCAAATAAAAAACCAAAAATTATTAAAATTTGTATAGTATATGGAATCAGGGGATGGGTTTTTAATTGTTTTTTCTATGGTAGATAATGCAAGTTTTGAAGAAATACCAGAATTGTATCAACTCGTATTGAGGGTGAAGGATGCAGGATCTTTTCCCTGTGTAATCTGCTCAAATAAATGCGATCTTGAAAGCGGAAGAGAGGTTTCCACAAACGAAGGGAAAAATGTTGCCAAATCGTGTGGTGTACCATTTTTTGAAACCTCGGCAAAAACTATGAAGAATATTGAAAACTGCTTCCACGAATTGGTCAGAGAAATTCGAAGATCAGAAAAGCCTCAAAAGCCAAAAAAGAAATGTACAATTTTATAAATATTTTTTGGAAACACATAAACAAGTAAAAAGTTTTTTTTAAATTCATAAACATTATTTGATTTCTTTAGATACATTCTTTTTTAATTTCTATTTCTTACTTTTTATTCTTTTAATTTTTTTTTTAATATTTTCTTTACTTTTTAATTAATTTTCAATTTTTTTTTTTTAAGAATGGTTTGTTTGTATAATGTGACAATAAAGAACATTTTGTCATGACACACACACACTCCTAATAAATAAATAAATAAATAAAAATGTTTGCTAAATCTAAAAACATGAGAAAATTTTATTATAATGATATTCTTCATAAAAAGAGACATTTTTCAAATCCTTTGTAAGAGATTAGTAACTCTTATTTATTTTATTTCACAAAGAGCGCAGAGCACTTATTTATATAAAGGTTCAATTAAAACCAGTATGTAACTTTATTTATAAACTTTAGAGAAATGAGTTTTAATTTTTAAAAGAGTTCATTTTTCACAATTAATTTTTTGAGTTAATAAGATCTCTGATTCTTTTTGTTTTTAATTTTCGAGATCGAAACACAACAAGAATAAATTTGAAAAACCCTTTTAATTTTAAGAAATCTCACTTTTAGGAATTTCTAAGAGTTTGCATGAATAAAGAACAGTTGAAATTTTATCTTATTTTAAAAATACAAAAAATATAAATCAAATATTTAATCCTTGAAGATCAGAAAAAATTGAACTTTTATTTTATTTACACTTATTTTGTATGTTTTGAAATTTAAAGGATTGGGCTTTTTCCTTTTCAAATATTCAGAGTATAAACAACAAACAGTTATTATTCTTTAGGGTCGAGTTATTACGATTAAATTTTTTTTTTAGAAATGAAAAAAAACTTTTTAGTAATTTTTATGAGGACCTAACAACAATCAAAAACCAACCAACCTATGATGTGTGATCGATCTCCAAAAATCAACAACCAAAGATGAGGACATTTTTAGAAAAAAGCGCCAAAGAGCGACACTCAATTTCCAATTAGAATGGTTAGAATATACAATTTTGAAAACAGATATGTCAGTTTTGACGTGTCGCTCTTTGGCGCTTTTTGAGATCTTGGTGAATTTTTTTTTTTCAATTTTTTCATTTTTCAAATGAGTTATTTTTATCGTAATATTACATAATCCATACTTGGTCAAATTTAGAGGGTTACAAAATAACCACAAATCAGATTAAAACGAACTAAATTGATTGCGAACTTCAAGAAAGCAATTCATTTTAAATTATTGAAATTTGACTCGTTGGAAATAGAAAAAGAGAAAAGTTGAATTTTTTTTTTGTAATTTTTTTTTTTGAAATTGAGAACTCTTTTAAACTTATTTTTCTTCTTTGAATTTTTTTCAAAGAGATCAATGAAATTTTTTTTATTATTATTTGAATTTTGTCAACTAAAAGAAGTGCTATTTCACAATACCCTTTTAGTTCTTGGGTCACCTCCTGAGTGTGGAGTACATTCACGGTAAATGACTAGACCCTTAAAAGAAGTTATTTGAGAATATTTATGATTTTTTTTTTTATTCTAATTATTAATTTGAAATAAACTCCATTTCACTCAAAGTGGCCCAGCCAAAAATGAAAAAATCACTTTATTTTTAAGAATCAACCAAACTTAGATTGTTTAGAAATACGAGAAATACTAAACTTCATATAAGAGTCCATAATTATAAAAGAAACCCCTGAACAAACCATAAATTTCAAAAAAAAAAAATCATTAAAAAATTTTTTGGGCCCCATTCATTGGAACGTCTCGTGCAAAATTCTCAATTTCTTTAGGAAATTAAAATTGTTGATAATAAGATTTTTTAATTGTAAATGTATGAATTTTAAAAGAACATACAAAGCTTAACTTTTCTTAATGTTTATTTCGTTTTTCAAACATTTTTTTTTTCAAAGTTAATTTTTAAAAAAAAAATAAAAAAAAAAAAAAAAAAAAAAAAAAAAAAAAAAAAAAAAAAAAAAAAAAAAAAAAAAAAAACAAAATTTTACAAAATGAGAAAAAATGATTTTGATCTAAAAATTGAAAATTTTAGTTTGATAAGAGTAAGGAATTAAACTCATAGAATGTCTTCCATTTATTCAATAAAACTGGTCCCCTTTGACTGAAAAAGAGTTTAGTTTTATTTATTTACAAATATTTAAAATTTTAATGAATAAAAGTAAAATCAACAAATACTATTAATAGTTTATATTATTACTAACTTAGTATAATAATTATGATTGGGGTATTAATTATTCGTTAAAAGGAATCAAATTAAAACATATTAAGGTAAAGTTATAAGTTGAATTGTACATTTTTTAAAAAAGTATTTTATGAGAATTTTTAATTCATTAGTTTGGTATTTTTTATCAATATTTTTTGGTTAACCAAATAGAAAAAAAAGATTCGAACAGCTCTTTGAATAAATAAATTATATTTTTTTTTCAAATTTTTAATAATTGGTGCAATTTTTTTGAAAGCATGTATTTTATACTGGGCATATTTTTATACAGGGTTGGATTTATTTTTACAGTATATTTTTGACACTTTATTCACTGGTAATAAGATTTCTTTCTTCTTCAAAGAAAATAATTTTTTCTTAAATAATTTCGTAATATATTAGATTTTGAAGTTTTAAAAAATGAGAAAAATAATTCATTTCTGAAAAAAAACCATAATTCATTTCGAAAAATAGTTTTAAAAGTAATCTTGGTTTTGTAGTAATCAGATTTTTTGTTCATTTTCAAATATCAAGATAGGGCTATTTTTTAAATTTGTAATTAAATTTAATAGAATATATATATATATATATATATATATTGATTACCCTATAGAAAATTTGAAAAATTGAGATTTAAATCATTTTCAATGGAATTGCCCATCCTATGAAAATAATTGTAAAATCTAGATATCTGAATTAAAAAAATTAATAAATGTATTATATTAAAAAAATATGATCTCTAATATTATTACAAAAAAATTTCAATGTGGTTATTAGCTTTAGTGTCAAATAAAATTATTTTCGAGTCTTTAAAAAAAATCCAAGAAATAAAAATTTAGGAATTCGGGCAAATAAGAGGGATCAATAACACCTCCCTTAAATTAAAAAAAAAAAAAAAAAAAAATAAATTTTTTAACTAATAATTGAGAAATTCCTGATTTCTTGTAAGACATTATTTGAATCTATATAATATTTAATTTTCCCTCATTGTAAAAACGAAAAGAATTTTGAAATTTAATTTAAATCTTTTCATTCCTATCTTTTTTTCAATGGGTTCAGTTTTTCGAGTTTTATTTTGGTTTTGATTTTGAGTATCAAACCCCTTTGCTTTAATCTTTTAAAAAATATTCTTCATTGTAATTTTCTTGATAATAAAATTTTAAAAGAAGAATTTTGAAACCAAATTTATAAATTAGGGGGTTTACAAAAACAAAAAATAGGAACGAGAGTGAGAAATGCCAAATTGTCTAATTTGATTCATTCTAATTTAAGAAGATAAAAATTAAACAAATCTATGAAAATATATTTCTGTAGATTTTAATTTTGTTCATTCTTGATTTCAACAAATTTATTTGGAAAGGTGATCTTTCTTGTTTCGTCTTCTCAAAAAGAAACGGTTTGTTTAAAATACATCCTTTTCTCAGATCTATTTTTTTTTGGTTTATTATCAGATTAAATTTCAAGTATTGCTTTTAAACACATTTCTAGATTCAAAACAAAATTTAATTTAGCTAAAGAATTTAATTAAAAAAATGTTCAACAAATTGACAAATAAAAGATTTCTCACTGATTTACTTTGGTTTCTTTTCACAAACAGAGCAGTGATTGATATTTTGGTTTCAAAGATTCAATTTTTCTAGGGCACTCAAAAAATCATTTTTCGGTAATTTTGTTGGATTCGAAATTTTTACAAATGATAAAATTTACCTACTTCCTTAAAATAAATGAAAAATATTTGTTTTTGAAAAAATTAACATAAAATAATTAATAAAAATTCCTATTTTTTACTATACTATCTCTTAAAGTTTTTAAAAGTATTGATTGTACTTAATTCCTTAAAACAGAAAATCAAAATATAAAAATCTTCAAACAAAGAATTGCTGTGTTTGTTTCTCAATCTCAGGTTTGAAAATAAACCTAACCTAAAATATATCAAATTTTTACTTGGATTCAATATCTATCTTATTATTTTATTAAAAGTTTTGAAAAAAATACAGAAGATGAAAATAATCCCTGTCAAGATTTTTAATTGTAATATTTTGAAAATTGTTTAATAATTTCATATATTTAAAGATATTTCCTTTTTATAACTAAACAAATTTTGTTATGAACTCAGTAATAAACCTACCGAAAGTAAATTAAAGTAAGCTATCTATAGAATATTAAGCTAATTTAAATATAAGTCCAAGTAGATCTATCTATTTTAGAAATAAATTGACTATTATAGAGGTATGCTATGAATTTGGACAATACAATTTTCATTCTTCTTTTTGATTTATTAAAGAATGTTTGGAACAAGTGTAAATTAATTAATCATCATTCTAATAAGTTTATTGTTATAATTTTAAAAGTTTGATTCTTAAAAGCAAGATATTATTAATCATTTACAAAACAATTTCCCTTATATTTACAATTAAAATCTTGTATGGAATTATTTTCCTGTCAGTTATTTTTTTCGGTCCTTTTTAAATATACATATTTGTGTTAGATATAAATGAGAATATTTTGTAAAAAATTCTATTGTGGAAAATAAGGTTACATATAAGATTCTCAGAATTTTGGGATACTAACTGAAACCAATTTGAAAAACAATTGAATTATTCAATTTCTTTTTTGTTATTTTCATTTTTCAATTCAAAAGATATTTGATGGTACCAAATAAATATTTCTGGCAACAAATTAACTTGAAATAAATTTTTTAACTTTTAGTTCAAATTTTGAATTTTGATTTACATGAGTTTAAAAGAATCAAAGTTTTTCTTCAATTACCTTCCTAACTATAGGATAAGAAGAGAAAGTCCCATTTTTTGTCAATAAACTGAAGAAAAATTTTCTGGAATAAATTGCAATTATAATTGTATCATTTTTTAATCTTTTTTTTGTTTTTGTTTCTTAATGAACACAGAAGAGAAAATTGCTTCGATATCAAAACACATTGATGAGGTAAAAAACATCACAGCAGGAAATATTGATAAAGTAATAGAACGAGAAATGCAAATAGAAAAACTTGAAGAAAAATCAAAATTACTTTCACAAAAAATACAAAATTTTAAAAAAATAGAAATAAAAGAAGAAATCGATGAAGAAATACTCTCAGAAAGCGAAAGTACTAACGATCCAGAAAAAATAACAAAAAAAATACCACCAAAGGTAAACCATTTCTTGTTTTTGACTTCTTTTATGTTTTTTTCAAACCTTTTTTATGATTCCTAATTTTGTTTTTTTTTTTTTTTGTTTACTCTTTTTTCTTTTAACCAAAATAGGTGATTATTTTTATCGTTTTGCTGGTGATACTAATACTTTTAACTGTAATTTTATCATTAATTTTCATCTAAATTCCCACTTCAAAGCCTTTGCTGTTTTTTCAACTTTAATAAAAAAATAATTAAACCGTTTGTTTTTTTTTATTTTTGATAATTTTTCTTTTTGTAATAAAAGTTCTCAAATTTGGATAACAGGTCTTTTTTTGTGAAATATTTTTCACTTAAGATCAAAAATCAACAAAACAGATTTCGAATTAAAAAAAACATTCAAATTTTGCAAATAATTGAGATTTGTATTTAATTTCTTCTTTTTTAAAATACAAGTTTTCAAAATGAAATTATTTCAAATCAAAAAAGCTTCTTAATTATCAGAATGAAACTTCAAGTAATACTAATTACAAAACAAACTTTTCAATCACCCTTACAGTCAAAGTAAATGTAGAAAACCAAAATTTTAAGGGGGTTTACATCCAGAAAATTATTTTGTAAAAAACCTGGCTTGTTGAAGACTTTAAAGTCAAATTCAAATGAACAAATCACAAAAAGCGTATTCTATACTGTTAAATTCAAATTAAAAAAAATAAAATTTTAACTCCCTGTTCAATAAGGAAACTTAAGTAAATTACTAAAAATATTGTTTTTAATTGCTTTTGTAAAAATCATGTATTTTTGTATAAATCGATCAGAAAAATTTAAAGAGAATTTGAAAGAAAAATTTACATTTCTTAATTGGATAATTGCAGTAATAATTTGTAATATATTGATAGTGGTACATAAAAAATTTTTATTTTGTTTAATTTTTGATCAATTCTGAGAAATAATTGTTCATAATACTACTTTTTATTATTTTCTAAAATATTTTTGATTGTTTTATTATTGAATATTTTTTATTTTGATAATTTTTTCTTGAATTACATTTTTTTTCTCTCAATAAATAAAAGAAAAATTATTCAAACCCAATACTTTGAAAAACTGAACTTTTTTTTTTTTTTTTTATTATTGATAATTAGGAGAGGTTATTCAATAAAATTAGCAAACATTTGTCGTTGGGTTTTTATTAATTTGAGAAATAAAACGAAAATTTATTTAATTTTCGGTTTATTTCTTAAATTAAAAAAAACCTCCTTTAGCTTTTCCAGAATTTAAAAGAATTGAGTAAAATCGTTGAGTTTTCTCTATTCTTTTAAATTTTGGAAAGGCACATTTAGGTTTATTTTTAATCGAAGATAAAAAAAGATAATTCAAATTTTTTTTTTTTGTAATTTCTGAAATGAAAAAAAAAAAAAAAAAGAGGAACTCAACGGCACATGGTCACACTTTCTTAAATTTAAATTGATTTTTAGAGTTTTTTATCTGAGTTAATAATGTCGAAAAGATTATAATAAAGTGATAGCTTTTCTTTAAATGAAAAAAACGAAAAAAAATTTTTTTTTATAAATAAAGTAAGTGAAAAGAGTCAGAAGAGTAAGACTTGAAAGAGGAAAAAAAAAACTCCAAAATTTGAAATAAAAACTTCATTGAAAAGTTTTTTTTGCACCAGGGCTTTTAAATTCCTTTTTTTTGGTTGTTTGTATTTAGGTTAATGATAAGAAGATTCAAAACCACCAAAATTGTAATAAATGTTTATTCCTTGGTAATAGATGAAAGTTGGCCCCAGTAAAATCTACTATTACTATACTTACCAGAAGTTAATTTCTGTATAAAAACATAAAATATTTGAATAAGTTTTATTTTCCTTTTATTTCTTCTTCTTCGATACTTTACCGAAGATATCTGAATCACACATTTATAATCATTCCTTTTTTACTGTATTTTTTTTTTACTATCAAAAAAATCCCTTTTTAGGAATTAAAAAAAAAAAAGTAAATTAATAAGAAATCACAAAAATTATCAAAAAATTACTTTTTCATTTTTTTTTTTTTTTTTGGAATCTACTTTTTATATATTTATTCACTATTTCAAGTTTAATTTTCTCAATATTTTGTTCATTGTTCCACTTTAGAGTCTAGCTTGTTCATCCTCTAAAAAAATAACTTTTTTTTTTTTTAAATATTTTTGGACAAGACTTTGATTTTTTTTAATTACTGATCTCAATTAAAAAAATACTTGATAAGTTACTGATAAATGAGTAGAAAAAATATCTTATAATTTAATTCTTAAAATCATAGAAATGTTGAATATTACCAACTGTAAATACATACTTATCCGATTAAATAACTATATTTTTCCACATAAATTTGTTACTGTCTACATAAATTACATCATTTTAAAGATTCGTCTTTTTGAACGAAATCTGTAATTCTTTTTTTTAAAACTTCTACAGAAAAAATTAAAAAATATTCTAAAAAATGTTCATTAATTTGAGACTTTTTTGTTCCTTAAATTTCCTGGTTAGTTTGTTTCTTAAATTTGAAACTGACGGTAAGAATGTTATCGGTTCTATATAAGGGTTTTAAAATTTTTGATAAAGGATAATTTTCTTAGAAAACACATTTTTTACTCTAATTTTGTTTAATTTTTCGATCTAACAGAATTTAATTTTGTAAAAAAATTTCATTTTTTCCTTCTTGGATCTGACCTAATAAAAAATTAAGAATATTGTATGCCATGAAAAATCTTTCTAAAAGATAATCTACAATAAATTTCAATTACAAAATTGGTGACTAGAAATTTCCAAAAACAACAAAGAATAGTTAAATGTGAGAGAATTCTTTTACTTTCTTCATCAACTTTCTTAATCTCAAAGAATCCTTAAATATCCACACATTCTTGAAGTATGTAAAGTATCAATTTATATAATCTTTTTGAAGAAGGGTTATCATTTTTTGTCCAAATTCAAATAAATCATTTTCTTAAACAAATGACAACCGATAAATTAAAATTTCAAGATGATAAAACATGGTCTAGAGAACTTCAACTTTCAATAAGAAATAACCAAGAAGAAAAACTTGAAAACATTTTAAAATCAAACCCCGAATATCTTGATCAAATAAACAACCCAGACAAATGGGTAAGCATTCATCTTTTGAAATTTTTTTTTTCTTTTTGGCATTTAATTTCTCCAAAATTCTTTTTTTTTGTTTATTAATAACAAAAGACTGTGAAACACAAATCAACTACTTGGTTAATTTTTGCAATTAGACAAAAAAACCTCAACACAATTAAAATACTTTTAGACAATGGTGCTGATCCAAAGATCCTTCCAAAAAGAAAGGTTTGATTCTTTTTTAAATTTTTTTTTGCTCCAAACACTTTTTCTTTTTTTAAAAAAAAAATGCTCTTAAAGTACTCACCTTATTTAGGAAGGGAAAAATTGATTAAAAAAAAACCAACATAATTATAAAAGTATTCTTGTTTTTTTTTCATTCTTTTTGTTTTATTTAAAAAAACATCTACCGAATATAACCAACGAAAACAAGAGAAATAATTAATGAATAAAACACAAAGAAAAAAGTTTTTTGAATCATTTGGTTTGTAATTAGATCTCTATTGGTTCTGTTTGCAAAAAAAAATGATTTTTTCTTGTTGATTGACAAAGAAAAGAAAAAGAATTTATTCAAAATAAAGACTCATTATTAGCTTGTCTTTTGTAAGTGACCAAGAAAATTAAGTTTTTGTTTTGAAATTTGGAAACAAAAATTTAGAATTTAGGTAATTAGACATAATTAATTTTCTCCCTTCAAAATAAAAAAAAGAAGCAAAAAAAAGAACAAATTTCTTTTTAGTTTTTACTAAAAATGCTAAAAACTCTTTTGATAATTTTAATAAAAAAAATTTACAGTACTCAATTGGAATTAGCATTCAACTGAGTGTTTATTCTACTAATGTTATTTGTATTTGAAAAGGGAAAAAAATTTGATCTCATTTTTCTTTTTTAATTAATCTTCTGATTAACATTTAAAATGGAATCTTTAAATGAAAAGATAATAAAACTTTATTCGAATGCATTTAAAAGCAGTTTCTGAAATTTAAATGATTTACATCTCTTTTGTGGCCAATCCGTGAGCTATTTCAACATGTTAGTAATAACCCAGAGATTAAACCCATCAGAATTTTTTAAATTTAATAAGAATTCAAATGAGGACTAAAACCTTTTAATAAATAATGATATCTAATTTAGATTCTCATAACATCAATTTCGTCAAGACTCTTCAAGTAGATTGTCTTAAAAATCAAATACTTTATTTTTGATTGTAAATAGTGGAAAAAATGAGTAAAAAGGGTATTTTTAGTGTGACTCATGTCTCATGAATTATGTCTCCAAGAAATAATGCTTAATTTTTAACAGAATTATTTTGTGGGTACTTGAGAAAAACCCTATTCTTATTAAGGTAAATCAATTGTGAAAAAGATCACAATTTTGAATTTTTAATTTTAAATCTTAATAGAACCTGAAGAATCAATTATTTAAAAGTTAGAATTAAATATCAAGATTAAGGGTCAAATGTACAAACATATAGATTTAAAATTCAAATGACGAACCCTAAATACTTCTTAATAAAATAATATTTAACAAGACAAAAATAAAATATTGTGCTAATTCTTCCCTTTTCAGTAAGTTTAAGATTTATATTTATAATAAAGTATCGAGTTTTACGAGAACAATCTTGACGAAATTGATGTTATGATAATCTAAATTAGATATATATATATATATATATAAGGTATTTCCAAAAAAATGGGGCATTTTTTTTTACATTTCATAAAAAATAATCTTTTTTAGTGATGGTAATCATTAATCAACTATACCAAATTAAGTTTAACATTTATACCGATTAAGTCAACCACTTATGTATTTAATTCAAAGAATGTTAGTTGAAATATTCCCAAAAAATGAAAAAAAAAAATAGCACTTTTTTTGGTTAAAGCAATGTACGACCAATTTCAATAAAAAACCGGAAATATGGAAAGGATAACAAATGATTTTTTAAACAAAAACACAGTTATATGCTTTTAATTATATTGTAAATTTTGTTGAGATTATACAATTTATGAAAATATTTTTTTCGATCAAAAAGAAAATAATAAACACCAATTTTCACCATAAAAAAATATCCGATAAAATCGAGATCATAAATTTTAATATATTTTATTTCTCCAATACAATACTAAGAAACAAATTGAATTATTATCAAGAATCTATAAATGGTGATTAATGATTTTATATATTTAAATCCTTTTTTGTAGAATGGGTTATATAAATATAATTTAAAATAAATTTGCCCCACATTCTTGGAAATAGCTTATATATAAAAAATATATATATATATTTATTAAAAGGTTTTAATCCCCATTTTAATTCTTATTAACTTGAAAAAATTCTGATGGGTTTTGATCATTTTTACTAATGTCTTCAATTAAATTTCAAAATTTCCAAAAAAAATGCTAAAAATTTTTTAATCCTGACTTTTTTAAAACAGCTGTATATTTTCTAATAATTCATTTTCTAGTTTCTGTGATTTGTCGAAATTCTTTTTTTAGAATATTATGAACTATTTGTTAATCATGTTTCGTTTAAGGATTAAGCATAATATGAAAAAAATGTTAAGTTTAGTATAACGTTTCAAGAAAATTTTGAAAATTTTACCTCTATCCCAAATAAAACTTGTTAAAAATCAACAAATGGAAAATATCCAATCGAATCTAATCAATTTTCCCAAAAACTTAATCCAAATCTTTTAAATTTCATTTTACAGAGTTATCTCTGCAAATACATAGATATGTATATGTATTTGTGTGTGGGTAAGTATGTATGTTTGTATGTATGTATGTATCCAGTTCTTTCGAATTGTTTTTGTTCTTAATGATTAGATGTTTTAATTTTGTATTAACTTTGATGATATTTAATTCGTTCCAAAACAATTTGGCGAGTTTGTAAAACATTTTATTTAGAAAATATTTTAGGAACTCACAAAATCTATTTTTGAAAACACGTTTTCCCCAATTATAATTTTGGGGCTTTGTCCAAATATTTATAATGAGAGAAAAATAATAATCAAAAAAAAATATTTAAAAGTAAAATGAACATAAACCATGATGATTTCCATTTTTTTTATTCAAATTTTTATAAGTTATCTTTGACTTTTATATCAAAGATTCAATTTTTTAATAACTCTATTCAAAATACAAAAATCGTTTATTCATATTCAATATAGACTTTAACCAGATTTGATTGAAAAAGAAAAGTTCAAAATTTCAATATTTGAACACCTTTTTTTTTTCAATTAAATCTGGTTAAATTCTATTTTGAAATATATACTTTTTGGTAAAATTCATTTTGATAATATTACATTTTTTTTGGAAAAAAAGTCATAGAATCCACCAAAGTACGTCCATAAGTTCTTGAATATTTTTGAATTAGTATAAACATGATACTTCGATTTTCTTTTTAAAAAATATTTAATGCATGTTAATTTCTATGAATTTGGTTCTGTAATATTCCTTTTTTCTTTTTGTTTTTTTTTTTTTTTAAGAAATCATTTTTATGAATTTTTCTTATTTATCTTTTGAAATTAAGAACTATGTTTTAGATTGAAATTCAAGGTAAAATGTGTTCTAATCAGGCTATAAGGCTGTTAAATCTCACAAAATTTTATTCAGTGAGATCTAAGAAGGAAAAATTTTCATATTTTTACTATATTGGTCAGTATCTCGAAATGAAAAAGAAGGTTGGCAAATATTGGCTTTTTGAGAAAATAACCTTCTAGATCAATTTTTAAAACCCTTACACATTGTTGGTACGTTTAAATGATTTTTTTTGGTTTTCTGGGTTAAGTTGATAGGGTTTTAAAAAATTGTTCTAAGACAACAAAAAATAGGGAAATTACAAAATTTGATGAATATACCTTTGTTATTTTAAAACAAAGACATTTTTGTAGAATAACACCGTGATTGGTTTGGTATTGTATTAAATCCACTAAAATTCTTCATTTCCCAAAATAGAAAGATCATTTTTTCTTAACTGACCCAATATTTTTTTTTGAAATAAAAAATAAACACACCAAAAAATTTGCAAATTTCATTTCGAAAAGATCCTTTCATGAAACAATTCTTCAAAACGTTTACCACATAACCTCAACCTAATTTTTCTTGATACAACAAATTGTGTTTTGAGAGATACGATCCAAACAAAAAAAAATTTATCAAAAAACCAATAAAAAAGTGTCAAGTACGTTTGGCATGGATTATGTTGTTCCACAAATAATTCAAGGTGGCACTCCCCTCTTAGTCGGGCTGGGGAAATTTAATACAAGGAAAACAAAAAGAACCAAAAAAAAAAAATAATAAGACAAAATCACAACTCCTTTGTAATAATTAATACATTCATTCCAGTCCTACCGTGAAAATTTATAAAATATAGAAATTGCTTTTTATATTCTGAAATTTTATTTTGTACAACAAACCGTAAAAGGGTTATTAAAGCTCATCATAAAATGGAAAATTTATAATACAAGATTAAAAAATAAATTATCCAATTTTTACTTCCTTTGAAATTGACAAACAAATCAATAAAAAAATACTATACATTAATGTGGATTTTAATTTTCCAAAATTGTTATAAATCTCAGCTTTTTACAATTTAAAAACAAAAGATCGAAAAATACTCTCAAGTTTCCATGATTTCAGTGATTTATTTTCTTATCTTGATTTCTGTGATTTCAATTCTTGAGAAAATTTAATTTTTGTCTTGGTTTTTACAAAAAAAATAACTTGAAAGAAAGTAAGAGAAGTTGAAATATTGATCTCAAGATATGAATTGAATTTTATATTTTAAAAAAACACAATTTTATGATATACAACCAATTTATATGTTTTATAAATTTTCACAGTTGGGCTGGAACGGATTAATTGTTTGTGGATACAATGTAACAATTCAAAGTAACTCAATGATCAAAAAATCATTGACAATACAATCATTTAGATTTAAAGATGTTTATTGTGAAGTGTTTTTAAGGTTAGAAAATTGTGATTATTTTTTTTTTTTCATTTTCACAATCCTTAACAAGGTGTTCGAGTGCTTGTATCTCAAAATTTCTTGTTCATTAGTCTTAAAAAAAATGACATAAAATGATTTTTTGATCCAAATTGGAAAATATTTTGAAGATCCTAACTTCACGATTCAAATGGAATTGAACCAAAGGCTTTAAATACAAATCATTAAATCCGATACGTAGTCCTTAATTTCCCGATATTATAGATAAAACAAAATTTATTCAAACCAATGACTGTTTTTTTTTTTTTTAATTTCATTTTTATTCTTTTTTTTTCCTTCCAAATACATCGAAATGTTTTAAAAATATTTAGTAATTTTCTTGAAAATAAAAATACTTATTTAATTTTGAATGAATATTAAAAAAATTAAATCAACTTTTCTATTTGATTCCTCTTTATAGAAATAAGAATCATTAAAAATAACAATAATAATAATAAATAATGTTGTGTTTAAATAAAGTAAAGAAAATATTATACAAAATGAAAATTTTCCTTAAATATCTTTTCAAATAGACTCAACTTTTTTAAAAATCAAAAATATTTTTTTTGTTTTTTTTTATTTCTTCTTATAATGGTATATTAATTAAATAATTAATAGACAACAACAACGTTGATTGAAGCATTTAAAACTCAAAATAAAGAAATTGTTGAATTAATTCAAAAAAGCAATCCAGATGTTTTACAAATAACAAAAGATGTAATTTTTTTTTATTTATTTTTTATAATCTCTTTTATTATATTTAATGTTTCTTTTCAACAACTAAATTTTATCTACAATTTTATTTCACTAGATAATAATAAAAAAAAAAAAAAAACAAGAGTATTAGAAAAAATAATTTCAAAAAAAAAAAAAGATTAATGAAAACTAAATATTTTTTTTGAGAATTTTATAAATGACAAAATAATTAAGATGTATTATGACCAAAATTTTGAAAATTAAAAAAATTATTACATCAGATGATTGAGACATAATATTAAAATAATTTTTTTTCATTAAAATTCAAAATTATGAAAATAACCTTAATACGGGTTTATTTGAGTAAACATGAATTTCGTTTTGTTCAGAATCCATTTATAATTCTTAAATTTTCAATTTTGGGGATTGTAGCTTCAATAGTGGACTTTAAGGGTCTAGTCATTTACCGTGAATATTCACCATACTCAAGGGGTGACCCGAGACCAAAAAGGGTATTGTGAAATAGCCCTTCTTTTGTTTGACAAAATTCAAATAACAAAATAAAAAATTCCATTGGATCTCTTTGACAAAAAATTCAACGAAGAAAAATAAGTTTGAAAGAGTTCTCAATTTCGAAAAATCAAAATTTAAAAAAAAAATTCATCTTTTCTCATTTTCTATTTCCAAATGGTTAAATTTCTTTAATTTAAAACAAATTGCATTCTTGAATTTCGCAATCAATTTAGTTCGTTTTAATCTGATTTGTGGTTATTTTGTAACCCTCTAAATTTGACCAGTATGGATGATTGTAATATTCTTACGATTAAAATAACTCATTTGAAAAAAGAAAAAAAAGAAAAAAAAAATCACCGAGATCTCAAAAAGTGCTAAAGAGCGACACTTCAAAACTGACAAAGTTGTTTTCAAAATTGTATATTCTAACCATTCTAATTGGAAATTGAGTGTCGCTCTTTGGCGCTTTTTTCTAAAAATGTCCTCATCTTTAGTTGTTGATTTTTGGAGATCGATCATACATCATAGGTTGGTTGGTTTTTGATTGGTGTTAGGTCTTCATAAAAATTACTAAAAAGTTTTTTTCCATTTCTGAAAAAAATTTTTAACCGTAATGACTCGACCCTTAAATTTTCATCACATTAACTTGATCTTCCATTGGATTTTTTCCTTTGAAATAAACATCTTGAACCAAGCAGATTAAATTTAAATATGACCTTTTACAAAGTTTTTTGCTAAATTACAACGAGAAAACCAAATTAAGATTGAATTCTTGGAAACATAAATAACAATAAAGGTAAAAAGTTTACCAAACCCCATGTATTTTCAGGGCAAATTTTCATTAATATACTTGTTATTCAAAATAAAATGTAGTTGTATTTAAAATTTATATTATATTTTCAGAAAATAAAATTAAATACCTTAAGGGACTAATCTCTATTAAATTTTTTTACCTAAATTTAATAGAGATTGAGAACATTTTTTTTCAATTACTTAGATTCAAAATCCCCTGTTTATTTTCAATATTAAACATATTTCTAGATAAGAAGGAATCCTTATTTAGAAATTAGTCAAAAAAAAAAAAAAAAAAAAATAGAGACTAAATACCTTAATAAATTAACTTGGATTTAGAATATTCCTTTTGAAAACGCACGAAGATATCTAAAACAGTTTTTTAAAAACGAAGAGAAGACGTCAAAGAATTCAAAGTTAAGGGAAAAAAACATAATTTTAAAAAAGAAAAATTTTGTGTTTTGCTTTTATCAATGCTGACTAATATTTACAAACCAAACTTCAAAACAAAAAAAAGAAAGAAAGAAATTAACTTTCCTTTAGAAGATTAATTTTCATTAAATCTAAAATTTACTTGCCAGTAAAGTAAAAAATGATATACTTTAAATTTGGTTTATTGAAAATTTCGGAATATAAATCAAAATTCAAAATTTTCCACAAAGTTAAAACCATTTAAAAAAATAACAATAATAGACACCTTCATTAAATTTGGGAATAATTTTGATGTATCTGTAAAATATTTTTAACTTTTTTTTTGTTTTTTTCTGTTTTTTAGTTTTATTTCGTTTTTTCAATTATCTAATAGTTTTAAGTCTATTAAAATCAATTTTTCAAATGGTTGGATATGAAGTTATAATTTAATTCTTTTAAATAGAAAAAATCAAATAAAATGAGTAAATGGTATCTAACTATTTGATAGATAAATATTTGTTAATGGAATTTCAACAAATTCACCAATATATTTTTTTTGTTCTGCTCTTTTTAAAAATAAGGACATAGATGTTTTTTTATTTATATTTATAATTATTTATTTATTATTTTGCAAAAGATTTAAATGATAAATAATTGTTAAAATTTTGATTAGTTAATATATTATAATGCCAGTTTTTCTTCAAGAATAATATTTATGTAATAAGATTTTTTTTTCTCAAAGATTGAATTTTAGTGTGTCAAAATTTTGAAATTGAAGTTTAGTTTATATCCCAAAACCAAAATTAAAAATATTATGGTTAACTTTTAAAATCAAATAAATTTTAAATTTATTTCATAAAACAATTAAAAATATTCTAAAAAAATGAAAAATTTTAGAAAAAAAAAACATTAAATAAATATAATAACCATAAATACTAAAATAACATAATTCAAAAAAAAAAATACCTAAAGTTTATTAATACTTTAAAAAAAAAAACAAAAGCAAATTGTAAGAAAAAATTAATTATTTCTAAAATCTAGTTCTTTGATGAAATAAATAAAGTCACTAAATAAAATCTAATCATCGAAAATATAAATATAAAATCATTGAATAAAAAAAACAAATAAATTATAACCAAATTAAATATTTAATAGAATACAGATGCATTTAGTGAATCTATTTCATCAAAAAATTTAAATTGGGTTAAATGGGTATTCGAGCAAGATCGCGAACATTTTTCTCAAAAGCAGTTAAAAAAGACCTACGTATCATATGCAATTGAGGATGGAAATTTAGAAATCCTCGATTTTTTACTCATAAGCGGATTAAATCCACATGAAAAAAATGATGATTCAACATCCCCAGTTCTTTTGGCTTGTGAACGAAATTCTACTGAATATGTCAAGAAGTTACTTGAATATAAATGCGATCCAAATTGCGTCGATCAAGATGGATGGTTCCCATTATTATCTGCAACTTTAAATTCGAATCCAGAAATGATATTAATGTTATTAAAAAATGGTGCAAACCCTACCCAGACGTTGAAAGGTAATTCGCCCTTGCATTTTGCTGTGAAAGAAAAAAATTCAAAAATTGCAGAATTATTGCTTCAATATGCCGTTAATATTTTAGAAGTGAACGAAGATAATTTAACTCCTTTAGAAATTGCTTCAATTCATGGAAATGCTGAAATCATTGAAATGATCTTAATAAAATCCAACCAATTGGTAAAAAAAGACAATAAATTAGTTAACAGTATTAGAGAACGTGCTAAAAAGGTTGCTAAAAGTGAAAAAATTGCCAAACTTTTTGACAATGATTGGTCAGGTTATATCAATGGGTTAAATAATTTGTCTTTAAGATCAGAATACATTCCTATTTTGGAACCCAAAAAGACTAATAACAATAATATTAATATTAAAAATAATAGTAATAAGAATAATAATGGATTGTTGGTTAATTCACAGCAAATTCAAAAAAGGCCAAATGGTAAACTCACAGAAAAGCAAGAACTTGAAATTGAATTACAACAAATTCAATCATTAAATCAAAATTTAAAACAAGCAATCGACGATCGTAAAAAAGATCTTGAACAATTAAACATTGAAAAATAATTTATTAATTAAAAATAAGTAATATTATTCTAATTTTTACTATTTCATTTCCAATCTTTAAATTAAGATTAGTTCTTTTGGAAAATTTGAATCAAAAAAATATTAAAAATAATAATTCTATCAAAATAATTTATTATTTTTTGTTTCTTTTTTTTTTTTTTTTTTTCATATTAATTGATTTTGATTTTTTTTTTTTTTTGAACTAATTATAACTTTATTATTTAATCTTTTATTTTATTATGTTTTGTCATTTAAAAGAATCTAGGTGATAAAGAAAAGTAAAATGTCTTGAAAAGTTATAATGTGTATAGATAAGGAAAAGATACATTTGTTTGTATTTTATTTCATTCTTTAAGAGAGGTGGTTCAACAAAATTACACCATGTCTGTTGTTAGGTTTTTTTTACATTTGAGAAATAAACCGAAAAGTAAATAATTTTTCAATTCAATTCTTAATTATCAAGTCAAATCTCTTTTATTTTTTTTTCTGATGAATAAAATAGATCACTTTTTACAAACTCCTCGTATTGAAAAAGCATTTGCTTAAAATTCATACTTTGTTAAATATAAAATTATTACTATAAAAACTTTATAAAACAGGACTACTGTCCAAAAACAATTCAATTTGCCGAAAGGAAAAACATGTTTACAGTAGAACAATAATTAGGAAAAATGTTCTGGGATCGCAAAAAGAATCAAACTTACTGTTTTGTTTTATATTAGAAAATGTAAAATCCTCATAATTCTAATTGTTTTCAAAAATATTCAAAAAAATTTTTTTTTCAAGTAAGGGAGTAGCCACGGAAAAGGAAAATTTTTCACTTTTTTACAATTTTGAAGAGAATAAGAAAATAACATTTTTAACTCTGGATATAACTCATTGATTTTTATTATTTAAAGTACTTCATTCATTAGATTTTTTAAATTTTTTTTTCAAAAGTCTCAAAGAAATTGCCACAATAGAATGTTGATTTGAATTGCTTAAAATAGTGTTTCGGGTGTTGAATGACTTATATTTTATCATTATCTCAACATTCAATTGTGGCATTTAATTCTTTCATTTGTTATTTTTTGTCATTTTTAGATTTTCTTAATCATTAAAACAAAAAGAAATAAGAAAGTTTTTTTTATCATTTACATTTGTGATTAATTGATTTTGTTTACAATGAACAATGACATTACGAAGGGGGGAATCATAAAAGGAAATACAAATATGGATTTAATAGATCAAAGGATTCCAAAAAATAATAATTATCACAAAACATATCTGCTTAGGGTTTTTAACACATTGGATTTGGTGGAATTGGAGGAGGGAATATGATTATATTTTATCAAATTTTCAACCACAAAATAACTATAAATTTTATTCTAAGAATCCAAAATTATCTTCTCCCAAAAAAAATATTTATTATGAAAAAAATAAAAATCGAACCAATTTTATCAAATCTTTTCTCTTTTTTTTCTGTTTAACATTACTAATAAAAAAATATCAAATAATTTTTTTAAAAATAATTTTTAGAGAATCTCCAATCACACACCACTAAAATCAAATACTTTTTTCTCATCTATCTCAAATTTTTATCAAATCTTATTGTATAGCTACTCACTAAAACACATATACGAGATTGAAGAAAAAAACCTGAAAACAATAAATGAATCATAACCTTTGTTAAGAAGTACCTTATAATTTCTTATTTTGTTTTCGAAATTCTTTGTTGAACTATTGTTAAAACAATTTTGAAAAAAACAAACCAAAAAAAAGAGTGATTTTGCATTTTCAATCCTAAAAAATCTTTTTTTAAAAAAAGATTTATTAAGTTTTTCTGTATACCTTCCTGATCTCAATTTTAAGAAAAACATCTGTTTAATAACATTTAATTATTCAAATGCTCAAAATCCAAGAAATCATCTTGTGAAATCTCGAAATTATTTTTCATTTTTTCTATTTTACGCTTTCTTTTTATTTTGGTTTTTATTTTTCGAAATGTACAGAAATTTTGAAAATGGTAAAAAAATTATTTCTTCAAACATTCTTTTGTTCAACATTAATTGAATTTTAATCTTTTCCATAAAAAAAATTCTTGTTAAACTTCCAAACGAAAAATATTACCACAGAAAACGATCTTCGATATTCAATCCCAAAATTTACAAAATTGTCAACACAAGAATTGTCTATAGAATCTTTAAAGCAACGTTTAGAAAGTATAACTTTCGATCAAAAAGGAAATCTTTATGATAAATTCTATTCTCAATTAAAAACAAGCAAAAAAGAAGATAAGAATTACATCGAAGAACTCAAAACAATACCACCATTCCCACACATCTCCGATTACCAGAACTATCACGAATTTGAACAGGCATCAATTAAATGGAATAATGATATTTTACAATTAAACCAGAATTTGAAATTGCCTCAGTCAATTGGAACATCACTTTACCGTCCTTTTAATTTGGATGTTTGTTTTCAATTTGTTTTTTTTTTTTTTTCTTTTTTCTTTTTTCTTTTTTCCTTTTTCTTTTTTGACAAACAAGCTTGTTTTTGAATTTAATTATTTGTTTAGGTAAGTTTCTAGAAATAAGTTTTTGTGTCTTTCATACTTTATAAAAAAACTTTTAAAACATAATTTGCTTTATGTGAAAAAATTTCATATCAAGCCAAATAAAAGAATGAGCAAAATATAGTTAAATTGAAGAAAAGTTAACCTGAAAATTTGATGTTTTGTTTTTTACAAACAATATATTTCACTTTTTCGGCACAAACAAAATTTTGTTGGGGATAAATTCATTTTCAATCCATCACAAACATTGGTTTACAACTAGACTAGAAATTACCTCGAATTACAATACTTTTATCTTTTGTTTTGATGAAATAGAGACGCAGGTATTTGAAATTTAGGTGTGATAAAATATTACCATTGTGAAAAAAATTTGGGTCATTAAAAAAAATTGTGTCAGCCAAAAATTTGTTTTCGTTTTTTAAATAGTAAATATTAGCAAAATGGTTTTTGATCAAAGTAAAATTTTATGAACAAATCTTACATTTAATAAAAACCAAAGTCATTATCAATAATAATTTTCAAATGCAATATTAAATTGTTGCATTTTAACCTTTTGGAATTACTGTGGAACTCTAAAAAACAAAAATTTATTTTTAATTGTAAACTTTACTAAAAATATTAATTTTTTTTTTTTAGATTACATTCGAAGATCAAGTTAATCATTGTTTGGGAAGACCAAAAATTAATAACCATTTTAAATTAAGGTTTGTCTATGGGGATTTAAAGAATTTAAATGGTTTCTGAAATATTGGTATTTTGGTATTTTGAAGTTTTGATTGTAAACATTAGTGGAAAACAATCTCTTTCGAAAAAAATAGCTTTTTTGGAAGAATTTATGATTCAATTTGGTTTAAAAGGATATTTAAGATTAACCGTGATAAATTTGCGTTTATTAACAATGATAAATATCTTATTGAATTAATAGATTTTAATATTTCCTATTAAATAGTTCTCTTATTTTTAGTAAAGTTGACAATTAAAAATAAATTTTTGTATTTTTGGAGTTCATCAGTAATTCCAAAAGGTTAAAATGCAACAATTTAATTTTACTTTTGAAAATTATTATTGATAATGACTTTGGTTTTTATTAAATGTAAGATTTGTTCATAAAATTTTACTTTGATCAAAAACCATTTTGCTAATATTTACTATTTAAAAAACGAAAACAAATTTTTGACTGACCCAATTTTTTTTAATGACCCAAATTTTTTTCACAATGGTTAGCAGATAATTGTTTTTCGATTATTGAAATTCCTTTTATTTAGCATATTAGATTTAACAAAATTAAAACAATTTTATCAAAAAAACATGAAAAATTAAGGGATTAGCGTCACCATAGAATCGGCTATAATCAAAGTGTGTTGTAATTGGGCGTAAACGATATTAGTTCTACTGGTTCAATTGGTTTCTGTGACTCTAAAAAATCTATTTAGAAATATTATTGAATAACCAATTATTAGATTTTTTATTAAAGATCACTAATAAAAAATTATCATTTGAAAAATTATAAAAATTACTTTTCCAAATCTAAAAATAGATACTTGAAATAATCATATTCCAGTATTTAATAATTCTTATTTAGAACCTCCAAAAGTAACTTTTTTTTTTCAATTTTTGATTTCAATGATTAACTCAATAACCATCAACCTAAAAAGCCAAAGACTGGTTAGTTTTTTTCGATATTTGATAAAGTTACTTGTATCATCAATATAATTTCAATATTTTCGAAATAATTTGTCAAAATAATCTCTTGGTTAATTATTTAATCTTTAGATAAAATAATAAGAGATTTCCGAATTAATCCAAATAATGATTAAAGTAAAAAAAACCTTAATTCCAAAGGAAATTTTTCATCTTGGTATTTGGCTAGATAAACAAACACATTTAAAGTTTAACCTTGATAAAGTTAAGACAAAAAAATTAATTAATATCATATAACAAAAAAAGGAAATCACATGACTCAAGTTTAGAAAAAAGGATTAAAGCAGTGAAAAAAATACCTGACATGAAAAAAAATCCTGTAAAAAATTTTTAATTGTGAATATTAAGAAAATTGTTGAATAATTTCTTTTATTTAAAATCAAATCTTTTTTTTAATAATCAAACTTTTTAAAAAATATAACTCACCCACTTATTAGAATGATAATTAATGAAAATTACACTTGTTCAAAACATCATTCAATCAATCAAAAAACAAAGAACAAAAATTTATCATTTTCCAAACTCTTGTAAAAGCTCGATAAAAGTCGATTGTTTTTCAAAAAAAGTTTGATCTACTTTGGCTATCAAACAATTACTTGAGTATTCTAGAGACACCTTACTTTAATGAACTTTGGGTAGGATTATTACTAGATTTATAAAAAAAAAAAAGGTTTATTTATAATAAGGATTTGATTGAAAATAAATGAAACTAAGCAACAATTTTCTTAATATTAACAATTAAAAATCTTGCCAGGGATTATTTTCATGTCAGGTATTTTTTTCTCTACTATATGTTTTTTAAACAAAATATTTTTTTTTAAATCATAAGAATTTTCCCGAATTACCAAGTCTTTGTATTAATCGAATTGTTATTAAAGATACCGTATTTATAAGTTGATAAATTTTTGTTGAATCAGCAAACTAATCTTCAAAATAAAATTGATTTTTCAAAAATCAAAAAATAATGAAAAACCAAAATATATCAATGATTATATCGAAACAATTACTAAAATTTTGTTTTGGTTTGATTGGTAAATTTATCGATCCTTTTCATCAAATCAATTAATAACTTAAATTATCATTCCTCATTTTATTGTATCATTATACATTGCTATATAAATAAAATACTTTGGAATCTATCAACCTTTAAATAAACTCTTTTTCAAATAAAAGTACACAAAAAATTTCAAGAATTATTCATAATTGAATCAAATTAATTGTAGTATCATTCTAAAAACTAAGAAACTCTTTAAAACATAAAAAAAAAACACTCAAACGAATCTTTAAAACTCATTAAAACAAAACAATAAAAATTAAAATTCAATATTTTAAAAATTGGTGTGCCCTTTTATTTGAAATGAGAAATCTCGTTTTATAAATTATAAAGAAAAAAATATATAAAATCAATAAAAACCTTTGAACAATGCGAATTGAGAAAAAGTTCTCGACATTTTATTGATAATTCTTTACACGTCAAACTTTTGTTCTTTAAAGTCTCATTTTCAAGATAAAGCCATAATTCATCTGGGTTATTTTGTTGGAATGTTTTTTTTTACTTTTTTTTCTCTTTTTTTTGTTCCATGCATCAATTCAATATCCCTCTTTCTTAATTCCTAATATCTAGCCCATTCGAAATCAAACTTAAACTGTTTCCATTTTTATACTGGTAGATAATTTACAAATTGTTTCTTCTTATCTTGTGTTTTTTCATTTTCCAACTGTTCAATATCCGAAAAATAAAAAAACAAAAAATGAATAAATGAATAATGAAAATGAAAATCACCAATAAGTAATTATCTTATTAACAATCAAATTAGATGGTATTGATGATTTGAGAGGTGTGCCCTTTTGTTTGAAAAAGAGTTTAGATTCTATAGTTGGTTATTCGCCGATTAAATCATTTTCTTAAATATCGGTAATATTAAAAAAGATATTTCAATTTTTAAATCTTTTTTAATATCCAAATTATACAACCACGAATTAGAATGATTGTTTGAAAATCATGTTATCTACTTTTTTTTCATAACTTTAAATTTTCGAGAAATTTCAACACAAAATTTGAATAGTTTTTTTTTTTTTTCAAATCAATTACTTAGATCTAATGGGAATTTCTCTTTCTTTTTGAGAATTTAACTTGTAAAAGTAAAACACCCCATTTAAAAAACATTTTTCTATCCTAGATTTCAATACTTTTTTCTTTAATTAGTTATCAAATGTTTTCTCTGTCTATTTATTTGGAATTTTTAATAATTTTGTTAAAAAATTATTTTTCTTTTCCTCTCTTTTATTGTTATTGAACTCTATAAATAAAAAAAGAAAATTAATACTATTTATTACAAAATAAATTGAACATAATTTCCATTCAGCTTTCCAAAAAAAAGCTTTTATAAACCAAGTGCCATTTCAAATTTATTAGTTCTGCAAACAAGCTTAAATTAATAATTCCCCTTTTAGAATTGAGAACTTTGTTGATTTGTTATAATTCTTGGAATGTGATTTTATGGAAAGCTGAATGAAAATTTTGATCTATTTATATTACAATTAACAGTACTTTTAAATCTTTTTATTTTGGTTTTATTTCACAAGAAATTTTTTTTTTTATGAAGATCTGAAACAAAAAGATCTTCAAATTGATAGAGTATTTTCAACAAGCCCTATTCTCAAATGTATTTTATTTGTGAAAAAACAGTACCTTCCCATGAAAACCTCGACTTTTCCACCATAAAAAAAAACAAACACTTATGAACGGAAAAGTATTTACTCGAGATAAAGTACTTTATTTCAGGACAATATATATCCGTCAACAATTATTCATTAGTAAAAAATGAGTATTTTACTAACGAATATGGCAAAATATCCACGAATTTGTCACCTTTAAATGGAAAACTCTCATATATTTTAAGAAAAAAATTTTAGAAAGTGAAAAATTATTTTCTCACTCATTTTGAAAAAATGTTTATTGAATTTTTAATTTTTTGGGATATATTCAAGTATTAATGTGAATTAATTTTAAAATTATTTATGTAAATGCTTTTTCATTCTAATATTAAAAGTATAATATTGAAGATTTTATGTTGTTGTATAAAAACAAAAAAGAAAAAAATACATATTTTAAACTTCTTTGATTTTTTTCGGTTGATATTATGAATTTAGTAAATATTAAAAGTTGTTTATATTTTATTTATTAATAGTTATTTAATGAATTAACAATTCAATATTTAGTTCAAATTCAAAAAAAAAAGCAATTTGATAAAAACAGGAAACAATAATTTTTCCAAATTTGTATTGTTATTTTCAAACAATTTCTTATATAATTTCGAAATAACAATTAATTAATCTTTTTTTTCTCATTTAAAAACTAATTTTTATTATTATTATTCAAAAAAAAAAAAAAAAAAAAAAAAACATAGCAACAAAAGCAAGAATTAAAAAATGTAGAAAAATTTCTTGATAGCAATTTAACAATTGATAAGATATCAACATCCTCTAAAAAAAACATTTCTTCATATAGAAAAAACATTTCAATGTTCAAAAGCAACAGTTTTATTGAAAAGGAAGCAAAATCAAAAAATCAAAAAAAACGAAATAGAACTCTATGGGTATGAATTTTTTTATTATTATTAATTTTATCTTATTTTTTATTTTTATTTCTTTCTGTTTCACTTATAAAATATTCAGAAAAAATCAAAACTATTCCGAATAGATTAATAAAATCTGATAATTTTAATATTATGTCTTTTATTGTAGAATAAAAGTTGTATTTGATTTTTTATTAATGAAAAATTATTATGTTGAAAAATTTTTTGTTAAATATTTTTATTATTTAAAAAATGCTTTATTAAAAACAATAGTGCCCCCCGTTACGTAAAAAAATACGAAGAATCTATTAGTTGACAGAATTTAAATAATAAGGATTTTCTTCGATTTTGAATCATTTCTCAAATAGAGACTTTTTTTTATTAATGGAATAAAAGGTTAAATTAATTGATTAATTTAAAATAAACTCAATTAGTTTTTAAGGATTATATCAAAATTTTCATTAATCATTTTATTTTTAGACAATTATTTTTTTTGGTTTAAAAAGGATACACCAGGAATTAATTTTATCAGTGTGATTGTTATTTTTCTCTCTAAAGCTTTCCGAATAAAATAAAGAAAAGAAAATAAATTCAAATCAAAAAAATTTTTTCCATTTAAAAAAAAAACATATTAAAGTTATTTTCAAAAAAGTGTGGTAAAAAAAATTTTTTAAAAGTATCTTTAAAATAGGTAATAAACTACTAGAAACCTATTATAGAGATCCATTAAAAAAATTTTTTTTCCCACACTTTTTTAAAACGGCTTTACTGAAAATTTTATCGATAGAAAAAGTTAAAAATCTCTCAATCTAACATTTGGAAAAAGATATCATCTCTAAACACCTCTTATGCTAAATCTTTCTTTTTTTTTTTTTTTTCATTTTTTATGGTTTATTAAAACAATGGTTCATCATGAAACACAACACTTTTCCAAATTGTTATCAAATATTATATTATTAATTGTAAAAAAACATTTTTTATTCGTCTTTTTGATATCAAATGGGAATTATTTTTGATTGTTTCGTTGAAAGGAAATGAATTTTAAGTTTCTTTCTAAATGAGGAGAATTTGTTTTTTGGGAAATTTAATTTGTTATCAATTTTAGAGTTTTTTTTTTATTACTAAAATAGTAATCATCTTTAACTACTTTCTTATTCTTCAATAGACTTTAAAAGTTTTACAGATTTTATTAGTTTTTTAATTGATTTTTTGTTTTTAAGATGATGTTATAAACTAAAATTCAAAATTTTCTACATAGTTAAAACGTTCAAACAATCACAATAATACAATTTCATTCAAATTGGAAATAATTTTGATTTTTGTAAATAATGAAAATCATTTTTTCATCTTTTAGTTTTTTAGTTTTCATTTCATTTTTTGAATTACATAACTTGTTTCAGTCGATCAAAATTTTTTTCAACGATTAATATCATGTTAAAGTTGAGTTGATCAAAATAGAAGAACTCAAACACGATTAGTTGATGGTGTCTAAACATTTGATCGATCAATAATCCTGAATAGAATTTAAACATATTTAGAAATGCATTTTTTTGTTTTGCTCTCTCCAAAATTTTTAACAGATCCGATAATTTATTTTTATTGATAATTATTTATTTATTGTTTTGTGAGTATTATAATTTATAAATAATTGTTAAAATTTCAATTAGTGAATGATTCTAATTTGGTATTTCTTCTAGAATTGATTAAATAAGATTTTTTTTTACAAAAATTGAATTTTGGTATGTTAAAAAATTTGAATTAGGAGTTTAGTTAGATTTTAAATGAAAGAATCATTTTAATCTGTTAATGAGGAAATTTACAAGTGACTAAATTTGTAACTTCCCATTCAAAGAGTGTATAAAATAGACACGGTAATTAGAAGTATTTGAATCTTAATTTAGTTTTCTAAAAAAAAAGAGAAAAATAAAGAAGTAAAAAAAAGAAGAATGGAGAAATGCAAATAATAAAAGAGAGAAAGAAAAGAATGAAGATAGAAAAATAATAAAAGAGGTTAAAAATTTTTGATGTGAGAAACTTGAAGTCCTTTGATTCAAATGTATTTGTGTGATTAGGGGTTATTTAGCGTTGAGCTCCTTTTTCCTAATTGGTCAAGTCAGATTGGTCAAAAAGAATTCTATGGTGACATCATAGATTTCTTTTATGCTCATTTTCCTCAATAATTCATCTGTATCCTCTTTGATTATTATATTGAAGCAAAGTTTTTGATTTTTTTGAGTTGCTTTTTCGAGTGTCTTCTAGTTTTCACATATCTTTAACTGTCCCAAATAAAGTGGTATACATCATGAACTTTCTTTTGTTACAACATGGGGCATATTTTGGAATTTACTCCTTTTCCCATCTGTATGTCTATCTATTCAAACCGTTAAATAATTATTTGAGTTTGAATACTGTTGCTAATGATTTACAATTTAAATAGTGCAGTTTTTCCTTGAAGTTTTCTGGGAATCGGCTGATTTTGGGATATTTCTTCAGCTTCCAGTTTTCTTCAGCTTTGGATGAGTCCACTTTGTATTATATTGATTTTGATGTGAACTTTATGGAGTTTTTTCTTGATCTCTTCTTTCCCCATATTTTCCCAGTAAATGTTCTCTTAAATTTTGAATTGGTGACCAACACTAAATTTGTCAAAAAGAATGTTTTTTTTTTTTTTTTTTCATTAAACTTTCTTTTAGTCGTAATGAAAAATAATAATAATAATAAAGAATAATAATATTTTTTGTTTTTAGACTCTTAGATGTTCTTTAAATCAGTAATTTGTATGTTGTGTATTATTAGTTGTTACTCCATTTTTACTATTTTTGGAACAAATTATTTGGAAAAGGGCGCTATTAAAAGCATAGTTTTGGGATATGTGTTGAAATTTCAATTTTTGACTTTTTTAATTAATTTTAATATAAATCGAAATTATCTCTTACTTTTAAAATAAATAACAATAAAAAATAACAAAAATAATAATATTAACAATAACAATAAAAATACCAATACCAATAACAATAACAATAACAATGATAATAATAATAATAATAAGCTTAAAGCGGGTGAAGAATTACCACAATTTATGGAAGATACCATTTCAATTCTCGGAAAAACTGAGCCATGGTCTAATCAAATTATTCCAAAAGAACCCGATCCATATTCTTTTAATACTTATTCGGAATATGAAAAGGCGTATCTAAATTGGGGGAAAGTTGTCATTGAAAATACAAAGAAAATTCCGCCACATGCAAAAGATTTTAAACAATTACATAAAATAACTAAAAGTGAAACAAAACCACAAAAAAATGAAAAGTGTACCGATGTTAATAATAAAGAAGAAGAAAAGCATAATGAAAAAATAAATAAAGGAAAAGTTTTAAAATCGTCATACCTTGATCTAAAGAAATTAAATAATTTCCCACATTTAAAAACAAAATTTGGAGATTGGCTATTTAATTACGAAAAATTAATAAATTTACAATCACCATTAACTGCATTTCAATCAATTGAGATTTTACATTTTAATTTAAGTCAAAACAAATATAATCAATCAAAACAGTTATTATATAATAATAATTTTAATATTAATTATATTGACAAAATATATGATTTTAATTTTGAAAAAATAATTAACAAATATAAAAAATATGATGAATCAAATATTTTCAAATCTAATTCTAAAATACTTAAAAAAATTAATAATGGGAATAAGATAGAAAATGAAGACACCAAACTTTATGAATGTTTAGTATTTTTTTTTAATTTTATTAAAGGTTCTATTACAGAATGTCTCTCAAATAAGTCTGCCCGGATATTAGGAACAATGAATGGTATTCAAGAGTGTAATAATAATAAGTTGGGTATCAAGAATCAAAATGGTAATGGGAATGATGATAATGAAAATGAAAATAATAATAAAGTAAATGATAATAAAAAAATTTTGATATATTTTAAAACTTTAAAAAATAATTATTTAAGGAGAAATGATATTTTGGATGGTATTTTCCAATTACATAATAATTATCCAAAATATAAAGTGGAAGGGGAAAAAATTATTCTACAAATACCAAACTATGATCTAAATGAAAGTTTTGATTTGAATTTAATTTCAAAAAAAAATTTAAATTCAAAAAAATTAATTAGCAAATATGAAAATCAATTGAAAAGTAATTTAAATGAATACAATGAAAATAAATTAAAATTAAGGCATTATCCAAATAAATATTCAAAAAGTAACATAGACAATGAATTTTTAAAACATGATCAAATTTTTAATACTATTAATGATAAACCAAAAATTGAACATATACTGCAAATTCTATTAATTGATTGCCATTTGGATATTTTTAAAGATTGGTTAAAAAAAAAAAGTTCTTTTAAATCCAAAATTATTCAAAATGGTGATATTTTTCATTCTTTGATTAATAAAAGTAATATTAAAAAAATATTAGACTTATTTTTTATGTCAAATTCAAAAAAGATTCATTCAAAGGTAATTTTTTTTTTATTTTTATTTTTATTTTTTTTGTGTTGGGAAAAAAAAAACAATAATTCACATTAGAATATTTTCAAAAAAAAAAAAAAAAGAAAGAAAGAAAAAGATTTATTGGTAAGGGTTAAGTGCTCAAGAGCTCTTAATCTGTTAAAGAGAGAGTTTTGAAGTGACTAAATTTGTGACTCCTAATTCAAAGAGTAGTCAAAAGAAGCTTTTAATTACAGTCATTAGAAGTATTTTAAACTCAATTTAGTTTTCTGAAAGAAAGAAAAAGAAAAACCAACCAAATTTTACAAACATCATCTAACTGATATTTAAATTTTTAAATTTGAATATATGAATAAGAATTGGAACAAATTTCCTTTAATTAAGACGGATGTCAATAAAGTCTGCATACGTCACACTGGCCCAAGTGATCCGATTCTTGGTATAATTGTTTTGTTTCTCTTTCATTCAATTCAGCAATCCCTAAATTGAAATTAATGGTTCCATATCAATAGTAATAATATAGAATTTGTCTCTTTAATGAAAAATAATAATTAATCTTATAATATTTAATTAGTAATTACACCTTAAATTTAAAACATAATTATTGAAATTTTCATTATATATATATATATATATATTTATCAAAAAAAAATCAATTCTTCTTTTCTTAAAACATTGAATATATTTTGAAATAAATCTATTTTTGATTTAAAAACAAAAATAATTATTTTTTTTATCAACCTGAAAAAAAAATAAAATTAAGAAAACTATCTAAAAAAGACTTCATTGATTAAAGCTGTTAATAATAGGAAATTATATTTCTGGTCTTTTTTTGTCTCCTTTTTTTTTTCTTTTTTGCTCGATTCAAACATGCTTTGTTTCCAAGATCTCCAAATGTGATTTTTTTTTTTACTTTTCTCTTGTTTCTAATTCATCTTTTCAAAAAAAAGTAAAGGTTTTAAAAAAAAAGAAAAAGAAAAAGAAAACCATCAACCCAAAACAACAAAGAAATCAAAAAAAGTAAAACAAACAAAAAAAAAATAAAAATAAAAATAAATGAGAAAAAATTATTTTCAATTTTGTAAAGCGTCATTCAAAAAAGTTCGACAATGAATTGACATTTACAAACAAAGGTGTTAATTTATTGATTAAACAAAGCAAAAATAAGTATTTTTTTTTTTTTTCAATGAATAAATGATCCTAAAAGAACTAAAATTGAATCCAGTGGGGTGTTTGTTTACATGTTTTTCCTAGATTAAAATGGTATTCTTTTGTAAATAAGTAAGGCATCATCTCCGTTTTTCAGCATTTTCCCTTTAGAAAAATGAAAATGTTAAATATTAGCCATATTTTCACGTGTAATTAGCCAAGGGGAAATATGTGTTGTATTATTTCTAGTCATTTAGCCTTCGAAAAAGTCCATAAATATTTAAAAATTTTATTTTCCCAGTTGAAAATATTGAACAACAAAAAGAAGATAATACACACTAATCGATAAATATTAAAACTTGAAGCGATCTATTACTATTTTATACTTTATTTTTTTATAGAAGATTTTGAGATTACTTCCAAAATTATTGTTATTTGTTGAATTATTTTAATAAAAATTGTTATTGTAATACAAAATTTATTTACTTTATTTGTGATTTATTTCAATATCTGTCTGGTTCTTAAATCAAAGTTAAAGATCATTGAAATTTATATTAAACTTTGAAAAAAAAAAATTAAATTATCGTTTTAGGTTTGATTTTAATTCTATTGATTTTCTCATTTTAAGAGGTTCAGGTTTTAAACTTACCCTGATGATCTTAAATAATTTAAATTGAAATATTATTTTTTTTTTTTATTTTTATTATTAGTTTTTTTTTTTAATGGGTATACCCCATTGATATTTGAATATTATTGTTTAGCATTTTCTGAAAACTTGAATTGAAAAATTTTTTTAGTTGTAATTATTGAAATAACCCTTAATTTTATTGTTATTATTTGTATTTGTATTTATATTTTAAAATTTTATTTTAATTTTCTTATAATATTAATGATCTATATTATATGAATACAAATTCCATAGATTGCATATATAATTTCAAAGCCTTTATTAAGTTCAACTGGAAGCTTAATCATTGAATATTTTTTCAATAATAACAATTTAAAATACTTATTTAGTATTATTTATGCATTGAATTATTTTGAAGACGAAAACATTAATATTAATTTGCCTTATATCGATGAAGAATTAAACTATTCAGAATTGTTGTGTGGTTTTAATTCTTCTGAAATTGAAATCAGCATAATGAAATGTTTTTATAATCAACAAATTATAAAAGCAAATAAAAAGAAGCAAGATAGAATTAAAACAAAAACTAATCAAGTCAATTTAAAAAAAAATAATCAGTTATATAGTAGCATATTAAGCCAATTATTAAAACAAATACAATCAGTGCCGGAATTTTTAGAAGAATATATTTGGATTGGTTATAGTAGCAGATCAAAAAGAATTTCTAATTATTACCTACTTTTAATTGTTATTTTATTAAATCAAAACAATGAAACAATTAATAGATGTTTTATTTCACCAAAGGTAGATCTTAGAAATAAACTATTACAGTTTATGAAAACTAAATATAAACATGTCAAAATTACTCTTGAAATATTATTCAAATATTTATTAAAAAATGATTTAATCTTAAAATATTTAATTAATCAATATCATTCTTCGCCATTATATTTAATAAGTGATTTATCACCTTCAATGGCAATTAATTTAAATAATTCCAATAGAAATAAAAACAATATTAATATTAATAATAAGAAGAATAATCATAATAATAATAATAATAATAATAATAATAATAGTAATAGTAATAGTAATAGTAATAGTAGTGGTATATTAATCTTGCCATTTAAATCAATTTTTTGTTATTTAATTTTAAAAGCAAGCTGTAATAAATATAAAACTATTTATTTAGAAAAAGTAATAACTAATAAGGGTGTCAAAATAGATCCTGTTGAATTGGAAGAAAACGCTTTATTAAATGAAAAATGTTTTCAAAATATAATCGGCCATTTATTTGAGTTAATAAATGAAGAAAATACACAGCCAATACAATTGTTAGAATTAATTGCAAAAATGATATTCAAAATGAGTAAATATTTGTTGATTTTCTGGAAAGTGGATATTTATAACAAAAATATTAAAATTAAAAAAGAAACAATAGATAATAGTTTTTACATTGAAAATACAATTTTGGTTAAATTATTGCAAATGGTTTTATTAAATAACGGAAAGAATTATTCAATAAAATTAAAAAGCTATCTGGTTAAAATTTTAATAAATTTATTACCACATCCCAAAATTTATCAATTTTATTTAAATAATGAAGAGAAATTTTTTTCCAAAATATATACATGTTTAAGAAATACTAATGATTATAATTTAGCGAAATTGATTTTTAAATTATTATTTAATATTATTTTTTTTAACGAAAATGCAATCAACGAATTAATTGACAAGAAAAAACTACAAACGTTTTTAGCTTTAATTTCTAGCTCTTCAACAATACCATTAGTCACTTCGGGATTATATTTTTTATCGAAAATGTTAACAATTAATGATTATGTTAGGCAAAAGAAAAAAACTCTAACATTAATAAACTCAAAACACTTTTCTAAAAAAATGTCGAAAATTGTCAATAAAACCCATGCCATATTTATTGATTTTTTTTATCAAAATTTTATGTTTGTGAAATTAAATATGGTTTTTATGAAATATATCAAAGATACACCAATAAATAATCAAAATCCTTTTGTTTGTTCAAAATTGTTTCAGGCCTATAATATTATTTTAACAAAGCCTTTCTGTCAAAAAATTTTGAAAAATAATAAAAAAAAGGAACAATATAAAGAAGGTATTCATTTTTTTGAAAATCTTTGTATTGGGAAAAACATGGAATTAGATCTTTTTAAAAAATCCAATAATAATAATAATAATATTAATACTAATAATAATAATAATAATAATAATTTTAATAGTAATAGTAATAATAATAAATATCTTGATAAAAAAAATTCGAAAAGCAAATTTAAAAGATGGTTCAATAAAAATTAATTCTGATCTTATTTTTAAAAAACAAAAAATATTTTTAAAAATATAAAATAATTAAATTCAAAATTGTTTAATAATTAAACTGAATTTTTGTATTAAAAAAAATTACAACGTTGATAATTTATCACATTGTCTTTCATTAGATTTCTTTTCTTTTCTTTTTTTTAATTGAAATAAAAGAATATAAATAAATCAATTAATATTTTATTTTTACTTATTATTAAAAACAGTCTCTAATAAACTATTTTTCAGTCAAGGGGTGCAAGTTTTATTGAAGAAATAAAATATATTCTATGATTTTAATCCAATATTCTTCTCAAAATAAATTTTCGATTTTTAGATTAGATCATTTTTTCTAATTTAATCAATAATTTCTTTTTTTTTTTTTTTTCTTAGCTTTTTCTTTTTATTTTTTTTTTTTGAAAAAGTCAATTTAAAAAAAAATGTTTGTAACTGAAAATTAACTTTAAGAAAATTGGGGGTTATGTGATTTGTTTCAAAATATCAGATAATATTTATTAACATTAATCTTATTATCAACAATTTTTTTTTTCTAAAAACAATTGAAGAATTTTTACACATGACAAAGAAAGGGGAAGAAAAATTTTTTAAGTATTTTTTTTGGAAAATCTATAATTTTGCCTCATACATTTCTGTTATGAGTATCAACTCTAACCCAAAGTTTATTATTTTTCTTATTTCTAATTAATCTTAAATTAGTTATTTCTGAAAAAAAAATTAAATTTTTCAGTTTTATATTGGCAAAGTCCTTTGAAAAAATATTTAAATAAACCCTATTCAAAAAAATTGAATACTCCGAAAATCAAGAATAGGAAAAAAACTCAATTATATGTCCCTACGACCCAAAAAATATAGAAAATGGAAAACTGAACAAATACTTTCATTAATACAATTAAAAAAAACTAAATGAAAAAATGAAAAAATACAGTTATATTAAACTATTTCTTGAAAGCATTTTTTGCCAAAATCATTGAATTCAAAGTTGAAATTATGTATATTTTTAGATTCATTCTCTAGTTTTAACTCATTTACTAAAACAAATTCTAAATTATGGGGAATTTTATTTTCACTAAAGGCATTAATTTGGTCTTCAAGTGTTTTTTTTTATTTTTAAATGGTAAAATTAAAAAAAAAATTCAACTATAAAGATAAGCTCTCTGGAAAATTATTCTAATTTAATATATTAACTTATTATTTGATTACAAAATTTTCTCAACTCCAATTTTTCAAAAAAAAAATAAAAAAGTGCACAATAATTTCAAAAAATATTTTCGATATTTAAAAGTTGAGACAGTTTTTATTCCAAAAATTTTTATACTAGTAGTAAATTGGATTAAGTTATAGGTTATATTTTGAAAAATATTTATCGGAAAATAATAGTGGTTTTTTATATTAAGGACATAGTGTGTTTTTCCAAATGTAATATAAAACACTTTTAAGTTACATGGGTATTAATGTTTTTATAAGAAATTGTTTTCATCCAACGAAAAGTATAAAATATTAAAGTATAAAAATAACAATCAAGTCTGTCCAAAATACTAGAACAAGCAGAACAAAAAGTTTTATTTTGGATTTATTGTTAAGGGTTAAACGAAACATCATCTGATCTGGTAAAGAGATAATTTTGAAGTTATTAAAATTGATCCTTCTAATTCAAAGAATATCTAAAAAGATACAGTCATCAGAAGTATTTAAATCTTGGGGTAGTTTTCTAAATAAAAAAAGAAGAAGAAGGGGGGAAAATGATATAAAGAAAAGAATAAAAAGTGGAAAAAATAAAGGGGGGTAAAATAATTGTTGTGAGCAGCCATGAACTTTTCTGGTTTAAATGAATTTGCTGGTAGGTTTTTCTTTTACTTAGAACTCCTAAAAAATTCCATTGATAAATTTGTTGAAATTTCACTAATAATTGTTGATGGATCAAATGATAAGATATCATACCTTAATTGTGTGTTATTTTTCTATTTTACAAAATCAACACTAATCTTCTAACCAGCATCGAAAAAAAAAATCCAGATCTAAGGAAACAAATTACTTAACTGGAAAAAAGGAATTGAAAAAATACAATAAATACAATAAATGTAATAGTTCGTAAAATTAAAAATATTTCCAAATTGGATGTAAAATGTGGTATTTTTCTTCCTTCAACTGTTTAAAAAGTGTCCAAATTTATGGAATTTAATTTATAAAAAATAATTTATTTGTAAAAATCAAAAAATTGAAAAAAGAAATCCAATAAAATAAGCTTCTTTAGTAATTATAAAATGAAAAAAAAATTTGAAACATATCAAAAATTTTCTTTCAGAGATACTTAGGTATTCAAATAGTTTAAGGTTACATTGATCTGAACTTTTTTTAACCACATATCTTCAATAATCGTTTTTTTATTTTATCCTTTCAAAATTTGACTTTCAATAAATAAAATTAATGAATCTAATCAATTTCTGGCTAGTAAACACAATTGTAAAAAAAAAATCTTCGAGATCTCAAAAGTTGTAAAAGAGTGGCACTTCAAACAAGACATATTGTATTCAGAATTTCAACGAAGATCGATTGAAACTTGAAAATTGTATGTTCACTTTTTAGCGTTTTTGTCGAACAATGACTTCATCTTTTATTCTTTATCTTTTGAGAAAACTGTAATAAGCCACCTGTATAATTTCTTTCTCATCCTGATTAGTGCTTCTTGATACATGAAAAAGAAATTTTTTTTCTCTTTATTAAGTTGTTCCCTTAAAAAAAATCTTGGTTTGAATATTCTTCAAAAGCCTAAAAAGTAAAAGATGGTATCTGATTCAAAAAAATATAATAAAATAAAAAAAAAATATCACAAGATCTAAAAGATGTATTATTTTACCATTATTTTTTTTATTTTATCAAAAAATATTAAAAAAAGTTTAATATAAAAAAAAATAATCACAAGCAAGAGAATATGAAAAATGAAACTTGAAAAAATTAAAAATTAAAAATAGTGATGAAATGATCACATTTGAAATTGCTACTTGCCATGCTTTTGTTAAAAAAAGGGGATCAAGTAGGTTAAAATTTTTAATGGTAGCGAGTTATTCTTTTTAAAAGCAATAAAACTGAAAAAGGAATCGAATAAAAGAAAAAAAAAAAACAAAAAAACAGATTGTTTTGTCGTGTCTTTTTTTCTCAATTCGCTTTTCAATTTTAAAGAATCAAATGAACAAAGAGAATTTCAATAAATTCGCTCAGTACCAAGAAATAGATGTTTCAAGTATTTCAATTTCACGTTCTTGCTCGCGATGAACTATATTTTTACAATTGGGTAATTTTCTTCTTTTTTTTAATGCCTTCAATTGCTCCTTTAACTTCTTTCTTAACACCAACCTTTCTTTTAGCTCTTCTTCCAAATATGTGTTTTCGTTTTTGAGACAATGGATATGGCTTTGTAATTCATTAATATATTGTTTTTGATTATTGTTCTTTTTTTGTTGAGGAACGATACATTCATTTTTTCTCTTCCAATTCGAGGGTTTGTTTTCGTTAAAAGACTTCAATTCTTCATTCGTGATGGTATTTAAGAATTGTTGTTCTTCTTTTTTGTTGAATAAATAATCGTTCTCATCAACTTGATAGTCTTTAAAATACAGAAAATCCTTGACAGCCTTCCCATTGACACTGGCATTTTCATTGTCGGTGTCCGTGTCGGTGTCGTTTTCGTTGTCGTTGTCGTTATCGTTGTCGTTGTTGTTTACACAGTTGTCCGTATTCACTAAAAACTGATCGCTTCCAAGCTCAAAGTATTCAATTTCTTGATCTGAACTCATACAAGTTTCAGTCTTGTCGCAATCAGTTTTTTTTTTTTTTTCGGTTTTGAGATCCATGAGACTACTCAAATAGTTTGGTATTTGGCCTTGGGTTTGACTCAAATCATCAAGATTTGAAACGCTGTTTGATTTGTTTGAGATTTGTTCTTGGATGTTTGTGTTTTTTGAAAGTTTTTTGGGAGTTGTGGGTTTGTGTTTGGTTGTGTTTTGTTGAATATATTTTTGAGATTCATTAATAAGGTTTATATTCATAAAATAAATATTAAAAAAAAGAAAAGGAGTTTGAGGTTTGGAAGATCTAAAAAATGATAATTTTTTTTTTCTGAAATTTTTAGTCAATTTTTTTTTTGAGTTAAAAATTACGTGATTGATCTCTGGGTAAATTTTTTATAATCCTTTTGAATTCTCTTGTCTAAAAAACGGTTGTTCTTACGTGTTTCTTATTAGGAGAAAAGAAGGTTTTCTTTTCAAAAAGAAGATTAAATTTTTTGAAATTTGTAAGATGAACTTTCAATGTAATTTTTACAAAGTTTGGAATGAATAAATGGTGGTAATACGTCACTCAGATGAAAAAAAGTTATCTTTTTCCTTATTCGGTTTATGAGATTTTTTGAGTAGAAACAATCCATAAATTTGACTTTATCAGATTTTAAGAGTAAAGAGTTCATTTTAATGTTTACAATTGAGTTATTTTTTTACAAAAATATTATTCGTTGTTTAATTAAAAAATAAAAAGTTCGGAAAACGAATAAGATCGAGCTTTGTCTGGTGTTAAATTTTAGAATGTTCATGTTCTTTCTTGTCCTTACCGTTGGAGTGTTCTAGTTCATCTGTGAAAATTATTATTGATAGATCTAAAAAGGGTAGAAAAACAATCATGATTTGTAAATCAAACAAAAGAAGAAGTTTGTTACAAAGAATTCAATTTGATGAAGCGAAACCCTTTTTAAACCAAAATTTGGTTCTCAAATTTTCTTTGAAAAGACTTTGTAAAAGTTTCGGGAAGAGACAAAAGCAAAAATTATTAAAAAAAATTTTAGGTATGTGAACAACTCGATAAATAAAAATTCAGTCATAGTAACAGATGTTCAGTGGAAGACAATATCACGAGCTCTCATTACATTTTTAAAAGATTTTATGTTTATGATATTATTCCTTTTCTCATCAAAGGTTTGCACAACAGATGCTCAAAAGATATTTCTTTTTTTATTTATTGGTTATTCTTTCTTTTATTTTTTGCTTGAATGTGTGTTGGTAGATTCTTTTCAATAGTTTCAATATCTTTTGTATTCAGGAACTCCCAGAAGAAATGATCTAAATAATCGATAATATTGGTATTTGATTCAGAAATGGGAAATATTTTTCACTCTTTTTTCTTTTTTTTTACTTGTAGAGTTTCGACATAAAATAAACTAAATTTCGTCATAAATGGTTCAATTTGTTTTTGTTTTTTTTTTATTTTTGATGAAAAACAAATATTTCTATTGAATAGAACTGAATATTAAAAAAGTAATTTTTTTATTATAATAGATAACTTCAATTATTAAAAATATTTAATTTAAAAATTTTATTTTTAAATGGGTTAATGTTTTTGAAATGGTGTTTAGATTGAAATTTATAATCTATATTTATTTGTTAGACTTTTTTTTTTTTTTTTTAATATATAAATTTGTGGCTCAAATTTTTTTTTTTTTTTTTGTATTTACATTTTTTTAAAAAAAATATCTAGAGATTATCCCAAAACTCATCAAATATTACTCCTTGACTGATTGATTTTATTTGAGAGATTTCAAGCATATATTACTAATGTAATTTAAACAACAATTTAATCTTACTTTAACTTTAAGTTTCTCCTTGGTAGGCGCTAATTCCTTCAAAGGTACTAAATTCAAACCTAAAACCCAAAAATCTTTATTTAACCTTTATAAGGGAAATTCTTTATTTTGGATCATTTTTGGGATGTTTAAAAAATGATAAACTCAGATTAATAATGAATTAATACATGTAAAAAAATTGGTAAATCATTTACTTTTAATTTTCTCTCTTATATTTAGCAATTACTGAATGATTAATTTCATTTTTGTAATCTCTATTTGATTTGGTTGTTTTTTCTTTAATTAAATATATTAATTCGCAAAAAACCCTAATGAGAAAAAAATTTAAAATATAAAATATTATTATTCAAATATCTAAACAATTTTCAAATTAAAGTGGTTTATTATCTAAATAAACATATACTAATATTTAACTATCTTTTTACCATATTTTAAATTAGGTGATTTATAATTTCAAAGGTATAAAATATAAATAAATTTGAGCATTATTCTTGATCTTAAATGAAATAATTTTTTTTTTAATTATAAGGAAATTGAAAATTAATTTCATCAAAAAGATATTTTAAGTTTTCCGTAATTAAAAAGAATTTGGTAAAATCTAAAAGATTACACAATTCTATTGAATTAAAAAAAAAACTAGGAACTATGTGTCACTTTTTGCCACCTGGGGCCCTTCATAATTTCTAAGTTTTTTTTAGAAATTTAAATAGAGAATGATAATTTTCTTTCACAAGGGGTCAATGGTAAGATAAACAATGAGTTCGTTTTTGAATATTATCAAAGATATTATTTTTATTATTATGAATAATTTCTTTAATACGAATTGTTCAATTTTCGTTATAGAATGCTAATCCCATGACAAATGATCAACATCTTGATCCTTTTCTAAATTGAAATAATTTTTGTATAAATCATAAGATTTTGTTTTTATTTTATTCTAATCATCAACATATGATTCTCTATTTAGGTGATTTGTGATTTTTCATAATTGTAATATGAAAGTAGTACATTTCCATTTTAAATCATTTTTTGTTGAAAAAATTTTATTTATTTGCAGAAATGAAAAGAAAATTTAAAAAAATATCTTTTTTTATTTCTTAAGGGACTAGTCTCTATTAATTTTTTTTTGTCCAATAACTAAATAAGGAATCCTTATCTTGGAATATGTTTAAAATTGAAAATAGACAGTTTTTTTCAATGTTAGAACTTTTAGTTCTTGTTTTTTTAAAATTTTACAATTTCTGTCAAAAAAAGTGACTTTTAAAAATTTTATTTTGAAAAAAGATCTTAAACGGATGAGAATTTTTTGATTAATTTTGGATTTAATTATTTTCTCAAAAATAATATTTATTCTCATTTTTAAAAACGAAAAAATAATTTAAAACTGGTGAATATTTTCTCCTTCACTTCTTTTCATCCAACTTGAATGTATAAAGAATTCAATTTGTTTTAACAATAATTACTTTTTTCAAAAATAGTTCTTATTCTTTTCTTTGATTTTTTTTGACTCTGACAAAAACTTTTGGGATGGTAATTTGGGAACACTTAAAAAAACTTCAAATTCAACAAAAACAAAATAGTGTAAACTCAAAAAGTAGATTCATGAAAAAAAGAATGGTACAAGAAAAGAAAGAAAATCTTTTATTTAGAGTAAATCATATATTGTATATTTTTTTCGAATCAAACTGTGTTTTCATGTAGATCCAAAAAAACCCTTTCAGGTTTATTTTTCAAACTATTTTTTTGTAGGTCTTCCACAAACATAACAAGGTTTTGCTTTCTTGTTCATATTTTTTTTGATTTTTTGTATTTTTGCAAAAAGTTGAAAAAAAGTAACTTTCAAAAAAATGAAAAAATGCAAAAATTTTTTATTTATATAAAAACAATAACTAAATTTAATGAATGTCATTTAACAAGATTTCATTACTATACTAAGAAGTTTATCACTTTGATTTCAAATCTAAGTAATTGGCAAAAAAAATTCTTAATCTCTATTAAATTTACCTAAAAAAATTTAATATAGACTATTCCCTTAAACTAAAAAAATAATTCTTTAACTTTTCCAAAATTAAAAGAATTGGGTAAAATTAAAGATATTTATCTATTTTTAAGGATCCTAGAAAATTACCATTAGGTATTCTTGAGTTTTCTGTTGGTTTGTGAAGTGTTCTAGGTTTTTTTTACTTTTCAAAATAAACCGAAAATTTTAACAAATTTTCTGTTTATTTCAAAAATTAAAAAAAAACCTAACGAAAATCTATAGATTATATCAAAATAAAACAGAAAACTCCAAAAAAAAAACCTTGCAACTTGGTGGTACTCTATGGTATTTGTCAAAATGACTGTATGTTGATATTTTAATTCTCCAAAATAGTTTTAAAATATTCTTGAATTTTTCAACAAGAACTATTTATTATCAAGTTTTCTCCAAACTGTTTTAGATACATATCTAATAATTTTATGTTTTCTGCTTTCCAATTAATATTTTCATTATCTCCTTTAGAAAATTGTAAAATTTTTGATATGTGTCTAAAACCCCCGATTTTCTAATTTCTTTTTTGTGTTGATACCTTCTTTTATCAATCCAAATTCTAACTTGGCTGATTTTTGCTTCACTTTTATAAATTATTAAACTATGAGAATTTCGATTAATTTTAAAAAATTGTGTTATCATTTTATTGATCGAAACATCAATCAGGTTAAAATCTTTTGGGTTCGATTTAAAAATACCAGTCCATAAAATAGTTAACTAATTTGTATCGATTGAAAAAAATGTAATTTTACTCCCTTAAATAATATTAAAAGAACTAATTCACAAAAAGTCTGATTATTTTCCAGTTTTTAAAAGTATTAATTTTCGTCAAAGAAATATCAGAAGTCTGTTCAAGTAAAATCAAAAATTTGTGAAAAAATTCAACAGCCATTGACTAATTCTTTGAAAAATGGAATAGTTTGTGAACAATAGTTTGTTTGTTAAAAATTTTTAAGAAAAAAATAATTCACAGCTTTTACAATCGTAGAAAAGAAATACACCTGTTTTTTCAAAGTTAATTTATGACCAAAGAAGATATTAATTTTTGAATATGTTTTTTGTCTTGTATTTTCCAAAAACCCAAAAAGTTTAAAATATTTTAATATTTTCCCTAAATCTCCCAACATTTGAAAAAGACAACTCGTCTAACAAAGTCTATTTTCAATTCATTTTTTTTTATTTTTTGTTTATTTTTTATTCATTTTTTTTTTTGCTCTAAAGATGAATAACGAATATTCTCATAAATACCAAACACTTTTATCCTCTATAAAATCTGGTTTGAAATCTTTCTTTCAATAATCTTAAAAGAGTCTTTCTCAAAAAAAAAACAAACTTTTTTTTTCTAATTTTTTTTTTCTCTCTTTTTCTCTTTTTCTTTTCTGTTTTCAAAAAAAAAAAAAAAAAAAAAGACTATGACATAACAAGCACTGTGAAAGAATTAGATCAAACAATTGATTCAATTTTAAAAGGGGAATTAAATAAAGAAGAAGAATACTTTTTCATTTCAAAAGTGATAGATCGTAGTATCAAATTAATCTGGAATAATGGCTCTATGGAAGAAGAGAGCATTTTCCATGCGAATAGATATTTTCAAAAAGCACTTAGGCTTTTTGTAGAAAAAATCGATTCGAACAACAAAAAAATCAATAAAATTTTCACAAGAATATTTTCACTTTCGGATAAGAACAATAACAAGTCATCGTTTTATAATAATAAACCAAACAAGGAAGTATACTTTGACTTAGATCACGAACCAATTTTTGAACCCTACTTCACGAGAAAGACATTTCTCTCCTATAAGAAATCATATTTTGAAGAAGAAAAAGAAGAAAAAGAAAAAGAAAAAGAAAAAAAAAAAGAAAAGGAAAGCCATATTTTTATTATTCGAAAATTTTCAAAAACAATGGTCGACGCACTCATCGAAAATTCAATAAAGAACACTACTGCAAGAAAAGTCATAAATTATGAGAATTATTTGTTTGGATCGGATTGGGGATTTGAAAATTGTGTAGAAGATGGTTATAATCACTACTTTTTAAAAAATGTGGATTTCTTTGGCAGAATTGGGGGATTTAGAATCTTATTCCAATATTTATTGTCACCTAACCACCAGATTTCTTTAAATACCACATACAACTTAATCATGCCTTTCACTGTTATTAATAAATATTGTATACCCAGATACCTGAGTTCATTTTTAAAAATTGTTCCAGCGATTTTTGATCGAATTTTAAATTTGAAATATGAAATACTTAAAACTTTCCCCAAAAAAAAAAATTAAAAAAATTTCTTGATTATCTCATCAAATTACTTAGCTTAACAGAAGAAAAAGATTGGGAAATTATTTCTGAAGAATTTTATTTAGATTATACATTCAAATTATTTTATTCACCCTATTTAGATATGAGATATTCTTCAATGAGAAGAATCAATAAAATTATTAAAAGTTTGGAATATGGAACAACAAATTATTCTTATCAATACGGACAGACAAGTTATTCAAAAAATAAATTTAAATACCTAAGCAAAGAGTTTGATTTAATAATTTATTTTCATAATTTTTTTTCAGTTCAATATTTTCCTATTTAAATCTTTAATATTAATAATATAATAACCAATTTTAATGTTTAATAATATTAAAATTATTTTCTAAAAATAACTCGCATTGAAATATAGTATATTATTCAGTTGGATTGAAAATACTGGCATTATTAAAGACGTTTTTGGTGTCTCAATGCATGCCCAAATTATTGGTGCGTCGGGTGATATTCTAACCTTTTTGTCTCAAAATAATCAAATTAGCACAGGTCTTATAGATGCAATTTTTGATTCAACAATTGGTAAATATTTTTTTTTATTTTTCTTTTTTTATTTGATTTAGTGATAATGGCTTTACTATTTTCACATGTATTTAGATCGATTTATCTCTTCCCCAATATATATATATATATATATAGAGAGAGAGAGAGAGAGAGAGGAGTAAGTAAAACAAAAAAAAAAAAAAGTTCAAAATTAAAAAGAAAGAAGAATAAAAAATATAACAACACAAAAAACAGAATGGAGCTTTTTTTTTTTTTTTAGTTTTTAAAAAATTGAATAAAATTTTAGAATTTTTCAAAATTCTTTTTAGGGATATCTGTATTTCCAGATTCGTGAATTATTGGAATTTAAACTATTAACCAATATTAAACCATTTAATTGATTCCCTGTTTCAGGAAACAAAAATTTTTAAATATTTTGGGCTTGAATCAAAATCATTTTCTGATCAAAAAATTTTCTGGAATTTTCGAACAAATCAAGGTCAAATTTTAAAATCTATTTTGGTTATATATTATGTCTCTAACTATCCACGCTATGTTCAACAATACTTTATACACTTATTCTAAATTCTATAATACTTTGAAAATAAAGTAGATAGCTAGCGAAAAATCCGTTAAGAAGATTTTATTTTTAAAACATTTTTAAGGTCAATTTGAAATTAGAAAAGGAGAAAATGGATTTTGTAAGGAGAAAATTTTTTAAAAAAAACATAAATTTTAAATATTAACAATTTTCGTTGACTTGAAATTCTTTCAGACAAATGAATATGAAGTTAAACTTAAAAGTAATATTCACTTAACCTAAAATTCGGATAGTCCTTAAATTGAAAAAAACATAAAAGCAAAACTTTAGCTTTAGTTAAGAAATTATTTAATTTACTAAATATAATCTGGAAACCAAGAAATACTAGAAACACAAACACTTTATGGAAACTTTAATTTATTTTAACAAGTTAAATTTTTATGTGTTTGAACTTTTATGTCTATCTTCTATTTTTATTTTTTTTTTAAATCATATTTTCTTGAGATTTTTTATTGGTTGAATTTTATTAAAAATTCATCTGAAATTTTTTAAAAAAAATTTACAAGTACAAAAGATGTGTTTAATTTTTGTTTCAAAAGTAGGGCTTTTTGAAAATAATAATTATTTTATTTCTCTTTAAATTTTAGAGATCTCAGAAAATTATGATCTTATATTTATATATTTTACAAATTATAGATAACACTTTTGTAAAACTTAAATTAAACTTTTAGTTTCTGTGATTTCTATGATTTCTGTGATTTCTATTTTTTGGGATATAAATTTATTTGTTTAATTGATCTATTTACTAAATAAAGTAAATTTCTGATAAATTTGTAAAAAATTAAGGTTTATTTGAATATTAATCCAATAAATAATTGATGATTTGATAAATATTTGCTCAAATTTAAAAATTTAAAAATTTATCTAGGAAGTTACATTTAGATCTTGTTTAATAATTGGTGTGCATAAAAATTATTTTGATATCAAAATGTTGAATTAAAATTTTTTTATTTTTGTAAAATGTATTTAAAACATTTTTCCACAAATTAACTTGAAATGATTTTTAGTGTTTTTATTTTGAAAAATCTGTTTTAATTTTTTTTATTAACCTTATTAGAAATAGTTATGATAAAATTCAAATTCTTTTTTGACAACTATTTACATGTCGTTATTATTAAAAACACATAATTACTAAGTATTAAATGAACTCACTTTTAAAATATAAATTCCTTAAAAATTTGTTATTTTTTTTTTCTTTTCTTTTAAATCAAAATTTTATTTATTTTTATCAAATAAAAAGAATTTGTAGAAATAATTTTATTTCAAATAAATATATTTTTTTTTTTTTTGACTCGACTGAAAATTTTAAATATTATAATTTAAATATAGATTCTCTTTTAAAAGACTTTTGAAAAACAAAAAAGATTTAAGAAATTTTAATTACTTAATCTTAACTTGTTTTGCCAAAAATTAATTAAATATTTATTTTATGAAAAGAGTTACATCCGATTAATTGAAATTAAAGTTTTCATTACAATAGATATAAGATAGAAAAAACATTAAATATTAATAATGACAAAAATGTACAGATTTTACATAAAAATAATTAATTTTTTTTTTTTTTTCGAAAATAATAATAAAATAAAATCCCTATTTTAATTAAGTTCAAACTTTTATCAAATTAACATCTATCAAGTTATTAGAAAAATTGTGAAATTATAATTATAGATCTAAGTGTTCTTTTTAACAAGACCTGATAATTCATACTTGAATTAAAAAAAAAAAAAAATAACAAACAGCAAATTTGTGGAATTAATTTTTTCGATTTCATTGTAAAAAAAAACAAAAAAAACCAAAAAAACGAAAACAACCCAAACCAAACTAAACCAAACCAAACCAAACCAAAATAAAATAAAATAAATGTGAACTATAATAAATTTAACAATTTTTTTTAACCTTTACTAAATCATTATTACATTTTTATAATCATAAAAAAACAATATAGGTATTCATACTTCTTTATCTGATGCAATTTTTGATATTATTGGGAAAATCTCTGAGAATTTAAATTTAGAATTATCAAATTACATTTTTGAAAGAAAATTAAAATCAATTACTAAATGGGACACTCCAAATATAAAATTTTTGCATAATTTCACTGAAGGAACTTTAGAAAGAACCATGGAACCATTTAACTTTTTCATGTCATTAATTAATTCCACAAAGATCAATTATTCTACAAGAGTACAATTAAAAGAGTATATGGAAAAATTATTTAAAAGTAAAAATTTTGGAACAAAGATCAAAAAAAAAACAATCAGAAATTTAATTACCTTTTTAACAGCACACAAAGATTTAACAATTTCGTTACCATTATTAATTACATTAATTAAAACATATTCAGAACAATCATATTATATGCAAACAACTATCAAATTGTCTTCAACTTATATTTCCCAAGGACAAGTCGTGCAATTATTGGAAAACAAATATAAAATTATTGATGAAATTATTAATGATATAACTTTAATCCAAAATAAAATTAAAGGAATTGTTCAAAAAGGCAATTTAGATATTAAAAACCCACCAAATAATTTAAATAAAAATAGTAGCAACAAGAAACATAAAAACAAAACCATTAACAGAAGCCAAAAGAAGAAAAAAAACGTTAATGAAGGACAAGAGGATGACGAAACCAAATTAAAATGGGTCGATTATCATTTTTTTGATTCCTTTTCCTATCTTGAACATTTAAATACTAGATTGACATTTTTAGAATCATTTACCAAATTTTCATCTAACGTTAAGATAAATAAAAAAGCAAATAAAAAAGATTATGGACTCTATTTGTTGATGAAAGATTATTTGAAGGAGAGACTGATCGATTTTACGAATGGATCACTACAATTGAAAATGAAGACAAAGTAAATGCATTTTTATTTAATAAAATTCAATCATTAAAACCAGAAGATTATACAGTTAGCTCATTCAAAATTTTCCAACATTTTGGATTTCATGCAAATAAAAACAAAAATAATTTAAGTGGTAAATTAGAGGATTTTGAAATTTCTGAAATGGACATCAACGAATTAATTGGATTAGAACCACTCTGGAACATTTTTTTAAAAGCTAAAAATAAGCAGGTACAAGAATTGTCAATGAAATTTTTATTACAATTTCAAAATTTAAGCTCAATGTATGTTTCCAGCTATGGTAGTCAAAAGAGAAAGGAATTTTTAAAAACCTGTTTTGAACATTTAAATAAGAATATTAATATCAATAACAATAACAATAAGAACAATGATAAAATGAATAATATTCATAACGAAGAAACAATTATTTTAGTTTTTGATTTAATCATTCAATTTATTGAATCTATAGAAAAAAAATTTAATGGACGATCATTTAAATTTTGAAAGGCATGCTAGCTTAGCTAAAAAGTTCCCCATCCAAATTAAATTTACAAAATATATGAATACATCAAATATGGGCTATCAAAAAAAAAAATTTAAAATTGATATCGATGCAAATGATACAGTTTTAACATTGAAAAATAAAGTTTCTGAATTAATTGATAAAAAATTAGATGAATTTAGAATCTCTTCAACAAAAAATTGGAATTTGGATCAATGTGACGAGGAAACATTAACCCAAGCTGGGCTAATTGATGGAACTAAAATTAATGTTTCTAATGTTTATAAATCAACAATGACAACCACTTATGGGGATACAAATAATTATCATTCAAATTATTATAATGAATATAGCAATGATAATACTAACAATAATAATTCATATGTTAAAAAAAAAGATAATGACTTGATTCCTACATATTTATTATCGCAATATTTTGACGATTTATTACACTTATTAGAAAATGGCAATCAAATTATCGTAAAAAAAATTTGGGATTTATTATTACAAATGCCATCTAATGTGGAATTATTTAATAAATTTTCTAATTTATTTTCAAAAATCGAAAATAATAATGAAAAAGATATGACAATCGATAATGGAAGCGATAGTGACAATGATCGTGATAATGATCAAAATAATCATAATAACAATAATGATGATGATGATGATTATGTTCAAGAAAATGAAGAGAAAAAACTTGTAATAAACAAAAAAGAAACAATTGATTGGGATAATTTATTAAATTCAAAATCATTATATAAATTAGTTTATTCTGCACAAATTATATCAAATTTAGTTCAAAAATCACAAGAAAATAATAATAATTGGATTGAAAATTTTATTAAATTTGGAGGTGTCGAGCATTTAATTTTGGTATTAATCAATGTTTATAAAAAAAATGAAAAAAGACCAATTAAAAAAAAAGCCATGTCTGTATTATTAAATTTGATTTTTAAAATGATCGTAATTGAATACCACGATAAGAATAATGAAAAGAAACTTGAAAATATATTTAATAATGGAAATGATAATGATGAAAATAAAGAAGATGATGAAGAAGACGAAATGGATAAATTAAATTTTAAATTGAATGAACAAGTAAAATTAAATAAAATTTCAGAATTAGAATTTTTGGAAATGCTTATGGAAATGGTATTAACTTCAAGTAAAGATAGGGACAAAACTTTTATTCAAGAAAATGTGAAAGTAATCACGAATTCAATGAGATTAATTGAAGCTGGCGCAGAATCTAGAGGTAAAAAATGGATTAAACATATTGTTGAATTTAGTAATTTTGAAAATTGGCTCAAAGAAACTTTAATTGATTCACTTTTTGAAGAAGTTTCAATGAAGGTAATTAAAGGCCTATATAGAATTTGTTTAAAAGATTTAGAAACCAGTGAAAAACTATTAACTGTATTAATTGACATTTTTTTTGAATATCAAGATATTTTTGAAAAATCTGGGATCACTATTGAAAATGATAATGATATTGATGAGCTTGAAAAAGACCAAGAAAAACAAAAGGAAAAACTAATTAAAAAAATAATTCATAATGAAAAGGAAATGGAAATCGAAATGGAAGAGAATGACAAAATAAATGATCAAAACAAAGAAGTTAAAGGAGAAGAGGAAATTGGCGAAGTTGGAAGCTTTTTAGAATTACTTAGCTTGTTAATAAATTTAATCTTTCAAAACAATAAAGAAAAAAATTTTAATTTTAACAAAATCTTTGAAGAATCTGTTGAAATACTAATTAAGAGACCAATCATTGAACAAGGAAGCAGTGAATTAGATCAATCCGATAATACTTTAATTGGCCTGATGAAAATTTTGGTAATATTATGTAAAAACGATCCAATTTATAGAGAAAAATCAAATGAATTAAATTTAATTGAATTTTTATTTAATGACTGTTTATTTACTATTCAAATTAATAACGATGAAAAAGAAAAAGAAAAAGAAAATACTGGAAAAGAAAAAGAAAAAGAAAATATTGAAAAAGAAAATATTGAAAAAGAAAATAAAATGAATGAAGGAAATAAAATGATCGAAGTAAAAGAAAAAGAAAAAGAAATAAATTACGAAGGGCCAAAATGCAAAACAGAAAAATCATTTAAAATGGTTTATTTATTATTATTAGAATTAATTAAAGACAACCCAGATAACTTTTTAAAATTGGCTAGACTATTATATAAATTCCAAAACGAAATTGAAATTCCACCTAAAAAAAAAACAGAAAAAAAGCAAAGTTACCATTACCAAATGAGAAAATCAAAAGTTGATTATATCGGCTTGGTAAATTTAGGTGCAACTTGCTATATGAATTCTTTATTACAACAATTATTTCATACCCCAGAATTTAGGAAATCTTTATTAATGATTGAAGAAAAATTAATAGATGATGAAAATAATAACCAACAAAGCATGGGCACTAAAAATGACAAAGACGATCAAAACGGAATTGGAACGAAAGAGAAAAAAACAGACAACTTGAATTTTTATTTTGAATTACAGAATATATTTGGAGAATTGTGGAAAGGAAATGGCTTTGGAGTAAACACGAGGAAATTCTGCAAATCCTTTACTGATTGGGATGGTAAACCAATAAACCCATCAGTGCAAGAAGATTGTTATGAATTTTTAAACAGATTATTTAGCAAAATTGAGGAACATTTAAAAGAAAAAGAAGAAAAAAAACTTTTTAAAAGATATATTTACAGGCAAGACTTCTGGACAAATTATTGCCTTAGAATCTGGCTATATATCTGAAAGGTGTCAAGATTTTTATACGATCTCTTTAGATGTAATAAAAAAAAACAATATTTATGAATCATTAGATCAATTTATTTCTGGTGATATGTTAACTGGCGATAATCAATATTATTCGGAAGTGTTGGGCAAAAAAGTTGATGCATTAAAAAGAACTTGTTTCCATACTCTACCAAGAGTTTTAATTTTGCATTTAAAAAGATTTGAATTCAATATGCAAACCTTACAAAGGTATAAAGTAGATGATCGTTATGAATTTCCCGAGGAGCTGAATGTATATAAATATACCCGAGAAGGTATTATGAGTGAAGAAAAACGAAATCTTCAAAACATCGAAGAATACGAAACCCCAAACACTTGCTATGATTACGAATTAGTCGGTATTATTGAACATTCTGGAACAGCTGAATATGGCCATTATTATTCCTTTGTACGAGAAAGGGAATCTAGAAAGGACCAACCAATTTATACAAACAATAAATGGTTAAAATGTAATGACTACAGCGTGAGTAAATATGATTCGGAAAAATTGGATTCTGATTGCTTTGGTGGGCCATATTCACAAAGCACAAGCAGTAACTATTATTCTAATTATTCTTCTTCTTCAATGTACAAATATAGAGGATCTGGCAATAAAAGTTATTCTGCCTACATGCTATTATATCAACGAAAGGATACCTTGCCGAAAAAGGAGAAAGAAACATGGCCAAAATTTGTACCATCTCAAAGTTCAAGCAAATTATTTTTAGATAAATTGAAAGAAAATACAAACAGCTCGGTAAATAAAAAGATTTTAAATAAATCTTATTATAATTTTATCGTTGAATTAGCAAACAAGGGAACCACAATTAAAGAAAATGAAAATAATCAACAGCTAATTAATTCAAAAAAGGAAAATGATCAAAAAGATTATCAAGAAATTGAATTATTATCAGCAAAAGTTTTTATCCAATTTATACTAAAAATTTTGGGACCAACAACAGAATCTGAAAATAAAATCCAAGAATGGATCAAGAAATTACAAGAATTATTAATAAAATCAGACACCTCTGGTTGGTTGTTAGAACAATTAAGTATTAAGGAAAGTGGACTCTTGAATCAAATATTTTTTAATTGTACGGATTCCAATACCCGTGAAGAATTTATGAAAATCATAATAAGCTCAATCCAACATGAAATAAATAAAAAATCAACTATCGAATTAATTGAAAAGGACATTATCTTATTAAGCAAAATAATAAATACAGATTCTGAATTAATTATTAAAGACGAAGAAGGATTTAATAATCATTCCTATAATTATATTAATATTTTATTTAATAAGATTTTTACTTCCACTTCTAAAAATTCTCAGAACAATTCGAACTCTAACTCCAATTCTAAGGAAAATGAAAATAACAATGAAAAGCAAAATATTAATGGAATACAATGGAATTCATCAATTAGTAAATTCATTATTTATTTTATAAGCTATTTACCAAACATTATGAATTATTATAAAATTTATTCAGAGTATCTAAAATATTTAAAAAAAATTATCAAAAGCAATCCAATTATTAAAAAATTTTTACTTGAATTAAATACAATTACTTTGTTAATTGACTTCACTTTACAAAAAAAAACACCATTGAAAATTATTGGTAATAGATCGACAATAAATTCTAGATATTTAAGCAACATGTCAAAAGAATTATCAATTAGTTGCAAAATGATCAAATTATTAATTGAAGAAACCACAGTTGACTCAAAGATTAAATTTTCTCCCTTAGATAAATATATGATTTTTAATACTAAATTTTTGACAAAAACAATCAAATTAGACAAATGTTCTGAGATTATTTCAGAGATAATGAAATTATTAATTATATCAGAGCCTGGCCAACTCAACAATATGATCGATGTGGTATTTGCCTTAATTAAAAAATCAAATCATTATCAATTAAAGCGTGTGTTTAAAACTTGGAATATGATTTTTTGAATCAATGGGTATTAAAAACGTAATTGAAAAAGTTGAACAAATCGAAAACGAAAATATTAATGATGAAAAATCTGAGAATGAAGAACAAAAAAGAAAAAGATATTGATGAAGAAAACGTACCAGTAGAGGAAGAAAATGAATCAGCAAAGGGCAATGATAAAAAAGAGAATGAAAAAATTAAATGGATAATTCCAGAAACAGCGAATGAAAACTTAAAAGTGATTGCTGAAAAATTATTAAATTTGTTAATAAAAAAATCAAAAAGTTATCAAACATCAGAACCATTTGGTTCATTTAAGACTCTAATTAGTGAGCAACCCTGGTTTGCATTAGTATTTTTAGATTTCAAAGAGAAATGGCTCGAAGATTTTTTGATTTCGGATTCAAAAAAGCAACTCCGAAAGGTTTCAAAGAAATTATTAAAATCAATAATCGATGAATTACAAAAAAAATTCATTGAAGAGAATTATGATAATACTATAATCTTATTATTTGGACAAATTTTTGATTTAATAAAGAGTATTGAACCCAATTTATATAGCACAGAAAAATTACCAGAAGATAAAGAAAGCGATAATAGTGACAATGAAAGTAGTAGTAGTAATAATAATAATTATAGCAATTATAATCAGTATAGTGGTTATAATTATTATTCGAATTACCATAGTAATAATTATTCATACAATAGCAACAACCAAACTCAAGATGATTTGAAACAATATTTCCAAATCTTAATTTACTTTTTTGAGAGCTGTAAATATGAAAAATTGAAATTAGAATATTTAAAAATAATTGATCAAAATTTAGAAAGCTTTTTGAAATTATATGGGAAAATGAATAAATATCAATTTACCAAAGATGAAAATAAAAATTATTTGATCCATTTTTGGAATCAGTGGATCCATTTAGATCAAAATTTAATCACCAAAATTATTAATACGGAAGAAAATAGATCACTATTAAAGAATTTTTATATTAAATTTGATAATCAAGATAATAGGATCGAGACCTTTAATAAGACATATATCCCCAATTTGGTTAATTTATTAAAAGTCTTTTCAGATAATTCCAATGAATTTACAGATCTATTAAAAAATTCGAAAAGAATTACCAAGGCCATTTTTAATATTTTATTGGCCACTAAGAAAAAATCTAATAATTATAATTATTATTCTCATCACAATTATTCTAACACTAATAATAATGATGACGATAACAATGAAGACAAGGATAATGGGAATTATAAATATATTAATGAATTATTCAATAACTTTGTCAAAGATCCAGTATTTTGTAAAAATTTCACTGCAAAGTTATTATCAAAAAAGACATCAACCTTATCGGAATATATTTCGAACAAAGCTGATCAAATGTTATTAATTATTACAAGTTTAACAAGCAGTGAAGAAAATTTATTGAACTTTTGTCAAAAAGGTGGATTACATATTTTTTCAAAATATATCGTTAAGGAAGTTAAAAAAATGAATTCCTATTCTTATCGTTATAACGTATCTAGTAATGAGTCAACCTTCAAAACCATTTTTAAAGTGTTGAAATATTTAAAAAATTTATTATCTTGGATGCCAAACACAAAATATCATCAAATTGATACCGATGAAAATTTAATTTTAAAAAATACCTTAAGCAATTGGAAATCAAAAGAGAAATTGTTTGAAAACTTATTTAAATTAATTTCAGTTATTGGCACAGAAAATGGAAAGATTTATTTGGATTTAATGAAACTAATTTTTAATTTTGTTTCATTTTTAATCGATTATATTGAACCCAATTATCATAAAATTATTGACCGATTAAGAAAGGAAAGAATTAAATCAAGTGACGAACAATATGGCGAAACTTATTCAGTAAGTTATTTAAATATGGAAGAATATAATACCTTTGTTAACGATTTATTGAATAAATTAATAAATAATGATCAACTTTTCAATAATAATTTTGATAATATCGTTAAATTGTTACTTTATTTCATGAAATATACACCCATTCAAAGAAAACAATTGGAGAATAATGAGAATGAGAACGAGAACGAGAACGAGAACAAGAATGAGAATGAGAAAGAGAAAGAGAATAAACAAAAAATATTTGATGAACATTATGTTCAATTACTCATGAAAATAATGAACAAAAATACAAATAATGAATTCCCAATTGACGAAAATGAGACTATTTTAAACGAACATCTTATTACTGCCTGCCAAAAAGAAGATGTTTTTAGAAATCAAGTATGTTTCCAATTTATCAATTTACTCATACCAATTATGGTCAGCAATATTCATAACAGCCTTTGTCAAAAAATGATTAGACAAACTGGCAAAGTATTAATTAAAGTGGACAACGATATTACATCAAACAATTTCCCCATTATGATAAGAGTTTGTACCTTATTAAAAATAATGATGGTGAAAAGTAATAATAAATTAGTGAAATCTTTATTAGAAAATTTTTCCGATATCAACGATAATTTTGAAGTACTTTCCAAAGTCGATAATCAAGAACTCAAGGATTTAGGTGAATATTTTTATAATTTAATTACAGAATATAAGAAAGAATTAAAGACGTCTAAACAAACAAAGAATTCTCTTGTTCAATATGATACAGATTCTGATGATGACGATGATTCAGATGACGACGATGATGATTCTGATGATGATTCTGATGATGATGACGATGATGATGATGATGACGACGATGATGATGATGATGATGATTCAAGTGATTAATTTTACATCTTTTGATTTATTCTTTAAAAATAATTAATTATTTTTTTTGTATTTTTTTTTTTTTGAATAAAAAATTTACTGAATTTTCAGATAATTAATTATTTTAAAATATTTTTTTTTTTATCTTAAAAATTTATCTCAACATAAAAAAAGATCAATTTAATTTCGTTAAAAATAACAAAAATTTTTTAAAATAAAAAAATACACATCAATTTTTCATTTCATTTATCGTTCTTTTTTTACAATATAAGCTTTTTTTTAATAGTATTTTTTTATTTTAATTAATTATAAATAAAAGCATTTGAATAATGAAATTGTATATTCATCTCATTATCTATTTTTGAGAATAATTATTAGATATTTAAAATGAAAATAATTTGATTCTTATTTGAAAAATTAAATTTCAACTCAAATGATTGTTTTGTTATATAACAAAAAGATTTTATCTGAAAAAGGTTAAATTTATTTTTTAATTGATGTATTCTCAGCAACAAATGAAATCTTGAATAAACAATTATTGTTGCAATTCCTATTAAAATTATTTGAAAATTTTGAAAGGTTAGGATTTCTACTTTGTTTCAAATAAACTAAAATTCAAATTTTCCAAACAGTAAAAATGGTTCAAACTATCACAAGAATACAATTTCTTTCAAATTGGAAATAATTTTGATTTGTATAAAATATAAAAATCATTTTTTCATCTTTTAGTTTTTGTTTTCATTTCATTGTTTGCAATACAGTAACTTGTTTCGTTCGATCCTGAATTTTTTTCAACAGATTGATAGTAGGTTAAAGTTGAGTTGTTCCAAATAGAAGAATCAAAATTGAATATGCTGATAGTTATCTAACCATTGGTTGATCAATATTCCTCATAGAATTTAAATAGATTTATCAATGCATTTTTTTTTGTTTTGCTATCTCCAAAATTTTTAACACATCGGATTATTAATATATATTGATAATTATTTATTTTTTGTTTTGTGAGTATTGTAATTTATAAACAATTGTTAAAAATTCAATTAATAGTTGGTTCTAATTTGGGATTTGTTAGAGAATTAATCAAAAAAGATTTTTTTTTTTATAAAAAAAATTGAATTTTATAATGTTAAAAATTCTGAATTGGGGTTTAATTTTTTTTTCAAATTTTAATTACCCATGTAAAATAAATACTAGGGTATATAGTAAGTCATGTATTTTTTTAAAAATTTGAAACGCAATTGAAAAGAAGAATTTTAAAAAAAATCTTTTTCAAAATTCGGAAATATATTTAACAATTAGATGATTAACCCAGATAAGAATAATATGATTTACTTTATAAAAAAAGATAAATTTTATTTATATAAAAAAAAATGGAAACAAAGTAGTTTCTTTAAATTATATGCAAAATCCTATTAACCAAAGTAAACAAAGATCATTTCTAAAAATGTTATATAAACTATTTAAAGATTCTTGGGAATTTATTCATAAATGTCAATTTGGTTTGAGAAAAAAAAAATGATATTTATATTATAGTATTAAACTTCTTAAATTATTATAATATGATAAAATCAAATAATGAAAATAAAAATGATAAAAATTATATTATAATGGTTGTAAAAAAATTTTTTTTTATTCAATTAATTTTAAAATAATTATGGAAACAATAAAAAAATTTATTTTAAATGAAATTATTAAATTTTTTTTTAAACAAAGTATTCTCAATGAAGGACGAGTATATTTCAAGGATAAACCTTATCCTCTTTTTTATTTACTATAATTTCACATTTTTTCCTTTACTAAAAAATATACCATTAACAAACCAGTTTATAATATTTGTAAATGATTTAATCTTATAATTAATGAGAATAAGAAAACAAGTAAATCTACAATTAAATTCGATTTATGAAATTATTATTCAATTTGGATTAAAATTAAATAAAGATAAAAAAGTTATTTCGAAAGATTTAAAAATAATTTAAATATTCGAGTATTTTTTAGATAAAATTTCATATTTGATATCTAATTTTAAAAAAATCTAAAGAAACATACAACAACTGTAAAACAATTATTCTATAATAATTCTCTGAATAATAATTTTAAATTAGATTATTTAAACTTTTTACAAGAACCAAATTGATATATGGTTTGGAAATATATAATTATGAAATAAAAAAAATAAATTATTTAAATTCATTTATTAATTCATTTGTTAATGAAATTTATAAAAAAAATAAAAATAAACAAATTTCTATTTCCAAAAAAAAATTGAAAATTGAAAATATGATAATTTCAGTAAATAAAAACAAGTTTAAATTCAAAATAAATTAGAAATTATATTTCTGTTTGATTTAGTAAAACTTAATAAAATTTAATCAAATAATAACTTATAAAAGAAAGTTAAATTTAAAAGATACTATCAAAATAAATAAAGAAATATTCTAATACACATATAATGAGTTGTTGAATTCTACATGTTATGAGTTCCATTAACTTTTCCAGAATTCAAAAAAATTGAGTAAAATCAAAGATTGTTCTATATTCTTTTGAACGCAGTAAAAGCCTTTTTAGTTTTTTTTTTTTAATTTAAGGAACTAGTCTCTATTATTTTTTTTTTTTGACCAATTTCTAAAAAATAAACAGGGTCTTTCAAATCTAAGTAATTGTCATAATATTTTCTCAATCTCTATTAAATTTAGGTAAAAAAATTAATAGAGACTACACAAGTGGAAACATTTTTAAAAATTTTCAAAAATGGTTTATCTCCGGATACCATTTATTTTTTGTGTAGAATTTTTTCATATTTTTCCGGGTTCAAACAGTGAAGTACTTTTTGAAATATTTCCCAAAATCAAAAAAAAGTTGAATTTTAGGTATTTTTTCATTGGGTTTTTACAATGAAAAAAAAAATTTTTTTTAGAGTCTTTTGGATTTTTTTAAAAAAAATAAATTAATACTTTCGTAATCTTTTTTTACTAAACTAATTCTATTTTTTTGAGTTATTTTTCAACTCCAATTCACTAATTAGCCAATAATAAATAACGGAAAAAAAATTTTTTTTTTGATGTTTTTATCAAATTCTATGATTTTGAAAAAAAAATTTTTTTTTGAGTTCAAATTCTACAACTCCAAATTCTTTAAAATTCAAATTAAAAATTATTTTGATGGTTATTTTAAGTAAGTTATAAAAATTTATATTTTTGATCCAGAAAATCCAATTTTTCATTTTTTTGAAATTTTCCTTTTCCAATTAAAATTCATTTTTTTAAACAATTTCGAAAATTTTATCCATTTTATTTTCTTTTCTTTTGGATATTTACTATGGTGCGAGGTGCGCCAACAATACTCACGTATAATAAAGGTTTTTTTGTAGGTTAAAAATTCAAAAAACATTTTTTTATCGTGCCCATAATCGCTAGAAAAACACCATCTCCAAAAAAATCTACTTTTTTTTTGGCAGCTGTTCATTCTATTTTTATTCAATTTTTCTCAATTTTTCACTTTTTTTTCTCAACTAAAAAATTCCAACAAACTTAAAAAACAAAATAAACCAGTTATTAAAAGTTTTCATAATATTTATTCTTTTATTGCAAAAAAAAACAGTTTTTTCAAAAAGTAAAAAAATAAGAGTGAAAATATTTAAAATTATTCGGATAAAATTCAAAATTCTTCCAACCCAGATTCTCACAAATCTCATCAACTTCAATTTGGAATCTTGTAAATCGTCTTTGAAAATCTTTTTATTCCTATTAGTTAAAGTATTCAGAGTCAAAATAATTAAAGAAAATCATAAAACCAAAAAAAAAAAAAAAAATTGGTATAAAAAATAACAGAACTGTAAAGTTAAATAAGAGAAAGTTGGTTAAATTTGATTAGGTATAAAGATAAAAGTTTTGTTATGTGGGGTTAAATAGTTACTTTATATTCGCTCTAGAAATGAGCACGATTGGTATTTGTTGTTTTTGAAATATTCTTTTTTTTTTTGAAAAATTAAGCATCCAAAATATCCCAGTACAAAACCATTTTTTCAAAGACAACATTCGAACCACTCATATTCTTGAAAATAAAATTTTCATGATCTAGCTTGGGGATCTTTTAATTTTTGTTTATTTTTTTTTTTGAGGGATGAGTAAAATACGTTTAGACAAGAAAAAGAGAAAAAAAAATATTTACAAAGGGTAATCAGAACGAGAAGAAATGTTAGCCTCTCACTTGGTTGTTTAAAGTTGTTAAGTTTTTTTAAGAAATAAATAAAAGAAGAGTTAAAAAAAAGAAACAAACAAATCTCAAAAAAAAAATAATAATAATAAGCAATTCGAAACCCAACACAACTTTGCGAAAGGAAGTAAAATAAAATAAAAATAAAAATAAAAATAATACAATACAGTTCACTTTGTGAATTATACACACCGCCCCCACCATACAAAATTCGCAACCACAACTAAACTTTTATTCTTATTGTTTATTTTTATTATTATTTGTTTTTGTTTGTTTGTTAAATTTTACTTTGTAAAAAAGAAAAATAATTATTGTGGATAGGAAAAAATGAGAAGATTTTCTTGAAAGTTTAAAATGAAATAAAGTTGAGAGTTTACTATTTTGTCAGTATGTAAGGATTTTAAATACAAATAACAAGTTCGAATTATGAGAAAAAAATGATTTTAGTTTTGACTTTGAATATTATTTCGATTTTTCAAAAGATTTTTTTTTGAATCATATCTTAATTTTAACAAATAAAAACATTATTTGCCCCGTATCCAGATGATTTATTACTTTAATTACTTTTTTTATCTTTAATTTTTTAAGAATATTGGGAAAAAAAAAGTAGTAAAAAAAAAAAAAATTTTTTTTCCAATTTTTTGCAATTTTTTTTCAAAAATTCTATTTTTGGAATTACAAAATAGAAAAAAAAAATCACTCAATTTTTTTTTCAATTATCAAACCTTTTAATATTATTGTATTTATTTTTTTTTATTATAAAAAAGTAAAGAATAAAAAAATATTTTTTGCTATTTTTGTAGGTTTTATTCTATTTATAATAAATCTATTCATATCAAAATAAAGTTTGAATATTAAAATTTTAAATAATAAAATAATATCTCTATTTTTATTAACAGTATGTTTGAAAATTATTTAAACATGATTTTAATTTGAAAAAAAAAAAATGTTTAAAATTTTGATCAAATTTGAATTTTTCAATTTTCAAGCCTTAGTAAAAAAATCTCAAAAATTTTCAAAATTATAAAAACTGATTTATTTCAAAAAATTTTACTAAAAATTTTTTCTTAGCATTAAAGTATCTTTCTAAGAGTAACTTCTTTTTCCCAAAAATATTGTATTTTTTTCTGAAAAATTTGAATTTGAAAAAAAAAAAAAAAAAAAAAAGAAAAAAGTTATTTTTTTTTTTTTATCAAAATGTTACTATTATTCAGTAAATAGACTAGATAGAGCATTCTCAACTATTAAAAAATGTGTTTAAATACCTTTAATTCGTCATTTCTATATATAATTTTTCATAGACTTAAACAAAAAAATGTTTTGAAATTTTTTGTTTCCACTTCACTACAAGGAAAATTTAAATACCGAAAATTAAAGTTAGCCTAAATTATATATTGGATTTTAGTTATACTTCTTTTATAAATTATTTTTTCAAAGTTATCATAATTTTATGTAATAAAAATAGGATAGCTTTTAAACTCTTGAAAATCTGAATACCCCCCTTTTCAAAAATACCGACTTTTGAAAAAAAACACCTATTTTCAGGGTATTTTTTTATTGGAAAAAGTTGAAATGAATTAATTTTTGATTGAACATTAAGATTGAAAAACGAATAAATGTTAAAGTAATTTGCAGAAAAAAAACCGGGAACGTATATAAAAACTCAAACATGGAAAAAAAATAAAATGATAAAAAATATTCCAAAAACAGATAAAAAATCAGTTTTTCAATTTAATTTAGCGATATCTTTTGATTGGAATATTTTGTGCTATTTTCAAATTGAAAAATATGTTTCCTTTTAGACCATTAAAAAAATACTTGAAAATTATCTCTCTGCTAAGTCAATTAAAAAATTCAAAAATTTTACAATTAGAAATGAAAAAAATATTACTGAAAAATTTCATTTTTTTTTCAATTCCTATTAATATCTATTAAAGTTGTAAACCTCATTGAAAATTGTTATGTATAATAATGTTTATTATATGAGTGTATTTCAAAAATACAAAATTTAGAGATTTTTTTTTGAAAAAAATTTCCTTGTAGTGTAGTGTACACTACAAGGAAAATTTAAATACCTAAAATTAAAGTTAGCCTAAACTATACATTGGATTTAAGTTATACTTCTTTTATAAATTAATTTTTCAAAGTTATCATAATTTTATGTAATAAAAAAAGGATAGCTATTAAACTCTTGAAAATCTGAATACCCCCCTTTTCAAAAATACCGACTTTTGAAAAAAACACCTATTTTCAGGGTATTTTTTTATTGGAAAAAGTTGAAATGAATTAATTTTTGATTGAGCATTAAGATTTAAAAACAAATAAATGTTAAAGTAATTTGCAGAAAAAAACCGGGAACGTAGATAAAAACTCAAACATGGAAAAAAATAAAATGATAAAAAATATTCCAAAAACAGATAAAAAATCAGATTTTCAATTTAATTTAGCGATATCTTTTGATTGGAATATTTTGGGCTATTTTCAAATTGCAAAAATATGTTTACTTTTAGACAATTAAAAAAATACTTGAAAATTATTTCTCTACTAAGTCAATTAAAAAATTCAAAAATTTTACAATTAAAAATGAAAAAAATATTACTGAAAAATTTCATTTTTTTTTCAATTCCTATTAATATCTATTAAAGTTGTAAACCTCATTGAAAATTGTTATGTATAATAATGTTTATTATATGAGTGTATTTCAAAAATACAAATTTTAGAGATTTTTTTTTGAAAAAATTTTCCTTGTAGTGTAGTGTTGTGTAGTCTCTTAAGAAATATAAAGAAAAATTTTGAAATTTTCTTTTCATTTCTAAGATCCAAGAAAAGATAGGCACTCTACGGTATTTTACATCACCATGTAACACTTTTGGTTAGATTTTCTAAAATTTAAAAGAATAGAGTAAAAATCAAATATTTTATTCTGTTGTTTTGAATTTTGGAAAAACTAGGAACTTGACGGAAATCCAGAAAAATATTTCACAATAATAAAAAAATCAAATAAATAGTAAAAACTCAAAAATATCTGATTTATCCTTCAGGCTCAACAATTCCAAATCCAGAACATTTATTAATTGCTTAAATAGATAATACTATACAATCAATAAAATTTCAAGTAAATTTTTTCCTTATGTTTAAAGTATAAACTATAGGAAATTATAGAAAATATTGATCATTTTTATTGTTTTTACTTTCTATGAAAAAGATAGATTACTTTTTCAAAAAAAAAAATAATGAAAAAAAACTTGTGGAAATAATCAAAACCAAATAGTTTGAAATTATTTATATTAATTAATAATCGTGAAATCTATGATTTTACGCTTAAATTTCTGAAAGGGAATTTAAGTCTAAGGGCAACTAGAGTGGAATTTAAACCCCTTCAACAATAAAAAAAACTATATATTATTTTTTCTGGGTATTTTCTTTCGTCAAAAAAATGTAAATAATCAAAAAATTGAACAATTTCAATTTAAAAATACAATTCAAGTATTAAAAACTAATTAATTATTTATAAACAACAAACATGAAAAATATTTTACTTCATAAATAATTTAGGAATATATGTTTTTAGGATTCCATTTTCATAAATTATTTTAATTATTATTCATAGTGATTTATTTTTTTACGTTTATATTGGATTTATGTAAAATTTTTTTTTCAAAAAATACCTTCAAAATTATTAATTATTTGATTAAAAATTACACACACTTATTAAAAAAAATTGGGCTGAAATTACCAAAAAAATCAAAAAATGGATCATTACAAAATTCAATTCTATTTTCTAAAAAAAATAATGAACTTCAAAATAAATTAATGATGAAAAACTACAAATTAATAGTATAAAAGAAATGAAATGATAAACAATTATTTTAAATTTATAATACATAAGATTAATAAGAAATAAATAACTGTTCAACAAAATAAAAATACAATCACATTTTTAACAATTTTTGAGATAATAAATTGATTTTCGAGGGTTAAATATTAAAAAACATAAATAATATGTTAAAGAGAGTATTTTAAATTGATTATTTTTCCATCTTCTAATTTAATAAATATTTAGAAACTGTAACTCTAAAAAGTTAAAACTCAAATTAGTTTTCTATTTTTTTTTTTTTTTTTGATTGAGTATTACATAAAGAATTTTTATTAAATATTTTTAAATTTTTATTAAGTTTAGAGTCCATTGTAGCTTGATAAAAAAGTACACAATTTTAGTTAAAAATAGATAATCTTTTATTAATAAAAAATTATTACTTAAAAGTTCAATAAATTTACCCACGTATTTTTTTACTTTTCTTATTTCATTTATTTTGAAAACTGTTATTTTTCTCAACTTTTTTTCTTGTTTATACCTTTTATTTTTACCCAACAGTATAAATAAATAGAAAATTAATTGTTTTAAGTCTCTTTTTTTCTTTGGTTTTATTTAACAAGAAATTTTTTTGAGAATTTTTTAAAGATCTGAAAAAAAAAAGATCCTTAAATTGATTGAGTATTACCAACAAACCCTTGTATCGTATATGTTCTTTATCTACAAAAAACTGTACTTTTTCCTGAAAACATTAAATTTTTCCAGAAAAGGGTTACATAAAAAAGTATAATACTAAGAAACTTCAATGAAACTAAATCTTAAATTATGAAGTTAATTTCAAAATTGGAAAAAAGAAAGAACAAAAAAAATAAAAAAATTTAGAAAAATATTTTAATAGTTCCATTTATTACCAAATTGTAATACCCTTTTGGGGATTGTTATTCTTTTAACTGTTTTACGTTTATGAAAAATTTTGAATTTTTGTAGAGTATCCAGGATATTTTGAAATTCAAATTTAATTTATAATATAAAAATACTTATTTGATTTTAAATAAATTGCTTTATGTGTAATTTCATTTACACTCTTTTCCCTTTTTGTATAAATTAAATAATTCAACTAGAGTTTAAATTTCTCCAAAAAAATAATACTAAAAAATAGAAACTTTCAAATAGAAACAATTATTTAAATAATGTTTTTGTTAATTTTAGGGGATTAATAAGGTGTTTCTATTTAAACAATACAAAAAAAAACATATTATAATTTTTTTTTAACTCTTATTTTGAAAATAATTAAATTATTGATTTAATTAAATTAAAATTAAAATATAAATAAAATTACCAAATTAAAAAAAAAAATAAATAAAATGAAAATTAAAAAAAAAAAAATTATAAAGAACATAGAGTCATTTATTCTAATTATTCTAATTATTATTATTATTCTAATTATTATTATTATTATTCTTATTCTTCTTCTTCTTCTTATTAAAAATTAATAAAAACTAAATGGCACGTTTTTTAAAAAGCCAATCAACATTAATTTGCACTTGTGATTTTTCAACATTTGATGAAGAAACATTGCGCTTTTTTTGGGGTTTTTCTTTTGAAACCTTTTTACACAATTTAGCGAGAAGAGGATTTGTGATCAAATTTTTGAAAGGGAAATAATCAAAAATGTTTTCCTCCCTAAATTTCATTTTTCCTAAATAATCTTTCGAGATGATATTCCAAAAGCTACCGTTATTTAAACCATATTTGATAATTAAATCTTTAACTAGATTCAATTTTTTCCCTCTATTATTTAAATAAACATTTAAAGGGTTGCTCTTAAATTCCAAATTAACCAATTTGTAATATTTTTCGGGTATACCATCTTCCTTTTTGATTAATTCCTGTGCGGAAAGTAAACACGATAGAATAAATTTTGATTTCCCCAAATAGAATAAATGCTGTTCATAAAAGTTTTTTTTGTCTTTCCCATTAAAAAATGCACCAAGTCTTTCAACAAACCGTTTATCAAACCAAAACATTAAAACTTTCTGTGTATAAATTTCTTGATAAATGCCTTCCAATCTAATATTTAATTTTTCCTTTTCCGTCATCTTTTCATTTTCATTTTCTATTTTTATTTCATCAATACCAATACCACTATTATTAGTATTATTATTATCATTGTTGTTGTTATTTGTGCTATTGTCTTCGTTACCACCATTATTTTCATTTCTTGAATTGACCTGTGAAGCGTCTTCTAGGATTTTCCAAAATTTTAAAGAAATCTCTGGTACATTTTCAGAATATTTTAATGATAAGATTCCAATCAAAATTTCTAAAATAAATTCTGTAAATGTCCTTCTGGAATTTGATAATAAATATTTCAATTGCCCTTGGAATGATTCTTCTTCATTGTCTGATGCCTTGAATAGATTTCCAATTTTTTGAACAAATTTATCTGTGTATGGAGCTAATACCTTTTGTGGTGCGCCCCCCGAAATTACCCACAATTGCCCAGTTAATAGTTTAAAAACTTCCTTTCCAGACTCAATAACTACTGAATTATTTTTATTTAAAGAGTGCAATTTCAAAAACCTTTTTCTGGAATCTTCATCAAAATCATTCATTTTAGAATTTTCTTCATTCGGGTTCTTTTCACCATCTCTATGGCGAGTGCCTATTTTAATTCGAACCCTTGTTTTCTTTTTTTTATATTGTCTTTTTTTTCCTTTTTTTATTTGTGGTTTGTTTTTAATTAATTTTTCATTTTTTTGATTTTGAGAATTTGATAATTTTTTTATTTTTGAATTAAAATTATCGTGTGTTAAATTCATTTGTTTTTCTTTATTTGGTGGTTCTTTTGAGGCAATTATCATGGGCTCTGATTGTATTTCTTTTGAATTTTTTAAAATAAATTGGGTTTTTGTTTTTTGTAATTTTCCTTTTCCTCTTCCACTTCCACTTCCACTTCCACTTCCACTATTTTTAATTGTGGTATTAGTACCACTATTATTTATGACTTCATTTGTGAGTGAATTTAAATTTTCATTCTCGTTTTCCTTTCCATTTTGTTTCTTTCCAAGAAACAGGAAATTATTCTGTTCATTCTGATTTTCAGAAAGATTATTTTTTCCTTGATCAAATTGACTTCCGACGATCATTTCGATATTAGGATGATTAAGGAATTTTAGAAAATTGTTAGAGTCTTGTGATTGCTTGTTCCCATTTTCATTATCCTTTTCATTTTGTTTTTCTTCTTCCATTTTTTGATGATTTTGTTTTTGTTGACTCAATTGCTGTTTATGAAGAAAAGATAATTTGCTAGTATTTGGAGAAAATAAAATTGATTGCGAGGAACTTTTTTTTTGTAATTTGGGGATGTAAATTGGGTTTTTATGATTTTTTTTCTTAATAATGAAAGATTGATTCAGATTTTCATTGATGTTATTATTGCTATTGTTGCTAATGTTGTTATTTTGGCGTACTTTGTAAACAGACTCCAAGGAGAGATCATGGGTAAACAAATTACGATCGTTATGGTTTGTTGAGTTTGCAAAATTACTGCCACGCAAATTTGAATTGTTAATCGTTGTGTTTGTCTGGGAAAACATCCAATTATTAAGACCTTTATTTGGATTGCCAAACGAAGGAAGGCGATCAAGAGAAGGCTTTCGTTGGAAAGACCTTTGCCGAGGAAAAGACGGCTGCCTTGTGAACGAGTTCATTCGGCCAAATGATGGTAACCGCTCTAAAGATGGAACCCTTTCAAAAGTCAGAAACCTTTCTAATGAAGGGATCCTTTTCAAGGTTTGGTTGTTTGAAAAAGACGATTGCTTTGAAAAAAGATAAGGATTAGAGTCTTTGTTCCGAATTAAATAAAGTGATTTTTCTTTGTCTTGTTGTTTTTGTTTGTTTTCCTCGTTCCCATCCTTATTTCCCGTTTTGGGATTTGGATTTGTATTTGGAATTTGTTTTTGTTCTTGTTCTTTTTCTTTTTTTAATTGGGACAATTCTCCCATTTGTTCAAAATCAGATTGCAGTTGACTCATGTTATAAATTTCATTGGTGTTGGTAGTGTTATTATTCAGACCGTTTGAGTTCGTATCAAAATCAAAAAGAGGATATTGAAATTCTTCTTGAAAAAGATCAAAATACTCTGGATCTAAAATTGGTTCATATTCAGGTTCAGAACTCATTTTCAATTTAAATTTCAGTTTTGTTGAGGTTTTTGTTTTTGTTTTTGTTTTTTGTTTTTTTTTTGTTTTTTGTTTTTTTGCTGATTTGTTGGTTTGTAATACCCAAATAAGTTTTTTTTTTAGAAATAATAAAAAAAAAAGAAAAATGATCCTTTAATCAAGTTTTAAATTCTGTCGAATAACAAAAATTTCAAATGAATTTTATATTATATCACTCATAGAACATAAATTTGAATATTTGTGAAAATTGAATTGGAAATTCCATTAAAAATAATGGTTTTTGTGAAAGAATAGAGTTTTTTTCAAAGAGAAAACAAAATAGTTTCTTTTTACCAAAAAAAATTTGAGAAAGGAAAAATTTCAACAAACATCTTGAAATAAGAGTTTAAAAATCTTATTACAACAGCTCGTTCTTGTTCTAAAAAATAATTCTTTGTTTTTTAGAAGAGAAATAGATTGTCAGGAATTTGTGTTTTTTTGAAAAACCATTTCAGGTTTGGGACTTTCTATTGAACAAAGAGTTTTAAGAAGGAAAGCATAGAAAGTTTCTCAAATAAAGAGTAACAATTGTTTCTGTCAATAATTCCTTTTAAGGTAGGATAGCCATTCGAATAAAATATTATACTGATGGAACCTTATTCCTAATTGAGATCTCGAATATTATCCCATTCATGAATAACTCCCTACAAAAGCTTTCTTATACTTACAAGAAGCAATATGTATCTAAAAAAATTTTACAGGTGCTTATTTGTTATCTGAATTATTTTAAGAAGAATCTCTGAATTTATTGTGATCTACTAATATCTTAATAATGCTGACAGAAAAGTTTGTCTTTAAAAATAAAAAGTGTGTTTTTTTTTTGTTATAGAAGACCTATACATTAGCCGATCAAAAAAAAGGATAATAAACAATAATTAAAAATGGTTTTGATTTCTGAAAGTTTTATTATTTAAAAGGGAAATTCTAAAAATAAAGTATCAAATTAGAAAAGTTATCTCAAACAATATAGTTAATTTTGAAGAAATTTTTATTAATTAAAATAATCAAGTTTCATTAAAATTGAGAAAAAATTACTAAAAATTTAAACAGAAAATTGTTTCCCTAAATTAAAAATAATTTCTAACAGCAAGGAATTTACCAGAAAAATTGATCTGGTCTTTGTAGACCATTGGGCTGAATTTTCGATGTTCCATTGTAAAAAGAAGGAAAAAATGCACAAATGTTATTTTGAAATATGGATTATAATCATTGGCCTAGCATTATTTTGATCACTTTATGTTGTAACTTATCTTAGAAATTATGATTTGAATGAGATGCAAGATATTCTTTTTTAAAAAAATATAAAATTACCATGTACGGGCACTTTTATTATGATGGATATTACACTGATAATGGATTAGATTTAATTTACTGTTTTCGGTTGATTTATCACTTCCTTTTCAAAAAATCACAATAACTAAAAAAAAAAAGATAAATAAAAATGTCTTTTTTTTTTTATTATCCCTTTTTTACTTTGTCTTTTCCTGGGTTTTCTTCATTTCTTTTCTTTTATTCCTTGTTATCCAATTTAACGACTTATCTGTTGATTTCTTTTATTTTTCTTTTTTTTTCATTTAGATATTTTCGTTAGGTGAAGAGATCAACTTTTTAATTATCTAATCAGACTCATAAAATTAGTGAGTATACCTTTACCAATTAATTTTGTTTCTTGTTCTAATTATTTATTCTTTTAACAAAGCATTTTATTAGTAATTAAAAACAAAAATACAATCAAAAATAATGATGTAAAAAAAAAATATGTATTGGATGAAGAACTCTGTATAAAACAGGAAAAAAAAATTTTGAGACTTTTTTCATGATTTTTTTTGAAAATTCATAGGAATTTAACTTATTTGATTAATGTTATTTATATTTTTAGAGGTATTTTTTTTTTTTTTTAATGGATAATCTATTGAAAACTTCTTCACCTTTAAAGTAACAAAAAGCTGTCGTTTTTCTTCTAGATATTACTGGGAATAATCAATTAGATACTCAAAAAGACATTTGGGAAAAAAAGTAAACAAATCTCAATCTCTGGGCGTTAACTTGATTAAAAAAATAAGTATATTACTACTACTTTTGAATAAAAAACCAATACAATCTCTGAAAAAATAATGATTAAAAAGTTAATGATATCGATGTTAATTGGGTCATTTCAACTAGTACATAAGGCCATAGAAAAATAAAATAAAAAAAAAAAATGACAAATTTTAAAATAATTTTGACTTATTACTAGTAAGAAAAAAGAAAATTGAAAATTTTAAGTTAGATAAAAATATTGATTCAATTATTATTTTATCCTTGTTAATAGAGTTTATTAACAATATTATCAACCTTCCAGAACTTAAAAATCTTGAGGTTATTGTGTCATTGTTGTTAGTATTATTAGGACTTCAAAACTCTCTAGTCTAGAAAAAATCATTTATCGGTGGTGATTTTTTTAAAAATAGATGTGATAATGAATTTTCGATAAGTTTGACTGTATAATATTTTTTCGAATAGATAATAATTAATAGTTTTGGAAACACTCTTATCATCTAAAAAAAAAACCCAAAAGTAAAAAAAAAACAAATGATGATAAATATTCCATATTCTATGTTTTCCAGGATTCAAAAGAATTGAGAAAATTCTTTGGTTTTACTCTATCTTTTAAATTTTTGAAAATATAACCGTGGTTTTCTTGAGGTTTTCTGTTTCATTTGTAATACTATATTGATTTTCGAAATAAAAAGAACACTCAAGAAAACCTAACTTCGGTTTTTTTTTAATTTTATGTTTATTTCTTAAATGTAAAAAAATCCTCAAGGAAGTGTCAATAGAGTGTCTCGGTTTTCCAGAATTCAAAAGAATGGTGAAAAATCAAAGATATTTTACTCAATTATTTTGAATTTTGGAAAACCGAACGAAAAAATGTCCTTCAAGTGCCTAGGTTTTCTTGAGTTTTCTATTTTATTTTTGAAGTGTTCTAGGTTTTTTTTACTTTTTGAAATAAACAGAAAATTTTAATAAATTTTCGGTTTATTTTGAAAAGTAAAAAAAACCTAACGAAAATCTATTGATTTTCCAAATCAACAGAAAATTCAAGAAAACCTAACGGAAAAACAAAAAAAAAAAATCTTTTATTCAATTTAAAAGAACAAATAATTCTTTAATAGTCAAAATAATTAATTATCCATTTGAGAGATATTCTTAAAATTTAAAATACTTTTAAAATATAATAAAATGACCTCTGTTAAATGTGAAAAAAAAATTTTCTAATTTTTTACTATTAAATTTAAAAAAATATTAATAAAGCCTGCAAAATTGAATTTTTCAACTTGAATTGTAAAAATATCTTTCAAAATATTTTTTGATCAAAGATCTTTTAGTAACCAATAGTGTTTATTATAAGTGAAGTTATTAAAAAGGAAAAAATTAGAAAAACATTAATTTTTTTTTTAAAATTTTTTTTAATGATTGTGATGTGTGGTGGTGGTGGCTTGTGAGAAAAAAAAAGCAAATTAACCTTTTTTGAATTGAAAATTCTCTGTTTACCTTCAAAAATCAATTTAACGAACCAAAGTAATTTGATTTTTCATTGAAAAATTTAAATTAATAGAATTTTACATCAAAGTGTGACAAATTCGTAGATATCGTTACTTGTCCCCAAAAATCTCATTTTTTCGCAAAATACTTATTTTTTCGTAAATGTGAAATTTTTTTGGAAAAAATAAAAATAATGTTTGCAGTTAGCAACATTAATTTAAGTCCACTATTTAAAAAAACTGAAAATAATAAATATCTGTGTGTACAAAATTCGAGTTTTATTAATTAATGCAGGTCAAAGTTGGTTCTTTTTTATTTAGGACTTATTTGAAACCCCAAATATATAAAAGTGGAAACCACTCTTTTTGAATGATTTGGTAACCTCGAGAAAAATATTTTATTATTGTTTCAAGCCTTAAAACGCATACCAAAATCTTGGTTGCCAAACAAAAAGGAACTAACGCAAAAGAGAAATATTGTTTGCAAATCCAAAAGTATCATTTCCTTAGAGTTCTGAATGCTTTTGAAAACTATTGGTATCGCTTTTTTGGAATTTTTCAACATAACCCTGATAACTACAAGCAAAAGTTGAGCTTTGGTACCTTTCAACAGTTATTTGGCCTAAGAATTTTTCGTTTATTGCTGAACGATAGCCAGCTTTTTGGATTAAATGGTTTAAGGTTTTCTCTTTGTCGCCATCGAAATGTTCAATTGAAACTTCTGGAAGGTACGTAGCTCCCATTTTGTTTGATATTTGTATTTGAATGCCATGTTTGCCCGGAACCCAATCAAAAGGATCAGATATTTTTTCAAAATCGCCCAATAATGAAATTGTGCAATTTAAAGCAAGCAATTCGCTTGTTGTAATTGGCCTGAAACGTGAGTCATGGAATGCTGCAGATATTGTAAGTCTTTTTATTCCAGATAATAAAGGTTGTGGCGAGAATGTTCCGATGCATCCTCTTAATACCGCCTGATCGTTTTGCACAGTGTTAAAGGTTACAAAAAGTGGAGAAAGCTCATTATTGCTAAAACCTAAAGGAATGATTTTTTGATCGTGCCCAGTTAATTCGGAATGAAGTACATCAAAAGCATAATAACACATCTCTTCTGTTGCGGTATTTGAGAAACAACAAACATTTGATCCAAAGATGAAATAAAAAACAATAAAGGTTGTTAAGTGATTCAACAATTTCATTTGTATTTGGAATATTAACTTGAAAAAAATGAAACTTTTTACACTGGATTTTCCAAAATTATATAAACCATCAACCTTAATAATATGGAACTCCAACTTGGTTTTAAGTAGTCACTTAAAGGAATTGCAACTCTGGCCGTTATGAAATAAAAAATATAAAAAATTTTTACCTCTTTTTTTATCAATTTTTCTTTTACACAAAGGTACTCCAAAGAAATCGATTTTAATTATTTACAATTTGGATTTATTTTTATTGGTAGTTTTTTTTATCCGATATTATGTTTTATCCAATATTTAGATCTCTTTAAGTGGAAACAAATTATATGTGACTATCATTAATATTTCAACCTAAAAGCTAACAAATACCAACCCGTTCGATACACATGATAAACAAAATATTGTTTAAAGATCCAATTATTTTTCGTTGTTTTTTAAAACTTTTATTTCTTGTTTTTCTTACTCCTTTTATGAGGCTTTGTTTAGATAGAATTTTTTTCATTTTATTTTTTTGATAAAATTATATTCTATATGTTATATTATTCCCTAATTTTTGTCTAGGATTAAATAACTCTGAATAAATTTAGAGTTTTTGACAAAAAGGAGAAGATTTTGTTTAATCACCTCTTTCCATTCAAAATTAATAAAATAAAATAAAAAAATGATTTTTTTTAACTTAAGGGGGTATTCACAGTAAAGGAAAATTTTTCACTTTTTTACAATTTTGAAGAGGATCAGAAAATATTATTTTTTACTTTGGATATACTTCATTGATTTTTATTATTGTAAAGCACCTCATTCATTAGATTTTTTAATTTTTTTTTCAAAAGTCTCAAAGAAATAGCCACAATAGAATGTTGGGTTGAATTGCTTAAAAGAGTGTTTCAGATGTTGAATGACGTATATTTTATCCTTATCTCAACATTCTATTGTGACATTTAATTTTTTCATTTGTTATTTTTTCATCATTTTTTACTTTTTTTTTTTAATTACAACAAAAAGCAATAAGAAAGATTTTTTTATCAGCAATATTTGTCATAAATTTATTTTGTTTACAAAAGAACAACATAGTAATTGGGAGTATCACAATTAGAAATACGTATAGAACTTTAATAGCTCTGAGGATTCCAAAAAAAAAAATAATTTCCAAAAATATATGTGGTTAAGGTTTTAAACACTTGAATTTTGTGGAATTGGAGAAGTGAATCCGAAAATATTTTATCAAATTTTCAAGGAAAAAATCGATATATGTTTTATTCTAAGTATCTAAAATTATCTTCTCCCAAAAAAAAATATTGATTAAAAAAAAATAAAAAAAAGAACAAATTTTATCAATTCTTTTCTTTTTTTTATTGTTTAACATTACTAAAAAATAATATCAAATATTTTTGAAACATTATTCTTTTGGAGAATATACGATCACACACCACGGAAATAAAATGTCCTTTTCTCATCTTTCTCAAATTTTTATGATTCCTTAAGGTGTAGCTACCGCATTTTTGATAGAGGTATTAAAACATTACTAAAATAATTTGTTTCAATGATTTAAATAATTTTTGAACTTAATCCTAAAGACCAATTAAATAAAATAATCAACATGTGAAGCACGATTGTTTTCTATAAAATAGCAATGTACGACTGTGAAAATTTTAGAAAAAAGTGTCCAAAAAGAAAGAATCAATTTCAAATTTAATTGGTTCCAAATTATAAATTTTCCAACAACTATGATAATTGGGAAGTGTCTCTATGTAGCGCTTTTTAAGATCTCCGTGATTTTTTTTTAATATTTAATAAAATTTTTCAAATGTGTTATTTTAATCTACATAACAAGATAAATTCTTAACTTTATCAAATGTATAAGGTTAGAAAAAACCCATAAAATGGATATAAAATGGATTACTACTAAATAAATTGATTTTTCACTTAAAAAAAAAAAAAAAAAAATTTGTTGTTAAATTGAAGAAATCTAATAATTAGAAAACAAAAAATAATAAAAAAGTTTTTAAATTTTTCTAAATTTGAATTTTTTTGTAATTGAGAAAGAGGTGAATTTTTTTTATTATTTAAATTTGTGTTTCAATGAGGTCCAATCAGATTTTTTAATTATTATTTGAATTTTTTGATACCAACAATGATATTGTTCAGTTACACTTCTTTTGGTTTCAAAAAATTCAAATAATAATTAAAAAATCTGATTGGACCTCATTGAAACACAAATTTAAATAATAAAAAAAATTCACCTCTTTCTCAATTACAAAAAAATTCATTTTTGGGAAAAAGTTTGAGAATTTTTTTTCTTGTTACTATTTCTAACTAAAATTACATTTTCCCAACTAGTTGAATTTTTATACAATTGTTCCAACCTTGCAGTGAAAAATTTATAAGACCTAGAAATTGGTTGTCTATATTAAATTTGTGTTTTATGAAATAGAAAATTAAATATCTATCATAATTTAATTAGGGATTTTTCAATTTATTTTACATCATTTGAGGAATTTTTTTTTGTAATAAAGCAATTACAAAAATTCAATTTTCAATAAGAATTAAAATGAAAGAAATCGTTGAACTTCAAAGTATCTTTGGGTCATTGTTTTTAAAATTATTTAAATATATGATTTTTCAATTTTGGAAATTGAAGATCCCAATTAAGGGTCAGGTCATTAAGGCTAAAAATAATTCTCTGAAATTGAAAAAAAAAAAATTATACTAATTATGAGTATCTAATAACAATCAAAAAACCAACAAATGTAAAGTACCGTGAATCTCTAAAAATCAACATTTAAAAAAGAGTACATATTTAGAAAAAAATGCCAAAGAGAGATACTCAATTTCCAATTCAAATGGTTAGAATATATGATTTTGAAAAGAATTGTATTGGTTTTGAAGTGTCACTCTTTGGTACTTTATGAGATATTGAAGATTTTTTTTTCATTTTTTTTTTTTTCAATTGAGTTATTTTTTACTCAAGAATATTAGAAAATCCACGGTTTGCCAATATGGAGAGGTTACAAGAGAACCCCAAATTATATTAAATCGATTTAAATTGATTGTGTAATTAAAGAAAAAAATTTGTTAAATTGTATAAATTTAAGGGACTAGTATGTATTAAATTTTTTTACCTAAATTTAATATTGATTGAGAAATTTTTTTGCCAATTACTTAGATTTGGAAGATGCTGTTTATTTTCATTTTAAACTTATTTCTAGATGAGCAATCCTTATTTAGAAATTTGTCAAAAAAAAAAAATAATAAAGACTAGTCCCTTAACCCTTTGGGAATTTCAAATTAAGTAACATTTTTTTTTTCAATTTGATTTTTTGGAATTATGAATGATTTTAAACCTTTTTTTTTAAATTGAATTTTTTATTTTCGTATGCTTGAAATTTTTTTTTGTTTTGAATTTTTGTTCATTGAGTTCCTCAAAAATATTTTTTTTGTTCTTTGAATTTTGTAAATCCAAAGAAGACCATTTCACAATACACTTTTTTGTTTCAAGTGGCAAATTTGGTATGGAGTAGTTACATGGACAATGACCAGAGCCTTAATGTAAGTTTTTTAAACAATTAATTTGTCAGTTTCCAAAATCAAAAAAAAAAGGAAAACATAATTTTTTTCTACTATTATATAATTTTTAGGGTTTATGATAACCTTTCAGAACTATTTTATAGTTTTTCATACAGCATAAAGTTATGTAATAGAAAATCAATTCCTGTGTCTTATAAATTTTCACGGGAGGGTTGGGAGGGCTGTAGTATATTTGGCAACCAAGAAATAATACTAATATTTTTATTAATTGAAATTCTCATATTCATATTTTCAATAATTTAAAATTGAATATAAAAAATACGAGGGTAAAGCAGGGAAGATCTTGGCTAAAGATAAAAAAAAAAATAAAAAAAAAAAAAAAAGAATAAGATCAAATTTACTTTTATTTAATATTTATCTATCTATCTATATATATATTTAGAAAGAGGATGATAATAATTAATGAATCTTTAAAAAATTATAGGACAAATAGAAATTTAATAATATAAAAAATATTATTTATTAATATTTCCCCAAAATTGATTTTTTTTTATGTTTTCTGGTAACAAAAGTTTTAATAATTTTGGAATGAAGAATTTTATTTATTTTTTTTTTGAAAAAAAAATTAAAATAATAAAAATTATGCAATAAAAGATTTTGTGTAATAACGATTTAGGGGTATTTGACTTTAAATTCTATAAAATAAGTCAAAATTTAATCCAAGAAAAAATTTTTTTTAAGAATATTAATTTTCAGAATTCCCGAAAGGTTTTTTTTAATTTCTTTTTTTGTCATAAAAATAACAATAATAAATATTTGGCGGTAGTTATTAAATTCAAAAGAAAAAAAAAAGAAAGAAGAAGAAATATGAATTATAAAAATAAAGAAAGAATATAATTAATTTTATCTTAATAAATTTTTAAAATTAAATTCCTAATCTTTTTTTTTTTTTAATCATATTGCTTTTTTTTTTTATTTATCAAATATCAAAAACTTTGCAAATGTAAATTGCAAGTTTTAAATTTTAATTTTAAAATTCGCAAGAAACAAAGTTTTTTTATTTGAAACAAATATCGTTTATAGTAATAATTATTTTTATAAAGTAAGTTTGTTTGCATTTTTTATTTTTTATTATTTTGTTTTTCATTTAAAAAAAAAAATCACTTCATCCCATTATTGCTTTCTTATTTTTTATTACCAAAAGTAAATGTATTTTTGTTTTCGTTTTCATTTTCATTGTTGTTACTTCCAAAGGTAAATGTGGTTTTGGTTTCTTTTTCATTTTCAATGTTGTTACTTCCAAAAGTGAATGTATTTTTGGTTTCTTTTTCAATGTTGTTACTTCCAAAGGTGAATTGTGTGTTTTCGTTTTCATTTTCATTGTTGTTACTTCCAAAAGTGAATGTATTTTTGGTTTCTTTTTCATTTTCAATGTTGTTACTTCCAAAGGTAAATGTGGTTTTGGTTTCGTTTTCATTTTCATTGTTGTTACTTCCAAAAGTGAATGTATTTTTGGTTTCTTTTTCATTTTCATTGTTGTTACTTCCAAAGGTAAATGTGGTTTTGGTTTCTTTTTCATTTTCATTGTTGTTACTTCCAAAAGTGAATTTTTTATTTTTGGTTTCTTTTTCATTTTCATTGTTGTTACTTCCAAAAGTGAATTTTGTATTTTTACTTTCTTTTTCATTTTCAGTGTTGTTACTTCCAAAAGTGAATTTTGTATTTTTGGTTTCTTTTTCATTTTCATTGTTGTTACTTCCAAAAGTGAATTTTGTATTTTTACTTTCTTTTTCATTTTCATTTTTTTTTTTACTTCCAAAAGTTTTTTTGATTTTGGTTTTAGTTTTGGTTGATTTGGTAAATTTCTTTTCTTTTGATCTGTTATTACTGTTATTTGAGGATCCAAAGATACTGGTTGTGTTTGAACTTCCAAAGCCACTATTGTTTGAACTTCCCCAGTTACTATTGTTATTTGTTGATGATCCAAAGAAACTGGTTGTGTTTGAACTTCCAAAGCCACTATTGTTTGAACTTCCCCAGCCACTATTGTTTGAACTTCCCCAGCCACTATTGTTTGAACTTCCCCAGCCACTATTGTTATTTGATGAGAATCCAAAACTACCTCTATTCTTTGTTGGGTCTGGTGGTTGACTGGAAAAACTAAATGAGCTGTAACCTGTATTTGTACTAAATAATCCAGACGTTTGCCCAGAAGATTGTTTTTGGGGAAAGGAATTCGAGGAACCAAAAACAAGTTTTTTTTTATTCGAGGGTTTAAAGGTCCACCCTTTGGCCTGATCTTTAATTTTTGTTGGTTTTTTCTTAATTGCGTCGAGATATAACTGTTGATTAAATAATGGAAGTTTACAACGATCGTTGATGGATGAGATTTCTTTTTGGATTGAATCCAAATTTTTTTTGAAAGTGCCAGAGAAGACCTGAATTACTTTCGCCTTTGGTAACAAATCTTCAATGTTTGGTTTCCTTTCTTGTACGCCTGTGGTCTTGATCATGTCGGCGATCAGTAATATTTTTTCAATTTTGGTAAGCTTTTCATGAGACTCCAATCTTGGTTCAATGTCTTTCTTATTTTGCTTATGCTCCTGCTTATCATTTTTGATCTTTTTTGCGAGCTCGCCGACCAGTTCTTTCATTGACTGCGCTCCTGATTCAAGCAAGCTGTTTCCTCTTTCCTTGACATTGTTTATTTCTTCGATCAATTTGTCAATTATGGCTTCCCATTCCTTCTTTTCTTTGTCCCTTTTCACGTCAACCATTTTGCCATATTGTTCCACTTGGCTAAGAAAGACGTTTTTCATTTTGAGTTGGTGGGTACAGATTTTGACGTACTTGGTCTGTTTTTGTTCCTTTAAATATTTGTTCAGATCAACGCACTTATGATTATCGTGCGATCTTCCCTTTGAGCATTTCTCACAGATTTGTTCATTGCACTTTGTACAATAGAAATCCAAAAATTCGTCTTTGTGGGTTTTGCATTTGACTTCTTCCAGCCTGCTTTGTAAATGAGATGGAACCACGGTATGATCTTTGAATGATCGCAAATCATGAATGATCTTGCTGTGCTTTGTGCAATAGTGTTTGTCGCAGTCAACACAAAAGCATTCAGAAACACTTTTACATTCATAACATGGGGTTGTATTTGTTTTGTTCATTTAGAATTGGGTATTTCCTAAAAAGATAAAATAAATAAAAAAGTTTAATTTTTATTAAGAGGATTTAAAAGAAAAATGAAAAATAAAGAAACCAAGATTTTTTTCAAGTTTCGTTGTTGAGGTCTCAGAATTTGAGTATGGAGGGGTGGGGGGTTCTAATTCAAGTGTTTGTTTTTCATCCTTTTGTTCATTGTTTTTTTTTGCTATTTATTCTTGGTTTGTAACCTCAATTATTTTTCAGATTTTCTTTTAAAATAATCGCAAAACCGGATTAAGTGGTTGAAAATTGTTAAATTTGTGAAGGTTGTCTTAGTCAAAAACTATCTGTTAAATATTTGATTTTATTATTTATGGTTACCTTTTTTACTATTTTTTTGCCTTTATACTGTTGAATTAAAAAAATCAAAGAGGCTTCAATTTGTTCGAATATGTAATATTTCTCTCTTTTGATTGAAAGATTTTTTACTGTTAATTTTTTTCTCTTTTTCCGTGCTATGAATGAGAAATGTTTTATTTTGTTTCACATATTTTCAAACGAGAACTTCCTCAAAAACCTCAATTCTTCCTTAATATTGAGTTAAGGATTTTGAATATTTTCTGGTTGAATATCTATGAGTAATCTTTGTCAAAAAAACAAAAGTCCCGTTCTTTTTTACTCTCGTTTTAATTGTTTAAAAAATTATTTTGATTTTTAACGACTAAGTTTCGAATTGAAATTTTGAGAATTGTGTGTTCTTATCAGGGTTTGGTTAAATCTCACGAATTTTTTATTCACTAAGATCAAAGAAGGAAAAAAGGAATTTTGGCTGCTTTGTTTACGAGTATCAAAAAATGAAAAAGACCATTAGAAAGAAAGTAGCTTTTAAAGAGAATATCCCTTTTTGTAAAATTTAAGACCCTTAAAAGATTGTAATGTTTTTTATTGTCTTTTTTTGGCATTTGGGTTGAGTTAGATGATTTGTACCTGAAAATTACAAGGTTAAAATAGGAAAGATTGAAAAAAATTTCGAATAATGTTTTGTTATTTTCTGGTTAGGTTAAAATTTTCGACTAACCCATCAAAAATTTAGTATTGTAGGGGTTCACCAAAATACCCTTTTCAAAAAAGAAAGAGTGTTTTTATTAAATTGACTTAAGGGTCAAGTCACTTACGGTGGATTTGACCCAATACCAAGGAGGGTTTTGATAACAAAAAAGGATATTGTGAAATTGCCCTTCTTTTGATTGACAGAATTCAAAAAACAATTCAAATATTACAGGGGATCTCTATTTGGTAAAAAATTCAAAGATCAAAAAAAAAGTTTAAGGGACTAGTCTTCTACGACAACAAGTCAAAATTTTAAAATATGTTATTGGTGGTATTCTCTACTTACAAATTTTGGATATGCCAAGTATCAAAAAAATCTGATCGACTAAGAAAGCCATAAAAGAAAATTTAATCAGTGAGATCAATTTTTTTTTTTTCCATTTTTTCTGAAAAAGAAAATATTTAAATTCATTTTATTTCTTACATTATAACAAGTTTTTACCCAGTGTATTGCCATTTAGATCATTGTTATACTATAACAAGTCTGTGTTACCAGGAATATTAATATAAAGATTATTTTTTCTTTTTTGAGATGATACTTTTGGTTAACCAAAAAAAAATGATATATTCAATAGATTAAAAAATAAGTGTATTTTTTATAAGAAGGATAGTTCTAATAATTAAAGTTTCAAAGTTGTTTAATAATTTTACAAAGAAATTGTGTTTATGTTCTAAGATAAAATTCAATTTTTCAAAATAAAATTTTCTTGGATATATTTGGTTATTAACTGAAAAATCAATGAAAAATTTGAAAAAAATCAAATCGTAAAATTATTGGTTTATATCTGTCCCCTTTACTCCAAAAAGGACAACATTAGCCGTATTGTCCTTTTTACCTCATTTTTTTAAAAAAATTAATAAATTGAGTAATGAGTCTTTAAAATGAAACTCTATGGTTGAGAAGTAAGTTAATTCCCCACATTTTTCAATATTTTCCTGATTACAGAATAAAAAATTAAAAATATTAGACCTTATTTTCCCTCGTATTCGACTCTATGAGAATATGTGTTGTATTGTTCCTTGGCCTTTAGTCTTCGAAATAATACATAAATATTTATATTTTTTATTTTGTAATCGGTAAAATACTGAAAAATTAAAAGGAGATAACTCAGACTAATTTTGTAATTTTATCCTCAAAATTCAAAATCAATTTTTTTATTCCAAAAACGATTTAAATTGCTATAAGGTTTCTGGTGAATAAGACCTAACAATTTAATAAAAAAATTTTTCAAAATTGAAAAGTTTTTGGCAATTTTTTTACATTTTTTGAAAACCTGAAAACAACTTTTTTAAAACATTAAAGAAAAAAAATTGTTTTTGTTTAATAGATCTCAATTTAATTGATAAATTTTTGTTCAACTTATATCAAATATTCATTTATTGAATCATCTATACCACAATTAGTTTTATTGGCTAATATTTGAATTGAAATATTAATCATCGAAAAAGAAACACCAAATAATAAATTTGCTTTCGAAATCAATAATTTCCAACATAAGAAGAAAAATATGTTTTACCATTTTCAAGAATTAACTTAATTTTGAACCAAAATAATAAGTTACTTTATTTGGTTTTGTATTGGAAACAAGCAAATATTGAATTTCAACAAAGTAGACTGAAATTAATAAATTGCTTAAATGGGGTTAACTCATCCATTTCCATTAGTGGAAACACAGATTACAAAAAAAAAAAAAATTCAAGATCTTGATGTAATTTCATTATATTTTAAAAAATAATGCTCCCTTAACAAAAAAAATATACTGAGATATTTTATTTGCTTTTTTCCTTTATCTCTATTAACAAAAAAAAATTCGATTGGAAAAAAAAGTATTAAAGTATTCTCTCAATTCAAAAAATCAAAATTAATCATAAAAAGTATTTTTTTTTTTTATTTTTTATTGTGGGGAAAGTGTAAATTACACTCAAGTACCCTTTTAATTGAATCCCCTTTCAGAAATTTAAGCTAAAAATTATAGATTTTAAGATTATTAATTAAGGAAAATAATATTAAGCTATCAAAATTATTTGTTTTTATTTTATATTTCAAAATCAATTTTTTCTTTAATTTGATAAAAATTGTTTTATTTCAGTATAAAATCAATTTAAGTCCATTTAAATCTAATTTGTGTTTAAATTGTAACCTTCTATTTTTGACAGAGTAAGTATTTTGAAACATTCTTGAGACCAAAATAACTCATTTGTGAAATGAAAAAAAAAGAAAATAAAGGAAAACTCAAAATGAGCTAAAGAGAGATACTTCGAAATTCATATAGTTGTTTTCAAAATTATAATTCACAACTATTTTGAAGTTGATAATGAATGTTGTTCTTTGACACTTTTTTCTAAAGATGTACTCTTTTTTGATTAATAATTTTTCGAGATCGATTTAAAATCACGTTTTGATTGATTTTTAATTTGTATTAGTCACTCAAAAAATTTCAATTTTTTTTATTAAATTTCAGAAAATTATTTTTTTATACTTAATGACTAAATACTTAATTTGATTTTCTAATACAATTAAAAAAAAAAAACTAATTTTTCATAATTTTCTTTTCATTGGGATCGTTAACTGAGAGAATCCATGAACCTTTCATAAAACCTACCAACTCAATTAGTCTTTAAACAAACAATAATTTTTTGAGAAAAACAAAACAAACACAAAAAAATTCTCAAGAAAAATAAATCAAATGTTTTGAATATTTTATAATGGAAATTCTTTTCAAAAAATCTAATAGAGTGAATATTTTCCTTAAAAACGTTTGCAGGAACTTTAATTAAATAAAAAAACAAAAAGAATCGCGAAAAATACAGAAAATAACAATACCTTTGTAAGATTTTTTAAGGTTTCTGGGTACAATTTAAAAATTTCAGAAACTTAAAAGTCAAAATCCATAGGAAAATTGTTTTTTAAAAGAGAGAGTAGTTAACATGAGTGTTTTGTATGGCCCTAATTTTTTCAAGGAAGATAATGGTTATTTTTCGTTTTTGTTGTCAAGTTTATTTCTAAAGGTTTCTATGTCTGGGCATCTGGTAATTTATTCTGAATTTTTCATTTAAAAATACACTGAAAATGATTTTTTAATGAAAATTTCTTGATATTTTGATGATTATTTCTTCAAAGTTCAAATTAGATCAAAAGAGGAGGTTTTAATTGAATTTTGTGAATTTCCAAACGAAGTCCTTAAAGAATAATTCCTATAAGTTGAAAAATAAATTAAAATCGAAAAAAATTCAATTTTTATACAGTCAGTTTCACTTTTAAGACACAAACTTTCAACGAAATTTAAGGCACAAAAAAATCTCTAATTAAAGCACAAAATTGGGAATTTTAATTTTCACAAATTATTTTACTAGAATTTGAATTGTGTGATTTAATTTGAGATTTTTTTTGTGCCTTAAATTTAGTAGAAAGTTTGTGTCTTAAAAGCGAAACTGGCTGTATTTATGATTTAATTAAACATGCTAATGTACATTGCGCCACTTTATCTTATCTATTAGAAAATAATTTTGATATTAATTGTTCTTTAGATGGGGTGAAAGAGTATCCATTACACATTTTTTGTCAACAATGCACAATTTTGCAACCTTATATCATCTTATTTAAAAAGTATAATACATTACCAAATTTAAATTTAAGAAACATCGAGAATTTAACTCCTTTGCATTTTATAAGTTAAAATATAAACGCAGTCGAAATATTTAAAATAATTATTAATTATAATTTATTATTAAAAAATTGGAATGTCCAAAATATTTTCATTCAAACTAATAATTATCAAATTAAAAAATTATTATTAAATTATAACTATTTAATGTCAATTTTACAAAATATTTGGAAAAATACAATACTTGTCGATCTGAAATTAACTTCAAATAATAACCAAGCTATACATTGCCATTCTTTAATTTTTAAATTAAGATTCCCCAATGTTAAATTGGAGAAAATTATTCACGTAATCCAACAGTGCAACGATAACGAAATAAATATCTTTTTAGATTGGTGTTATTCTGGTTTTATCCAAGAAAAAAATCCAGGTAATACGATAGATATCTCAAATATAATAGAAGAAGTGAATGTGAGTTGGGAAACCTCATTAAATGGAACAAAATTTGTCGCCGTTACACAATCTATCCCATATTCTTCCTCAGTGGGCAATTCCAATTCTGTTAATAATATCGAGAAAAGGAAAAACTCTCTTAATAATTATCAATTTTTAAAAGAATTATTAGTCACAAAAATTGGTATTTCTGAAAATGATTTTATAAAAAAACTAGATAAACCTGGCTTGATAAACGATTTAAAAATTTTATATTTTGATGAAACTTCAAAAGATTTTTCATTTATAATTAATAAAAAAGTATCAAAATACACAAATTAATCTTCATTTCCAAAAGTAAATTGGTATCAAATTTGATTTTAAATGTTGACAATTCAATAGATCATATCACTGACTACAGTCAGTTTCACTTTTAAGGCACAAACTTTCAACGAAATTTAAGGCACAATAAAAATCTCAAATTAAAGCACAAAATTAAAATTCTAGCAAAAAAAAAATGTAAAAAAAAATATCCAAATTTTGTGCCTTAATTTGAGATTTTTATTGTGCCTTAAATTTCGTTCAAAGTTTGTGCCTTAAAAGTGAAACTGACTGTATTTTGGGTTTTCTGAAAATTGTATAAAAAATCTTTTTTATTTTTTTTTATACAGACCAACTTTTGCCAAATGTGCAATCATCCATTCTCAATGGACTTGAAGAAGCTATCGAATATTTCCCAATTGACGACTTATCAATGATAAAATATCGAATTCAATATGAAAAAAAAAATTATAATTGAAATTTAAACTGAATTACATAACTTTTGAATCATTTTATTTTATCTGAATGTATCGTTTTTAGTCTTTTCATATAAATATTAAAAGCATTTTTTTTTTTTTTTGAATTTTGATTATTTTTATCATTATTATTTTTTTTTTTTTGTAATCATACAATTATTATTGTTCCAATAAAAATTTTATTTTTAATGATAAAATGTTGTATTTTAACTTGATTTTGTTCATGAAAAGAACGATTCAATCCTTGAAACTAAACTCTTTTTCAAACAAAAGGTTACACCTCTCAAATCATCAATACTATTGAATTTGATAGTTAATAAGATAATTAATTATTGGTGATTTTCATTTTAATTATTCATTTTTTTTTTTTTCATTTTTTCATTTTTTATTTACGGAGATGAACAGTTTCAAAATGAAGAAAAGGGATAAGAAGAAATCAATTTGGAAATAATCTGTCAGTATAAAAATGGAAACAGTTTAAGTTTGATTTCGAATAAGCTAGATATAGGAATCAAGAATGACCATTGTTGGATTGATGTAATGAACAAATAAATAAGAAAATATTGAAAAAAAAAAACAATTCCAACAAAATATCCGGATGAATTATGGCTTTATATACAAAATGAGACTTTAAAGAACAAAAGTATGACAATGTGTTAAAATTTATCAATAAAATGGAAAGTTTTTTTTTCCAATTCACCTTGTTCAACGATTTTTATTGATTTTATTATTTTTTTCCCCTATAATTTGAAAAATAAATACAATTTCAAAAATTGTGACCACGCCTGAAATAATAAATTGAAAAAAAAAGATTATCTTTTTAGTATTCAAGAATAACAAATTATTAAATATGATTTGTAAATAACTTTTAATTCATTCTCAATATATAAAACTGAGATACAGTCAGTTTTACTTTTAAGGCACAAACTTTCAACGAAATTTAAGGCACAATAAAAATCTCAAATTAAAGCACAAAATTCAAATTCTAGTAAAAATAAATTGTAAAAAAAAAATTCCAAATTTTGTGCCTTAATTTGAGATTTTTTTGTGTCTTAAATTTCGTTGAAAGTTTGTGCCTTAAAAGTGGAAATGACTATATATATATATATATATATATCTAAACTCCAATTCGAAATTTTTAACACACCAAAATTCGATTTGTGAAAAAAAAAAAACTTATTTAATCAATTCAAGAAGATTTACCAAATTAGAACCATTCACTAATCGAAATATTAACACTTTTTTATAAATTACAATACTCACAAAACAATAAATAAATAATTATCAATATAAATAAATCATGGGTACGTTAAAAATTATGGAGAGAGCAAAACAAAAAAATACATTGGTAAATTTGTTCAAATTCTATTAGGAATATTGATCGATCAAAGATTAGATACTACCAACTAATTTTATTTGAGTTCTTCTATTTAGAACATCTTAAATTTAACCTAATATCAATGGTTGAAAAAAAAAAATGATCTAACGAAACAAATTACGTAATTCAAACAAAGAAATGAAAACAAAAACTAAAAGATGAAAAAATGATTTTGATATTTTACAAAAATCAAAATTATCTCCAATTTCAATGAAATAGTATTAATGTGATTGTTTGGAACGTTTGAGCTGTGTGTAAAATTTTGAATTTTAGTTTATATATAAATAAAACCAAAATCTAAAAAAAAAGTATTTTACAATTTTTGAAATGATTCTTACAGATTTTTTATTACTGAACTTTCATTGAAAAGAGGTCAACAACAAGATTTTTTGCTAATCATTAAATCCATTTTAAAATGCATAACATAATCGAAATTTTCTTAGTGATTAATTGTTTTTTTTGAAGATCTGTTTGTTTTCCACATTAAATTTGCAAAATTAGAAAAAGAAAAACAAAAGAAAAACAAAAACAAAATAAAAATTTAAGATCATAAAAAAAATGACACTTAATCCAAAATTATGAAATTTTTTTGATAAGAATACTGGTATAAACTCGCTTAACCCACTTCCATTAACATTATAAACCAGTCAAATTTTTTAAAAATAGCTTATATATATATATATATATATATATATCACTGAATGCGTGTATGTGAATATTTTAAAATTAACCAATAAATTCGCCAAAGTTTTTACACTTTTTAGGGTCTATTTGATTTTTATTTTTTAATATTTTAACTTTTTCTCATAAATAATTTTTATCATATGAATCTATCAATTTGTAAAAAAAAAATCATTCAAGAACAACATTAAATTGAACTAAATTAAAGTAAATAGTATTATTAAGAATGGAAAATTGTTTGTTCTAGATAATAGAAATTTACACATTTCAAAAAACAAAAATAAGAAAATGATTATTTTTTTTTTCATACTATGAAATTTTTGAAATTGGGAATCCCTTAAAACTTTTTTTTGTGAAGGACCGAGTCACTTACTATAAATTTACTCCATACTCAAGAAAAGGCTTGAAACCAAAAAGATATTGTGGAATTACACTTCTTTGGGTTGAGAAAATTAAAAGAAAAAAAAAAAAAATTGATTAGATATCTTTGGCAAAAAATTTAATTAAAAAAAAAAAGTAACAAAATGATTCTTAAATTTTGAAAATGCCAGTTTAATAATAAAAATCCACTCTGTTTCGTATTTTATATTTCCAAATGCATAAATTTCTTTAATTGGAAAAAAATGGTTTTATTCTCATTGAAAATCAATTTAATTTAATTTAATCTAATTTGTAGTTATTTCGTATGTTTCTATATCAGGCCAAGTAAGGATTATGTAATTTTCTTTCAGATAAATTTAAACTTATTTGAGAACTTATAAAGTGATAAAAAAAATGTTTTAGATCTCAAAAATTGTTATAATGTCGCACTATAAAACTAAAATATATGAATTCTAAATTTTTATGAACAACAATTCGAATTGAAAATTAGGTTTCATTCTTCTTTGCTTTTTCAAAAAATTACTTTTATTTTCATTTTTTTTTTTTTTGAGATCGATCATATATCACACGTTGTAAGGTTTTTAACTGGTATTAGGTACTCATGCAAATAATTTAAAAAATTTTCTCGATTTTAAAAAATATTTTTTTAATGGTTATTGTTTTGTTTTTAAGGTATACAACCCCTGAAATTTGAAAAAAGATTTTAATTATTTATAGTATGGAAAAAAATACTGGTCAAGAAAATAATCCCTGACAAGTTTTTTAATTCTGAATTGTGGGAAGATTGATTTTTAATTTCTTTTTTTTTTAAATCAAATCCTTTTTATTAATAACCAATTTTTTTATGAATTCAGGTAATAAACCTACCTAGAGTTCATTAAAATAACGGGGAGTTTCTATAGAATAGTCAATTAATTGTTTGATCTTCTCAGTAGATATAGTTTTTTGAAAAACCATCGAGTTTTTAGGAGGTTTATTAGAGTTTAGAAAATGATAAGTTTTTTCCTTGTTTTTTGATTGATTAAATGGTGTTTTGAACAAGTGTACTTTTATTGATCATCATTCTAATAAGTGGGTGAGTTATAATTATAAAAGTTTGAATCTTAAATAAAAAAAAGAGAATATTCAGTAATTTGACAACAATTTTCCGACAATAGTACATTTAAAAATCTTGTCAGGGATTTTTTTCACTACTTTACAGCGATTCTAAAATTTCTATTAATTTGTTAAAAGAAAAGAATAGTTCTTTCACTTTATCATTTTCAAGAGAACGTATCTTGGGTATGAAGGAAATCGACTGAAGATTCTATACCCTTAAATGAAATAAACTTTCCTATATCAATTTGTAAGAAAATTGAAAAGTTTGTTTTACAAAAATATAAATAAAAATTGAATAACAATTGATTCTTTTTGTGTTCATTTATAGATACTGGGGCAATTCTTGGACTTTTAGAAGAAATTGTTAAAATTTTGAATTCAACAAAGCAATAATCATTTTTTTAGCTTTGTCTTGAATAAGAAAAAAAAAAATGAATGAAAAGAAAAACAAAATAGATCTATCAGAGATCTCAATTGATCAATTAAACAAACCTGTGAATAAAATTGAGGAAAAATGGAAGCTTTTACCATTATTTATGCAAACTCGAGGTCTTTTAAGACAACACATTGATTCTTTTAATCATTTTGTTGAAGTCGATATAAAGAAGATCGTCAAGGCCAATTCAAAAATCACTTGTGACGCAGATCCGTCATTCTACCTAAAATACCTTGACGTAAATGTTGGTGTTCCGGAAGTAACTGAAGGATTACAGAAAAAGTCTATAACGCCAATGGTAAATAATTAAGATGTTTTTACTTTTCGACTTCTAAATGTTTCTTTTTGTTAATTTCAACACAAACAAAACAACAAAAAAAAAAAAAAAAACAAAACTCCAAAAATTAGTAAAAGACAAAGAAAAAGAAAAAAAAAAAAATACGTATTGAAAAAGAATAAAAAAAAAAAAAATAAAAAATAAAAAAAAAATCAACGTATTGTTCAATGTCAACCTCAAATAAGGCTTAAAGCAAAAACTGTATCTCATAATTTGAAATCTCTTTTTTGATCTTAATAACAATGTACCTTAACCTTCAAAAAATATATAGGAATGTAGATTAAGGGATTTAACATATAGTGCACCAATTTATGTTGATGTTGAATTTATGCGAAACAAAACACCATTCATCAAAAGGGGTGTTGTCATTGGGTATCTTCCGATCATGCTTCGTTCAAACAATTGCATTTTGCATGGCAAAAATGATAAAACAATTGCAAAATTTGGAGAGTGTACATTGGATCCTGGTGGTTATTTTGTTGTTAGGGGTGTTGAAAAAGTAATTTTAATCCAAGAACAAGTATCACACAATCGAATTATTATCAGTTTAGATTCTCAAAAGAATATTGTAGCTTCAGTGGTGAGGTAATCTTCAATATTCTTTTTTAATTTCTTACTTTTCTCTTTTCTCTTCCCATTCCTATTCCTATTCCTTTTCCTTTTCCTTTCTTTTTATTAAAAAAAGCAATCAAAACCTTACAAATTAATTTCAAACCAAATAATACCTTTTTGTTGTCTCTCAAAAACCAAAACAAAATCTCCAAATGAAAAACTATTTTTCTCTTGATACTGATAAATTCGAAAACAGGAAAAACAGTTTTGAGTCAAATTCCGTTTTTCTTCATCCTGTTAGTTCAACTTTCAAAAAATTTCATTTCAAAGAATATATCGAAAATTAACAACTTTGAAAGTTTCTTTGCATTTAAACAAAGACATTCTTTCTTTGGAACGAGTTAAAAAATTTAAACAAGATGAAATTGAATCAAAAAATTTGTAACTTTATTTTGAATTTATCAAAATCAAAAAATAAATAACAGAATGTCCAATTTTTAATTACATAAAAAAAACAAAAATACTTTATTTTCAGAAAAACCCTTTTCGAAAATAAAGAACCTGAATTTTTTAATTAAGAAAAATTGTTTCTTAATATTTTCTTTTATGAGGAATAAGATTAAAAATTCATTTAGTATCTCTAGTTATGATTTAAATTAATACCTTTTTTTTGAGTACCAAAAAAAAAAAATGTAACCAAAAACGTTTCCAAAGTATCGATAAACCAGTTGACAAATTTTCAGTGGCCTATTTTCATGACTTTATTAAATAAAATTTTTTTTTATTCACACTATTTTTCAAACTGCACAAGTTGAAAAAAAGACAATATTATTAAAAGAATATTATCAGAATTAAAATTTTATTTCAAAAGTTCAATAAGGAGGCTTAATTAAATTTCTCAAAAAATCATTTTTCATTGATTTTGCAAAGATCTTTGGTTTTTTGCATCAAATAATTCAGAAAACAATTTCATTTCTTGACTGCAAAATAACAATAATTAAAAGAAGAATAATGATATAGCTGTTTTAAAAAAATGTGAACTAAAATTTTTATAAAGTCTTACTTAAACTGCGCAAACTGGCGAATTAGAAAGTTTTAAGAACCACGTAGAAAAACCTTTTAGTTAGCACTTTTTTAAAACAGCTGTACAAAAAAAAATCTTCACAAAAATAATAATACGGATTCAAAAAAAAAATATGTCTACTTAATTTAGAAACAAGAAATCTTGTTTTCATTAGTTTTCTATTACAAACAAATATTAAAAAAATGATTGTTTATTTTTGAAATACTGAACTCTTTTAAAAATTTCAGTTATCTATTCTTGTTTTTTTTTAAAATACTGTGCTCTTTTTTAAACTTTTAGTTCTCTTTTATTGATTTGTTTTAAATAATTGTTATAAATTCTGATGAATTCTTTTTTTGACTTTCTTTTTATTTCAATAGTATTTTTATTTTTCTTGTTTCTTTTTGGATAATCTTTTTCACTTTTCTTTTTCTTTTTCGTTTTCATTTTCATTTTCATTTTCATTTTCATTTTCATTTTGACTTTCTTTTTAATTTTCATTTTCTTTTTCGTTTTTATTGTATTTTTGGATACTCTTCTTGTTTCTTTTTGTTTAAATAGTCTTTTTCATTTTCATTTTCATTTTTTAAAAATATTGTATTGCTTTTTGAAAAACAGTTTGATATTAAAAAAGGATAAATATGGGAACGCTCTTTTTGGATCTAAACATTGTTATTATTTTGTTTGACTCATTTGATCAATCTTTTATGAAATCAAATACAAAATTATCAAATAGTTGACTTTTTAAATCAAAAGTAACATTAATTGGTTTTAATTTCTAAAAGAAATGAAACGGTTGAATTAAAAAGATAAAAAGATAAAAAAAATGATAAAACATAAATATTTTCACAATTTCTCTCTAAAACTTAAAATGATCTACAAATCAAATCGTAATTCTTTTAAGAGTGTTGCCTTAATTCTAGGAAATAGTTTATTTTATTAACACGTTTGCACTTATTTCATTCTTTCAAAAATCACACTTGTTGGATTAAAAAGTATTTTTAATTTCAATAATTCTTATTTTTAGGAATTATTTGACGAACTCTGAGAATTATTTCTTTCCATAATTAAAAAAAAGTTGTATAACAACAAAAAAGAGAATATTTTTTCGCAAAGTATGACAGTCCTTTCATAATAAACCATCACCAATATTTGTAAAAAAAAATTAATTAAATAATTATTTTTTGGATCTAAAATCATTTTAAAAAATATCAAAAACACCAAGTGTTCGATCTATTTTTCAACAATTTATCAAATTTTTATTCATTTCTCTTCTCTTTTAATGATCAAAATCTTCATTATTAAAAAGTGTATCCTAAGGATGTTAAAGATTTTTTCATCAAAAATTATTATTTTTTTTTAATTTTCAATAATCTCAATTTTTTGAACAAAAAATAAATACAAAACGAAAACTGAAACACAAACATAAACATACTCATTGATTTTAAAAAAAAACAATACTACCCTACCAACAACAAAAATTAATAAAAAATTAATAGTTCAACTCATGAAAGGATTAGTAAAACCGCTGTTGTACTAAAAAGAGAAAAATTATATTTAAGGCATAATGTTTTTGCAATTGACATACCACTTTTCATTATTATGAAGGCATTAGGAATTACAAGTGATCAAGAGATCATTCAAATGATTGGCACGAGCGAAGAGGTTTATAATGGCTTATCGCCATCATTTGAGGAGATTTGTAGCCAAAAAATCTTTACTCAAAAGGGCGCCTTATTGTATATTCACGATAAGATCAGAGCAAATCGAAGGCCTTATACTGTCAGTAACATTCCGTATATCGAAGCTCTTGATGTTGTCAGGTCTGTTATTTTATCTCATCTTGGCAATGGAGTGGAAAAAAACAGGAAAAAGGCATTCATTTTGGGGCTCATGTCAAGGAGGATCTTAAAATGTACTGGTTCCAAAAGTGAAATGACTGATCGAGATTTTTATGGTAACAAAAGGCTAGAATTGGCAGGTACATTGATCGGCTTATTGTTTGAAGATTTATTTAAAACATTTAATGTAACCTTAAAGAGAATTGCACAAAGGTCATTATCAAGACGAAGCGTCGCATCACAATTCGACATTGTTCAATCGATTAGGACATGGACTATTACAACGGGATTGACAAGAGCGCTATCATCGGGAAATTGGACCCTACAAAGGATTAAAGTCGAACGAGCTGGAATCACGCAGGTGCTAACCCGGTGGAGTTACATTTCGGCTGTGGGGATGATGACTAGGATCACATCTGAATTTGAAAAGTCTAGTAAAGTTTCTGGCCCAAGGGCGCTTCACACATCACAGTTTGGGGTTATATGTCCATCTGATACCCCCGAAGGCGAATCGTGTGGGCTCGTTAAAAATTTATCCCTGATCACACATGTTACTAATGATGAAGAACCAAAGCCCGTAGAACAAATAGCATTTTTACTGGGAGTTGAAGATATCGAAACTTTAAATGGGGAAGAATTAAGTTTAGAAAATATCTTTACTGTGTTCCTTAATGGTATTTTGATTGGTGTTCATCAATATCCGCAAATATTTTTAAACAATTTTCGAAAATTAAGAAGAATGGGCGAAATAATGGAATTTATTTCCATTTTTCAAAATCCAAAAAAACGGACGATTGAAATTTCCACAGACTCTGGAAGGGTGTGTAGGCCTTTAATTATTGTTGATCCAAATGGAAAGCCAAGAGTTTCCAATAAGCATATTAAAAAAGTTGAAAATAAGGAATTAAATTTTAATGACTTTTTACAAGAAGGACTAGTTGAGTATCTCGATGTTAACGAATCAAGTAATTGTAACATTGCGCTTTATGATTCAGATATTATTAAAGGCGAAACTACTCATTTAGAAATTGAACCAATTTCCATCCTCGGTGTAATCTGTGGTTTGATTCCCTATCCACATCATAACCAATCCCCAAGAAATACATACCAATGCTCTATGGGGAAGCAAGCAATGGGCGCCATTGCTGAAAACGAGCTGATCAGAGCAGATACTTTAATAAACATGCTAGTGTACCCAATGAAACCCATGGTCAAAACAAGAGTTGCTGATTTGATCAGTTTTGATCAGTTACCCGGTGGCCAAAATGCAATAATTGCTGTTATGTCCTATTCGGGGTATGATATTGAAGATGCCATTGTTCTTAATAAGGCTGGTTTAGATCTTGGCTTTGGACGTTGTATCGTATACAGAAAATATGTTTGCCAAATTAAGCATTATCGAAACAGGACAAATGATCGATTAGCCTCTGCGACGCCCAATGAAAAAAAGGGTTCGAAACAAATTTTCCTTAATTGACGAAGATGGGATTTGCGAGCCAGGATTAAAAATTGATGATGGCCAAGTGATGTTTAATAAGCAAGTTCCGAAAAACACAACAGATACGATTGTAAATGTCAAAACGGTTGAGCACAAATCAAGCCCAATAACCTACCGTGGTACAGGCGGCGTGATAGACCGTGTTTTGGTAACAATGAATGAGAATACCTCCATTTTAGTGAAAACAATAGTTCGCTCTGTTAGAAGGCCAGAGTTGGGTGACAAGTTTTGCTATGATCCAAAGACAGAAGTTTTAACTCAAAATTTTGGCTGGATCAAATTTGATAAATTAACTGATTCAATGAAGGTCGCAGTTTTAACAGAGAAAAAATATTTGCAATATGAAAAGCCATTAGAATTATTTAAATTTGACCATAATAACGAAAAAAATGTACAAGTTAAAAAAATGAAAACATTAATTTATTAATTACACCGGGCCATAGATTATTTATAAACAAGGGTAATTTAAACAAAAACGATGACGATTTTAATTTGATGAAAATTGAAAATTTATTAAATGAAAATTTTTATTTTAAGCATAATTCGATTAATTCCAATCCAAAATTTAAAAATTAATCAAACGCAATGGGATAATTTAATTAATCAAATTAATTCTATTAACAAGATCAATAATCTAATAGAAATTTTTAAAAATAAATCAAATAATTATAATTGGATTTGGAAATTAGATTCGATTCAAAGTTATGATTTGTTAAAAAGTATTTTGGATCAGAAAAATTCATTTACAACAAGTTCAATTTATTTAATAAACCAATTACAAAAATTAGTAATACATTCAAATTTATATTGTAAAATTGAAACACTTAGTAGTGAAAATAAAAAGGATCAAAGCTTTAAATTAAAATTGATACTGGACCAAAAGAAAATTAATTTAATTTATAATTCCAAAAATTCAACAAAAATAATAAATAATTATAAAGGAAATGTTTATTGTTGCACTGTTTCCTCTGGTGTATTATTAGTTAGAAGAAAATTTAAATACTGTTGGTGTGGTAATTCATCGAGACATGGACAAAAGGGTGTTTGTGGAATAATGGCAGAAAAGGAAGATATGCCTTTCAGTCAAGATGGAATGATACCAGATCTAATTATGAACCCCCATGGTTTCCCATCTAGAATGACAGTCGGTAAAATGATCGAATTGCTTGGGGGGAAAGCAGGCTTGATGGATTGTAAATTTAAAGACGGTACTTCCTTTGCTGGAGACCACCCCGAATATTTAATGAAAATTTTAATCAATGCTGGTTATGCTTATTCTGGGAAAGAAATTTTATATTCTGGTAGAACTGGAATGCCTCTTTCCTCTTATATATTTTTTGGCCCTGTTTATTATCAAAAGTTGAAACATATGGTAATGGATAAAATGCATGGTAGGGCTAGAGGACCACGAAGAGTATTAACTCGACAACCCACAGAAGGTAGATCAAGAGATGGTGGATTAAGGCTTGGTGAAATGGAAAGGGATTGCTTAGTTGGATACGGTGCAAGTTTATTGCTTATGGAACGATTAATGTTTTCTTCAGATGTTTTTACAGCGACAGTTTGTAATGTAAGAATTTTTGTCATTTTTTTTTTTTTATTCTCTGTTTATTGAGAGGTATGGTGCATCTTTCAATGATTTTTTGAAATAAACTTTCTATTATTTTACAAATTAATTTACAAATGATTCTTAAGATGATATCGTTTTCTACATAACAAACAATTTTTATTAGAAAAATATATTATTGTTTTTTAATTTTCATTGGAGAGTGAGTACTAAAAGTTCATTTGTTTGCAGTTCATTTTTTCAGAATTCAAAAGAATAGTGTAAAATATTCGATTTGACTCAATTATATCAAATTCTGGAAAAGTGCAGTTAGGTTTTTTCTAATATTTTCAAATAAAAAGAAAATTTCTGAAATTTTCTTTTAATTTCAAAAATTAAAAAAAACAGTTTTAGGTTTTCTTAGTTTTTTATTTATTCGGAAAATCAATAGATTTTCGTTGGGTTTTTTTGAGTTTTCTAAACTCTGTTTCAGTCAAAGGAGCCCAACGTTTTTTTCAAATATCAATTATTTTATATAATTGAACTTTGAAGAACAAATAAGAAATAAACAGAATAATACACATCATAGAATTGTTGATATATGTAGAAAGAAAACTAATTAATCAATAAATTTTCTTAAAAATTGAAAAACTCAAATTCCCTAAGTGCACTATTGGTGATAACAACAAGGTACGTTTTGATCTTCGATTAAAGATCCAAATAAAATTCCAATAGAAATAAATATCATTTTTATACAATCATTTTCATTGTTTCAGTAACATTAGAATAACATGTTTTTACCTAGTTACTATAAATCTTGTAATAAAAAAACAAAATTGCAAATCAAATATGTGTAAAAAAAAATCAAAAAGAGAAAAAATGCCAAAATATGATTTCAATCATTAAATTTCTAAAAGAAATTTTTTTTTCTAATGCCCATGCAAAATCTTTAAACACATATAATTCACATATTACAATTGAACCCCTTTGACTGGAAAATAGTTTATATAAAAAAGTAAAATATGATTAAATAATTATTATTACACTTGAAACAGTTTTTATTCAAAAGCATCAACAAATTTTATTATTTTCAAATTGAAATTGAAATTAAAAAAAAGATAAAAATTGTTTATTTACTTTATCTAATGTCCTGTTTATTCAATTTTTGAATTTAATCACAAAATATTTATTTTTTGATTTTTTTTTTACTATTGCGCCAGAACTACAAGTATTTTGAAGTTTATTTTTATTTGATTTATTTTTGATTTTATTTTATTACATTCTTATAATATATATATATATATATATTTGAAAAAGAAATGTGGATTTATTGGATATGAAAATTGGTGTAGATATTGTAGAACTGGACAAAACACTGTGAAATTGCAAATGCCTTATGCTGCAAAATTATTATTACAAGAATTATTATCAATGTCAATAGCACCTAGATTAAGACTTGTTAATTTAAATGATCAAGATCTTGAAAAATAATAAAATAATTTTTTTTTTATTATTTTGTTTTAATTTTTTATTATTGAGCAATTCTCGTCTCAGGACCTATTTTTAATTTTTTGTCAAAAAATGTCATAAATGTCGAGAATTCCGACTACAACATTTTACAGACAATTTTTTTAAATTTTATTCAATAATGCCGCAGAAATAAAAAAAAACAAAAAATTTTAAATCAATTTGTTTTTTTTGATAAAATTTATAAGAATTTTCAAAAAATCTAAGAAGAGTTCTTGATATAAAATTGAAATAAATGAAGCACTCTTACTTGAGATATGCATTTTTTTAGTTAAATTAGTTTTTTTTTGTTTAATTTAAAAAATCGAAGTAATATAGGTTACAATAAATTGAGAATAAAAAAATGATAATTAAAAAGGTTGTAAGCAGAAGATTTAAAAGTCAAAGAACAGTAAGTTTCCAAGATTGATTGATTTTATTTTAAGCAAAGTAAACCTGCAATTTATTTAATCTTACAATAAACAAAAGGTATTTTAAAACTGAAGGATGGGTGAAAAGAATAAATTCTTCATTCAATTAAAAATCAAGGTTTTCAAGTTACACACAGAAATAATAATAGGGTTTTTGCAACTGTTAAATAACTTTTATTTGAAATTGTAAAAGAAAAATAAGAGAGAGAAGTGAACAACAAAGACTTAATGATGGTATTTTGTAACTTTAAATTAGATCTTAATTGGAGAGATATAAAGAAAAAATCTCTTGTCAATTCATAGAATTCATTATTATTAGTAAAGAGCAGTATAAGAAACTATATCTTTCTTATCAGTAGTTATCAAAAATTATTGACTTACAAATTTCACAAAGATATAGTTTATGTTGAAAACAATATATATTTTTAAAGCTTTTCTATTTATTTTGTTGGTAATTTTTTTACTTTAATTTGTTTTGATCAATTTTTTATTAATCATTTCTTTAACTTTGGTATTTAGGAAATCACATAAGAAATGGTCAAAATTTTGGATAAACTCATGATTTTTTTGTGTTTGTTTTTTGTGGTAAAAAAGGGCAAAATTTTCAGTTTTTTTCATTTTAAAAAAATGAATATCTATTTATACAGGGGGTTTTCAAGAGCTATTCAGTAAGAAAGAATTTAATTTTGAATATTAAAAAACTAACCTCATGAAACAATACAATCAATATTGGTTCTAAATCACAAATTACTCTTTCTTAGTTCTTTACAGTGATCAAAATATTCGGTGCGCAACGGGTTTAATCCGTATTTCAAAAGTAAATCTATCTGTTTTTTTCTTTTTGTACTTAGGTAAAATCTAAATCACTACCCAATAATTTACCTAAGTTCTAATCAATTTTGAAAGTAAACATCTGGATGTTTTTAATAAAATTTAAATTATGAATACAATTTGTTGAAAATTTTTCTTAATATTCTCAATTTTTCTGAATTGTTTATTTTTTGTAAGAAGAAAATATCCCAAAAAAAAATTAAAACTATGGTTTGAGATAAATTTTATGATTTGATCCTTCATTTTTAGAATTTCTTTTTAAAAATATTACTTTAAGAAACCAATATCATATTTAGTTATAATTTATTGTCGGTTTCTTTGATAGTCTAAAGTATGAGACTTCAATTTTAAAACGAAATATGTGTTTTATTTCGAAAAAGAAGATTAAACTTATCTACATGGTATTATTTTGTCCATTGCACTGATGATAAAACCTGGTTATCCGACTTGAAATTTTATCCAAATTTTAATAAGAGTTCTTTATTAAATCCTGAGAAAGTCATGTCTAATTTGGTTTGTAAATATTTTTGGGTTATTCAACATAAAGTTTTTTAAAAATATGGGTAATTTCAAATAAAATATTTTCAATTTATTAATCAGAAAAGATAAGTATTGTTTTCAATGTTGAATTGAATCTTTTTTCAAATCATTTTTTTTTTTCTACCTTAATAAATTTTGATTTCTCGGTTAGGTATGGAAATTTTTCAATTGTTTTACCTTACAATCCAATTGCTTGATTTCTATCACAAATGGTATTTTATTTATATAACCCAATCCAGTCACTTTGGTATTTTATGAATTCTAAATTATTGATTAAAGTTGTATCCCAAAGAGTACACTTAAAATTTAACATATCCTGAACTCAATCTCTTTCAAAGATACCAAATCCAAAAATCAAAAATTCAATTTTTATTAAGATTCTACCAATATAAGATTAAAGAGAAATAATAAAAAGAATAAATTCTAAATGAGAGTTGATATTCATAAAAGAAATACCTAACAAAAAATTTATTTCACTAAAAAATTCGCCATGTTAAAAAAAGTTTTTCTCACATATCATTGAAATGCCAGGTAGTGGTTTCAACAAATCTTTATTAAATTAAAATTCTTGACAAAAAGATTTTTTTAATAACAAATTTATATTCATTTGTAAAAGAAATTACTTTGACACAATTTTCTGAATGTTACTTTGGAAATTCAATTTTTTTTTTTTTTTCTATTTGACATTTTTAAAAAAGAAAAAAAAATAAAGAAAAGAAAAAAAAAAAAATAGAAACAACATAACAAAGCAAAGATGAAAATATAAGCAAAAAAAAAAAAAAAAAAAAAAAAAAAAAAAAGAAAAAAAAAGAAAGATTGAAATAAAAAATGAAATAAACAGGAAAAAAATTACAGAAAAATTGAAATTTGAAAAAATGATTCTTATCTACAAATTGAAAAGGAATCTTGAGAATACTATATTTAAAACTGAATTAATATATTTTGTTTCTTCAATTAAATTGATATTAGAGTCCAAGAGTGTGGTAGAGTTCCTAATATTTTCTCGACCCCTAAAACAGATGAATAAAAATCAAAGATTTTAAAATCTTATTTCAAAATCAAAAAAAAAAAAAACCGAACTACTCTCACAAAAATAGGTTTCATTACATTTACTTGAAATGCTATATTTGAATCAATTTTATTTAATTTTCAGAATTAAATCAGTTGTTTATTCAATTTTATACTAATGCCATCAAAAAAAGACACACAAAAATAAAAAATAAAAAAAAACTTTAAAAATAAATAATTCAAAATATCTTGACAAAAAATTTATTATTAATTGAAAAAAAAAGTGAAAAATAAAAGAGTAAAAATAAACATAAAAAAAAAAAAAGTAATTATACATCCTCTATAGTTTTTAGAGGTATTGGTTCTCCAATTAAAAAAATAAGTTCTTGCATTTCCTTTTTCAAAATTTGGAATCTATCTTGGTTCTCACAGATTTGTTCTAAATTATTGAGAATTTTATTTTCATTTAATAATAAGAATCTGTGTACATTTGCGCAAGAAACTTCAAAGATATTTTTTGGTAATGGAGAAGGAGGGAATAGAGCATTTTCCTCGAACTCTATTGAGGGCGTTGATATTTGTGTTAAAAATAGTCTCATCCTTTCAGTATTTTTAGTCAAGTAATCATTCATTTCTGTCAAATAATCATCCTTTTCGTCGAAAATGGAGCAATTTGATAATTGAGTAAACACCTTTGCAATTAAAATGAAGATACTAATGATCGAGTCCTCTGGGGATTCCTCTATTAGCCCATAATCATCTAAAGAGGTGATTACAGGGTTGAAAAACATGTTGAAAATAAAGGATCCTATTTGAGGAAGAATTTGCTCTGGAAATTTCAATTTTAATTGCTTCGATAGTGTATCTAAGATAAAGCAATATTGGCCTGGGATTTGGTCGGCGTTTTTTTCAATCGAAGAAAGAATTGTCTCCACTGCAGCCATTAAATTGTATTTGTTGCATGATATGGAGTCCGTTTCATTCAATTTATTTGGGTTTATTTCGATTTCCGAAATGGACATTTCCATAATTAAATCATATATTTGTTGGCTGAGGGTACTGTGCAGATAATTGATCCCCACGGGCAAATGCGCAAAGGATGTCCAAAGCTTGGTGGTAATTGAATAGCCTTTAAATAGAAAATCTGGATCTTGGCATTCATTGATCTCCTTGACAATGAAGTGTTTTATCAAATTGGCTCCTTCGCCCTCAGATTCAAAAATGTATAATATTGATCTAATTAAATAATCAACGACTTGATTTTCGTCTGAGAGTAACAAGGATTCAACAAAATCGAGATTTGTTACTAATAAATCACTTAAATCCAAATACGTTTGTTTTAATTTTTTTTTCGTTACTTGATTTGTTGTTGATTGTGATATAAAATAATAATCCCCAAATAATGTTTGGAAGTCAAAAATTGGCAATTCTAAGATCGACTTATATTGTTCTTTCCTTCTTTTTTTCCTCTTAATTTTCGTTCTAATCATGACTAAGAAGATTATGGCAAAAATCGAGATTGCGATCATCGTTATTGAAAATAATGCTAAAAATGAAGTTTCAGTTATACCAAATTTTTCTGACATTTTTTTACTCCAGGGATCTGATACTTTTTCCTTATTACATTTTTTCCCTTCATAATTGGATTCACAAACACATATGCCTTGTTCTAGATCACAAACACCATGAATACAATTCATAGTTTCGCAGTCATCAGTTTTGCATTTATTCCCCGAATATCCATAGTTACACAAACACGTCCCATTAGCTAAACATTCACCTCGTTTTGGTGTGTCAAATTGCCCACAGTCTTTGCTACTGCAGATTTCTTCATCGCATTTTTCTCCTTCCCATCCACTTTGGGTATCACATATGCAATGCCCATTTTTCATATTATAAAAGCATATGCCATGATTCGAACAATTGTTATATTCCACTTCACACAAGTTTATGAAACAATTTCCCCCTGAATAGCCATCATAGCATTCGCCTATATATTAGATTGTTTATTTTTTTTTTAAAAAATGTTTTTTGAATTAATTATTATTAATTATTTTTTTTTTTTTTTTTTTTGCAAGTCTCATTTTGAAAATAAATAAGAAAATTCTTTACAGTTTCCATTCGTTATATCGCAATCACCATTATTATTGCATTTATTTTTTGGGCAAATTTCGTTGGAACAATAAGTGCCATTCCAACCTTCATAACATTCACATACATAGTTTTTACATACTCCATTTATACAGACATTATCATTATCATCGGAATCAGAATCATCAGAATCATCAGAAGAAACATCACAAACTAAATTATTAAATAGACAGTTTTGAAATAATTAAATAAAATTTATCAGAATTAAAATTTGATTTAAAAAAATGTGAAAATTTTATATTATTACAAATAAGCAGGCTTTTTTGTTTAGTAAGATTTCTTTAATTTTTTTTTTTTTAAGAAATAACATTTTGGGATAATTTTATTTCTTTGGGTTATTATGTTTTATTCTAAGAAGTTGAGCATTTTTATATTACAAATAGCAAATTTATGAATACTATTCATTAATTTGTTTTTGGTTTTTTTTTTTTTTTTTTTTCAACAATCTAATTAATCATTTGTGTTAAACGTGTTTAAAATCAATCAAATATTATTACAATTTCATTTTTTTATTAAAGAAAATAATTTATGTTATTTATTTTTATTTTTCTCAAATATCCAATTTTATTATTTTAATAGTTTTTATTTATAAAATTGAAGACATTTGTTTCCAAGTTTTCATTTTGGCTATACAGTTTGTCCTTAAATTATTGAAGTTTATGTCTGTCATTCAAATTGAAAAATTTTCAGATAGCAATACAGAAAAATGCATATTAAAAGAAACTTTTTAAGATCCCTACTATATTGGAATATCATGACAATGAAAAACCTTGAATTAAATCCAATTATTAGAAAAATTAAAGAGATTGTTAGGTAGCACTTTTCTTAAGGAAAAAAAAAAAAAAATTTCATTAATAACACAAAGAATTTAAATCAATGAATGAACATTTTACGAAAAATTAAAATCAAAACTTATTTGATTTTAATAAATTAAAACCTCAAATTAGGATCATTTTTTTAATCTTCCAGTGTAAAACTTTTTTTTTGATTTTACATGAGGTAAATTCTGTTGGTTGTTTTTTAATTCGTTAAGTAGATTGTTTTTTTTGTTTTTCTTATTTTTTCCCAAAAATTCGTTTCAAGAATTAGCCAGTATTATTAAGAGGATATATGAATATATATATATATATATATAATGAATAAACTTTACCTTTATAGAAAATATTTATTTTAGAATTTGTAAATTGGCTTGTGGTTGCATCTTTATGATATGACACGTCAACAGAATAACTTTCCGCAATTGTAAGTGATGGTAAAGTGCATCCGATCCATGAATCATCAACATTTACCTCGGTGCTTTTAAAAATGGTGTCTCCGATTTTGCACATCCAGTAGCACGCTATTCCATCATAGTCCCCATTTTTTACGACAGATCCATCATCTAAAAAAACTTGAACCAAATCATTAGCCTCGCCAATTTCTGAACTTAATTTTTTAACATCAATTTCCCACTTATACTTTATTGTTACGTTCATATTCCCAATGACAGCATTAAAGGTATATTTCGGCCAATCCGTCGGAAGATCAGTTGATATGTTTCTTAGTTCAACCATACCTGCAATAACAAAGTTATCATCATTAACCTATTTTTTTTTTTTTTTGTTTTAATGTTTGTTGTTTGTTTTGTTTTAATGTTTATTGTTTTTTTTTATGACAAAATTGATATTAAAATATTAAAATTTTAATTAGTGGATTGAAAAGTTAATTTTTTTTAAATATTATTAAATTATATTGAATCAAAGATCTTTGTTTTTATCTGGTTAAAATAAAAAAATTTAAAATAGGAATGAATTAAATAATATTTTATTGATGTTTAAAAAAGAATGAATCTAATTAATTAATGAAAAATTTATTCATAATTTCAATTTTTAATTTTCTATATATTATAATTTGTTCTTGTCATATTCAAAAATCTCTTTTATTCAATTATTTGTATTAAGTCTCGTTTTGTTAAAATTATAATAAGAAAGAAAATTTGCAATTTTTTATTTACTTTTCCTAAAATCAAGAAAATCGAGAAACAATATTGATTTATTTGGTTTTAATTTAAAGTAAACTTTTGAACCTAAAAATAAATTTGCCCAATGAATGGAATCAATTTATTGGATTTCACGAAAGTGTAAAAAAAAAACATTTTTTTGACAAGTTTGTGTTTTGGTGTTTAGATAATCATTGTAAATTGGCAAGTTTCAACTCCATGATTTCTTTAAGAGACTTTTAAATATAATAAAATAATTTTTGATTGAATGCCTCCAATTGTTACGTGTGTTTAAATCCAATAAATTGGTAATAGATTCGAAAGAACATGGCCAATAAACTCGGATAATAAAGTTTTGTCTTATTACTGGTCTTCTTCACAAAAAAAAAAAAAAAAAAAAAAAAAAAAAGACTTTTAATCTCGAAGATTGGGACAATATTTTAGAAATTTTCAAGTAGAAAATCTCTAAGAAATGTTTTTTTGCATAAGATGTTTAAATTTAACCATTTTCAGTTCTTATTTCAAGCTAAACAATTGTTTAGATGTTCTAAAAAAAAAAAAAAAAAAACAGATATAATAGAGAGTTTTGTTACTTTTTTTTACTTTTTGGTATATTTTTCACACTTTTTGGCATTACTGATAAATTCAAATAAATATCTAAAAATTTTTGTTCATTTTCCTTTATCATCTTTTTTTAATCAAATATTGAATAAGGTATTTTATTGGCTTAAATGTTGAGAAACTTTGTAAAATTAGTTTTGCTTCAAAAGATTCTTACTTTCGAGTTTTTTTAAAAGTTGAGTTTATTTGATTACAAAAATGGAAATTGAACTAAAAATTTCATTAAATAGATTTGAATTTATCAGTAATGTTGTTTTTACACTTTTTGATGGGATCTGAATATGATTTGTTGTAAAATTTCGTTTGTAAATTTGTAAAAGAGTCATAATTTTTGAATCTTAGGTTTTCCAAACCTATTGTGAATTGTTTTCAAAAGGAAATTTGGCTTGTCAATTTTGAAAAAACAATAAAAAAATTAATTAATTTTTTGAACAAGAGTGTTGCTGGATGGTTGAAAAAAATAAACAAATTTTCTACATAAAGTGAAGTGAGACAAGTTTTACATATTAAATAGGTAAGATCCAAATAAGTTTTTTTTTTTTTTTTTATTCCAAAAAAAAAAGAATTTTTACCATTTCTGCAGATAAATTTTCTTGGAATTCTTCCATTTCGCCACCATAAATTCTTAAGGTTTGGACATTTTTTGTGTCGTTGGGGTCTTCCCATGATCTCATTTTTTTCTCACCACATAGTTGATCTTCCTCAATCACAATAATAGTTATGTATGAAGCCTGGCTGCTTGGGGTAACCTCAGTTGTCTCAAAATAAAAATAAAGAAAAGTATCAAAAAGGTATTCAAAACCAATTTCATCGCTTCCATCTTTTTGGTATGCATCTCGTGTGGTCTGGAAATTGATCTCTTGGATTGTTAAAGAAGAGTTGGAAACAACAGGCAAATTGAAGCCAAATTTCCCAAGCTTGTAGGCATAGGTGTCAGTATTTTCTGCATATATTAGCGCATATGCAGAGGCATTATTTTTAATGTACCAATCAAATACGTCTGGCGGATCCGATTTGAGTGTAGGTTCGTAATCTTTAACGTTGCCTAGACTTGCCCAATTGTTAATTTCGTCATCAGATTCTGGTGAAAAAATTTCTGGCACCCGAGGCGGTGTTAGCAAAGTTTCTGTATAATAACACAAACAATAACTTGAAAGTAATAGGAAAAGAAGAGTACTTATTAAACAATTCTTTTTCATAGATGAAAAAAAGGTTGGATCGAAAGATCAAAGGTTTTTGTGTTTACCAAGTTTGTTTCAAAAAAAAAATAAAAAAAAAAAAAAAAAAAAAACGAAGTAGAAATCAAAAAAATAAAAACTACTTTGCCAATTTGAGAAAATTTGAAAAGTGTCAGTGGTTTCATTCAAAGAACACTTTTTGATTTTTTCACAAAAAAAAATTTTTTTTTTAAACCAACCTTTTGGGAAGAAAGAAAAATTTTGTTGATTAAAAAACCCAATAAAACAACTTGAAATTTTCAAATTGGAATAAACTTTTTTTAAATTTTAAATTTTTCGAATACATTTATTGTTAATTTGGGGAATCTAAAAAGGGAGGTATGTTATTCGTGAAACAAGGGTTTCAATCAAAAGCCCTATTCCAATTTTTTTTGGAACTTTCCAACAAGAAAATTTTGTTTTTGGATAAAATTCTTTTTTCGGAGAAACAAATTATTTTTTCATCATAAAAAATATTTTAGAAAACAAAAAAAGCACTAACACTTATTTATTTTCTTTTGGGAAAAGGTTTAAGATTCTAAACAATTTTTTAAAAGGATAATCTCCCTACAATTTTATCACTTTGTAGATGAGAAATAACAAGATTTTTACTCAAATTGTAGGCTTGAAAGAGTTGTGAGTTAATAAAGCATGTTTGATAATTTTAAACTTTTGTGATCTGATGAAAAAATTTTTCCAAAAAAAAAACACAACATTTTTTTGCGATTTTAAATCGGAAATTTTACGATAAACATGAGATGAAAAAATGCAATTGGATAACAAAAGAAGTAAGAAGAAGGTTAGGTTTTTGATTTGAAAGTTTTTAAAGCTTATGTGTCAAAAGGGAAAAACTTGGCTTTTGGATTGATTTTGAAAAAAATAATCGTTTTCGATTAAAAATTTTTACCCGATCTCCAAAATTTCTATTAGAATTAATGATGCTGATAGATTCAAAAATTGGTTTTGAAGCAATAATTATATATTTTTAATATATTCTTTTTTGGTGGTGTTCGAAATTTAAATTGAAAAAATTCAAGATGATAAACTCTTTTTTCAATTCCTAAAATCTTGCTTTTATTGAGGATTCTGGGTTTATCCAAAATAAAGAAGTACTACTGGTATTTGACTTTTAAATGGGAAAAAATTTCACTTCATTTTCAATTTCCTGTTTTATATATAGTCACAAATTGTAATCTTACCTCTTTTAGAAGTCTATTTAAAATCGAAAAATCTGGAAAAGGAAGTAAAATTTTTTTTACGTTTTTAATTCAAATACCAGTAAGAGAAAAAAAGTAACTAATATATAAATAATGGAACAAATATCTTTCAATTAGTTTAAAAACTATTTAACCAAAAGATTCAAAGTTGATAATATTTTTTTTAGGTAAATATTAAGTTTTATTGGTAATTTTTTTGCATAAATCCAATTAAGGATGAGAAATTCAAAATTCTATTTTTTGATTTAATTTTCAAAAGCATGTATTTTTTTTGGTAATATTTTTGATGAGTATGAATTATGAAATTGTAATTCAAAAATATTATGATCATTAAAATTAAATAAAATCAAAAAATCTAACAAGTATTTTAATTTATCAGATAAAAAAAAAAGAAAAAATTTATAGTTTTGACTTGCATTATTTCCATTTATGGGTCTTACCTTAATTATAAAATATTACTACATATCACTTTTTATTGAATTTCACGTCTTCACAAAGAATTCTTTCTATTTGGGAGATGATCAATATAAATAATCTGATATTTATTTTAATACACTAACCAAAAATCTTTTTTCTTTTCTCTTGGAACTCCTTTTTATTAAAAATTGTTTCTACTCATTGAGTTTTCGGTTTTTCGAGTTTCGAATTTGTTATTGAACTTGTAAATTATTTTTGTTTACCATTTTTACTAAATGGAGTATTATTTTTTGCAAACAAAATGAAATCTCATAAAGATCTTAAAAATAATTTTTTTAATTGTAATTTGTGTTTCGACTCATAAAATGGATGAATTAACCCCATTTAAACAATTTATTAATTTGGGTCTATTTTTTGAAATCAAAATTTCCAAAAAAAAAAAAAAAAAATTTTTATTTTGATCAACAATAAAGTTACTTTTTGAAAATATTTTTTTCTTTTTAGGTTGAAAAGTATTGATTTTAAAAGTAAATTTTTTATTTGTTATTATTTTTCATACTTATTATTTCAATTCAAATCTTAGGCAAATAAAATTAATTGAAGAATACGATTTAATAAATGGAATTTTAATAGAAGCTTAACAGAAATTTTTCAAAAGAAATTTCGATCTATTGAGCAAAACAATTTTTATCCTTTAAAACCCGTAAAAAGTTGTTTTCTGGTTTTCATTTTTTGAAAACCAGAATTGGAATATATTTTTTCTTATTATGAAAAATTTTATTTAACAAACTGTTTGGTTTTATTTACAAAAAACGTTATATCAATTTAAATATTTTTTTTTTTCTGTAAAAAAAAAAGGATTTTAAATTTTGTGGATAAAATTAATATATTTCCAAATATCTCTGAGATAATTTTATTTTGATAAAAAAAAATTTCATCTTGGAATAAAAACACAATTTCTTCGCAAAATTTTTAAATGACTTTTCAAAAATCAATATTTATGACAGCCCCCCGAAAGAAATATAAATATTCTTCAATCAGTTGAACAAATCAATTTTTTTTGGTTAACCAAAGAAATATCTCATTTTTTTTTTTTTTTTACATTTATATTTCTGTCAACAAATACTTGTCAATGAATAATAATGACAAAAATGGCAATTAACAGGGTAAAAACTTTTTAGAAGGTGAGAAATAAAATGTTTTCTTTTTCAGAAAAAATAGAAAAAAAAAATTGATCTCACCAAAAAAATATTCTGTTTTATGTTGATTATTCTATTAAAATTTTTTGACACTTGATAGAGACAAAATATGTAAGTAGAGAATATCACCAATAACATACTTTTAAAAATTTACCTTGTTGTCGTAGATTATTGATCCCTGGGACTTTAATTGTGTAAAAAAAAAAAAATTATTAAAAAATTGTATTCCAGAATCTTAATTACATATCAAATATAACAAGTGATGTAGATCTGAAAAATATAGCATCATTTTTTATATTTTTTCTAATATTTTTTCTTGAGAAAAATAACTTTTATATAAAATATATCCAGTAAAATTATATTCTGTAAAATAAAATAAGTAACATAAATTATATAAAAAATTTAGAAAAAAAATTATAAATCAAAAAATGTAGGATTATGATTTGATTCTAATTAGCATTTTTTGTTCCAACTTTAAATATGGAAACAAAATATATGATTTTATTTTCTAATGTTTCTTTTATTCCACAATTTCTATTAAGAAAAACCCCTGTTTACTATAATAGAGGATTCATGTTTTAGCCAGAATATAGTAACAACACTAAAAAAAAAGGACCAAACGGGCAAATAGTTACATAAATTTTACCACAAGGCTTAAAAACTAATTTTACAAAAGAAGAAAAGAAAAAAACAAGTGAATTTTTTTCCCATTCACAATCACGATTTAATTTTTTAAAAAAAAAATTCAACATTTGCTAATTATTAATTTTTTTAAAATCTTAAAATTATGTAAAATATTAAGTTAAGAGATTAATGTCTAAATATATAAGCTATAATTAAAATCTGCTTCAATCGGAGGAAAATTATATTCGTGGTACATGGTTCAAATGATTTCTGTAACTCTAAAAAATCTATTATAAATCTTATTTCACAATAAATTATTACATTTTTTACTAATAATCAAAATTAAAAATTGTTATTTAGAAATTTTTTTTTTTCATTCCTTTTCCAAATCTAAAAATAAATCTCAAAATACAGTATTCCGGTATTTAATAATTCTTATTTAGAACTTCAATAAGTAACTATTTTTTGAATTTTTTAATTTCAAGAATTAAGTCAATACTCATCCTTATTAAAAACCCAAATACTGATTAGTTATATTTCCCTTAAATAAAGCTTTTTATAATATCAATATATTTCCAATATTTCAGAAAATAATTTGTCAAAAAAATTTATTCGTTAATTATTTAATTTTTTAAAAAAATCTGAATTTTTTAGCCACTAATCTAAATTACGCCACAAATTTAAGAAAGATTTTTGTTAACTTTAAAGTCTGAATATTGATGATTCACCCTTAAAACTTGTCTCGAAATTCTGATTTTTTTCAAAAAATTTTGGATTTTTTACTAATAAAAGGAACTTTTTTAATTGATTGAGATCAACAATTAGAACTAGTAGACCAATCGAATTTTTAGAGACATTTGAACCAAGATTTACTAATGTAATTTACATTCAATTACAACATACTTTAATTTTAGGCTTCTCCTTGGTAGAAGCTAACCCCTTCCATAGAAATCAATATTTTATCAGAAACGAACAATATAATATAAAATACAATTAACCACATGATCTTTTCTACAATCCTAAATACAATTTGGTATTTTAATTTAAAAGTGTGGTTTAACGAGAATAATTTTTACTTTTTTTGAGACAAAAAAGAATTTTAAAGTACTTTTTAAAAAAAGTGTGAATAAAAAAATTTTTTAAATAGAGGTATCAAAATTGGTATATTGAAGTTTGTTGGTTATTTTAAAGATACCTTTGAAAAATTTTGGGTAACACCTTTTAAAAAAGAATCCAATATGAATAAAATAAAAAAATAAAATAAAAAATATATTGTTGGAATATCATAGTAATTATTTTTTTTTAATTTTTGTAAAAAATAATCATAATAATACTCAATTAACAATAATTTTAATTATTATTATTATTATTATTATTACTACTGATATTATTATTATTATTATTATTACCACTACCGATATTATTATTATTATTATTATTATTATTATTATTATTATTATTATTATTATTATTATTATTATTATCATTATCATTATCATTATCATTATCATTATCATCATCATCATCATCATCATCATCATCATCATCATCATCATCATTATCGTCATCATTATCGTCATCATTAATTTTTTTATTATTATTTATGAAACGTTTAACAAAAAACCCTCGATAAGTTTTTTGAATTTCTCTAGCGGCAAGAACCTTTATAATTTCTTTAGTTATTTTAAATTGTAAAATTTGTCTTGATACTGGCATCCAATCTTTATCTTCTTTTGGCAAATGGTCAAATTCATTTTTAAAATTGTGTTCAAATAATAAAATTTCAGTTAACAAAATTCTTAATAACAAAAGAGCATGGGAAAATTTCATATCTAAATTTATCGGCTTTTGAAAAATAACATTCTCAAGTATTATTTGTATTGAATTATCCATTTGAGTTGAAAACTCAAAATCTGAATTACGATAAACGGTTAAAATTAATTCTATTGTTTCCTTTCTTTTCGTTGCATTTTCTTGTTTTTTATCAATTGTGATATTTAAAGGAATCCGATCAAATTCCATTAACCAGAATAAAGAAGAAATATAAGTTTCCTGTATTAATTTATCTTCGTTTTGTGTTAGATTTGGATTTTTTGATGATTTTGGCGAATTTTGGTTTATATTTTTTTTTCTTTTTAAATTATTATGCCTTTTGTTGATTTGATTCACATTTGGTGAATTTAAAAAATTATTTTCATTGAAAAAATTGCTTGGTAAATTAATTTTTCCATTTTTCCAATTTAGTTCTTCATTTTTTATGTTGTTTGATTGTTGTTTATTTTCGATTATTTCTTTTGTTTCATTTTTTTGATCACTGTTTTTAATATCCATTCTTAACTGTTCTAATTCATTATTTGAAAGACCCGCAAAATATGGCTATACAAAAAATTGAAATTTGTGATAAATTTTTTTTTTTTTTTTTATCAAATAGAATAATTAAGAATTTTGATAATTGATTTTAGTACATTATAAATATATACATATTTGTTTTACTTTATTAAAATATCCAAACCTTTACATTATTATGAATTATTTAATTTAATATTAAGAAATTTAGAAAAACATGAAAACTTATTTTTTTTCCATTTTTTCTCTGGCTGACTTTTCTTTATAGAGAAAAGGAGAGTTATAAAGGAAAAAGAACAAGTGATTCGTTGCTAATAATGGAGATACTGAAACACAAAAAAATATCAAAAAAAATTGAAAATAAAAAAAGAAAAAGCAAAAACAACAAATATCAAGTGATTTAAAGCAAATCAGATCAAAAAGAAAAAAAAATAAATGACAACAATCCAAATAAATATTCATGTTCAAGTCTCAAATTAAATTAAATTAGCCAAAAGTATCGTGGCTGTGATTTTGGGAGTACTTAAAGATAAAATTGTTTTTTTTTTTTTTATGATTTTTGAATAAATGCTTCTTATAAACCCTTTTTAATTTTTTTCTTTTTTTTATCATTTTTTTTTTATTTTTCAACTTTTTGCTTTTGATTATTAAACATGGAAAAAAATGGGGATGTCTTCCCTTGAATAATCATGAAATCTATGATTTTAAACTTAAAGCGTATTTGAGAGGAATTTAAGTAAAATTACATTTAGAGTGTAATTTACACTTCTTCAATAAGAATAATAAAACATGAAAATTATATGAACAATTTAAAATATACATTCTTCTGTTTTATTTCATTTCCAAAAATATTTTATAATTAAAAATGATTATTTAAATACAGAAGAAAATATTCTGTGCAAAAACAAAGGTAATAAAAAAAATATTTATATTTAATTAATAATTGGAAAAAAAAGGTAGTATAGAAATCCCTGAAAATAATTTTTTATTTGATAAAATGAGATTATCAAAATTTCCGTCTCAATATCCCTGATTTCTATTTTTTTTTCACTAATTAAAATTGTTATCACAAATTTATCGAATATTTCTGTAAATGTCTTTACCAACTCAAAAAATTGAGATTTAATTTTTTATATTATCACAAAATATCTAAATAATGGGTTACCAAATAGAACATTATATCTATCTATCTATCTATCTATATATATATATATATATATATATATTTCTTGGCTTGTTAAGTCAAGTTTCATTAAAATTATTAATCACTTACCAAAAACTCAACATCGGATTGTGTTACAAATTTTAGTTAAGCAATTTTATTTGAAAATTCCCAAATTATTATTATTATTTAGAAAGAAGTGTAAATAACACTTTATATACCCTTATACTTAAATTCACTTTCAGAAATTTAAGCATAAAATTATAGATTTTACGTTTCTTGATTAATGAAAATAATTTCAAATTATCACAGTTTTGAAATTCAATCATTAAGATTTATTTCTTTTAATCTATTTAAAAATATGAATTGATCTTTTTCATAGTGATAACGCATCCATTAAAATGATCAATATTCCCACTTATTTCCTTTATGATTGAATTTTAAATATAAAGTAAATAATTTATTTGAATTTTTTTTTGTTCCAGAATTCTATCTATTTAATAAATTAGTAAATTTCCTGAATTTTAAAATTATTGAACTTGATGAATAACTTAAATATTTTTGAGTTTCAAATAAATACTTTTGATTTATTATTATTTTGATATTTATTCGAAATACCCGACTATTAGAAATCAATAATTCATTATATGTATTTATAAAAATTTCTTAATTTAGTTGTTTAATTAAATGTTCTGAATTCGAGTTGAGATATATATATATATGATTTATATTTATTAATTTTTTCAAGATAAGGTAGCAATAAATTTTTTAATTTTTTTTTAAAATCAAAATTATTTCCAATTGAATGGTAATCATATTTTCAATTTTGGTTCTGTTCTATAAATAAAAATTGGTGGTTTTCTTGTTATTTTGTGGATTATAACAATACACGAATTAATCCAAGAATTTAAATAATTTAATTTTTAGAATTTCATAATTGAAATTTTCTAACCCATATGTCAATTAACTTAATATAAACGATTTAAATAATCTAATTTTTAATTATTTATCCAAGAAAAATGTTTATAAATAATTATTTGTAGTTGTTATATGTTTCTTGTGATTTTTTTCAAAATAAGGTATTTCCAAAAAAGTGTGCATTTTTTTTACATTTCATGAAAAATTTCTCTTTTATTAGTGGAGGTATTAGTTAATTTGGTCAATATCAAATTTAAGTTTAATATTAATACCGATCGAACCAACGACTAAGGTATTTATTTCAAATTATGCTCATTGAAATATTTCCAAAAAATGAAAAAAAAAAATAGCACTTTTTTTGGAGAAAACAATGTACTACCAATTTCAATAAAAAACTGGAAATATGGTAAAGGGTAAAAATGATTTTTTAAAGAATCAAAGGCAGTTATATGTTTTCAATTCTATTGGAAAATTTGTTGAGATTAAAAAAGTTATGAAAATGATTTTTTAGATCAAAAAGAAAATAATAAACAGCAATTTTCACTCCTAAAAAATATCAGATAAAATCGAGATCAGAAAATTTAATATCTTTTTTTTTTATGTAATTTCATATACTAAGAAACAAATTGAATTATTATCAAGAATCATTAAACGGCATTTAATGGTTTTGTATATTTAAATACATCTTTTGTGATGGGGCTTAATAAATATATTTTAAAATAAATTTTCCCCACTTTTTTGGAAATCATTTATATGCTATATATATGTGTGATTTTATCGAAGAAAATACCATAATACTTATACTTTTGTTAAATCCTGTGAAACAACTGTTTTGTCTTTATTAGGTTTTAATTCAAATTTAATAATGATTCCGTATATATAATTTAATTTATCCTTTCAATTATTTTCATTTCCGCACATTTAATATTTAAATTAAATCATCTACAAAAATATGGCAATGATTTAAATTTTTTTTTTCATATTTGTTCAAGATGAAAAGGTTTTCTAATAATTCAAAAAAATTCCTTTAACAAAAGAAAATAACTTTTTCAAGTTGAAAATGTTGACTGAATAATAATAATAATAAAATTAAATCGTTTTAAAACTCCTGACAACTAAAAATACCACTAATAAAAAGAATACAAAATATATAATAAAACAATTCAATTTGTTTTCAAGAAGATCCACAAAAAAACCCTTTCCGACTTCAAATAATATAGAGAAAGCAGAAATATAAAAATAGATCTTAATCTTTGGTTTTGCAATATAAATTCTTTTATAAAATTCAAAGATTTCTGTTATTTCTATTATTTAAATAATTTTTGTGATTTTTTTATTATTAAATCAAAACAATTTAAAAAATCAAATTTGAGGGAAATTATTTTCAATTTATTGAGCTTTATATTTATTTATCACACAATCCTATTATTATAAATGGTAAAATATATTTATCGCCTTATTATTACATTTTTTGAAGTACATTGTTTAAAAATATATTTATTATTAATGTGTGCAAAATCAAAATATTTTTTGCTCGCTACTCTGTATCTCAATTATATTAAATGTAATTAATATTTTTTTTAAGTTTATTACAAATTATTATGTTAAGAAAAGTTTGTATCGTGTTAATTACATGCACTTTTTTTAAAAAAAATTTTTTTAGACGATTAATTTTGAATTTGTTTATATATATATATTATGAAAAAAAAACAGTTTTTACTTTAAAAATATGGCAAAAAAAAAAAAAAATTATTTCTTACAGAGTTCGATAAATCAAAAATCAAATTATTTTTTGATTTGTTATTCGAATTTATATCGTGAAAAATTTCTTCAAATTCTAAAATCATTTTTTCAATTGGATAAACTGATCCAATTGCCAATTCGTTATGTTTTGATTTTGATAAATTTGGGCCAAATACGGCTGCAAGATTTTTAGGATTCATTTTATTTAGATTTGAATGTTCGCTCACTTCTTTTAAAAAGGAGATCAAATATTTTAAAGTTGTTTGATGTTCAAGTGGTAATTTGCTGATTAATAATTTCATTTGCTCAGTGCTTCCTTTTGATTAATTAACAAAAAAAAAAAAAAAAATAATAATAATAAAAATAATTGTGATACACAATAAATTTGATTTAATGATGAGAATTGTAAAATTATTATGAATTAGTTGATTTATATATATATATATATATATATATATAGTAAATAAAAAGTATATAATTATTAAAAAATATTTCTCGAATTAGATAACTTGAAACAACTCAATAAACAAAAAATTATTTCAATGCTTTTTTTTTTTAGGAAAAATTCTTGATCATTACTTTCACGGTTACATTAAAAATACCAAAAGTTGAATTGTTTTTTTTTTTTTCAATTCCAAATTTGATTTATTGAATTGTCTGGTCAATTTTTTAAAAAGTTATTTTAATTTTACAAAAACGAGGTTTGAAATGTTGGTAAAATAAGCTTATTTTAATTAATTAAAAATTTATTGTATTGGAATAAAATATGCTATTTTTGGGACAATTTTTCACAATATTCCATCTTCAAAGATCCAAACCAAATTAAAACCCGAAATCTTTTCCGTGGTTAGGAAAATACAATTTCAACATATATGAACATAATTAAGCAATCCATTGTATTTACCTTTCTGTTTTTTGTTATCACGAGTCGTACATTGGTAAATTACAAAAGATAATTAATGGACTTTTTATTTTTCGTTATTTAATTTAAATTCAATAAAAAAAATTAAAAAAATTGATTAATGTTGAATCTTCATTCATTAAATGTAATAATTCAATTATGAGCTATTTCCAAAAAAGTGGGGAAAATTTATTTTAAAATATCTTTATTAAACCCAATTTTCATAAAACTATTTAAATATACAAAATCATTAACAATTATTTATCGATTCTTGATAACAATTCAATTTGTTTGTTATTATGGTATTCCATAAAAATAAAATAGATTAAATTTTCTGATCTCAGTTTTGTATGATATTTTTTAGGAGTGAAAATTGCTGTTTATTATTTTCTTTTTGATCTAAAAAATCGTTTTCATAACTTTTTTAATCTCGATAAATTTTCCAATTAGAATGGAAAACATATAAATGCATTTTTATTGTTAAAAAATCTTTTATATCCTTGCCATATTTGCAGTTTTTTATTGAAATTGGTAGTTAATTGTTTTCTCCAAAGTAAAGTGTTACTTTTTTTTCATTTTTGAGAAATATTTCAACAAACATATCTTGAAAAAAATACCTTAGCCATTAATGTAATAAGTATTAATATTTAACTTAATTGGGCATTGTCAATTAACGAATAGCTCCACTAAACAAAGAGAAATTTTTATGAAATGTAAAAAAAAATTCCCGCTTTTTCGGAAATACCTTAGATAACTGATATCCAACAATTATTTCCTTAAGGGGTTTGTTTGGCAAACCGATTATAAAATAAATACCAAACATAACAATACCACTTAAATAAAGTATCTGATTTAAATAGTGCGTTTATTTTTTAAAAAAACAAGAAAAAAACAATGAAAAGGTAATTGATCCTTCATTAGTTTAGATGTGCATTGTTGTTTATTTGGGAACTAATCATTGTTTTTCCAATTTGTTAATATTACTTTGATTTAAGACTCTGAGTTCTTTCAATATATGGCCTAAAAAGGAAGTAAACAAATGAACCGAGATCACAAATTACAATCTATTTCTCTGAAGTTTATTAGTAGTGGAAAAATCACAAAAAGAGAAAATATAGATGAGAAGCCAAAATTTTTTCCATTTGTTCTTAAATAATAGTTGTGATTTTTTTTTTTCTATAATTTTTGTAATTAGGAAATTTATAGTTCCTCTTTATGTTACGGAAATTTCAAGTTCTTTATTTTATTTTGAAGGTGTGAATAAGAAAAATCAAATTAATTTTTCACACAAAACGTTATTCCGTTTAGATTCAAAAAAGAAAAGAAAAGAAAAGGAAAAAAAAAATTTAAAAGAGAAATCTAAAATAGAAAAAGGATTTTATGAAATCTCAAATAAATTCTCATCTGATTTGGTTTACTTTGAATTAAATCATTTTAATTTAGTTAGTTCAAAAATGGATTACTTTGGAAATACAGGAAAGCTCTTGGTTGAAGGTAAAATAATTTTGATTAAAGAAAAAGATTTGAGCAAAATATTTAAAACACAAAATAATTGATTATTATTACTCAAATGTTAAATAAATAATTTGAAAGAAAAGGCTTACTTGCACTATTCCAAGAATCAAAGAGTTTAAAAGTGAGTAGAGGTTCAGTGAGTTCGCGAAAAAAAAGCTTCATTAACCCAGCCATTGTGTGAGGTTTTTCGAATTGTGAGAAATCAAAATGGCCTTGTATATTAAGTTTGTTCTTTAATTCAAGAATTTGTGTTTGGTTTCCAGAGATACGAAACAAACCTTCCTCATCCAAATCTAGAATATTTTAATTAATTGGAAAATGAAAAAAATTATTGGTAAATTTAGAAATTGAAAAAATTATTGTTGAACAAGGCAAGCCTGATTTTGAACACAAAATGGTTTTTGTTTTTTTTTTCAGAAAAGAGGAATTTAGGTTTCAAAAAAAATTTTAGCAACACAAAAAGAAATAATATTTGGTGATCCTTTTGGGCGAAATTTTTTTTTCTTTTGATTTTTGTATTTAATTGTCACAGTCTCTTTTAAGAACAGCTGTATGCCAAACAAAGAAGACAAAAATAAATAAAAAAAGAAGAAGAAGAGAGTGCAAACATTTTTCTTTTAGCCTTGTTGCTGTTGATTTCAAAAAGATAGGTACTTTGTCTTCCGTTTTTTCTCTGTCGATTATGTCTATGAGTGAAGTCCCAAAAATTAAAGGCTTTAGTTGGTGAGAAATTGAAGAATAGCCAAACCCATCAAGGGAACGAGATTTCATTAGATGGGAATATTCCAAGAAGGATCCTTGTTCATTGAACAAATTTGTTTGGGTTTGGTTTATGATCGATCCTCCAGATTTTCTATTTTGTGATTTGTTAAGTTTTTTTAAATTTGTTGACTCTCCCTTTGTTGAAAAATTTGACTGTTCTTCTGTGTTTCCATTTCTTGTTTCTAATTGAGAAGATTCTGAATTTTCTTTACGGTTTTTTTGATGAAATAAATTTGCTGTTTTTTTGAATGCTTTAGAAACAGAAGACATCGAACTCAAGTTCTTGATTAAGATATTGTTTGTTAAGAAAGGAAATTAAGTTTTAAAGTTTTGGGTTTTGTTTTTTTCAAATAGAAATTATTCTTTTGATTCAATTTAAATTGTGTTGATTATTTTTTTTTTGATTAAAAGAAGACAAGGCAAAAAAAAAAAAAAAATGACATTGTCAATCGGTAGAAATGAGATAAAATATCGAGATTTCTAAGTTATTAATACATTTTTCTTCTTGAAAAATTGTTTGTAATTTTAAAAAAGCTTTTTTGGAATGGGAGTCGCATATTTTTCATTTTAGAATGATTTTCCTATTTTTCTTTTTTAAATTTTATTTGAGTTTTTCTTAACATCAAAGAACAACACTTTAAAGAAATTAAAATAGGATTCCAAAAAGAAAGAAAGAAGAGTTCTTAGATTTTCTTCTTAATGTTAGATCCCTCATATTTTGACATTTTTTTTCAGACAAATCAAAAAACAAATTCTCTTAAGTTAATCAGTAATTTTATTGTGTAGTCTAATTTGAAAAATTCAGCAGTTAAGTTACGAAGGATTTTTATTGTTACAGAAACAAGTAAAAAAAAAAGTTCTGAATTATTTTTAATAAAAGTTTATTGTGATTAAAATTTCGATTAGTTATGTGAGATGCATTTTTTTCATTGAAGATTGTTATTTAATAATTAAATGTCTTTTAATTTAATGTTGTACTTGAAAAACCCCTTAAAATGTTTCATCATTATCAGGTATTTTATAAATTTTAAATTGATATTTTTTGAGGGTTATAATTCTAAAATTAATAATAGTATGAGGAACCTCTCTTATTCTTCAGGTGGAATTTAAATATTCACTCAATATAGCTAAATTGAATTCTCATCAGTAAGTGTATTCAAAAATATTGGCAATTGAGTAATTAACTTGTTTATTCCATTTTATACCAGGATTTTAAATTAAGAGTCTTGTCATTTATCATAGATTTGTATCATACCCAAGGAAAGGCTATAAACCAAAAAGGGTAATTGTGAAATTGTCCTTCTTTTGATTAAGAATATTAAAATAACAAAAAAAAAGTTTATAACAATTTCTCAATTTCTAAAGAAAAATTCTAAAAAAAAAAGTCTCAAAAGGATCTCAATCATTAAAATTCCAAAAACAAAAGACCAAAAGAATTCTTAATATCAAAAAATCAAATTTTAAAAAACAAATTAATCTTGTCTTTTTTTAAATTTCCAAAGTTTTAAATTTCTTCAATTTCAAGCAAATTATTTTATCTTATTTCACAATCAATTTAATTCTATTTAACCCAATTTGTGGTAATTTTATAACCATCTATATTTGAAAAAGCAATAATTATATAACATTCTTGAAAAAAAAATAATTTATTTTGAGAATTGAAAAAAATAATGAAAAAAATCTCCAAGATATCAAAAAATACCAAAGAGAGACTCTTCGAAAGTAACATAGTTGTATTGAAAATTAAAATCAATGAAAAGTTAAATTAGAAATAGATTTTTGATCGTTGCCACTTTTTTCTAAAAATATCCTGGTTTTTGATTGTTGATTTTTGGAGATCAATGAAATTTCACATGTTGTATAGTTTTTAATTGTTTTTCGGCCATAAAAATTACAAATTATTTCCAATGATAATGATTCAATACTTAAAATTTACGATTTGTTGCAAAATAAATCGAACATAATTTGCTTTTAAATTTGCGAAAAAAGATTTTAAATCAAGTAAAATTTGAAATTTTCAATTCTTGAAATCAGTTTAAATTATTAATTTACACTATAGAATTGGGAAGATGAGATTTATTGTAATTCGAGGAATGTTATTTTTTTGGAAAGCTGAATGAAAAATTTGATCTTTTTATTTTACAATTAACAGTATAAGTATCAAGTTAAAATCATCTAAATAAAAAAAAAAAAAAAATCAAATAGATTATTAAATCATAATTGTATAAAAAAATGACTTTAAGGGACTAGTAAACTAAAAAAAATCTTCACATAAATCCAAATAGCAAATTCAAAAAAACTTTATCGCAGCTTGAAATTGAAAAAAAAGTAAAAATCTGAAACCACAAGACAAAACTTAGCTTCAATACTATTTTCAGAAATGAATTATTGCTTTTAAAAGTTTGATACCATTTTTCTCATTTTTAAAAAGTTCAAAATTCAACATATTTCTGAATTATTTAAAAAAAATTATTTTCTTTGAAAGAAGAAAGAAATCTTTTTGCCTGTAAAGAAAGATACAAAAATATACTTTAAAAATGAAACCACTAGGTTCTAGAATAACTCTGTTTAAAAAATCTACTTAATCTTAAAAAAAAATACAATAATTATTTTAAACTTGTAAAAAAAATAATTTTTTGATTCAAAGAACAGTTCAAATCATTTTTTTCTAAGCTGAATAAAAAAATCTGAGAAAAAGAACCAAACAACCGAATTAAAAATCCCCCCTGAATACTTTTTTAAAACCTGGAAAATTGAACTTATAATCTAGAGAAATACTTTTTAATTTGATTATTTATAATCCATAATTAATAACTCAATCTTAATTATTTTTCAGTAATTCATTAGCAGACCAAAGATTAAATGTATCAAATAGACTTTACAATTATTTCTCCATTTTTTAAAGATTTTCAAACAAATAAAATAATTTAAATGTATATTTCTATTAAAAAAATAATAATAGATATTATTAAATATCTGATTTTAAAACAAACAATTCCTTGTTTATACCCTTCTATTTGAAAAAGGATATTGACTAGTCTTTTAAATTTGAAGAATTGTATTAATATTGGTGAATAAATGAGAAGATCAATTATTTTAGATCTTCAAGTATACAATATTTGATTGATTTTTTTATATTTTTAAAATAAGATTAAAGTTTCAAAGGTTACTTGTTCATAAAGGCTCTCTGAAATTACTCAAAGTGAGATTTCTTCAAAATTAAATTTTTTTGCAAATTTTTTTTAATTTGAACGAAAAACCTAATAAAAAAGGATCAGATCTTTTGACTGAAAATTTCATTGGGAAAAATGAAATCTTTCAAAAATGATATTCATCTCTCTAAAGTTGACAAAGGAAGTTGCACATAGGGTTTAATTGTATCCTTATGTAAATAATTACTCTATTGACTTTGGTAAAAATAAACAATAAAGTTACTAGTCAAAAAAGGGTTTTTCAAGTATAAGGCTCAAAATTAATTCACATTTCAAACTTGTAAAAGCAATTAAAAAAAATATTTAGAATAGCTTGGGGAATAGTTTTGTGTTTATAGATTTTAAATGGTAATTATGAAATATGTAAATCAGATTTTGGTAGGATCGTAAAAAAGGTGAATTTTGAAAATTGTTAGAAATTGTGAAAATTTCCCATTTTTTTGTAAAAGAAATTTTAAGTAGATAAAGTTAACAGGGATTATAGAACTCTTTTAAGAGTGTTTTTATCAACAATTTCAACATTTTCACGTGAAAAGGTAGTCATTAAGAAATATTTTTTTAAATTTTTGAATTTTTTATCCAAAAAGAAAGGATAAGTTTTACTAAAAGTATTTTTTTTTTTCTTGGCGATTCCAAAAAAAAAACTATCAGAGAATAATTTTGTTATAAACGAAATAAAAAGATCTAAAGTGTTATTTATTTTTTTTTCATTATAAGTTAGATTAATAAAAAGTAAAATTTAAGACTGGGATAATCGAAAAAAAAAATTTCTAAAATTGTTAAATGATTGGTTAAAGAATCCAAAAATTGAGTTGAGTAATATTCACAAATATACAAAAAATTAGTTCTCTTGTTTAACTTCTTCTTCTTTTTGTTCTTCTTCTTTCGCTTCTTCTTCTTTTTGTACAACTTCTTCTTCTTTTTGTTCTTCTTGTTTAACTTTTTCTTTTTTTTCTACTTCTTCTTCCTTTGTTTCTTCTTGTTTCACTTCTTCTTTTTTTTCAACTTTTTTTGGTTTTTTTTTTTCATCCGAAAAGGCAGAGTAGTGTCCAATACTTAAAAAAATTTGCTGTTTCATTAAAGAGAGATTTTTTTAAAAATTGAAAAAAGAAAAGAAAAAAAGGAAAAAATTGCAAAAAAAATTTAAGAAGGATGAAAAAACAAAAAAGAAAAGGGGAAAAAAGGATCTGTTTTAATAAAAAATTAATCACCTTGAAATGTGGTCCACAGAAAAATTTTCCTTCAATGTATTTGTAGTTTCCAGTTGAAAGTAATTTGTTACATTGCTTACACCTTAAACATCTTTTATGAAATACTTTATTTTCACACGAAAGCTTTTCCATTGCATAAACCGTTTTGTTACATTGGTGACATTTTTCACGTTTTACGTTAAACATTTTGATCGTTGAAGCTATTATTTTAAACTTTTAATGATTTTACAAAAAATGAAAAATTTTTTTTTGCAAATTTTGCTTTTTCATTTTTGAAATTTAATTCATTTTTAACAAATTTTTTCATACACCTAAATTAGCATTCTGTTCATTCGTTTGGGTTCATTTTTAAAGATCGAGGGTTTTAATAATTTTTCATTTTCTTTTGCAGGTATTAATCTGAATACAATAATTTAGAAAATTTTGAATTCAATAAACCAAAAATGTTGATTAGAAATGATTAACAATAACAAATAATTTTTGCTCTGACCAAAATAAGCAATACAAACTTTTTAATTGCGTGTAATTCGAATCAAAAACTGTATTTCTTTTCAACTTTAATTAAGCTCTACCTTAAATAAGTAAAAGAAACTCAATAAACAAAAAATAAATAAAGTATTCTTTCGTAAAGTTCTCACATTATAAAAACTATATAAAAAAAAAAAGATCAAAATCAAAAGGTCTGTGAAAAAATAGAAAGTTAAATTTTCCAGGAAATTTTCATGCTTAAAAAACAATCAAAAAAGGACAAAGAAACAAATTGAACAACTTTAATTCAATAATTTAAAAATTACTACTAAAAAAAATGTATTTGACTTTCAAAATTTATCTATACTTATGTATATTATTAAAAAGAGAATTAGATATTATATTGGAATAAGGAAAAAAAAAACAAGGCTTTTAATTTGAAATATGTTCTTATACTCTGAAAAATGGTTTTTTTTTTGTTAGGTCCCTTAATTTAATCAAAATTCAAATAAAAAATTTAACAAATCTTAAAATTGAAAAAATAAAGCAAAAATCTGATTAGTTTAAAAGTAAACTTCGTTTAATACGATTTTCCAAAATAAATTATGGTTTTTAAGAGTTTGACTCATTTTTCTTCTCAATTTTTGAAAAAGTTGAATATTCATCATATTTTCGAATTATATCATAAAAAAATATTATTTTCTTTGAAAGAAGAAATAAATCATATTCTCAGAAAAGGAAGAGTACTAAAATATATTTTATAAATAAAAACTCCTAAGTTATAAAATAGGGCTTGATTAAAAAATCTACTTAATTTTCAAAAGAAAAAAAAAATCAATATTTTAAACTTGAAAAAGATAATATATTTTGTAAATTTATTTCGAATCGGTATTTTTCTATTTGTTTAACAAAAAAAAAAAAAAAAAAAAAAAAATAATCAACTGATTAATTTACCCCCTAATAATATTTTTTTTGAAAAAACATATAAAATTTTGCTTTAATCTCTAAAAGAAAAACTTTTTAATTTGATTATTTTTAATCAATGATTAATACCCCAACTCAATTATTTCAGTAGGTTAGTAATAATCCACAAATTAAATTTATTAATAGACTTTACTTATTATTTCTCAAATTTTTAAGATATTTAAAATCTATTAAAATAATTTCAATCAAATTATTCTAATAAAAAAAAAAATAATAAATAATAATTCCCAAACGACTGGATTTAATACAAACATTTGTTGTTTATACTTTGAATAAATCTATAAAAATTTTACTTAATCATTTCAATTTCAAGAAATTTTATTAATTTTTGAATAAGATATATGATCAATTTTTTTAGATCTTCAATAATCATATATTTGATTATTATTTCTATTAATTTTGAAATAAAATTAATGTTTCAAGGTTATTAGTTCATAAAAAAGATCAGAAATTACTAAAAGGGGAATTTCATAAAAAATAAAAATCTTTTACAAAATTTTCTTATTGAATTTGGTATAAAAACTGAACAAAAAGGGATAAGATCTTTTGACTGAAAATTAATTGAATCGGAAAAATGAAATTCTTTTGAAAATTATAACTCATTTCTCTAAAATTAGTAAATGGGTTTGTCGATCAAGTTCAATTAAATACTCGGAATATGCAATTATTTATTAACTTTTGGTAAATGAATAAATAAATAGGGATAAATAGAAGATTGAAGTGTTAAATATTTTAATATATATGATGGGATTACTATTTATCAGAAGAATTAAATATAAATTTATTTGAAAAAGACAAAAATAAGTTATAATCATTATAAAATTACTTTTTGTGGTAAGAAAATTATGTACTGATAGATTTTTAAATTAATGCACAATATTTTATTTTTTTTTCCTTTTTATTTAAAACAAATAATAATATTTCAAAGAACTTTTGATAAATATTCAATGAAGTACTCAAAATGTTACTACATTTAGAAAAATAATATTTCAAGTATTATAGACGGAATCAGAAATCTAAAGAAATTTAGAGTTTTGGTCATATATACTTTAATCTTGTTGAAATACAGTTCACCTAATACATTAATTATTATTTAAATAATAAAACTAAAAGTAGAAAAGTTAATTATTCAATAAAGATGTTTTTTATTTTTTTTATTGTTTTTAATTTTTAAATGTGTAATTATTCCAAAAAAAATAAATTTTGTTTCTTACTTTAAATTATCAGAGTTTAGGTTTGAAAGTATTTTATAAGTTGTGTCAAAGAATAATTACTATTAAGCTGTGAAGACATACCTTTTACTCATATTTGTTAAACATGGGGTTTAGAAATGTTTGTCCTTTATTTTAATTTTTGGATTCTTTTTTTGACTTCAATCACCATTTTAACAAAAATGAAAAAGTACCATGTGTTTTTAGTATTTTTCTTATTATAATTTCTTCTCTCATCTGAATATTAGAAACCTGATTGCCTAGAATATTTTTTATTACTATTTTTCAATGAATTGAATTGAATTTTATTTATTTGGTCTAATGCTGAGAGTATTGTGTAACTTTTTTATTTATTATTTTTTTTTTTTTTTGATCACATGCTTTCATGTTAAACACCATTTCAAAAAATGTGATTCACTGAAAATAATAAATTGAAAAAAATATATACACTTGGTATTCAAGAACAACAAATGATTAAATACCATTTGTAATTCATTTTTAAATCATTCTAAATATATTAAAACTTGGCATTTCAAAAATTAAAAAAAAAAAAAAATCAAAAACTAAAAAAAGAGGTCATAATGTTTGAAATAAGCTTTACAATTACAAATAACTGTAAGATTCACTGAAAAAAATTTGTAAAAAGAAGATTTTTGGATAATAATTAAATTTATTTTAAAAGACATTACCATAGTCATAATTTTGTTCATGATTTTATGCCTTTTAGTAGATCTATTTTTTTCTACATGATCTTTTACAAAAAAAAACAAGAGAAAGAAAAAAAAATGTATTCAAGAAAAAGAAAAACAAAAATAAGCAAAATTAGAAAAAATGATTCTGAGCCAAAAGATTTTGAAAATATGTTTTTGATTTGAATAAATGATAAACCCTCGATAAAACTTCCCTTATCATTATAATCGATTCAAAATATGTGAAAATTGTTGATTTTTGGTGTAGGAGTACTTTTTGGCTTTCAATTTGTTTTTGAATTGTATTCCTAATAGAATAAGAAAAAAATAATAAAAAATAAAAAATATTTTTTTTTATTTTTTTTTTTGAATCTTTAGAACAACTACAAAATTATTAGAAAATTGAAAATATCTGGATTATTCCAAATACTTTATGAATTATAAACAATTTTGTTGAGCACGATTTTAGAATATTTGAGAGGGTTTTTTTAACATGATTGAATTTAATTTAAAAAATAAGTATATAAGTCATTCTAACAAAAAAAAATCAGACTAATTATCTTGATATATAAAGTAAAAGTATCAGAGTCTTTTAAAAGGGTTAAATTTTGGAAATAAAAAATAAAAAAAAATAAATGTAAAATAATCCAGATTATTTGATCGAATTTTTTTTTTTTAAGGAATAGATATTTTCTTAAGAATTTGTATTTAATTTTAAAAAAAAAAAAAAAAAAAAAAAAAAACAAATTAAAAAAATTTTCCAGTAAAATACCAAAGAAGTGGTTTGTTGTATTTAATAAGTGTGCCCCTAAGGTGTTTTTTTTTTTTTTTTTAATTTAAATATGGAATTAATTAACCCTAGCTAGATCTTTTTTTTTTCGTTTTTTTCGAAAAGAACGAAAACCTTTCTAATAATTAAATTAAACTCTGTTTCAGTCAAAGGGTCCCAACGTTTTTTTAAAATATCAATTGTTTTATATAATTGACCTTTGAAGAACAAATAAGAAATAAAGAGAATAATACACCTCAAAGAAATGTTGATACATGTCTGAAAGAAAACTAATTAATGAATAGCTTTTCTTAAAAATTGAAAAACTCAAATTCTTAGGGAGCCCTATTGAGAAAAACAACGATGTTCGTTTTGAACTTCTACTGGTATTTGAATAATAAATATCAAACATTTTTCACTTCATTTTCTACACTTTTCTTTTAGAAACCAAGCCCCCAAACGAAGTTTGTTGGTATTTGTGGTCTCTATTTGAAAAAGGAAATGAAAATGAAGTGAAAATTTTTCACATTTATTAAACAAATATCAAGATCAAAGATCGAATTGAATTGCAATAGAAATCAATATGATTTCTCAACAATCTTTACATGGTTTCAATGACCTTAGAATAACACATTTTTACCAAGTGACTATTGATCTTGCAATAAAAAATTTTTTGCAAAAGAATTAAGTTTTTAAAAAAAACACAAAAAAAAAAACAAAAACGTGTAGAAATGTAAAAAAATGATTTCAATTTTGAAAATTTTCAAAATAAAATTTTTCTTCTAATATCTATGCAAACCCTTTAAACACGTGTATTATACCCTTACAACTGGACCCCTTTGACTGAAAAATAGTTTATTTTTATTTATTATACAATCAAGTTGATTTTGATTTTTGTCAATCAAAATAAAATTAAATATTTATCTCGAATATCTATAATTAACAGGATGAATAAGATAAACAAAATAAAACATTTTATATTTTTTTTGTCAAGGATTTTAGACCTTTTAAAAAAATTTCGATGTTTTCCATTTTAAAGTATTTTATCCTTTTTTATAATTTCACTTTTTTTCTTGTAGAATTTTACTTAATTGAAACTTTAATTAAAAAAAAATGTAAATAATTTAGATTGGTCCTTCTAAATCCAAAAAAAAACTGAAGTGAAATTGTCATTCAATTACTAAAATTTTGTAAATTTTGGATCACAACGACTTTATGAAAAATGAAAAAACAATTGTTTTTATTTTTAGAGGTTTAACTAATAGTTTCTTATTTTCTAATCCACAGTGAAAAAGAAGAATTTTCAAATTATTTTTATTCACATTACTCGATTTCTTAAACCAACTTTTTGAAAAAGTAATTAAAAAGTGAAAGAAAACTCAAACAAAATAAAAATTATAATATCCAAAATTTAAAATCTTATACCATGTTTTATCTTTATTTGGATTCAAGGTAAATTTGTTTCCGATATTCAGTTTTCCAAAACCTATTTTCAAAATAATCATTATAAAGGAAGCTTTAATATAAATAATAAGTTGGAGATCGATCCATCAATATCCAGAAATAACTAGCTTTTCCACTCAACACAAAACAATCTTTGTACCCTTTTCAATGATTGAATTCCTGAAAAATTTGAATCCAAAGTTTGGTTTGATTGTTTTTTAATGAGGAAGAATCAAAACAATACAATTCCTTTAACAGTGTTCAAAAAGGTTTTCACGAATTTAGGTTATTATTTTTCAATATTTTTCATGTTGCAAAAATCCTTTTCTTCTTCATCGAAATGTACAGTTTAAAATTATAAAAAAACCAACTCTTCTTTTCTTGTTTTTAAAATGAATTTCTGGAATTCTCTTTTTTTATAAAGTTTGATTTTTGAATAGAGGTTTTAATTTTTTTTTAAAATATCTTTAAAGTTTGTTTTTTTTTTTTTTGTTATCATTTTTATTTTTGTAATTTTTTTTTTTTTGAAAATATTTTTTTTACTGGTTGTTTTTGAGAAACTACACCAAAAGGATACTGTTGATTTATGATAACCATAAAATATAAATATTTTGGAAAAAAAATAAAACCATTCCATTTTTTCTGTTTTTCAAATAAAAAAAATGAAAAAATAAAAATTTTTTTTTAAATTTCAATTGCTTTTTTTCTTTTTTTTTATTCCAAATTATTTGACAAAAAAAAAAATAAAAATCTAAAAATAAATAGTTAATAGTAATACTTTCAAATGGGTAAAGAAAAACAACACATTAATTTAGTTGTCATTGGACACGTTGACGCTGGTAAATCCACCACCACCGGGCATTTAATCTACAAATGTGGCGGAATTGACAAAAGAACCATTGCCAAATACGAAAAAGAAGCTGACCAAATGGGAAAAGGATCTTTCAAATATGCATGGGTCTTAGATAAACTCAAGGCCGAAAGAGAATGAGGTATCACGATTGATATTGCCCTCTGGAAATTCGAAACCTCCAAATTCTATTTCACAATCATTGATGCTCCAGGTCATAAAGATTTTATCAAAAACATGATCACTGGTACCTCTCAAGCCGATGTTGCCTTATTGGTCATTGACGGAACCCAAGGTGGTTTTGAAACAGGTATCTCCAAAGGAGGACAAACAAGGGAACATGCACTTCTTGCATCCACCCTTGGTGTCAGACAAATGATCGTCCTTGTCAACAAGATGGATGATAAATCTGTCCAATACTCTCAAAAGAGATACGAAGAAATCAAAAAGGAAATCCACAGATACTTGAAAAGACTTGGATACAACCCAAAGAAAGTTCCAGTTGTCCCAATTTCAGGTTTCCAAGGTGACAACATGACCACAAAATCCACAAACATGAAATGGTGGAAAGGACCAACACTCTTGGAAATCCTCGACACTGTCATCCCACCAAAGAGACCAACAGACAAACCACTCAGACTCCCATTACAAGATGTCTACAAAATCTCCGGTATTGGTACAGTCCCAGTCGGAAGAGTTGAAACAGGTATCCTCAGACCAGGTATGGTTGTTACCTTTGCACCAGTCAACATCACCACTGAAGTCAAATCCGTCGAAATGCATCACGAAACCTTGAGCGAAGCCTTCCCAGGTGACAATGTTGGTTTCAATGTAAAAAACATCTCCGTTAAGGACATCAGAAGAGGAATGGTCGCCGGTGACTCCAAAAACGATCCACCAGCATCCGTCCAAAATTTCACAGCACAAGTCATCGTCATGAACCACCCAGGTCAAATCAAGGTCAACTACACCCCAGTTCTTGATTGCCATACCGCTCATATCGCCTGTAAATTCACCGCACTCGTCAAAAAGATGGACAAAAGATCAGGTGAAGTCCTTGACGAAAAACCACAATTCATCAAAAACGGAGACTCCGCTATCGTCACACTTGAACCAACCAAACCAATGTGTGTTGAAGCCTATACTTCATACCCACCTCTTGGAAGATTCGCCGTCAGAGATATGAGACAAACGGTCGCAGTTGGTGTCATCAAAGCCATCGAAAGAAAACAAGTTTCAGGAAAGGTCACAAAATCTGCTTCCAAAAAGAAATAAATCAATTCAAATCTTCAATATATCTTTTTTTTTTTTTTTTTTCAGAATAAAATATTTCTTTTTGACGTTTAATTTTTTAATATAAAAAACAAATAAGGATAAGTCATTTTAAAATTAGTTCTCGTAATTTTAAAATTAAACTTATTTATATAGATTATAAATTTATTAAAAATAAAATTGTTCTTTTCGACAAATCACATTTATGTTTAATTAACCTTTTCTGAATGCTTTTTTTTTATAGTTTCTTTATAATGTATTTTGTTTGATGATTTGAAAGTTAAGGGTAGAGTCATTACAGTGAAATTTTTTATTCTTAAATGGAAAAAAACTTTTTTGTAATTTTATTGAGGACCTAACATCAATCAAAAACCAACCAACCTATGATGTACGATTGATCTCCAAAAATCAACAACCAAAAAAGAGGACATTTTTAGAAAAAAGCGCCAAAGAGCGACACTCAATTTCCAATTAGAATGGTTGTGAATTACAATTCTGAAAACAACTATGTCAGTTTTGAAGTGTCGCTCTTTGGCACTTTTTGAGATCTCGGTAACTTTTTTTTTCAATTTTTTCATTTTTCAAATGAGTTATTTTTATTGAAAGACTATTACCTAATCCTTACTTGGTCAAATTGAGAGGGTTTTAAAATAACCACAAATCAGACTAAATCGAATAAAATTGATTGCAAAATACAAGAAAGCAATTTGTTTTAAATTAAAGAAATTTAACCTCTTTTGAAAAAGAAAATGAGAAAAGATGAATTTTTTTTTTTAAATTTTGATTTTTTGAAATTGAGAACTCTTTTTCTTCGTTGAATTTTTTGTCAAAGAGATCCTATTAATTTTTTTTTTATGTTATTTGAATTTTGTCAACTAAAAGAAGGCCTATTTCACAATCCCCTTTTTGGTCTCAGGTCACCACTTGAGTATGGTGCCTTTTCACGGTAAATGACTCGACCCTTAAAACACATAAATTTGATTTAAAAATTGTTTTAAGGGTTAATTTGAATACTATTATTTTCCAATTAAAAAATATAAAATTTTTGGTTCACATTCCAAAATATTTTTCAAGTTAATAAGTTGAAGAAAACACAAAGATCTTTACAACATAGTTTAGAAATGATTTTTTTGGTCAATAATATAAACACCATTAAGTTAAACTTAAGAAAAATTTTTTACTCTGCTAATTTGGGTATTGTAACAGTTAAATAAATAATATTCATTTTGGAAATTGAAATAAAATTTTTCATTTATTAATTGGAAGATAGCAGTATTAAAAAATGTCAGAAAATTTTGGTTTAAGGAGGTAGTCACTTATTCTGAATAATGTTTTGGCTTTTTAAGAAAATATATTGATTGATCAAATTCATATCATTTGGGTAAACCAATCCTTATTTTATATTAATCCACTTAGTTCCAATTTATACTCCAAAGGTCAGCTCAAAAAATAATTAATATTTGAAAATTTTTTTGTGTGGATTGTGATTGCAAAAAAATTTTTGTTATTATTCCAAAATGAATCTTATTGAATATATTGCAAAGAAAAAAACACACAAATTTAAATGGGTAAATATATCACCCCATTCCAACCAACTCTTAGCATCTTTTTTTATCAATTTACCAACTGTTTATGCTTTCTTAACATTATGTATTTTTTTTTATTTTGAAACACTAAATTTCCAGCTTATATTCGAAAAATGAATTATATTTAAAACACTTCGAATATGTCTGCTTATCTGCCCTGTAAAATCAAAGTTATGAATATTAGTCTCTTCACAATTTTTTCTTTGACCAAAAAACCGCTTTAAACTTTACTTAATAATACCACATCCTATGAAAAGGAAGTTTGGTAACATTTTTATTCATTTGCTAACAAGTTTTTAATTTTTTTTCAGTTAATTTTCTATAACATTGATTATCACAAACAAAACTGTTATCTAAAAAAACAACTATATTGAAAATTCGAATATATTTCCCTTTGATCTATTTACAGTCAGCTCCACTTTTAAGACACAAATTTTCAATTAAATTTAAACCATAAAAAATATCTTAAATTAAGGCAAAAATTTTAATTCTAATAAAATAATTTGTGTTAAAAAAAATTATTTCAAAAATTGTCCTTTAATTTGAGATATTTCACCACCTTAAATTTCGGTGGAAATTTTGTTTCTTAAAATTGGAACTGACTATATCTTAAATAAACCGTACCATGCATAAAATGTAAATTTTTTTCAATGAAAAAACAAAAATAATTGTATCAAAATACTTTTTTTCTAAACAGATGTATTAAAAAAATTTTTCTATTTGTTCCATTTTCCCACTGAACGAATCTTCTTTATTTTGGGAAGAAGAGTTACAAAAGAAAAATACCAAGTGGTTAATTATTAATACTGTGACACTGAAACACGAAAGTTAGAGTAACTTGGAAATAAAAACAAAAAGCAAAGACTAAAAATGACCAAATATTTATGGTAAATTAGATCAAAAAAAATGAATTATAATAACCAAAACAACGACCCCCAAGTGAAAATTCATGATCAATTATCAAATTATTAAATTAATGTAGAATATTATGAGTGTGATTTTGGTGTCCTTAATTAAAGATAACATAGTTTTTTTTTTTTTTTTTTTGATTTTCTACTAATTACTTCTTATATCCCATTTCAAATTTTTCGTTTTTTTTTTTTTTTTTTCTTTTTTCCCTTTTACTTTTAATGTATTTGTTTTTTGTTTAAACATAATAAAATTGTTTGTGTCTTTCCTTGAAATATTGTGTAATCTATGAATTTAGGCTTAAATTACCTTTGAGGGAATTTAAGTAAGTGGACATCTTGAGTGTAATTTAGACTTATTTGATCAATAAAAAAACAAATTTGTTTAAGGAGAGCTGGAATACTTTAAAAATAATTATTTTCTTAGTATCTTAAAAATCATATTATTGTCCATTTTTTCTTGGTAAACAATAAATTTTGCCCAGTGAAGAAATCCTTAGTGTTTTATTGAAATTTCTATATTTGTAACACAATCCGAAAAGAATAAATATCAGCAACCAACTTTTTAAAGCATTAAGAAAAATAATTTTTTTTTATATTTTTGATAATATTTTCTTATTAGAAATCATCCCTTTAACTTTGTAATTGCCCATCGTCTTATTAAGTTTGAATTTTTGATGCAAATGATCAAAAATTATCATAACAATTAATAAAATTGTTCATAACAAGATCCCAAACATATTGAAAATGTTTTGATGAAATCATACAAAACCCAATTAAAGTAACTGGTATGATCTGATGAGATATTCAACAAATTAAATTTGTTTGGGGGTAAATGTACAATATAACATACATCTTAGTAGTATGCGTGTGTTAATGATTTCTAGTTCGTATCTTGGAATGGTATTTTGCAATACAAGATTTGAGAAACTTACAAAAAATATAAATAAAAATAAAAAAAAAGTAAAAAAATGAAAAGACAATTTTCAAAACCAATAATTATTTTAATAACAAAACATCATATATATATATTCATAATAGAAATATGAATAAAGTGGATTTTCATTTGAGCTTAAGTTTTTCAAATAGTTATAAGTCTCTATTAAAACAATTTATGCTGGTTATACTGAAAATTTAAGATAAAATGAAACGCCCACCAAAATTTTTGTAATCAGATGGGGCCAAAAAAAAAAAAGGTTTTTCAATCAAATTTTTTTTTCTTTTTTAATTATTATTTTACTTTTTTTTTTGGTTTTTGTTTTTCTTTATGTCTTTTTTGTCTTTGCTTCAGATTATTTGTTTTCTTTTCATTTATCAAATAAAAAATTTCATTGTTATTTTTAAATTTTTCTACCTTATAACTCAGATGGAAAAACATAAATAATTTTTTTTTCCAGATAAAAAAAGTAAAAATTTTGATGAATTGCTTCTCTTCAATGATATTAATAATAAATAATTTTGATCGAAAATTATCCTTATACAAATAAGTAAATTTAAAAAGAAAAAAAAATATTTTCATTATTTTAGAATTTATCTAAGCAGAATCACTGAAAGAAATTATTGAAATAATAATTATCAATCAATAATTCTATCAAGAATAAACAACTTTATAAAACAATAAAAACAAAAAGAGATTAATTAATTTTTATTTTCAATTGTGTAACTTAACAATGATGCTACTAAACTTGAATTAAAGTTCAAAACGCCATTTAACAAAGTTATTATAAAAGTAAACTCAATTTCAAAAATTGGGGCACACCTTCAAAATCAATTTAATTCCAAGAAAAGTGATATTTGACTCTTAAATAGAAACTTTAGATATTAACAACCAATGGAAATAATTTTAAAGTTAATTATTTATCATTTTTTTTCATTATTTTTTGATTTTTGATTTTCAATAATTTTTTTGATTTTTTTTGTATTCTTTTTTTTTCAAATGAAAAAAAAATTAAAATTTTTTACAAAACTTTTCGAAAATCTCGAAATCACTTTAAAATGAAATTTAAAAGTTTTCATTCTGATCACAAGAAAAAAATTTTTTTCTCTCTCAAAAAGAAAAAAGATTCTTTTTTTATCGAGAAAAAAATTTTTTGAAAAAAAATCTTGATATGGGGTGCTAAAGCACATGGTCTACAAACAGACCTTATTATCATTCATGGAAGTGTGAATACTGAATGTATTATTAATGATATTATCAAAAAAATCAAATGTAATTCAACTCGCTAATTCAGAATATGGTGAGTTGAAATGGATTTTCCAAAAGGATGGAGCTTGTCCACATACCTCAAAAAAAAAACTCAAACTTACTTAAACCGGGGATGTAATGTTCTGGACCCTTGACCCCCAATTCCACAGATTTAAATCCAATTGGTAGTTTATGGATACTAAAATGAAAAATTGTAACGAAAAAACGAAGAAGAATTTTTAAATTTTTGACTAATGTATGGAATACTTTGAGTTGGGAAACCTAAGATAATTAGTAAACTCTATATTTAAAACGATAGATTTAGTTATCAAAAGACAAGCGGAATCTATTAATGGTTTTTATTAGTTTTTCTTTCAATAAAATAGGATTTTTTGGTAACCGTGTTCCAAAAACAGTGGCACACTTTTTTTTATTTTTTCTTTTTTATTTTTCGAATTGAATTTTAAATTTACTATAATATATATAAATAGTATTAATTAAATGTTTTCGGGTCTTTTATTATTTTAATTGATAAGTATCATGTATTTTGGAGTATATTTTTATTAATGTAATTTTTTTTTGTGTCCCATTTTTTGGAATTGAGTTTATTATTTTTTTGAGAAATATTTAAAATGTCATGGATCAAACAATCCACTAAAAAAATAAATGCTCTTAACCCTAAGAAAAATTGGAAAATTGTTTCTGTTTAACGGATTAGTGTCATCATAGATTCGTCTATAATTAAAGTATACTGTAATTAGGTGTTAATGATATAATGTGCACTGTTCAAATAACTCTAAAAAAAAACTTATAAATATTATTATACAATAAATTATTACGTTTTATTACTATTAATCACAATTAAAAATTATCATTTTGGAACGGTTTTTTTTTTTATTCATTTCCCAAATCTAAAAATAGAACCCTAAAATAATAGTATTCTGGTATTTAATAATTCATATATAGAACTTCCAAAAGTAACTATTTTTATAATTTTTTAATTTCAAAAGTTTAACTCGATAATCATCATCATAAAACCCCAAAGACTGGTTAGTTTTACTTCCTTTTTATAAGGCTAATTACACCATAAATATATTTCCAAGATTTCTGAAATAAATTGTCATAAGAATCTCTTAGTTAATTATTTAATTTTTTGAAAAAATTAATTTTTTTATCAACTTATCTACCCTTTAAGACAAGTTTATTAAAGATATTTTTGAACTTTGTAGTCTGAAAATTGATAATTCAACCTTTAAATTTGTGACGAAATGTAGATTTTTTTCTGGAATTGTTGGATTTTTTCCTAATACATAGATCATTTTTAATTGATGAGGATCAACTAATATTACTACTTGACTAATCGATTTTTTAGAGACATTTGAACCCTGAAGCACTAATATGGTTTCCACCTAATAACAACTTACTTTAATCTGAAACTTCTACTTGATAGAAGCTAATCGCTTAAGTTCAAATTTTCCAAATGAAATTGAAAAAAAAGAAAAAAGGAAAATCACAAGTTTATAAACTGTTACTAAAACAAGAATAATTTTTTTTTTATATATTTTTGTAAAATTTTTAAAAAGATTTGTGTATAAAAAAAATAAAAAAGCAAATTTTGGAAAAAATAAAAGTCTTTAGCATTGGGTCAATGCTCTATAGAATTTACTAAAAGCTCAAATTGGGTTAAAAGCAGTTCATCTGTGGAACTTGGATTTTTAACTGAATAATAGCTCCCCTTTGTTACAGAGAAATAGGATCCTTCTTTTAACTGTTTCTTTTCTTTGCCAAGGGAAACTTTTGCGGTGCCCCTTGCAATATACCAAACTTCTCGATGTGTTGTTTTTTTAGGAAGCTTTTCGCCGCCTTTTGGAATTATCACTGAACGTGATCTACATTCAGGAACACTGATCCCTTCACCAACCTTATGTGTTTTTTTCCCTCTAGATTTGATGTTTTTATAAGAGATGTCTTTTTCTCTTTTGGTTAAGAGATCAACAAGTGCTGTTGTTTTATTGGATCCTTTTTTTGTTTTTTTTGTTTTTTTTTCCTTTTCCTTTTCTTTAACTTTCGTTTTTTTCTTTTTTTTTTCCTTATTTTTTTTTTCATTTTCGGATTCAGAATCAGAGTTTTCAGAATTTTTGGTGTTATCAGAACTTTCAGTGCTAGGATCATTGAATTTTTTCTTTTTTGATTTGCTTGTCTTTGTCTTTGTCTTTGTCTTTGGTTTTTTTTTCTCATTTTTTTCTTTCTTTTGCCTTTCTATTTCCATTTCCGAACTTTCTGAACCCTCTGAAGAAGAAGTAGAAGAAGAGTGTGTTTTTTGTTTAGAGCTGACTGAAGTTTTATTATTTGATCTCCTGCGTTTGTCCTTCGATTTGTTCTTGTAATTTGTTAATTTAGGTTTTGATTTCAGCTTTCTCTTTCTTTCATTTGTTTTTGTTTTTGTCTTTGTCTTTGTTTTTGTTTCTTTGTCTTTTTTGGTTTGTTTGTTTGATCTTTGTTTGAGTTTTTGATTTTTTTTTGCAACTTTTTTTGTTTTTGTCTTTGTCTTGGTTTTTTTTGTTTTTGGAACCTTGTCCTCAAGAGATCCTAAGGGAACAACAGAAATCATAATTGGATCGCCATTTTCATCGTGTTCATACACAACCCTTTCTTTCCAATGTTCCCCTGGCTTTCTTCTTGTTCGCTTACTTCGCCTTAATTGTGGTTGGTTTGTTTGCTCTTCTTCTCCTGAGTCAGATTCATCGTTTTTTTGAAATTCTTTCTCTTTCTCTTTCTTTTCTTTTTTTTTGTCTTTTTTTTTTTTCTTGGACATTCTTGCAAGCCAAACCCAAAAATTTAAGAATACTAATTCTTCAAACAGGTGTTATTGTAATAAATAAAAGTTGGAAAAGATTTTTCAAATAAATTAACACTGGCTTTAAAAATAAAAAATGAAAAGTTTTGATTTATTCGTTAAAAATTAATTTTTAAAATTTCGATATTTTTTTAAGGAACATACCTAAAGCCAGTTATCAGTTTTTTTAGGGTTTAATTTTGATTTTTTAGGAATTATGATTCATTTGGAATGACAATTATAATTCCCTAGTAGATAATTAATTATGCTTTTATTTGAATATTAAATTGAGGAAAAATTTTCATTTTCTTTTCCAGATTTTTCTTGAATAAAGTGTGTTATCAAAGAAGCTGTTTGTAATTTAAAACTCTATTTGAAAAAGGAAAATGATAATGAAGTGAAAATTTTTCCTCTTTATTATTTCAAATCACAGTGATCAAAATAATGAATGCACAACAACTATAATCTGTGTTTCAAAATTATAATCCGTACTTTTTTTTTCTTCTTGTTCCAATACAACCTCCAATTGACTGCCAAATGATATTCCTAAGTTCAAATCAATTTTGAGAGTAAAATCCTTGTTATTCCAAGTCAAATTTAAATTAGGAATGAAATTTGTTCAAAATTTTTCATAATGTTCTCAATTTTGTAGAAATTTTTCGTTTTTTTTGAGATAAAAATTTTTGTAAAAATTTATTCGATTTTTTGAGAAAAATTTTCCAATTTACCGATGTGTGCTCTACTTTGAGAATTCAATTATAAACAGATTATTTAGAGTACCTTCCTTATTTAAAGAGGGTTAATACCGTATTTTTTGTTCATTGTTTTTAATTTTACCCAAGGTATTTCTCAATATTTGGATTTTTTTTTTATCCGTTTGTAATTCCTTATTATTTTCCAATTTAAACTAAAACCTATATAAAAAAAAAGTGGATAAACCACTAAAACGGAAAATTGTTTTATTTAAAATTTTTTAATATATTTATAATAAATTAAATGTTTCCCTTTCATGATTAGATCTTTTGGGAAATAACAAAACGCAAAAACAGAACAAATAAATTCAAAAAAAATCATTTACTTAAAATAAAAAATTTCTAAAAATTTTAATTCAAATATCTTTCTACAGCACAGTGAAGAGAAATATTTTATTTTATTTTTTTTTTATCATCTCTTTTTCTGTTTTTTCCATTGAATTATCACACTATTACATATTTTAGACGTACAAACTTTTCTTTTTTGTTATTAAATATTATCAACTTTTATTGGGGGGAAGTCAAAGGAGTTGAAACTTTTTTTGAGCATGTAATATAACTCTTGAATAAATTCATATATTTCAAGTACAATTCATTCTGTTATCTACGAAAAAAAAAATCATTTCATTTATTCTTATATCTTATGAAAAAACAGTATTACATAATCAAATAAATTCATTCTTTGGTATATTCTCCAAATTAATTTAAAAAGGGGGCACATTGATCACAAATTTCATTTAACTTTTTAAAAGAAAAATACTGGTAAATAGATTGATACAAAATAATGTTCTTCTAAGTTTGAGAATACACGTGTTTTGATACCTGGAAAAAATATAAATTTCTTAATAAACGATGGTATTTTTTTTTTTTTTTACAAATTACTTTTACAAAGGCTTTCTAAACCTGTTTTACTTTTATCTCTTGTTTTTTTTTTTTTGTTTCTAGTTTTGAGCCAGAAAGGAAATGTATTCATCTCCTCTTGAATAATCATGAACTATATTGTTTTAACATTAATTTATCAAAAAAAAAAATTGAAATAAAAGGGAATCTTGAGTATAATTTAGCTTTTCCAATAATTTAATAAAACTAAAAATTAAATAAAAAAAAAGTTTAAAAAATTGCAAAATTTTGTAATTTCACCCTGATTAACTTTTATTCTTTTGATAAAATCGGTCAGTGAATGGTATTTTGGTTTCAAAGTTTGGATTTCTTGTGACATTCAAAAAATCGTTTTTTAGTAATTCTTTATACTAAAAATAGCTATAGTTACCTACTCCCTTAAATCAAATTGAATAATTTTAATTATTTTTTGGAAAGTTGGTCATCTAAATAATTCCTTTTTAACTTTACTGTCTTTGAAACTAAAATAGGATCAAATTTTCGTAGAATTTCTTATTTTTTATTCTGTTGAACCAAACCTTAATTTAGAACTATTGGTGTTTGAAAATAATACCAATAATTAAAGCATAAAGGTTTCAACCAAATAAATCGAAACAACAAATTATAATCTTTTTCAATAAAATTTCAAAGAGATAATAAAAACGGAAAACGAAAATTTATTCGATTTATTTATTCTAAAACCGGCAAAGAAATCTATAAAATTTTATTCAAACAAAATCTATCAGTTTGTTCAAAGAATTCCTTTAATTCTAATATAAAATTTGACAAATAATTTAAGAATCTTTTCTCAGTTACTTTTAATTTCACAACGAAAATTTCTTTAATTTTGCAAAATATTATTAGGAAAATTGATTTTCCTATTCATAAATTTGATTTTTAACATTCACACTCTTAAGTAACGACATTGTTTAAAATTACCATAATCATCACTCTTGAATTTTCAGGTTTTTGGTCATCAATTAACATTTCTATTGTAAAAAAATCTAATTTTATCTGTCAAAAAGTATCAAAAGTAACGACTTTAATTCAAAAAAAGTAATGTTGAAAAAAACCAAAATAGAAAAAGAAAGTAACTTATAACCAAATTATAAAAGGTATGAGAGTCCAAGATTTTTTTTTAAAAATGAATCAAAAAATTATTAAACAAGAAATGAGAAGATTCGCATTTTTTTTGTTAAAAACACTTTCTCTCAAAGAAAACATTTAATACACCCAAAAATATTTTGGAATTATCATTTTTTTTTTACTAATGTTCTTTGTAAATTTAATAATAGGTGGTTCTATTTTGGTCTTAATTGCTTTGGCACTTTTGTTTCTACTTTATTTCATAATAAGGAAATCCAAAGCTAAAAAAACAAGACTAACAAAGGGTGGGACACGCTCAGGATCTGAGCTTCAATCTGATAAGTCAAACAAAATACAAAATGGTGGGAAAAAAAATGTTCTTCAAAAAGAAAAAGAAAAAGAAAAAGAAAAGGAAAAGGAAAAGACTTTGATTGATGAAAAAAGGAGTTTACAGCTTCCTGTGAATCCAATTCAAAAACCTGAAACGATTATCCAACACAAAAGCAAAATACAGAAATTGGGAATTACAAAACAAGAAACTCGAAATTTAGAAATCTCTTCAACAAGCAAAATTGATTCTTTGAGAGAAACTGAAACAAAAACAAAGCCAATTAAAAAGGAAAAAGAGGAAGACAAGAGCAAAGAAAAAGAAATTAAAATTGATGATGGAGCTGAAAAAATAATAATTGAAATCAAAGAAAAAAATGAATTGGAAAACAAACCAAAGATCCAAAAAGAAGAAAAACAAAAAAACCCAGTACTTTCAAGCACGTCAAAAATTGAAAAGAAGTTGCAAGGAAAAACCGAACAAAATTTTAACAAACAAAAAAAAGATAAAATCAAACAAAAAGAAACACAAGTTAATCAAGAAAAACCCTTAAATGCTCAAAAAAACACAACAGAGCAAAATACTAAGCCAAGTGATACAAAACCTGTGTCAACGAAAAAATCTTTATCAAACACACCAAAACCGAAAAATATCAAAAAAGTAAATTCAAGAATTTCCTTTTGGGAAAGCACATCAAAAGTCAATAACAAACAACACGAACCCAGAATTAATAAAAAACCAAACTCTTTAAAGAAAGTTAATATTCCAAAATTCTCTCCAAAAACCCAAAAAAGAAATCAATTAAAAATGGAAGAAAATAAAATTGAAAAAAATAATAAAAAACTAAAAACTGAGGAGATAAAACCAAACAAAACAAATGTTTCCAAGGACAAATATCTAGTAAAAAATAAACAAAGCAAGGATAAAGATCAAGAAAAAGTTGGAATTAAAGATAACGGAAAAGTAAATGAAAAAGAGAAAGAAAGGAGCAGAGCTTTTATAGAAAAAAGACAATTAATACAAGATTTATATAAAAACAAAATGAAAAATTTACACCAATCTAAATTTAAACCTGAACAAAAAGAGGAACCAAAAGAAGGGAACAGAAGAAAAGAAGACAAAGAAGTCAAAGCAGAACAAGACAAAGAAGCAAAACAAGCAAAAGGAGAAAAAGAAGTCAAAGAAATAAAAAAATTACAAGAATTAAAAGTAGTAAAACAAGTAAAAGAAGAAAATGAAGACAAAAAAGATATCAAAAAAAAAGAAAGAAAAGAAGATAAACAAGTGAAACAAGTAAAAAACGAAAAACAACCAAGACAACCAAAAGAAGCAAAACCAGCAAAACAAACAAAACAAACAAAACAAGTAAAGAGGGTAAAAGAACCAAAACAAGTTAAAGGAACAAAACCAGTAAAAGAAGTCAAAGAAGTAAAACAAGCAGAACAAGCAAAGCCAGTAAAACAAACAAAACAAGTAAAACAAATAAAACAAGTAAAAGGAACAAAACCAGTAAAAGAAGTCAAAGAAGTAAAACAATCAGAACAAGTAAAATCAGTAAAACAAACAAAACAATCAGAACAAGTAAAAGAAAAAAAAGAGGATAAAGAAGTCAAAGCAAAACAAGAAAAACAAGAAAAACAAGCAAAGGGAGTAAAAGAAGTCAAAGAAATAAAACAATTAAAACAAGTTAAAGAACCAAAACAATTAAAACAAGTAAAAGAAGAAAGGAAAGAACCGAAGAGAGATCAAGATACATTTCAAAATAGAGAAGAAAGAAGTGATTATTTTAATGAGATGAAAAAAAATTTTTTCCTTAGTTTTCAAAATTCGATACAAAAAAAACAAAATGAAACTGAAGAAGAGAAACAAAAAAAAAACCAACCAAAAAAACTAACTCATATTAAAAGGCCTAAAAGAAGGAATGTTAGGCGGCGTACAAACTTAAAAACTGATCATTTAGATTTGGTTGATCCAAAAAAAGCTGCAGGATCTAAGCCCAAATCTAAAACGAAATCTAAAAAGAAAAAGAAATCTAATCATAAAACGAGGTCTAAAAAATCAATGAAGTTTAACACCCTAAGTGAGGGCATTCCAATAAACGAAATTAGGAATTTAAAAAACAGATTAAAAAAAACACAAAATACAATTCATATAGAACAATCAGAAATGCTTGGAAAGGCCATAAATGAAGTGTTACAAAATGGCAAAAGTTCCAATCAGATTTCAATCAATTACAACTTTAAATTATATCAAATTCGAGGCAAAAAGAATATCAGGATAACCTTGGTTGAGCCAACGATTGAGAGTTTAAATAAAGAAGACGTCTTTATTATTGAAACAAAACAAATTATTTATATATGGTGTGGTGAGAATAGTAATAGAATTGAACGTGGGGTAGGGCTAGATTTTGGAAACAAAATAAAAACACAGGTGCATTCTGGAAGACCCAAATTAGTCACCCTGGTTGATGGTGAAAACGACTTAGCAGAAGGTGAGGATTTTGAAAAAAAAAAGGAACAATTACGAAATAAAAACTTTACAAAGGATTATGATCAAAGATATGCCAAACCCTTTTGGAAACTCTTTGGGGGGTATGGAAATAAATCACTGATCAAAGAAAAGAATAAATTAGCTCTTAATAAACTTGAATACGAAAGTTGGTGGGTTCAGCAAATAGAGTTATATCAATTTCAACTTGGTGGAGAATTGAATAAAATATCCACTGGCTTGGTTAAAGATAAAAAGGATTTGGACACGGCGGCGGTCTATGTACTGGTTTCTTGCTCGGGAGCATTTTTATGGGTAGGCAAGAAAGTGAAATGGGGGTTAAGACAGGAGTCAAGAAAGGCGACACAGGAATTGACAACAAGGTTTAATTTACCTGCATGGAACCCAATTAAAAGGAATTTTGAAAATGGAGAAGATCCAATCTTTAAACAACACTTTCTCCTTTGGCCAGACACCTTGATGATCGCAGTGGCTTCACCAAAGCTCCGATCAAATAAAGCCAGGATAAACAAAAGGCAGCAGTTTGACTTCTCAAAGATGCTGAAAGTTGAGAACAAGGAGGAAATTCTGCCAAATGATGGATCAGGGAAGAGCACCATATGGTGGGTTGATCAAAACAACAAGTACCCCTTAGAGGAACGCTACTATGGCCATTTTTGCCAACACCAGTCCTATTTAATACACTATAAATATGTTCCCGAGCAAGGGAAGGAATACCACTGTTTATTCTTTTGGCAAGGAAGAGACTCACCAATTACAGAAAAGGGCGCAAGTGCAGTTTTAACAATTGAAATGGACAACAACACTTTTGGTGGCGAAGCGAAGCAAATAAGGGTACCCGAGGGACTGGAATCAATGTTTTTCTTTTTCACGTTTGATAATTCCATAATTATACATTTTGGTAAAAACGGGAAATGGGACGGTTCAGAGGTGCCCTTTGACACACCAGCTTTGTATCAAATCAAATCTGAAAACAACTTGAACTGTCGAATCGAAAAGCGCGTCAAAATTTCTTATGTTAAGGCACCAGAGCTGAAAGGCGATCCATACAAATGTAGAGCACTGCAGGTGCCATTTAGAATTAGCTCCTTAAATAGCTTTTCCTGCTTTTTTATTAATCACTATGAAATCATTTATTTATGGGTTGGCAAGCAAGTTTCCAACATTGACCTTCAACACTGCCAGGATAATGTTATACCTAAATTTCAAAAAATAAAGGAAAGAGAAATAATTGAAATAAAAGAAAACGACGAAACAGAGCAATCAGTGGACTTTTATGATCTCTTTTTCAATCAAATGTTAAAAATTGAAAACATTGAAGAGCAAAAAGACCAATGGAAAGACATTTTAAACCAAACCAATTTGACAGAGAAAATAACGTTTTTTGCCCAAAGGTATTTTAATTCAAATTCAAATTTATTAAAGCAATTGAATTTACAAAATGAAATCCAAAACCAAGATCTCATGGAGACTAAACTCTGGAAATGTAGATATGAAAAGGGCATCTTTGACATTGAACGTATACCAGTTTTACAACAACTGATTAAGCACGATTATTGCTATATAATGGATGTTGACTGGGCTGTGTTCTTATGGATCGGCTTGTCTGTGAAAGAAAATAGCGGAATTGCGAAAAAGAGTACAGAGACAGCTATTAAATATAACATAGCAAACATGAAGAAAAAGAGCAGTGTGGGGGATTTAAATACAAATGGAAAGCAAAAAAAAACATTAGTTTATCAAATATTAGGTGGGCACGAGCCGATAGAATTTGTTACTTACTTTTGGGGCTGGGACGATAATATTAAAGCAAAGAACCCTCGAATTAAAATGAAAAAAAGAATAATTACGCAATTATCCAAAACTAAAATTATTGGTGAGGATCCAATTAAAGGAACAAAAGTTACACAAAAATATTCCTTTAAAGCTCTAACAAGCGGTAATTATCCAAAAAATGTTGATAAAAAAAATTTACAAGATTTTTTATTGGATGATGAATTTGAAAAACTTTTTAAAATGTCTAGAAACGATTTTAATAAACTACCCAATTGGAAAAAATTACAAAAAAAAAAACAAATTGGTTTATTTTAATGTTCCTAATATTAATTATTTTATTCTTTATTGTTCTTATCAATTTTTTCTTCTCCTTTTATTACTTAATAATTCTTTTCTTTTTTTTACTTTTTCCCATTTAACTTTTTTTTCTTCTTGACTTCTTGTTTTATATCTAATGTTAAGTTTTTTTTTCTAAAAAAAAAAATAAAAATATTTCATTTTGATCTCAAAATAATTAAATGTATTGAACATTTTCATTAGAAAATCACCTTGACTGAAACGCCATAGTACAATCGTGTAGAAAGAATAGATATACAAAAAATATATATTTAATTAGTTTGAGAGTGGAAGGGATAAAGTTTTGAAAAAAAAAATTGTTCTTACAATAACCACATGAAAAAAGAAATAAAATAATTTGATTTATCTAATTTTTATTATTTTTTGTAATCGTTAATTTCCTTTGATTAATTAATTTTCTTTTTGTTTCGTTTTTAATAAAATAACAAAAATATGGTTAAGAACAAATTAGATTAAATTCCAATCATATTCCCTTACAGTAACTCCTTTTTTTTAAATTCTAGTCAAGAGTAAATATGTCAGTTAAAGAAAGTAAAAGATTTTGTTATGATTCTTATACCAGAACTTTGTGTAATTTGTAATTTTTTTCCAAAATATTTAAATTGATTAATATGTTCCACAATATAATGAGATAAGTTTCCAACACTTTCCTCTCTGTTTAAAAGTTCAACTTTTCAAAAATTGAGTCAATTAGATTTATATAAGATTCTGAAATCCTTCAAAAAAACATATTAAATTCTGATACAATAGTAACTAACAAAAACAATCTTGCTTATTGAGAACAATATTTTCCAAAGCCTTTAATAAGTATGATTGTATATAAACAAAAAAAAAAAAAAAAAAAAAAAAATTTAGAATTTTAAATTTTTTGAAATATAGTCATTTCTTATAAGATGATTCATGATATAGAATAGTTTTATCGAAAAAAGATTCACTTAGTAACCTTTGAACATATAAAAATTTCATCTTCTTGAAGGATACAGCCGTTCCAAGTCTACCATAAAATTTTAAATAAAATAAAATTGAGTTTTCTATTCTTATTTTCTATTTTCAAAAAATTCCGAAATAAGAGTTATTATTCAAAAAAAAATTTCAATAAATGAGCTATTATTCAAATTTTTGAAACATCAAAAAAAAAAAATTCAAGATCCCATGAAACTTCAATATTATCAGTCCAAAAAAGTTTAAAAAATATATCAATATTTACTGATCTTTAAAAATTTTACCATTTTTGAACATTATTTTAAAGTGCTTCATAAATCTTCAAATTTTTTTTTTTTGATGTTTCAAAAATTTTAATAATAGCTCATTTATTGAAATTTTTTTTTGAATAATAACTCTTATTTCGGAATTTTTTGAAAATAGAAAATAAGAATAGAAAACTTAATTGTGTTTTATTTAAAATTTTATGGTATACTTGGAAAGATTGTAATATACCTTTTCATTGATAAACCTCTTTTTTTCCAAAATTCAATATATTGTTGTTTCGTTAAATTTGTACATACCTGAAATTCTAAAACAGATTAATAATTCTCAATTATTTATAGAATGAAAATTTTTGCTCTTAAAATATTCTTAGTTAAACATTCTAAACGTTTTTCTAATAAATTATTATCAACTAAATAAAAGAAAAGAAAATAAAAAAAATTAATTGATAATTGTTCGTTCAATAAGACGAAATGAAGGGTACAAAAAATTAGGTTAATGAATTTGTTGAAATTTCGCTTAACAGTCGAATACTATAAAAAGTTTAGAAACCATCTATTATTTTTATTCGAATTTTCTTATTTAAAAGAACAAACCAAAGTATTAGACCACAATTTTCGAATTAATCATGAAAAATTGGAATTATTTTTTAATAAAATCTAAATATTTAGGGTGAGAAGAACAGATATTTTTTAATTTATTTGTGTTTTTTAGATACTATTGAGGATATTAATTGTAAGAATAACTATCAAGTAATTTACAGGTATTTTTGATCATATTTCCCAAATAATTAAATTTTAAGAAATTTTTTTAATTTAAAAAAATTAATATTTCTCTTTGTTTTGAAATAGAGTTTAAATTGATTATGTTTTGATATCATAAAATTTAAATATTTGAACTTTTTTGAATTTTACAAATTTATACTTATTATTTTATCAATAAAGAATTTATAAAAAAACCAAAAGAAAATAAATAAAGAAAAAGGCTAAAAAGAAAGAAACAAAAAAAAGAAATGTTCGGAATTATTTATTAAAAATAAAAGAAAAATTCAGATCTTTAATCAATTTTTATTAAGGTTTAAATGTTTGGTAAATTGTTTTTTTCATTAAAAAAAAAAAAAAAAAAAAAAAACTAACAATAAACTAAGACAGAAATGGATCATAATAAAATCAATATAAATAGAAAATTAAACTTCAATTTCTCATTAAAAAAAAACAAAACAAAGAAAAAATCAAATTAATTATTTAAATATTTCGTCGGGCTTCATATCCTTTAAATAAGAAACCAATTTTTCTTTCATATCATCAAATTGAATTTTCATTTTATCATGGAAAGGTCTAAAATTATCGGGGCACAAACGATTATGTAAACTAAGACCAACGTTTAAGATATATAATTGGTTTACTAGCAGTTGCTTCATTTTGAGAACCAAATTTTCATCAGATGGATAGTCTTTCAAGTATTTATCTTGTAAAAAGGCGTTTACATACATGTTTATACCACCATTGACTGCGGCATCGATTACGCCGTTCAGTGCCATTGAAAATGGGTTAGTATTTTGGATTGTTTCTATTTGATATTTTGTTATTATTGATACTAGGTCTTCATTTTTATTTTCAATAGAATTGACGCCATTTTGTATTGGTGTTATTTCAATAATAATTATTTCATTGACCTTGAGCCTTCTACATGTGGTGGGGAAATAATTTTCTGCGATCATATATATATTTCTAATGTGAAGATCTGCAAATTCATTTTTTTGATTTAATTTTAGTTTTTCTAAAGGGCTTTGAATAAACAAAGACATTAACTTGACCTTCCATTCTGTGTTTCAAAACCTTGTCTGGTATTGAACGTTTATACGAAATTTTTTTACCCAAAATGACATCCTCTGAGCTTGGCAATACGGTACATACTTGAATGTATTGGCCCTCACCGTTCTTTTTGTTCTTCAGTTGGGTCCTTGACGTCGTAAGTGGCCTTGGGGTATTTCACTTTGAGTTTATCCATAAACTCTGGGAGCTTTTCTAATTCCTTACCTTTATAAATAAAAGTTTGGTCTTTAATTCCTTGGTACTTTTCGTCTTCAAATCCCTTGCCAAAATAGCCCACTCTAAAGTAGGTTGCGTAAAAGCGGTCAACTGTAACGATATTGTTATAAAATTCTGCTTCTTTATACAAATAATGTGATAATTTGGAATAATTAAAATTTTCACTATAATAATTTTTTAACAATTGTATTTGCTCAATAGCCAGTTCCCAAGATTTGCCCTTATTGAAATAATCAATAGACTTTTTCAAGAGATTTTCTTTACTAGCTGTTTGGAATTTCTTTTGATTGCTCTTCTTGTTTTTATCATTATTGAAAGAACTGGAAGATTGTTCCCACTCTAAGGTGTTCACCAATTTTAATAGAGATAGCCCAGCTTCAGTATAATTTTTATTCTGAACATGTAGATTACACAGCAATTGGCAATATCTAGCAAACATTTGATATCTCTTCGTTTTATATAAATAATCAATGATATCAATTAAAACCTGACTTTTTTCTTCTTCAAACTTTGTGCCTCTGAATTCCTTTAATTTGGAACTTTTTTCAATTAATTGCTTTAATTGATCCAAAAATTTTTTACCATGCTCCTTAATTGATTCCCATTCGTCAAATTTCTGTTCAAATCGATAAAAGAAATTGTTAATAAATATCTCATCATTTTCGGTGTCAATAATATTACCAACCATCGCCACGGTACCCTGCTCTATTCCAGAGACTTCTCCAGTTCTGCTGAATTCTTCTAAAAACATTTTAAAATAAAACTCGAAACCATAATTAACCAATTCTTCATTATCCAATAATAATAAATTCAAAAAATATTCCACCTCATTGGGCACAAATTTGATAATTAAATCATCAAGACTATACCAACAATTTTCCAAAATCAAGGCTGCCACTTCTCTTAAATCACCATATTGTGCATGAATGAATTTTGCACTGGAATTGTTCAAATTATGATCACTATTACTGCTGCCTCCACTGCCACTGCCCGTTGTGATGGTGCTATTTAATTCCGGTAAACTAATAAATTTGATTAATGATAACACATATAATCTCCAAATTTTGAATTTAAAATTCTCCCCAAGAAAGCTTTCTGTTAGCAATTGTGAAATATTTTTGAAGGTTTCAATGATAATTAGATATCTTGACATTGGCAAGTCGGTTGATTCTGGTAATCCAAACTGTTGATAAAAGTCATCATCAATTTTTAATCTCAAACGCTTCTTTTGAGTTAAAATTTTTAAAAAATAAATTAAAAATCCTTTCTAACAAGATAGTTTGATCGTCGATACTTTCAGAATAATTATTTAACAAGATCAGGATATGCTCACTGGTCATCATATGGAATAGACTTAAAAATGACGAAATTAATGACCCTTCAATGATATTTTTTTTATCAACTTTGATATAAAATTCTGATTTAATTTCGTTAATTGCATTTTTGATTCTCAATTTCTAATTCATTTTCCTTGTTTTTAATCTCTTCTGGTTTTAATTCCAATTTCTTTCTAATTTTTTCAATTGCCTGTTTATTCTTTGTTTGCTGTTCTTCAATGGCCTTATTCTCTTCCTTGGTGATTTGCTTTTTCAACTGATCATTGTATTCCAACCCTCTGAATATTTCATGAAGGAAGGGGAGTAATTGAGTTGTCCATTTAGTGAAATCATTTTTCTTTTTTTGCCTTTTCAAATGTTCTTGTAAATAAGGAATTAATAATGGAGACACAGATTTCGTTCAATGTTTCCTCAATTACAATATTGCTGTTAATTTGCTCTTTGATCACCTTGATAATTATTTGTCGTGATTCGATTTGCTCAACTAGTTCGCCCATGGCAATGGATTTGATCCAAGTTAATTTGTCTCTCCTCATAAACTCTCTTCCTTCCACGTTGACACTTTTAATCATTTTGGTTATTAAATTTGCAATTAGATCCAAATCAAATATTTTTAACAAAGAGGTAAACAGAGTTTTGAAATGCTTGAGCGCTACATTCTGTGCACTTTTCACCCAGACGGGATCTGTCAGTGACATGAAATTACTAAACAAGTTCATCAATTTACTAAACTTTTCTTTAAAACTCTCATCAGAATTGGATTCACCATTCAGCTTTCGATGGAAGCCATAACTGTTACAAATGAATTTAAAAATCAATTCCAAGCCTTTCATTGTTCTTAACACTTGCCTCATTTTGTTACCCTCTTCAATATTTAGCATGTTGGTTAGGGTAGTTACAAATGCTAAATAAATCTTGGAAAAGTTTTTTTGCATTTCAATTGGCGCATTGGTGTTTTCCACATTGTAATAATCATTCAGCAAATAATTGAGAACAGGTTCGAATCCCTTTGTTTTGATAATATCTTCATGTACGTTTAGAACCTCCTCAAAGATCTTTTCTTGAAATTTGTTGTCCTTTTCACAAAAAATTTCAAATAGAGTATCAAAAATCTTGGCAATGAATTTGATTTTCTCATTGCCACTAACATATTTTAACTGCTTGAAGACCGTATCTAAATCATTGTTATTCTTTCTCCAATTGAAAAATTCTATTAACTTTGCCTCCTGTGTCATAATTGTCGAGACTAAATTGATGTTTAACGTGAGCGCATTTTTGAAAATTACCACTTTGGAACTTTTTTCCTGGCATTCCTTGCTGTTTGGTAAATAATAAAAGGAATTCTTTCTTGACAATTTAGGATCCCATTTATATAAATCAATTTTTCTTTCTCCCTGTTTAATGGCAGATTGGTCGGGATTTGTTAATCGGACAATGCCAACAGAATGCATTTGCGATGCGTTTGGCTGGCAACTGAAAATTTCAATAAACAACTCTGCATTTTGATACTGCTCTGGCGTTAAACTGATTTTAATTGTTTCGTTCCATTTAGGATTCCCACGTGACCCACATACATAGCTTGTATACATATCTCTTTTTTCGCTCGCATTGCCATAGCTAATTGCCTTTGAAAAAAAGGGGTCTTCAGACTGTTTATCATTTGTTTTGATGCTGTTGTCACTATGATTGCCATTCTTTTCACTTCTGCTTCGCACAATGACTCGTAATTCCAAATTCTTGGCATTCTTGGCATTGATCATGTTGCACCCATGAAAGGTGATGTATAAATCATTCCTTTGGTTATTTGGTAAAATGATTTCCTGGAATTTGGTTTTGAAAGTTGGTGGTATAAGTTTTAATTTTGTCCCATTATAGTCCGAGTATGTCTGAATTATATAGTCTAAATCACCCTTGAACGTCTTTAAATCCAGTGTGACCCCGTATGGGTTTTTCAGTTGCGTCAGATTGATATCCTTTTTAAGGATCAATTCGTGTAACTTGCCAAATTTGATTTCCTCGGGGTGTTCGTAGATCGTTAAATTTACAGATTGCTCCTGTCTAATGGATCTTTGAAGGAAATTTTTATCCAGTTTGTGGATTGAACAACCGAGCGGCCTGCGGTACACTGGCCAATTTTCCCTCTTTTTGCTTTTTTTTTCTTCCCTGTTGAAGAGACCCCTTCGGTAAATGTGCGCAACCAAATAGAGATCGGAATTGATCTCCTTTTCATTCAAATCCATAAAGATTGTTTTCAATTTTTTGTTTTCCATTTCATTTGGCTTCAATTGCCCTCCACCTTCCCCGACACCAGCACCACCTCCCATATTAATGGTAAACGATTCACTGATCATCTGATTGGATTGGCGAGAATAAATCTGGAAAACCACAGAGTAGGGGTCCTTCATTTTGATGATCACCATTTTGAAATCTAAGAGGATTTGGTACTTTGTCGCGCCAGTAGACAATTTGGTAACCCTCGTTTGTGCAAACGAATCAGGATGGTAGTTTTGTAAATACATCCCATGCACCTTGGAGATGCCCAGGTAATCAATCAAAACAGGATCACCGTTTTCTCTTCTGATCTGTTGCTTGTTGACTAAGTGGATATTGATCTGATCCAAATTGCTCACAATCCTCTGCTTGATTTCAAACAGCGCTTCAATTGGCGTGTTTTGATCAAGAAACTCTTCCCTTAATTTCAAGATGACGCTCATTAATTGCAACATTGGCTTGAAATGAGAGTGCTTGAACTTGGGCTTGTTGCCACTTTTCGACAAGAACATCTTTGACCATTGCTTGAGTGACTGCTCACATTCAATAACTACAGGATCAAACTCGCGCACAGGATGACACTTGAGCGACAAAAACTCTTCCTTCGTGAAACTGAGTTCCTCCATCTTGACAAAACTCGTCGGGAAAATGCCACTCCTCTCAGTGATCAATGTGTAGCCCTTCAGCCATTGCTCTCCATATCTCTCTTCGATTATAATGGGCTCACCAATCGTTCGTAAGGATAAGTGATCCTTGTGTATCCCAAAAAAGGTATGCTTGGTGAAACAAACACCTGGAAATTTTTCCCATTGCTCTTCATACTCAAAGTCTGTCATTTGTCTGTGTTTGTGTGGTGGTAAAATTTGTTTGTTGTTAAGTTAATGGTTTGTGTTTTTTTTTTGTGTTAAATTCTTATTCAAAAAGAAAAACAAAAAGAAATATTTTGCAATTTTTTTTTTTTTAAAAAGAGATAAAAAAGGAAAAAATAAAAACTAAAAAATATTTTTTAAAAAGTTCCTGTTCTTTCAATTTGAAATCCCTAAATTATTTCTTGAAAGGAGTTTGGTTGTGAATATTTTTCCATTTTTAAAAATGTCTCATAAATTCTTTTTGTAGATATTGTAAGAGAAAAGTTTTTCCTTTCAAATTTTTTTTCATTTGTGGTTATATTCAAAAACTTTGGAATTTTTTTTTAAGGTTTACGATCCTGAAATTTGAAAAAAAGATTATAGTGTCTCAGGTGAGACTGCTTGTTATTTTGGTTCTAAGGTGAACAATCTTGGACTTTGTCTAGCTTTTAATGATATTTCAAAAAGTTAATTTATTGAATTTTTTTTTTTTTTTCCGAAATTCAAATTGAAGAGTATAAAACTAATGAATTGGAAGGTAAGATAATTAAAAAAAATGTTATCTTCGGTTTTAAATTGAAATTTTCATTTAAATTTTCTTTTAGTTATTTAAAAAATTATTAATTTTTTTTTAAATAATTTAGCAAAAGGGAAAGAAAATATATCAATAGACAATCTAAAAACTGACAATTTTTTAGGTTAAATACCTATCAACTTATTGTCTTTAAACTCTTCATTATGTCTTTCAGAAAAAAATAAAAATAAATTAACAAAATTTGCCTTTTTGAATAATGATGAAATTCTGGGAAAAACGTTAAATTTCAACTTTGGTAAAATTCTCATTTTTTTCCTAATAGTCAATTCCATTGAAATAAACCTCGTTCCAAAAATTTGGACACACCCAAAATCAAAAATAGGCAAAAAAAAACTCAATTTATTGTATTTTTCCAAACCTAATATAAAACCACATTTAAGTTACTTAATATGAATGTTTTAATAAGTAATCATTTTAACCCAAATAAAAGAAAAAAATATAAAACTAAAAAATCAAAACAGGTGTGTCCAAAATAATGAAACGAGCGGAACAAAAAATGTATTGGTAAATTTGTTGAAATTTCACCAACAATTATTGATCGATCAAATGTTAAGATACCATCTACCAATTGTATGTGATTTTTCAATTTAAAAAACTTAACACTAACCTCCTATCAACCATTGAAAAAAAATTTCGAGATCTAACGAAACATATTATGTAACTGCAAAAAAGGAAATGAAAACAAAACAAAAAAGACAAAAAATGAAATTGTTTGGAAAATCAAAATTCTTTCCAATTTGAATTTAAAGTACAGTAATGATGTTCTTTCCACTGTTTAAACTGTGTCCAAATTTTTGGAATCTAGTTTATATTGACTTTAGATATTTACAAACCCTAACAGGCGAATTTAAGTTTTATAAAAACCCCTTTACATATAGGCTAAGGTATTTTAGGGTATTTTAGAGCAATTTTTGATGGTTTGGATGGTATGTTAGAGAATATTGGCAAGGGTTTTGAAAAAAAAAAAAAAACAATTAATAGACCAATTATACTTTTGTAACTTGTTTAAAGGTGAAAAAATTTCCACTTAACTCTTTGTGTTAAAATTGGATTTTGAACAAATTTTTAAAAATATTTAGTATTGATGATTTTAAGATTTTGAAAATTCAATAATTTAAGTAATAAAATACTACCATTTACAAAATAACCTAATATATTATTTCTCCGAAAATCACCTTTAAAATTATCAAAAACTTTCATATCAATAATAATAATCAAGAAACTCTACAAAAATATGAATAACTTCAATTTTACCAATTTTGAAATTTAATAATATACCCAAAATAAGTACCAAGTATAAGATAGATTAGCTCAGGACTAAAATAACTAGTAGTGAAACCTGATATTAAAATATCTTTTTTTCAAATGACTAGGATTGTAATCCATAAGGTGGGGATACAGCTTATTTAAGTTTTTTAACTCTAAAACCATTAGAGAATTTAAATCCATAAATATCCTTTTAAATTTGATAAAGAAACACCTTTATGAATTTTAGAGAAAAAAAATATTTTTTTCAAAATAATTTCATTTTTTACAATTAATTTTTAGTAAAGTATTGTAATTTATAAAATAAATAATTTTTTTTTAGTGTTTTTTTTTTATTTGAATTTTTTTTTTTAGAATTGATATTTTTTTCATATATACTGTTTTTTTTTTTTTTTCTATATACATTTTTTCATAAGTTTGTTATTTTTCAATCATGATGCGTTATCTTATATTTTGGTTTATTTACTAAAGTTGAAAAAATAATTTTAATATTAAATTTTTGTTATTTCAATTTCATTTAATCACCCATTTCAGTAAATTTGTATACAGTTTGTTTGGTTTTAATTTATCTTATAACTTAATGTAAAATCAGCAATTTAGATATTATTTGTTTATTAGATAGATTGATAATCAAAAAAGTGTTTTAAGATAAATATTTACTGTATTTTCAAAATAAATTGATATAAGGAAAGACTATTTTTTTATTTCTTCAGCAAATATAAAAATTCATAAAAAATTTTAAAAGCTTTTTATCATAAGGGAAATTTGATTTAATTGAAAAAAAAATATTTTTAAGAAATTCATAAAATATCAACAAAAAAGAGCCCAATAATGAGAAATTGAGATATAATTAAGATTTTTTTATTGAATTGAGTTGATAGTTTGTAAATTTATGAGGGGATATTGCCTTTATAGTATTTTATTTGCTTGAAAAAGTCTTTAAAATAAAAAAGGATTTTTTATATCAGTGATCATTAAATAAAGGTAAAATGTATATTATAAACTCTTTTCAGTCAAATGGGCCCAGTTTTATTGAAGAAATTGAACATATTCTCTGAGTTTAATTTTTTTATATTTCTTAAATAAAAATTCAATTTTCCGATCAAAATCATTTTTTCTGATTTTGTAAATATTTTTTTTGTTTTGTGCTTTTTGCTTTGATTATTGCTTTTTTTTTACTTTCTTTTTAATTTTTTTTTAAAGATTAAATTTGTAAAACAAAATGCTTGTAACTCCAAATTAACATTAAGAAAAGTTAGGATTTATATGTTCTTTGAAATTCAAATATTTACAAGTGATAAATATTATCCTCACACATTTTAATTTTCTAAAGAAATTGAGAATTTTCTATGGGGCGTTGCAATGGAATGGCAAAAAAAATATTTTTAACATTTTTTTTTTCAAAAATTATGGTTTGTTCCGGCTTTTCTTTTATGATTATGGACTCTAATACGAAATTTATTATTTCTTGTATTTCTAAACAATCTTAGTTTCGTTTCATTCTTAAAAATAAAACGACTTTTTCATTTTTGGATCATTCCCTTTGAGTGAAATGGAGTTTATTTATATATATATATATATATTAAATAATAATGTTTATTATTTATAGATTAAATTAATAAAAATTTCTTGATAATATAAAGTATCAACTCCCAAATTGAGAAAATTCTATATAATAACTCAAAATATTTTCAAATATCATAAAATAACCTTGAAAAACAAATTTTTATTTGAATTTTGTCATTCATAAAATTTTATAAAAGATGTTTGTAATAATGAATTTATCCTTTCTAAATTAATCCAGTTCTTGGAAAATATTTTTGATATATCTTCTCTTATTTAATAATATTGTTTATTTTATATATAGATTTTAAAAAGTTAAAAATTAAAAAAAAAATCAATTATTAATCTGACTCAAACTATTTGTCAAAATAAAAATAAATTTAAAAAATTGTTGTTGAAAAAATTTCCAAATTTTATAATGAAAAGATAATATTTACTTTTTTAAAAATTTAATTTAAATTATTTATTTTTTATTTATTTATAATTAAAAATAGAAATCGATCTTTTATGACAATTAAAAGATCAAAATAAAATTATGGTTCCAACGATAAAATAATTAATATAATTAAAAATTACTTAGCGGAGGCTTTAAATCATTTTGGGTAACTGAAGTACTCAAAAAAAAATCCAGGAAAAAAGGTTTTATATTTTAATCATCAAAAACTAAGAAGTTTTCGATATTTAGACAAACTTTTTTTAATTTATAGATAAATTTTTTTTTTACAAATTTCCATTGAAAAAATAATAAATTCACAAGAAACTAAGAAAAAATTATAAAATGTTGAAAAAAAAATCAAACAATTTTTTTATGTAAGTACCTATACAATTTTTAATTATAAAATTTTCTATCTAAGATAATTATTTTATAAATTCTATAACATATAATCTATAACAAATTTCAAATTAGAAATTCCATTTTAAATGTAGTTTGATAATTTGGGGTTCTAGGGGTATATATAAAATCATTGAAAGATTTGTATAATACATTTACAATAAAAAGATAAACAAACAATCTTTTTTCGGCTTCTCTAATCCTTAAAAAAAGAAAAAAAAAACAAAAAAACTTTTAAAATGAAAATAATTATTTTTTTTTATAGTTCAAAATATCAATCTCAAAAGTTTAGACTAAAAAAATATTTAAATATTTTTTTGTTTTTCAAAAAAATAAAATAAATGTGTTTTAAAAGGATATATTCAAAAAATAATTTAAAAAAAAAAAAAATTATGTGAAAATAATAAAGAAATAAAAAATATATTAATTGTTCGAAAAAATCTATTTTAATACTTTAGGGATCATATTAAATTATAATTTTATCAAAAAGTAAAATATATAAAGGTATAAAAATATTAAATAAAACAAAATAATTTAAAAATTATTTCATTTAATATTGCAAAATTGTATATATATATATATATATATATAATGTTAATTATGAATAAATGTATAACCTATTAAAGAAATTAACTGGTTGGGAATTAAATTATTTCATTTACTGTGGATTGTTCAGATCTTTGAAATTTATAAAATATTTTGGGTGTGTTAAATAATAATTTTTAAAATGTATATTTTACATAAAAATGTAATATTAAATCATAAAGGGGAGGTGAGAATGCAAATGTAAAAGAAAAAGAAGAAGAATCATTAATAATTTCGTGATTCAGATTTCTCACCACCAATTTTAGCATGTATTTTATTTTGGGTTTTTAATTTTATTGCTTCAAGTTGATCTTGCAGTGCTTTATCATCTTCATTAATTAATTTAAAAACCTTAGCGCGATTTTCAAGAAAAATTGGATTTTTAGGATTTTGTTTAATTGCATTGGAGAAGCTAACAATTGAATTTGCATATTGACTTAGGTTTAATTCAGCCTTCCCTTTCCAATTCCAAACCTTTGCTTGTATATTTTCATTTTCATGATCATTCCCATTTTCTTTATCATTGCCGGAATTATTCGAATTACTCTGTCCTTCTCCAGTCCGATTTTTGTTATGATTATAATAATTGTTGATATTATTATTATCATTATCGTTATCCTTCTCATTATCATTATTATTACTGCTACTGCTACTGCTATTATGATTCTGATAAATATTTATATTTTCATTTAATATTTTTGATTTTTTCTTTATGTTTTTATTTTCTGAGTTGCTCTTATCCATGTCAGAAGATATTATCTTAATTACTGTGTTAAAGTCTTGAAGTGACGATTGGAAATCTGAAGATTTAAAATAAGCGATACCTCTTTTTAAAAAAAATAAAGAATTGTTATTTTTAATTTTGATTGCTTGATTAAAAAAGGTTATTGCCTGTTCATAATTTGTTAGCATTAGATAAGCAGAGCCCAATTTGAATTTAAATTCTGGTATTTTTTCATTTAAAGATGTTGCCACTTTTAAATTTTCAATGACTTTTTTCCAATGGCTTTTTTGCTCGTAAACAGTTGCCTTCCCGAAATGGAATTTTGAATTTGTTGGGTTTATTTTGATTGCGCGATCAAAGTCTTGTAGTGACTTTTGAAACTTGCCCATATTACGATAGACGAGCCCGCGCGTATAGTAAAACCTGGCGTTTTGAGGATCCATTTCAATTGCCTTTGTGCAATCGCTAATTGCCTGGTCATAATTGCCCTGCTTGTCATATGCGCTGCCCCTGTTACACCAATATGAGCTATTTTCGGGAGACAGATCTAAGGACTTGCTATAGCACTCAAGCGCGGTTTTTAATTTGTTCAGGTGGTTATAGCAATTGGCGAGCTGGTACCAAAATTGGTGGTTGTGTGGCTTGAGCTTGATACCCCTTTTTAAATACTTGATCGACAGCTCCCAATTCCTTTGTAAATATAAAAAATTCACATATTTCTCAAGCACAGAAGAGCTCGCTGGCTTGATCTTTGTTGCCTGGTAAAAATCGTCATTGGCCTTGTGAAACTGGTCATAGCGCTGATAGATCGATCCTCTTCTTATGAGATCAAAGCACCGTTTTGGATCAATTAAAAGCGCCCGATTGAGATCTTGAAATGCCAAATTGTTGTTTTTCAATTTTAAATACATTTTCGAGCGGAACGAATAATAGTCTGCATTTTTTTTATCATACTTGATTGCTAATTTAATGGATCTGAACGCTTCGTCGTCTTTGTTAGGCAACGCGTTGTAAATAAGTGCTTGTTGATAATGCGGTTGTGGGTTATTTTTTTTTAAGCGAATAGACTCAGAGAACGAAAAGAGTGCTTTGTCAGTAAGCCCCTTTTTCGTAAACGCCTCTCCTAACAGAATCCACAGCTTTGGATCGTCGGGAGACTTGCAGGTTAGTTCTTTGATTTTTTTTAATGCTTGATCAATAGTCGAGCTGTTGGTTAACAAAGAAGATACCTTCTCATATTCTTTGTTGTTTTTGGTTTTGTTGCTCATTTGTTTAACTGAAAAAAAATTACAGGTTGACTGAATCAAGGAGAAAGAGACTTTTGTTTTTTATTTATGTTTTGTGTTTTATTGAGAAATAATTTTTGTTCGAAAGGGAATAAAGAATGAAAAATGAAATAATCCCATACATTTCCTTTTGTTTTTACTTGAACAACATTTACAATAAAATTCTCATTACACTTTTGGTAAAAACAACAAGAGGAGTCACAAAATCATGAAATACACTTAAACTAGATTAACAAGATAAAAAAGAAAATATTTTTTTTTAGATCAAGAAATATTTTTAAATTATTCACTTACAAAATTTTATTAATTTAATTTTTTCAGAAGTCTTTTTCATACTTTCGGTTTTATTGAAGGGTTTTCTTGCAAGTTTTTTATTTTGTATAAAATTTTTGTAATTTGAATTGTCTCAAAAATAATTTCAACTTATCCCTTTAAAACAATTTGTTAAATTTATTACTTTTATTTCCTTTGTCATCAGAATGATTTGTTTGTGATCTGTTGTTCAAAAAAATGTGGTATATCAGAATTTTCTTTTTTGGAGAAATTTATGAAATTGAAAAGATTTTTTGCAATTTTATTTTTCCAAAACTAATTAAAAAAATTAACTAATAAATGGAGTTTATTAGATTTCTCAAACTCAACAATGGAAAAAGAAAACGTTTTGAGAAAAAACATCAAAGAACAACGATTGATTTTTCCTTTAAATGGTTTGGTATTATATTTTTGAAAATTGTTAAGTTCATTGTGAAGGGTTGCTCTTTGGAGCCTTTTTGAGATCTCCAAGATTTATATTAATATATTTTTTTTAATGGAATATTATTTCTATTTTGGATTATAGTATGAAAAAAAATACAGGACATGAAAATAATCCTGGGGAAGATTTATAATTTATAATATTAGTAAATTTGTTGTGTTTTTTCAATTATTAAAAATCAAATCCTTTATATAAATAAATCGAATTTTTTATGAACTCAATAATAAATCTACCTAAAGTTCACTAAAGTAAGGTGTCTATAAAATAATCACTTAATTGTTTGAACCTATAATGGATCTACTTACTTTTGAAAAAAAAAAGAGTTTTATAGGGGTTTATTTAGAAATTGGCAAACAATCTTTGTTATTTTTGTTTGTGGATTGATTAAATATTATCTTGAACAAGTGTATTTTCATTAAACATCTTTCTATTAAGTGAGTGAGATATAATTTTTAAAAGTTTAGTTCTTAAATAAAAGAAACTATTCAGCAATTGCACAACAATTTCCGAAAATACTAACAATTAAAAATCTTGTCAGTAATTTTTATCACTAAATTATTTTTTTCACTACTTTATTATTATTTTGATATTTCTATTTTGAGATTTTGAATCGAAATTTACAAAACAATATCCGAAATGATCATTATTTTAAGAGTTATTATTTGATAAAAATGAAATAATTTATTGTGTAATAAGATTTAAAATAGATTTTTTAGAGTCACAGAAACTATTTGAAAGATGGCGAACTAATTTGGTTGAACCCAATAACAATATATTTTGATCATAGGCTTCTACTTGTGAGACGCTAATCCCTTAAGGATTCAAAAATAAAAAAAATCAGAATAAAAAATAATATTAATTTTATGAAGATTTTTATTTATTTAACTTTTGTAAATTTCTTTATTAAATTCCAAACAATGAAAGATCTGAAAAAATATTTCTTTCAAAAAAAAAAGAAAAAGTAAAACAAAAAATAAAAAAATTCAAACTTTTTGAAAGAAAAAAAAGAAAAATAATATAGTTTTTAATCTATCAAATCAAACTCAATTTTAGAAAAGAATAAAGATTAAAGAAAAAGCCAACAATAAGAATAATGCGAAATGAAATTCTGGAAGAGATCCAGGGTTGTGCCCTAAAGGGGAGATTAAGGGTTCTGGTGATGCAAATGGTGAAGGTTCTGGTTCTGTTTCAGATGTTGAAGGTAGTGGTGTTTGAGATGATGAAGGTTCTGGTGATGCAGATGCAGATGCAGATGCAGAAACAGATGCACTTGGTGATGGTTCTGTTGATGGTGACGGAGAAGTGGACGACGAGGGTTCTGTTGGTGGAGAACTTGATGGTACTGGTGTTGGTGTTTGTGATGGTAATGTTTGATTAACAACAGTGTGGAATTTCAATTTGAATGAGCAAACATCAAGAACTCTGTTAAGATTATCCATCATTAGTTTCCATTCTCCTTCGATTGGTTCTAAATAGAAGCCTTTAAATGTGAAAACGTTTTTGATCAAAAAAAATTGATAGCCCTTGAAATCATAATGGAAGGGGATCCTTGTCCCAGAAGGTGAGACTAATGAAAAGGTGAAATATTGCAGATAATAATTGTGCACACAGATTTCCAATTCAACACCACCATAAACAAAGTGCTCAAAATTTGAATCCTTTGGAACATTTAAAAGTCCGAAATCGTTCTCGTATGTGACTGTTTCTGTTTTCAATTCAGTTTTCCAGACATTTGCAAGACTGATGGCCTTTTTCGGCATCAACCATCCCAAATCCATAATTTGGATGCCATTGGATCCCTAGAGAATTCGTGATCCATTCTTCTTCATTATCCGTTGTCTGTAGGATGCCTCTATTTGCAGATTCAATTAGAATGGATTGTACATCATGCCAATAAAGTTGTGGGTTATTTTCAAGAATTAAGGCAATTACACCAGATAAAATTGCAGCAGAGCTTTTCCTGCTAGTAGAATCTTCAATACATTGATTGTTTTCGTTAGTTGTGGAAGTGATAAATTGATCTTCGCATCCATCAACGTCGCTGACGGGGCCAGGGACAGAAACTACAATTGAAGCTCCAGAGTGTGAATCTTTTGTAATGGAATCACAGGTAGGGATGGAGTTTACAACAATGGAATGTAATTGGTTAGTGGGGAAGCACAAATTGGAATTCACATTGCCCTCGTCGCCACCTGCTGGGAAGACATATATGGTTCCCTTTCCACCTCTTCCTTCAGTGGTGCCGACTTCAAGTGCGTTATATAATTCCTCATCATAATCGCAATAATTCTCTGTTTGTGTATGGAATGGGAAATCCGAGAGTGTCCAGCTATTGGATGAGATTTCAAAATTTACATCTTCGCTCAGTGCCTTCACTAAGGACTCTTTGGTAATGTTTTCACAGAGTATCCTCCTTGAGACATACTTTGATTTTGGTGCAACACCTATCCCACAAAAATTCGTTGTTAATCCCAGACGAAATTAACCCTGCGTTGATAGTGCCACTCGCTTCTCCAAAGCTACTTTCTCCAGTGCAATAGTCAGATGATCCTTCTTGTTCATAATTGCCTTCTAAATCATCATGCGTATTGAAAACACCTGAATCAAGAATACCAACAGTTACACCTTCTCCAGTGTTACAAGCATACAACGCCTTGTCAATGTTTGTCTTATATTTTGAATCGGTTTTAATATGAAACTGTTTTTTAAATAAAGGATCTTTGATCTCACTACACTCGTCCTCACAATAAATTGTGACAACAAATAAGAAAATTAGAAAAAGCTGAGTGTTTTAAGTTTTGTGTTTTTTGTTTTTTTATTTTTTTTTTTGATTTTTGATTTTATTTTTCGTTTTTTATTTTTTATTTTTGTTTTGAGTAGCCAAATAATTGAATAAAAAAAAATTTTGGGGTGAAAAGTTTGAAAAAAAAATTTATTTACATAAAAGGTTTTGTTCGTCATTAAAAATAATGAAGAGAAAAGGAATTAAAATGGAATAACAAATTTTATTCAGACAATCCCAAAACCGTTTCTAGAAAAAGATTTTAGAAATTTCTATAATTTTTTTTTTCGTCAATTAAAAAAAGAGTTGGAGAAATATTTTAAAAATTTAAGATAGGGTTGCCTGAGAATATACTTTCTGAAAATGTGGTAAATTGGTTTTTCTGTTTTGGAGTTTGATTGTTTTTTTTCCTAAAGCTCTTTTTTGAAGAAATTTTCTTCATTTTTTGATCAGAATAGTTTTTGGAAAAAGAAAAGAAATATTTTGTAAGCAAACTTTTTCTTTTTTTTTTGTTTCATCACTTGAAAAAATCAGAACTTTTGTGTATTTTTATGTTCAATGAATATTAAACTCTAAAGATTTATTCTTAAAATGAGTTAATTAATACAATTTGAGAAAATACTGTAGACTTTCTTTTATCTGTTGAAAAGAAATAATTCTTGTAAAGATTTGGTAAAATACTATACTATTTTTTGCAAAATAAATGGATCAAAATTTTCATTCAGCTTTCCGAAAAAAAGTTTTAAAATCAAGGAAAATTTCAAATTTTTTAAATTCTTAAAATCAGTTTAAATTATTGATTTCACCTTATAGAATTGATAATTTTGATGATTTGTTTTCATTCTTGGAATGTGATTATTTTGAAAAGCTGAGTGAAAATTTTTATTCATTTATTTTGCAATTAACAGTATATTCGAATTTCAACAGTTGGATGAAAGTGTTATTAAAAATTGATTTTTACACAAATAAATAAAGTATGAATTGAAATTTTAAAAAATATGACAAAATAATCTTTTATTATTTACCCTTTCTCTATTTGACCTTCTAAAAATAGCAAGTAAAGGATTATTTTTTGTTATTAAGTGTTTCTAAATTGGTATTGCTCATCAATGACCTGCTTTACGACCAATTGATTTCGAATCTCTTCAAATTTTCTTTTGTCAAAAAACTACATGATTTTACGACTTTTTATCTGGATAAATGTGAAGTGAACAATCATAATTATTTGAATTTGTTGTTTTATACTTGATTGGAGTATGGTTGTAGTATATGGTTAAGAACATAGCCCAATTATTGTTTCTTAACACTTTAATTTTTTCCTTCAAGATTAATTAAAAGATCATCAAAAATAATTATTGTTTTAATGGGGATAAAAATCTTTTTATAAATCTTATAATTTGATTCAAATTAAATAAACAATATTACAAAATCTATCTTAGAACTAGTTTTTGAAAATAATGTTGTTTTTCTGTCCGAATAATTGTTATGTTTCAAATTTCTCTAAGCATATTTATAATTATTAGATCTTGTTAAGGGGGTAGCTACACAATAATACATGATAAAAATTTGAGAGAGATGAGATAAGAACATTTTATTTTAGTGGCGTGTGATCGTAGATTCTCTAAAATTTTTTTTAAAACAATTATTTGATATTTTTTTATTATTCGTAATGATTAAACAATGAAAAAAAAAGAGATTATATTGATAAAATAGTTTTTTTTTTTTATTTTTTTTTTATTAAAATAAACTTAATTCCATTAATTTGGGTGCAGTTTAAACAGTTGGAAGAATAAAAATAACATGATTTACGTCCAATTGGGAAATAATTTTGATTCAACAAACTATTTCATTTATTGTCTTTTTTGTTTTTGTTTTCATTTTCTTTTTTTCAGTTACTTAATCTGTTTCATGAGATCTGAAAATTTTTTAATCGATGGTTGATAGATGGTTACAGTTGGGTTTCTTAAATTGATAAATCCACATACAATTGGTCCATGGTATCTTATCATTTGGACGATCAACCATTGTTGGTGTAATTTTAACAAATCTACCAATATATTTTTTGTTCAAACTCTTTCATTACAGCTGCTTTCCTTATTTGGGACACAATCGTTTTAATTTTTTGTTTTATATTGTTTTCTTTTATTTGGGAAGTAAAGATTGTTTATAAAAACATTAATACGGAGTTACTTAAATGTTTTTTTATATTAGGTTTGGAAAAATATAATAAATTGGGTTTTTGTTTACCTATTTTTGATTTTGGGCGTGTCCAAATTTTTAGAATGGGGTTTAGTTTTTTTTTTTTTTTTTGCGAGAAGATAATATCAGGTTCTTAGAATCAAACTTATAACTATTTTGAGGTTTAAACATTGATAAAATATAATCATATTCACTTCTCGAATTCCCCTAAATCCAACCATTTAAAATCCTAAAAAGTAATAATTTGAGATAATTATTCTTTTTTGAAATTCTTATAGCTATTTAAGTCCCATTTATGTTTTCTTTTATGATTCTCTCAATTGTAATGTTGTTGTTCATGATAAACAAAATCCATTAATCCTAAATGTCACTGATAAAAATAATCTTTCTAATTGCTTTATGTTGTCATGATTAAAAAAATTCAAACATGATGAAAAAATAAAAAATAAAAAAATTAAATGCCACAATTGAATGTTGAGATAATTATAAAATATAAGTTATTCAACATTCGAAACACTATTTTAAGCAATTCAAGTCAGCGTTCTATTGTGACTATTTCTTTGAGACTTTGAAAAAAAAAATTTATAATATCGAATGAATCGAGTACTTTAAATAATAAAAATCAATGAATTACAACCTAAGTAAAAAATGTTATTTTCTCATTCTCTTCAGAATTGCAAAAATGTGAAAAATTTTCGAATACCGTGGCTATTCCCTTAAGGAACTAATCTTTATTATTTTTTTTTACCTAAATTTAATAGAGATTGAGAAAATTTTGTGCCAATTACTTGGATTTGAAATACACTGTTTATTTTTAATATTAAATCATAATTCTAGAATAGGAATCCTTATTTAGAAATTGGTCAAAAAAATAATAATAATAGAGACTAGTCCCTTAATAAATTTACTGTTTTGAAAATATTATTCAAAATTAATCAATAGGGGATAATAAACGCCCATTTCTAAAAGTTACAGGACAAAAAAAAAGATTAGATTGTATTACCAATAAATTCAAAAAACAATTTAAAAAAATACAACCATTTAAAAAAAAATAAAAATGTTTTTCAAATATCTTAGTTAATATTAAATACAATGATCTGTCTTACTTTCACTAAAGAAAAAATATTGGTATTACCATTACCTAAGATTAAAAAATCATTCTTGCTATCTCAAGAATAATGAATAGCCATTCTTGATAATTTTATAATTAGTCCAATAGTTCAAATTGTTTAAAAACTCAAAATAATTGAAAAAGAATAAATTAAGGGATATATCTTCTACAGCAACAAAGTTAAAATTTTAAAATAGGTGATTGGTGATATTCTCTTCTTACAAATTTTGTCTATGTGAAGTGCCAAAAAATTCTGATCAACTATGTTACCTTGGAAAAGAAAATTTTTTCAATGAGATCAATTTTTTTGTCTAGATTTTTATTCAAAAGAAAACCTTTTAATTCATGTTATTTGTTGTATTTTAATTTTTTTTTATTTGTTTATTACCATTTCCATCAGTATTACAGAATAAATAGTCTTTGTTCTAAGGAATATTAATGTAAGGGGTTTTTTTTTCTTTTTTTTTGGATAATTCTTTTGTTTTTATAAAAAAGTGAGTAATTCAATATATTTTCTAATATTAGTATTCTATTAGAAGGGTAATTGTAACTATTAAATTTATAAAAAACCTTTGAAAATTTTACTCCTAGACCCTGTTTTTGTAATAAGATTAAATTTGATTTTTCAAAATAAAGTTTTGTTGAAGATATTTGAGAATTTAATAGAGGTTTTGATGATAACATATATTATCAATATATTAACAATAAATTCATGATAATATTAAAAAAATCGCGATTAGTCCAACTTTATTGAGAAAAATGACAATATCGTGATATTTTACATTATTGCGAAAAAATGAAAAATTATTTTTTTGTAATTTCCTTAAAAAAAAATCAATTGACTTTTACAAAGTCTTGATACTTTTACAACACTACCTCCCTTTAAAAATGTTTAAAAGTGTTTGAAAGGGTTAGAATTGTCTTCAAGTGTTTGAAAGTTTTGAAATACAGAAAACTTTTATAAAACAAATGGGTTTGTTTGTTGTGGAAATTAAATTTTATTTCGATTCATTTTTTTTTTAACAAAATATCAAATCTCAAACAAATTTTATGATCAAACTAATAATTACCCATTTCAACAATACATTTGAATATAAGATAGATGTGTTTTTTCTTAAAATGGAGTTATTACATTCGCAATGTTAAATAACCAATGAGAATAAAGAGTACTATTCCTTCTTATTGGAGATCATTCAGTCAAAAACCTCAAAGTTATTATTGTTTTTTCTGTTCAATACAAAGATTCTCAAAGAAGAAAAAGAAGAAGAAGACAAGTATTGTATTAAAAATCTTAATAATTGGTGATCAATATGGCAAGGATGTTCTGAAATCTTTTGAAGAGTTATCCAACTCCTTTTAGCTTTCTGAGAATAATTGAAAATGTTTTAACCCGAGAAAACATTCTTTAAAGAACAGACAAAGGGTTGGTTGTTTTAGAAGGTCTTTTATTCAACTCAATTTCCAACACCACGATTAACTGAAAAAATATTTATTTATCTTTATTTCTTATTGTTGTTGATCTTAAAGGATCGATAGGTTTGACAACCAAATAAAAAGAAAACACAATAAAGCTCACTGATTTGATTCATGATTGGATCAAGTATCTTTTTTTGTTGTTTTTTCAAAGAATAACTTTTTTTACGAATAATCATGATTTTTTGATCAGATCAACAAAATTTCTTTGTAAAAATATTGCTCAATTAACTAAAAACCATCAACTATTATGTCGAGATTACTTTTTAATCACTATATTTTGACATTTATCACGATATTTTGGAATAATTATTACGATTTTATACAAAATCCTGATTTGTTAAATTATAACAATACTATTGAATATCTCGTGATTTTATTGAATATTGCGATTTGTTATATTATCTCGATAATATTGAATATCTAGATTTTTCTGATATAACGCGATTTGATAGAAATTATCACGATTTTTCGAACTTTATCATGAATTAAGCATAGAGATCATCAAATTCTCCAATGTTTCACAATATTTACAAGGCTCTTTTTTTTTTTTTTTGGCTTTGTTAAAAAAAATTATGCGAAAAAAAAGAATTATAAGGAAAAGAATAAGAAAAATAAAAACAAAAATTTGATGAAATTTGAGAAAATGAAAAAGGAAGAAAAACATTAAAAAAAAAGAAATAAGAAAAAGAAACGAAACAAGTAAAAAAAAAAATTTGGAAATTCATTGAAAAAAATTAAAATTTTACAAAAATAGAAAAAATTATTCTGATCCAACAATTTGAAAATAAATTTTTGATTTGAATATCAGGAAAATCACTTAAAACAACTTTCAATAACTAGTATTAGGTCTGTCAATATTATTGAAAATGGTTTAGATCTTCATTTCATTGATTAAGTCTTTTTTAAACTGTTGTCAAATTTAGATTTGTTTAATAACCAATACCACAATTAATTTTATTGGTTGAGATTTGTATTTAAAAATTAATAATTAAAACTAATTACAAAATAAAAAATTTCTTTCTAAATCTAGACTTGACAACTTGAAATTAAAAATATGTTTAACTATTTTCAAGAATTAACTTATTTCTTAAATAAAACTATTGATCCTTTTTTATGTGAATTATTGAAAATATACATTTTGGATTTCAAAAAATATCGCAAATTAGTGCTTTTTTTAAATGGGTTAAAGTCATCTTTTTAATAAAAAAAAATTCACAAATAAAAAAAAAATGTATGGAGTCTCAACAAGATTTAGTTTACTTTTGTAAAAAATATTAGTCCATTGAAAAAATTATTTTTAATATTTTTGTATTTTGGTTAATTTTGTTAACTTTTCAAAAAAAATTATTTTAAAATAAGGTATTCCCAAAAAAGTGTGGCATTGTTTTTACATTTCATAAAATAATTTCTTTGTGACTGGTGTCATTTGTTAATTAAAAATATCAAACTAAGTCTAATATTAATACTTGTTGAATCAATTGCTATGGTATTTGTTTCAAAATAGTATTATTGGAAATATTTTTAAAAAAATATTAAAAAAAAAACACTTTTTTGGAGAAAACAGTCCCACCCCAATTTTAATAAAAATCCTGAAATAAGGTAAGAATATAAAAAATCAATTTAACAATAAAAAAATTTTATATTTTTTACATTGTATTGGAAAATTTAACAAAATTTTCCTCCTTTTTTTTTACTTTTTGGAATAAACTGAAAATTTTATTAAATTTTCGATTTATTTCAAGAATTCAAAAAAACCTAATGAAAAAGTGAATATCAATATAGATAAAATTTTCAAACAATAAATAATTTTTTAGTAAAAATAATTGATTTGCTTTTCAAAAAATATTTATTAAATTTAAAATTCTTTTGAAAGATAATAAAATCACCTTTTAAATGTGAATAACAATTTTTTACAATTTTTTGACTATTAAATTAAAAAAATAAATCTTATTAGAACCTCCAAAATTTAATTTTTCTAAATTGTATAATATCTTGAAAAAGAATTTAGATCAAAGATCTTTTATTTGTTAATATGTTTTATTCTTCAGGAAGTAATCAAAAAAAGAAAAATTATAAACTTTAAATTTTTATGAAAATTTTTTTTATGAAGAGTAATTGTAACAATTTTAACTCTATTTTGTGATTTTTTTTAATAAAATTCGGTTTTTAGAAGAAACTACTTTATCAAATAATGTGTGAGGTGTAATATAATACTACTTTTCAGAATATATGTTTTTACTGGAGATGCCAAATTGAAATGAGGTATGATTTGGTCAAGGTTTAGTATCTATTTTCAAAATAATAATAAAACTTAATTTTTTTTTACAAAAATTCATGTAGAGTTATTTGTAATTTATTTTTGAAATTATTTACTAAAAAAATCTATTCATATTTAAAGTTTTATACCATTGCGAAAAAGTTATTCAACAGAAATAGACTCTTCCGAAAAAACAATTTTTATCAAAACAATGGAAAAATAGAGAAATAAATTTTTACAATGTGTGTTTTTGTAAACTCTATTTATTTATTTTGACTTTTTTAATAAGATATATTGTGTGAACTCAGAATCCTAAATCAAATTAAGATTTAAAAATTGAAAAAAGATGAACATATGAAATTTTATCACATTTAAATTGTAAATACTGTTATCAAAATAAATTTTTCAACAAGGTTTAATATATGTTTCAAAATTAAAAACCGTGTTTTTTTGTTTTTTAGAAGACATACATATTAAAATGATCAAAAAAACCTACAGTTAAAAAATAACTAAATATGGTATTGAATATTGAAAGTTCTCTTATTAAAAAAAGAAATAATCAAAATAACCACACAAATAGAAAAATTAATCTCATAATATAAAGTAAATTTTTTGAAATTATTATCAATTAAACAAAAAATTTCATAAAAATTGAAAAATTTTGAATAAATTTCCTTCTTAATTTAAAAATTATTCAAAACATCAAGGAGTTTACTTTCAAAAATGGGATGACTTTATTTTTAATATTGAATAGTTTAATTAGATGTTACATTGGGATCATAAAGAAAAAAGAGCACAGATTTTATTGTGAAACACCCTATATCCACTTGTGGTACGCTTTCTTTTGATCACTGTACAAGTATTGATGAAATCAAAAAAATGGCACAGTGATAACTCTTGTGGTTCCAAATAATTTACTTTGTGTGTTTTTTATCAATACCAGGGATATAGTGTTTTAAAGATCCCATAAATATATATTTTCAGAAAAACAAAATAAAATTAACTTATTTATTAAAAAATTGTTTTTCAATTATTCTAGATTTGGTTGAATTTTAGTTTTTTTTAATCAACTTTGAAGAATAAATTTTTTAAAGTTTAATTGTTCGGAAACTCAACAAATTGGCTGGTTTTGTAAATGTTCTTGACAACAAACTCTTTTGAAATTTGAGTTTAGGAATTTATCCAAAAGGAATTAACTAACAATTTTTTGAAATTTTTAGATAATCCCTCAAATCACAAAGTTAAGAATTTCTCAATGTATTTTAATTCTGAGTTCAATTTATCAATTAAACCTCATAAAAAAATAGATTTTAATCAACCACTGAATCTCAAATCAATTTCTACAAGTTAAAATCTTCTTTCAATAAAAAAAAAAAACAAAGATTCATTTTTTTTAAATATTTCTTATTGAATTAAATTTAGAACAATGAAATTCCTCAAGACCACAGAAGTTGTCAAAGTACCAGAAAATGGTAAATAAACAAATCCCACATTTCACTTGAAACACTTTCTTTCCTTTTGCTTTCAAAACTAATTTCAAGATTAATTTTTTTTGTTTTTTTTCTTTCTTTTTCTTTTTTTTTTAATTTTTTTTGCTTTTTTTTTTTTCTTTTTTGTTTTTTCTTTTTTTTTTTTTCAAAAATTTTTCTTTCCGGATCTGTTCAGTTGAAATCACAACCAAAGCAAGAATTGTTATTGTCAAGGGACCAAGAGGAACATTAAAACAAAATTTCAAACACACAAAATTACATTTGGTGTCCGATAAAGAAAAAAAAGAAGTTACAGTCACATTATGGCTTGCCAAACGTAAACAAGTGTGTGGTGTGAGAACAATTGTTGCCCATATCCAAAACATGATTAATGGTGTTACCAAAGGATACAGATACAGAATGAAACTTGCATACAATCATTTTCCAATCAATCTCAATATACCAGAAAATGGATCTTTCATCGAAATCAGAAATTTCCTTGGTGAAAAAATCGAAAGAAAAGTTAGAATGCTTGAAGGTGTAAAAGTTTTCAGATCAGAAAAAACCAAAGATGAAATTTATCTTGAAGGAAATGATGTCACATTAGTTTCCCTTTGTTGTAAGTTTCTTTTTTCTTTTTATTATTTTTTTTTTTTTTTATTTTATTTTATTTTCTTTTGTTTCCTTATTCTTTTTCTTATTCTCATTATCTTTCATTCTTTTTTTTTTTTTTTTAATTCTCTTAAAATGAACAAAAACAAACAGGTGCACAAATCCATCAAATTTGCAATGTGCGTAACAAAGATATCAGAATGTTTTTTGGATGGTATTTATGTTTCTGAAAAAGAATTTATTGAAGAAGATTAAAATATAAATTACAAACATCAATCTTAATCCACAACACAAGGTTAAGGTATATTATATCTTTTAGAAGATTAGTAACCTCAATAAAACCCATCTCATTTTAGATTTGATAAAAAAAAAAACAAATTATTATAAATACATTATTAAATATAAATTTAATTTCAATAAACAACCTATAAAATCCGATCTTGGAAATAATTTTTTATCTTTTTCTTTTTCTTTTTCTTTTGATTACTTCTGATTATTATTTTGATCAGAAAAAAAGATAACATTTTAAATAATTAACATGATTTTAACTATACTAAAATCAAATTTGGTTTGTGTGTTTTTAGGATTCTAAACACTTTTAATTACTATTTTTATTTTTTGTTGTGTGAGAACTGAAATCAAATGCAATAAAGAAAAAAAATGCTTTAAGTATCTAGTAATTTAAAGTGGATTTGCTCCATACCTAAGAAGTGGCTTGAAACAAAAAAGGTGAATGTGAAATTGCACTTCTTTTGATTGACAAAATTCAAATAACAAAAAAAAAAAAAAACCAAACATTAAAATCCAATTAACAAAAAAAAAGTTGAGAGGATCTCATTGGCAAAAAATTCAAATAAAAAAAAAAAAAAAAAAATTCATTGGATATTAATTGCTAAAAAATCCAATTTAACAAAAAAAAAAATAAATAAATATTTTCTAGTTGCAAAAAATTCAATTTAAAAAAAAATCAACTTTTCTTTGTTTTATATTTTCAAAGAGTTAAATTTATTCTTGAAAGAAATTGTTTTCTTTTGGAATATAATCAGCCTAATTTGATATACTCTAATACATTATAAAGTTGAAACACTCTAAATTTGGCCAAGTAAAGATTTTGTAACATTCAAAAGAGAAAAATAACTCATTTGAGAAATCAAAAAAAATGAAAAAAACAAATCTTCGAGATCTCAAAAAGCGTGCCCAAAGAGAGAAACTTCAAAATTATAAATTCGTGGTTATTTAAATTGGAAATCAAATGTCTCTCTTTTGGTCTTTGTTTCGTAAAAATGTTATAGTTTTTCATTGTTAATTTTTCCGAGATTTTCAAAAAAAAAAAAATAAATCAAAATTAAAATCAATTATTAGAGGTTTTGATGAGAACATATATTATCATGATATTAACAATAAAATCGCAATGTGTTTAAAAAATCGTGATTAGACCAACTTTATCGCAAAAAAAACATAAAATCGCGATTAGACCAACTTTATCCCGAAATTCAACATTATCGCGAAAAAATGAAAAATTATATTTTTGAAATTATCTTAAAAAAATCTCTTGACTTTGACAACACTTTCCCCCTTTAATAAATGTTTGAAAGTTTTGAAATACAGAAAACTTTTATAAGGGAATGAGTTTGGTTTGTAGTGGAAACAAAAAATTGTTTTCTTTTCATTTTTTGTTTTAACAAAATATCAAATCTCAAACAAATTTTATGATCAAACTAATAATTACCCATTTCAACAATACACTTGAATATAAGATTGATGTGTTTTTTTAAAATGGGGTTGTAACATTCACAATTTTAAATAGCCAACAAGAATAAAGAATAATTTACCTTCTTATTGGTGATCCGTCAAACAATAACCTCTAAGCTCTAATTGTGTTTTCTGTACAATATCAAGATACTCGTCTGAGAAGAAGAAAAAGAATAGCAAGAAAACAAATTTTGCAAACAATCTAAATAATTGGGGATAATATGGCAAGGATGTTCTGAAAGCTTTTGAAAAGTTATACAACTCCTTTTAGCTTGCTGAGAAAAAATGAAAATGTTTTAACCCGAGAAAACATTCTTTAAAGAACAGATAACGGGTTGATTGTTTTAGAAGGTCTTTCATTCAACTCAATTTACAACACCATGATTAACTGAAAAAATATTTATTTATCTTTAGTTCTTATTGTTGTTGATATTAAAGGATCGATAGGTTTGTCAACCAAATAAAATGAAAACACAATAAAACTCTTGGATCTGATCATTGATTGGATCAAGTATCTTTTTTGTTGTTTTTTCAAAGAATGACTTTTTTTCACCTAATCTATTTTTTGATCAAAAAAATTTTTTTTGTTTAAATATTTCTCAATTAACCTAAAAACCCATCAACTATTAAATCAAGATTACTTTTTAATCGCGATATTTTGGCATTTATCGCGATTTTTCAATAATTATCGCGATTTTATAGAATAACGCAATTTGTTTTATTATCGCGATAATATTGAATATCGCGATTTTCTGATATATGAGGATTTGATAGAAATTATCGCGATTTTTGTTACTGTATCGTGGATTAAACATGCTATCATCAAAACCTCTATTGTTTACGTCTTATTATAAAAATTGTTCATTTGGTTTTCAAGTGTATTTATACCCTTAATTTAAGCACCACAATACTTTAAAATAAAATCAAACATCAGAAGTGGTGTTTGATTTTGGAACATTTTCAAAGTAGATTTCAAATTATATTTCTGGAAATGGTTTTTGTAAAGAAAAATGATTTGAAAAAAAAACTCTAAATCATATTTAGAACTCTCTACTCGTTTTTTTTTTTTTTTTTTCAGTTGATGTATGTGTTTATGATCATATGGTTATGGTCACTAACATAATATAAATATATGTATATAACTCTTAGAACCACAAATGTAATAATTGTCTTCGAAACAAAAATTTTAATTTGAATTAGTATCAAATTATTATAAAATATAGAATTTATAAAAAATTATCTTAAAAAGAAAATTTCATAATTAAAAAGTATATAGTTTCTTAAAATACAAAAATAACTTATAAAAATTTTTTCAATATTTGAAAATTTTATCTTGGTTATTGTGATTTTTTTATTTTTTCAGCTAAATTTTGTCAATTTTTTTTTTTTTTTTTTTTTGAAGAGTTTGTCTGCATATGTCCTTACGAACCAAAAAACACTAAAAATGAAAAACTGATCAAATACTTTCCATTAATACAATTAAAAAAACAAAATGATAAAATAAAAATAAATAAAGTTTCAATTTAGCTTTTTCTTGAAAACATTTTTTGCCAAAATCCTTGATTTCAACCTTGAAATTATGTATATTTTTAGACACGATATCTTGTTTTAACTCATTTACAAAAACAAATTCTAAATTATGGGGAATTTTCTTTTCACAAAAGGCACTAATTTGGTCCTCAAATGTTTTTTTTAGTTTTAAATGGTAAAATAAAAAAAAAAGTTAAACTAAAAGGATAAACTTTCTGGAAAAGCATTCTAATTTAATATATTAACTTATTCTTTGATTTCAAACTTTTCTCAACCCAAATTTTTCAAAAAAAAATAAAAAGTGCACACTAATTCCAAAAAAATATTTTCGATATTCAAAAGTTGAGAGTGTTTTTTATTCTAAAAAAAAATTATCACAGTGGTTAATTGAATTAAGTTAGTTCTTAATTTCGAAAAATATTAATCAGAAAAAAATAGTGCTTAATTTTATTAAGGACATATTATAAACTTCTTTTTTTTAAATGATTAAAACACATTACACTTCATTGGAATTTTTTGTGGCCCTTTGTACCCCAATAATGCCTAAAATGTATTTATAAATAATTTATTCATTACTTGGGAGGTTTGGATATCACTGAAATAATTTTGTTTTATCCGGTGATCACCATCCAATGATTATTTAAATATTTGGTTCTAAATAATTTAAAAATATAAAAAAAATATAAATTAAATTTTAATAAAAAATAATATTTTTTTTTATTATAAAATTTGGAAATTTTTTCAACAAGAATTTTTTTAAAAGTTAAATGGTTTGGTAAATAATTCGAGTTAGATTGATAATTGATTTTTTGTTTTTAAATTTTTACTATTTTTGACTTTATGAATTTTTAAAATCTAGATACAAAATAGACAATATTATTGAATAAGAGATCATAGATCAAATATTATTTTACAAGATCGGAATTAATCTTGATTGAAAAATTCAAATTTCACAAATATATTATTCAAATTTTTACTAATAAAAAAATCCAGAAAAATTTATTGGTTTCGGGGTTTATTTTATTATCTTTGAATAATATTTAAATGTTATTTTTATTTTTTTTTTTTTCGAATATGAATTACTTTATATTTAAGAATCTAGCTGGTTGTTGAAGTTGTTTGTTTTTTATTATTAGTATTATTTGAAATTCACTGTTTTCAGTATCAATCTTTCGAAAATTAAATCCCAAAACATTATAGCCATGCTAGGTAAATCATTCAACATATAACAACTATTTTAAACAAATTGGAAGTAAAGTTGAAACGATATAGACGATACTTGAATAATTGTATTTTTGTGTGTGGCTTCTTTTTCCTAATGGGTTTTCCCTTCAAATTTATTTTTTGATAAAATAAAAAAATGTAATAAATTAAAAAAAGATGTGGGAATTGTAATTCATGTTAATAAGACTGGATTTTTACAATATTTATTTGTTAGAAATCAAAATATTAATTAAAGTATTGACTCTTTTTTACATGTTTTCACATATATTTTTATATATTTTACTCTCAAAAGAAAATCTTAATGGGGTTTAAATTTTTTGATCAAAATATTTTGTTTATAAATTTTGTAAAATTGTTATTTAATTTTTTTTTCTTTTTGTTTCTGTTTTTGAGATCTTTCTTTTTATTTTGACGAAAGTGTAGTCCGTAAAATAAAAATTCTTTGAAAAGCTCAATAAAAATTAAGAAAAGGGGGTACAGTGGATCCTTTGAGAATATAGAGATATTTACTATTAAGATATCTGATTTTTATTTTTTTTTAATTCAAATAAAATTATGAACCAAAATTTGTTATACTTATTTCAAAAATTTTGATTTCTTTTTTTTTTTTGGAGGGGTATTTTATTTTATTTTTTCTGGGTTTTTTATGTGATCTGGTCTTTATCATTTTACAATAAATTAATCTAGAATTATGATTAAGCTATTAATAATCGTTCTTATTTAAGGAGTAATGATGACTTTTTTCAGTGCATTATTTTAGGAGGGCCAAAATCCTTTAAATACAATTTTAAGAATTTTTTTAATCGAAAAATAAGGATTTAGTTTTAGGGGGGGGGGTACCATATTACAATTTAGAATCTGATTATCGAAATTTCGAAATTATAAAAAAATGAAAATTGAATCATTCTTATGTATCTAAAGAGTTAATTTTCCATATACCACATAGCTTTCAATGACATGATGACCGCATATTCGCCCATATATATATATATATATATATATATATATATAGCCGTGTTAAAATATTTTACAAAACGAAATCCTCAATCTTTCTCAAAAATTTTTATCCTAGTTTTAAGGGAGAACAATTATTTTTATTCTACACTGGGAATTTATTGTAAGAAAGGAGTATCGGGCCTAAAAACCATGTAATAAGTTTAATTTTAGATATTTTTTTCTGAAATTTTGTGATTTTTCTCAAAAAAATATTTTTAAAGGTCAAATTTAAAATCATCATAAAAACATTGTTGAAAATACAAAACTCCCGATTTCGCTAGTTTTTTGCTTAATGTAAAATTAAAAAAAAATTAAGTGTAAAGATATATGTTTGTGTGTGTGTGTGGGGGGGGGGGGAGTGGAGAATAAATGATCAATGGTGTCAAAAATAGATTTTAATTTTGACTTGTATTTTTCTAGAATTTAGAAAAGAGTTTTGGATAAATATAATGATTGTTTTTATTTTTACCGTCAGTTCCACTTTTAAGGCACAAACTTTCAACTAAATTTAAGGCACAAAAAAATCTCAAATTAAGGCACAAAATTCAGATTCTAGTAAAATTAATTGTAACATAAAAAAATACAAATTTTGTGCCTTAATTTTAGAATTTTTTAGTGCCTTAAATTTCGTTCAAAGTTTGTGTCTTAAAAGTTGAACTGACTGTATTAAAAATTACCAATTTTTTTTTTTAAATTTGGAATATTTTGGCTTTTTCTTGAAACTAATGAATGCTAAACCATTGTTATTGGTACATGGGTATATTCTACTAACCAGAGAAATAAGCTTAGTCTGGTGCTTAGGGTATTCACATTGGTTTGTTGGTTAAAGGTGTTTCATGCAATCGTTTTTTTTTTTCATTTTTATATCACAAATTTCTCATTTTGTTTTTTTTTTATAGGGTAAAGAGAACAATACAAATCCATGAATACAAAACAAAAAAAATAAATCTAAATGATGGAACTACTGAAAGATTTTTTTGTTTTGAAAATGAACATGAATGTACAAGCAATTTGGGGTTAGTAAATATTTCATGATAATGGGAAAAAAATTGGAAAAACAAAAATTCAAATTTTTTTATTGATCTTGTAGATTATTGTTGATTTATTCCAATTTTTTAATAATAAGATTCAAAATTTGAGTGTGATACAATAAGTCCCGTGTTTGTTTTTATATTAAAACTGGGATAATATATAACAAAGAAAAAATAAATCAGTGTTGTTGAAAATGCCATTTACATGTGTATAAACTACTGGTCATATAAAAAGGTATTTTTACACTTTATTCGGGGAATATTGCTCATTAAATGTTTAAAATGGCCCAATAATAGTCAATAAGCCAACAGTGTGTTGTTTTCTTCATAGTTTATTTTTTATAAAATTAAATATAGTCAGTTTTACTTTTAAGGTGCAAACTTTCAACTAAATTTAAGGCACAAAAAAATCTTAAATTGAGGCACAAAATTTGGAATTTCTTTTTTTACAATTTATTTAACTAGAATCTGAATTCTATGCCTTAATTTGAGATTTTTTTTGTGGCTTAAATTTCGTTGAATTGTGTACCTTAAAATTGGAACTGGTTGTACTTGGGCTCCAAAGTGGCAAAATATATTTCTTAAATTTGTCTCGTAAGGTAGTTGAGTTACTAAAAAATGTGTTTTTTTTTTCAAAAATTAAATATTTAACGAAAAGATTATTTCGGTAGATTATATCTGAAAACTTGGAAATATATTAATGAGACAATTTTTTTTAGAAAATGTCAACAAAACTAAATATTCTTTGTATTTATGTCTTGATGATTATTAAGTTAATCTTTGAAATTGAAAATTTTATAAAAATTGTTACTTCTTGGAGTTCTAGATTTTAATTAAAGCCAGTTCTGCTTTTAGAGCACAAACTTTCAACAAAATTTAAGGCAAAATAAAAATCTCAAATTAAGGGACAGTATTCATATTCAAGTAAAATAAATTGTTTAAACAGAAATTATAAATTTTGTGCCTTAATTTGAGATTTTTTTGTTCCTTAAATTTTGTTGAGAGTTTGTGCCTTAAACGTGGGACTGACTTTATTAAATTCTGGAATATTTTATTTTAAGTTACTATTTTTTGATTTGAAAAAGTGATTATATTAAAAATTTCAAAATTTGAAATTATTAATTATGATCGAGTTAAAAATGAAATAATTTATTAGGCAACAATAATCTATTTTTCGGTCATTTCGGTAAACTCAAAATAAATTGATATTAATCATTTTGGTCAGTTTTTAATATATGTGTTTTTTATTTAAATATATTTTTTCAAATTTTAAAAAGAATTTTATTTCACTTTTGAATTCATTTTTTTTTTTTTTTTCATTTTTTCCTATTTGTTTTTTCTTTTTTAGATTCTAATAAAAGTTGATGTTGGAGAAACCATTTTTAAAAAATGTTGGCACTTCGCTTTTTTTTTTTTCTTTTGGGGTTTTTTACCATTGTTGAGTTGTTATTGGATTAAACCTTTGATTTAGCTTTTAATGGGTGGGTAATTATTTGGTTATTGCCAAAACTATTTTTAATAATACGTTTAATAAATAATTTGATATTTTAAATTTTGGATGTGAAAAAATAATAAAAACAGTTCATTTATGATATAATATTTATAGTCATGTGAACAATGTCGTACAAATATAATCTACCAACAGTTAAACCTTGCTTTGATTATAGGCAAATCTATTGTTGACACTAATCCCTTAATAGCAAAATTTTTCTCAAAAATTCGAAAAATTTTTAAGGACAATTTTATATATAAAAAAAAAAAAAAAACTAAAAAAAAGCAAAATAAAATGAAGAAAAAGCATTATAATTGAAGAAATATAAAAACATGAAATTTTCCACGCAGCGTTTGCTAAAAATACTAAAACGATTTATAATAGACAATATTCTGTTTTTTCTTTTTCTTTTTCTTTTTTTCGAAAAATTTTCGATGGGATCAAATTTTTGTAAATTTTTGATCTGAAATTCCCTAAAATGAATATACTCAACCTTTTAGTCATACCAAATCTTTTTTTTCTTCTCTCTTTATTTAACTAACAATTTGGGTAAAAAAAGTGAAATAAGAATTTACATTGGATCATTATTGAAAATGAAGAGTAAGATCAAAGAATAAAAGAAATAAAATTAACAATGAAAGATAAAATGGGGGATTCGGCACAACAGCGGTTTTTCCAAGACTATCTTTTGAAAAGGATTTTTATGTGGATTGATCTTAATTAATATTTTTTAAATAAAAATTGATTATTTTTGAGATCTCGAAAGCAAATTTGTTTTCATGAAAAATGGGGATATATGTCCTTAATAAAATTAAGCACTATTTTTTTCTGATTAATATTTTTCGAAATTAAGAACATAACTTAATTCAATTAACCACTGTGATAATTTTTTTTAGAATAAAAACACTCTCAACTTTTGAATATCGAAAATATTTTTTGGAATTACTGTGCACTTTTTTATTTTTTTTTTGAAAAAATGGGGTTGAGAAAATTTTGAAATCAAAGAATAAGTTAATATATTAAATTAGAATACTTTTCCAGAAAGTTTATCCTTTTAGTTTAACTTTTTTTTTATTCTACCATTTAAAACTAAAAAAAACATTTGAGGACCAAATTAGTGCCTTTTGTGAAAAGAAAATTCCCCATAATTTAGAATTTGTTTTTGTAAATGAGTTAAAACAAGATATCGTGTCTAAAAATATACATAATTTCAAGTTTGAATTCAAGGATTTTGGCAAAAAATGTTTTCAAGAAAAAGCTAAATTGAAACTTTATTTATTTTTATTTTATCATTTTGTTTTTTTAATTGTATTAATGGAAAGTATTTGATCAGTTTTTCATTTTTAGTGTTTTTTGGGTCGTAGGGACATATTATTAGTGGAAAAATAAATCTACCAAAATTTTCCGTCCTCATTCCTAATTTTTCTTTTCACAAAAGTAATTTGTCAGAAATAGATCCTAATTGGTTGTCTTGGTTCGTTTGGTTTCGTGTAAACTGATAATTTGAATATGAAAGGAATTTTCCAGAGGATATTAATATTGGTGTTTGAGGAAGAAATAGCAAAATCTTTTTGATTAATTGACTATTTTTAAAATCATGTGGATTGTCCTTTTAATCAGATTTTTTTTCAAAGTGTTATACGTTGTAAAATAAATGGAATTAAATTTTCAAAACACAATTCCCAAAACAAGATTTTAACAAGCAATAACTTTTCAAATTTATAATTTTGAAAAGAATCTTCATATATTAATTTCCCATTTAGAAATCCAGACTTTGTCTACTGAATGCAATTCTTTGTCTGAGGTTTTTATAAAAAGTTGAATGGAAATTTAGATCTTGTTATTTAACAAGTCACAGTATTTCAATGATCAATTAATTGTCCAAAGGTAAGTCCCATTTGGATTCATTCAATGCCTTTTCAAAGCTAAGGTTTAAAAAGTTTTAATTTGAAAAATAAAGCAATATTTTTCAAACATTTTTTGTATTTTCAGTCTATTCGAGGACCAACAAAAATAAAGTAAACAAGAATTTCAAAAACATTGAGAGTACAACTACGGAAAGGGTGTTTAAAAAGAAGATAAGACTTAACCATTTTAGGAGTTAAATTTTAATTTTAAAAAGTTTTTTTCAAATTGTTTAGATTTTGTTTTTTTTTAATTGAACAAAATTTGAAATGATTGATTTGTTTGTCAAAAATTCAACTCACTATTCTTTTGTGTCAATATGTTTTTTCTTTTAGAAGCGATTTTATTTTTCGTTTTCACTTTAGTAATTCCTTCTAAATAGTTTGAAACTTTTTCAGTTTAACTGATGTTCTGAAAGTCAACTAAAAATGATGAATGAATTTGGTGATTCCAGTATTTGAAATTCAAATATGATAAAAATTTAGCTGACTATACCTTTTTCAAGAAAAGACACAAACCACAACCTAAATGATTGAAAGTTTGTTTAGTTGGAAAGAAAAATCTGGTTATAGAAGTGAAAATTTTTTGCACTCGATGGTTCGAATTATTAATTACCAAAAAATGTTTTGAAAAACTAATTGATACAGTATTCACAATGATATACGAAAAATTTTGTTAAGAAAAATAGCATCTTGGTCCTTTTTCGTCATTGCCATTGTTGAACAAAAACAATTTTGAGTTAAAAGAGGAATTTTTTCCAAAATCTCTCTTGTTGGAATCTCAATTACTACATTGTTTTATGGTAATTTGAGAAAAACATTTGCCTCTGATTCTAAATTTGGTACTGAATGATACAATGCCAAAAAAGAGTTCAGGGAACCAACATACATGAGAATAGTACAAAAAAGATTTTAGTTTTTCTTTTTTTGGATAATAATTCCTGTTTGAAAGCAAATTTCTAATTTAAAAGTGTCCATACAGAATGTTAATTGCGAAAAACAAAGATCACAATTTTCATTCATCTTTGTTTAAAAAAATACACCTTCTCTTGAATTAACGTTAAATATCCAAAATTTTCAAATTCTAACAGGTGAACTAATAATTTAATCTTCAATTTGGTTTTCAAAATTTGAAAAGTTGTAATGGTACTATGATTTATAAACCTTTTTTTGGAAAGTTGAATGAAAATTTTGTTCACTTTCTTTGCAAACTTTAAAGACTTTCTTCTTTTGTTGGGAGATCTGAGAAAAAAAAAATCAAGTGATTACAGGAGTCTTTTTTTTTCGAAAATTCCTGAGAGACCTGTTCGCCTTCTTCAATTTTTAAACCTCGTTATGAATTTTAGTCCAAATAATTTTTACATTCAATTTTGATTACTATTTTGAGAAAAAATTGGGATATTGAAAAACAATTCATGGTTTAACGGTATACCATTAATTCTTTGAATAAAACCAGATTTTGAAAAGTTATTTTCAAATTGAGTGGAGAGACAAGTTTTTTCAAATATTTGCCCAAGAGGTATGAGTTGCACTTTGAGAACACACCACAACAAAATTTTACACACTTTTGAAAAAAGGACTACTTTTTCTCTATTCGATTTTTAACACAGGAATAAGACTATGTTTCACAAAATCCATTTTTTATTCACAAGAAGGAAAAAATTTCCTCAACAATAAGATTCTGCACTATTAAAAATGAAAATTAAAGCGAATTATTGAGATGTTATAAAAACAAAATATTTTTTAGGTATTTTTGAAAAGAAATTTTCTTTTTGTATTTTAAATTTATTTATTTTTAAAAAACAATGAGTGAAACAATTATAGACCTACTGATATTTTTCGTTCCATTTTTTCAAAACTTTTAAATGCTTCTTTTAGGAAATTATAATTTTTTTATCTCTATGCTACAAAAACCTATAATTTTGATCAAGCAAATAAAGAATATTTCTTGAAAGATAAAAAAAAAAAAAACACAAACTCGTAGATTTATGTGTGTGGTTTTGTGTGATTTTTTTAATCCAACCTTTTGCGAATTTTTGATAATTTCAATAAAAAGTTAAAAAATACAAAAAAAAAAAAGATAACACATTAAAAATCATTTTGTAAAAATAAGAAAATAACAAAATGAATCATAAGAGAAGGAACAAATTTCACCATCTTCTTTTGTTTCATGGAACTGATGGAATTTCTGATTGTTAAATTTCGAAATTTTCTTTGAACAGTTGGTTTAGACTATCGAAATTTGCATTTAGCAAAATCTGAAGACAAAATAGCTTGACGCTGTTGTGAAGGATATGTTGATGGTCTTTTCAAAGAAATATTTGGAACAATAATATAGACTAAAAAAAGGAAAAAGAGAAAAGTTTTCCAAAACAAATTGAAAAAGAATGTGAGTATTAACGAGAGTGTAAAGATCCTTTTAATTGTCAAAAACTCTTCAAGATCGGAAAACAGTTTTATGTTCTTGTTTTTTTCCTTTTTGGATAAATTTTTTATTGTTAAACTTTTTTTCTAAAATTAATAATAGTCTGTGAAATTGCTGACCCGGATAGTAGTGTCTCGAAACAACAAATATTATTTTACTTATTTAGAGTTAAATTATTTTTAGGGATAACTTTAATTACCCAAAAAAGCATGTTTTGTATATTTGTTAAAATTGAAGAATTGCTTCATTTGTGTTTTGGTTTGACTGAAAATTTATTTTTTTTTTTTCATCCACAAATGAAGTTATTAATTTTATTCGTTTGTTTATTTTGTTATGCTTTTGCTCAAAATGTAGCTACCTCCAGTGGTGACTATGGTGGGGCTATCAATAACTTACCTAATTGGAATGTAAATATACCTTTTTTTTTTTTTTAAAATTTTTATTTAACTTTTTGTATGTTCTTTGATTTAACAAAAAAATTTTTGAAAGAAAACAACTTCTATTTTCTAAAAGTTTTTCAAGTGGTTCTTAAAACTTTCTCACTCACCCATTTAGAGTAGTTTTGTTAACTCTTTTAAAACCAGTTACTTTTTTATTCTTGGGATATTTTTTTTTTTTTTTTTTTTTTTTTTTCCTGACTTTTCCCGTTCCAATTTCTATTTTTTTTTTTTTTCTTTTCTTCTTTACTTTCAACCTTCTTTTTTAAAACCCAAAAAGTTTTCATTTTCCAAATGAGAACCTTTTTTATTTTGATTCTTGAAACAACTGAATGAAAAATAAAAAACGAATGATTTCTTTTGAAGAAATAACTTTTCACACAAATAATTGGTCTAAAAGTTATTTTTTCAAAAAATATACACAAAAAAATTTTTTTTTTTCTTTTCATAATCGACTGACAAATATTTTTCTTCTTGTTCAATCCCTTTCGTTTTCTTCTCTCACCCTTTCATTCCTTCTTCAATATTTCTCACTCCAAAAACAAAAACTTAATAATTTCTTTATCAAAATCAAAAATTATTTACTTACCAAAGTCAAGAGCTATAATAAGTTGTTTTAATTGGGGAAGACAGGACAAAGACTGGTTTGCTGAAAACATTCTCGAAAATGAAAATGTCATGCAAAGTAGCTATTATAAAGACCAACTTCAGCCATTATATCTTAATTCTAAGATAGTTAATGCAGCACAAGAACATGCAACAGATATGATTGAAGGGGATTTTCTGAGTAATAAAGGTTCAGATGGTAGTTATCCTGCTGATCGTTTAGAAAGAAAGTAAAAATAACTATTTTCTTGATATTTTTTTTATTTAGTTATTATTTTTTTTTTTTTAAATATATATTATGTTGATGTGGTTGTCCTAAAATTTAATTTTCTCGTGTATTTTTATTTTTCTTCTTGTTTTGTTTTTTGAAAATAACGCCCAAAAAATTAAAAATAGTGGATACACAGGTTATACTAACCTCCAAACTCAAAATGTTGGTGATGCTTTTTTAGATGGTGACAGTTTCCTTCTTTGTAAATTTTATTTTTGTCAAGACGGTAATGGCCAAGTTGGAGCAAACTGTAAAACGGATAGTAATAATCCATATATTAGGGAAAAAGTCATGCATGAAGATATAAACGAAAGTGGAGCAGGATACAATATGACAACAGAGATTACTGTATGGTATCGATACAAAATTGATTGGGAGGCAGCTTACAGATCAGCTTTTGAACAACCAGAGCATCCTGTAGCTACTGCAAGTCATCTTTTTGATTATCAAGCAAACATTAAATTCATTTTAAATTATTACGAATCGTCAAACGGCGAGCAACCTGAGTGGGTCGCAGTTTCATGGAATGACGGTACTTGGAATACTTATAGAATGGTTGAATCAGGATTTGGAACTTATACATATACTGGTACACGTTTTGAAGATTGCTACCCATATTTCTATATTATAAAAGATTCCAATGGAAAAATCTGGAGATATCCTGAAGACCAGAACTTGAGAACTGCAAATTGGGTTGGTGATGAAGATACCTGCGGTGGCCTATCTACAGTACCATCCGAATGTGATCCAACTTTAGATTGTAACGAACTCGGTGCATGCCAATCATCAGGCGTGTGTTCATGTATTGATGGATGGGGTGGCAACACTTGTACTGAATGTCCCGGCGACGGTCCATCAAAGAATAAAGAATTGAAAGATCAAACTGTCAAAGCAGGCGAATTCCTTACATACGTTTTTGATTCAGATACCTTCTCTAACGATACTGATAACATCTATAGTGCTGAGCAATCTAACGGACAACCACTTCCCGAATGGCTCGCATTTAATCCAGATACAAAAAACTTTACAGGCACTGGTGGAGATCATTGTACAAAAACTTACACAATTAAGGTAATTGCAACTGATTGTGGCGGCTCCGCTTCTGCAACTTTTGAGATCGATTTAGTCAATGAAGCACCTGATTTCAATAGTTTAGATGACCAACCTTTGAATGTTGAAGAAGAATTTGAATTTCAATTTGCAGAAGACGCCTTTACTGACGAAACTGAGTTATATTATTCCTCGACATTAGAAGATGGTTCTGATTTACCCGAATGGATCGACTTTAATTCAAATAATCGTACTTTTAACGGGTCAGTACCTGATGAACCAACTCGCGAATTTACAATCAAAGTAACTGCTTCAGATGGATGCCCACTTTCTGCATCTGGAACTTTCAAAATCCTTGCTGCCGATAGTCAACCTAAAATATATAGCGACTTAAAAGACTTTAACAAAAAGATTCTTGAGTCATGGTCCTATGAAATTTCTGATGAAGCATTTAGTGGTGGATCTCTCGAATACGCCGCAGAGCGTACTAATGGTGACTGGCCAACTTGGGTTCATTTTACCAAGGCAAGCAAAACCTTTACAATTGATAACAGTGAAATTCCAGCCATGTGCGACGAAACATTTACTTTCAAGATAACAGCAACAAATGGTGAAGGTGATGAATCAAACACATTTAATCTTGCTGTCGAAAATGGAAAACCTGAAATCAACAAAAACTTGGTCGACCAAAGTTGGAAAATTAACACCGAAAACAGTTACACCTACGGCCCTGATGCATTTGAAGATCCTCAAGGAGAAGACTTAACCATCACATCAACATCTCTTGAATCCTGGTTGACATGGTCGAATACTGAGGAGAAGTTTAGTACCGATGGTGCCACTGAATGTGGTGAATTTGATGTCACACTATACATTAAAGATTCCTGTCAAGATAACGACATGGAAGATGGATTCACAATTAAAATCGAAGCAGACCAAATCTCACAAAATACTGAGATAAGTGACGCTAACCTTGTCGCTGGTGATTTATTTAACTTTGGATTTGATGGATCCTCATTTTCTCAACCTCAAGGCTTAAAATTAAAATTCCATTCCACGAACCACCCTGGTTGGGCTACATTTGATGAATCAAGCCTCCAATATACAGGTACAGCTCCAGATAGTGCTTCTACTACTGAAGTTACACTCGAAGTTTATACAGATGAATGTGGCTTAAGCAAAACAGTAAAATTTAATATTATTGTTACAGAGGAGGATGACGATCTTGTTTCTCCAGCTAATTTGATTAATTTTTCATTTGTACTCTTATTAATCTTACTTTCCTATTTCTTATTTTAATTTAATCTGATTTTCCTTTGTTTTAACACATTTAATTGATTTTTTTTTATTTTGATTTTTGCAACTTTTTTTCATGAAATTACCAAATAATTTAATTTCATAAAAATATTTTAAAAAATTAATCTTACTTGATACGATCACAAATTTTTAAAATAAATTATGATACCAATTTTTAATTTTGAGTTTTGTTTTTTCATTGTTGTTTCCAATTTATTGTTGTCTTTTTGAGCGGAGGATCTTGTCTTTTAAAATTAAATATTTTCGAAAACAAATATTTCAAGATCATTAAGGAGTACTCCATTTATTATTGTCAAAATTTTCTTTTTGCAAAGCCAAAAAAAAATTTTTTAATCTTAATTGCTAAATAGGCACAACTAATAACACTTAAAAAATTCTTAGAATGTATGAGATGAGAAGTTACCAAAAACCAACCATCACAAAATAAAATCAATCTTGTAAGAATAGTAATAAAGTTGGAAAGTTAATTTCAAGTTCAAAACGAAATTCGAATATGCGGTAAAAGGCTTGTCACCCCAATGGATTATATTTTTTTTAATTTTTTTTTCCGATTTAATTTTGTGACAAGTAATTTCTAAATCTTTTTTTTTTATACTTTTCTCAAATATAAGGTACTATATTTTGAAGTTTTTTTTTTTTTCAATTTCAATTTTATGATTATTATTATTATATTTTTTTTTAACTTTTTAAACTTTATTAGATCAAAAGAATAAGAAGGAATTATAAATAAGTTTAGAAAATTAAGTATACGATAATAGTAAAATATAACAATGTTTTTTTTTTTTTTTTATTTATTTTTTTTTGATAAACTTTTGAAAAGTAGTTATTTTCTTCTTTAATTTAGACAATTGGAATTCTTTTTTTTTTTTTACGATATACATTTGAAAATATAGAATAACATTTTCATCAATAAATATATATATACAATCCCAATCCCATCTAATTCTTCTAAATGAACAAACCATTAAGTATATTGATACTGCTTTAATTTTTTAAAAAGAAGAAAATATTCATAAAGCCCCATATTATAAATCGCCCATTTGTTTTGGGATTTTTGATAATAATTTATAGAACTTAAAGATAAAGTGGGTTTAATATTTTTTTTTTTGAAAGATCTTCTTACTCTAATTTTTTTAATATATGCTTATATTTAATTTATTTTATTTTTTGTTTTTAATTTTACTATTGTATCTAACCCCCCAACTTTGTTAAAAACTACCCCCCCCCCCCTTTTTTTTTTTTTTTAATTTTACTTCTTTTTTTAATACATAATTTTTGATATTTTTTTTTTTTTTGAACCTTGATAAGCAGATTTAGAAAGTTTAACAACATATACAAATATATCATTTAGAAGATGGAAGTTATTTTAACATTTAGAACAAAGAGTAAGCCCTTTTGGATATATATATATATATATATATATATATATTAAAAAAAATTGAGGCACGTATAGAATTTATTTAGGAGAAATCCTTTTAAAATAATAATTTTTAGAGTATCATTAAATTTATAAAAAAAGACCTAATGTTTTTTTTGAAACTGAAAATTCAGTGATTCACCCAACGCGAAAAGGCATTTAATGAGATATGATTTGTTTAAATATCGATCCAATATATTTTAGAAGTTTTTATTAAATAATATTTAAGTATTTTGAGAAAGTAGATTCCCCCCCACTAAAATTATTTTTTTTAACATGTTATTTTTTTTTTTTGTTGAAAATTTTCAGTTGGATCAATCTGTATATTTTGGATAGAATGATTAAAACCCATTTCTTCAAAATAGAGAAATAAAAAAAAAAAAACAATTTAAACCGAAAAAGAAAAAAAGTAAGGAAATATGAATTTCAAACAAACTTTGTACTCTTTCAGACATAACTTTGATTAAAATTCGAGGAACAAAAAAAAACACAAATCAAAGAACTTTTTTTGTAAAACTATTTCATCTTTATTAATAATTGTTTACTTGACTTTATATAAACTCTTTTTCAAATATTGGGACTCACCTGAAATAATAAATTGAAAAAAATATATATATTTATCCATCAGTATTCTAGAACAATTAATAACCAAATCTGATTTATAATTCACTTTTAAGTTATTCTAAATTAATAAAAAGCCTGATATTTTAAAAATTAAAAAAAATAAAACCAAAAACTAAAAAAAAGCGAGTCAAAATTTTTGAAATGAGCATTACAGATATTTTATTAATGAACTTTCACTGAAAAAAAGTTGAACAACAGGATTTTTTATGAATAATTAAATCCATTTTCAAAGACATTGCATAGTCACAATTTTCATTGTGATTATTTGTCTTTTCGAAGATCTCTTTTTTTTCCAGATGATCTTTTTTAAAAAAAAAAAAAAAAAAAAAAAAAAAGAAAAAGAAAAATTTAAAAAAAAAAAAGAAAAAGAAAAAGAAAAAGAAAAAGAAAAACAAAAGAAAAACAAAAATTTGAAAAAGTAAAATAAAAATTTGCAAAATTAGAAAAAATGATTCTTGATCCAAAAAATTGAAAATATTTTTTTGTTAAGAATACTGGAATAAACCCCAAAAAACAACCCCCATTAAAAATGTAAAGCAAGATAATATTTTTGAAAAATAGTTTATATATATATATATATATTACTTGTATTTTTTTTTCCAAAGTTCTTTCCTTAAATGTGAAAACCACCGTAATTTAAAATATTTGAGTTCTAAAACCCCACATTAAAACCAAAAAAAATCAAAAATTACCTACATAGATGTTCTTATATTTATGGTGAGAAAAAAATAAATACAAAAACTTACAAAATATTCAAAAACCATTTGAAATTTGAAATTGATAAAGACAGCGAACATCTTTATATCGAGATTTTCCATTTTTTCAAAAAAAAAAAAAAAAAGGAATAATCAGAACAAATGAATTAATATAAATTATAAAAACAATAAGAATAATATCTTTGATATTATTCAAAATAAAGAATCATCATATAAACTAGTTTTTAGTCAAAGGGGCCCATTTTTCATGGGCGTAATAAATATGTTTGGAGTGTTTGCTTAGATATTAGAAGAAAAATTTTATTTTGGAAATGTTCAAAATTGAAATCATTTTTTCACATTTTTGTTTATTTTTGCTATTTTTTTTGGTTACTTTTTAAACGTAATTCAGTTGCAAAAAAATTTTCATTGCAAGACCAATAGTCACTTGGGAAAATTGTGCTATTCTAAGGTTATTGAAACCATGTAAATTATTGTTGAGAAACCATATTGATCCCCAATGGAATTTTATTCAATCTTGGATCCTGATATATGTTTTATAAATGTGAAAAATTTTATCTTCATTTTCATTTCCCTTTTCAAATAGAGACCACAAATACCAAAAAACTTCATTTGGGGACTTTGTTTCTAAAAGAAAAATATGAAAAATGAAATGAAAATTGTTTCCTATTTACAATTCAAATACCAGTAGAAGCTCAAAACGAACATTTTTGTTTTTCTCAATAGTGGCCATAAGAATTTAAGTTTTTCAATTTTAGAAGAAAAATTATTGATTAATTAGTGTTCTTTCAGACATATACCAACAATTCTTTGATGCGTATTATTCTGCTTATTTCTTATTTTATCTTCAAAGGCCATTTATATAAAATAATTGATATTTGTAAAAAACGTTGGACCCCTTTGACAGAAACCTAGTAAATATATTTTTTATATTTTAATTATTAAGTTTTTAAATATCTATAGTGCTATTGAATGGTAATCAACAGATAAAAAAAATTTTCTATGTTGTGTCAAAATAATTTTTATAATGAATAAAATATTTAATCTATTTATTTATTAATAGAAAGGGGTAATCAAAGTACATTTACTAAATAAAAAAGAGAGGAAGAAAAATAATTAAAATCAAAATTTACAAAATATTATATCAATTACATGTCCAAATTTGAAATTATCCAAAACCCGAAACAGGAGGAATAAAAACCCGATAGAAAGATTACCAATAATAAATAAAAATTAGACATATTTTGATTAATAAATTGGCATTCCACTTTCGTTATTGTTTTTTTAATTTATAAGAATGGGGTATAATCTTTGATTTTACTCAATTATTTAGAATTAAAAAAAACCTAGACAATACCTCCGAAAAAAGGGGCACTAGGTTACCCAATTAATATATATTTTTTACTATTTTAAGAATTTTTTATTTCAATTTTTTCTTTATTACCTAAGTTTTCTAAACATAAGAGCTTTGATAAAAAATTCTCGACAAGAACAACAAATTTCATAATTGTGATTAGTCAGATAGAGTGATTTTGAGTATTTTTCACCACAATAAAACATTTTTATATAAGTTTTAATCTAAAATTTTTACTATTTTTTTCTTTCATTTGATTCTGATGAATATATATCTTTCACAATATCAAATAAAACAATTTAAAATTTTATAATATTGAGTGCAATAGTCACATTTTTTACATTTTTTTTTTTTTAAATGTGTCATATTCTGATTTATTTTTCAAAACATATGTGCATCTATTTAGACTTTTCGTAAAAGTGCGAAATTGAAGAAATTTCTACTTGATAATAAAATATTTAATCAAGTATTTAAGGCAACTTTGGGGTACAAAGGATTCACAAAAAATTCAAGGAAAGAATGGGATGTTTTAATCATTAAAAATAAGACGTTTTCGATGCCTAGACAAACTTTTCAAAAAAAGAATATTTGTTTTTGACAAAATTTGGATGGAAAAATAATAAAATCACAATAACTAAAAATTAATTTTCCAATGTTGAAAAATTTTTTTCAATTTATTTTTTTATTGTAGCTAACTATACAATTTTTAATTATAAAATTTTCTTTCTAAGATAATTGTTTATAAATTCTATATCTTATACATCTTTTCATAAAAATTAAAATTAAAAATTGTGTTTGAAAGGCCAATAGAAAAATCGGGTCTCGTGGGATATATACCCCAATTCAAAATTTTTAACACACCAAAATTCAATTTGTGAAAAAAAAAAAAAAAAAAAATGATTTTAATCAATTCAAGAAGAAATACCAAATTAAAACCATTCGCTAATAGAAATGTTAAGACTTTTTTATAAATTACAATACCCACAAAACAAAAAAAAAATAATTATCAATAAAACTAAATAGTGATGTGTTAAAAATTTTGGAGAGAGTAAAAGAAAAAAATACATAGGTAAATTTGTTTAAATTTTATTAGGAATATTGATGGATCAAAATTTAGATACTACCAAATAATTTTATTTGAGTTTTTCGATTATTGAACAACTCAAATTTAACATAATATCAATTATTGAAAAAAATTTTTATCAAAAGAAACAGACTTCGTAATTCAAAAAATGAAATGAAAACAAAAAACTAAAAAATGAAAAAATGATTTTCATATTTGAAAAAAATCAAAATTATACACAACTTGAATGAAATTATATTATTAAGATTCTTTGGACCATTTTAGCTTTGTGGACAATTTTGAATTTTTGTTGATATTATTTAGCAATATCTCAGATTGTGAGAATAATCACAATTTATTTTAGAAATCTTTAAAATTTCAGAAGGGTTTTAACTATATTTTTACCTAAGATGTATAAAATTACAATGAATATCCAAAAGATTGAAAATGACAAATTATTTCTTCATAAATAAAATAATGCATAGGATTTTTGGATAACGTTGTATGCTTAGCTCAAATCTTAATTTATATACAAAAAAAAAAAAAAAAAATGCCAAATTTAAAGAATTTCTTATTTTAAAATTTAATAAATATTTAAAAAAATATAACCAAGTGTATAATATTGAAAAAAATAAATGATATAAAAATAATATTTGACAATATTTTTAATTGTTAATATTAGGAAAATTGCCTTATACAATTGCAAATAATTATTATGGTTTAATATCAAATCGCTCTTATAACTAAGAATCAATTTATTTATAAACTGGATAATAAACTCACCTAAAGTTGATTAAAGTGAGGTATCTATAGAATACTCAGTTTTTTGTTTAATAACCATCAGTAGATATAGGTATTTTGAAAAACAAAATAGGGTTTTATAGAGATTTATAACGAGTTTGGATAACTGAATATTTTTATTCACTTTTTTGATTGATTGAATAGTGCTTTGAACAAGTTTAATTTTAATAAACTATCATTCTAGTAAGTGAATGAGTTATAATTTTGAAGGTTTGATTTTTAAATAAAAGAATTGTTTTAGCAATTAACAAACAATTTTTCTAATATTAAGAATTAAAAATCGTGTTTAAGAATTATTTTTATGTTTTGTTTTTTTACCAATATCATAATTGATATTTTTTTACAATTAAATTGATTTTTTATATTTAGTTATTCCAAAACTTGATTGTTTTAATTTAAAAGTGTATTTATGGACATTTCTTTTATAATACATTTTGGTATCTTACTTCTTTGACAAGAATATCATTGTTTTGAAATAATTTAAAAGAATGTATTGGATTTTAAATTTCTGAAAAATCTAGAAGAAAAGATCAAACTTTTGAACAACAATAAATCATTTATGAAAATCACTTTGAAATTCAGTTTGAAATTTTTAGTAATCAGTTTTTGACTTCCAATTTCAAGGTGCAGTAAAATTTTTTTTGAATTTGCAATTAAATTTATTTGAGGAGATTTTTTTTAGTTTACTCTTCCCTTAAAGATTAAATTCCAATTATTCCTTTAAACCTCAAAAAAAAAAATAGATTTTAATCAACCACTGAATCTAAAACCAATTCTTACAATTCACAATCTTCTTTCAATAAAAAAAAAAACAAAGATTCATTTTTTTTAAATATTTCTTATTGAATTAAATTCAGAACAATGAAATTCCTCAAGACCACAGAAGTTGTCAAAGTACCAGAAAATGGTAAATAAACAAATCCCACATTTCACTTGAAACACTTTCTTTCCTTTTGCTTTCAAAACTAATTTCAAGATTAATCTTTTTATTGTTGTTCTTTTTTTTTTTTCTTTTTTTTTTTTTAATTTTTTTTGCTTTTTTTTTTTCTTTTTTGTTTTTGCATTTTTTTTTTTTTTTCACAAATTTTTTTCTTTTTGATCTGTTCAGTTGAAATCACAACCAAAGCAAGAATTGTTATTGTCAAGGGACCAAGAGGAACATTAAAACAAAATTTCAAACACACAAAATTACATTTGGTGTCCGATAAAGAAAAAAAAGAAGTTACAGTCACATTATGGCTTGCCAAACGTAAACAAGTGTGTGGTGTGAGAACAATTGTTGCCCATATCCAAAACATGATTAATGGTGTTACCAAAGGATACAGATACAGAATGAAACTTGCATACAATCATTTTCCAATCAATCTCAATATACCAGAAAATGGATCTTTCATCGAAATCAGAAATTTCCTTGGTGAAAAAATCGAAAGAAAAGTTAGAATGCTTGAAGGTGTAAAAGTTTTCAGATCAGAAAAAACCAAAGATGAAATTTATCTTGAAGGAAATGATGTCACATTAGTTTCCCTTTGTTGTAAGTTTCTTTTTTCTTTTTATTATTTATTTTATTTTATTTTCTTTTGTTTCCTTTTTCTTTTCCTTATTCTTGTTCTCATTATCTTTCTCATTCTTTTTTTTTTTTTTTAATTCTCTTTAAATGAACAAAAACAAACAGGTGCACAAATCCATCAAATTTGCAATGTGCGTAACAAAGATATCAGAATGTTTTTGGATGGTATTTATGTTTCTGAAAAAAGAATTTATTGAAGAAGATTAAAATATAAATTACAAACATCAATCTTAATCCACAACACAAGGTTAAGGTATATTATATCTTTTAGAAGATTAGTAACCTCAATAAAACCCATCTCATTTTAGATTTGATAAAAAAAAAACAAATTATTATAAATACATTATTAAATATAAATTTAATTTCAATAAACAACCTATAAAATCCGATCTTGGAAATAATTTTTTTTCATTTTTTTTGATTTATCTTTTGATTATTGCTTATTAAATGGTAAATATCAATTCTTTTGAAATTTAATATCATTTTTTTCATAAGAAGGATTGGCAAAGTTAAATACAAATAACAAGTTTTGTTTCATTTCAAAATTAATTTTTCTCATATCCTGATTTCAGAGAATTAATTAAACCCTTTTTTTTCACTTAGTCCATAAATAATTATGAGTAATTGATCTCAGTATCTAAAGTTTTCCAATTTAATTGATCTTATAAAAAATAAATAGCTGTCGCAAATGTATGTGTAACAAAATTCAGCAAAAATTGGTCGTTTACAGTATTTCAAAAAAACATTCATTTTCCAATTAATAAAGCAAAAATATTTCTTCCTATCTACCAAATTGTTTTTTATCACAAAAGTAGAAATATTCTTTATATCTTCAAAGTATCTTTGGGGATTTTATGATTGATACTTTTAAATCAAAATAAACCCCTTGAAATTTTTCTTTCTTTTTCTATTTTTTATATTTTTTTACAGAGTTGTGGAATGATCATTTTATTGGTTTAAATGATAAGAAACTTTAGACAATTAATAAATCTTCAAAAATTTATGGACAAAAAACTGTTTTGAAAAATACCTCAAAAAAATAGAATAAAAAACTAAATACTTATTTTAAATATTTTTGAAATTATATGTAATTACAAATTGATCATTGAAAAATAAACCATCCCACTGGTATTAATCTCGATTATAATTTATCAAAACAAGAAGTTGATTTTTCAATCTATATTAAATCTAAAAAAAAAAAAAAATTTCGATTATTTACTATTATAAAATTTTATAGAATATAGGGTATTTCCAAAAAAGTGGGGTATTTTTTTTTTAAATTTCATAAAAAATTATCTTTGTTAGTGAAAGTATTTATTAATTGACTTTACCAAATTAGGTTTAATATTAATACCGATTGAATAAACGACTAATGTATTTATTTCAAAATATGATAGTTGAAATAGTTCCAAAAAATGAAAAAAAAAAATAACACTTTTTTTGGTGAAAATAATGTACAACCAATTTATATAAAAAACTGGAAATATGGAAAGGGTACAAATGATTTTTTTAAACAATCAAATGCACTTATATGTTTTCAAATCTTATTGGAAAATTAGTTGTGATTAAAAAAGCCGTGAAAACAGTTTTTTCAAACAAAAAGACAATAATTTATACCAATTTTAACTCCTAAAAAATATCCAATAAAATCAATATCAGAAAATTTAATATCTTTTATACAAGTAATAAAATACTAAGAAACAAATTGAATTATTAAAATGAATCAATATATAGTGGTTAATGGTTTTGGATGTTTAAATACTTTTTTGGGGATTGAATCTAAAAGATATATTTTATAATAAATTTGCCCCACTTTATTGGAAATAGCTTAATAAGTTATTGACAAAATAATTAAAAATTTTAAGCCATTTCTACCAAGGGTGAGTCGAATTATCTTTTAAAATATCTTTATTTAACACAATACTCATAAAATATTTTAAATTAATCAATTATTTACAATTATTTATTGATACTGAAGAATTATTATTTTTATTTTTTAGCAAGTTTGTAATTACATAACTATAAGATATTACTATTTTTTGTTCTTGATTTTATTTGATATTTTCCAATTAAGAAAATGAAAGATATTTTGATTATTTTTTTTGAATATAAATTATTTTTTTATGAGGTGTAATCTTATAAATTTCATAATAGAAGAGAAATGTTGACACTAGATTTTATTGCTGAAAAAATGTTTGATGATTTCCATATGTCGAGTTTTTTATAGAAATGTGCCATTTATTGTTTTTTTCCAAAAAAACAGTATTTTTTTTTATTTTAGGTGGTGTTGGTGGTGGTGGTGGTGGGGGGGGGGGATACTGTCCATTTCTAGGCAAATCTAAGAACTTTATTATTTTTTTTTGAAAGCTAAACTAAAAAAAAATATTTTAAATAATACACTTTTTTCGAGGTTTTAATAATACTTGTTATTTGTCGAAAAAAAAGATCTTTATTAGATAATACTCTACTGATCATGAGTAATTTTATTTGTTACTCTTTTTGTTTTGTTTCCTTTTTCAGGAAATAAATACCTGGGTTGTTTGCTAAAGGTTCTAAAAATAAAAAATAGAAGATATAAAAGGATTGAAAAAATATGAATTTTCTCTTGGACTTAATTAACCAATTATGTTTTTTATTAAAAAAAAATATAAAATTCAAAAGGTGTTGTTAAAGGGTAGGTTTATTTTTTTTTTTTTATTGAGGGTTTAAAGAGGGTGAAGAAAAGTACTTTCTAAAAATGTTGTAATTTAGAAAAAGTTAATTTTTTCAGTTAAAAGTGATTCCTTTTCATGCCTTTATTCGAATTTAAAAATCCCAATAGCTTAAAAGATCTACAAAAAATGAAGAAATAAACTTTTAAGAAAGATTTTCTATTGTTTTAAATACTGTTAATTGTAAAATAAAAAGATCAAAATTTTCATTGAACTTTTAAAAATTCACACCAACCAAAAAAGTAAAATCAAATTATCAAAACCCCCAATTTCTGAAAGGTTAATTAATAATTTAGGCTGGTTTTATGAATTAAAAAATTTGAAATGGTACATGGATTTTAAGCATTTTAGGGAAAGCTAAATGAAAATTCCATTCCGTTTATTTTGCAACAAATAGTAATTATTTGAGATTGAAGACCCTCATATTTCAACATATAATAACTCACACATTTTAAATCATTGTTTCAAAAACAAGCAAAATATTTTTCAATCTGGGTGTTCTAAATATTACCCTATCAAGAAAAATATTTTGCTTGTTTTTGAAAAAATGAGCTAGATGGCGTGAGTTATTGTTTATTGTAATGTGGAGATCTTCAGGTATAAAAAATGACAAAAAATAACCAATATAAATATATTTAGAAAAATGTTTATTTCTTTTCATTTTTTTAGCTTAGCTCTCAAAAAAATAATAACAACAGATATTTTTCAACTTTGGGGGTCTGAAAATTGATAATTCAATCTTTGAATTGGTGGCTAAATGTTGATTTTTTTTTTAAACATTTAGATTTTTTTCGAAAAATATAAATGTTTTTAATAGATCAGATCAACAAATATTACTATTTGACTAATCTAATTTTTAGTGGCATTTGAACCCTGGACAACCAATAGGATTTATACCTAATAACAATTTACTTTGATTTTAGACTTCTTCTTGTCGTGACGCAAATACCTTCAAACAATAAAATTTTCTCTCAATTTTACTTGGCATTTTGAGAAAATAAATCTGAAACCTTTCGAATTTCTTTTTTAAGGGTGTAAGTACATTTTACAAATTTTGAGTGCCACCATTTATGTGAAACTGGATAATTCAAATCATTTCTTCAACCAAATATATTGATATTTTAATAGATATGAGAGTCTCATATCTATTAAAATATCTTTTAATTTCATACCAACTAAATAATGGAAAATCAAAAAAATGAAAAGGTTTATTAATGAAAAAATAAAAAGTAAAATCATTTATTTCTTGATCTTATCTGTAAAATTTTAAACTGTTACTTCTTATTAATTTGGTTTTATTTTTAATTCCTCAAGATATTACATTTATTTGTAAAATTTTTGAGAAATTTCATGACTTTTATTTCTAAAGCATTTATAAAATGAATCTTCTAATCTTATTTTCATTTAATTCGTATTAATTGAGTTTTTATTTTACTCTTTAACTAATTTCACCCATTCCTATACATACATTTCTACAACCAAAATCATAATTTAATAAAACCAAAAATTTAATCATAAAAAATGTTTTCAAAAATTGAAAAATTCAAGGATCAGCTCTAATTTACTTGGAGTTTGTATTTCTTTTGACAAACAAATAGAGCAGATAATGGTGTTTTGATTTCATAATTTCGATTCACATGACACTCAAAAAAATCTTTTTTTGAAAGATCTCACAATTAAAATTTTTAAAACTGGTTAAAATGTACTTCCTCCTTAAGAACAAAACAGCAAGAAACTAAAGTTAATTCAAGATCCACTAATTAGTTCTTGTTAGTTTCTTTTGTTGATTAATGTCGAAGTCTCCCATCAAAAAAGAATAAAGGTTTTTATCTATTCACAACATTTTTAATTAGACTTTGTGTGTTATTGGAAAAATATCAAAAGGCTTTGTGTGTTAGTACAATTTCTTTTCTAATGCTTTGTAATATAGTAGGATTTTTATTACTATTATATTCAAATTAAAAAATGAAGATTTTTAGTTCAAATATTCCAAAATATTTTTCAATTTACAAGTCAAAGAAAATCCCAAAGATCTTTACAATATCGATTAGAAATGATATTTTAAGAGAATAAATTTAACATCCTTCTTTTAACTCTAAGTCAAAATTTTTACTCTGCTAATTCGATTGTTGTAGTAATAATAAATAATATATTTCGAAATTGGAAATAACAATTTTCATTTAGTAATTGCAAAATTACAGTCTCATTAAAAGAATGAAAAGTAATGTGTCAAATTTCAGCTCAACTTTTCTCTGGTTTTTGTAAAAAAACTTGAAAAATTAAGTCACTGTTTTGGAAATATTTCCGTTAAACACAAAACAACAAAAAAAAACTTACTTTATTTAAACTATTTTCAATTAGCCATTTTTTACTATCAGTAAGTGGTAATTAGAGTTTTTAAATCTTTTTCATTATTCGACTCGTTAACAATAAATTTTTCTTTGTTGAAATCCTTACTTTAACGAGATTTCAAGAGTTCTTTTTATATTAAGACTATTTAACAGTTTTTGAGAAAAAAAATATGGTTAAATGATAATGACGAATTTAACAAATCATTTTTTACTCTACTACATTACAGTGGTTAAAATATTTTTTTTAAAATAAAAAAAAAGCGTGTGACTATCTGTCATTCAAGTAGAGAACAGACTTTTTGGTATTGTAAAAAAGATGAGGTGTTTAATTTGTACATTCTCAGATCTTACGTACCGATATTAATATTATTATTAACTTTCTTAGTATAATTCTTTTTTTTTTAATTTGCTTTTTTTAATCCAAAGAAGTAAAGAATTAACATAAAAAACTTTTTTGTTTATTTTGTGCCTTTTTATTTTAACACTCTTATTTGTGTTAAAATGAAGAAAAATAAAGACTGCATTTTTGAACAAAAGCAATTAAGATTTTGATCTTGGTTACTTTTTATTGCAAATTTTAAGAGTTAATTAGTGCTTGATCTACTGAATTGAGTTAAGATCAAGAGATATTTTTGGTTTTTAAGAGGTCATTCAAAGTAAAATTTCGGTTGAATTTATTTTTCGAATGCTGTATTGATAACATACCTTAGAGTAATTCTAAAAAGTGAAAAATATTTTTCTCTTTTGTTTGATTTACTTTAATTTTGTTGTATTAGACATTTCAAAATACCGCCACCTAAATTTTTATTTCACACCTTAAAAAAATGTAGTCACTTTCACTAAATGTATTTCCGTTTCTTATTAATTAAAAATAAAACAAGGAAGAAAAGTGAAATTTTTTTTTCTTTATCAATCTGTATCTTTTTCTTCAATATTTTGCATCGATAGTAAAGTCTATTGCAAATTTTGGGACTTAAGGGATTAGCATCTACCAAGAAGAAGTCTAAAATCAAAGTATACTGTAATTGAATGTAAATCCAATTCGTTCTCCATGGTTTAAATTTATCTAAAAAAATCAATTAGTCAAATAGTAATATTTGTTGATCGGATCAATTAATAATGATCCCTTGTATTAGTAAATAAATTATTAGTAAAAAAATCAAGCATTGTGTCACCAATTTAAAGGCACAGTCAGCAATATTCAGACTCCAAAGATACAAAATAACTTTCTTAAATTTATCTCAAAATGTCGATTAGTCGCTAAAAAATTCAATAATAGCAGGGAAAAAATACTCGACAGGAAAAAAATCCCTGACAAATTTTTTAATTTTGAATATAAGAAAAATTTTTGTGTAATTTCTTTTATTTTTAATCAAATCCTTATTATTAATAACCAATTTTTTTATGAGTGAAGTACTAAACCTACCTAAAGTTCATCAAAGTAAGGTGTCTCTAGAATACTTGAGTAATTGTTTGTTAGCCAAAAGAAGATCTACGTTTTTTGAAAAACAATCGAGTTTTATAGAGGTTTATTAGAGTTTGGAAAATGATAATTTTTATTCTGGTTTTTTGATAGATTGAATGGTGTTTTGAACAAGTGGGATTTCTTTAATCATCATTCTAATAAGTGGATGAGTTATAATTTAACAAGTTTGATTCTTAAAAAAAGGGATTTGATTCTAAAATAAATGAAATTACATAAAAATTTTACTAATATTCACAATTAACAATCTTGTCAAGGATTTTTTTCATATCCGGTATTTTTTTCGCTACTTTATTTTAAAAAATTTTTTGATTAACAAAAATATTTTTTTTACCAATTATTTCAGAAATAATGGAAATATATTGATGAGATAATTAGATTTATCAAAAGCAAACAAAACTAATCAGTCAACGGGGTTTTTGGTTGAGGATTATTTAGTTAATATTTGAAATAAAAAAAAAAATAAAAAAATAGTTACTTTTGGAAGTTCTGAATTTAAATTATTTCAATATCAAAATAATGTTTGTTGGGTTTCTATTTTTAGATTTGGAAAAGGAATTAATAAAAATTTTTTCAAAATGGAAATTTTTAATAGTGATCCTTAGTAAAAAATGTAATAATTTATTGTGCAATAGGATTTATAATAGGCTTTTAGTGAACCATTTAGAGAAAAAAGAGTATATACCTTTACCAAAACGAAATGGAAACATTGATAATGCATGTTCATAATTTCTTGATACCCCATTAAAAGACAATATATATATATATATATATATATATATATAACGTCTGGATAAATAACAATAAAATAAATAAATAGCAAATAACTTGAATATATTATTTTTTGCCTATATTACGGATTGATTAATAAAAGTTATGAATTATAATTTTTTTTTTTTAACAATTAAAAGCATAAAAAAATTATAATTCTAAAAATATTCTTGGTAATTACAATCAATTATTCTTCAAGTTATTACAATTCGAATTATTTTTTACATTTTTTAATGAACTATTTACCAATAATTATATTCTCCACTTTCAGTAATTTGCTGTTAAAAATAAATTCACTTTTCTGAAAAAACTATAAATAAAAAAAAAAAATGAAAATAAAATAAAATAAAAAAAATCCAATATACCAATAAAGAACAAAGTAAAATTTCATCAAAACAAATTTTTTTTTTTATATACAAATCAAAGATTGATTAAATCCCGTTATTTTCTTCAAAAATTTCATGATTCTAATAAAATCATACATTTTTTGTTTTTTCAAACATTTGTAAAATTGGGAACTGCTTATTAATAAAAACCTTAAAATTCAAAATTTATAAAGATTAGGCATTTTTAACCTTGATAACTGTTGGGAGAAAAATGTTGGTTAGAAAAATAGTTGGACACCATTTTTAATTGGGAACATTACTGAAAATGAAAATCAAATCCTATTGATAACTAGGTGAATTTTATATAAATCCAGGTTAAAATGTGTTATAAGTTCATTAATCTGTGGTGTGTGTAGAATACTCATTTGAATGGTTGATAACTAAAGTAGATCATGCCATTTTAACAAAAATCCAAGTTTTAGTAAAGTTTACTATTAATTCTGAAAATGGTAATTTTTAAACTTGCTTTGTATTATAAGAAATAAGGTTTTGAAAAAGTAGAATTACATTAATTGCTATTCTAAAAAGTAGATTATTGTTATTTTCTTTAGTTATTTCACAAATTAAAGAAATTGAAAACCAATTTTACTAATGTTTCCAATTAAAAATGGTGTCCAACTATTTTTCTGTGCCCAACATTTTTCTCTCAACAGTAAGACATAATTCAAAACAATCTGACATGAATTCATATTTTATTTTTTGAAGAAAATAATCCAAATTCAAATAAGTATTTACATCCATTTATTCTCAAATAGGAAATATGTTGATCTAACAATAGATATAACCAGACTAAAATAACTTATTTCATATAATAACCAAAATATGCCGATTTAAACAATCTAGTGAAAGGCTTAACTATTGTGAGTAATAACAAGACAACTGGGAAAAAATAGGAGAAATGAAGATACCCATTGAGATAGATTCATTATTAAAGCACAAATTATAACCAAAATTTAGGGCACAAAACAATTTTAAATTAAGTGATTAACGTCAACATATATTTCTCTATAATTAAAGTATGTTATAATTGGGTAGAAATGATATTAGTGTGTCATGGCTCCAATAGCTCTAAAAATCTATTATAAATCTTATTGCACAATAAATTATTTCATTTGTTACTAAGGATCACTATTAAAAATTTTTCTTTTTTGAAAAAAAAATTTTTTTAGTTCCTTTTCCAAATCTAAAAATAGAAACCCAACCTACAGTATTTTGATATTGAAATAATTTAAATTCAGAACTTCCAAAAGTAACTATTTTTTATATTTTTTTTTTATTTCAAATATTAACTAAATAATCATCAACATAAAACCCCGTTGACTGATTAGTTTTGTTTTCTTTTTATAAAGCTAATTGTAGCATCAATATACTTCAATGATTTGGGAAATAATTAGTCAAAAAAATTTATTAGTTAATTATTTAATTTTTTAAAAAAAAAAACAAATTTTTTAGTAACTAATCTACATTTCGCCACAAATTTAAGAAAAATATTTTGCAACTTTGTATTCTGAATATTGATAATTAAACCTTTAAATTTATGGTGAAATGTGGATTTTATTCTGAAATTGTTCGGTTTTTTACTAATAAATAGATCATTTTTAATTTATGAGATCAACAAATATTACTACTTGACTTATTGATTTTTTATAGACATTTGAACCATATAGAAATAATGCCATTAAACCCAATAACAACATCCTTTTGTCCTATGATTCTTTTTGGTAGAAGCTAATCCCTTAAGGAACAAAATTTGGATTTTTTTTTTTAAACATAAATTATTCTACTAGAATCTGAATTTTGCCTCTTAATTTGTATTTTTTTTGTGCAAAAATTTTCTTTGAAATTTTCTTTTGTAAAAGTCAAAATAGGTATAAAAAAACCCAATGAAACCCTTATTATACCAATATATGATACATGTGAATTTTTATAATCTAAAATAACCCAAAATTAAATAGATAAATTAAAAAAAATATTCAAGTTTGAGTCAATTTTGGGGAAAAATATGTTATTTTAATTTAAAATTACCAATAAACTCATTCAAATAAAAACTATTCTCAAATAATTTACATAAATACACAAGAAACTGAGAAAAAAGAGTATATTACACAATTTGTCCACATTCCGAAAAAATACGATTATACTCATCACTTGAAAAGGTATTTAAAAAATTTGAAAAAAAAAAAAAAAAAAGAAAATAACACGAAAAGAAACTGAAAAAACTTGATTTCAACATCATTGTACAAGAAAATATGACTGAATAACCAATGAATATGAACATAAAGGAAAGCACTGTTATCACTATATAATACCCTTTTTACCAATATTACTGAACTATACTCTCAGAAAGAAGGAATTAAAATCCAAATAATCCCTAACCATCTCAAAGACGCAAATTAAGTCAGATTCAAAACTTTGTTTTTTTTTTTATTGTTAGATATTGTTGAATTCTATTTTTTTTTTATTTTTTTCATCTTTCTCTACTTTCTTTATTTTCCTTTTTATTTCTTTTTTCCCTTTTTAAAATTTTGGACTGTTCAAAAATTGAGAAAACTAAATCAAGTTTAAAAGTCTTCTAGTGACCTTGTTTATACACTAATTACATAAACACTCTTTGAATTGGCAGACACAAAATTAGTAAATTCAAAATTCATTCTTTAACCAATTAATTTTTTTTTTAACCTTAAAACTTTAATATTACAACCAAAAACCCACTCAAAACTTTTGATTTAGCAATTTTTTATTTTGACTTTAATTATTTAGATTTTCCGTTTTGTGACTATTGTTATTTATAAACAATTTTGAAAATTTCAAAAAGTAAATGGTTCTAATCAAGTATTTCTTCTTTAATTGATTTAATATGATTTTTTTTTTCAAAAATTAAATTTTGGTGTGTTAAAAATTTTGTTTTTGGGTTTTTAGGTAATTCCAAATGTTTGGAAAAGGTTAAAACAGTTTAAAGAATAAGAATACTTCACTTTTCATTTTATTTCAAAATAATTTTTCTTTTAAAATAGTATTTTTATCATTTTTTTGTTCTTTTATTTTTTTGTTTTCATTTTTTTATTTTCTATTTTTAAAATATCAGGTGATATAAACTAAATTCCAGAAATATGGACACAGTTTAAACAATTGAAAGAATAACAATACCACACTTTGTATTCAATTTGGAAATAATTTTTGATTGTACAAACTATTTCATTTTTTGTCTTTTTTATTTTGTTGTAATTTCTTTTTTACAATTCCGCACTCTATTTCTTGAGATCTGGTAATGTTTTTCCAATAATTGATAAATGTTTACAATTTAATTCTTTTAAATAGATACCCCCAATTAAAATTAGTTGATGATTTATCTGATCATTTTATCGATCAATAATTGTTCATATAAATGTCAACAAATTTACTAATACAATTCTTTTTTCCACTCCTTTCATCATTTTGGAAACACCCTATTTTTATTTTTTAGTTTTTTTTTAATTTTATTTTATTTGGATAAAAATGATTACTTATATAAAAATTAATACTCTAATAACGTAAACCCGATTTAATATTCAATATTGTAAAAATACAAAAATATAAAATTTTTTTGACCTATTTTTGATTTTGATTATGTCCAAATTTTTTGAATGGGGTTTTTATATTAAAAATCATTAACCACTCCCTTCAAATGTATTTTCTTTTCTTTTCTTTCTTTTTTTGTTATTAATGATATGATTTCGATTAAAAGAGGGTGTAATAATTTCCTTTTGAATTTTTGAAAAATGAAATTAAAAAAAATATCATTTCTTTTCACACAAGCATACAAGAATCATAAAAAAATAAAAAATAAAAAAATAAAAAAAAATAAAAAAAAATAAAAAATATTAAAAATATAAAGGTTGATAATTTGTAATTTAATGAATTATAACGAATTAATTTCGAGGTTCTCTTTTGAGAGAAATTTGAAAAAGTTCCTTTTCAGATTTAACAGGAAGCCCTCTTTTTAATAATACTTGAATTTGATAGATGGGATAAAATTTATAAGAAATTCTTTGGTATTGTTGAATTTTGATTACAACATTATATAGCAATTTTCTTTTTGAAAAATTGATCAGCCCATCGATTTTATCGGGGAAATTGTTTGAAATATAAGAAATTTCTGTTAAAAAAAATTTCAAATAGGGAACAAGTGGTGGTATTTTACTGTCTATCATTTGCTTATATTCTTTTAAACCGCTTTCGTGGTTTAAAATTGATTTAAATTCATTAAAATATTTAAAGAGATTTTTGGGAACTTCTTTCATTGTGTTTTTCAATCTTTTCACTGCAGGATGGGTACAAGCAACGATTGTTGCCATCAAAAAATCATAATTATTCATTTCTACAAAGAATTTACCGATTTTCAAAAATCTGGAAAAATTTTTTACACGATCTTTAATTGACATGGGTTGGACGATTTGTGTTGCGATGTAATTCGCGTACTCATTAAATTTGTTTATCATCAGTATCACATTTGGCGCCTTTGATTTCAGGCCCCCCCTTTTCCAAGCTCCCGTGATCAATTCAGATGGTTTAATTTTTTGAAAAGCCTGCGAAATTAGCAGTGTAAATTGTCTTGCAAATTCTTCTTCTGTTAAGTCTAATAACGTAAAATTCGGAGAAAAAATATTCTTTGGTATGATCGCATCAGGTGGCTTTACCTTGACAACTAACATTGAATACCTCTTTTTTTCGATTTCTTTATTTTCATTTTTTTTTGTATTAATAATTTTTAATAATTTTTCTCCTGATTTTTTTTTATCTTTCGAAATTGTCGTATTAATAAAATCAATGATTCTAATCAATATTTTTTGATCAATATCAGCCCATCCCGTTTTAATCCAATTGTTTAATACAGAAATAACCCTGACTTGGATTCTATCTTTAAATACATTCCAATTTTGTTCATTTAGATCTTCGATTTGTTTTGGCTTCAAGGGCACATTATACCTTTCTTTTAATTTTGCTAATAAATGATTAGGCTTCATAAATGATTGATAAGTCATAATAAAAGCATCGCGGAATCTTACCTGCGTGGTTTTGTCTGTCAATTTCTCTACTAATTTATTAATATTGGCACATTGAATGTCGTCATCATCATAGTCGTTGGAATGGATACGATCGTTATCATTATTGTCAAAAGTTTGATTATAAAAACTACTCTTACCTATCATCTCACTATTTTCTTGGCCTTTTGCGGATTTTGTTTTTTGATATCTAATATTATCTTTATTATCTGGCATCTCATCCCAAATATTAATATCATTTTCGACATTAATTAAATCTAATCCTAAATCATCGATTTTTTCTTCAAAAATGTTTTTTCTTTCTTCCAAACTTTTTTTTGAATAATAATTATTATTCATCAATAAATTCCATAATCTCTCAACTTCTTTAATTGAAATTCTCAATAACCTTTTTAATCTGCTATGATGTAAATGAATTTCATGATCTTTTTTATTTTTATTTTTATTTTTATTTTTATTTTTATTTTTATTTTTATTTTTGTTTTTATTTTTTTTTTTTTTTTTTTTTTTTTTTTTTTTTTTTTTTTTTTTTTTTTTTTTTTTTATTAATTTTGGGATTATTTTTATTAATTTTATGATTATAAGATTTTTTTTTTTTAAAAGAAGAAAACAAAAGAAGTTCATTTTTAATTTGAAATTTAATATATGTTAGAAACAATAAATGGAAAAAATTCAATTTATGAAAAAAATAGAACTGAAAAAATTAATTTATTAATGATAATTTGACACCAAAAAAACTTTAATTAACAGTATATTAAAATGAAAATCTTGAAACTAAAGAATTTAAGCGAATTTTTTTTTTTTTTATAATTCAATTTTGTTAAATTACTTTTTGCTAAAAAATATCTATATCAATAAGAACTTTGTTTTTAAGGTTCTTTTAACAAATTTATTTTTAATTATTATTAAATATTCCTCAAAAATGCTAATAGAAATTATTGAATGATATCAAAATTAAAAATTCTTTTAGAAATGAAAAATAAGGCGAAATAAGAAATTATTTATGGAAGGATTCTACTTCCATATTAAAACTAAGGAATTTCACAAATTACCTAAATAAATATTCTTATATTTATGATAAGAATAAAATAAAACCCAAATCTTGTGATTTATGTAAAAAAATATTTCAATTTAGAAATAGATAAAGATATCGATCATTTTTTATGGACTTCCCATTAAATAAAAAAAAAGGAATAATTTGGATTAAGAATTAATTCAAATTAACAAAAACATCAAGAATACTATTTTAGATATTATTCGAAAAAAAGAATCATTATTTATTTTGTCATTGTTAAAATGATAAAGAAAATTATGTTTCTTTATTAAAATTTCTAAACAAAAATTTTGAAATTAGGGAAACGCCGTAGAGTGCCTAGATTTTCCTGAGGGTTTCTGTTTTATCTGTGAAGTGTTCTAGGTTTTTTTGAGGTTTTCTATTTTATTTGTTAAGTGTTCTAGGTTTTTTTTGAGTTTTCTATTTATTTGGAAAATCAATAGATTTTCGTTAGGTTTTTTTGAGTTTTCTATTTATTTGTGAAGTGTTCAAGGTTTTTTTGAGGTTTTATATTTTATTTTGAAAATCTATTGATTTTCGTTAGGTTTTTTTTACTTTAGAAATAAACCGAAAATTTTAATAAATTTTCTGTTTATTTCTAAAGTAAAAAAAAACCTAGAACACTTCACAAATAAACAGAAAACTCAAAAAAAAACAAACAATGCTTTTCCAAAATTCAAAATAATTGATTAAAATCAGTGATTTTATTTAATTCTTTTAAACTCTGGAAAACTCAACGAAAAGTGCCATAGATTTCCGTCAAGTGCCGTAGAGTGCCTAGGTTTTCCAGAATTCAAAAGAATAGATAAAAATTTAAGATTTTACCCAATTCTTTTAAATTCTGGAAAACGTAACGGCTTTATAAGAAGAAATTAATTTCCTCCCTTCAAAATAAAAAAGAAAAAAAAAAAAGAAATTATTTTAAAATTCTAAATATCATTCCATATTTTTGTTGTTGTTTAATTAATAAAAAATAAATTAATTTTCAATTTTATTCATAAAATTTTTTCGGGTTACAAACTTTTTGACTATATTACAAAATATTTATTCAATCTCATTTTTTTTTTATATTAGAATATCCAATAAAGAACATTTTATATTCATCAGTCGATTTTTGGCTAGAATTAATTTTTTCTTTTTTTTTTTTATAAAAATTGAAGATTGTTTTAATTGATATTTAATATTCCTTTTGTTACAAAATAAAATCTAAAATAAAATTTGTCATTTTTTAACAAATAATAAATATATGTTAAGCCGTATTATTATTATAATTAACTACCTTATCCGAAAGCAATTACATGAGTTTGGTTTTTGAAATCAAGTATAGATTTCAAAAAATTCATATTTATTTTTGGATTTTTTTTTAATTTTTAAAAAAAAATAAAAAATTGATTATTAAATACCCCTTCATAAAATTATTCTTTCAAATAAGCTATTTCCAGAAAAAGCGGGGCAAATTTATTTTAAATATCATTATTCAATTTAACCCTAATCGAACAATTCAAATATACAAAATTGTTATTCATCATTTCTTGGTTCTTAATATTCATAAAAATTTATTTGATCATCGAATATTATTGTAATAAAAGATATCATAGTATCTGATCACAATTTTTATATAATATTTTTCAGGGGTGAAAATTGGTTTGACCATTATTTTCTTTTTGATCAAAAAAATTTTTTTCCGAATAGGTTTAATCTGGGCAGAATCTCGAATATAAGGAAAAGCTTATTACAATATTTTATTGTTAAAAAAATCGTTTAAATAATTATATTACACATTTTTTATTGAAATTTTTTGTAACTCGTTTTGTACAAAAAAATTGTGAACTTTTTTTTTTGAAATATTTTTAACAAACATATTTTGAAATAAACAAAATAGTTACAGATTCAACCTGTATTAATAACGACTCTTAATTTTATATAACCATTTTTTCGAATAGAACTATTCAAAAAGAGAATATTATTCGAAAATGTAAAAAAAAAACATCATTTTTTTTGGAAATACCTTATACCATAATAAAAAAGAATTATTTAATAATTAAAACAAAATCTTGTTTAATTTTCAAAAACAAATTTTTTTTTTCTCATTTTTTTATACTAAAATTTTTACGTCTCTAAGAATATCTTTCACTTTATTTTTTATTAAAACCATCCTAAAAAAGTGATCCCCAAAAGTTTGTAAAAATCCCACTCAAACTATTTAAAGTGTGAATCACAGTAAGAGTGACACTTTTTAAAAAATTTTCAATCCCCACTTTTTTTAAAACATCTGTATGTAGTCAAATGTTTTAATTTTGTTTAGTTCTTTCTGGTCATCTATTTTGACAATAAATTTTGAAGGAAAATTTTATTCGTTTTGTTTATTTTTTATTTAGATTAATTTTGGATCAACAAAATTAAATTTTATATTACTAAAAATATAGACATCCAAGTATTAAGTTATATATTTAAGAATATTTTTTAATACTTTTATAGAATTAAAAATAACCCCCTTTTTAATATTCACTTTAAAGGTATAATTGGGGAAATAAGGAATACATAATTATATATAACATTTTTACATTCAAATTTCGTTAGTTTTTTATGGGGGGGGGCATAGAGTATCATAGAGTATCATAGAGTGTTAATGGAGGGGTAGGGTGTTATAGAGTAACTATATTTTCTTGAGGGTTTTTTTATTTCTTATTTTGATACGAAAATCTTTTGATTTTCTATTTAAAAAATAAGAAATAAAAAAAAATACACCATTTAGGTTTTTCAAAATTCAAAAGAATTGAGTAAAATTCAAAATATACTTCATTTTATTAAATTTAATAAATATTGTTTTTTATTCCTTTGAATTAAAAAAAATCTTGTTAATCTACAGAACTTCATTAACACTTTATAAAAAGCAAAGTGACGCAACTGAAACATTTTTATATATGCTTACACAAACATAAAATCAAATTAATTTTAAAGTGAACATTTATAAAAAGTAAATTTTGATATAATAATATCAACAAGAAGAAATACATACATGGAATTAAAGTAACGTCTTCAATTATTTTTTTACATTCTTTTTGATTTTCAAATTCAAGATGTTGCAATATTAATTGGTTAATTATCTTCTTGGTTAATTTTTTTTCAATTAAAGTTTTTGAGCCACTGTAACAATTTGCAAATGAAAGTGCTCTTTTCAATGGATTGATTCTTTCACGGAGATCTTTTATTTCAGGATTATTTACATCTAATTTATTATTCCACTCACTTCTGTCAACTTGATCATTATACTCTAAAACTATAATTTATTTAAATAAGTTATAAATCCAATAAATAATTTTTTAACAATAAAAAAGAAAAAAAGAAACAAGAAAAAAAGAAACAAGAAACAAGAAACAAGAAACAAGAAACAAGAAAAAAGAAACAAGAAACAAGAAACAAAAAGCAAGAAGCAAGAAACAAGAAACAAGAAACAAGAAACAAGAAAAAAGAAAAAAGAAAAAAGAAAAAAGATTTACTTGAATCCATTTTTGAAAAATGGTCATCTTTATTCATTTCTAAATCCAAAATTTTTCTTTTTATCACAGAAATATGAATTTTTAATGATTGAAGATCGTTTTCTAATTGATCAATTTGTAATTTTGATTGATTTTCAATATTACCAAAGTTTTTGTTTCTTTCGTTATATTTTGCAATTTCCTCTTCAAAAATGTTAATTTTATTAAATAATTCGTCTATTGTTAATTTTTATTTTATTTTATTTTATTTTATTTTATATTTATTAAAGAAAAGAGATGGTATTCAGTACAGATTTTAAATGAGTATATTAACGAAATAAAGGAAATAATCAAAAAAAATAAAAATAAAATAAAACAAAGAATATTACTCATTTCAATTTTATGAGATTTTTTAGTTGTGTTCATTAAAGTTTTGAGTTGTTGAATTTCTTTTGATAATTTTTCATTTTTTTCAAGTAATTCTTCATATTTAAAAGCCGATTTAATTGAATCTTGCTGTTTTAATATAATTTTACTTGCGACAATAAGATTACTTTTGTTAGATAATTTAATACAAAAGTTTTGGATATCATTCTGAGTTTTTTTTCCTTCTTTGTCAATTTTTTCTTCTTTTTTTTTTAATTTATGGATTTCTCTCATTAATTCTTGTAATTCTTCTTCTTCTTTTTCATCCTTTTCAATTTCAAGTAATTCTTGTTCATCGAATTTTTCTTCTTCCTCATCAGTTTTATTTGTTAAAATTTTTGATAGATATTGATTGTAATAATAAATGTCAGATTCGAGTTCCTTTTTATATTGATTTGATTTGTTAAGTTGAATACTTAGAGATTTGTTTGTCTTTTTTTGCTTTTTCAAACCTATAATTTTTAGAAAAATATTATTATTAGTATTTAATTAAATATGTAACAACAAGGCAAATATTAGTAAAAATAATGTTTTGTTTCATATTTATTTTTAATATTTTTTTTTTTAAAAAAAAAAATTAATTTTATTTCAAAGAAATAATCGAAAAAAGTGTTAAATTAAAAAAAAAAAAATCTATAATAAAACATTAAATGTAGACAAGGATACGATTGGTGTTTGTGGAGGGGTGGGGGGTGGGGTTCGATAATTTTAAAAATAGTACTACACATCAACTATACAACCACTTATAAATATTTTGATGAATCAGATCAATGATAAAAAGTTCAAATAAAAAAATTTATTTTCAGTATATTTTTTTTTCAATAAAGTGGGTTCTTCAGAAAATGAAGATATACAAAACAGATATAGTGAAAAGATTCATCACATTTGTCACACAATCAATTTAGTACCAGAATTTCTTTTTAAAAAAATTACAGCGGCAATACTAATGTCTTCGTGCAGTATTAGGGTTAAGATCTATTTACTATTAACACCATTTCCATTCACATAACTGTTTTATTTCACCAATTCAAATAAAAGCCCAACATTATCAATTATTTTCTTAATCATCAATCCATAAATCATTTCCATGTGTTAGGTATTAACATTTTAAAGAAATAATACAAACGCAAATCACTTCCAAGAAAAATGATTAAGCTTAGAAGGATAAGAATTTACATCTTGGTCTGTACTATCGACAAATCCCATATTTGTGGTTATATAATCAAACCGACAGTATTATAGTGTTTTATTTTATTTTTTTGATTATTTCCAATCTTTGTGTATCTTTTCCAGTTTGGTTTGTTTCCGATTCATAATTTGTTTTTTTTTTTGAGTTTTGGGTAATTTTTGGATTTGAGAAAAAGGCAAAATCGAAAAAAATAATTTCTTCAAAAATGTACAAAAAATATAAATTGTATGTCTGAATATTCAACTTTTTTACAAGATCTCGTTGGACTTCAGATCAATTAGTTAATTTTACAAATATTACGCAAACATTTTTTCAATTTTTTTGTTTTTTAAAATTATTTGTTGAGAAGCTTAATACATTTACAAGATGATAACTTTGATATATGAATCATGAAAATATTGTTATGGAAAAAAGTGAAACAAGTAAAAAAGTGAAAATGGTTTTTTCACTTAAAAATATTAAGAGAACAACAGAAATTACGGAAATCGCAGATATTACAACAATCCGAGAAATCGCAAAAACTTTCGAAAGAAAAGATGTTTGTAATTCAAAGAAGATGAAAATAAAGTGTCAATGTTAAAGCATTAACCACAATAACAGTTATTACATTTTGTATTCTCGTTAAGATCGTAACGTGTTAAATGATTGTGGGCTATCTGTATTTTATGATCGGTGAATATTACTTTAATAACCAACAGCGTATTTAAGTACTTCAAAGAATTCCTATCAAAGAGATCTTGTTAAAATTTAAAATTTAGATTTTTTATTTTCAAATATTTGTATTTTGAGTTCAAAATCATTTTTGGGATAAATTCGAAATTTTACTTGAAAAATTCCAAAATTAAAATTTCTCTTATGCTAGTTTCTTTAACCTTCATTTTAAAGTATTCTAAGGTTTAGGATACTTGTATCAATATACTTGAAAATAAGGGGGGGGGTCAGTATGGCATAAGGTGCTTAAAAGTAGAAAAAAAAATTTTCTTTTAATTTAGCCTTATAATGTTCAAAAATTTCGAAAAGTTATTGGATCAATAAATGTTTTTTTTAATTTTCATCTAAAATCCTCAAAAAAACCTAAAATTTACATTTTTTGACTTTCCCACAATATAGACAGACACTCTTTGAAACCAATTTTTCTATTGATTACATTGAATTTTAGTTCACACAAATCATAAAATACAGATAGTACTAAATAAGTATCCCGTGAAAAGTTTAATAATTTTTGAGATTATTCATAACCTTGCTAGTTTCAAAATTTACAATTTTCCTTTGAAAGAAATTTGTTGGATCTCAATATTCAAGGAGATCTCGATTTTTTTTATTGGTTTGACTGGGTAATTTAATGACAAATTATTCTTTAGCTTTAGTAAGTTTCTGTGATTGCTTCTTTTCATTCTGATAATTTTAATTTTTATGTTTCTGTGATTTCGGTGATTTTTGTGATTTATGTGATATCCTTGATCATAACAATTAAAAAAGATGTTCCCCTTTCACTTTTTTTAAAACAGCAATGTACTGTTAATTGCAAAATAAAAAGATCAAAATTTTCATTTAGCTTTCCTAAAAAAATTCCTCTTATAAATATAAATCATCAAAGTTCCCATTCAAAAAGGGAAATTAATAATTTATGCTGACTTTAAGAATTAAAAATTTGAAATGTAACAAGACTTTGAAAATCTTTTTTTGGAAAGCTGAATGAAAATTTTGTTCCATTTATTTTTCAACAAATAGTATTGATCAAGATCTTTAAGGGATATTTTTGTCATCAGTATATTTTCTTCTTTTCATTCTCAAAAACTTTTCCAAATCTTTCTTGCTGGCTAACTCATGCTTCACGTTTAGTAATTTTATTGAGGTCGCCTTTTTTAGGAACTGTTCAGCCAATTCTTGAGATGAAATTAGTTTTTCTTTTTATGACAACCAAAAAGAAATAAATAACGTGTTAACCAAAAAAAAAAAAATAAAAAATTTTTTGGGTCAAACTTTTCATGCATTTTAATACAAACCCTCAAGATATCTCTCAGATAATACTCACAAGTTGGTGACAGACTTTATTACTTTGTTTGTTTTTGAGTGTACAAACCTTTAGTGTCTCTTTACACATTACAACTTAGTTAAGAGGATACGTTTGTTTGAAGATTTAATCTATTTAAATTCCAAATCCCAAGAACAGAAAATTAAAAAATGAATCTCTTTCTCACTGAGTCAATGAATATTTTGAATAGAAAACCACTCCACAATGGCTCACGGTTTGTTTGGTTTGAATTGTCTGAAGAATTTATGTAATCTGTTTACAAAAATATTTTGGTTTGTTGCGATATTGAATTGAAACCAGCAAAAAGTATCGTTTCCTTTGTTTTTAAAAAAAAAAAATAAAAAAAAATAACAAGAATCAATTTACTTGTTGTGGCTTTTTTCTTTTCTGTTGGCTCAAGTTCTGTGTGCTTAGAGTCTTTTATAATGCCAAAATTTAATGAAATTTTATTATTTAAGGTTTTGTTCTCGTACTGTGTTTTGGATCTCTTTCTTGGTTGATTTGGAATTCCTATTTTGTAATCTAGTATACCATTCTGAATCATGTTTGTGTCCTTGGAGCGCTTTAGTGCTTTTTGGCTTGATTTTTTCTTCCTCTTTTTTTTCTGTTGTTTGTGGGATGTGACTGCATGCGAGGAATAGGTTTTCCTCATGTCTTGGCTTTTTTTGGCGATTTGAAATCGCTTCTTCTTTGGTAATACAGTTAATTTGTCAATCAATACAAACTTACAGTACCCTTCTTTTCCTCGAAAATATTCGGTCTTTGCAAGGGTGCCATTATTATCACCAACTTGGTTTTGTAGAATTAATTTTGGATTCACAAGACATTTGGTTGATTCAGTTGAAGGGTAAAGTTGTTTCAAAAGAGAAAGTTTTAAAAAGAAGAAAAGTTGTTTGGGGTCGTATTAGCTTTGGTTGTTTTGTTTTTTTTTAAGATTTTCTTTTTAAAGAAGGAAGATTTGAGGTGAAAGCCTTTGATACCTTTTTTTTTAAATTCAATCCCATACCAAGTATCTTTGGAAATAATTGTAGGGCCAATGTATTTTATAACTGCTAATTTGTTTTTACAATAGACTTTGGATCCGAGACTAATTTGGCGATCTAAATCCATTGCAAAGAAATAAAATTAAAAAAATGTTCGGTTGTTTATGTTTTTGTCTTTTTCATTTTACATTCACTTTTAATCCCATTTCAAACAAAATAACATGTTTGGGCTTTTTTACTCAATTTTATTGAAGAGTTAAATTTTTAGAATTTTTTTATGGGTTTTTAAAAAATAATTTCAAATCAATTTACAGAATAAGATAATTCTTTTGGTATTTTTTATAAACCTTTTAGAGTATTTTTTTGATTACTATTTGTTGCAAAATAAATGGAACAAAATTTTCATTCAGCTTTTCAAAAAAAAAAGATTTTATAAATCAATAAACATTTCAATTTTTAATTCCGAAAAAAAGCTTAAAGTATTCGTTTCCCTTTGAGAATTGGGGGTTTTGATGATTTTTTTTCATTCTTGCGATGTGATTTTTTTGGAAGCCAAATGAAAATTTTGATCTCTTTATTTTGAAATTAACAGTAAGGAACGTGTAAAATGAAAAAAAAACTTGTAGTAAATTTCCAATCAAATCCGAAAAAAAATTTAATTACTTCTACTGAAAAAATAAAGTAAAAATCTGATAGGGTGGTGTGAAAAAAAAATGCTATTAATGAAAATAATCAAGTACAAGATTTTATAATTGTTAATATTAGGAAAATTGTTGTAATTTCTTATATTTTCAGAATCAAATCCTATTTATAATGAACCAATTTTTTTAATGAACCAGTTAATAAACCCACTTAAAGTTCATTAAAGTGGGGTATCTATAGAATAGTCAAGTAATTGTTTGATAGTCATAGTAGATCTACTTTCTCCTCTAAAAAAATCGAGTTTATAGAGGTTTACTAGAGTTTGGAAAATGATAATTTTTCTTCTTGTTTTTTGATTGATTGGTTAAATAGTGTTTTGAATAAGTGTGCTTTCATTAATTATTATTGTCGTCAGTGGGGGGTTATAATTTGAAAAGTTTAATTTTTTAAAAAAAAGGAAGAGAATATAAATAAAAGAAATTACAAAACAATTTTACTAATATTCACAATTAAAAATCTTTTCCGGGATTATTTTCATGAACGGTATTTTTTTCACTACTGTACTCTAATACCAAACTTACTTTTAATACTATTATTGTGAATTAATTATTGCTTGTAAAAGTATCATCCATTTTTTTCTTTTTGATATTTTAATAAAAAATACTAAATATTATTCAAATATTCCAGAACAAATTATTTTCTTTGAAAGAAGAAAGAAATCATATTATATGTGAAGGAGATGTACAAAAATACACCTAAAAAATAAGACTACTAAGTTCTAGAATAACCCAGTTTAAAAAATCTACATATTTTCAAAAAAAAATACAATAATTATTTTAAACTTGAAAAAAAATATAATTTAACAAGAAAACTAAAATTGTGTTGTAAAATAACTCAGAATAAAAAAACTATTGTCTGTATTCAAAAAAAAACCCCTACCAAAGCCTATGCATGAGTTTCAAAATCAAATCTGTAAGTTTTTTTCTTCTTGTTCCAATGTAACATCTAATTGACTGCCCAATAGTCTACCAAAGGTCAAATCAATTTTCAAGGTTTATTATAAAATGTTAGAAGTAAATTTTTAATTTTAAATTTAAATTGAATTTTTTTACAAATTTTTGGGTAATTATTTCAATTTTTTTTAGAATTTTTTTGTATTTTCAAAGGGTCAATAATTGTTAAAAATGTTAACTTTATTTTTTGAGATAGTCATTTTAATAATGTGGAAACTTCTTTTTTTTATTATTATTTTATCAAGATTAATACTTTTTTGAAGTTTTTGGTTTTAATTAAGAATTTATCTTTGATTAAAAAAATACTTCCATTTAAACCAATGTAAAGGATGGATTTTCACTTTATTAAAACAAAAAAATAACTAAATTTTTAAATTCTGAAAAAGTATTCACTTTTATAAAATAGAAAACTTGATAGACATTTGAAGAAAGTCACCACTTTTTCAAATCACCAGATACATTTTCCTATTTAATTGTTCATTTTTAGAATTTCTTTTTTAATAATAGAACAATAAGAAATAAACACCGCCTTTAATTACCCTTATATTTGGTCACTTTGATTGATAAATGAATAGGTCTTCTATAAAAAAAGAAGCAACTTTATTATGTTGAAACTCATGATTGAAATTTACTGAAGGGATTATTTTGATAAAAATAGTTTAAAAACAATCACAATAATAATTTTACATTGGTAAAAATATAATTCCTTCAACACAGTTTCAAATTATTTTTTTCATTTTGTTTTTCAAAAAAAATATAGAACCCACCCCCAAACAATAAATATAAAATCTGCCCGACAAAATCATTTTTCAAAACTTTTATAATTTTATCTGGTAATAAAATCAAAATACGTAAATTTATTTTTTTTGTCAAATCATAACTTTTTTTAATCAAATTTCATTACTCTACTTTCCAATAGTTCATTTACAAACAAATATTTATAGATCAGCTATTTTTACAAACTTTCTTATTATTTATTCCAATAGAATTTTTAATCAAAACTGAGATAAAAAATGTTCAAAATGGAAAATGAAGAACAACATTTCAAACTTTTACTTTAATTTATTAGTAAACTGAAAAAAAATTACCCAAATTTGAATACGTTTACCCAATGTTTAGTAACTTTATATTTCTTATTTTGGTTATTAATAACATAAAAAATAAAAACACCAAGATGAAGTAAAAATTTAGTCACAAATTTACAGCACAAATTATCACCGCAAATTAAGGAAAAAACAGAGTTAAATTGAAGCTCTAGATTTGTATTATGTTTAAATAATCCAAATAAAAAAAATCAAAAATATGGGGGGATCTTAATTTGAGATTTTTTGGTAACTTAAAATTTATATAAAGTTAGTACCATGAACTTAGAATTGTATCTAGTACAATATATGATATCTTTACATACTAATTAAAACATGTAAATTAAAATTACAAAAAAAATCACAATAGAAAAAAGAAACAAAGGGTACATTATTTATTCTTGATCTTATATGAAGCATTTGATACAATTACTTCTTATTTATTTTACTTTATTTTTAATTCTAAATTTTCCAATCCCCTTTCGAAAATTGTTAAAAACGTTTACTTTTTATTTTCTTAAGTTTTTTCAAAATGAATTGAAAATCACTATTAATCATTTAAGTCATGTAATTCTAGTTTTGATTCAGAAAATATGATATTTTTTTGAATTTTTCTTCAGAAATAAAGATTTATTTGATCTATTTGTATATACTTTATTTATTTATTTTCTATCTTTTTGTAAAAATTATTAATAATTTTAAATTTAATTTTTATTATTTTCACTAAATTTCCTTTTCTTCAAGTTGAATTTTTTGTATTAGTTTTTTTTTAAATTCAACCCCTTTACTATTTGACTTTGAAACAACATCCTTCTATTGACTTATTTTGTTATAAAATAATTTTTAAAAATCTTTTTTGGTTAAATAATGCTAAATCGGAATGGGAGGGCAAATTGGCTATAATACATAATAAATTTTTTACTATCAATTAAAAAGTTTAATAAATAAAAAATATCTTCAAAAATAGAAATTTGGCAAATTATTTATTATTCCTTAAATATACACTTTTAAATCACAAATATTGGGCAATATTTACAACCAGTTCCACTTTTAAGGCACAAACTTTCAACGAAATTTAAGGCACAATAAAAATCTCAAATTAAGGCACAAAATTCAGATTCTAGTAAAATAAATTGTAAAAAAAAAAATTCCAAATTTTGTGCCTTGATTTGAGCTTTTTTTGTGCCTTAAATTTTGTTGAAAGTTTGTGCCTTAAAAGTGGAACTGAAAGCAAGTAACAAAAAAAATTTCAAATTATGAAACATTTTTTGAATTTTTTTATTACTCAAATTATTTTACTCAAATCCTATGATTTACCTTAATTTGTAATTTTTTTGTTTCTAAATGTCGTTCAGTATTTTTTTCTTTTAAAAGTGGAACTGGTGGTATTGTTAATCTTGATTTCAAGAAGTTTATAAAGTTGGATGTCATATCCGGTTCGGTATTCAAAAAGTTAATATTTGTTTAAAATACTGTTATACTTAGGTTTATTTCTATTCATTTATTATTATTCATGAATTAATTTCAAGCATCCAGTAGAACACATTTCTAATCAAAAACAGAATTTAATATAATGAAAAATTAAATAAAAAATAAAATGTTCGAAAAATTGAAAATGTTAAGATTACATTCGGATTTTCTTTGGACCTTTTAGCAACTAAAGGAGTGATCGATAATGTGATTTCAAATTTTCAATATTACTTAACACTCAAAAAATCTTTTTTTCTAGTAATGTTCTCACAATTAAAAAAATTTTATATTATAATTTTTTTTTACTTTCTTAATTAGATTTTTTTTATAAAAATTTAATTTTGGTGTATCAAAAAGTTTGAAACAGAGTTTAGATTCTTGTTATTATTCATGCAAAAAAAAATATTCAACAAAAGATTGAAAAGGATTCTCTAGTGCCCCCCCTATATTTTTAATAAAAATAATCATTCTCATTCTTTTTCGGGATATTATAAACTGCTAAAAATGATTAAATTGTATTTTTTTCGCATTTTTGAAGATTATCTTGATTAATTATATCAGTATTAAATGTTTGAAATGAATTTAAGCATAACAATAAAAAAGATTATTTTTGTACCAGTACTATTTAATTACTAAAACCGTCTAAAGCTAAAATTGTTGAAATTGTCAACACTAAACACTTTTAAAAAAATGTTAGAAACCTAATTTTAATCCAAAAAGATTTATTTCATCTTTAAACAAGTTACAAAAGTCTAATCACCGACTTAATTTTTTTTTTAAACAATCCTTGCCCGAATCAACTAAAATACCATCTAAGCAACCCTACCACCCACCAGAGTGTATTTGAAAAGGTTTTTTAAAATACCAATAAAAAACAAAAAGAATAGACATTCATTGAAAAATTGTGTTTCAAATTAGCCCATTAATCATTTAATATCATAAAATTTTCCCTTTGTAAAAATTTGGAAAGGCTAAATTTTCAAAAATGGACAAATTCTCGTTAAACAAAATTATTTATTATTGTTTTTTTTTTGACTTTAATACCACAGTTATTTTATTTTGATATTGCCAAACAAAAATTAAAAATAACGATTCCAATTTAATTTTTTATTATTATTTTTTTTTTTTTTTTTTTCAAAAAAGAAGATATTTGTTTAAATAATTTGGTTATTAATGGTGCTAGCATTGGAAGAAAAATTGGAATATAAATAGCAAATCTGTTTTGCATTTCAAAATAAAGCTGAGAAGAAATGGAAGGGTTAAAAAATGCCCGGTTACAATCCTCTATTGCCCTTTTGGAGCTGAAATAAGCTGATTTGTAATTTTTCTTCTTCATATTAGATTCAGAAAATTGGATTTCGTTGATTGCGTTTTGGATATGAGTTCCGATTTCCTCTGGTATTTCCATATAGGGAAGCTCTTCAATCAGGGTGTGCAAGGATACTAAAGAATGTTTAGCTTCATTTAAATTTTTTATTAGAGTATCAAGTATTAACATATCTAATTCAATGTCGTGTATTACATTGCTCGGATCATAATAATTAAAATTTTCTAAAATTTTGATTCCAAGGAATAGTCTCATTTGGTTTGCAAAAACTAAGAACGGTCGCCTTAAGTCGTTTTTGTTTAATAATTGAGTTTCTGATTTATTCAAATTATGTATTGAAATGCCACCGATGCCTGGGACAATAAAGGCGTCTCTGTTTTTTCCCGAGTTCTTATTAATGAACAAAGGTGTAAATTTTTGGCCTGGCACAAAAAGTATAAAGCGTAAAACGGGCTTATTGGTTGCAACGGAACTGCTCCATTCCCCGATTTGGATAACCCTCCGCAAAGTCTTTTTTGAGATCGAATAGTGCACTCCCTTTTCATTGTTTTGGTTGGCTTCATTAGATTTGTGAACGCGAAAATGTTCTAAATCTGCATACGCGATCATTTCGGAATCAAATGTAATTTCCGAAAATCTTTTATTCAGTTTTTCAAGCGTTGGTTGTAAATAATAATTAAAAGCCTCTTCAAATTCCCAATTTAACACTCTTTCTCTTGGATCTTGATTTAGTAAAATAAAGGAAAGATGTAAATCATCAGTTTGTGTTGTAAATTTGGTTGTGTTTGTAATACAACCAAAAATTGGAAAGAAATTTCGAAGATTATTCAGAAGATTGTCTTGGTTTGTTGACTCACCAAGATTAATCCATATTAATCTTCCTGTTGGTGGTAAATATATCCCTTCAGATAAATTCGGTATATTTAATAAAACAAGAGTATATTTTGGTTCGAACATTTCTGTATTGTTTTCTTTTTCTTTTTCTTTTTGATTTTCTTTTTCTTTTTCTTTTTCTTTTTCTTTTTCTTTATGAAAAGAAAGAGATTCTTCGAGAAATTTTGTTATTTTCTTAGGATCATTCGTGTTGTTATAATCTTTTTTCAATTTAATTGCTTGTGTGTTAATTTGAAATGTTAAAAATTCCTGTTGAAATTCTTTTGAAAGTTTTGTCACTTCTTTTTTTACTTTTGAAAGAAACGGATCTTCATTTGAGGTTTTTAAGATTTGCTCGTCGAATAAGAGTTTAATTTGAATAATGATCTTTGGGTTTGCACTTGAACTTAAGTTTAGTAATTTGTTTGTTGGTAGTTTTGTTTGCTGTACAGTCATCGTATGGTACCAAATGGGTGATCCACAGAGAATTACAAAGAAAACAGACAATAGTACTTTTAATGTTGTATTCATTTTTTAGACAAAAGTGTTGGAACAAGGCACAAAAGGAAAAAAATGTTAAATAATTTTTAATTCATTTTTTTAAAGTTTCAAACAAATCAGTTCTGTGAGAATAATTAGAATTTCAAGAACACGAAATACAGCACACAAAAGTATTGACCATTTTTTAGTAGGCAGCCAATTATCAATTTGTCTTATTCTCATAAAAATGCACCAACAACATCTCCCACAAACTAATAACATTGTATCTCATAACCACAAAATTATCTTTTTTATAAAGGATTTTTTTTTCTCCTTAAAATTTTTTTAAAAAGAAATAATGACAATTCACCAAGTAAAAATACAGTGATCAAAATAATGCGTGCACAACGACTATAATCGGTATTTTGGAATATTATCCGTGCTTTTTTTTATTCTTATACCAAGGCAATGTCCAATCTACTACCAAATAGTATACCTAAGTTCAAATCAATTTTGAAAGTAAAGGTCTGGTTATTTTCAGTAAAATTTAAATTATTCACGCAAATAGTTGACAATTTTCCATAATATTCTCAATTTTTTTGAAATTTTTTGTTTTTTTGATGATTTAAAATTTTCTAAAAAATTATTCTCAATTTTTTGAGATAAATTTTTCAATTTGATCCTTCATTTTTAGAATTTCTTTTTAAATAATAGAACTTTAAGAAACCAGTACCATATTTTTTTAGGGTTTGTTATTGGTTTCTTTGATTGGTTAATGTATAGGTCAACTATAACAAAAAAACACGCTTTTTATTTTGAAACACGCATTAAATTTTTTGGCACGCTTTATTTTGACTACAGTAATTGTTCTAAATTGATTTCCATGTTGTTATTGTCCGAATTTTCAATAAATAGGCTTAAGAAACCTAACTTAAGAGATACCTATTGAACTCCATGAAGACTTTTTCAATTCAAAAAAAAAATTTGTGACAACTATCTTTTCTAAATACTTGAAAGATCTATCTTTTAAATAATTCTTTATTTTGTTGAAAAATTAAAAGATTTTTTATCATATTTAAACCAGCTTTTTTTGAAAATTATCATTTCTTAGACCCATACTTTTATTTTTTCTTTTTATAATATATCTGAAATATTACTTAAGATTACGAAAACAAAAAAACCAAATTTCGGTCTTTAAAATATAAAGATTGTTCTTTTTTCAGAATTTTTCCTGACTTTTGTATAAAAAAATATTGCTTTACTTTAAATACAACATTTAGTCTTAAAATGTGCATTAAAAGGATTATTTTTTCGAGAATATATAAGACTCAAAATGGGTTATATTCACACGAAAATTTAAATTTTTTTTTTTTTAATTTTTTCGAAAAGTTTTTCTCAGATTGTTTCTGTATTGTTTAAAAAAGTAGAATCAAAATATATTTTAATATCCTTTTGAATGTATGACAGCATTTGTCTTTTCTTTACTTTAACAAGATATTTATAAAAAAGTTATGTTAAATATGATAAAAATCATTTAATTGTTCAACAAAATAACAAATTATTTAAAAGATAGACCTTTCAGATGTTTAGTAAATATCATTGTCACACCTTTTTTTAATTGAAAAAGTCTTTATGAAGTTCAAAAGTTATAACTAAAGTTAGGTTACTTAAATTCTTTCATTTATCTTTCTAATATAAACAACAAGAATCTAAAATGAGATCTTTGATTGGGTTTTTGTGGATTGGATATATTTAAATTTTAAAAAAATAAAGAAAATGATTTTCAAAAGAATTAAATATTATTGTTATGTGAAACAATACTCTGAGATTATGGATTTTTTTTATTCAATTTATTGTGAGAATTTGACAACTTTGCATTTGTCCACTATTTTGTGAAATTAGTCAATTCTTTTTTAAATATATTATATAAATCGATTTTACCACCCTTATTATAAATATTATCAGATAGATAGTTCAAGAAGGGAATTTAATTATTCATTTTTAAAAGTTGAGATTCTAAAAATTGGTAAAATGCCCCTACACCTTAGATTTGTTTTAATTCCGATCCCTAAATCTTTTTTTTTTCTTTTTAGAGAGAGGGGAGGGTATTGTTTAGAGAGCATTCAAAATCAATATTCAAGAATATATATATATATATATATATATATTATGTCAAATTTAACTTCCATTATAAGCCTTTACATTAATATTTATCATAAAAATTTAAAAATTAATTTTTAACACATTTTCTTTGAATTATTCTTTTGATATTTTTGATCATATAAATGATATCTATATATATATATATATATATCATAGGTCATACGTATTTTCGTTTGAAAACAGCGAAAGATTTAAAAAATCGTGTTTTTTCGATTTTTTTATATGTTTTTTCGTTTCATTCGTTGTTTTTGTTTTTTGTTTTTTTAAAAAGTCCTCGAATTCTTTTGAAATCATACTTTTCGTTTCAGAGATATGAAAAAACACAATTGAAAAAACATAAAAACAACGAAAAAAATAAGAATATACAGTTTGGGTATCATTAATTTAAATTTGTTAGAAAAAACAGTAAAAACCTAATTTCCTATTTATGTAGGAGTTTTTATATTTCGAACACTGGAAATAGTTGAATTATCTATTCTAAAACTCCAAATCAAGAAAAAATGGGGTTTCCCCCAAAACAAGCTTTAAAACGGTGAACATCCTAAAAACGGATTAAAAAAATTATTTCTTTTTTTAAAAATTGATATTTGAGAAACAATGATTGTTCAAAAATTCACTTTTTTTACCAATTCGAGAGCAGATTTACTCATTGTTTTTTTAAATTGTGATTATATTCCTCTTAGTACAATTATATATTACTAATTGAACATTAAATTTAATATTTTTTCTAATTAATAAATTTAAATTTTACACTTCAAATTTATTTTTAAGACTTAAAGAAATTATCTACACTTTAGAATTCTTATAATGCTTGAATTAATTAAAAATAGTAATTAGAGAAAAGGTATTAATAATTTACCCCTATACAAAAAGATGTAATGATTACATTTCTCGTTTTATGTTTGTTTGGGCTAATTACAACGATTTTCATTACATTATTCAAATAGGTTATAGGGGGTTTTAAACAATTTTTCCTCTGTATAATATTTTTTATGGATCACAAAAAAAAATATTAAAAATTATAAAATTATTAACTTAAAAAATTTTTTGAACAATAACTAATTTGGAAAAGATGATCAGTGATTTTTTACATCTTTTGAATTCTATTTCAATTTATGAGCATGAAAATTCAATTAATTTTTTTTTTTATCAAAGAAATTTTACCTATATTGATAAATCATCCATTACTACATTTCTTATTTCTAAACCGTTATTTTGTTCAGACACTTTATTATGTTTAGTAATTAAATAATTTCATTTTTTTTTAATTAATTTTTAACAAAATTATTTTTAAACAATTTTTATTGCTAATTTTGCCCAAAATTATTGCTTTCTCCATTAAAAATATTTGTTAGTTTGAATGATGTAAAAAAATGGAAAGAATGTGTTAATATAAGTAATAAGCCATTTCACTTTTAAAATTACATTTAATAATAATTATCTTGTTTCTTTCTTAAATTTTCTAGATTTTATAATATCACTTATTTATTTTAACATGAAAAATGGAAATTGATGAACAAACAAAGACAAAATTACAAAACCCAATCTAAGTGTTGAGAGTGTATAAATTATAGTATCTGGTTAATTTGATTTTTTTTATCTTTACTTTTATTTTTTTAGATCGATCAAAATTTTTATTTTTAAGATATAATTAATTGCACAAAAATAAATTTTAATTTAAAATTATTTTTTAATTTCTATTATGGTAACAAGTAAAATAAATATATACAATAAAATAACCTTTTGATATTTTTTACTTTTTGATATTTTATTTATTGATTTTCTTTTAGTTTCAATTATGAAAGATTTCTCGAATATATTAAAAGATATGAATAAATCTTTAGTAAATATGAATTGTCAAAAAAAAATTCTTTAGTATAGGCAGGTCGATATACACTGAATTCCATCTTTTTTCTTTTTTCTTTTTTCTTTTCACATAAATTTCTCATATATATATATATATATATATATCCATGAAACGATTTTTACGCGTCGCTCACGCGTGCGCCAACGCGTTTTATGAAATCAAAAAAATCGTCATACCTGTGGTATATATATATATATATATATATATATATCATACTATTCCACTAAAAAATTTAAAAAAAACACACATACAGGGTAAAGTGATAAGTTCACTCAGAATAAAAATTTTCTATTAAGTTCAATAGTAAATATAATAAAATTTGTTATTAACTCGTTAAAAGAAAGTTTGGTATTTATTATAATGGGTTTTTTACATAATTTTTTAATTTAAAAATATTTTCAGAAATGAATTATTATTTTAAAAATTTTGATTAATTTAAACTCATATTTTGAAAAGGACCAAAATTTGGCCTGTTTTCAAATAATTTCAAAAAAAAAAAATTTTCTTGGATGAGAAAAAGAATCTAATGAATGAAAGGGGGAATTTATAATAATATACTTTTCAAGTCCACACGTGCTTTATAATAACCCAGTCTAAAAAATATGTTAATTTCTATAAATAAAAACAAAATTTTGAACTTTGAAGAAATCAATACAGCCAATTCCACTTTTAAGGCACAAAATTTCATCGAAATTTAAGGCATAATAAAAATCTCAAATTAAGACACAAAATTCAGATTCTAGTAAAATAAATTGTGAAAAAAAAGAAATTACAAATATTATATCTTAATCTGAGAATTTTTTTGTGCCTTAAATTTTGTTCAAAGGCTGTGCCTTAAAAGTGGAACTGGCTGTAATTTATTTATTCAAAGAACATTTCAAATTATTTTTTTTCAATTTACTGAACAAAAAAATCTGGGAAAAAATAATAGGGAAATAAATTAAAAATTCTCCCAAAATACTTTTTTAAAACCGAGAAAATTCAACTTATAATCCAAATAAATACTTTTTAATTTGATTATTTTAAATAATGAATTAATAAATCGATCGTAAAGATTTCAATTGATTATTAAAAATACAAATAATGAAGGTTTCAATGTATTTTAGTCTTATTATACATTTTTTTGAATATTTACTGATATGAAAATCCTATTTAAATTCATAATTCCAATAAAAAATAAGAAATATTATCAAATATCTTAATTCAATAAAAAAAATTATTTATACTCTTGATATTTGAAATATATTATCAAATAATTAAAATGTCAAGAATTCAATAAATAATTCTGAATTAAAAGAATGATCATTTATTTATGATTGTAAAGGATCTAATAATTTTTTTTTTTTTTTCATATTTTTTAAATAACATTAAAACAAAATATCTTTTATATAGAAAAACTTTAGATATCTGGAAAAGGTTATATTTTTCAAAAATAATAGTTTTATGGAAATTTTTCATATTTTTTTTTCAATCCAAAAATTCAAGCATATAGAAATAAAAATCGTGTTATAATTTAATTGTAAATAAATACTTTTTAGAAATTGTTTAATCATTTCTCTCAAGTTGATAAAGGTTTTTTTATCAGATTAAATAGATCATTGTGTTTAATAAGTACTTTATTAATTTTGGTCTAAATTAATAAGAGTGAATATTACCATAAGGTTTATAACCCCTGAATTTTTTTAAAAATTGACTTGTTTAGGGTGTGAAAGCTTATATTTTGGTTTGTATGTGATTGGTCTTTAAATTGATATAACTTTAATGGCAGTTCCAAAAGACAACTTTTTTCATTTATTTTTTTAAAAAACAATAACCCAAATTGAATAGTGTGATACTAATACATCGAAAGGTATTTAAAGATGATTTGTGATTTTTGGGTTGTTGGTTGAGATATTTATTTAACTTTGCCTCGTTTATCAAAATAAAAATAATAAAAAATTAAAGACTAAAAACAAAACAAAACCAAAGAATTATAAATTTTACTTGACATCCCAAAAATAGGTTTTTTTTTATTAACTTACCTTCCATCCTAGTAGTCACAGACTATTCATTTCAAATTTGAAAAAATAAATAAATTATCAAATGTTGTCATTTTGAACCACGAATAAAACTCATTCCAAATTAAAGATCGATCACATACGAACCAAAATAAAAAGTTTTCACACCCGATACAAGATATTGTTAAATTTCAAATTACAGTAATTGTAAACCTTAAGTTAATAAACCTCTTGATTGCAAGTATGTAAATTTGAAATCCATATTTTAAGTGTCACCATTTATTAGAAACTAAATAATTCAAATCATTTTTCAAACCAAATACATTTATATTTAAATAAATATGTAAGTGTCAGATATCCTAAAATAATACATTTTCATACCAATAAAAAAAATCGAAATCAAAAAAATCGATCAAGAATAAAAAAAAAAAAATTATTTGTTGATTTTATCTGTCAAAATTGATACAATTACTTCCTTTTTACTTGATTTTCTTTTTAATTATTATCTGGAAAAAATTTTGTTTGTAAAATTTTCGATTAAGATTTAAATTACTTAGTATTACTCAAGAATCCTCGAAATCAATTTTAAAATTCCTATTTTTTATTTTATTAATCTAATTCTAGAATTGGTTCAGAAAATAGTATATTTTTTAAATTATTCTTGATAACAAAAGATCTATTGGATGTAATTCGTTTGATATGATAATTATTTATTTTCAGTTAAATTAAAAAATCAAAATTATTCTGAATTCAAGTTTTCTTTTCTTCATCATTTTTTCTTTTTCTTTGAATTGAATCTTTTGTAGTAGTTTATTGATTTCAAAATTTCAATTCCTTTACTTTAGTTTTTGAAATAATATCCTTTCTTTTGACTTATTTTGGTAAAACTATTAGAAAAAAGAATTCTGAAAACAAATTGGTAAAAAAAATTGTTTTGTAAAAAAAGATAAAATAGTAATGGGGTGAGAAATTCAAGGTAATGACTTGATCGGATTCATAAAAAATAAATAGATAAAGACAAAAGATTTTGAAAATATACTTTAGTTGGGATATTTTCTTTCAATCTTGATTTATACAAATTTATCTGCACATGGGAACAAATATATATGATTTCATTGAAATTTCATTGAAATTTCATACAATTTCATAAAAAAAAAATTAGGAATTAAATTTCACTTAAAATTCATTTAAAAATCAATTGATTTACATTTGATGAAATTTGATGAAAACTAGATAAAATTTTCTTTAAAAAATTCTTTAAAATTTCAACTATATTTCATCATTAGAAATTCTAATGAAAAATGTATGAATTCTTTTGGAAAAATAAATCATAATTATATTTATAATTTTTTAAAAAAATTCTTGAATAATATACTAATAAAAATTAAAAAAAAAACATTAAAGTGAAGTAAAAATCTGTTTATTTTTTATTTTTAAATATAAATTTTGAAAGATTAATAAAATAATTTCAATTTATAATATGGTTTTTGATTTTTTTATTTTTATTTGAATTTTTTTTAATATATATTTTCTGATATTTTATTTAAATACCTTTTTTGATATGATAAAAAGGAAGGAACATGCGGGATAAATAATTCATTAATAGAATAATAATCTTCAAATTTTGTACTTTTATTTTGAAAGAGTTTAACAACATGGACTGTTTGTTTCAATTCTTGACTATTTATCAATTCAATATCACAATTTAAGAAAAAAATATTTTTGTTCTCAGCTTGAGTGTAATATCGGACTGCAATAAATGGATTTGATTTTTGATCAGAATCTGTAAATAAAAAATTTGATAATTTGGACATATTTTTTATTTCTTAATTGGGCATCTTGTTTTAATAGAAATTTGTGTTGGTTAATTATTATCGATTTTGATTCAAAAGGGTATTTATTTCTTTGGAATTTTATCTCATTGATATCAAATGTTCCCCATTTTATGATATTTTTTTTTGGATATTCAATATTTTTCTCATTTTTTCGAAAAAATAATTTAAAATATTGGAGATATTTTTTATAAATTTCTTTTTTTGAATAATAGAATATTGTGTTTTTTTGATTTTTGTGAAGTTGGCCATATTTTGGTTTATACCATTGATGGTATTTTTCTAAAGCGAAAAAAAGTGTATTCATTCCTCCATTATTTTTTATTGAATGTTCTAAATGTTGTGCAAAAATATGTAAGTTTGATATACGATCACAATTTTGATCTGAACAATTTTTATAACATTTAATAAAATTAACTATATATTTATGTAAATTTTCATCTATTTTTTTATTTCTTGTTGGCTGATACAGATTTTTAATTAAATATGAACTTATATATATAAAATCGAGATATTTTTTTTCAACTAAATCAACAACACATATAAAACTAAATTGAATCAACAATTGAATATCAATAGATGTCAAATGATTTGTTCCAAAAGGTTTATTAATTCTTTTTAACCCTTTAGGAAGTTTGATTTTTTGATATCGCTTATTGGCAAGAATATTATGATTTCTCGACATTCTATGACACATCATTTTAAAAATATTTTTTATTAAGCCTTCAAGAAGGAGATGAAACCAACAAATTGGGAAATTGCAAGTTGAGGTTGGATCCAATTCTAATTCGTTGATCCAAATATTACCAAGTTGAAATTTGATTCCTGTTTCTTTTTCTTTTCTTTTTATTTTACGAAGAGTATAAATATTTAAATTATTAAAATAACATTCTTTCATTTCCTTTTGAATTTCTCTTATTTCTTGTCTTTTCCTTTTCTCATAATTAAAATGCTCATTTGAGAAATTTTGATCACCTAATTCTGATTTACAGAATGAGCATGAATGTAATGCACCAGGCTGTAACATACCTTTTGCTGGAAAAGATTCTCTCGTATCTCCAACAAAACATGAAACAATACCTTGGATTTTTTTTCCACCTAAATAAATTCCTTTTCTTAATTTTTTTAAATCTTTCACCAAAGGAAAATATTGTAGAATATCATTGATACAGGTTTTTCCGGGCAAAAGTGAAATTAAAAAAATTGTTTGGTCTTTTAACCTCCACGAATATTCCAAATTATCAATAAACATATATAACCCACCAAGAGAAAAAGATTCTGTACATTTAAATTCATCATAATAAAAACCAATTAAAAACAAATGTTCAGCATTTATTTTTGGAATTTTTTTAATTTTTTGATCAAATGCAGGGAAACTTGAAAACCTCGAAGGAATAAAACCCTCGTTTGTTACTAAATTTTCTATTTCTTCATTTTTTTTGATAGATAAATGCTTAATTATCTCTGAGTGAAGAACAAGATTTATCCAGGTAATTGGTGAAAAATATTTTGTTTCAATTTTTTCTTGAAGTAAGATGATGTTACCTTTTTTCTCAATATATTTTTTTTGAAATGAGATCGATTTCTTTTGGTTTTTGAATATTAATAAAGCTATTAATCTTCTTTTTAAGTGTTCGCATCGTTTTGGGAAGTTTTTCCCCTCCTTTTGGAGTAAAATATCTATCAATAAAATGTAACAACTTATCTGCCTGTGATGAAGAAATTTTTGATTCTAAATATAATATATAAAATTCTATCCATATTTCATCAAATTCATTAATAAATCTTTCAAAATTTGGAGGTTGTTGTTCATTTTTTAGATTATTTTGTGTATCTATTTCTTAATATTTAGAGTTATTTTAAGAGTAAATTATAAAGTTAAAAAAATAGCAAAAATGTACAAAATAATTAAAATAAATCAATCTCTTAATTTTTATTCCACCTTAAAAATAAAAATGATTATACAATAACTTTATATAATAAATTATCTCAAAAATTGATTACGAATATTATTAAAGACCCCAAAATTTAAAGATAATGAATATTTCTTTATATTTTAGTGGTAGCATGGTTAGATATAGTAATGTATAACGCGAGTTCGAATCCAAGTTAAGAAAGAAAATTTTTGAAAAATGATTGGTCCCTCTCCTCTGAATTCTGCCCTCGGATGAACTATTTGGAGCAAACCATTTCAGAAATTGATTTTTTAGTTGGCCTCTAAACGCAAATCAGACCTCAGACCGAAGGAGGACCTCACGGTTGATTTGTAGTTAAGCCAATCCAAAATCAATTCAAAATTTTTTTTCCCCATTCTTTTTCTTTTATCATTTTCTTTTATTGTCTTTTCTTTTTTCTTTTTAATTTTTTCCTTTTTATTTTAATTCTTTTTTTTTAAAAATATATTCCAATCTTTTTCTTTTAATGAAATTCACGTACAAAAAAAAAAAAAAAAAAAAAAAAAAAAAAAAAAAAAAGAAAAAAAGAAAAAAAGAAAAAACTTACCAATATTTCTTTCATTGTTGAATATGTGTTTGTCATTCATGAAAATTTCATTGTGTAAATCATATGAATTATCTCTCACACCTTCTTCGGTAAATTCTGTTCCAGTTCCTATTTCTTCATCGTCTAGCGGGTCTTTCTCTTTTTTTTTTTTTGTTTATTTGTTCTTGATTCTTTTTTACTTTATTTCTTTTTCTTTTATCTCTTTTCAACGTTTTATAAAAAAAATTATGATATACAGAAATGTGTTTATCCAACGAATTCTTTGTTCGAAACAATTTCCCACACTGTAAACAATTATAGTGTATTTGAAACATCAACTAAAGTTGGTGAAATAATAAAAAAAATGATTTGAAGTTTCATTTTTTTATCTTTTTTTTATTTATTTATTTTTTTTTTAATTTTTGTTTTTTCTTTTTTTCTTTATTTTTCTTTTTATCAATATGAATACAATCACAGAAAAATACATACCAATCATCAAAATTACAAAAAAACTTAATGGAAGTAATTTTTAAGAAATTCAACGGTTCTTATGATGGTAAATTCCATGAACGTAGGAGAAAAAATTCAAGAATTATGTACACATCCAAAATGGAACCAAGTCTATGATGAACTGGTTAAAGAAGGATTATGGGACCCAAATTATGTTCAAAGAAGAAAAAAAAAAAGGTTTTTTCTTTTCTTTCGACATTTTTTTTTCTAATAGTATAATTTTTTTTTTTTTTTTTTTTTTTTTTTTTTCTTTACTTAAAAAGAACAAAAAAATTGTGACAAATCACCAAATACTGATTGGATTCCCTTTTCGAATGGCGAACATGAATTTGAGGAAAATTTTATTTTGAGTAAAATTTCTAATATTTTCTTTTCTTTTTTCTTTTTTCTTTTTTTTTTTTTTTTTGATTTTTTTAGTACTTCATTAAATCTTTTTTGTTAATGATTATATCATTTCCAATATTTTATCAGATTCACAAGTAAATAGAAAACGAATTATTCGAAAAAAATGTAAAGGAATTATCAAAAAAAGAAAAAGAAAAAAAAAGAGAAAAAGAAAAAGAAAAGGAAGGGGAAAAGGAAAAGGAAATCGAAATCGAAATCGAAATCGAAGAAGAGTCCGAAAAAACGAAGAAAACAAAAAACAAAAAACATAAAAAAAAAAACGAACAATTGCGTATTATATTTTTTATCTTTATTTTCAGCTAAAAATTTATTTTTTTGTTCTTTTTTAATTTTCTAATTTTTTATTTTTTTTTTATTTTTTTTTTTTTTTTTTTTTTTTTTTTTTTTTTTTTTTTTTTTTTGTTTTTTTTTTTTAATTATAGAATCAATTGTGAATTTAATACAGCATATTATCAAAAAAAATTGACCAATTAGAAGAAAATCAAACAAAAAATGATGAAAATAGTTGAATCTCAGAGAAAAACATATGAAGAATCAAAGATTAATATGAAGAAAACAACTTTAGATTTTATTTTTGAAGAAAATCTTAAATTAGCAGCATATCGTAGTACAACGAGGATGATAGTTAGTAACATTTTGGTATTACAGGCGAAAGATAGCTTTAACCAAATTAGATATCCAGGAAGGGGCGAAGCATCACGGGTTGCTAAGAAATGTAATTCTTTACTTTCTAAACAAAAGAGTTCTTTAATGAATTTAATTTTTAAGAAACGCAGTAATAATTTTGGAGAAGAAAATTCTGAACAAAGAAAAAAAATTTATTACAAATCTAGAAGAAAAGAAAATTTATCAACCCATTTTCAATATTATGAGTAAAAAAAAATCGAGATATTTTGATTAATAAGTGGATATCTGACTATTTTTAATTTTCTAATATATCTATCTGTTTTTTTTGTTATTTTTTTTTTCACTTTAGTTTTTTTTTAATACATGAAATTTCACCAGAATTCAATATCATCTCAATAAAAATTAATATTTTTTCAATTAATTTTCAATTATTTTTCCTGAATTTTTCATTCTTTTTCATTGATTTTTCATTTAAGTATTTCCTTGAATTTTCCTGGTAACTTCCATTGACTATTTCAAGGATATTTCAATTAATTTCATTAAATATTTCAATTTAATTTCAATTTAATTTCAATTTTTTTTCAATAAAATTTCATTAAAAAATAACCAAAAAATCAACAACAATTTGTTGTCATGTGTGGGAAGGTGGCCTTGTTTTTTGGTCATCAAAAAATAAAAAGATCTGTTTAAAATTTACATCTTCCCTGGTCTATTTTTTTGGTTTGTTGTGGCTTAATTTTAACCATTCAGAGAAGCTTGTTTCGAGATTCATTAGCCTAATTTAAGAAAACCAAAAATTTTATCGTAAAAAATTATCGAAAAATGAAAAAAGTATAATTCAACACTGGTTTTACTCTATTTTTTTCACAAATAGAGCAGCCAATGATATTTTGGTTTCTTAATTTCTATATCCCATAATACTCAAAAAATCTTTTTTTGAAAATTTTGTGGTATTTATAATTTTTCAAAATAAGAAAAATGTACCACCTTGCTTAAAAAAGGAGGATCTAAATAAACTTTAAAATTGATAGAGGTAGTAAAGAAGGGTCAAAATAGTACACTCAACTTCGTAAAAGAATCACTATTGAAAGTTTCAAGCATTAATTTGATCTGTTTGTCTCACTTCAAAAAAGATTTTTTTTTATTTTTTTTTCTTTTATCTTTAATAATTCACTTCGAAGAACAATTCTTACAAAATGACTAGAGGACCAAGAAAACACTTAAAAAGATTAAATACACCAAAAAATTGGATGTTAGACAAATTAGGTGGAACATGGGTAAGTTTAAAACGATCTTTATAAATAATTTGTTTCCTTATTCTTTTTTCTAAGGTTTTTCTATAACTTTTGTATCAAATCAAATCTAATAATTGAAAATTAAAAACGAACAAAGGCACCTAGACCATCAACTGGTCCACACAAATTAAGAGAGTGTCTTCCATTGACACTTTTACTTCGAAACAAATTAAAATATGCCTTAACAGGAAAAGAAGTTACTTTGATCCTTATGCAAAGAGTTGTAAAGGTAGACGGAAAAGTGAGAACTGACAACACTTATCCAACTGGTTTTATGGGTATGTAACTTACTATTTTTCTTTTTCTTTTATCTCGTAATAACAAAAATTTTTTTTATTGCTTTTTTGATTTTTTTTTTTTTTTTTTTCACTTTTTTTGATTTGCTTTTTTTGTTTTCTTGAAAAAAATTTGTTCTTTTTTATTCATTTTTATTTAATTAAATGTTTCTCAATTGTGGTCTTGCTTATTATTCAAAAATTAAACACTAACAAACCCACAAATCCCTCTCAAAAATTTCATTAAAAAAACAAAAAAAAAATTTCCAAAACAAAAAAAAACCTGATATTAAAACCAAAACTTCAAAGATGTTATTTCAATCGACCGAACCAATGAAAACTTCAGAATCCTTTATGACGAAAAAGGAAGATTTGTAGCACACAAAATCACTCAAAAGGAATCCAACTTTAAATTATGTAAAGTCAAAAAATCACAAATTGGAATGAAAAGAATTCCATTTATTGTCACCCATGACGGAAGAACCTTCAGATATCCAGACCCTTTAATTAAGGTAAACGACACAATTAAATTCGATATCAAAGAAAACAAGATTGTTGGCTTTATCAAATTTGCAGTTGGTAATGTTGTCATGATCACAGGAGGTAGAAATACTGGAAGAATTGGGATCATCACCAAAAAGGAATTACATGCCGGATCCTACGACATTATTCACATCAAAGATGAAAAGGGACACTCCTTTGCTACAAGATTATCAAATGTCTTTGTAATTGGAAGAAAAAATAGACCAATGATCTCCCTTCCTAAAAATAGAGGTATTAGACCAGATCCAAACGAAGACAGAAAACAAAGAATTAAAAAACACGAACAAGCTAAATCGAAAAAGAAATAAATGGATTCTTTTCATAATTACGTATATATATGTGTGTGTGTGTTTATATATATATATATATAAGTAACAAAGACGAAGAAAGATTATTAAATTTCATTTAATTTTTTTTTATTAGTAAAAGAAAATAATTTTCCAAAATAAAATTAAAAAATTTCATTTTTGTCTTCATTGAAAATTACCAAATTGAACTTGGGATTTTTTTTTTTGAAAAGTTTAAGATTATGCCTTGATTTTAAATAATAATAATTTTAAAAAAACATAACTTAACCCTGAAAAAATTAAATAATTGCTAATTTTTCACTTGTTAATAACTTGGCTATATAATAAACATTATTTGTAAATAAAAGATCTTTGATCAGAAATTATTATATTAAAGAGATTTTACAATTTAAGTTGAAAAATCCAACTTTCCAATATCTATTTTTTTCAAATTTAATCCAAAAAAAGTTGAAAACTTTTTTGCTTCTAGTTAAGAAGTTATTTTATTATCTTTCAAAATTATTTTAGATTTAAGTAATATCTTTCAAATGTGGAATCAATTATTTTGACTATTAAAGAATTATTTATTTTTTTAAATTGAAAAAATTATTTTTTTTAATAGATTTTTCAGTTAGGTTGTTTTTAATTTTTGAAATAAACTGAAAATTTTTGAAATTTTTAGTTTATTTCAAAAAGGAAAAAAACGTCCTTTAGGTTTTTCAGAATTTAAAAAGAATTGAGTAAACTTTATTTGATTTTACTTTATTCTTTTTAATTCTGGAAAACCTAGGTTGGGTTTTCTCGACTTTTCTTTTTTATTAGGAAAATCGATAGATTTTACTAATAAAACAGAAAACCCCAAGAAAACCTAGGCACCTGACGGCACTTTTGTTGGGTTTTCCAGAATTTAAAAGAATTGAGTAAAATCAAATAAAGTTTACTCTATTCTTTTAAATTCCAAAAAACCTATGACACTTTCGTTAGGCTTTCTTTTAAAAATAAATAAAAACCTAGTGCATTTTCTTTAGGTTTTCAAGAATTCAATAGAATTAGGGAAAATCTATATGATTTCACTCGATTCTTTTAAATTCTGGAACCCCCCCACCAACCGTTAGCTTTTCTTGAGTTTTCCAAGATTCATAAGAATTGGGTTAAATGTAGTAGAATGCAGCTGGTTTTCCGGGTTTTAAAAAAATGAAGCGATATTGTGGGTTTATTTCAATTTCTTTAAATCCTAGAAAATCAAGTGTGTGGGATCTTTATATAAAATTGAGTCAGTTCAAACTTTAAAGAAAAAAAATTTCCACAAAATCCAAGGCAAAATAATTTAAAATTAAAGTATAAAAATCCAATTATAAGAAAATAATTTATTTAATTTTTTTTATATAAAATTGTCTTAATTTGAAAATTTTTTTTGCCTTAATTTCTTCCAAAATTTGATATTTAAATGTTTAATTTTCTCTATCTTTTGTTTTTTTTTTTCAATTTTAAAAAAAAAAAATGTATCATTTGAAAAACTATTAGATATTATATATTTTCACAAATATCTTGAAATTGAATTAAACTAAAATTCATATCCCAAGGTTGAAAAAAAATTTATCTACAAAAACATTTTTTTTTTTTTTTTACTCAACAAAGGGGTTTTCAAAAAAGAGGGGCTGTAAGAAACAATAAATATAATGACCTCAAAATTTTATAGTTATGTAACTTTAATTATGTTGTAAATAAATTTGATTATAAGGGGTGAAATTTTAATTTAGGTATTTTTTTATCCTACTGGTATTGTTTGATAAAAAAAATAATAGTAATTCTTTTACTTGATTCTTGTAATTAACAGAGACTATTTATTTTTTATTTTTTCTAATTTGTTTTTTAGTTTTAATATTTTATTATGGTTAACAATAAAAAAAAAATGGAACAATAAAATTTTTAGTAATTCCCAATAATTTCTATTTATGTGATCTTATATATTATGTAATGAGATGATTTTGAAGGATTTAATAAAAAAATCATTTTCAATGAATTGAATTTTAAAAAGAGTGTTGGTATAAATCAATACCCCCCTTACTTGTGTAGATCACTTTTTAAATGTAAATCTTTGTTTTTGGCACATTTATAATAATTAATACATGTTAAAAATAATCACTTGTAATTTAACTTCATTTTTAGACAATATTTGTTCAAACTGATAAAGAAAATATTTAATTTCCAAATAGGATTACTTCGCATTTACAAAAAATATATAGGAAATCCAAAAACATTTATAGTCCTTTTTTGTTTTTAAAAAAATTTTAAATTACAATTCATGATAGTTGTAAAAAATACCTTTGTTTTGAGTCAAAGCACTAGTTTTAAAGTTAAATTTTACTTATATATTCATTCTTTTATTTTTCTTCTTAATGCAGTAATTAATTAAATATTCAAGGGTATCTCTAATAATTATAATTTAAAAGGTAATTCATATGTCTTCCAAGTAAATTTTAAATTTGGAAATGAATTTATTTAATTTTTTTCATAATTTCTCCTATTTCTCTAAATTTTGATCATTTTTTTAAGAACTGAATTTCTCGAAAATTTAACTCTAAAGCAGTGATTTTTTTTTTTTTTTTTTTTTTTTTTTTAGGATTCTTAATCTTTCAATATTTAAATTTTATAATAGAATTTTAAGATTGCTGAAAACTTAAAAAATGTTGCAGTGGATGTAAAAAAATTTTAAAAAAGTTACCGGATCTTGAAATTGAAAAAAAAAAAAGTAAAAATCAGAGTTCTCCAGTGTCAAGTTTACTCCCAATGCTATTTTTATAAATGAATTGTTGGTTTTAATTACCTGAACCATTTTTTTTTATATTTAAAAAGTTCTATTCCCAAGATTTTTTTTTATTTAAAAAAAAATATATATTCTTTGAAGAAGATTGAAATCTTATTTTATGTGGATGATTTGTATAAAAATATAAATTTAAAAGGAAAAAATTAAGTTCTGGGATAATGTGGTATCAAAAATCTACTAATTTTCAACAAAAATTACAAGAATTATTTTTAACTTGTAAAAAAATATAATTTTTTATTCTGAGAAAAATTCAAATCAATTTTTTCTTTTTTATTGATAAAAAGAAAAAAGTATGAGAAAATCAGCCAAAACATTAAATTAAAAATTCTCCCAAGATTCTTTTCTTTTAAACCTGTAAAATTCAACACATTATCTATTGAAATACTTTTTAAGCTGATTATTTAGAATCAATAATTAATAATCCAATCTTGATTCTTTTAGTGTGTTTGTAATAACCCACGTATTAGAGGTATCAATAGAGTATATTATAATTTCTCAATTCTAAAATTAATTTTCAAACAAATAAAATTTTTTCAAATTAATAATTCTAATAAAAAATTATAATAAATATCATCAAAAATTTTAATTAAATAATAAAAATTTGTTATTTATACTCTGAATATTTGAAAAGGATTATGCCTAATTGTTGAAATTTCAAGAAATTTCATAAACATATCAAAATAATATAAATGATCAATTTTTTTAGATCAACAAGAGATGATATATATGATTTATTATTATTGTATTTTTGGAATAAGATTGATGTTTGAATTTTTATTTGTTGACATAGAATCTCAGAAACTACCAAAAGTGAGATTTCTTTAGGGGGTCAAAATGTTAATTTTTATTTTTCGGGACTTTAATCCATTAAATACAAGTTAAAAGATCAGATATTTTGACTGAAAATTTATTTACTGAAAAATGAGGTTCGTTTAAAAATCATAAATCATTTCTCCAAGTTGATAACTGGGGTTGTGTATTATGTTTAATGGTATCTTTGAAAAATTATTACTCTGTTACCTTTTGGAATATGAAAAAATAAGAGTTATTAGTATCTTCATGAGATAATACCAGATTTAATTCTTGTTAAACGCATGTTTCTATGGCTGGTGAATGGATAGGTCTTCTATTAACAAGAAACCGGTTTTTTCTTTTTAAACATAGATTTACCAATTCTGCATAGTTTATTTGAACAGCTTTTTATTCCTTTATACCTCATAAAAAAAAGATTTTAATCAACCACAGAATCTAAAATCAATTTCTACAAGTTACAATCTTCTTTCAATAAAAAAAAAAAACAAAGATTCATTTTTTTTAAATATTTCCAATTGAATTAAATTCAGAACAATGAAATTCCTCAAGACCACAGAAGTTGTCAAAGTACCAGAAAATGGTAAATAAACAAATCCCACATTTCACTTGAAACACTTTCTTTCCTTTTGCTTTCAAAACTAATTTCAAGATTAATTTTTTTTGTTTTTTTTTTTTTTTTTTTTTTTTTTAATTTTTTTTGCTTTTTTTTTTTTCTTTTTTGTTTTTTCTTTTTTTTTTTTTTAAAAATTTTTCTTTCCGGATCTGTTCAGTTGAAATCACAACCAAAGCAAGAATTGTTATTGTCAAGGGACCAAGAGGAACATTAAAACAAAATTTCAAACACACAAAATTACATTTGGTGTCCGATAAAGAAAAAAAAAGAAGTTACAGTCACATTATGGCTTGCCAAACGTAAACAAGTGTGTGGTGTGAGAACAATTGTTGCCCATATCCAAAACATGATTAATGGTGTTACCAAAGGATACAGATACAGAATGAAACTTGCATACAATCATTTTCCAATCAATCTCAATATACCAGAAAATGGATCTTTCATCGAAATCAGAAATTTCCTTGGTGAAAAAATCGAAAGAAAAGTTAGAATGCTTGAAGGTGTAAAAGTTTTCAGATCAGAAAAAACCAAAGATGAAATTTATCTTGAAGGAAATGATGTCACATTAGTTTCCCTTTGTTGTAAGTTTCTTTTTTCTTTTTATTATTTTTTTTTTTTTATTTTATTTTATTTTCTTTTGTTTCCTTATTCTTTTTCTTATTCTCATTATCTTTCATTCTTTTTTTTTTTTTTTTAATTCTCTTAAAATGAACAAAAACAAACAGGTGCACAAATCCATCAAATTTGCAATGTGCGTAACAAAGATATCAGAATGTTTTTGGATGGTATTTATGTTTCTGAAAAAGAATTTATTGAAGAAGATTAAAATATAAATTACAAACATCAATCTTAATCCACAACACAAGGTTAAGGTATATTATATCTTTTAGAAGATTAGTAACCTCAATAAAACCCATCCCATTTTAGATTTGATAAAAAAAAAAACAAATTATTATAAATACATTATTAAATATAAATTTAATTTCAATAAACAACCTATAAAATCCGATCTTGGAAATAATTTTTTTTCATTTTCTTTTGAAATTTCTTTTTTTAACTTTTGATCAGAAAAAAAGATAACATTAAAAATAATTAACATGCTTTAAACTTTACTAAAACAAAATTTTTGTGTGTGTTTTTTAAAGATCCTAATCACTTATTTTACATTGTTATAATTATTTCGATTTAATTTTTTGGAGCTGAATAGATTGTGTGAAATAGTTTTTATTTAAACAGAAAATGAGTTTAATTTCGACATACAAGAATAGAAGCAATTTTAGATTTCTTATCTTTTTGATTTTATTCTTAATTGAAAAAGGGATATAAGAAAATTTAATTTGTCATAACCAAAAAATAACTTGTTATTTTTTTTTATTGTTTTTATAAGGGTCAAATTTTAATTCTTTTTTTTTCGCAAAGTACTAAATTTCTATTTAGAAATTTTTTTTCCAAAATTTAAACATTTCTGTACGTATTGTTTAAATTTGGGAGCAATCACATTGCAATATTCCGAGCTTGCACCAGGAGAAAGAAAAAATGATATTGTCTTAATTGATCTCAGATGTTATTGGGGTTTTTGAAGAAAAAACAATGGATATTATCCAAGTATTTGTACAATATCAATATTTTGGGTTGGGGAACGGGGGTGGGTCTAGATTGAAATTAAAGATTAAAAGAAAAAAGACACTACCTAACAAAAAGAAAAATCCAAAAATAAATCAATATTCTTGACCATTGCCACTGCTATATTTACTATATCATAAACAGTGGATTGAAAACTTATTAAAATACACATTAAAGTTGATACCAAGTTTCACTAGTCTGAAAAAATACAATTGAAATTTTACAAGTTAAACAAAACAACTACTTTGATTGGCATTTAATCTTTAATAAAAAAGTTTATTCATGGTATAATTAAAATTACAGAACTTTTAAGACATAAAGCTATTTTATTTATTGTTTTTAGTATAACCACATTTTTTTAAAGTGTCTACAGTAGCATGAAAAAACAAATTGAAAAAAAAAAGTTAGACAAAACTTCACTATTCCATAACCTTTCATGTTGAATAATAAAGTTTATCCACAGTATAATCAAAATTCTAGTACTTAAAATTCATGGGACTATTGTATTTATTGTTTTTAGTATAACCAATTTTTTTAACAGTATATAGTCTAGAAAAAGAGGTATTTTTCGGGGATAAAAAATTCCAAGAAAACTGAAAAACGAATTATAATTTAATTCAACTTCACAAGTGTAAATAAGGAATGTTGTAAAAAATAGAGTTTTTAGAATTTTAGAGATAAATAAAGAGTTCCATGTATTTATCCAAATTTTTGTAATAGTAAACGAAATCATGGTTTGATTTTTCATCTCAAAGGTATTTTCAATATAAAATCGTTTGGCAACTACCAATACTTTGTTTGAAAAATGTTTTTTTTAAAAATTTTAAAGATTGTTTGGCAAACGATTTTTTGATTAAAATTGTTCTTTGTCTATTAAGGTAATCAGATATTATATTTAGGATTACCAAAATTTGGACAAATACAGGGAACTCTTTATTTATCTCTAAAATTCTAAAAACTCTATTTTTTACAACTTTCATATTTACTCTGGTGTTGAAGATATTTACTTTGAGAGATAATAACGAATAGTTTTGAAAAAGAGTGCTCGTCTAATAAAACTAAAACAGAGAAAAAAATGTCTTGTGATAATTAATGAAAGTGACTGTGGAATGCCGTAGGGTGTCTAGGGTTTCTTGGGGTTTTCTATTTTATTTGTAAAATCTATCGATTTTCTTTAGGTTTTTTTGAGTTTTCTATTTATTTAGAAAATCAATAGATTTTCGTTAATTTTTTTTTTACTTTTTGAAAAACACCGAAAATTTATTAAATTTTCTATTTATTTCTAAAATTAAAAAAAAATCTAGAATACTTCAGAAATAAAATAGAAACCCCCAAAAAAAAAAACCTAGAGCACTCCACAAATAAACAGAAAACTCAAGGAAACATTTGGCAGTTTTCCAAAATTCAAAATAATAGAGATTAATCATAAATTTTGCTCAATTCTTTTAAATTATGGAAAAGTTAACCGTGTTTTTTTTTTTACTTTTTGGAATAAACTTTAATTTTCTAAAAGTTTCTGTTTATTTCAAAAATTAACAAAAACCTAACGGAAAATCAAAAAAAAAAATCTTTTTTTCAATTTTTATCAAGTAATAATTATATAATAATCAAATTAATTAGTTATCCGTTTGAAAGATATTAATTAAATTAAAAATACTTTTAAAATATATGATTATAATGACTTAACTGTGAAAATAAAATTATTCAAATTTTTTACTATTAAATTTGAAAAAAATATTTATAGAACCTGGAAAATCGAATTTTCCAACTTAAACTGTCGAAAATCTTAAAAAATAATTTTTGATAAAGATCTTTTATTAACCAATGGTGTTTATTAAAAGTGAAGTTATCAAAAAGTAAAAAACTAACAAATCTTTATTTTTTTTTTTTGAAAAAAATTTTCACTTTGGCGTGTTATCAGATATTTATACCTATTTATTAAAATATAATTTGATAGTAATTCAAATAAATTTTTGAAATGAAAAAAAAATAGCATCTTACCAATTCAACACTTCAACTGTAAAAAAATTTTTTTAAATTAAGTTTTTCCTTTTTTATTATTTTCTTTTTCTTTTTTACTGTGTTTTACTTCTTATTTTTTAACTCTTTGTTATTATTTTTTTTTTTTTCTTATTATCATCTTTTTTTTTAAATATATTATTTACAATTCATGATAAAAAATGCAATATTTTAGTATTAATCTGATTATATATATATATATATATATATATAATACAAAATTCTAAATAAATATGGGGTTCTGGGTAATGTAACCTAATTTTGTACAATTGCCTCTTTACTGTAACAGTAAATATAATATTCATATATTGGTAAATTATTCTCTATAATTTTAATTATAAATATATCAAAAATCAAATTTTTTATTTATTTCTTGAGAGAAAGGTGTAATTGAAAAAATAATTTATCAAATACAAAAAATGAAGAAAAAAAAAATAAAATACCAATATAAAAAATAAAAATATCATTAGTATAACCAAATTAAAAACTAAACCATTTTGTTTGCCTGACTTGGATTTTCTGTTGATTTGAAAAATCCAGTCATTTTATGATATAAAAAAAAATTCAAGAAAACCTCTGTTAGATTCTTTTTTTACTTTAACAAAGAAACAGAAGATTGCTAAAATGTTCTTTTATTTTCAAAAATTGAAAAAAATAAACATTGACGCTCTAAGGCACTGGGAGGTAGATCTCAAGAATCAAGATGAGAAAATCAAAATTTTCCATTAATTTTTTGGGTAGTTGGAACTTTATTTTGCTAATATATCTTTTAATAGACTTTCCCATATTTCGATTAAAGTGGGTGAGGTGGTGAGTCTAATCAATTAAGAATCATTTTTAAAATTACAATTCTGAAATGGTAAAGAATCTCATGTCAAGAAGTAAAAAATTAAAGTAAGTTGTAATTGAGTGTTAACGACATTCCTCCAATGGTTTTAATGAATCAAAAAATTAGATTAGTAAAGTAGTACTATTTGTGATCTCATCAATGAAAAAATGATCATACTATTATTAGTATAAATGCCAAGTATTTCAAAAAAAAATCTTCACTTCTTCACAAATTTAAAGGTTAAATTATTGATATTCAAACTTAAATTTGTAGTAAAATATAAATTAGTCAATAAAAAAATTAATTTTTTTAAAAAATTAAATAATTTATAAAGAAATTATTTGAAAAATTATTTCTGAAATCTTGGTAATAGAATTATGTTACAACTAATTTTTTAAAAAGGAAATAAAACTAAGCAATCTTTGGGTTTTCATGTGGATGATTTATTGATTTGATCTTTGAAATTAAAGAAATCAAAATTATAGTTACTTTTGGGAATTTCTATAGGTGAGTCATCAAATAATGGAATACTATTATTTAAGGTCTCTTTTAGGCTTGGGAAAATCCTTAAAAAAAAAACTTTCCCAAAATTACAATTTTTTTTGCTTTCTTTAGTAAAAAATCTAACAATTTATTGTACGGTAATACTTTATTTAGATTTTTTAGAGTCATTCTCACTAACGAGAACAAACCGTGTTACCTTTTTAATTACAAGACACCTTAATTACAGAAGAGACAATGAGTGAGATATTCCTTTAAACTTTTCATATTTGTTGAAATTCAAGTTTAAATAACTTTTTCATCCAACTGCTGAAATTCGAACACACATAGTACTTTACCAAATCTTTACAAGAATTATTTCCTTTCAACAGTTAAAATAAAGCCTGCGTTATTTCCTCAAATTAGATTCATTAACTCATTTTAAGAACAAATCTTGTGAGTTTAATATTCATTGAACATAAAAATACACAAAAGTTCTGATTTTTTCAAGTGATGAAACAAAAAAGAAAAAGTTTGCTTACAAAATATTTCTTTTCTTTTTCCAAAAACTGTTCTGATCACAAATTGAATAAAATTTCTTCAAAAAAGAGCTTTAGGAAAAAAAACAATCAAACTCCAAAACAGAAAAACCAATTTACCACGTGTTTCGTTAAAATCGAATCCAACCCTATCTTAAATTTTTAAAATATTCTCCAACTCTTTTTTTAATTGATAAAAAAAAAAATTCCCAGAGAAATTTCAAAAATCTTTTTCAAGAAACCGTTTTGGATTTATCAGCAAAAAATTTGTTATTCCATTTCGATTCATTTTTTTAAATTTTTTTTTTTCGATGCACAAAACCTTTTATGTAAATAAATTGTTTTTTTCAACCTTTTCACCCCAAAATTTTTTTTTATTCAATTATTTGGTTACTCAAAACAAAAATAAAAAATAAAAAACAAAAAATAAAAAAAAAATCAAAAAAAAATCAAAAAAACTAAAAACACAAAACTTAAAACACTCAGCTTTTTCTAATTTTCTTATTTGTTGTCACAATTTATTGTGAGGACGAGTGTAGTGAGATCAAAGATCCTTTATTTAAAAAACAGTTTCATATTAAAACCGATTCAAAATATAAGACAAACATTGACAAGGCGTTGTATGCTTGTAACACTGGAGAAGGTGTAACTGTTGGTATTCTTGATTCAGGTGTTTTCAATACGCATGATGATTTAGAAGGCAATTATGAACAAGAAGGATCATCTGACTATTGCACTGGAGAAAGTAGCTTTGGAGAAGCGAGTGGCACTATCAACGCAGGGTTAATTTCGTCTGGGATTAACAACGAATTTTGTGGGATAGGTGTTGCACCAAAATCAAAGTATGTCTCAAGGAGGGTACTCTGTGAAAACATTACCAAAGAGTCCTTAGTGAAGGCACTGAGCGAAGATGTAAATTTTGAAATCTCATCCAATAGCTGGACACTCTCGGATTTCCCATTCCATACACAAACAGAGAATTATTGCGATTATGATGAGGAATTATATAACGCACTTGAAGTCGGCACCACTGAAGGAAGAGGTGGAAAGGGAACCATATATGTCTTCCCAGCAGGTGGCGACGAGGGCAATGTGAATTCCAATTTGTGCTTCCCCACTAACCAATTACATTCCATTGTTGTAAACTCAATCCCTGCCTGTGATTCCATTACAAAAGATTCACACTCTGGAGCTTCAATTGTAGTTTCTGTCCCTGGCCCCGTCAGCGACGTTGATGGATGCGAAGATCAATTTATCACTTCCACAACTAACGAAAACAATCAATGTATTGAAGATTCTACTAGCAGGAAAAGCTCTGCTGCAATTTTATCTGGTGTAATTGCCTTAATTCTTGAAAATAACCCACAACTTTATTGGCATGATGTACAATCCATTCTAATTGAATCTGCAAATAGAGGCATCCTACAGACAACGGATAATGAAGAAGAATGGATCACGAATTCTCTAGGGATCCAATGGCATCCAAATTATGGATTTGGGATGGTTGATGCCGAAAAGGCCATCAGTCTTGCAAATGTCTGGAAAACTGAATTGAAAACAGAAACAGTCACATACGAGAACGATTTCGGACTTTTAAATGTTCCAAAGGATTCAAATTTTGAGCACTTTGTTTATGGTGGTGTTGAATTGGAAATCTGTGTGCACAATTATTATCTGCAATATTTCACCTTTTCATTAGTCTCACCTTCTGGGACAAGGATCCCCTTCCATTATGATTTCAAGGGCTATCAATTTTTTTTGATCAAAAACGTTTTCACATTTAAAGGCTTCTATTTAGAACCAATCGAAGGAGAATGGAAACTAATGATGGATAATCTTAACAGAGTTCTTGATGTTTGCTCATTCAAATTGAAATTCCACACTGTTGTTAATCAAACATTACCATCACAAACACCAACACCAGTACCATCAAGTTCTCCACCAACAGAACCATCACCATCTACTTCTTCATCACCATCACCATCACCATCACCATCACCATCTGCATCTGCACCCACAGAACCATCTACTACTCCAGAACCATCACCATCTGCTTCTGTTTCAGCCTCTGCATCACCACTACCTTCAACATCTGAAACAGAACCAGAACCTTCACCATCTGCATCACCAGAACCCTTAATCTCCCGAAAAAGCGACAGCCCTGGATCTCTTCCAGAATTTCATTTCACATTATTCTTATTATTGGCTGCATCTTTAATATTCATGCTTTTCTAAAATTGAGTTTAATTTGATAGATTAAAAACTATTTTATTTTTCTTTTTTTTTCCTTTAAAAAATTTTTTAATTTTTTTATTTTTTGTTTTTTTTTTTTTTTTTTTTTCAGATCTTTAAATCACATTGAATTTAATAAAGAAATTTACTAGTTAAATAAATAAAAATCTTCATAAAATTAATATTATTTTTTATTCTGATTTTTTTGAATTTTTAACCTTTACAAAAGAAATAATTTTTACAGTTAAAAAATTTAATTTTACAAACCAAGCTTATCTAAAATACGTACTATGTGATTAAATGTAATGCTTATTAAAGCTGTTTTAAAAAAGCGTTAAGAAAAACTCTTTTAGAATACTTATGAGAAATATATATATTTAAGCCTTTCAGTCATTTTATAGATAAACTCTTTTAACAGTCTAATGGTCCCAACATTTTTTTCAAATATCAATTATTTTATCTAATTGACCTTGGGAGAACAAATAAGAAATAAACAGAATAATGTACACCAAAGAATTGTTGATATATGTCTGAAAGAAAACTAATTAATCACTAAATTTTGCTAAACATTGAAAAAATCAAATTCTTATGGCCACTATTGAGAAAAACAACAATGTTCGTTTTGAACTTCTACTGGTATTTGAATAATAAATATGAAACATTTTTAACTTCATTTTCCATACTTTTCTTTTGGAAACCAAGTCCCCAAACGAAGTGTGTTGGTATTTGTGGTCTCGATTTGAAAAAGGAAATGAAAACGAAGTGGATTGTTTTCAAATTTATTAAACAAATATCAAGATCAAAGATCGAATAGAATTGCAATAGAAATCAATATGATTTCTCAACAATCATTTCGATGATTTCAATAACCGTAGAATAACACACTTCTACCAAGTGACTATTGATCTTGCAATAAAAAAAATTTTTGTAACTGAATGAAGTTTTAAAAAAAAAATCGAAAAAAAAAAATATTAAAAAACAAAAATGTGTAGAAATGTGAAAAAATGATTTCAATTTTGAAAATTTCCAAAATAATTTTTTTCTTCTAGTATCTATGTAAATCCTTTAAACACACGTATTTAACTCATTAAAACTGCCCCCTTTGACTGAAAAATAGTTTATATATATATATATATATATATATATATATATGATTATAAATAATTAAATAAGAAAAAAAAAGAAATTAAATTTGAAAAATAATATGTTTTTTTTTCATTGTTAAATTTGTCAGTTTTTTTAACATATAATTTTTTAGATTTAAATTATTTGGCCAACAATTTACTCATATTAATATTTGATTTCATTTTAATTTTAGCCATTTTTTTGGTTTTTTACACTTTAAATCTATACCTAAAAAGAAAAATATTATTGAATAATAGAAATAGGATCAAAAGTATTATACAAGATCTAGATTAATTTCGATTGAAAAATTAAAATTTTAGTGTTTTTTTTTTTAAATTTTACTAGCAACACAATTCAAATAATAAATATTTGGTGGTTTCGAAGATTCTTTTATTATTTTTGAAGGTATATATATATATATATATATATATAGTAAGTTCCAAATTTAAGGTACAAACTATGAACAAAATTTAAGGTACAAAAAAAACCTCAAATTAAGGCACAAAATTCAGATTCTAGTAAAATTATTTGTAAAAAAAAAAATTCCAAATTTTGTGCCTTAATTTGAGATTTTTATGTTCCTTAAATTTAATTGATAGTTTGTGCCTTAAATTTGAAACCGACTGAATATATAATTTATATTTGATTAATTAATCTATTAAAAAAGTTTTTATTGATTTGTTACAATGTGTTCAATGAAATTATTTTACAATTTTGTTTTAGTTTTGTTTTCTCAATTATTTTACAATATTTAAATTAAAATTTTAGTAATTTATTCATATTAAACTTTTGGTTTTGATCTGATAAAATGAATTTATACCCCCCCCCCTGTTTCAATATTAATTAAAATTTTTTCTAAAAAAATGTCAATTTATTAAATATATTACTTATTTATTTATTTATTAATAAAATTAAGGTGATCCTACGATATTTATCTTGAATAATCAATATATTGTGTTTTGAATTATTATTATTGTAATAAAATTTCTAATTTAAAAAAATAAAATTAAAACTCTTTAAAAAAAATAAAAAAATAAATAAAAAGTATTTTTTTCATAATAACAAAAAAAATATTATAAGATAACGAATTTATCTTTGTCTTATTTAGACTTTTTATCATAATCAGAATCAGTATTAAAGACAAATAAGAAATAATCACTCTATTAGAACTGAATATCATTTTATTTTTTTTTATTTTATACTTCAGGAAATTTTGGCAAATCTATGGTGCTAATAAATATATAGTATTTATCTTAAAAGTTGAAAAAAAAAAAATACAAATTAATCAATTCCTCTTTTAATTACTATTTGGTTCCAACACTAATATAAAATTGATTTCATACTTTATTTATTCATACTGAGAAATCTAAAAAAAAGTTTTAAACTATTTTTTTTATTTTCAATTCCCACTTTTCAAATTTCTTTGAATTTATATTAACTAAAGACAATAGAGGTATTGATGATAACATGATTAAATCACGATAAAGTTACAAAAATCGCGATAATTTCCATCAAATCACGATAATATCAGAAAATCGGGATATTCAATAATATCGCGATAATATAACAAATCGCAATAATTCGAGAAAATCGCGATAACTGGCTAAATATCACGATTAAAAAGTAATCGCGATAAAATAGTTGATGGGTTTTTGTGTTAATTGAGAAATATTTAAACAAAAAAATTTTTTTGATCAAAAAATAGCTTTGGTGAAAAAAAGTCATTCTTTGAAAAAACAACAAAAAAGATACTTGATCCAATCAATGATCAGATCCAAGAGTTTTATTGTGCTTTCATTTTGTTTGGTTGTCAAACCTATCGATCCTTTAAGATCAACAACAATAAGAAATAAAGAGAAATAAATATTATCTCAGTTAATCGTGGTGTTGTAAATTGAGTTGAATAAAAGACCTTCTAAAACTACCAACCCTTCGTTTGTTCTTTAAAGAATGTGTTCTTGGGTTAAAAGATTTTCAATATTCTCCGAAAGCTAAAAGGGGTAGGTAAACTTTTCAATAGCTTTCACGAAATCCTTGTCAGAAGATCACCAATTATTAAGATTTTTTCGAGATTTCTCTTCTTGTTCTTTTTCTTCTTTGAGCATCTTTGTATAGGACAGAAAACACAATTAGAGCTTAGAGGTTTTTATTTGATCGATCACCAATAAGAAGGTAAATTATTCTTTATTCTTTTTTGCTATTTAAAATTGTGAATGTAACAACTCCGTTTTAAAAAAAACCATCTATCTTATATTCAAGTGTATTGTTGGAATGGGTAATTATTAGTTTGATCATAAAATTTGTTTGAGATTTGATATTTTGTTAAAAAAAAAAAATGAAAAGAAAACACTTTTTTTTTCCACTTTAAACCAAACCCATTTGTTTATTAAAAAGTTTTCTGTATTTCAAAACTTTCAAACACTTGAAGACAGTACACAACCCTTACAAACACTTTTAAACATTTATGAAGGGGGAAAGTGTGGTAAAAGTCGAGAGAGTTTGTAAAAGTCAAGAGATTTTTTTTAAGGACTACGTTTGGTATTGAAATTTGATGTCCCGTGTGATAAAAGATGATTCTGTCGGTTAGTAACTCTGGCAATTATTTATTCAATGAGATGTAAGTAGAAAAAAAAGACATTTTTTAACTCGAGTTGTCTCTCAGCGTATCTTAAAATAACAAAGAAGGTTGCGAAAAAACAGATTTTGGAGAAAATAACTTTTTAGGTTTAAGTGGCAAACCTGGAGACGATGATTAGATGCTTCTTTGATTTATTTGTGATCTATGAGAGAAGATGAGAAGGTTTGCCACTTAAACCTAAAAGTTCAAAAGGGAGAAAATTGGAAAATTTTGATGAATTATTGTTGAAAGGTTCTTTTTTATTTCCAAACAAAGAACAAATTGGTTAATAGGTACGATAATGTGTTTGGTATTATATCAAATCCACTAAAATCCTCATTTCCAAAAAATCGAAAAAGATCATTTTTTTCTCAACTGACACAATATTTTTTTTTTAAATAAAAAAAAACTGACTAATTTTTGCAAATTTAATTTTCAAAAGATCCTTGAATGAAAAGAACCACCAAATCTTTCCCACAACACACCACGCCAATTTTCCTCGATACACCAATTGGGATTTGAGAGAAACGATCCAAACGAAGAAAACTTTGACAAAGAAATATAAAAAAAAACAATATTTTGCGTTTAACATGGATCATGTTGTTCCAAAAACAATTCGAGGAGACAATCTCCTCTTATTCATGGTGGGGGATTTATTCAAGGAAAAACAACAAGAACCAAACAAAAAACAAGAGAAACACTCAACCCCTTTTTTATGGATTAGTCTAGTTTACGAATTACTAGAACAAAACAAGGAACCCAACATTCAAAAATCTTAGAGAATTGTGATCTTCAAAAGTTAGAGTTGTTTTTTTGGTTTGTTTGGACTGATCTTCGTTTTTTATAATGATAAAAAATAGTGATTATTTTTCTTTTTCATTTTTACCATCCTTAACAAGGGTGTTCGAGTTTACGTATCTCAAAATTTCTTTTTCATTTTTCATAAAAAAAATGACATAAAATGATTTTTTGATCCAAATTGGAAAATATTTCCAAGATAATTACTCTGTGTTTTAAATGAGATTGGGTCAAAAGGTGTTGAGACAAATTGATCAATTGCAAACGTAGTTCTTAAAGTAATCTCTAAAAAATAATTTTTCATTTTTTTGCGATAATATGAATATCGCGATAATGTTGAATATCGCGATAAAGTTGGACTAATCACGATTTTTAATATTATCGCGCTTTTATTGTTAATATCATGATAATATATGTTGTCATCAAAACCTCTAATTATTTATTTTCATTTCATTGACAACCAATTTAAAATTAATTGATTCTCAATCTAATATTTACAATGGAATATTGTAACTTTTGAATCATTTGGATTAAAAAACAGAAATTTGAATGTGAATCTCATGTTGGATTTATTAATAATTTGTAAAAACTAAATGAAAAATAATACCTTTCATCATATAAAAGAAAAAAATTCAAAAATATAGTTAAAAATACACTTCTAATAACTGTTAGTGAGAAGTTTTATCCTTATAATGATTAGAATTATAAATTTTATCTATTTATTTAAAATTTTAGGATTTTTTATTATTTTATTAACAGATAGCTGAATGTGAATTTTGTTCAATTTATTTTACAATTATAACAAATGTTACATAATCAATTTTTAAATTTTCAATTTTTTTTTATTTTTAAAAAGACAAATATTCTACTAAATAGAATACTTTCAAGGTATACTAACTTGTTGTATAAATCTTGTTAAAAAAATATGATGTTTCTATAGCGACAAAATTCAATTTAAAAAAAGAAGAAAATTGTCAGGGGTCTTTTTTTTTTAATTTTTTTTTTTTTTCAATTTTTACCAAATAACAATTTATAAAAAAAAATGAAACTCAATTTTTAATTTGAAAAATCACCCGAAGTAGAAAGAAAAACCAATTAAAAGAAGGAAAATATTAACAATAAGTGATTATTAATTTTCAAAAATAAATTAAAATCTTAGCAAGATCATTAAAAAAATATTTATTGTAATTTGTGTTTTTATTTATGAAATAGAGAATTAACCAAATTTAAACAATTTATTAATTGAAATCTATTTTTTTAAATTCGAAATTTGCATTTTTCCAATTTAAAACAAAAAAAATACAACTTATTATTTTTATTAAAAACAAAGTTAATTTTTAAAAATTGTGCAACAGATTTTTAGTTTTATGTTGGAAAGTATTGATTCAGAAAGAATTTTTTTAAGATTATGTTTATATATTTCTGATTTTTAATAGTTTAATTCAAAAATCAGTAAATAAAAAAATTGAAGTATATGTGATAAAATAAAAAAAAAATTGATTCAAGTTTTACAAATTTTTATCAATGTAATTTAGATCTCTTGAAAAATAATTTTAATCTTTAAAGTTTGTAAAAAGTAGTTTACTTATTTTTCAGTATATGAAAAAAAAAATGCAAAAATTTTTTCAATTTTAACTAATTTTTTTATACAATTATTTGGTGTTATTGAAAAAAATGCTTATAAAAATTTTAGGCATTTTTCGAATAAAAAAATTGATTTTGATATTTTAGAAAATTTTGCTTAATTCTCCAATATCTTCAGAATTTTTTTTTTTTTTGTAAAAACAAATTTCATCCTATCAACAAAAACAAAATTTCGAAGTAAAATTTGTTAATAAACTTAAAAGTTAAATGATTATAACCATTTTTCTTGAAAAAAAATAAATAATTTTCAATCTATTGAATCAATCATTTTTTTGGTTAACCAAAAGGATAATCTCAAAAAAGAATAAAAACCTTTTAATTTATATTTCAGGCACCAAAGACTTGATATCATATAATAATGATAGAAATGATAATAAAAAATGCAAAATCTTTTTCTAATGTAAAAAATAAAATCTATTAATTGCTTTCTTTTTCATAAAATATGATCAAAAAATCGATCTCACTGAAAAAAGTTTCTTTTCTGAATTTCTTACTTCATTAGAATTTTTTGACACATGGTATATAAATAATTTACAAGTAGAAAATATCACCAATAACACCTTTTAATTTTGTGCCCTTGTTGTCATTGAATTCCGATCCCTTAAAGAATAATTCATTCTTTTTGATATCAACCAAATCAACAATTTCACTTTGTATAAATTTTTATTCTAGAAATCAGATTCCTTCTTATTTATCTAACAAAAAAATCTATTTTTTCACAAAATATTTAATTATAAAAGATCAATTAAAGAAAAGCCATTCTACAATAATAAAGTTGAAAAACTATTACTCTCTTTTGCTAAATAAAATGATCAAAATTTTCATTCAGTGTACCAAAAAAAACCTACCCTAACAATTATAAGAAACCATTATAGTCAATAATTCTACAAAGTGAATCGAAATCAGCAAACGACATGAGGAAATAAAAAACAATAAAATCTCAAATAACATTAGACTTTATTTGAAAAGCCGAATGAAAATTTTGTTCCATTTATTTTTCAACAAACAGTATTCTGGCTAATCCTCCATTTCGTATTAAATTGTGGATTTTTTCTTTTATGAATAGAAATTCTCTCAAAATCAAAAAAAAAACAAAAAGACCCCTAACAGTTTTCTTCTTTTATTAAATCGAATTTTTTGATTATAGAAACATCATATTTTTTGACAAGATTTCTAGACCCTTTCCGTCTAACCTAAAAGTATTATATATTTTCGTAAAAAAACAACTTGAAAAATTTCAACATTTTTTTTCTTATTGTATTTTATTTGTCGAAATTGTTTTAAAAGTTTGAGGGACTATAGCTTTATGATACAAAAAAAATATTTCCTTTTTCAGAAACTTGTTGGAAAACGTGGATATCTCTTCAACCTTACTTAAATATTAGAATATTTTTTGACACAAAAAACGAATGAAAAATAATTTGAAAGGAGAAACTTTTCTAACAATATCTACAAAAAGAATTTATTGGACATTTTTAAATATAAACAAATATTCATAACCAAACTCCTTTCAAGAAATAATTTAAGAATTTCAAATGGAAAGAACAGGAACTTTTTAAAAAATATTTTTGAGTTTTTATTTTTTCCTTTTTTATCTCTTTTTAAAAAAAAAAAAATTGCAAAATATTTCTTTTTGTTTTTCTTTTTGAATAAGAATTTAACACAAAAAAAAAACACAAACCATTAACTTAACAACAAACAAATTTTACCACCACACAAACACAGACAAATGACAGACTTTGAGTATGAAGAGCAATGGGAAAAATTTCCAGGTGTTTGTTTCACCAAGCATACCTTTTTTGGGATACACAAGGATCACTTATCCTTACGAACGATTGGTGAGCCCATTATAATCGAAGAGAGATATGGAGAGCAATGGCTGAAGGGCTACACATTGATCACTGAGAGGAGTGGCATTTTCCCGACGAGTTTTGTCAAGATGGAGGAACTCAGTTTCACGAAGGAAGAGTTTTTGTCGCTCAAGTGTCATCCTGTGCGCGAGTTTGATCCTGTAGTTATTGAATGTGAGCAGTCACTCAAGCAATGGTCAAAGATGTTCTTGTCGAAAAGTGGCAACAAGCCCAAGTTCAAGCACTCTCATTTCAAGCCAATGTTGCAATTAATGAGCGTCATCTTGAAATTAAGGGAAGAGTTTCTTGATCAAAACACGCCAATTGAAGCGCTGTTTGAAATCAAGCAGAGGATTGTGAGCAATTTGGATCAGATCAATATCCACTTAGTCAACAAGCAACAGATCAGAAGAGAAAACGGTGATCCTGTTTTGATTGATTACCTGGGCATCTCCAAGGTGCATGGGATGTATTTACAAAACTACCATCCTGATTCGTTTGCACAAACGAGGGTTACCAAATTGTCTACTGGCGCGACAAAGTACCAAATCCTCTTAGATTTCAAAATGGTGATCATCAAAATGAAGGACCCCTACTCTGTGGTTTTCCAGATTTATTCTCGCCAATCCAATCAGATGATCAGTGAATCGTTTACCATTAATATGGGAGGTGGTGCTGGTGTCGGGGGAAGGTGGAGGGCAATTGAAGCCAAATGAAATGGAAAACAAAAAATTGAAAACAATCTTTATGGATTTGAATGAAAAGGAGATCAATTCCGATCTCTATTTGGTTGCGCACATTTACCGAAGGGGTCTCTTCAACAGGGAAGAAAAAAAAAAGCAAAAAAGAGGGAAAATTGGCCAGTGTACCGCAGGCCGCTCGGTTGTTCAATCCACAAACTGGATAAAAATTTCCTTCAAAGATCCATTAGACAGGAGCAATCTGTAAATTTAACGATCTACGAACACCCCGAGGAAATCAAATTTGGCAAGTTACACGAATTGATCCTTAAAAAGGATATCAATCTGACGCAACTGAAAAACCCATACGGGGTCACACTGGATTTAAAGACGTTCAAGGGTGATTTAGACTATATAATTCAGACATACTCGGACTATAATGGGACAAAATTAAAACTTATACCACCAACTTTCAAAACCAAATTCCAGGAAATCATTTTACCAAATAACCAAAGGAATGATTTATACATCACCTTTCATGGGTGCAACATGATCAATGCCAAGAATGCCAAGAATTTGGAATTACGAGTCATTGTGCGAAGCAGAAGTGAAAAGAATGGCAATCATAGTGACAACAGCATCAAAACAAATGATAAACAGTCTGAAGACCCCTTTTTTTCAAAGGCAATTAGCTATGGCAATGCGAGCGAAAAAAGAGATATGTATACAAGCTATGTATGTGGGTCACGTGGGAATCCTAAATGGAACGAAACAATTAAAATCAGTTTAACGCCAGAGCAGTATCAAAATGCAGAGTTGTTTATTGAAATTTTCAGTTGCCAGCCAAACGCATCGCAAATGCATTCTGTTGGCATTGTCCGATTAACAAATCCCGACCAATCTGCCATTAAACAGGGAGAAAGAAAAATTGATTTATATAAATGGGATCCTAAATTGTCAAGAAAGAATTCCTTTTATTATTTACCAAACAGCAAGGAATGCCAGGAAAAAAAGTTCCAAAGTGGTAATTTTCAAAAATGCGCTCACGTTAAACATCAATTTAGTCTCGACAATTAAAAAAGTTCCAAATTGGAATTCAGAGGCACAAAGTTTGAAGAAGAAAAAAAGTCAGGTTTTAATTGATATCATTGATTATTTATATAAAACGAAGAGATATCAAATGTTTGCTAGATATTGCCAATTGCTGTGTAATCTACATGTTCAGAATAAAAATTATACTGAAGCTGGGCTATCTCTATTAAAATTGGTGAACACCTTAGAGTGGGAACAATCTTCCAGTTCTTTCAATAATGATAAAAACAAGAAGAGCAATCAAAAGAAATTCCAAACAGCTAGTAAAGAAAATCTCTTGAAAAAGTCTATTGATTATTTCAATAAGGGCAAATCTTGGGAACTGGCTATTGAGCAAATACAATTGTTAAAAAATTATTATAGTGAAAATTTTAATTATTCCAAATTATCACATTATTTGTATAAAGAAGCAGAATTTTATAACAATATCGTTACAGTTGACCGCTTTTACGCAACCTACTTTAGAGTGGGCTATTTTGGCAAGGGATTTGAAGACGAAAAGTACCAAGGAATTAAAGACCAAACTTTTATTTATAAAGGTAAGGAATTAGAAAAGCTCCCAGAGTTTATGGATAAACTCAAAGTGAAATACCCCAAGGCCACTTACGACGTCAAGGACCCAACTGAAGAACAAAAGAACGGTGAGGGCCAATACATTCAAGTATGTACCGTATTGCCAAGCTCAGAGGATGTCATTTTGGGTAAAAAAATTTCGTATAAACGTTCAATACCAGACAAGGTTTTGAAACACAGAATGGAAGGTCAAGTTAATGTCTTTGTTTATTCAAAGCCCTTTAGAAAAACTAAAATTAAATCAAAAAATGAATTTGCAGATCTTCACATTAGAAATATATATATGATCGCAGAAAATTATTTCCCCACCACATGTAGAAGGCTCAAGGTCAATGAAATAATTATTATTGAAATAACACCAATACAAAATGGCGTCAATTCTATTGAAAATAAAAATGAAGACCTAGTATCAATAATAACAAAATATCAAATAGAAACAATCCAAAATACTAACCCATTTTCAATGGCACTGAACGGCGTAATCGATGCCGCAGTCAATGGTGGTATAAACATGTATGTAAACGCCTTTTTACAAGATAAATACTTGAAAGACTATCCATCTGATGAAAATTTGGTTCTCAAAATGAAGCAACTGCTAGTAAACCAATTATATATCTTAAACGTTGGTCTTAGTTTACATAATCGTTTGTGCCCCGATAATTTTAGACCTTTCCATGATAAAATGAAAATTCAATTTGATGATATGAAAGAAAAAATTGGTTTCTTATTTAAAGGATATGAAGCCCGACGAAATATTTAAATAATTAATTTGATTTTTTCTTTGTTTTGTTTTTTTTTAATGAGAAATTGAAGTTTAATTTTCTATTTATATTGATTTTATTATGATCCATTTCTGTCTTAGTTTATTGTTAGTTTTTTTTTTTTTTTTTTTTTTTAATGAAAAAAACAATTTACCAAACATTTAAACCTTAATAAAAATTGATTAAAGATCTGAATTTTTCTTTTATTTTAAATAAAGAATTACTAACATATCTTTTTTTTGTTTCTTTCTTTTTAGCTTTTTTCTTTCCTTATTTTCTTTTGCTTTTTTTATAAATTCTTTATTAATGAAGGAGTAAGTAAAATTTGTAAAAAAGTTCAAATATTTAAATTTTATGATATCAAAACATAATCAATTTAAACTCTATTTCAAAACAAAGAGAATTATTATTGTTTTTAATTAAAAAAATTTCTTAAAATTTAATTATTTGCGAAAAATGATCAAAAATACATTTAAATAACTTGATTGTTATTCCTTTGGAGAGTAGGTACAATTTTATGTTTTTTAGTGCTATCATCTATTCAGATTTGGACTCTTTAAAAGGTTTTTTTATTGAAAAATATTATCATACTCAGGAAATGAAAATGACTTTTTAATTTTTTCAATTTTCTCGTCTAATTATGTTTTTAGTATTATTGTATTGATCCCCAATTGAATAAAAGAGAAAAAAATTATCATTTTTTTTTTTTTTTTTTTTTTTTTTTCAGAGATTGAGTATTAGGGAACTAATTTCAAGTGACAATTCAAAAATCAAAATTCTCTTTTTTAATACTTTAGCTTCCAATCTATTAATCTTACACTCTTCAATTTGAATTTTGGAAAAAGAAGAATAAAATTACAAAAAATGTACATTTTTAAATTAACATGCAAACTCACACTAAGACCAAGTTTGATAAGCTAAGAACCAAATTAACAAGTCGACAGACCATGACATAAGAAAATATTTTTTTCAAATCTAAGTGGTTGTATACCTCCAGTGTTTCCTTTCTCTAAGCAATTTCCAAGAAAGTGGGGCAAATTTATTTTAAAATATATTTATGTAACACATTCTTCAAATAAGGATTTAAATATCCCAAATCATTAACCACTATTTATAGATTCTTGATAATAATTCAATTTGTTTGTTAGTATTGTATTGCATAAATAAAATATATTAAAATTTCTAATCTCGATTTTATCTGATATTTTTTTATGGTTGAAATTGGTGTTCATTATTTTCTTTTCATTTGAAAAAAGCATTTTCATAACTTTTATAATCCCAACAAAATTTATAATATAATTAAAAACATATAACTGTGTTTTTGGGTTTAAAAAATCATTTATTCCCTTTCTATATTTCCGGTTTTTTATTGAAATTGGTCGTACATTGCTTTAACCAAAAAAAGTACTATTTTTTTTTTCATTTTTTGGGAATATTTCAACTAACATGTTTTGAATTAAATACATAAGTGGTTGGTTCAATCGGAATAAATATTAAACTTAATTTGGTATAGTTGATTAATGATTATCATCACTAAAAAAGATTATTTTTTATGAAATGTAAAAAAAAATGCACCACTTTTTTGGAAATACCTTATGTAAAATAATTTTGTAAATTAATTTGTTCGCTTATCCCAGATTTTTCTTTTAATGAATAAAACGATACATCCAAAACGTGGGTTAAGTATACACCATGTAGTACATATAGAAATTTTTCAATAGGACACCTTCTAGCAAAAATCCTTGTTAGGATATATATATATATATATATATATATATATATAGATAGATATATATATATGAATAAAAAGTATTGTTCAACATTTTAATCCTACCAAAGTCATAGGATCCTAAAAATAATAATAATATTTTTTATTCTATTTTTCTATAAAATGGAATCGAAATTTGGGTCTTGAATTATAGATCAATTTCTATTCTTTAAAGTTTATATTGAGTATTTCTTGAAATGATATACCAATTAATTGAACTATGTTGAGAATTTTTTCATAAATCACAATTTGATTTTAAAAAATTGTTTCATACTGAAACTCTAAAATAAATTTCTATGTTACTTATAATGATATAAAATCAAAAAATGAAAATGAAAAAAATAATAAAAGATATAATATAATGATTGATATAGTAAAAACTTTTTATTCTATCAGTTTTAAAATGATTCTGAAAAACAATAAAAAAATTATTTAGTATAAAATTAGGATGGGACTTTTATTAAAATATTACCAAGGAGAAGGGTTTGGTATATTCCAAGGGGATTCATTCTCACTTATAATATTTTCTCTTATTTCCCATTTTATAATATTCAAAATAACACCAATAATGAAAATACCATAGTCAAATGTTCACAGAGGAATTAATTTTGATTATATAAGGGAATTTATACCAAATGAATCAATAATTAAATTCAATGTATGAAATAATAACACAATTTGGATTAAAACCTAATCAAGTGAAAACAGAAATTTCAAAATATATATCAAAGATTAAATATTTAGGTATTTACTGGGAAAAAATCCCACGTTTAGTAGATAATCTAAAAAAGGCAAAAGAACCTTGTAATAATTATAGAAAATTATTTAATAATAACTTATTGGAAAATAATTTGAAAATTAGACTACGTGGATCTTTTATATTAAGACAATTAAAATATGGATTAGAAATATAAAATTATAAAATAAAAACATGAAATTATTTGAATCCTTGGATTAATTGGCGTATTACTGAAATACGCAAAATTAACAGAAATACACCCGTTTTTATATATAAAGCGGCGTTTAAATATAAATATTTGGTAATTTCGGTTCAAAAAAAGAAATTTAAATTCAAAAAAAAATGAAAAAATTTTTCTCTTCCTCATTTTGAAAAATTAATCAAATTTAATTAAAGAATCAACAATAAAATCAATTAAAATTCAAAAAAACTTAATTATTCTTAAGAAAAGAAATTTATAATTATAATTATAATGAATTTTTAAATTCCAAGAGCTGGAACTATTGTTTTTTTTTTTTTTTTTAAAATTTAACAAAAATTCCTAAAATCGAAGAATTTTTTTTTTTATTTCTCAGAAAAAAAAAAAACTTAGGCACTCTATAGCACTTGACGAAACTTTTCATTGGGTTTTCAAAAATTTAAAAGAATAGAGTAAAATATAAGATTTTCCTATATTCTTTTGAATGTTGAAGAAGTACTGTTAGATTTTTTTAATTTGAAAAATAAAATGAAAATTCCTTCAATTTTCGTTTAATTTTTTTCATTAAAAAAAAAAACACGTTTCGATTTTCTTAGGTTTTCTGTTTAAAAGGAAAATCAATATATTTTCGTTAGGTTTTTTTTACTTTTTGAAATAAACCGAAAATTTATTAAAATTTTCTGTTTATTTCAAAAAGTAAAAAAAACATAGAACACTTCAAAAATAAAATAGAAAACCTCAAAAAAACATAGGACACTTAAAAAATAAAACAGAAAATCACAAGAAAACCTAGGCACTTGACGGTACTCTGCAGCACTTGAAGACACGCCACAAGAATATTTTAAAATAATAAAAAAACAAATTTTTTATTTAAAATCCAAAAATATTTAAGTTAGCCATCATCATCAACAAGTCTAAAATTCAGTGCATTTACAAAACTGTTCAAATAGATATTACTATGTAATAAAAAAAAATACAAATAAATTTTGCCCTTTATGTTTGAAATATAAGCAAAAGGAAATCATCGAAAATATTGATCATTTTTTATGGTCTATCCTTCCTATTAAAAAGAGAGATAATATTCCAAAACAAAGTAAAATAATTAAACAAGAATGGAATAATTTTAAACTGTTATACACATGTGGAAAAACAATTTCTGAAATTTTGATGTTTTTTTTTCTAAAATTATGATTGTTTAATTTATGTCCGATACTTTTATAGTATTCCCCTCAAGTTTCAGGAAACTTGGTAATTTATTTGGTATACCCAATGTTTTGAGCAAAGATCTATTCAATTTTCTCAACCAATTAATATGTTTGGGTTGTTTGAATTTGAAAAACATATTTTCAATTTTTAATTGTAGTTTGTACCTTAGTTTTACCCAATTCTGCTGCTTTAGACTTTTGCCAAGAGAAATGTTCACCTTCTTTTGGTTAATCTTTTCCGCGTGTGTGACTATATATATCGATGTGTTAAATGTCTTCAAATTCCATTTAATAAATGATTGGAAATGTTTTAGGTTTGTTTGAATTTGAAAAAAGTATTTTCGATTTTTTCTTGACTTTTCTATTCGCAAATCACTTCTTTCTTTTTTAAATACAATAAAATGCTACTAAATACCTCAAAAATATTCAATAGTTGAGAAAATGGAATATTTTGTTACTTAAAACATTGGGCATACCAAATAAATTGCCAAGTTTCCTGACACTTGAGGGGAATACCATAAAAGTATCGGCCATAAATTAAAAAATCACAATTTTAGCAAAAAAAAACATCAAAATTTCAGAAATTGTTTTTCCACATTTGAAGTTCATGACTCTTTTAATTAATAAATAATCATGAAATCTGTGATTTTAAGCTTAAATTTTATAAAGGTATTTATCGGAAAATTCCACTTCTTCCTCCAGAATTATTCTGTTTTTTAGAATCTTTTTTTTACACCGATAAAGGAAAAAACGAAAAGAATTACACACAGAGAAAAAACCAAATTTAAAAAGTACACAATTCGAAATATATAGTGAGTGTTATTGTTAATAAAAAATAGCTCTTTTTTATAAAACAGGTAAACAGTATTTTTTTAAAAATGGAAAAGAAAGCAAAAACATTTTGATGAAAGATTCTGTTACTCTTTAAAAACAGTTCCTTTTTTTGAATTATTCTTTGACAAAACCCGAATTTTTTTATCCAATCCCCAAAGTTTACCTGAATTTTTTGTCAACTGTCAAATAAAAGAATATTTCTTTTCATAATTATTATTAGTTTCCACATGATTTTGCAATAAAGAAAGATTCAAATTAACTTTCCACGATCAAGATCTAACCTTCACCAAATGGTATTTTGGTATTTTGGTTTTTTTTTTTTTACTTTCGATCCCGTTTTTCATTTTGTCAAACATCATTCAAAAAATGATTTAAAATTATTTTTCATTTAAAGAATCAAAAAGTTAATTTGATAACAAATCAGGTAAATTGTCTGAAGGCTCTTTTGTGTCAATATTATTTCAAAAAAGGACGTTTCTTGATTGCCAAAAAATAATTTGTGAATAAAAAAAATGACAAAAGTTTAAATAATCAAATTCACTTGAGTAAAATTCGAAAATTCCTTAGTACCAATACGTTTTCCAAAGGTGAGGTTTTTTTATTTTTTTGTTAGTTTTTGTTTCAAGAGTTTTTCTTTTTCATATTTTAATTCTTTTTTTTTCTTCAAGAAAAGAAAAAGAAAAAGAAAAACAAAAACCAAGACAAAAATAAAAATGAATAACCAAAGACGGAAGTTCCAAAAAAGAAAAGTTCTAAAAAGTGTAAAATATAACTCAGAAAGGCTAAATTTAGAGTTTTCGAGAATGAACAAATATCTTTATGATCAAATCAAAAAACAAACCAAGCAGAAAAGGAAAAAACAAATCCAAACCTATAAAATCACTCCTGTTGGCTTAAATTTGTTTGTGCCACATCAAAAATCAGGGTGGCTGTACAAGATGGGGAAGGGCAATTCGAGATGGAAAAAAAGATGGGTGGTTTTGGGGGAGGGCTTTCTCAAGTATTACAAAACGGAATCCACCGATTCTGGCACAGTGCCACTTGGGATAGCAAGCCTTTCCCAGATCATTGGAGTCGTTGATCTCTCCAAAATTTGGGAAAAGCCGAATACCTTGAGCGTCGTGCTCGGCGATCGGATGCATGTTCTAAGGAGCGACTGTGAGAAGGAGTGCCAAGATTGGGTCACCATCTTGAAGATCAGTCTCGCGCTGAACACGATTATCCGCAGAAAGGTAAGAAAGGAAGATCAGGAATTGATTAGGCTCTTGCTGCTATCCTTAGACCGCCTGGAGACAAGGCTAGGGTTCGAAAAGACAAAAATTTTAAATTCAATCTCCAAATTTGGCAACTCAAGGCTTAAAACAAAAAAATCAAAAACTTACCAAGCAAAGATGAAAATTAATAAGGGATCCCTGCAGCAAATTGGCGAATGGAGAAAAATCTTAATCATGAAACTTTGGATCCTTTGTTCCAAGCAATTGAACACATTCACTTCGACATATATCGTCACACATGAGGAAAAGATTAACCAAAAGAAGGTGAACATTTCTCTTGGCAAAAGTCTAAAGCAACAGAATTGGCTAAAACTTAAAGAATACGATATTATCCGTGTTTATGATGAAAACGATCCAGACATGATGATCGGGGAATGTAGAGATTTCGCGGGGTTGGTGTCTTCAGACGGATTATCAAAATTGGTTGTAGCAGACAATTATCAAATAGTAGATTATATCTATGAAGATTTTGAAATTAATTTCAAAAAAAATAGTAATGGTTTGACTATTCTTTTAAACCCTTTTTGCTTTTTTTTAATATTTTTTTTTATTATTTTTTTATTTCCTTTGAAAGTTCCTACCCAAAAATTCATCTTGTTTGCCATTAAGTTTTCTCTCCTTTTCTGTTTATTGGGATAATGAGACGGTTTTAAGAATAAAATAGAAACCCTCCGAGAAAACTGCAGTTAGCTTTTTTTTCCAGAATTTAAGGAATACGTTTTTAGGTGAAAACAGTGAAATAATCGATAAAATCACCCTTGAATAAGTTATGTAATCCAAATAATATATGTCCAAGGAGAATTTCTTTTTGAAATTTTCAATAATTTTCACAATTTTTACAATTTTTACCTTGTTAGATCATGCTAAATTTTGATTTTAATATTTTAGAATTTCCATTTCAACTTTCAGAACTCACGCTATTTTCTAGAGCTGTTCTAAATATTTTTTTAAATTTGCTTTTACAAGTTTGAAATGTTCTCAAATTTGAAATGCACTTGAAAATCCCCAAAAGCCATTTTTTTGCAATTATTTTTTTTGTTATTTACAATTTTCCTTTTCATTGAAAAACAAAGAAAAATAGTCTTTGTGAAAAAGTAAAGATGACAAAAAAATTTTTTTTTTTTTTTTTTTGTCCAATTTTTTCCGTGTGAAAATTTTTTTTGAGAAGCGAAAGTGAAATAACACAATTACTCAACACTCTCAAGGGTGGGAACGTAGTTCTTAAAAGAATTGAGTAAAATCAAAGATTTTTCTCTATTCTTTTGAATTCTGGAAAACCGAACGAAAAGTGCCGTCAAGTATTGCCAAGTGTCCTCAAGGGCTTCTTGAGGTTTTCTGTTTCATTTGTTAAGTGTCCTAAGTTTTTTTGAGGTTTTCTATTTTATTCATGAAGTGTTCTAGGTTTTTTTTACTTTTAGAAATAAACCCAAAATTTAATAAATTTTCGGTTTATTTCTAAAGTAAAAAAAACCTAACGAAAATCTATTGATTTTTATAAATAAATAGAAAACTCAAAAAAACCTAACGAAAATCTACCGATTTTCCAAATAAACAGAAAACCTCAAGAAAACTGCCGTTGTTTTTTTTTTTTAATTTGAGAAATAAAAAGAAAATTTTTGAAATCTTCTTTTTATTTCAAAAATAGAGAAAAATCTAAGATTTTGCTCAATTCTTTTGAATTCTGGAAAATCTAGGCACTCTACGACACTCCACGACACTTGAAGTCACTAAACTCATGAAAGACACAACCCAAGTTTCAAATTTAAATTTCTGGTTATTATTGGATTGCGGGGCTGAGAGAGAGAGTGTGTGTGTGAATTTAGGCACTCTCTCAAGAACTGAGCTCATGAACTCAATTGGTAACTATCCAATTTTAGGAGGTATGCAGAGATTACTTTTCTGTCTAATTGTATAAGCTATTTCCAAAAAAGCAGGGCAAATTAATTTTAAAATATCTTTATTAAACTCAATCTTCAAAAAAGTATATAAATATACAAAATCATTAACAACCATTTATTGTTTCCTGGCAATAATTCAATTTGTTTGTTAGTATCGTTATTATATAAATAAAATATATTAAATTTTCTGTTCTCGATTTTATCTGATATTTTTTAGAGGTGGAAAATTGGTGTTTATTTATTTCTTTTTGATCGAAAAAATCGTTATCATAAGAACTTGTTTAATCTCAACAACTTTTCCAATATAATGAAAAACATATAAATTACAGTTACAAGTTTTCAATTCTAAACCCCAATTCAAAATTTTTAACACACCAAAATTCGATTTGTGAAAAAAAAAACTTATTTAACTAATTCAAGAAGATTTACCAAATTAGAACCATTCACTAATTGAAATATTAACACTTCTTTATAAATTACAATACTCACAAAACAATAAATAAATAATTATCAATACAAATAAATATTGGGTGTGTTAAAAATTTTGGAGAGAGCAAAACAAAAAAATACATTTGTAAATTTGTTTAAATTCTATTAGGAATATTGATCGATCAAAGGTTAGGTACTACCAAATAATTTTATTTGAGTTCTTCTATTTGTAACAACTTGACTTTAACATAATATCAATGGTTCAAAAAAAATTTTGATCGAACGAAACAAATTACGTAATTCAAAGAATGAAATGAAAACAAAAACTAAAAGATGAAAAAATGATTTTCATATTTTTCAAAAATCAAAATTATCTCCAATTTCAATGAAATTGTATTATTGTTATTGTTAGGAACATTTTAGCTGGGTGGAAAATTTTGAATTTTAGTTTATTAGAAATTTTGCCAAAGAGTAAACGTTTTAGGAAAACAATTTTTTACGATCAAAAAGAAAAAAATAACCACCAATTTTCACCCCACAAAATATCAGATAAAATTGAGATCATAAATTTTCATATCTTTTATTAATGTAATGCAATACTTGCAAATAAATTGGATTGACATTAAAAATCAATAAATTATTAATAATGGCTCTGTATATTTTAATAGTTAATATTGACAATCGAGTTTAATAAAGATATTGTAAAATAAATTTAATACTTTTTTTTTCTTTCAAAATAGCTATTAGACACATTTTTCGTGGATTAATAGTACAGTCAGTTACACTTTTAAGACACAAACTTTGAACCGAGATTTAAGTAACAAAAAAATTCCAAATAAAGACACAAAATTCGGATTATAGTAAAATAATTTGTGAAAAAGAAATTCCAAATTTTGTGCCTTTATTTGGAATTTTTTTGTTACTTAAATCTCGGTTCAAAGTTTGTGCCTTAAAAGTAGAACTGACGGTATTACACTTTCACAAAAAATTACTTATTAAAATTTTTTGACAACAATAAAATAGAAGCTCTGTTTTTAGAGTGATAAAGCATTTTCTCTTATTAAAATAAAAAGTACAGCATTTTGAATTTGCACCAATTCTATTTTTTTCGGCTAATTAAAGGTATTTTCAAAAAAAGAATCAACAGAAATAGTAGAGTCAAAATTAATCACTTATCGAAATAATTTCTTTCTAAACTCTTTTTCAGTCAAAGGGGCCAGTTTTATTGAAGAAATAGAACATATTCTACGAGTTTAATCCAGTATTCTTCTCAAAATAAATTTTCAAATTTTCAAATCTGAACATTATTTCTTAATTTAGTCAATTTTTTTTTTTTTTTTTTTTTTTTTTTTTTTTCTTTTGCAAAAGTCTATTTGAAATTTCAAAAAAAAATGTTTTAAAACACCAAATTAACATTAAGAAAATTGAGGATTAGTAATTTCTTATAAAATGAAAACATTTACTATTAAAAAATCTTATTGTAAACTGTTTTAAATTCACAAATAAATTGATAAATTTTGAAATAGAAAGTTTTGTTAATAATATACCAAAAAACTTTATTAACGTTTTTTTTTTTTTCAAAAATTTATAGTTTGTTTAGGTATTTCTTTTCCAAATATCAACGCTAATACGAAGTTAATTATTTCTCTTATTTCTAAACAATTATATGTTGGTTGATTATTAAAAAAAAACAAAATGAATTTTTCATTTTGGGCTGGGCCCCTTTGAGTAAAATGGAGTTTAGTATCAATAATCAAATATTAATGATTTTTTTGGCATTTTTAATGATCAAAATACCCGAAAAGTATTATCTCTTTGTTGTATCACCTTTATGTGATTTTGGACAATACATAATTCAAATCAACAAGATCAAAGTATTGATAAAGTTAAAATTTTTCAGAATTATTTACCTGGGTTTTCAATTTTCTGTGATTTGATTTAAAAATATGAACTACTATAGCTCTTTTAAAATGGTGAGTAACCAATATTATTACAAAGTATGATTCAAAAATCTTAAAAGATGAATCAAAACAATTGCGCCACACTTTTTAAAACTTTGGCTCCTCATTTTTTTTTTTTACAAATATCTATATTTTATATTTGCAACTTTTAGAATAATGGTAAACAATCAGAAAATTGATCACTAAGGGGAATTCAATTCCAATACCCTTTTGAATTGATACTGGCCACTGACTTTTTAAATCCATTCTTATTTTATTTTTTTTTTTTAGTTTTATTTCTCTTTTAGTTTAAAATTCCCATTGAAATATTTTTCATTTTGAATTGATGGTATTTGTAGAAAAATATAAAAATTCTTTAATTCATCAAAAAACATTAATCTTAAGCTTTTTTCAACACAAAATAACCAATGTAAATTTTTATTAAAAGCTTAGAAAAATTATTAACAACTCATTTGTCAATTGCATATATATTTTAAATTCATTTTCTAAAAGTGGAAAATAAAATTTTTTTAAGAACACAACATAAATAAACTCCACAATTCAAAGTATGAAGTCTTTTTATGTTTTTTTTTTTAAAAAAAAAACTGTTTCTGCCTTCTTTATAAAAATGTTTCTGGTTTTCACTTTTTGAAAATGACTTAATTTTGGACAAATGATTTTATTTAAAGTATAAACACCGAATGTATAAAAGACTTATTTTTATTTTATTTTTTAATTTTAGAATTTATAGTTTTAAATTTCTTTATTTTGAAAATTAAATATTAGAATTCACATTAAAGCCTGAATCAAAATTGAATTCAGATCTCAAATTCCACGACTTTCAGTTTTTTTTTTTTAAAAATTTATTTTCATTAATAATTTTCTACAACAATGCAATATTCTCAAAAATGATTTATTATTATTATTTTGTTTTTGATTTTCAATCATTAATAATATTATTTTTTATTTATTTTTAAATACAAACTATTTTATTACTAAAAAAAAAAAAAAAAAGAAACCAATATCACCACCACCACCACCAATAACAATGATAAATATGGATTTGGGGAATTTTATCAATATTATAAATGTAAAATGATGTCTTATTTCACAAGAGCATCTGAAAAAACAAATGTTTATAAAGAGCATAAACCAGAACTTTTTTTATTAATTAATTATCATTTCTTTAATTTATCATCAAAGCCAAGTTCTGAAACGAATTTATGTTTCAAAGTAGATAACATTGAGAGCATTATTAATTCGGAGGCAAAAGTCAATAAGCAATATTCATTTGAAATCAAAACAAAACAACAAAATTCCTTATTTTTAACATCATTTAATAAGACAACCTTCAATAAATGGTTTGATACCATTCAGAATTTAATAAATTTAATAAAATTAAAAGAGCCTGTTGAATTGAATAGAAAGGAAAATGAAATAAATAAAATTAATAATTTGATTGAATTATTTGAAAAAAAGCTCCAATTATTACAAACAAAAATTAATGAAATTAACAAACGTGTAGAAACAAATTCAGAAAATTTACAGCCAATGACATTTATCACAGGCTCAAATAGAAAAAAAAATGAATATATACATGATCCTTTAAATTTGTTATTGAATAAAGTCCTATTATTAAATTTTAAAATTTCTGAAATGAATTACTTAAAAAACAAATTATTATCATTTCAGGCAAGGTTAATATATCCAATGATGGATGATGATGAAGAAATAGTTTATACTATTCAATCAAATGAAAAAAATCCAAATAATAAGGAAGAATTATCATTTCAAAAAAGGCAATGGTTTATATTATTAAAGCAAATAAATGAAAAATATTTCAAGGTTGAAAATGATCAAACAATAGGAATAATTCCCCAATCAAAATTACAAATAATTAAATTAGCTAATTATAATGATATTTTCATTACTGATCAAAAGAACGATCAAAGTCAGAATGATAATGAACCAAACCAATTTGATCAACAAAATAATAACATTCTTGGTACAAGCAACAACACTACAATGATCGACAATAATAATCAAAAAAAAAAAAACAAAATAAAATTAAATATACAAAATATCAAAAATCCAATTAAAAACAAAAAAAATCAAAATCAAAGCAAAAACAAAAATAAAAATAAAAATGATCGAAAAATTAATGAAAACAAAAGTAGCTTAAAAAAGTTTCAAAACATAAATAATAAAAAATTCGAAATTAATTCCAAAATTATTAATAACCAATTTAGTGAGAAATTTAATAACAATTTGAAAAAAAATGAATTGAATAGTGACTCTATTTTAACTATTACGAACATTAATAAACAAATTGCTTTAGGGTTATTGGAAGAAGTCGAAATAGCTAAAAACAATGGCACTGCATATCCGATTGAAAAAAAGGGGTTTTTGTATTTTGAAGAAAAAGGAGAAAAAATGATCAAATGTTGGGGAGTGATTATTTGTTGGAGTTTATTTTTTTATGAAAGTCCAACATCTTTACAGCCCATTGTTGCATATAATTTAAAAAATGTAATTTCTTTAAAAAAAATCGAATCAACTAAGCATCAGGGAAAATACCAGCAATTTTTAATAAAATTTAAAAGAGGCAATAATTTAATACTGGCAACATTGGAATATTCGGAATTAGTTTCTTGGTTTAGTATAGTGAAAACAATAACAACTTTCAATTCTTTATTGTTACCACCAAAAATTGACGATAATAAAGAAAGCATCAATGCAAAATATTATAATTTGATTGAGTGGATCAAAATCCAATTGAAAGAAAAAATAGAAAATCAAATTAAATTAGAAAAGTTTTTAGAGAAAAATTCAAATGACCAAATATCTACTCGTAGGGATCCTAAGGAATTATTGAAGCTCTTTAAAAATACTAGCAACTTATTAAATTATTGGAAAAATTATTTTTTAGCAAAGGTATGTAGAATTAACATCGAAAATATGAATGACAATAGAATTAGAGCATTGACAAATAAAAAATCGATGACAAATAATTATCGTAGTGATCTGTATAATTATTTAGATTTTCAAAAGTTTCAATGGCTAATAGTATTAAAAAAACCAGAAGGTGGCATTTTAAAGGCACAATTGAAAAATAGAAGAGGCCTTGTTAAGGAAAATGATGTAGACATTATAAAACCTTTACCGTATAATGAAAGTATAAATAACATTAAATACAAATTAGAGAATGACGATATATTGAGCTTATCGAAAAAGGAAAAAAATCGATTTAATTATAAACAATTATTAGATTCCATTTTTAAAGATAAAATTAAAGATTTTAATCAAAATAAAAGCAATGAAGAAAATCATAATAAAATGAAAAATGGATTTATTAAAGAACTACCATTATTTATGCAAGGCACCATATTAAAAGAATCCAAGCCGGGTAATAATAAATGGGAAATTAAAACCTTATTGATTTATCACTGGGATTTAATGATTTTTAATCAAAATAATAAATGCGAATTGATATTAAATTTACAAAGCATCAAATCAATAGAAAGAAACGAATCAAAGGAATTTGAATATAGCTTTTTTTTAGAATTTTTAGAATCAAGTTATTTGTTCCTAGTAGAAAATGAAATGGAATTAAAAAAATGGACAAACACCTTTAAAATAGCAGTCACAGTAACCTTTTTAATCAAGCCATTGGACCAACAAAAGCCAAATGATATCAAGCCCAAATATTTATCATTGATTAAATGGTTAGAAAACGAAATTGCCAATGAGTCAATATTGTTTGCCAATTTAAATCTAAGTTTTAATAATAATGAAATAATAGAAAGCCAAGACGAAAACGCAAACCAAAATTTTAAAAATCGGACCAAATTATGCCAGGACTGGATGAAGTATTTAAAAAATTGGAGAGAATTTATTATAAATAGATATTGTAGATTAATGATCAAGCCAAATGATGATGAAAGGATCAGGGTATTTTGTTTAGAAAGCTACCAGGCGGAAAATAAAAATGAATTAAGCTTTTTCGAAGACGACTTATTGCTATTGCTGGAAAATAATGGCACCAATTGGAAGGTGGAAAGGAAAATTAATAATAATGGGCAATCGCAAATAGGCTATATCCCCGCAAACAAAGTGCAAATAGCAGATCCAAAAAGGGGCATTGATGAAACAATCTTATTCACAAAGGAAAGAAAGAGCTCATTTTATAGTCATTCAAATTCAAATCGAAAGAATTCCAATAAAGAGAAAGACAAAATAAAAAACAGTTTCAATGGTGGGAACGAAGATAACATGAATCAAAAAATCAAAATTATTAATCGATTGGAAAATATAAATTTAAACTTGAAACCAAAAAAAATGACCAATAAAATCGCAAAAAACTGTTTAGAAATCTGGGATCTCTTCCCGGAAAATAAATTAAATTTCCCCATTTATTTATCAAATTATATTTATGGGTACAGCTACAATTCGAAATTTCGATCAAAAAGTTCAATTAAATGGGCTGTTTTAAGAGGGTGGCTATTGTTAATTTATAAAAATGACCAAGAACAAGATCTATTATATATCAATGATCTAAGATCCATCAAGTCAATAAAAAAGAATATTATTGAATCGTCTAAAGGCAATAGTAACAAGAATATGAACAAGAATAATAACGGCCAATATGAAATTATTTTGATTACAAAGGATTCGATAAAAAAATTTTATTTTAAAGTAAAACTAAATTTTGATAAATGGTTTTCATTTTTAAAAATATTAAAAAACTTTGTTTCTGTTTTGTCAAAAAACTTTACACTTAGTGTCACATTGAAAAACAAAGAATTGAAAATTAATAAATTATTATCAAATTTCAGATGGATCAGGAATGAAATATTATTAGAAAAACAAGAAATAAGTTCCAATGAAAATCTATTTCAATTTTATAAAGAATACAATGATGTTACTTCCATCACAGAACTCAAACAAACCCTAAATAAAAACAAGTTTAAAATCAATCATTTAAAAATTTGGAGAAAAAGGATTACAATGAAAATTGCTCAAATTTCATTTAACAATATTAACACCGATAATAATAAAATCTTTGCTCTCGGGTTTGTGTATAAAAAAAAAATCATAAATGATCAAAGCTCATCAAATCAATATAAAAAGGGGAAACTATTAAATGTCATTAATTATGATTGGCTATATCTTTTGGAGCCAATCGATAAAAATAACGATTTAATAAAATGCAGAAAAATTGAGAATCAAAATCAAAATCAAACTGGTTATTGTAATGTTAAAAATCTATTAATAATATATCCTTTCCAATTGAGCCAGCAATTTTTTATTAAATTTGATGCTCAAATTTTTGGCAACAATAATGAAAATATTAATAATATTAATTTTAATAGCAATCAGAACAGCAATAGTTACAGTGGCAAGACTAATAATGATAATGAAAACGAAAATGAAAATGAAAATGAAAATTTTTTTGATGATGATAACATTAATGAAAATAATAATAACAGTGGGTCTATTAATATTGACAACCCACCAATATTTCAAAAAAACGAATTATATTATTTGGCAAAAAGTAAAATTTCAAATAAATGGAAATTAAAATTTGTTAAATTAAAAGGTTATAATTTAATTATTTCATCTTCAACAAATTATAATAAAAATAATAATAAAAGTTCCAAGGTTATTAATTTATATCAAAACTTCAAATTCGCAACCTTGTCTTCAAATTTAGTTCCATTCAAATCTTCATTGCCAAATAAATATATATCAAATGTTTTCCAAATTGTATTATCAGACATTAATAAATCCATTATCTTTGCAACTTCGGATATCAAAAATAAATTCAATTGGATTAATTCGTTTAAATTATTAGAAAAATATTACCAATTCCAAAGACCCGTTTATAAAAAGGATTATAATCCACAAATGGATGAATTGCTATCATTTTCTTTGTTATCCTCAATAAAGCAATCTTATCAAAATGAATCCAATATTAAACAAAAATTAAGAAATAAATCTAATTCCACACAGAAAATTCGTCAAGATTCTTTAATGTTTAATGAATTGGAAAACGAAATTAAACAAAACAATGAATTATTAACTAGTTTAAAGGATTGGAAAAAAAAAATTTTATCAAGATTATTATCTTTAAGTTATAATAAGGATAAAGACTATAATAACGAGAATAATAGTAACATTATTAATAATAGCAATAGCAATAGCAATAATACTACTGATAATAATAGCAGTGTGAAAGTTCAAGAAAAGGGTTATATTAATACTTCAATAAAGAATAATAGAAATGAAATATTAATAAAGGAAGGAAGTTGGGTTGACATAATAAATAATAAAAACATGAATAAAAAAATAAAAATTAAATATAATTCCAAAATTTATCAAATAGAAGAAGAAAATATTGAAATCATACAGCCAGTTGAAAGGAAGGGATTTATTATAGATAATGAAGAAAATTCGGATTTAGATTCCGATTCCGATTCAGATTCAGATTCTAATTCTGAAACTGGAAATGAAAAATTAGCCAGGAAAAAAAAAATAATCTTCAAAAAGGATAAAATCGAAAAAATTGATAATTTATTATTTTTTGGAAAGGAATTCCAATTTACATTGGCATTTTCCAGAATAATAAATATTTCTGATCTTGAAATTTATTCTCGATCATTGATTTCAATTTTTGAAAAAAAACATAAAAATAAATATTTATTTGAACCTGTGATTAAGGATGAAGTTGAAAGAACGTTAAACGAAACTACCTTATTTAGAGGCAATTGTATGACTTCCAAAATGATGAATGTTTATACCAAATTATCTGGATTAAAATTTCTTTCTAATATATTGAAAAAAGACATTGAAGAAATTATTGAAGGCAAACAATCTTTAGAAATAGACATTAATAAAATTAAAGTTGACAATAATAATAATAATGATAATGATAATGATAATAATGATAATAATAATGATGATAATGATAAGAATAAAATAATCCAAGAAAATTTTAACCGATTGAGTAAATTTGTTGAACAAATCATTGAATCAATTTTAAAATCCCCATTAGCATTTCCCTTAGTATTAAGAAATTTGTGTTGGAAATTATCAGAAATCACTTCAACAAAATTTCCCAATTCAAAATATATTGTGGTTGCAGGATTTATATTTTTAAGATTCATATGCCCAGCAATTGTTGTTCCAGAAAAGTATGGTATTACAAAATTAATACCTCACCCACAAAATAGAAGAGACTTGGTATTGGTTTCGAAAATAATCCAAAATATCGCTAATGGTACAACATTTAAATCTGAAAATATGAAAATATTAAACCCAATAGTAAACAAATATATTCCCAAAATTAAATTATTCATGGACACTTTAATTGAGCCCTGCTACCTATGTAAAAATTTACAAAATCAAGATCTTTTAATAATAGGGAAAAAAGATAATAAATTGATCGTGTGTGATGGGAAATCTTTATCAAGTAATTTTTATACAATTCTAGTTAATAATTTGATCATGGGAACTCGCAGCTTTGATTATATAGAAGAGTATTTTGATGTACAGGACGAACAATTGTTTTTGTGTTATGAAAAGGTTTTTAAATTGTTATCAATTACAAATTATAAAGAAAAACTATTTCAACATTTTAAACAAAATTCTCAAATTACTCAATTATTAAATGAATTATATAAAAATTAATTATTTTTTGAAAAAAAAAAGTTAATATTAATAATATTTTTTTTCTTGTAAATTATTTTTTTGAAAATAATTCTTTAGGATTTTTTTAATTTTTTTATTGTAATTTAATGAATTTTTTAAAAAAATTCTTATTATTTATTTCATTAAAATATAATATCTAAATAAACAATCACAACTCTTTTCTTTTTTTGCTTTATCCACACATTTTTTTTTTTTTTTTTTGAATTGGTCTTAGGTTAATATTTACAATTAGATCAATATAATAGGTGATTTTCGAAAAAATAATTTTTTTTTTAAAAAATTTTTGTTTTTTTGAGATTATTATTATTTTTTCTTAAAAATTAAAGTTTTCCAAATAACATTTTTACAAAATCAATTATTTAGAAAATCATTCAAAAATATTTTGTTGATATTTATCTTTAATTCACTAACAATAGATAAACAGTTAAGGGATATTAAAAAAATTTTAAAAAAATATTTAAAATTAGTTTTTAATTTATAAAACTTTTAATTGTATAGTTATTGTTAATATTTCTTCTTGTATATTTTTTTAAATCTAAATAGGACTTTTCATCTTTCTAATTTGGAAATTAGTAATAGGGTCATTGAAATAATATTTCATTTATGGTAAAAAAAATTAATTTTTACTCAATTCGTTACAAAATAAAATAAATACATTAATTTACCAAATCATAATCATTTACAATTTATTGTTTATAGAGAACTAAATAATTTTTTTGTATCTTTCTGTTAAAAATTTAAGATTTATTAAAAACTTTTAAAAAAGAATTATGATTTAAAAAAAAAATTTTTTATTGTTTTTTTTTTTTCTATTTAGATAAGTATCTTATCATTGGAGGATATAACATCATAATAAAAAATAAATTTCCCTCTCCTCAATTATTTAAATGTAATTTAATATATTTTTGTTTATCTACCAAATAAAAGGGTTTATTAAAAAAAAGGTTTTAAAATAAATAAAAAAAAAAATAAATAAAAGAGTAAAAGTAAAAAAAAATATTAGATTAACAAGATAATATTAAATTTATTTAGATATCAATTTTAAGAATATGTACTATCATTAGATTTTGGAATTAATTAATCAATTTGAATAGTTTAAAAAAAATACAAATTAAACAAAATAAATTCTGTAAGAATCACAACAAAATCGTTTACTTCCTAATCTAACATGCTTTATTTTCGTTATCCATTTTAAACACCTCTTGTTCAATGAAGAAGAAATTAAGAGTAAAAACAAGTACATTTCAATAAACAAAAAGATTTTTCAAAGTTAATAATAAAATAAAATAAAAATAATTAATTAAAAATGAAAATTAACTATTACAAAAAATAATAAAAATTAAATAAATCAAATTATTTTATTTCTTTTTTCATGTGGTTATTTTAAGAACCATTTTTTTCCAAAACTAAATTCCTTCCACTCTCAAACTAATTATTATTATTATTTTTTTTTTGCATCTCTGTTCTTTATACACAATTGAACTATGATGTTCAGGTAAGGTAATTTTCATTAGAAAATGTCCGATGCATTTAATTATTTTGAGATAAAAATGAAATATTTTTGTTTTTTTTTTTAGAAAAAAAAACTTAACATTAAATATAAAACAAGAAGTAAAGAAATAAAGAAAAGGTAAAAAGGTAAAAAGTAAAAAAAATAAAAGAATTAAGTAATAAAAGGAGAAGAAAAAATTGATAAGAACAATAAAGAATAAAATAATTAATATTAGGAACATTAAAATAAACCAATTTGTTTTTTTTTTTGTAATTTTTTCCAATTGGGTAGTTTATTAAAATCATTTCTAGACATTTTAAAAAGTTTTTCAAATTCATCATCCAATAAAAAATCTTGTAAATTTTTTTTATCAACATTTTTTTGATAATTACCGCTAGTTAGAGCTTTAAAGGAATATTTTTGTGTAACTTTTGTTCCTTTACTTGCATCTTTGCTAATAATTTTAATCTTGGATAATGGAGTGATTATTCTTTTTTTCAATTTAATTCGAGGGTTATTCACTTTAATATTATCATCCCAACCCCAAAAGTAAGTAACAAATTCTATCGGCTCGTGCCCACCTAATATTTGATAAACTAATGTTTTTTTTTGCTTTCCATTTGTATTTAAATCCCCCACACTGCTCTTTTTGTTCATGTTTGTTATGTTATATCTAATGGCTGTCTCGGCACTCTTTTTCGCAATTTCGCCATTTTCTTTCACAGACAAGCCGATCCATAAGAACACAGCCCAGTCAACATCCATTATATAGCAATAATCATGTTTTAACAGTTGTTGGAAAACTGGTATACGTTCAATGTCAAAGATGCCCTTTTCATATCTACATTCCCAGAGTTTAATCTTCATGAAATCTTGGTTTTGGATTTCATTTTGTAAATTCAATTGCTTTAATAAATTTGAATTTGAATTAAAATACCTTTGGGCAAAAAACGTTATTTTCTCTGTCAAATTGGTTTGGTTTAAAATGTCTTTCCATTGGTCTTTTTGCTCTTCAATGTTTTCAATTTTTAACATTTGATTGAAAAAGAGATCATAAAAGTCCACTGATTGCTCTGTTTCGTCGTTTTCTTTTATTTCAATTATTTCTCTTTCCTTTATTTTTTGAAATTTAGGTATAACATTATCCTGGCAGTGTTGAAGGTCAATGTTGGAAACTTGCTTGCCAACCCATAAATAAATGATTTCATCAGTGATTAATAAAAAGCAGGAAAAGCTATTTAAGGAGCTAATTCTAAATGGCACCTGCAGTGCTCTACATTTGTATGGATCGCCTTTCAGCTCTGGTGCCTTAACATAAGAAATTTTGACGCGCTTTTCGATTCGACAGTTCAAGTTGTTTTCAGATTTGATTTGATACAAAGCTGGTGTGTCAAAGGGCACCTCTGAACCGTCCCATTTCCCGTTTTTACCAAAATGTATAATTATGGAATTATCAAACGTGAAAAAGAAAAACATTGATTCCAGTCCCTCGGGTACCCTTATTTGCTTCGCTTCGCCACCAAAAGTGTTGTTGTCCATTTCAATTGTTAAAACTGCACTTGCGCCCTTTTCTGTAATTGGTGAGTCTCTTCCTTGCCAAAAGAATAAACAGTGGTATTCCTTCCCTTGCTCGGGAACATATTTATAGTGTATTAAATAGGACTGGTGTTGGCAAAAATGGCCATAGTAGCGTTCCTCTAAGGGGTACTTGTTGTTTTGATCAACCCACCATATGGTGCTCTTCCCTGATCCATCATTTGGCAGAATTTCCTCCTTGTTCTCAACTTTCAGCATCTTTGAGAAGTCAAACTGCTGCCTTTTGTTTATCCTGGCTTTATTTGATCGGAGCTTTGGTGAAGCCACTGCGATCATCAAGGTGTCTGGCCAAAGGAGAAAGTGTTGTTTAAAGATTGGATCTTCTCCATTTTCAAAATTCCTTTTAATTGGGTTCCATGCAGGTAAATTAAACCTTGTTGTCAATTCCTGTGTCGCCTTTCTTGACTCCTGTCTTAACCCCCCATTTCACTTTCTTGCCTACCCATAAAAATGCTCCCGAGCAAGAAACCAGTACATAGACCGCCGCCGTGTCCAAATCCTTTTTATCTTTAACCAAGCCAGTGGATATTTTATTCAATTCTCCACCAAGTTGAAATTGATATAACTCTATTTGCTGAACCCACCAACTTTCGTATTCAAGTTTATTAAGAGCTAATTTATTCTTTTCTTTGATCAGTGATTTATTTCCATACCCCCCCAAAGAGTTTCCAAAAGGGTTTGGCATATCTTTGATCATAATCCTTTGTAAAGTTTTTATTTCGTAATTGTTCCTTTTTTTTTTCAAAATCCTCACCTTCTGCTAAGTCGTTTTCACCATCAACCAGGGTGACTAATTTGGGTCTTCCAGAATGCACCTGTGTTTTTATTTTGTTTCCAAAATCTAGCCCTACCCCACGTTCAATTCTATTACTATTCTCACCACACCATATATAAATAATTTGTTTTGTTTCAATAATAAAGACGTCTTCTTTATTTAAACTCTCAATCGTTGGCTCAACCAAGGTTATCCTGATATTCTTTTTGCCTCGAATTTGATATAATTTAAAGTTGTAATTTACTGCCACCGGATTTGCACTTTTGCCATTTTGTAACACTTCATTTCCAGCCTTTCCAAGCATTGCTGATTGTTCTATATGAATTGTATTCTGTGTTTTTTTTAATCTGTTTTTTAAATTCCTAATTTCGTTTATAGGAATGCCCTCGCTTAGGGTGTTAAACTTCATTGATTTTTTAGACCTCGTTTTATGATTAGATTTCTTTTTCTTTTTAGATTTCGTTTTAGATTTGGGCTTAGATCCTGCAGCTTTTTTTGGATCAACCAAATCTAAATGATCAGTTTTTAAGTTTGTACGCCGCCTAACATTCCTTCTTTTAGGCCTTTTAATATGAGTTAGTTTTTTTGGTTGGTTTTTTTTTTGTTTCTCTTCTTCAGTTTCATTTTGTTTTTTTTGTATCGAATTTTGAAAACTAAGGAAAAAATTTTTTTTCATCTCATTAAAATAATCACCTCTTTCTTCTCTATTTTGAAATGTCTCTTGATCTCTCTTCGGTTCTTTCCTTTCTTCTTTTACTTGGATTTCTTCTTTTGATTCTTTTACCTTTTTTAATTGTTTTATTTCTTTGACTTCTTTTACTCCCTTTGCTTGTTTTGCTTCTTTGTCATGTTCTGCTTTGACTTCTCTATCTTCTTTTCTTCTGTTCCCTTCTTTTGATTCCTCTTTTTGTTCAGGTTTAAATTTAGATTGGTGTAAATTTTTCATTTTATTTTTATATAAATCTTGTATTAATTGTCTTTTTTCTATAAAAGCTCTGCTCCTTTCTTTCTCTTTTTCATTTACTTTTCCGTTATCTTTAATTCCAACTTTTTCTTGATCTTTGTCCTTGTTTTGTTTATTTTTTACTAGATATTTGTCCTTGGAAACATTTTTTTCCTTTGGTTTGATCTCCTCAGTTTTTAGTTTTTTATTATTTTTTTCAATTTTATTTTCTTCCATTTTTAATTGATTTCTTTTTTGGGTTTTTGGTGAAAATTTTGGAATATTAACTTTCTTTAAAGAGTTTGGTTTTTTATTAATTCTGGGTTCGTGTTGTTTGTTATTGACTTTTGATGTGCTTTCCCAAAAGGAAATTCTTGAATTTACTTTTTTGATATTTTTCGGTTTTGGTGTGTTTGGTAAAGATTTTTTCGTTGACACAGGTTTTGGATCCCTTGGCTTAGTATTTTGCTCTGTTGTGCTTTTTTGAGCATTTAAGGGTTTTTCTTGATTAACTTGTGTTTCTTTTTGTTTGATTTTATCTTTTTTTTGTTTGTTAAAATTTTGTTCGGTTTTTCCTTGCAACTTCTTTTCAATTTTTGACGTGCTTGAAAGTACTGGGTTTTTTTGTTTTTCTTCTTTTTGGATCTTTGGTTTGTTTTCCAATTCATTTTTTTCTTTGATTTCAATTATTATTTTTTCAGCTCCATCATCAATTTGAATTTCTTTTTCTTTGATCGTGTTTTCCTCTTTTTCCTTTTTGCTTGACTCTGTTTTTGTTTCAGTTTCTCTCAAAAAATCAATTTTGCTTGTTGAAGAGATTTCTAAATTTCGAGTTTCTTGTTTTGTAATTCCCAATTTCTGTATTTTGCTTTTGTGTTGGATAATCGTTTCAGGTTTTTGAATTGGATTCACAGGAAGCTGTAAACTCCTTTTTTCATCAATCAAAGTCTTTTCCTTTTCCTTTTCCTTTTCTTTTTCTTTTTCTTTTTGAAGAACATTTTTTTTCCCACCATTTTGTATTTTGTTTGACTTATCAGATTGAAGCTCAGATCCTGAGCGTGTCCCACCCTTTGTTAGTCTTGTTTTTTTAGCTTTGGATTTCCTTATTATGAAATAAAGTAGAAACAAAAGTGCCAAAGCAATTAAGACCAAAATAGAACCACCTATTATTAAATTTACAAAAAACATTAGTAAAAAAAAAATGATAATTCCAAAATATTTTTGGGTGTATTAAATGTTTTCTTTGAATGAAAGTGTTTTTAGCACAAAAGATGCAATGGTGTTTCGTTTTTTGTTTAATAATTTGTTGATTCATTATTAAAAAAAAATCTTGGACTCTCATACCTTTTATAATTTGGTTATAAGTTACTTTCTTTTTCTATTTTGGTTTTTCTCAACATTTCTTTTTTGAATTAAAGTAATTACTTTTGATACTTTTTGACAGATAAAATTAGATTTTTTTACAAAAGAAATGTTATTTGATTCCTTGAAACCTGAAAATTCAAGAGTGATGATTATGGTAATTTGAACACTGTTGTTACTTAAGAATGTGAAAGTTAAAAATCAAATTTATGAATAGGAAAATCAATTTTCCTAAAAATATTTTGCAAAATTAAAGAAATTTTCGTTGTGAAATTAAAAGTAACTAAGAAAAGATTCTTAAAATATTTTTCAAATTTTAGATTAGAATTAAAGGAATTCTTTGAGTAAACAGATAGATTTTGTTTGAATAAAATTTTTGGTGAATTTTTGCCGGTTTTAGAATAAATAAATCGAATAAATTTTCGTTTTACGTTTTTATTTTATCTCAGAAATTTCCATGAGGAAGATTATAATTTGTTGTTTCGATTTATTTGGTTGATACCTTTTTGCTTTATATCTTGGTATTATTTTCAAACACTAATAATTCTAAATTAAGGTTGGATCTAACAGAATTAAAAAAAAGAAATACAACTGAAAGTTGATCCTTTTTTTAATTTCAAAGACCAAGAATGTTAAAAAGGAATTGGTGTGAATATGAACTTTATAAATCATTTAAAATTTTTTATTTTTGTTTGCTTATGTTATCGTTTATTTTCGATCATAAAGTAATTCAAAAAAGTAATATTAAAAAAAATTGTTAAAAGTATTTCAAAGAGTTCTCCCAAAGTTTGTTAATTGTAGGAAAAGATAGAGATAGAGAACTACAAACCCATTTGTCAGACTTTTTCAAATTAACTTTCACAAACCAAATAGCCAAAATTATTTTTCAAAGTTGGATAAAGCAATATTTTCTTTATGTGCGTTCTGATTGTTTAAACCTTTAAAAAATTTTGAAATAATAGTAATCAACTTAAAGCAGATAGAAAAACAATTGAAAAAATTGTGTAGTTTCTGTTACTACCTTTTCATTTGTTTCAAACTTATTTGTGTTAGAAATTAAAACCAAACAATATTTTTTTATTTATTTATCTTCAAAACCAATAAAATAATGTAATTTTTTCGAAATAATTTATTTGATATTTCTGTTTTTTTCAATTGATAAGCTTTTTATTTTTAATAAATCCAAACCTTTTATTCAAGTAATTTGATGTAAATAATGTTGGATAAACATAGATTAGAAAGATATTTGCCATCTAAAAGCTTTTTGACCTTATTGTAGTTGATGTAGAAAGGTTTTGGAAAATCATCAAGGTATTGAAAAATTTTATTTGTTATAGCTTCAATCGAATCGAAACCTCTTGACTAAAATGAAATCAGTTTTTTTAAAAATTTTGTCTTTTGCCGGGGTTTATATTAGTAATTTATGTTAGTAGTATACAAGTCTTTTAAAATCATTAAGTAATTGGGTAAAGTTAGAAAATTGTGATCTAATTTTCAACAATATTTGAGCAAAACGAGAAGTATTTTACAAATAAATTAATTTATAAATGTTATATAAAGTTTTTTTAGATGTTGATCAATTTTTTGAGATTTTTATCTCATAATTTCCAAAAGAATACACACCTTAACTTATAAGATTTTGAAACAATAATTTGGTACAAGGATCCAAAATATTTATACCAATAAAGGTAAAAAAAAGTATTTTTTTTCCAATTCTAATTTAAAATTAAGTATATCACATCTCTTTGTTGAAAACAATATTTGGTTACGAATATTTTTTTTTTTTCTTTTGAAGAAAATTTTCTCATTTTTTCCAAAAAAAAAATGTTTGGTCTATTTTTTCTTTGAAATTTGTGAAACCATCCCCTTTTTAAAAAATTTGAAAAGGAAAAAAAAAATTAATTACAAGTTTATTTTTAAACAAAAAAAATATTTTTTTTTTACAATGTCAACTCAAGTCAATTTTAGTGGATCATTTAGGTACTAAATTGTTAAAAATACCAAATATATACAGGTTTTTGTATTTGATAGTTTTTGGGTGTATGGGAACAAACATGAAATGGAATGGAGAACTGTAGTACATTAGAAAGTTGGATGATCGATTTTACCTCTGCGATTTTTAAACCAAGCTTTGTAAAACACTTTAACCAATTAAACATATATCTTTAATCTTTTCAATAATAATATTGTTAGGAAGAATATTTCTAGAGAAAATTTTTCAAAGTAACAAACAAAAAGAACAAATTCTTTTTTTTTTTGGATGTTGTTGTGTTTTTAATTTTGCTTTTTTTAGGCAATGTTGATCACAAAATATATGTTACCTCATATTGTTTCATTTGTTCAAAAAAGTCCTTATTTTCTTCGTTTATGTGATATACCCCAGACTCAAAATAATGATATTTTTCAAGAGTTCTATTGATATTAATCATCATTTTTCCAAATAACATAACATCATCTTATATTACTTCCAACAATATATTTTTTTCGTTCTTTGATGCTTAAAATGAAATTTTAAAAATTAGATTACATCCCTACATCCAATTAATAAAGACTTCAATAAACATCTTTATAGAAAGTGTAAAAATCATAATTGAATATAGTAAACTATTTTTATTTTTTAAATAAACTTAAAAATCCATACATTCAGTTACATTTTTAGGGCACCAACTTTCTACGAGAGATAAGGAACAAAAAAAAAATCAAATTAAGGAATAAAATTCCAATCCAAGTAAAATAATTTGTTTAAAATTAATTCCAAATAATATTCTTGAATTTGAGATTTTTTTGGGTAATAAATTTGGTTGAAAGTTTGTGTTTTAAAAGTGAAATTGATTATAATAATTATTATTATACAACTTCAAATTACAAGGACTGCCCAATGAGATTTTTTTTTTCTGTTAACCAAACTTTTATCACATTTGATTAAAATCATTTCTACTTTTAAGACACAAACTTTCAATCGAATTTCAGGAACAAAAAAAGCACGAATCAGTGTAAATTTTTTGGAATTTTTTTTCATATATTATTTTCCTTGAATTCGAATTTTCAGCCACAAGTCTTAATTTTTTTATACCTTATTTTCTGTTAAAATTATGTAACTTAAAAGTCAAACTGATTTTAATATTAACATTAATATCTTTTTTTTTTTTGGAAATGATTTAAAATAGTTTATTCTTTCAAAGGTAACTCCATTTTTCGGGTTCAGTATCATATTTAATCTTTTATTTTTAGATTTCTTTTTTTAATAGTAGAAATTTAACAAATCTTGTTTAGATTACTTATTAACTATTTGCATTATGTTTCTTTGAAACTTTAATGTAGTGTTGTTTTTGAATAAGAAATGTGAAGTAAGTTTTGCTTTATATCTTTTTTTTTATTTTTTTTTTTGTAATGATATTGTATAAAAATAGAATGGAATTTATAATTTCTAAATATTTCTTTGCTACTTTGTAAAGTAATATTTTCATAAAGAATTGGGAGTGCTCGGATGCCTATAGGAAGTAATTTTGTATAATTGAAAAATTATAATCACTCTGAAATTTTATCAGATTAAAAGTGATCAAAAAAAAACTTACCCAAAAGTCTAAAATAGTGATTTTTTACTTATTGTTTCAAGGTGGAAAATAATTCACAACACAATAGATGTCACTATTTCCCAATCTATTTTGAAAATAAGATCCTTTATATTTAAATCACATTTAAAGTAGGTACAAAATTTGTTGAAAATTTTTTGTAATTTTTCAAAATGTATGTTTTTTGTTTATTATAAAAGATATTTTCTCAAAAATAAAACAAATTTTTTGAGAAAAAAATTTACATTTGATCCTTAATCTTTAAGAATTTCATTTTTAAATAATCTAATTTAAGAAATCAAAACAATATTTACTTAAGGTTTCTGAACATAGTCTTGGATCATTATTATTAAGTTCTTCTTTAAATAATTAGGATGAGTTTTATTTTAAAATATAAATAAAACAATTCTTACAGGTTGTTTTAACAAAAGCACTATTTAAATAATAAAAATTTTTTTGTATAAAGAAAAATAAGTATTCATATATTCACCTTATTTTGTGTTTTTTTCTCCATAATTTTAACCAAAGTAAACCAATCCTAATGATGGTATTTGAATTCTACAGTGGTGTAAATAACCCGTGTTTTTTATTATAACCCATTACCAAAATTTAACTCCTGCAAAAAATATTGGTTGACTGTAGAATAAAAGAAATAAATAAATGGGATTGCAACAGTATATAAACAAGAAATAGGGTTCATTAAATAAATTTTAAAAAATAATTATGAAGATATTGAAAGATTAAAATGTTATTTTTTGACACGATAATGAGAAAAAGTTCTTTTTTTGGTTTTCAGAAAAAAAATCATTTAATCTTGGTAATTTTAAAAATATGACGAATTTTTTGAAACTAAAGCATTTAATATTATTTAACTTTTTTGATTAATTAAAGATATAACCTCTAAAGTCCTTTTAAATACAAACCAAGAACATATAACTACCTTCTGGTATTCCTATACCCAAATCTGAAGAAAAAAACATTAGTTAAATTTTAGTAATGGGTTAAAGGATGTCAACAGGGGTTATTTACACCACTGTAAATAGGAAAAAATTTCACTTCTTTTTTCAATTTCCTTTTTCAAATAGAGTTTTTAAATTACAAACAACTTCTTTGAGAACCCAATTTATTCAAGAAAAATCTGGAAAAGAAATTAAACATTTGACACAATTTAATATTCAAATACTAGGTTGAAAAATTATCAACAAAATCATTTTATTAATCATTTCAAATTAATCAGAATTCCTAAAAAATCAAAACTAAACCCTAAAAAAACTGATAACTGGCTTTAGGTATGTTCCTTAAAAAAATATCAAAATTTTAAAAATTAATGTTTAACGTATAAATCAAATCCTTTCATTTTTTATTTTTAAAGCCAGTGATAATTTATTTGAAAAATCTTTTCCAACTTTTACTGATTACAATAACACCCATTTGAAGAATTAATATTCTTAAATTTTCGGGTTTGGCTTGCAAGAATGTCCAAGAAAAAAAAAAAAGACAAAAAAAAAGACAAAAAAAAATATAAAAAAAAAGAAAAGAAAGAATTTCAAAAAAACGATGAATCTGACTCAGGAGAAGAAGAAAAAACAGATCAACCACAATTAAGGCGAAGTAAGCGAACAAGAAGAAAGCCAGTGCAATTTTGGAAAGAAAGGGTTGTGTATGAATACGATGAAAATGGCAATCCAATTTTGATTTCTGTTGTTCCCTTAGGATCTCTTGAGGACAAGGTTCCAAAAACAAAAAAAACCAAGACAAAGACAAAAACAAAAAAAGTTCCAAAAAAAAATCAAAAACTCAAACCAAGATCAAACAAACAAACCAAAAAAGACAAAGAAACAAAAACAAAGACAAAGACAAAGACAAAAACAAATGAAAGAAAGAGAAAGCTGAAATCAAAACCTAAATTAACAAATAACAAGAACAAATCGAAGGACAAACGCAGGAGATCAAATAATAAAACTTCAGTCAGCTCTAAACAAGAAACACACTCTTCTTCTACTTCTTCTTCAGAGGGTTCAGAAAGTTCGGAAATGGAAATAGAAAGGCAAAAGAAAGAAAAAAATGAGAAAAAAAAACCAAAGACAAAGACAAAGACAAAGACAAAGACAAGCAAATCAAAAAAGAAAAAATTCAATGATCCTAGCACTGAAAGTTCTGATAACACCAAAAATTCTGAAAACTCTGATTCTGAATCCGAAAATGAAAAAAAAAATAAGGAAAAAAAAAAGAAAAAAGTGAAAGATCAAGAAAAGGAAAAGGAAAAAAAAACAAAAAAAACAAAAAAAGGATCCAATAAAACAACAGCACTTGTTGATCTCTTAACCAAAAGAGAAAAAGATATCTCTTATAAAAACATCAAATCTAGAGGGAAAAAAACATATAAGGTTGGTGAAGGGATCAGTGTTCCTGAATGTAGATCACGTTCAGTGATAATTCCAAAAGGCGGCGAAAAGCTTCCTAAAAAAACCACACATCGAGAAGTTTGGTATATTGCAAGGGGCACCGCAAAAGTTTCCCTTAGCAAAGAAAAGAAACAGTTAACAGAAGGATCCTATTTCTCCGTTCCAAAGGGGAGCTATTATTCAGTTAAAAATCCAAGTTCTACAGACGAACTGTTTTTAACCCAATTTGAGCTTTTAGTAAATTCTATAGAAAATTGATTCAATTCTAAAGACTTTTATTTTTTCCAAAATTTGCTTTTTTATTTTTTTTATACACAAATCTTTTTAAAAATTTTACAAAAATATATAAAAAAAAAATTATTCTTGTTTTAGTAACAGTTTATAAACTTGTGATTTTCCTTTTTTCTTTTTTTTTTTTCAATTTTATTTGGACAACTTAAACTTTAGAAAAATCAATTTCTTTGGGTTTGGTCATACTTTGAAAAAAAAAACAAAATTTGTGAATTCAAGAGTTAATCTAAATTAATAAAAATAAACAAAGAAAAAAATCAATCAAAATAACAACTCATTATTTATCTCGTCATTAGATAATGAATTCGAAAATTATCATTCTTCATTGAAATTTCTAAACAAAAATGTAGAAATTAGGGATATAAGAGACAATTAATCTACCAATTCAAGATAATAATAACCAAATACAAAATCATTTTCTCAATTTTTTTAATAAATTTATTATATATATATATATATATATATATATATTAGTAGTCTTAGAATAGAGACATGTCTCGAGCAAAATCATGACAAAAAATATTCAAAAAAAAAAAAAAAAAAATAAAGATTTGCTAATTTAACACTTTTTAATAACCTCCATGCTAATAAACACTATTGGATAATAAAAAATCTTTGCTAACAAATATTTTTTCAAGATATTTAACAATTTATGTTGGAAATCCAATTTTCTAGGTAAGATTTTATATTTTTTCAAATTTAATAGTAAAAAATTTGATAAAAAAAAATTTCACATAGTTAAGATAGATATTTTATTATCTTTTAAAATTATATAAAATTGAACAAATCTCTGACATATGGATAATTAATTAACTCCATTATTAAATATTTATTCTTTGTTTTAAATTGATAAACATATTTTTTTTTGATTTTTCTTTTAGGTATTTTTTAATTTTGGAAATAAACTGAAAATTTATTTAATTTTCGATTTATTTCAGAAATTAAAAAAAAAACCTAGGCACTTGATGGGCACTTTCTTTAGGCTTTTTTTTTAATTCCAGAAACAAATCCAAAATTTATTCAATTTTCAGGTTATTTCTTAAATAAAAAAACACCTTTTCCAGATTTTAGAAGAATATAGTAAAATCCAATGATTTTATTTGTTTCTTTAAAATTTTGGAAAACTACCGTGAAATATTCTTGCGGTTTTCTGTTTATTCGTAAAATCAATAGATTTTCTTTAGTTTTTTTTGAGTTTTCTATTTATTTGTGAAGTGTTCAAGGTTTTTTTGAGGTTTTCTATTTTATTTCAAAAAGTAAAAAAAACATAGAACACTTCAGAAATAAAACAGAAAACCTCAAAAAAACCTTGAACACTTAACAACCATAACATAAAACCTTAGTAAAACCGCTGTTACGTTTTTTTACTTTGTGAAATGAAAAGAAAATTTCTTAAATTGTCTGGTTATTTCTCAAATTCTGGAAAAGCTATACACTCTAAGGCACTTGACGGATACCATTGTTTGGTTTGTTAGAATTCAAAAAAAAATAGATCAAAATTATATATGATTTTGTTTGATTCTTTTGAATTCTGAAATTAAAAAACAAACCAAAACATGAATATTTATCATTAGTTTTTATTTTTTTATTTTTCTTTTTATAGGTGAATAGATCATTTTAAAAACTATTCATTATTATCTATTCAAGGATATTTCAAAGGTGAATTAAAAATAAAATTCATCTTCAATCTAATTTAGTTATATTTTTTTACAAAAATAAAACTTTTTTTTTAACTTGCCTAAAGGACTTTTAAAAATTGAAGTTATACTATTAACAAAAATAAATACAATTGTAACAAGATTGTTAAGTTCTGGAATTTTGATTATATTGTGAATAAACGTGATTAACAAGGGTGAAATGATGGTTGAAGCAGTAATTTTGTCGAATTTGAAATTCTTCAATATTATTTTTTCTTAGTAAGGATAGTAAACCAAAATTTTAACGATTTTTTTTTTTTAAGGATTATGTATTGGAAGACGGTAAACACACACACACGCAATTACTTTAGATTTAAATTGGTATTTGAGGTTAGATCTAGAATTAATACGGAAGATTAAAAAATTTTAAATCATTTTTTTTCTTAAATTTCTTAATATTAATTACAAAATTTGCAAACTAAAAGGAATTTGTTTATTAAAAAATCAAAAAAAGATCAAAAATTTTTTATTAACAGAAATTACTTTTAAGTCTGTCAATATCTTTATAATTCTTTTTGAAAATTAATTTAAAGCTATGAATTTCTTATTTGTTTATTCCCCTGATAATATTTTTATTTTACTTTTATTTCACCAGTCAAGCCAGTGTTTTGATGATAATAAAAATTTTTGATTCTGAGTTCAAGTTAAAAATACAGGCTCATTACACTCTTACAATAATACTGTTGTTGTAAGAGTATAAATTAAAAACAAATATTATGAGAAAAAATCGAAAATAAAACAAAAGAATGTTTTTGTTTTTCAACTGTTGAAGATTTTGAAATACCTAACATTTTAAAGTAAATTTTGTGCTGATTGTTAAACAAAAATGAGCCAACCCAAAGATTTTTAAAGTTAGTTTTCATTCTTCACCAAACCATTCTGGAAATAAATTGTTAAATCTTTAATCATAATCAAATAGATTTTAATTGTAAAATTGGCCTGAACCAGAGAAAATTTCAATTATTTTTTTACGTATTTTTCATGGATCAATGATGATATCTCAAACTTAAATTCCTGAAACTGGATTAATGTCCATTCTTAAAATCTTGGAGACTATTTCATTCATATATGTAAAATAATATCATCACAATACCTAAAAAAATTAAATTTAACTATTGTTTATAATTAAATTTCAATTAAATAAGATCGAATATATGTAGATTTTCGTTTGATATGATGTTTGGAATTCGACTTTGATTCCAATTATCAATCTAATTTTTGGACTTGGTTTTTATTTTAAAATGAACAAAAAAGACATTAAAAACTATTTCAAAAATCAAGAAAAATTATTTCTGTTTGACAATTAAGACTTATTTTCGCAATTTGTTTCCTGAATGGGAAATCAAATTAAAAAACAAAACTGTATGGGAATTTAAAAAACCACTAGAATTGAAGGAGTTTAGAAAAGCCTTAAAAAATAGAATCTGTTCAACAGAAAAAGTAACCAACCTAAAAGATTTCGGTTTTCAAATATGCACAAATAAAGATCTTTTAATTCATTTTTAGTAGAGTAATGCAATGAAAATTTTGTTTCTAGTCGCAAACATACTATCCACTTCTTTTCGCGATTGGCGAAGGTCTGAGGAAAATTAGCTCTAGAGAGCGGCCGGAGTGTTTACTTTGGCTTATCAGGCAACAGAAACCCACCTGACTTTTTGGTCATGCTGTTGATCATAATTTGATGAGATGCAGTTTTTCTGAAGGCAACCATTTTATGGTGACTTTCTTAAAGGTTGAAATATGTTTGGTTTCGTTTAAATCTCTCAGCTCAATGAACAAAATACTTCGAGATCGGATTTATTCGTACCTTGGAGTAAAACTCAATTCAGACTAATCTTTTGTTGACTTACTCTTTTTTTTCTCTTGCTATTTTTTCCCACTTGAAAACCTCTTTTTTTTTTTTCTTTATTTTTTGAAATGCACACTACTACCATCCAAAAATTCGAAATCTTTTTTTTGGTAGGTGATTCACACCATCAACGAAAGCCAGCTTCAAGAGTATTAACAACTGTTCCCAAAAATTATTAAACAAAGTCTTCGATCTATTTGTTAGACGCACTTTCGTTACTACCAATTTCAGCAACTTTACTTTCGAAACCCAAAAATGAATAATAAACAAACTGGATCAAACCTAAGAAAGAAACTTTTTGACAAAAGGTGTCTTGTCGTTTTGTAATTTAAGGGATTTGTTCTACCATTTAAATGTTTAATATTAAAGTATTCTGTTATTGGTGGTAAATAAGATTAGTTTTCAAGAGTTTAAATTTCTCTAAAAATCCTATTTGTAAAAAACAGTTGGAAGAAGAAAGATTGTAATTTGAAATCAACAGCGATCAAAAAAATATGTGCACAAAGACTATAATTTGAGTTTCAAAATATTGTCCGTGGTGTTTTTTTTTCTTCTTGTTCAAAAACAACATCCAATTGACTACAAAATGGTATACCTAATCATAATCAATTTTGAAATTAAGACCATCGTTTTTTAAGTAAAATTTAAATTATTAACTAATTAGTTGAAAATTTTCCATAATATTCTTAATTTTTTTAGAATTGTTTGTTTTTTTAATTATTAAAAATTGTCAAAATTTACTCGTTTTTTGAAATTAATTTTCCAATTTTATCCTTCATTTTTAGAAATTTCTTTTTAAATAATAAAACTTAAAGAACTCAATACCATATTTAATTAGGTTTTATTGTTGGTTTCTTTTATAGGCTGATCTATAGGTCTTCTATAACATAAAACACACTTTTTATTTAAAAACATAGATTGAATTTTTTGACACACTTTATTTTTACTACTGTAATTTGTTGAAAATTTTTCAAAAATTTTTTGTTTTTTTGTTTTTTTGATTATAAAAAAATTCTCTTAATAATTAAATCTTTTTTTCGAGAAAAATTTTCCAATTTAATTCTTTATTTTTAAATTTGTTTTTAAATAATAGATCTTTAAGAAACCAATACCATATTTAATTATAGTTTATTGTCAGTTTCTTTGATTGATGAATTCTTATCTATGTTTTTTTTTATAAAAAAGGATACACTTATTATTTTGAAACAAGGATTATATTTTTCTATACAGATTATTTTGACAACAGTAGAAAAAATTTAATCCAAAAAGTTTTATTTCAAGACTAATTAAAAGGTTGAATACCCAATCCGAAGACTTTAAAGTTACAAAATAATGTTCTTAAATCTGTTTGAAAATGTGCTTACTTTTGAAAAAATTAATATTAAGGTATTAGTCCTCTTTGACATCAGGGTAAAAATTTAATATATTTTATTGGAGAAATATGTACTTAAAATTTTTGTATGAGCCAACACTAATATGAAAAAATAAAATTTAAAAAAAAAAAATTGGACAAAACTACAACTTTAATTAGCCTTTCATCTTGATTAATAAAGTTTATTCACAATATAATCAAAATCCCATAACTTTAGATTAATTAAGCTATTGTATTTATTATTGATAATAGAACTGCCTTTTTTGAAATTCTCTAGTCGAGAAAAAAAGATCTTTTTTTCGGGTAAAAAATTACAAAGTTAGGGAAGGACGAATTGTAGTTTAATTCAACTTGAAGACATTTGGATTGATAGAGATAATAACAAATAGTTTTAAAAATGTTCTACTCATCTAAAAAAAACCCAAATAGAGTAAAAAAATTCCTTAGAATAATTATTACCGTTTCCTATGTTTTTTTTTATTTTTGAAATAAACCGAACATTTATTAAATTTTCTGTTTATTTCAAAAATTAAAAAAAAAAAAAAAAAAAAAAAAGTGTATGTCGGGTTCTGTAGAGTACCTTCAAGTAGCTAGCTTTTCTTGAGGGTTTCTTTTAAATTTTTTAGGTGTTCTAGGTTTATTTGAGGTTTTATATTTTATTTCTGAAGTCTTCTGGGTTTTTTTTTGAGGTTTTTTTACTTTAGAAATAAATAAAAAAATTTAATAAATTTTCGGTTTATTTCTAAAGTAAAAAAAACTTAACTAAAATCTATCGCTTTTTCAAAAAACAGAAACCTCAAGAAAACCTGAGGGTACTTTTCCAGAATTCAAAAGATAGGAGAAAAATCTTTAATTTTATTATATTCTTTTAAATTTTAGTAAATCTAACGAAAGTGTCAGTCAATTGCCAAGTTTTTTCAGAATTTATACGAATCGAGAAAAATCATATAGATAATACTCAATTCTTTTAAATTATGTTAAACATAAGAGTGGATTTATTTGCTTTTTGGAATAAACCGAAAATTTATTAAAATTTTCTTTTTATTCCAAAAAATTGTAAAAAAAAACCAACTGAAAGTGTCCTAGGTTTTCTTGCGGTTTTCTGTTAAATTTGATCAGTTTTCTAGGTTTTTTTGAGGTTTTATATTTTATTTCTGAAGAGTTCTAGGTTTTTTTAAATTTTTAAAATAAACGGAAAATTTTACTAAATTTTCTGTTTATTTCAAAAATTAAAAAAAACCTAACGAAAATTTATTGATTTTACAAATAAACAGAAAACTCAAGAAAACCTAACGGAAAATCAAAAAAAAAATATTATTTTCAAATTAAATCAATAAATAATTCTTTACACGTCAAAATAATGGGTTATTCATTTAAAATATATTTATAAAATCTAAAATGTTTTTTAAAATACATGGTTATAACCTCTTAACTGTGAAAAAAATTATCTAATTTTTTACTATTAAATTGAAAAAAAATCTTAATAAAATAGCAAAAATTCGATTTTCAAACTTTAATTGTTAAATATCTTTAAAAATAATTTTTGATCAAATATATTTTGTTAACCAATAGTGTTTGTTATAAATGAAGTTCTTAAAAAGGAAATAATTAGTAAATCTTTAATTTTTTTATGAAAAAAATTTTTCAAGGGCGTATGAATACAAAAAAATGTGATTGACAAAGAAAAATAGAAAAGAAAATTTCTAAGTGAAATAGGTTTTTTTTTCGTTTTTTTCTGGAAAAATAAACCCTTAAATTCATTTTATTTCTCATATCACATATATATATATATATATATATATATATATATATATTACCCTGTTCATGACCATTTTTATGATCATTATTACACAATAAATAATCTTTTTTCTAAGAAAGATTCTGGTAAAGATTTTTTTCAGAGCTTAGTTAATTCTTTTGATTAAACAAAAAAATCGATTTATTAAACATAATGAAATATTTTTGTATTGTTTAAATAAGGATATTTATTCTCATAAAAAAATTTTTAACTATTTACAAATTATACTTCAAAAATATTTTTTCTGCTAGCTATGAGATAAAATTTGATTTTTCACAATAACATTTTCTTTCAAGATATTTTGGGGATGAAGTAATTTTATCCTCAAGATTCAAAATACTTTTTTTTATGACGAAAAGGGTTTAAATTGTTCAAAGAATTACTGTGAAGAAGACTAAACAATTTATTAAAAAATTATTTAAATTGAAAATTGTTCTGAATTTTTTTTTTTTATTTGGTGAAAACGTAAAAATGACTTTTTTCAAGCTTTTAAGAATATAAAAATTTTTGCTTATTAAATCTAAATTTAATTGATTAAATTTTGTTAAGATTTACTCAAATTTAGATTTATTTAATCTTCTACACTGTTATGTTTATTTGTTAGTGTTTGAATTGGAATTCTTTCTGATCAAAATTACTAACATAATAAAAAAAAAATTTGTTCAAAATCAAAATTTCCAACAAAAAAAAAATTGTTTACCCATTTTCATGAATTAACTTAATTTATGATAAAAAAATATATTACTTTTATATATATATATATATATATATATATATATATTAAAAACATTTGAATTTAAAATTTCATAATATAGACTCAAATCAATAAATTGTCTAAAGGAAGTTAACTCATTTATTTCATGAGTCAAAACATAAATTTCAAAAAAAAATTTCAAGAACTTGACAAGATTTCAATATATTTTTAAAAAATACTACCTACTTCATTTGTTTTGCTTTTTGCTTTTTTTTCTTTCTGTTTCTTTTTTTGTTGATTTTAAAAAAAACAGTCGATTGGATAAAAAAAATTGAAATATTCAAATTAACTTTAAGAAAAATGAGATTCTCTAATTTCTTTTAAAACAAATACACTTAATAATAAAAACTCTTTTGTCAACTATTTTAATTGTATTAATATATTTTGAAATTGTACATGATAAGTTTCATTAGTAAGTGCTTAAAATATTTTTTTCATTTTAATTTTATATTGAAATTTTATTGTTTGTTAAATTTTTTTTTTTATGAATTTCAAATATAAGTTAATAGTGTGTCTTATTTCGGAACGATATTATCTTGTAGATTCTGATGAAATAATCAAATTTGATATTTTTTGCTTCATCTTTGAATGAAACAGGGTTTATAATTTTAAAATCGGTGATTATACACATAGGATTTTATTTTTAATTTTGGTACAAAGACAATATTTATCAAGTACATATTGTCATTAAAATTTCTTTATAGAATTTCATAAATTAATTATTTTGTGAATTTTTTATTATAAATTTTATTATTCTCAGATCATTTTTAGGAAATATAATTATAAAACATTTTAAATTCGCAATCAAAAAATAAATAAATAAATAAATTATATACAGCATAGATATTAATTAATCAAAACAATAAAAAAAAATGTTTTTTTCAGAGGGTTAAAGTAAAATTTACATTTTTCAATTTTTTGGTGAATTTTTTTTTATGACAACAACTAAAAATATGAAAGCTCTTTCATATTTTTAGAAATGATAATCAAAATGATTAAAATACTCTCAATCAGTGTAAAAAAAAGATTATAAATTAGTGAAAATCTACCAAACAACCCATTATCTCATTTTTTTACCAAAAAAAATATATTAATGAATTTGCCTAATTTATTAAAATTACAATCTGATGTAACAACCTAACTCGGAAAATTATTCCAAAAAAATCTTCAAATTTTGTATTTTTGAAATACACTAGCCGAATAAACATTATTATAAATATAAAGGTTTTGAAAAGGTTTTACAACTTTATAAGATATAATGTAATAAAAAAAAACAAATATATGTTTTAAGTGATATTTTTTTTCATTTTTAATTGTAAAAATTCATTAATTTTTATTATTAATACAGTCAATTTCACTTTTAAGGCACAAACTTTCAACGAAATTTAAGGCACAAAACAATCTCAAATTAAAGCACAAAATTTGGAATTTTATTTTTTACAATTTATTTTTACTAGAATTTGAATTTTGTGCTTTAATTTGAGATTTTTTTTGTGCCTTAAATTTCGTTGAAAGTTTGTGTCTTAAAAGTGAAACTGACTGTAATCGAAGAGGTGTAAATTACACTCTAAATGTCCTTATCCTTAAATTTGCTCAAAGTTAATTTAAGTATAAAATCATAGACATCACGATTGTTCAAGGGAAAGATTGACCCAATTTTTCTATCTTTAAAAAGAAAAGGCAAAAAATTAAAAAAAAAAAAAGAAAAAAAATTGAAATTTAAAAAGGGTTAATAAGAAGCAATTGGTAAAAAATCATAAAAAAAAAAAAACCAATGTTATCTTTCATTAAAGACTCACAAAATCACACCCACAATACTTTTAGTTGATTGAATAATTTGATAATTGATCATGAATGTACACTTAGGGATCGTTATTTAATTTGTTGTAATTTCTTGTTTTTTTTTTTTTTTTTTTGATCTGATTTGTATTAAAGCTTTGGTCATGTTTAGCATTTCCTTTTCCTTTTTTAAACTCAAGTTACTCATACTTTCGTGTTTTAGTGTCACAGTATTAGCAAGTAACCATTTTATCTTATTTCCTTTGTAAATCTTCTCCCAATATATAGAAGATTAATTCGGAGTGGAAAAAGGGAAAAAAATAAAATTTTTGAATTTTTCATTTGACTTAGTGGAGAGATTATTTTAATATATTTTTTTAAAAATCTAAAAAGAATCATATTTTTCAATTTTAAAATAAAACCAAATATTTCTTTCAAAAGATATCGCTATACTAAATTGAAAAAATGATTTTTTCTGTTTTTGTAATAATTTTTATGATTATATTTTTTTTTTTCATTTTTTAGTTTTTATATATATTCCCTATTTTTTTTCTGCAAATTGCTCTAACATTTATTATTTTTTCTTTCTTAATATTCAATCAAAAGTTCATTTGTTGTAACTAAATTCAATAAAAAAAATACCCCAAAAATAGGTGTTTTTTTTTTCAAAAGTTGGTAATTTTGAAAAGGTGGTATTCGAATCTTAATGAGTTTAATAGCTATCTTATCTTAATTACATAAAATTATCATTAACTTTGAAAAAATAATTTATAAAAGATGTATAACGGAAATCCCATATGTAGTTTTGGCCAAATTTAATTTTCAGAATTTATTTTTCCCTTGTAGCGAATAAAAAGGAAGATTAGTTTTAAAAAATTAATGGTTGGTTTTATTATTAAAATATATAAAATTTTAAATTTTATTTTCACTTATTTGTCATATAAAAGATTGAAAAATGTTCCAAAACCTTGGAAAAAATGAAATTCCTTTCGTTTTTAGAAATTTTAAATGGTTAAACAATTATAAAGTGATCGGGGAGAGGAATGTCCATATTTGGTGAAAAAAAATCACCTGTTTTTCAAGAAGTAACCGAGGAATTGGAATTTAAAACTTTTTGGTTTTTTCAAATATTCTTTTGATATAAAAAATTTGTGCAACACCCATTGCTATCAGTAAAAGTGTTTGAAGGAAGCTCCACCACAACACACGAGAATTTGTGCTTTCGGTTGTGTTTCTGTGGATGTGTTCTCTGGCTTTAAGATATCTTTGTTCTGAAAGTATACCTCTTAATTGTTCTTGTAACTCTAAAACACCATTTTCAAGTGGCGTCAAATGCTCTTTTTTTGCAATTCCAGAGTCACTACCATGCCCAATTTGAAAATTGAAATTGACTTGTTTTGTAGTGACAGTAGACATTTCGTTACCAAAACAGAATCGATACTCCCCTGCAGTTCGAGTTAAAAAGGTAAATTTTCCTTCCTGCTCTTTTTCTCTTTTATAAACAACTACACCATCTGGCCCTAAGATCTTTTTTGTTTTTTTTATTTATTTTTTTTTTTTTTAGAACGAATAAAAAGTAACAATAATCAACCAAAAAGGATTTATAATCAATACTTTCAAGGTAAGTTTGTTTAAAGTTCGGTTATATTTTCTCAAAACAATTCTTTTGTTTTTTTTCTCTTTTGGTTTATGAAGAGCTTGAAGAGCTGGAAGATCAAAAAAAAAAGGAAAAATATTTACTTCAGGATTTATATCCATACCACCACCACTAATTACCTGATAAAATAACGTAACACCAGTGTGCTTATCAACACTTTCAATTAAACACTCTTTTGAATTTGGGTTGACTGTAATTGTAATTGATTGTGTTTGGATGATAAAAATCGATAAAAAGAGAGAGAATAAAAATTTCATTTTTATTTCAAGAAAAAATAAAAACAAAATCTAAGGTTGAATTCTCAATTTCAAAATCAAAAGTTAAATGAGTATAATTTTGGAAATATGTCCTATTCATTTATGAAACTTTTAGTTCTGTAAATTACTGTTAATTGAAAAACAAAAAAATTCAAAATTTTCAAACGAATTTTCTAAAATAATCACACACCAAGAATTAAGACCTCACTTTTTGAACATGTGAAATGGATATATTATTACATAGTAAATTTTGTCCAATTTCAAAATAAGTCAAATTGAAGTTTTACATACTGGTATTTGAATTCCAAATGGGAAAAATTTTCACTTCATTTTCAATTTCCTTTTCTTAACAAGTTTTTAATTGGCAATCTACTTCTTAGTAGTCTCTATTTGAACAAGAAAAATATTAACAATCATGTGAAAATATTGTCTCTTTTCAAATTCAAATACCAGTATTTTTGAAGAGTTTCTTGATTATTATTATTGGTTGGAAAGTTTTTAATGGGTTTTATATAATTGTGGAATGAAAAAGCATAAAGAATCTTTTGCGATTGGTAGTATTTTATTACTTAAATTGTTGAAAATTCAAAATATTGAAATTATCAATACTAAATATTTTTAAAAATTCGTTCGAAATCCAATTTTAACACAAAAAGTTATAGGGAATTTTTTTACCTTAAAATAAGTGACGAGCCTAATTCCTCTCTTGATTATTTTTGTTTCAAAACTATAATCAAAATTTTCTAAAATACCATACAAACCATCCAAGTCTACTCTAGCCTACTCTAATTTTCCTTAACATACCAGTACCTACCAGTAAAGGTGGCTTTAAATACCTACATTCAATACATTTCAATGGAATTAACTATTTTGAAAATAATGAGAATTTGACCAATTTTGATATCTGATCAAATTTGAAATTTATTAATTTTCCCAAACAAATCATCAAATCCCGACATTCTATGAGTGACAATTATTAATTTAAACTGGTTATAAGAATTACAAACTTGAAATTTTAAAGGGTTTTTTGGATTTTTTTTTGAAAAGCTGAATGAAAATTTTGTTCTATTTATTTAACAATAAATAGTATCTATTATTTTAACTGTTCTTATCAGATTTTGCCTGAGATAAATTCATTATAATTTTTAGTATTTTTTGTTCTGGTTAGTATCTTTGATATTTGTTATAAAGGTTGAACGACGAATCATGATTAAAATGTACACTTTTGTAAAAAAGCACTGGTAATAAACAGTGAAATCAGAAAAAAATTGAAGTTGGTTGCCCTTATATCAATTTAGAATTATTACTGAAATTTTGATCTTTCGATCGGGTTTTTACTACTCTTGTTTCAGGGGACGTGTCATCAAGTGCCGTCAAGTGCCCAGGTTTTTATGAGGTTTTGTGTTTTATCTGTTAAAGTGTTCTAGGTTTTTTTTTACTTTTCGAAATAAACCGAAAATTTATTAAATTTTTCGGTTTATATCTAAAGTAAAAAAAAACCTAACGAAAATCTATTGATTTTCCAAATAAACAGAAAACTCAAGAAAAGCAAAAGGTGGTTTTTTAGAATTCAAAAGAATTGAGCAAAATCAAGGATTTTTCTCAATTCTTTCAAATCCTGGAAAACCTACTGACAGTAGATAATTTTTAATTTTGTCATGTAAAAGATATAATCTTTTTTTACTTTAATATTTTAATTATTTTTCTTCTTCTCTTTTTTATTTAGTGAATTTTCTTTGATTACTCCTTTCTCATAATAAATAAATAAATTATTATTGAAATTTTCAGAAGTATAAATTGTAAATTTTTATTTCAATTTCTTTATATTTTTCTTTGAATATGAGCTAAAAATATAAAAATCAAAAAATCACTAATTGAATCATGTTATTTTCAGAGACTGGATTATTTCCACGATGGAACTTTGGAATAAATATTTTTTCTTCTGTTGAAATTATGTATACAGTATTTCAATTTCTTTCAAAAATTTTAGCTTAAGTTGAAGAAAAGTTTGAACCAAAATGGTTTGATTGATCAACTTTTATAAAAAATCAACAATGAAGATTATTTCTCAATATAAAATATTAATATTGCCTGTTTGGGATAAATTTTGAATTAAAAATTTTTTGGGTAGAATATTTATTAATTATAATAACTTTGTATACAAGCTATTAATATCTAATTTGTATTTTTTAAAATCAATACCTTTCTGTTCGATAAAATTCTCACTGGAAGTTGGTATTTGTATATATTGTGATTAGAATTTTTTTTTTTTTTTTTTTTTTTTTTGTACAACCTGCCCGTGTTTTCTTTTCTCTGAATGTGATTAATCTTTTTTTTTTAATTCAATGGAAATATTATATTGTGATAATATGAACAATGCTTAATAGTAAAAAAAATGTGCTTTTGTCAAATCATATCTTTAATTTATTTCTTTTGAAAGATATAGATATTCTATTTGCTTTTTTAAAAATTTTCTTAATATTAAAAATATTTAAGAAATGTTCTTTTTATTTCTCAAATAGTCATTAAGTTAGTTAATTGAGATTATTTCCCCAGGATTCATAGAAGAGGTAAGAAACATAATCAAAGAATTGACAATCATATAAAAAATTACAGAGTCTGTGATTAATAATTGGAAATTTTACAGATTTCAGTTATATTAAACGCTTTTTCAGTCAAAAAGGTACAGTTACTGGAAGAAATAGAATATTTTTTTTAAAGTTTAATTCATTATTCTTCTCAAAATAAAGTTTTAATTTTACAGATCGAAATAATTGTTTTCTCATTTAGTAATTTTTTTTTTTTTTTTTTTCTTTTTCTTTTTCTTTTTCTTTTCTTGATTTCTTTTTTATATTTTTAAAAAGTCAATTTGAAAATAAAATGTTTAAAACTCCAAATTAACATTAAGAAAAGTGAGGTTTTGTAAATTATTTTAAAATCCATACATTTACCAATAAATAATCTTATTTCTAAAAATTTTAATTTTACTTAAAGAAATCGAGAAAGTTTGTACACAACGTTTCAAATGAAAGTAAACCAAAAATTTTAACAGTATATTTTTTGTTTTTTGAATAATTTCGAGTTTTTTTAGGTATTTATTTTTGATAATTAATGACTATAATCCGAAGTTTTTTATTAACCTTATATTAAATAATCTTTTTTTGGTTGATTCTTGAATAAAAAAAAAAAAGTGAATTTTTCATTTTGAGGTGGGTCCCTTTTAGTGAAATGGGGTTTATATATATATATATATATATATATATATATATATTATGTAAAAAGGGTTGTAAAAGCTTTGATTTAACCTAATTCTTTTGAAAAAAAAAAAAAAGAATAAATGATTGAAAATCTAATAATTTATGTATGTATGTAAGTAAGTAAGTATTTGAATTAATAATGTGACAAAATTTTCACTTCCTTTTCCATTTTTTTCTTTAATAGATAAGTCCTCAAAAAGTGTGTTAGAATTTAAGGTCTCTATTTGAAAAGATAAATTGAAAATGAAGGTAAAATTTTTCCGATTTAGAATTCAAATACAAGTTGGATTTTTCAAATTTTATAAAAAATGAGTGAACTCTTTTATTTCATTCTGTTCAACTGAATCATGAATATTTAAATCAATTTTTTTTTTAATTTTTGTTGTGATTATAAAATAAATAGATTTTGAAAACAAAAAAGAATTAAAAAATTATTGCTATTTTGGAAAAAAAGTTCAACACGGTTTTTATTGGGTACATTTTTGAAAATGAAAAGTAAAATCAATAAAAAGAAGAAACAAAAAAACTTCAAATAATAACCCATTATATTATTTTCAATCACCCCAACAAATACAATTTAAATCTACGTTCAAATCGAAATTGTGGGTGTGGTATGGAGATCTCAAAAATAGTCAATTTTTTTAAAACAAATTTTGATAATAGATCTATCAAACCAAAGCTACATACAAAAAGATAGTCTTAAAAAAACTGTTATTGTGTTACACCCTTCATTTTGTATTTATTTATTTATTTATTCTTTTTTTAATTGATCTTGCTTTTCATATTCAGTAAGGTTCCCAATTATAAAACCTGTTGAACTTTTTTTCCCTGTTTCACTTTTCAACCACACTGGTTAAAAGTGATTTTCACCAATGTAAAGGATGTAGTAAAATATTAGAACTTTATTAAAGCTTAAATACTTGGGTTCTTACACCAATTAAAATTCAGTTTTGTAACTTTGACAATTTATAGCAAAAAATAATTAATGTGACAAATTCAAAATATTTACAAATAAGTTACTTTTGAATTAAATTCTTTTGGTTATTCATATAAAGGGGTAAATAATTTTTCAGTTAATTTTAAAATCAAAAGAAAAAATCATTTTACTACAAAAATAATTACAAAAAAATTTTACAAAAAATACAAAAACTTCAATCCTGTAATAACGGACAATATGAAACAAACACGGGACTAATTTAGATTCTTGAATAAAATTGTTAAAAATGTATTAAATTTTAAAAATGAAAAAGCAAAATTGGCAAAAAAAAATTTTTCATTTTTTGTAAAAGCATTAAAAGTTTAATATAATACCTTCAACGATCAAAATGTTTAACGTAAAACGTGAAAAATGTCACCAATGTAACAAAACGGTTTATGCAATGGAAAAGCTTTCATGTGAAAATAAAGTATTTCATAAAAGATGTTTAAGGTGTAAGCAATGTAACAAATTACTTTCAACCGGAAATTACAAATACATTGAAGGAAAATTTTATTGTGGACCACATTTCAAGGTGATTAATTTTTTATTAAAACAGATCCTTTTTTCCCCTTTTCTTTTTTGTTTTTTCATCCTTCTTAAATTTTTTTTGCAATTTTTTCCTTTTTTTTCTTTTCTTTTTTCAATTTTTCAAAAAATCTCTCTTTAATGAAACAGCAAATTTTTTTAAGTATTGGACACTACTCTGCCTTTTCGGATGAAAAAAAAAAACCAAAAAAAGTTGAAAAAAAAGAAGAAGTGAAACAAGAAGAAACAAAGGAAGAAGAAGTAAAAAAAGAAGAAGTTAAACAAGAAGAACAAAAAGAAGAAGAAGTTGTACAAAAAGAAGAAGATGTGAAAGAAGAAGAACAAAAAGAAGAAGAAGTTAAACAAGAGAACTAATTTTTTGTATATTTTTGAATATGACTCAACTCAATTTTTGGATTCTTTAACCAACATTTAACAATTTTAGAAATTTTTTTTTTCGATTATCCCAGTCTTAAATTTTACTTTTTATGAACCTAACTTCATAATGAAAAAAAAATAAATAAAACTTGAGATCTTTTTATTTCGTTTACAATTAAATTACAACTTTACAATTTGTTTCCAAATAAATGGAACAAAATTTTAATTCATCTTTCCGTAAAACAGATTTTTAAATCATGTAACCTAGCAAATTTTTAATAATGTAAAATCAGATTAAATTTTTAATTCAACTTTTTAGAAGTGGGGGTTTATTATTTTATTTTAATTCTTGTGATTTTATTTTGTACGACTGTATGAAAATTTTGATCTTTTTATTTTGAAATTAACATTTATATTCTTTTGTTTTGGAAAAAAAAAAATGAAACAGGGAAAAATAGTGAAATAAGGTTTTTAATTGAGAACCTTAAAAGAAACTGAAAATGAAAAGTCAGATCAATTGCCAAGAAAAAAAAAACTTTAAGGGTATAGTCATTTACCGTTGATTTGCTCCATACTCAAGGGGCGATTTAAAACCTTAAAAGGGCATTGTAAATTATCCACTCTTTTGATTGACAATTTTCAAAAAATAACAAAAAAAATTCAAACAATAAAATATTGCAAAAAATTCAATTCAAAAAAAAAAGCTGAAAAAGCAATTCTCAATAACATAAAATCAAAAAAAAAAAAAAATTACTTGTTTCTATTATTAAATTTCAAAAGGGTCCAATCTCTTCAATTTAACTCAAATTATTTTCTTTAAGTACAAATTCAATTTAATTCGATTTAATCTAATTTGTGGTTATTTTGTAACTCTCTATTTTTGGTAGAGTATAAGGATTTTGAAATATTCTTTCGAGAAAATAATAACTTGATTGAAAAATGAAAAAAATGAAAAAAAACTTCGAGATCTCAAAAAGTGCCAAAGAGAGACACTTCTTAACCATACACGGTTGTTTTCAAAATGCTATATTTCAGAACCATTCTAATTGGAAATTGAATGTCGATCTTTGGCACTTTTTTCTAAAAATGCCCTCTTTTTTGATTGCTGATTTTTTACAGATCAATCGTACTTCACGTATTGGTTAGTTATTGATTGTTATTAGGTATTCATTAAAATTACTAATTTTTTTTTTTTTCCTTTTCAGACAATTATTTTTAACTGTAATGACTCTGATCTCAAGTAAAACTTGTCCTTTCTTATTGGATAAAAAATTCAAAAATTTAAAAAAAGAATTTAACTATGACTACGTTTTCAGGTGAAAATGTTGAAATTGTTAATAAAAACACTTTTGAAAGAGTTCAAAACTTTCTGTGAAATTTATCCAAGGGTGCTTTTTTAACAAAATATGAAAAAATTTCACATTTCTAAGAATTTCAACATTCACCTTTTTTGCCTTAATTATTCTAATAAATTTTAATTTTACATATTTCATAATTACCATTTAAAATCTATAAACATAAAACTATTCCCCAAGCTATTCTGAATATTCTTTTTAATTGCTTTTACAAGTTTGAAATGTGAATTAATTTTGAGCATTATACTTGAAAAACCCTTAAAGTCGTTTTTCAAAATTTTCCTTCTAAAATCTATTTAGACAATTATTTTTTAAGTGGTGTTTTTAACTTTACAATTTGAAATTTTTTTTTCCAATTTTTACACTCGGAAAAATCCATTTGGTGGGTAGAAGTAAAATAACATAATAACTTAACTCATCCACCCATGGGGAGGAAATGTAACCCTAAAATCCCATTTTTCGATTTTGAAAGTATCTGAATTTGATAATTAAAATAAACACAAACTTTCAACAAAATTTAGCACACATAAAAATCTCTCATCAAAGTACTTTTTTTTGAATTTGTTTTGAATATATTTTATTTTACTATAATATTAATTTTATAACCCCATTTGGTTTTTTTTTTTGTATCTTAGTTTTCATTTGGTTTTTGTGTCTTTAATGTGGAATTGATTGTAAAGAAATTTAATAAGAAATTTGTCCCTAATTTTTCCTAATAATTTTGATATAAATATTGTTTTTTATTTGAATTGAAGACAAAATGAGATAAAAAAAAATAATTTCACAATTCGTAATATTTTTAAATCAAAATTACTTATAAGAATTAAATTTAGCTATATTGGGTAGTTTATTAAAATAAACATGGCTTACAAACCTAATATCACTTAAAAAACTCATTTATAAATTATAGGCCTCAAATATATCAATTTAAAATTTATGAGACATCTGAATTGATGGAACACTTTAAGGTGTTTATCAAGTATTCGATTAAATTAAAATATATCAAATAATTAAATAATAATAGATAATGAAATATAAATAAGAGTTTAAATATAAATAATAAATAATTAAATTTAAGTAGAAGATTTTTTTTTTTTTTTTTTTTTTTTGTATAGTTTTTAAATATGTAAAGTACATCGATTATAATTATTAATAAAATTATTTGTTAGATAAAGAGAATTAATTTTATACATTTATTTGAAAATGAATAACAACGTATTTGTAATATATAAGGAAAAAATAAAAAAATGAGTGTATCTTCTAATATTTTTTTTTGATAATTTATAACATTTTAAATCATTCTGGTTGAGTTTCAAATAAATCTAAATATTTTCTTAAAATAAAAAATAATGAATACAAATTCCAGTGAAAAAGGAAAGGTGGGTTCTTTATTGAAATATTAAATACAAACAAATGATAATATCAAAATTATAAATTAACTAAATATTTAAATAATTTTTTAATCTGGAAAAAATCATAAAAAGTTCACAAATTATCAAAAATTGATATTACAAAAAATTTTTAATTTTTTTTTGATTTTTGGATTTGTTCAAATCGAAAAAAAAGATTCTTTATTTTTACATTTTTTTTTTTTTTTTTTTTGTAAATAACAATAAATGATAATATATATCTATATATATACCTTTTAAGCATAGCCACCAAAAAGTTGCAAAAAAATTATTTTTGAAAAATATCACACTCAAAAAAAAAAAAAAAAAATGATAAACCGAAAAAACAGTTTGTTTTTCTTTAAATCTACGGAATAAGACTAAATTGAAAGATATTTCAAACAATATTGATTATAATTTTAAATTTAGAATGTGTGATGTGAAATAATTTGAGATATAATATAGGATTTGTAATCTAAATCTTTTTTTTTCTAGGATATATAAGACCAATAATTTGATATGATTTTTGTTTAAAATGCTGTAACACACTCTTGGGTTTGGAACATGTATTATTTCTTGCTAATTTTTTTTTTTTTTCAATTTTTGTGATTATTTACATTTTTTTGCTACCAAAACTTTCCTCAATAATTTTTTTCTTCTTTTTTGTAACACCTATAATTAATTTAAGATTATTTTGATTTTAAAAATGATAAAAAAAAAATAACAAAATAAAATTCTAAAGAAGAAATTTTTTCAAATTATATTTTAAAAAATCAATTCGAAATACAAAGTTCGCTTGGAAGGATTTAAAAAAAAAAGGATTGATAGTTTATTAAGATTTCAAAAATATTCGAATATTTCAGAATTAGAAATACTATATTTGAAAACAAAAACAACTTTCTGATTTTAGGAGCCTTCACATGAATACTCATTCGTTTTGAATCACCAAATACAAAGAAAAAGTTACTCTTTACTCTATTATTGTTTACAATATTTGAGAAACCATTTTTGGAAAAATTTTTAAAAAAAAAATAAAACAGTACTTAAATTAAAATAATAACATACAAACCATTTGATCTTCATTTTTAATTAAACCCCAATTAATCTATGGAACTTTCTAGAACACATTTGAACGTCAAAAACTAAATTTAAAAAAATACCTATTTGGGCAACTATAAAAAGATAAAGTAAGTTTCAGAGGCAATAAATGATACTCAAACAAACAAAATCAATTTAAAATCTTTTTTTCTCATTTCCTTTGCTGAATACCTTCAACCTGAACAAAGAAAAAGTTTATTTATCAAATCTAAAATAGCTGTTTTAAAATTGCAAACAAAGTTTCAAGAAGAAAATGTATTAATAACTTAGAAACCTCCATTCTATCTCATTTCTACTGATTGATAATTTCATTTTTTGATTTTTTTTGCCTTGTCTTCTTTTAATCAAAAAAAAAAAAATAATCAACACAATTTAAATTGAATCAAAAGAATAATTTCTATTTGAAAAAAACAAAACCCAAAACTTTAAAACTTAATTTCCTTTCTTAACAAACAATAACTTAATCAAGAACTTGAGTTCGATGTCTTCTGTTTCTAAAGCATTCAAAAAAACAGCAAATTTATTTCATCAAAAAAACCGTAAAGAAAATTCAGAATCTTCTCAATTAGAAACAAGAAATGGAAACACAGAAGAACAGTCAAATTTTTCAACAAAGGGAGAGTTAACAAATTTAAAAAAACTTAACAAATCACAAAATAGAAAATCTGGAGGATCGATCATAAACCAAACCCAAACAAATTTGTTCAATGAACAAGGATCCTTCTTGGAATATTCCCCTCTAATGAAATCTCGTTCCCTTGATGGGTTTGGCTATTCTTCAATTTCTCACCAACTAAAGCCTTTAATTTTTGGGACTTCACTCATAAACATAATCGACAGAGAAAAAACGGAAGACAAAGTACCTATCTTTTTGAAATCAACAGCAACAAGGCTAAAAGAAAAATGTTTGCACTCTCTTCTTCTTCTTTTTTTATTTATTTTTGTCTTCTTTGTTTGGCATACAGCTGTTCTTAAAAGAGACTGTGACAATTAAATACAAAAATCAAAAAGAAAAAAAAAATTTCGCCCAAAAGGATCACCAAATATTATTTCTTTTTGTGTTGCTAAAATTTTTTTTGAAACCTAAATTCCTCTTTTCTGAAAAAAAAACAAAAACCATTTTGTGTTCAAAATCAGGCTTGCCTTGTTCAACAATAATTTTTTCAATTTCTAAATTTACCAATAATTTTTTTCATTTTCCAATTAATTAAAATATTCTAGATTTGGATGAGGAAGGTTTGTTTCGTATCTCTGGAAACCAAACACAAATTCTTGAATTAAAGAACAAACTTAATATACAAGGCCATTTTGATTTCTCACAATTCGAAAAACCTCACACAATGGCTGGGTTAATGAAGCTTTTTTTTCGCGAACTCACTGAACCTCTACTCACTTTTAAACTCTTTGATTCTTGGAATAGTGCAAGTAAGCCTTTTCTTTCAAATTATTTATTTAACATTTGAGTAATAATAATCAATTATTTTGTGTTTTAAATATTTTGCTCAAATCTTTTCTTTAATCAAAATTATTTTACCTTCAACCAAGAGCTTTCCTGTATTTCCAAAGTAATCCATTTTTGAACTAACTAAATTAAAATGATTTAATTCAAAGTAAACCAAATCAGATGAGAATTTATTTGAGATTTCATAAAATCCTTTTTCTATTTTAGATTTCTCTTTTAAATTTTTTTTTTCCTTTTCTTTTCTTTTCTTTTTTGAATCTAAACGGAATAACGTTTTGTGTGAAAAATTAATTTGATTTTTTCTTATTCACACCTTCAAAATAAAATAAAGAACTTGAAATTTCCGTAACATAAAGAGGAACTATAAATTTCCTAATTACAAAAATTATAGAAAAAAAAAAATCACAACTATTATTTAAGAACAAATGGAAAAAATTTTGGCTTCTCATCTATATTTTCTCTTTTTGTGATTTTTCCACTACTAATAAACTTCAGAGAAATAGATTGTAATTTGTGATCTCGGTTCATTTGTTTACTTCCTTTTTAGGCCATATATTGAAAGAACTCAGAGTTCGAAATAAAAGGAATATTTCATAATTGACAAATTGATAATATGTAGAAAATTTTTCTCATTTACATTTCGAATACTAGCAGTTTGAAAGTTCTAAAAGATCAACAACAAGGAAATTAATAAGGTCTGCTGATCAAGATTCTGCAAAACTGTTTGGGAAAAAATAAATCAACATTTTCATCTTAAAATGAATTATTAATAATGATCAAATACTAGAAAACTCTTTATGTGAAAATTACAAAAATTAGGAGATTTATTTCAATAAGAAAAAATGAAAGTTTCAAATTTTGAAAATCACAGAAATCACAAAAAACCTGTTTTTTTTCAACAAAGTATTCTTCAAAAATTACCAAATTAGGTTCTATTAATAAAAATTATAAGATTATAAAAATGTTAAACCAAAAAATATTATTTTTTTTCATAAAAAAAATCAAAGTGAACCCAGAATTTTTTGATCGTTTTTAAAACTTTTTAACATGCTGATTCAATTTTGTTGAAAAAATTAAGGGGATACTTTGGTTTCTGTGATTAATGTGACTTTTTTTCAGAAATCTAAAATTTTCATCCTTCTTTTTTTGAAAAAAGTTCTTTTTTGGATTCGAAGAAAAAAGAATCAAAAAATTTGAATTTTAAGGATTTGTATATGTATTATGATTAGAATTAAAAATGATCCAATATTACAACCTATATTTGACAATATATATATATATATATATATATAAACTCTGTTTCAGTTAAAGGTGCCCAATTTTTTTTTCCAATATCAAATATTTTATATAATTGATCTTTGAAGAAAAAATAAGAAATAAGCAGAATAATACACATCAAAGAATTGTTGATATATGTCTGAAAGAAAACTAATTAATCAATGAATTTTCTTAAAAATTGAAAAACTCAAATTCTTAGGTCCCCATAGAGAAAAACAACAATTTTTGTTTTGAATTTCTACTGGCATTTGAATAATAAATAGGAAACAAATTTTCATTTCATTTTTCATACTTTTCTTTTAGAAACCAAGTCCCCAAAGGAAGTTTGTTGGGATTTGAGGTCTCTATTTGAAAAAGGAAATGAAATATGAAGTGAAATTTTTCACATTTATTATTCAAATATCAAGATCAAAGATCGAATAGAATTCCAATAGAAATCAATATGATTTCTCAACAATCATTTTCATGGTTTCAATAACCTTAGAATAACACATTTTTATCAAGTGACTATTGATCTTGCAATAAAAAATTTTTTGCAAATGAATTAGGTTTTAAAAAAAATCGAAAAAAAAAAAACAAAAACAAAAATATGACAAAATGATTTCAATTTTGAAAATTTCCAAAATAAAATTTTTCTTCTAATATCTATTCAAACCCTTTAAAAATATGTATTTTACCCATTACAACTGGGCCCTTTGACTGAAAAATAGTTTTTATATATATATACATATATATGAAATAAACAATTATTATATTACAGCCACTTTAAAAACAAATTAGTAATAGAAGTTTTAAAAGAACTGATTAAACTCTCTAATTTACCTTTTTCAAACAGTTTGTGCAACACTTTTTAAAACGTTCAGTCCTCACTTTTTTTAAATAGCAGAACTGATTCAATCAGTACTAATATTTTACTTCACTTTATTTTACCAATTTACAGAATGAACAACTTGAAAAGAAAATATTTTTTGAAATATCTTTTATTTATTTGAATCAATATATTCATAATAATTTTATCATTAAATCAAATTTATTGTGTATCACAATTATTTTATAATTTATATATTATTATTATTATTTTATTTTTGTTAATAACCAAAAGGAAGCATTGAACAAATGAAATTATTAATCAACAAATTGCCACTTGAACATCAAACAACTTTAAAATATTTGATCTCCTTTTTAAAAGAAGTGAGTGAACATTCAAATGTAAACAAGATGAATCCTAAAAATCTTGCAGCCGTATTTGGCCCAAATTTATCAAAATCAAAACATAACGAACTGGCTATTGGATCAGTTTATCCAATTGAAAAAATGATTTTAGAATTTGAAGAAATTTTTCATGATATAAATTCGAATAATAAATCAAACAATAATTTGATTTTTGATTTATCAAACTCTGTAAGAAATAACTTTTTTTTTTATTTTTGGGATTATTTTCAAAGAAAAAAACGATTTTTTTGTTGAAAAATATCTATATATAAACAAATTCAAAATTAATCGTCTAAAAAAATTTTTTTATAAGTGCATGTAATTAACACGAGACAAGCTTTTCTTAAAATACTAATTTGTTATATAATTTAAAAAAAAATAATTAAATGTAATATAAATGAGATACAGAGTAGTGTGCAAATAATATTTTGAGGTTGTACACATTACTACTAATATATTTTTATCCAATATACTTCAAAGATGTTAATCAGATGACAAATATATTTTACCATTTATAATAATATATTGTATGATAAATAAATAGAATGTAATAGAAATTAAAAATAATTTCCCTCAAATTTGTTTTTTTAAATTATTATGATTTAATAATAAAAAAAACACAAAAATTATTAAAATAATAGAAATAACAGAAATCTTTGAATTAAATAATTGATATTGCAAAACCAAAGATTAAGATCTATTTTTATATTTCTGCTTTCTCTATATTATTTGAAGTCGGAAAGGGTTTTTTTGTGGATCTTGTTGAAAAAAAATTAAATTTTTTGATAAAATGTTTTGTTTTCTTTTTATTAGTGGTATTTTTAGTTGCCAGGGGTTTTGAAGCGATTTAATTTAATTATTATTATTATTCATCCAACATTTTCAACTTGAAAAAGTTGTTTGCATTTGTTAAAGGAATTTTTTTGAATTATAGAAAACTTTTTCATTTTGAACATACATAAAAAATAAAATTTTCAAATCATTGCCAAATTTCTGTAGATGATTTTATTTTAATAAAATAAAAGTAAATGAAAATAGTTGAAAGGATAAAATTAAATTTAATATACGGAATTATTATTCAATTTGGATTAAAACCTAGAATAAAGACAAAATAATTATTTCAAAAGATCTAAAAATAGTATAAATATTTTGGTATTTATTTAGATAAAATTTCACATCTAGTCTAGAATTTGAAAAAATCAAAAGAAACATATAACTACTACAAACAATTATTTAGCAACAATTTTCTGAATAATAGTTGAAAAAATTAGATTATTTAAAGCTTTTATCATTAAGTCATATGGCTCATGGGTTAGAAATATATACCTTTTCAATAATTCTAAAAATTAAATTATTTAAATTCTTGGATAATTCGTGTATTGTTGTAATCCACAAAATAACAAGAAATACACCAATTCTTATTTAAAAAACAGAATTTAAAATATAAAATATGGTTATTTCAATAAATAAAAAAAAAAAAGTAAATTCAAAAAAAACATTAAAAAATATAACTCTTACTTGTTTCGAAAAAATTAATAAAATTATAATCATGAAAAAATAAAAATAAAAATAATTGGAATTCATAAGATTTAATAATTGTTCTAAAAAAAGAAATATATAAATCCACACTTAATGAATTATTTAATTCTAATGATTGGAAAAGCTAGGAATCCCAAAAAATATTTCGCAATAACAAAAAATCAAAATTATTGTTTTAAAATCCAAAGATATTTTGGTTATTCCTCCAGTTCATCAATTCTAAAATTCAGAACATCTACTAATTATTATAAGTAGATATTACTATGTAATATAGTCATTTTAAAAAAGTGAAAACTTTTTTTTTTTTTTTATGAGATTGTCACAATTAAAATTTTTTTAAAAGTTTTCTGTTTCAATAAAGTGTGAACATTTTTTTTTTTAAAGGGGCTTTTCTTCAGACACCAACCACTACCCCAGATTAAAAGGTTGGCTCCTCTCTTTTTTTAAAATATAGAAAACTTTAAAAACGTTTTAATTCTGAAAACAGTTCACACTTAATTAAAACCCAAAAGTTCAGAAAAGTTTTAATTCTGAGAAAAGTCTTCACTTTTTTAAAATAGAAAACTTGATAAAAGTATAAAAAAAGTCTTCACGTTTTTAAAACGACTGTAAAAAAAAAATTAAATAAATTTTGTTGTTTATAAACAAAATATCAATAAAAGGAAATAATATTAAAAATATTGATCAATTTTTATGGGTCTGTCCTTCCTATAAAAATGTTTGATTAATATTAGAAAACAAATTAAAAGAAAACAATCTTAATAATTAGCGTTTTACATCTCAATGTGATAAATTCCGGATATAGTTACTTATTCGCAAATACTTTACTTTTCGGAGCAATTCTTTCTTTTTTCGCGGATATAAATACTTTTTTGCTAATAAATGTTTTTTTTTCGAAAAAGGAGACGTTTTCACGAAAAAGTACTGTTTTTTACAAATAAAGAACACATGCAATAAGAGGGTTTGTTGAAAAAATACCAAATCAATTTGAAAATCTTTTTGTTTCAGATCTTCCAATTAAAAAAAAAAATTTCTTGTGAAACAAAACCAAAATAAAAGATTTAAAACCCCATAAGTGTACTATTTATTTATCCAGTCAAATAAAAATAAAATAGAAAAAGAAAAATACTTTTGGTTGTACAAATATTTAGAACTCTTTATTAAAACAACCTATGGTGGCGATCCAAAAAAAAAACGACATAAAAGGAAACAACCACCAGCCCATTCAACACTTGGGGCACAAAAAAAACTTTTCACTGAAGTTTTTTCTTTTTTCTATTATTTTTTGACTCTTTCTTTCATTTCTTGCTTTTCTTTCTCTTTTTCTTGTCTTTTTTCCGAAATAATTTATTCTTTTCATTTTTTAAAGAAAAGATATCCTTTGAGCTGTAATCCTGCTTACATTACAGTTAGGATAAAAAAACCCTAAATACAATTTTAGAGTTTCAGGCAAATAGGAGGTAATTTTGTTGAATCACCTCTGCTCAACAATCAAAAAAAAAAAGAAAAATACTTTTTTGACACAATGGAAATTTCAAATGTAGACACACAATTAAAAATAAATTGAGAAAATTTAAGGTTGTGGGATCTAGAATAGAATATTTTTTAAAAAAAGGTATATTGCCTTCAAAAGTTAAAACCCCAAGCAAGAAAGAGAAATATCCATTAGATCTTAGTTATCGATTAATAAACAAACCATCCAACTTTAGTGTTGAATTTCTCCAAAATGTAAAATCTTGAAAAGAAGAAGAACAAAAAGAAGAGAACAAGTTTTTCAAACAAACATTCTGGATTTGTGGGGTAGATTAGCTCTGATATTGAAAAAAGATTTAAAAAATGAAGGATTCCTTTAGTGTTCCAAATATTTTCGAAAATTGTTTCATCACAAGGATAACCCAATTATAGAATTTTAATGTGGTTGATAGTATCCAAAGGATTTTTTTCATTACAACATATGATCCAACAAAAGATCGAGAAATGAGAATTTACCACAAGTTGTTATTTGGGTTGATGGTAAAGATAGATAAATTTACCTCATCAAATCAGAACAAAATTCAGTAATTGCTTTGATCTGATCTTATGGTCTTTTAGTTTGTTTCTTTTGTTCATTTAAAAAAAATAATTTTGTTGTTTTATACATCCGTTTGTTGTTCAATAAAAAGTTACCAACTTATAAATTTCGTCTTAAATCAAGAACTCGATTAATATAATGACTTGGTAATTTTGGAAAATTCATGAAGAATAAAAAGAAAAAATATTGTGTTTAAAAAATAATGATCATTTTTTTCACAAAATTATGTTCTTCAAAACACTTTTCCTGGATAATTTACTTTTTCGGGATCAAATATTTTTTTTCCCAAAAAGTCAATTATTCGTAAAATAATTGATATTTAAACAAAATAATTACATTACCGTGTGTTCTAGACTTTTAGATGAAAAAGTCTATTGAATTTTAAATTATGATAGTTTAAAATTATTTTCATTATTAAATAATCTTCAAATAAATAATTTTGTGCTTAAATTTCTGAAAGGTAATCAAGTATAAGGGTATATCTGAGTGTAATTTACACTTTCTTTCTAAATAATAATAAAAAGAGCGGAATCTTCAAACTAAATTATTTAACTACAATTTGAATATTAAATCTTATTTTGAGTTTTTGTAATTTTAGTTTCTGTGATTAATAATTTTAAAAAAATTACAAAAAAGTCTAAATCAAAGGCAAATTATTTTTATTACATATTACTTTGAATTAAAAATATAAAAAAAAAACAAAAACTAGTAGTGATATATTCATCACTCATTTTATTATGTGATGCATTTATCATAACTTAAAATTTTTGTAATATGAAAATTATTTTAAAACATTGAATTTTTATTTGAATTTAAATGAAAATTTTGTCTTTCAAACAAAATTTAATCCAAGGAATTGTTGGTTGTATTCATTTTATTTTATCAAATATCAACTACATTTTTTTTTAAATTATTTATTAAATAAAAAAAAAAAATTATACTACCCTTGTTTATGCACACAATATTTTATTGTATATATTTTAAGTAATCTTTTTTTATTAAAAAAATATTTTTTGAAATTAAATAAAATCGAAGATTGTATATTCTAAATTGTTCATGTTTTTCTAATTTTCTTAATAATAAATTAAATAACTCATAATCATTTACAGGTTTAGATATTTTAATAAAATAAAACAAATATGTATATATTTATAATGTACTAAAATCAATTATCAAAATTATTAATTATTCTATTTGATAAAAAAAAAAAAAAAAAAAATAATCACAAATTTTAATTTCTTGTATAGCCATATTTTGCAGGACTTTCAAATAATGAATTAGAACAATTAAGAAAGGACATTAAAAACAGTGACAAAAAAGATGAAACAAAAGAAATAATCGAAAAGAAACAACAATCGAACAACATAGAAAATGAAGAACTAAATTGGAAAAATGGAAAAATTAATTTACCAAGCAATTTTTTCAATGAAAATAATTTTTTAAATTCACCAAATGTGAATCAAATTAACAAAAGGCATAATAATTTAAAAAGAAAAAAAAATATAAACCAAAATTCGCCAAAATCATCAAAAAATCCAAATCTAACACAAAATGAAGATAAACTAATACAGGAAACTTATATTTCTTCTTTATTGTGGTTAATGGAATTTAACCGGATTCCTTTAAATATCACCATTGATAAAAAACAAGAAAATACAACAAAAAGAAAAGAAACAATAGAATTAATTTTAACTGTTTATCGTAATTCAGATTTTGAGTTTTCAACACAAATGGATAATTCAATACAAATAATACTTGAAAATGTTATTTTTCAAAAGCCGATAAATTTAGATATGAAATTTTCCCAGGCCCTTTTGTTATTAAGAATTTTGTTCACTGAAATTTTATTATTTGAACACAATTTTAAAAAAGAATTTGACCATTTGCCAAAAGAAGATAAAGATTGGATGCCAGTATCAAGACAAATTTTTCAGTTTAAAATAACTAAAGAAATTATAAAGGTTCTTGCTGCTAGAGAAATTCAAAAAACTTATCGAGGGTTTTTTGTTAAACGTTTAATAAATAATAAAATTAAAATTAATAATAATAATAATAATAATAATAATAATAATAATAATGATGATGATAATGATAATGATAATAATAATAATAATGAAAACTAATAATTGAAATTAATATTAATTGAATTTTGTTAGTAATAATAATAATAATAATAATAACATCAGTAATAATAATAATAATAATAAAAATTATTATTAATTGAGTTTTATTATGATTAATTTTTACAAAAATCAAAAAAAAAACAAATTTTTTTAATATTTTAATTAAAAAAAAATAATTTTTTATTTTATTTTTATTTTATTCATTTTTAATATTTTAAAAAGATGTGAACAAAAAGTTTTCAAAGGTATCTTTAAAACCATCAACAAACTTCAATATATCCATTTTTGATTTTATTTAAAAAATTTTTTTATTCACACTTTTTTGGAAATGACTAAAATTCTTTTTTAAATGAAAAAAAGTAAAATTATTCTTGTTAAACCACACCTTTAAATTAAAATCCCAAATTGTATTTAAGATTGTAGAAAAGATCATGTGGTTAATTGTATTTTATATTATATTTTTCATTTCTGATAAAATATTGATTACTATGGAAGTGGTTAAAGTAAAACTAGGAAAAGCTTAAAATAACAGTATGTTTTTATTGAACGTACATTACCTTTGTAAATCTTGGTTTAAATGCCTCTAAAAATCTGATTAATAAAGTAGTACAATTTTTTGTTTATCTCCTTAATTATAAACGATCCTTTGTGGAGTACAAAAAAAAAGAATTTTTGAACAAAGTCTCAATTCTTGTACAAATATAAAAGGCTTATTTTTAATTAAAAATCGTGCCAAATCTTCATAGAACTGCGAATTTGTTGAATGAATTGTCTTTTTGATTTGAGTCTTTTTGGATTTTCTTAAAAAACCCCAATAAGAATTGGAACAAAATTCCTATCAATTTATGAATTTAAAAATTTCTGGGAAAAACTGGATACATAAATATAGTAAGATGGTAAAATTAAAATATAAACAAATGGAATTAAAGCATATACTTGAAGAAAAATAAAAAATATTTAAAAAAGTCTTTTTTTAAATGGGTTCTTATGATAATTGAAATATCATTTCCTCTTTTAATTTCACATGTTTTCAATTTTTGAATTTTGGAAATAATAGGAAAAACTAGTAATTTTTTTTGTTTTTTATTATGACAATAATCATATATTGGGGGGCTTGGTGGGGCTATAATTTTTCAGTTCATCTATAATAGGATTTAAAGTTTTCAAAACTTTTATTATTCGACTTTAAAATAATTTTTATTATAAGTATATTTATTGATTGGTGACTTAGAATCAAAAGAAAAATATTGTAAAAATATTCAATTTTATTGTCACTTTCCAAGCCAAAAAATTAGCTATCTAATGGTTCTATTTGACCAAATTTTCTTGAATCATAAACTTAATCTTGATTTTATCATTGATTTTGAAAAAAGATATCTTTGAATATCATTATTTTACAAAAAAAAAAAAAAAATAATAGAAAAATTAGTTTGAATTGAAAATATTAAAATGTCTATATCATATTAAAATTACATTTCAAAAGTTAATCACAGAGATCTTAATTTATTTTTTGAAATAACATTTTTAATTTTATTTTCTGAAGATCTACATTTTATATTCAACTAATAATGAGTAAAAAGAGTTTGGAATTTGAAATAAAAAATTTTATATTTCCCTAATAAAAAAATTGTTTTATAACATGTTATAGGTATGTTGAAACGGTGTTATACATGTTTAAAAAGTTATGAAATTTTATACAAACAACTTTTCTAATATTTAATTTTGTTATAAAATCTGATATAAAATTTGTAACATGTTACAAACCGGTTGTAAAAATATTTTACATAAATAAAAAGGGAAAAATCATCATATAATAAGAGATTTTGTTTTAAATAGAGTATATTGATGTTAAAAAAAATTTTTTTTTATTAACTTTTAAGAGACAAATAATAGAGAATAGATCTTAAATAAAATATTACTTTCAAAAATATCATTATTTTCTCATTTAAACTCAAAATAAATTATTTCTTTCAAAAAAAAAAATAGTTTTGAGATGTTGATCATAAAAACCTGATATCAGGTGAAAACAACGGAATTGTAAATAAAAAGGCTCTTTAAAAAGTTCGATAAGACCAGTTTAATTTTACAAATTGTGAATTTCTTTTCCAAAAAAGGCGATAAATTTTCAGAATCTCAATAATTTTCACAATTTTACCTTCTTAGATCCTACTAAAATTTAATTTTATACTTTTGTAATATCCCTTTCAAATCTATAATAAACAAAATAATTTCTCAAGGTGTTCTAAATAATTTTTGCCCTTACTTTCACAAGTTTGAAATGTATTAAAATTTGATCTTATGATTGGAAATCCCTTAAAGTCATTTTTTTAAAATTTTCATTCAAAAATCGATTTATTTTTTAGTTTTGTTTTTCACTTTAAAATTAGGTACTTTTTTGATCCAATTTCTTTAGAAGGAATATCCTTTTTGAGAAGTGAATCCCAAATAACACAATAATTAAATAACTTAAAGAGTTGGAAGTGTAGTCCTTAAAAGGGAATTTTCTAAATTATCAATTTTATGAAAATAAATTTGAATTTTTTATTTTTTCTTCACAAACATTAATAATCAAATTTTCAATTTTAAAATGATTAAAGCAGTCGCTTTATATGACAACGAAACAAAAGAAACCAATGAATTGTCATTTGAAGAAGGAGATAGAATTCTAATCACGAATAAAGATGATGAAAGTGGTTGGTGGACAGGCTTTTTAAAAGAGGATCCTTTATGCAAAGAAGGGCTCTTTCCTGGAAAGTTTGTTTTGAATTTGTTTTTTCATTTCCTTTTCTTTTATGCTTTACTCTTCGTGTTTTTTCACACACTAATCGTTTCTTTTATTGTTTATTTTTTTTTTCTTTTTAATCAGTTATGTACAAGTAATTGATGAAGATGATTCTTCGATCGGATCTTCTTCTGGGGATGAAAAAAACGACAAAGACCAAGACTTTAACCAATTAGAAAGTGATGATCAAAATCAATTTTTAAATCAATCGTCCTGTAAACATCTTGTTATTTTTCTCTCTTTCTTTTCCTTTCTCCTCTTTTAACTTTTATTTTTTTCGTTTTTGCCTTCCTTCCGACAAAAATTTCTTCTTTTTTTCATTTGGAACGATCTCTTTGAAGTAAAAAAAGTTAAATTCCAATCACTATTGAAACAATTTGTAATTGTGATTGGTAATTAAGAGAAAAAAAGGAAGAAAAAAAGAATGTCTCTCGAAAGAATTCAATTATTCACTTATGGTTTAATATTTTTGTTGTGATTGTTTTTCTATTTCATCACAGCAATTACCTTTTAAGATTAATGGTGAAGATAACACAAATTCATACATTTTTCTTTACGAAAAAAATCTCCTTTTTGTTTCATTTTATTTTAGTTACCGATATTTGAGTTCCAAATGAGATAAAATTTCAGATTATTTTCTGTTTTTTCACTCAATCAAAATTGATTTAGTTAAGGACTATTCGAATTTTATGCTCTGCAAGGGTTGGAATACCATACAGTAAATGGGAAAACTGGTTAAAAAGTTATAGGTTTTGCTGAAAGTCAAAATATTGTAATTTTTGGGATTTTAAATGTTTTCTGAAAATTAAAAAAAATATTTTGAGATCCAAAATTTAACTGAATTCCCTTAAAAAACATTCTAAATTTTAATTACTAATTTTTAACCTCTTACTTCTCTGACTTTCCACTTTATATTAAAGTATATTGACACCACTCCACTAAACTCTTGAAATGCAAATATACGAAGAAGAAAGTCACATGTATCATTGGTAAAAAATTTGTAATTAAAATTTAGAATGTTTTTTAAGGGAATTCAGTTAAATTTTGGATCTCAAAATGTATATTTTTAATTTTCAATCAAATCGTTAATAATTCCAAAAATTGCAATATTTTGACTTTCAGCAAAACCTATAACTTTTTAACCAGTTTTCCCATTTACTGTATGGTATTCCAGCCCTCGCAGAGCATAAAATTTGAATAGTACTTAAGGATTCTTTGTTCCACCCAAAAGTTCCCAATAGATACAACCAACAAGTACCAAACTTAAATAGAGATAACAAATTCCGATCTATTTCTTTGAGATCTTTTATTTGTACAAGAAAAAAAAGAAAGTGAAATTTTTTCGTATTTTTTATTCAAATATCAATATTTAATAATATTTCCAAGTCGTGACTTGAAAGAATATTTCAGCAATTTTTATATTAAAATCAATTTGAGAACTTTGAATATATTGGAATAAAGCTATTTAATTCTACTATCTGTTGAAAAATAAATTGAACACAATTTTCATTCAGCTTTCCAAAAAAAGATTTTGAAGTCAGGTTACATTTCAAATTTTTAATTCTTATAACCAGTATAAATTCTTAATTTACTTTTGAGAATTGGGGACTTTGATGGTTTTTTTGAATTCTTGGTCATGTGAATTTTATTTTGGAAAGATGAATGAAAATTTTGATCTTTTTATTTTACAATTAACAGTATTATACAATTAGAAATTGATATACTGACAAGAAAAAAAAAAAAAAAAAAAAAACAATACGAGTCAGAAATACAATAATTTATTAAAATAAAACCATATAGTTGTATCTGAATGTAGAAAAATATTAGAAAGTAAGTATAATAACAATCGATTTATTACAAAATGAAATATATTTTTAAATGTTCGAATATTCTATGTTCATTTCTTCTTCTAACAAATGTGATTTTTAGTAAATTTTAAAAACATACCAGTATTTTTGGGGTTTTCATTTTAATTTATTTGGCATCTTTATTTAACCCTCATAACATTAAAAAAAATTTTTTTCTGTTTTTTGATAATTCAACAAAAATATTATTTCTTTCAATTTCAAAGTTATATACCTAAAACCATTCACAAATTCAAAAATTAATTTACAAACAATTTTCAACACCATTTTGTTTAACACTATTTTCGTCATACCAAAGACAATTGAACAGTATTCTGAAATTTTTTTCTTTGTGAAATTATAGCCCAAGTAGGCTTTTAGTTATTTTGAATAGATTTACCCCCCCCCCCCACTTCCCTAATACAAACAATTGTGTTTGGTGAAGAAACTGAATTTTGTTAATTTTTTTTAATAAATGAACTCAATTCCCAACAAGTTAATTTTCTATTTTCTCAATATTTTTTTCTTCAACAATATGAATTGAATTGTAAGTTATTTTTGTTTGTAATGTGATGTTGATTATCTCAATTTTTAATTCAGACTCTGAATTTTTTACAAAAAATATCCAATTCCTCTACAATTTGTATTTTTGCATATCTATTGTTAATATAAAAAAAATATTTGGAATCGAATTTCACTTACTTCAATTTCCATTATGAAAATTGTTAAATAAAAAAAAAAAAAAAACGTTAACAAAATAATTTCTATTTTGAAATTTCCCAAAAATAATTTTTTTCCCTACTAATATCCATTCAAACCCTTTAAATACACGTTTTACACATTAAAACCGGGCCCCTTTGACTGGAAAATGGTTTATATTGGAAAATTTAATCTCACAGATAACAAAAAAAACTAAAATTCTAAAAAATAACCATTCGTTTTTTTTTTTGAATTCAATGGAATTTACGAAAATATGGATCTATTTACGTCTATTCTTTTAATTTTACAAATAAACAGAAAAATCATGAAAAATTTATGATGATTTGTATTTCAATATTATTTTTGTTCTGAAAATCTAATGATTTTCTGTTCAAAATAATAATGAAAAAAAAAACTGATTTTTTTTTTTTTTAATTAAATAATTTTTCGTTAGGTTTTTTTGAAGTTTTCTGTTTTATTTGTTAAGTTTTCTAGGTTTTTTTTTTACTTTAGAAATAAATCGAAAATTTTAATAAATTTTCGGTTTATTTCTAAAGTAAAAAAAAAACCTAGAAAACTTAACAAATAAAACAGAAAACTTCAAAAAAACCTAGAACACTTAACAAATAAAACAGAAAACCTCAAAAAAACCTAGAACACTTAACAAATAAAACAGAAAACCTCAAAAAAACCTAACTTTTAACAAATAAAACAGAAAACCTCAAAAAAACCTAGAACACTTAACAAATAAAACAGAAAACTTCAAGAAAACCACTTTTAAGTTTTTTTTAATTCAAGAAATTAAAAGAAAATTTTTTTAATTTTATTTTTATATATAAAAATATAAAAAAAACCCTAGGCATCCTAAGCACTCTACGATACTTTCCTAATTTCTTAATTATATATATATATCGAAGGAAGAAACGACGTTAATATTTGTTGAGCTACAGATTGAGATAAAATTATTTTTTTGTTTATAATTCGTTTATATTCAAATTTTTAATGAAAAATAACCATCAAGAATTAGCATTTTAAAAAAAAACTATTAAATTATGGGAATCCATTTTTCATAAGACTACCTTAAGAAATGAATTGTATAAAAAAAAAAAAAAACAATTGAATCATATTATTTACATTGAATACAAAACTTAAAGTAAATAATTCTAAATCCTTTTTTATTTTGTAATTGCTAATAAAAAAAAAAAAAAAAAAAAAAAAAAGCTGATTTTGAAATGTCAAATAATGAAGATGAAGAAGATGGAAAAAAGATTGCTACAGAACACGTTTTACAAAAGGGATACATTTGGAAATACTCAAATAACAAGAAAATAATTACCTCAATAAATGAAGTTGTTAAAAGTGGAAAAATTAAGAAAAGAGCATTTTTTTTAATTTCTAGTTCGGTAAGTATAAATAATATTACTACAATAAATTGATAAAAAACAACCAACAATTCTTACAGAATAAGATTTTTTAATTTTCAATCTTGGTTTTAAAAATTAAAACAAAAATAGTTTTTACTGAGATTCATATTGCGAATCAATTTTCATTAATTATTAAATCAATTGTATTTTACCCCCAATTTGAAAATTTTGATCTTGTTTTTACACCTAAAAATATTTGCCTTCAAAAATAAATTTAGTAATCTTCATCTCAACGAATAAACTTTTTCAACATCTTTTTAAAAAAAAAAAAATAAAAAAAAAACTTTTATGTCGAATTTAAGGATTATTTTAATGCCTCTTAAACTCAAAAAAAAAAAATTTAAACTCTTTTCCAAAAATAATAAACAAAAAGTTTTTTTTTTTTTGAAAATTCAAATTCATTTTTTTTTTTACAATATTTTTAATAAACGATTACATAGTAGAAATTTATATATTAAAAATAAAAGTACCAATAATAAAATAAAAATATGTGAAATTAAAATTATTTTAAAAGTTTATGAAAGGAACATTATCCACGTTTTTCTTTTGAATTAAATTCGAAAAAAAATACAATAAATTAAAAACTCATTTTCTATTGAAATTAACAAATTGAATACTTCTTTTGATCAACAAAATCAATTTAATTTTAAAATAAAAAATATTTAATCATTAAAAACAAACTTTTTTCAAATTAATAATGATAATAAAAATAACATCTTAGATATTATTCAAAATAAAGATTCACTATTTATCTTGTCATTGGTTAATGATAAAGAAAATTATGATTCTTTATTGAAATTTCGAAACAGAAATTTAGAAATTAGGGAAAGTGCCACCAAGTGTCGTAGAGTACTGTCAAGTGCCTAGGTTTTCCAGGATTCAAAAGAATTGAGCAAAATATTATATTTTACTCAATTCTTACAAATTCTGGAAAACCTAACCTCTATATGACAAAATTAATTTTCTCCCTTCAAAAAAAAAAAAAAAAAAAAAATACTTTTAATCAAAAAGTATCAAAACTTTATCAATTAATAGAATATATTTCAAAATAATTGGTTATTTTTTTATAATTTAGTTTAAATAACATAACATTTTTTATATAACACAACAAACAAAGGATCTTTTTTGGAAAATAAATATTAAGAAAAATTTCGTTAACTATGAAAAAAAATATATAATGATACATGCCGATATATGAAAATTTCAAAAATCAAGTTGTTGAATTATTTAATAATAATTAAAAATTATTTAAAATATTTAAAAAAAACCGAAATGATTTTTAATTTGAAAAACCAATTGAAATTTAAAAATAATAATTAAAATACTTAAATAAATATAAATAAATATCAATGTGTGTATACTTTTTTATTTTCATTTTTAAAAATACACAAATTTATTTTTTGAATTAAACACCCAACAAAACCAGAACTAATTAATTAAATCTTCAAAATATAAAAAATACTAAATCACTATTAATGTAACACTTTTATTATTATTTTTTTTTTTTGTTATTTTAAATTTAATACAAAAAAATTAAAACAAAAGATTTCAAGCGGGATCAAAACAAGAAAATGGTCTGATTTTGTTTGGTTATCAAATATGTATAAATCACAATATCCCAATATTTGTGTCCCCCCATTACTAGATTTACAATCAAGTGGAAGAAAAGGATTCGAAACATTGGACAATACAAGAAAAGCAACAGCAACAATTTTTTTAAATAAGCTTTCTGAACATCCTGTTTTATCGACAAGTGAATTTTTTAATGATTTCTTAACTATAGATTCACTTCGGGAATTAAATCAAAAAAAGGATAATGCAAAAAACAAATATTTCGAATTTTGGAAAACTGTAAAAATTAAATGCCCATCGCCAGATGATTTTAAACATCAACAACTTGCCATGTTTCGTGCAAATATTCAAAGCCATTCGCATCTATTAAAAGATTTAACAAATCAAATCCGAGAAGTTTCTCTGCACACATATTCACATTTACATAATAACTTTTTAAAGCTATCTCATTTATTAAAAAAATGGTCTTTATTGTCTTTCCATTGGGGGGTTCAACCTACAAAAAAAGAAAAACAACAAGAAAAATCTTTGACTGATTTAATTTCAGCTTTATCTCACATTTGTAGGAAAATGGCTTATGGCTATAAAGAACAAGTAAAATTTTGTTTCAGAATTTTGTTATTTATTATTCTTAAATTAATTAAAACAATCTAATTTTTTTTTTTTTATGAATTTTTTGTACTATGCTCTAAAATGTAATATTAAATATATATATTTTTTAATTCAATTTTTTTATAAAATCAAATAATTTTTATCTTTCAAAGTCTGATAAAGAATTAAATGGATTATTAATTTATACTTTGGAATATCAACAATATCATCAACAATTTCAACCAATTCTATACTATTTGGAGAATATTAAAAACAAATCTTCGTATTATCAAAAAGCGCAATTAAAAACCAATAAATCTGATGTACAAACAAATAAAGATCGTAAAAATGTTATTAAAAATTCGCAAAAAGCAACAGAATTTACAAAATCTTCAAACTCAATGACAAACATTACTATTGGGGAAACAGAATATTTTCGTAAAATGAGATTAAGGGAAACCTTACAAGTCATTAAAAATACTGTTGAATTGCAAATCCAATTTTACGAAAAAAATGAAAAAATATTTACATCAATACAGCCATATATTCATAAAAATGAAAAAATTAATAACAGTTCTCAAAAATAACCAAAAATTTAAATTGTTGATTTAGAAAAGAGAAAGATTTACAAAATTATTCTATAAATATTATTTATATATTTATATAAAGGGTTGAAAAAAAAAATATTAAATACAAATCCCCATTTTTTTTTTTTCTGGTATAAATTAATATATTTTAAATTTTGTGTTGCTTAAAAATAAAAAAGCAAATTAACTAATTTTTTTTTCTTTTATTTTGAAGGTGGAAAATTAATTTCCTCTTACAGCCGTTAGGTTTTCAGGGGTTTTCTGTCTATTTGAAAAATCAATAGATTTTCGAGATAAAATAGAAAACCTCAAAAAAACCCAGAACACTTAAAAGGATAAAAAAGAAATTAAAAAAAAAACCTAGGAACTTGATAGCACTTGACTACAAGTTCCCTAATTTCTAAATTTTTGTTTAGAAATTTTAATGAAGAATGATAATTTTCTTATCATTAACCAATTACAAGATACATAAGGAATTTTTATATTGAATAAGATCAAAGATATAGTCTTTGGTTATTTATTATTTTTTTTAATTTGGATAAATTCTTTATTCCAAATTTTTAGATTTTTTTATTCGGATGGAAAGTTTCATAAATAATGACCCGATTTCTTCAATAATTTAGATTAGAATGATGTTTGCCTAAGTTGAAAATTTTGTTTTTAATTCATTTTTCTCAAAAACATAAGAATATCTATTTAAATAATTTGTGAAATTTTCTAATTTTAAAATAGAAATGGCAAAACCATTTTAAATAAAGTTGTTGTTTAGGTTTATTATTAAATTTGAGAAATCAAAATAAAATTTAAAAAGTTTTTGTTTTTCTCATTAAATTAAAACAAATCACCTTTAAGTTGGATAGAATTTAAAGAATAGATTTAAAATTTTGATTTTTCTCAAGTCTTATAAATACTAAAAAGCCTAGGCACTGCGCTTACCAATTTGAGGGAATTCAGCAATACGTTATTTTATTGATATTATTATTATCTATAATATTTTTTTAAAAATATTCTTGACTGTTACATCTAGAACCATTTATATATTAATTTTTTTAAAAATAATTTAGATTTGTATTTAGTAATTTTAATTTTTCTATTCTACAATTGATATTTTCATCTTTTTTTTTTTTTTTGGAAAATTTTAATTGTTCAGAAAATTTCTCAGTATAATCTTTTTTTAATATTTATTTTATTTATCGTAAAATTATCAAAATTATTAAATGATAAATAATAAAATAATATATTTAATTACGGATTGTTGGAATAATAATCAAATTTCAATTTTTATTAAAAATGAAAAAAAAAAATACAGTCAGTTTCACTTTTAAGGCACAAACTTTCAACGAAATTTAAGACACAAAAAAATCTCAAATTAAGGCACAAAATTTTGGAATTTTAATTTTCACAAATTATTTTACTAGAATTTGAATTTTGTGCTTTAATTTGAGATTTTTATTGTGCCTTAAATTTCGTTGAAAGTTTGTGCCTTAAAAGTGAAACTGACTGTATATAAAAATGAATAAAACATTTTTTTTTTGAAAGACACCCAAAAATTCACAATTACATAACTTTTTTCTTTTGAACTCTTTTATTTTTTATTAAAATACAGATTTGAATTAAATATAATTTAGAAATTATATTTATTATCAATCAATACTATTTTAAATCTTTTTTTACTAAACTTGTAAAAATTTAATTAACATCAGTATGAAAGGATATATATATTCATATATTTCCAGCAAGTAAAAATAAAAAAAAGAATAAATTAATTTAAAGATAAAAACAATTTTAAGAAGAAATTTGAAATTTTTAGAACTTAAATAAAAGATTTTAATCAGCATATTTACTTTTTCTTTTTTCCTACCTTTTTAAATAATTTTTATGTGTTCAATTTTATCTTTACAAGTAATTAAAAAGTATTCTTTGTGATCTTTCAAATTTTTATGATAATTGGTTTGTAATTGGAAAAAATTATTATATTTATCAATTTTATCTCTTTAAATGTTGAAATTTCATCTGATCTTAAATAAATGATGAAGTTGAAGTTTTTTTATTAAAATTGCAAAAGGAGAGTTTCTTCGATTAAAAAAAAAACTAAAATTATTTGTTTAGTAAAAATACCTTGCAAATATTATTGTTCTTTTTTTTTTGTAAAACTTACATAACATGCTTTGGAAAAATGATTAATGAAACGAATTATATTAATACTCTTTTCATAATAAAAATAAAATAAAAGAAAAAGAAAAAGGAAAAAAAAAGGAATATTTCTTTAGATTAAGTGAAAATATAATAAAAGGTAATTCCAGATATTGAAAATAGGGAAATTAAATAAGAATACTTAGGTTATCATATCAAATTCTTACTATTTTAACATCTATTATAGAAGAAAATTTTCAAAAAAACAAATTGTAAGAAATTTTTGTGATAAAAAAAAAATTAATAAATATTAGATTTTATGAAGAAAGATTCAGAATTACTTTTATACGTTTCTTCCAAAATTATATTTTTAGTAATCAATGATTTTATTAAGGTATTATTTTTGTGACAAGGTATTAGGAAAAATTATTATCTGTGTTCATTTTAATTAAACATTATTTAAAGGTAAACATTACTGATTTCCAAATGAGAATTGAGAAGAATCCACATTTGGATTTAAGCAAATTCAAAATTCAATCACAATTACAAACAAATAAATAGATGATTAAGAGTTTTAGGATAGATTTGAAATTATATAATTTTTAAATTTTTTATCCTTTTTTTTTAAATAGATAAGAAATTAAGTATCAAGAAAATTTAAAATATATTAAAAGAATACCTAAATAAATCGTTTTGGAAAAAGTGTAGCGCAGAAACTTCTTATTATAATTATTATTAATAATAATCTAAAAAAAAATTGATTATTTTGAGGAAAAAATTATAATTGTAAAAAAACTTCGAAAGTCTATAAATGTTAAAACGAGTGGCTGATTTTATTTACATTCAAAATAATGCTCTCTCTGTAAGTATTTCTGTTGGTAAGTTAGTTATATAAAATTACATTAAATTTTAATAATGATTGAATTTGTTAATATTTCAAAATATTTATAAAAAATGTCCAAAATTTTAGAAATTTTTTTTGTACAAAGCACTTTACAATTAAATTCAATAAAAAACTTTATAATATAGAAAGTGTACAATAGATTTTTTAAAACAATAAAATACAGTTATAAGTTTTAAATTCCATTTTAAAATTTTTGTCAAGATTAAAGAAGTTTCGGAAATCATTTTTTTTTGATCAAAAAGAAAATAATAACCACATATTTTTACTCCTAAAAAATAACCGATAAAATCAGATTTTAGAATTATAATATATATATTTATGTTATACCATAACTTCACACAAATTAAATTATCAAGAATAAATAAATGGTTGTTAATGATTTTAGATGTTTAAATAGTTTTATGGAGATTCAGTTAAATAAAGAAATTTGAAAATTAATTTTTGCTTTTTTTTTTTTTTGAAAAAAACTGTTATGAAAACTGATTAGATCAATGACGTTCCCCGAAAAAGAGTTTAAAAACAAATAATTTTAATTACATTTAGAATATTATAATTATTTATTATATTTTCTATTGCAATTTTATTTACTTTGACAATCAAAAAACAAATAAAAAAATTCATAATATTATATTATAACATTACTTCTTAAATTAAATAATCTATTCTTTAAAGGTATTTAACCGTGAAATAACAATAAAATAAAACAAGAACGATTAATAAAAATAAAAAAAAATCTCTTGTAATATTTTAAATAATAATTAATTCCTGTGTTTTAAACAAATAATATTTATAAAGACATCTAAAATAAAATAAAAAAATATTCTTTATAATTTTAGTAATCTAATAAATTGTTAATCGTAATCAATAATTCTTCTAAAGAAGGTCTAATTTCAAGACTTGATAAACAAAGAGAAATGATTTTTGTTAAGGGGCTAAACTCTCTATCTTCTTTATGATTGATTTCAATATCTATTTTTGGTTTTTCAATATTTTCTTTTTTCGATTGCACATCATTCACACCAAAAATCTTGGCTATTTCTATTTCAATTTCTGAGTCTGAGATCATAAAATCTATTTTCTGCAAAGTTTTACCCAAGGCATAAATATCATTAGCGGCAGTGTATGTATAATTAGCCTCTCCTCTTTCTTCGTCAAAGGAATATCTACAAAACGGATCAAAGAATTCATGAGTGCCAATAAAGGCATCTCTAAATTGAGATTGTCCCTGTACTAATAATATTGCAGTATCAAAATCAACAATTCTCAAATATCCATCAAACCCGATCACTATATTTCTAGGTTTGATATCCCTATGTATTATTCCGTTTTTATGTAGAAATTCAAGACATGTAAATAAGTTATAGGCAATGAAAACCTTTTCTTTATTGGTGAAAGGTATTCCGTCTTCTTTTCTTTTAATTATATATTCATCTAAATTATATGGTAAATATTCAAGCGCAATTATTTTTTTTTTTTTAATAAATCTATTGTTGTTCATGGTTTTGTTTGTGTTTGGATTATTTTTATTTTTATTTTTATTTTTATTTTTATTATTAGTATTATTATTATTATCACTATCATTATCATAGTTATTAGTATTTAAATCAAAATTTGAATCAGAATCAGAATCAGAATCTGTGTCACTTAAAATATTATTGCTCTTTAATAGCCAAGTTTTTTCATTGCTAATTTGGCTCTTTAAATTTCGAACTGAATTTGTCGTTTGGGTCGTTGTATTTAATAAATCTGAAGAACCAATAAATTTGATTAATGGAATTTTTTGAGGCTTGACTAAAAATTGTTTCCAAATGCCCCTATAAATTGTTTCTTCAAATTCAATTGTTTCTTTACAAAAAAATAATTCATTTTTGGATTTATTATTCAAAAGGACATAACTTTTAGAACCCAGTTTTACACATTTACCAGAATCAATATCTAATAACAAATCATGGATTTTCCTTTCGGCAATTTGATTAAAAATTAACGTTTCTCCAGTTGGACGTAAACTATTTAAAAATAATTTTTCAAATTTTAATTTCTGATTTTTCATTAATTTTTTAATTTTGGATTTTCTTTTTTTTCGAAACAATAAATTTTTTTGAAGAACAATTATTAATATAATAATTACTGACAAAACAATAATAACGACAGTTAAAATTATATTTGAGACACTTTTTTGATTTGTGGAAAATTCAAAATAACTGCTATCTGACCAACCAATTGAATTATGAGCAAAAATTGAAATCTTATAAGTAGTTTGACTTTTTAAGCCGGTAATAGTAATTGCTTTAAAATTTTTAGATGTCTTAATTTTATTAATTGGAATCTTTTCACTTTGCTTAATAGGGGAAATGATTTGGTATTTATATTTATCGATTGGGGATCCCCTATTATTTGGTTTATCAAAATTCAAAGTAATTGAATTTGAAGTTGGGCTGCTTTGTTTAATTTCGATCATAGTAGGTCTTTGCATTTGCGTTTTAATCACCTTAAACAAACTCTGTGGCCCCTGGCCAGCTTTATTAGTCGCAAGTACAGCTACGTGATATTCCTTGCCCAATTCCAAATCTGTAATCGACGCATTTGTTTTTGTTGTAATTACATTATTTTGGTTTGTCATTTCATTTTCTTTATAATAGCTAATAAAATATTGAATAATTGGATTTTCTTCAATCTCAAATGGCTTTTCCCAGGTAACATTAATATAATTATAACCAGACTCGAGTTTAATTGAATTATAGGACACCCGATAAGGATAAGGCAATGTTAAACAAGAACTTTCTTGAGACCAGGAAGAAATCTTTTTATTTGGCGCTGATGTAAATGATCTAATTGTTATGTAATATCTTGTCGTTGGTATCAATTTATCAAAAATGTATTTGAATTTATTGTTATTATGTGTTATTGAAGATCCGTTTAATAAAAGATAATAAACAAATAATCTGGGTGAAGAAATTTTAATATGAAAATAAATATTATTATCACCATTATCGGCTTGTATACCTCGATCACCAATATTATGTTCATTATTTATGATCAAATAATTATTTACGATCGGCTTGTTTTCATTACCTTTCTCCGTGTCAAAGCCAGCTTCTTCATTAGAATTCGCATGATCATTGGCATTGTTACTATTTACTCCAAATGATTCTATCTCCCCTAAGGTCCATTCTACAACCATTTTTTCAGTACCAACATTCGTAATCCATACTCTTGGCGCAGGATTTATTCCACTTTTGACACACTCTGGTTGGCCAATTATTGAGTATGTCCCCTTTTTACATTTTAAACAAGAAGTGGTTCCAACTTGGTTTTGATATTCGCCAGATTCACATAATATTGATTTATTCGAATTAAAACCAACTGAATATGACCCACTCAATGCGGGATAACACAATTTATAAGAACTGATATCTATCGATTCGTGGGTTGTTTTCAAAAATGATCCAGGATGGCAATTAAATCCAGTATAGACCCGAAATAAAATTGATGAATTCCCATACCCATCATCTAAAATTGAATTCTTGGTAAATGGTATTTGTTCTGGATAATAATCGGGTTGATAAATGGTTTTCACCATATAGATATTTCCTGAATTACCAATAATTACACCATTCGGGATCTTATCAAGATCATTGTTTATTTCTTCAAAATTTTGATCATTATTGCCAGATCCGTATCCACCATTATTATTGATCGGGAAAGAGACACCGTCGATATAAGAACTGAAAACCACATTCTCTGGATTATTTTTAAAGGAATTATTAATGATTGTAGTTGAATTTATTTTTAAAACAAAATACTTAAATTCATATTTATCGATTGTGTTATCCTTTGGGCTAATATGATCCCAAATATTATAGTTCATATTTAATTTATTTTTACAATTACTAAACCCAGACAAAGGGTAAACATCGGTTATATTTGGAGAATTATAGGTCAACCTTGTAATTCCATTTTCACAACCAAATAAAAAGGCAAGTTCAATAAGAGTGCCATCGGGGTTAATTCTTGCTACAAATCCAACCTCGGTATTCCCATCATTAATTTTTTTATTTCCAATGCCATTGTCCTTATTGCTGGCCATTTGGTTCATTTTCCCAGTAACCCAATCTGGTTTCACAATCGAATCGTTCATTGAACCAAAGGTATCCCAATTTCTTGTATAGCCACAAATTGTAATGTGAGAACTCGGAATTGTTCTCTCCCTAGTTTCTCTTGAATAATCATGTGTAATATGAATGATGGATTCGTCATAGGGAAATGATAAAAACCCACCTGCTAAAAGTTGGGGAGTAGTTGCCTGTTGAGTAATTCCAATGCTTAGAAAAAAAGCAGTGTAATTATCATTATTTTCTTTGTTATTATTAAATAAGGTAACGTCTGGAGAAATTGTATGGTTATAATAATCATAAAAATCCATTGATTTGGTTTTACCCGCTAACCAGCACGAATATTCTTCACCTTGTGTAATTATTGCTAAACTCATACTTTGTAAAATATCAGTATTTGTACCACCAATTATTGTTCCAAATAACAAATTAGAAGAATCAGAAAATGTTTCTATGGCTCCAAAGTATATTGAAAATTCTTCTTTATCAGTTAAAGAATCAATTGGCTGTAATGAATTTTTATACATTGTCGGTGATGTGGAATTCGTAATACCCGCTACAAAAATATATTGGTTCCATCGATCTTGCCCAATGGAAATTAATCTTGTCACAGAATTTTTTGAATTGCCACCAAATAATGTTGAATATAGAATGGAATCACAATCTTTATTTAAATGTAAAATAAATCCTGTTTCCCTTTCAAGTAAACTCCCTTTAAAGGAATTAACACTCATTGGTATACTATTCATATTTGTCTATTTAAGATATTGTTTGATAAAAAAAAAAAAAAAAAAAAAAAAAAGATATTTAGTTGATTAATTTTTCTTTTATTATCTTGATTAAATCACTTTGATTATTTTGGAGAAAAATGATTTTGTTAAAAATTATTATTATTTTTTATTATTTAAAGTATCACTTAATTTTAAAAAAATCTCTGTAACATGAGCTAAAGTTTAAAAATGCAAAAGAATTTTTTATCAACCTTTCGGGGGATTTCTGGTGGATTTTGATGAAAGTAAATTAGATATCAATCAACTAACTGTATCTAATCCATGGATTTATTATTTCATATGTATATATGTTAATAAATGATGAGTTAAAAAGTTTGTTCAAAGTGGAAAATTTTTTAAAAACTAAAAGCTTAATATTGTTATGATGCTTTTAATTATTTATGTTTTTATTTAAGAGTGTTTAATTGAGTTTTAACATATTAAAGAAAAAACAGATTTATTATTTCATTTTCTTGATTTTGAAAACAATTTAAAAATCGGATTTTTTTTCAAATTCAGAATTTTCAATTTTCTCATTTTTTCAATTCTGTCTTTTTATCATAAAAATTTCTTTAGAAACAAAAAATCAATTAACTGACTTTTTTTATTGCTTATGTTCAGCAAAAATGAAAATTCGAAATAATCAATACCCTTTTTACAACAATTTTTTGGGTTAAATAAATAATAAAATATTTTATTATAGAATTTGTTTGGAGTTGAAAAACAGGATTTGCAACCGTAAAAGAGTTTCTTTAAATTTATCAAAATACAACAATTAGTTTTATTTATTATTTTTTTTTCCAAAATAATTAATTAAAAATAAAAAAAGCATGTTGTTAAAAGAAAAGAGGTCTATTGATCAAGCGATCATCATATTTTTTTTTTTTTTTTTTCATGTTTTAGTTAATAAAATAAATTTTAATATGATTTATTTTAAAAATTTGAAAAAAAGATAAAAGATCTTGTTTAGAAAGTTATTTTTACAAATATTTTTAAAAGATTCTTTTTTCAAATAAAGTAGAATCCTGTTCAATGAATTTATTTAAATAATCATCTTTAAACAAAGTTTTACAATTTTTTTTTTTAAAGATTTTTACATTTTTTTTTTTTTTTCACAATTCAAAAAAAATTCGTTTTAATTTTTTATGTTGCAATAAAATAAATGAAAAAGAAATCAAATAATATTGTTTTGAAAAAAAAAAAAAAAACGACAAAGTTTTTGATAGAAAGAGAATTTGATTATTTTTCGATTTCCCTTTTTTTTTTGAATTTTTTTTTTTTTTCGAAAAAGAATGGTTTTTTTTAGTATTTTGATTTCTATTAAAAAGTAGAGTAGAAGAAAAATAATTAATGGTGTGGTTCTAATTTGGTGGGCAACTATTTGAAGAAGAGAAATGGTGGTAGTAATTTAACTTGTTCTTACACACAATTGCCTTGTAATATGATTAGCTTCTGGCGAGTACGGAAACAATTCCTTGTACTGGGATCAACTTCTGTCAATTATGTTAATAATTTCTTTTACTGGGATCAACCGAACTCATATCAGAAATCACAAAACTCACAGAAACTTGAAACTAGAAAATAAACTTGTTGAAAATTTTATCACTTTTTTTATGGTTTTTTTTTATTTATTATTATTCTTAGTCTCGTAAACAAGTTCAACTGATCTAGTTTAAGTGTAACACTGCCTATTTAAAATCATTATTCTTCAGAAGACGGAAATTTTTTTTTTCTGGACAAAGAGTGAAAATAAAATTACTTTTTTCTCGAATTGGAATAGTTAAAATATCTCACAGAATCCATACCGAAAGAGAGATACATATTTTGAACAAATTGTCATCTTTCGGTTGTTTTCACTTTAAGAAATGGTTATATTTATTTTGTTAATCAAAATTTAATCTTATAGAAAGATATCTTTCTCCTTTGGAATAAATCCGAAAATCATAATTTCAAGATTTAAAATATTTTTAATTGTAATAATTCTATTGTTTAGGAATTTTTTGGTAAACTGTGGTTTTTTGAGATTTTTTAATTGAAAAAGTGCTTTTTTAACCTAACAACATACTTTGAGGATCATGATATTATAGTTTTAAATGATGAATATTAATCTAAAATCTGTCAATTTTTCAATACTGGTATTTGAATTATAAATGGGAAAAAATTTTCACTTCATTTTTCATATTTTTTTCTTTTAATATATTTAGTTCTTAAAGAAGTAGATTGTAATTTAAAAACTCTATTTAAAAAAGGAACTTGAAAATGATGTGAATTTTTTTCTCAGAAAAGCTTGAAATATCTGATAGTCATTTTTTTTAGATTTGAGTTCCAAATTTGAACTCTTTTAAGGAAGTAAGTACATTTTTCAAATTTTGAGTGTCACCATTTATGTGAAACTGAATGATTCAAATCATTTATTTAACCAAATACATTGTTGTTTTAATAAATACGAGAGTGGGATATATGTATAGTATAATATTTTTTCATATCAACTAAAAAAATGGAAATCAAAAAAATAAAAAGATTGAGCTTGAAAAAATAAATAATAATCATTTATTTCTTGATCTTATCTGTAGAATTTGATACAATTACTTATTCTTAATTTGGTTTTATTTTTAATTCTGAATTGGAAAAAACTGTTGTTTGTTAAATTTTTGAGAAACAAATTACTTTGTATTTCTAAAGAATTTCCAAAATGAATTTCAAAATCTTATTTTCATTTAATTCATCTAATCCTAGTTTGGGCTCAGAAAATAGGATATTTTTTTGAATTCTTCTTCATGAATAAAGATTTATTGGATGAATTTACTTGATTTTATAATTATTTATTTTCCATTAAATTGAGAACTAAAAATAATTCTGAATCTGATTGAAATTTTTTCTAAATTCTTCTTTTATTTTGGGTTGAATCTTTTGTAACTGTTTTTTGATTCCGAGAATTCAACCAGTTTATTTTAATTTTTGAAATAGTATTCTTTATTTAGGTTTTGTTTGATAAGAATATTTGAAAAAAAGAATTTTGAAAGCAAATTTTTAAAAAAATGTTTTGCAAAATAATAATAAATAGTAATGTGGCGAGAAATTCAAGGTTATAAATTGTTTGGGTTAAAACAAATGAAGAAGAAAAAGAAAATAAATCTTCAAAAATAGGCTTTTCTTGAAATTTTTTTTTTCATTACTTGATTTCAACAAATTTATTTGGAATGGTGATCTTTTGTGTTTTGGTGTTGTAAAAGAAAATATTTATTTCAAACAGACACAAAATAAAGAGTATATTTTTTTGGTTTACTGTTTGATTAATTTAAAGAATTCGTATCAGCATATTTTGAGATCCAAAACCATATTTAATAAAACCAAAAATTTAATCAATAAAAATGTTCAAAAAATTGAAAAATGAAAGATTCAACTCTGAATTACTTTTGGATTGTAATTCTTTTTATAAATAGAGCAGAGAATAGTATTTTAGTTTCAATATTTCAATATCTTGTGGCACTCAAAAAATATTTTTTCAGTAATGTTCACACAATTAAAATTGTTAAAAATAGTAAAATGTACTACTTCCTGAAATAAAAAGAAGAATTAATTTATTTTTGATTGGTTGTTTGATTGATAAAAGTGTTTGTTTGGTGTTTTTTCATGAATTTTGTTGAAATTAAAAAATCGAACAATTTTTAAACCATTAAAATCGCTGTAAGAATAAAATATTGCAATTACTTGTTGATAAAAGTGAACCAAAATGTTTGGTTTGGTTTTCAAAAATATAACCACTCAAAATAAAAAGAAAAAAAGCCAAGTTTCCTTTCTTTTGTTTCTTTGTGTCATTTCCAAAAATTTTTTTTTCCTATTTTTTTGAAAAAAAAAACACTTTTGAAGTGAATAATCTTGAATTGAGTAAAGATAAAAAAAATCAATCAAAATGTTCAAGAGTAAAAAGACGAATGTTTGATAATCTCTCATTTGAAAAAGCTTAAGTTTGTTCAATTTTTTTGTTTTGTTTTGTTGTTTTGTTTTGTTGTTGTGTTAAAACATAGAAAAAGAAATCAAAATTAGAAAGAATTACAGATCCAACAACCCAAAACGTCGCACTTACTGAACGAATTATTTGACGAGGAATTAGAAATTGAGCATCGGCACTTTCATTTTTACCAATTACCCCACCAAAATATGTTGACACAATAATCCCGCCACTTAAATCAAAACTACTTAGAAACATTAACCTTTGCTGTTGCCCTTCTTGAGGAAGAGCGATATTGCTTAACCCACCAAACTTTGGAATATCGGGGGACGTTGTTGTCCCAACAAAAACTAATGAAAAATCTAATGTGTAAGAAGAAAGATAAAAATCTTGGACAATATCGTTTTGTGTGCCACCAAAAAAAGAAGAATATTTTAAGGGATCGACAAGAATTGGACAATCGCTGGGGTGTGTGCCAAAATTTAAATAAATCTGTTTTTTCTTTGTGGAATCCATCGGTGGGTTTGGAAAAAAATTCTTTTCTTGAATTCGATTGGAATATAAAGAAGGAACCATTTTCCCACATGAACTGCTTATTGGTGACGAAGTGATTGAAGTGCTTTTTGTTACAAGTTGGAATTCCTGAAGACTACCGTCTTCCCGTACACGTAATTTCTTGGAAGTGGATTCGCTATCTAAAGAGAAATTGCTTGTTTGTGAATGCAATAAGAAACTGGCTTGAGAATAAGAATAACCTTCAGTTGTTGGGCTTTGGAGTGTTAAATGAGAAACACATATTAAAAGAACACATAACAAATTCAAGAAGAGGTTTTTCATCTTGAAAAACCGAAAAAAAAAAAAAAAATTAAAACCAAAAAATGTTTAAGGTTTTTAATTTTTTTCATCTTTGACCACCAGTTTGGTAGACTCCTAGGGAATTATAATGGCTTCATTTTTGAAAACCTAAATAAAATTTAACATCTAGAGTATGTTCACAAACACATACTTTTTGATCACTTTGTGTTTTAAAATCTTGAAATATTGTCAAATTCTCAAAGGTTTTTACATAATCTTTTTGAAGAAAACAAATTTGGTACAAAAACTACAAAATCGATTGTTTTGTTAAAATTTTCAAGATCAGTAACCTTTTTAGGTAACAATGGTCTTGATTTGAATTAAGTTTCAGAAAGAAATTACTGAAAATGAATTATTAACAGAAATTAGAAAATAGTTGATTTTTTTAGATCAAAAGATCAAAAAGATAATAAAGTATTTTAATTTAATAATAGGAATATAACAATACAATAATGTTTTGGTTTTCATGCTTTCATTATTTCATTTTCTGAGTCTTTTCCTAATTAGTATCATAATTTATTCATACATATCAATTTATATCAAGAATTTCTTGTGTTCACTAAGACTTCTTCTTTATATGAGATATGGTAAAAAAAATAATTTGTTCTTCACTTTATTATCCTAATCTAAAACTCTTTTCTTATCTCTTGAAACTTTTTTTTTATGAAAATATGCTTTTTTCTCAGAGAGTTTTCTGTTTTTGATTTTTCAAATTGGTCAAAACTTTTAAATTATTGAGGTTTACTATTTTCAATTAAGGGATTAGCTTTGACAAAGAGAAGCCTAAGATTAAAATAAGCTGTTATTGGGTTTAAATTGTATTGGTGTGACAGGTTCAAATTTCTCTAAAAAATCGATTAACCAAGTATAATATTTGTTGATCTCATCAATTAAAAATAATCAATGTATTAGTAAAAAACCTAATAATTTGAGAGAAAAATCTGAATTTCAAGATAAATTTAAAGGTTGAATTATCAATATTCAAACTATAAAGTTGCAAAATATCTTTCTTAAATTAGGTCACAAAATGTAGATTATTAGATGTGAAAAAATATTCTGCTTTTTTTTTAAAAATTAAATAATTCACAAATCTGTTCTATTAATAAATTATTTTTCAAATCTTGGAAATACCATGATAAATAGAAATTTTTCTTTATAAAAAGAAAACGAAAGTAATTAATCATTTTTAGGGTTTTTATGTTGATGATTATTGAGTTAATCTTTGAAATTAAAAACTTAGAAAAATAGTTACTTTTGGAAATCTAAATATGAATTGTCAAATACCAAACTCTTGTATTTTGGTTTATATTTTTAAATTTGAAAGAAGAATTAAAAAAAAAATAATTCCTCAAATTTATAATTTCTAATTGGTGATCATTAGTAAAAAAATGTAATAATTTATTGTAGTGTCGATTTGTTATAGATTTTTTAGATCAATGTGAACAATTGAACATCAATTTTCTTTACACCCAATCACTATATCCTTTAATTATGTACGAATCTAGGGTATGATAATTTTTTAAACTTTAATTTTTATACAAAAAAATTAATTATTAAAAAATTGTAATTTCGGACTGAATTTAATTAAAATCTTTTAGAGAAAATAAATCCCTTAAAATATATTATGTAAAATAAAAAGGAAACATAAATAATGCAGAAAAAATGGAAAAAAAAATTAATCTCAAAAAATGGTGGAATACATTTTTATTTTATTAATAGCCTTTTCTGTTTCTATAATGGGGATTTAAATTGTAAAAATAAATTTTATTTTAAAATATTTTTTATTCTAATCATAGATATAATTAAAAAGAAATAATATTTGTTTTTTTTTTTTTTTTTTAAATTAATGTTTTTTTTTAAGAGACAGGTAAATTAAAAAATATCTTTTCATAAATTAAATTGCAAATTCAAACAAATTTTACCTGATATTGAAATTGAAAATTTTAGCAAAAAGTTGATTATTACAAAATCATATTGTCTTTTAATGCTATTTTCAAAAATGAATTATTAGTTAGAAATATTTGATCCATTTTTCTCATTTTTGATAAGTCCAAAAACTAATTAATTTCCCATTTATTTTTTAATAAAATATTGTATTTAAAGAAGAAATAAATGTTATTATTTATGATGGAAGTGTATGTAATGGCACTTAAAAAATAAAACTACAAAGTTTTTCAATAACTTAATCTCAAAAAATTCCTTAATTTCAAAATAATGATAATTATAATTTTAAACTAGAAAAACGGTAAACAATCAGTTCCACTTTTAATAAAAAAAATTTCAACGAAATTTAAATTACAATAAAAATCTCAAATTAAAGTACCAAAAATTAAATTCTAGTTATATAATTTGTGTAAAAAAATTCCAAAAAATCTGTTTTAATTTGAGATTTTTCTTGTGCCTTAAATTTTGTTGAAATTTTGTGTATTAAAAGTGGAAATGGGTATTTATATATATGTGTGTGTGTGTGTGTGTGTGTGTGTGTGTGTGTGTGTGTGTGTGTGTGTGTGTGTGTGTGTGTGTGTGTGTGTATGTATGTATGCATTGAAGTGGGTAAATTAATTTCCTCTTACAGTTGTTAGGGTTTTTTTAATTTTCGAAATCAACTTGAAATTTATTTAATTTTCTGTTTATTTTTTAAAATTAAAAAAACAGTTGTTAGCTTTTCCAGAATTTAAAGAATCTGTTAAAATCTTTGATTTTTCTTTATTATTTTAAATTCTGAAAAAGCTAGGCACTCGGTGGTACTTTACAGTACTTCTATGTGACACTTGGCGGAACTTCAATAATTTCTTGTTTAAAAATTTCAATACAGAATTATATTTTTCTTCATCTTTACAAAAAAATTTGAATTTTCTAATTCCGAGAACAATTTGAATCAATTATTTTTTTTTTAATAAATCGCACAAAAAACCAAAAAACAAAATCTAAATATTAATTGAAAAAGTTCACAAAATATTTTTTACAAACCTGGAAATGTTAACTTATCATCTAAAGAAATACTTTTCAATTTAATTTGTTTTATAAAAAATAATAACTCAATCTTAAAAGTTTCCTTGGATTAGTATTAACACATTAACTAAACTTACCAATGGCGATTATAATTATTATCAAATTATAAAAATATTTTCAAACAAATAAAATTATTTCAAATTAATTATTCTAATAAAAAAAAAAAAAAAAATAATTAAATAACTGTTTTTAATAATAATATTATGTTTTTGATAATCTTAATATTTGAAAAAGTATATTGACTATTTTTTTTTAATTCTAAGAAATTTCTAAAATATTTTGTGAATATAATTATTTATCACTTTATTTACTGATCATTGCAGATTTAATATTTGAACCAAGTTTCTTGATTTTTTTAAATAATTAAAATTTTCAAGTTTATTTGTTCAAAAAAACTCTCTGAAATTACTAAAAATTAGATTTCCTCAAAATTAAAAAAAGCCTCTAGATTTTTTTTATTTTTTTTATCCCAAAAATTCCAAAAAAAAAGGATCAGTTCTTTTTAATGAAATTTAATTGGGAATATGAACTTTTTTAAAATTGGTGACTCATTTTTTGATAGTTGATAAATGAATTTTCTCTATTAAGTTTAATTTTATCTTTGTGAAAATAAATACCTTTATTATATTGGGGAGGTAAGGGCTACTAGTACTTTCAAATAGTTTGATAATTATTTATATATATATATATATATTGTTTGTTCTCAAAAAAAAAATTGAAATTTAAGTCAAAATTCCATATAATCACGAACCTTTATTTTGAGGCTTGGGATTTTAAAAAAAATCTGTAAAAAATTTAGTAACATAGATAGAAAAAACAAAATTTTGACACAATTTCCTTCTTATCAACCTTAGAACTTTATTTTTTTTTCTCAAATTGTAACTTTTGATAAGATAAAAAGCACCAAGAATTTGTAAATTTGTCAATAAACATTACAAAAAAAGGAGAATTCTCTGAACTTTAATGAAAAAATCACCATTAATTCAAACATCTACAAGCTAAATCCAATAAAAAAAAAAAAAAAAAATTCCAAAACAACATAGAAATCTTTTGGAAAATAATAAAATCAAAAAAACTCAAAAAATAATTATTTAACTGCTCTTGGTTCACGAATTTCAAATATTTAGGAAAAGATCTTTTGAAAAAAGATGATAATGAAAACAGAGTATAATGAAAAGTATAATAACAATAATGATAACAATAAGAAAAATAAATTTAAAATTTTATTTAGTAGAAAGAATAGAATATTTTTTTGACCATTGTATTTTTTTTTTTTTTTTTAAATATGATTATATTTTTTTGGAAACAAAAATTAACAAATAAACAAATAAACAATTAAAATTAAACAAAATAAAACAAAAAATTGGAATTAATAAAAGTAAGAGAATGTTATCTCAAAATCAAATATCTAAATATTATCTATGGAATTCTAAAAGTAATAATTTTTTTGTTTTTTTAAAGGATGATTTTTAAAAATCTTCGTTGCACCAATTATATTGAGGAGGGCCATTCAAAACACTCCCCTTTTGAATCCAATGTAAATTAATTTTTTTCTGGCAGTCTTGTATTTTTGTAGCGAACGTTCGCTTTTTAAATGATTTGGAATTTGGTTGGTTATTATTGACTATTAACAAATGTGCTTTTGAAGTTATTTGGTTAAATGGGAACTGTGTAAAAATTGTGGAGGGTGATTCAGAATCATAAGAAAATTTCTTTTTAAAATCATTAATGGAGTCATTCCAATACTTTGCGTTATTCAAGCCAAATTTGATGATGATCGCTTTTATCAATTTTAGTTTTTGGCCACGGTTGTTTGAATATAAATTCACGGGGTTATTGTCATATTCCAAATCAATATATTGGAAATATTTTTGAAGTGGGCCAAGTCTTTTGAGCAATTCCCTTGCCAAGGTCCAGCACAATGTATGGAATTTGGATTTAACTAAGGGTAATAAGTACTGTTGGTAAAAGGCTGTCTTCTCATCAACGGTGAGTAGCTCGTCCAGGTTTGGTGCAAAGCGCTTTTGAAACCAGTAGTACAACACACCTTCATTAAAGATTTTGGGATAAATCTTGTCCAGCCGTTTGTTGATTTGGGATTTGGTAAGAGAGGGTTTGGGTTTTTGTTCTCTGTTCATGTTTGTCTTTGTGCCAAGTTGTGATCGTGGCTTTGCTTTCATATCCACGGTTGGGCTTTTTTTATCCTTTAATTGGAACGATTTGATCTCACGAAGTAATTTTTTGAGAGACAAAGAGACTTTGGGCTTATTGTTGGGATGAACACTTAGGGAAAGCACACCTAATAAGATCTCCAATATATATTCAACAAAGGTTCTTCGTGAATTTGATAAAAGATAACGAAGTTGGTTCTCAAATAGCTTTTTGGAATCGAGAGTTGTCCCCAAGATACCTGAGATCTTGGAAACAAATTCCTGTGTGACAAACGCTAAGGAATTGTGTGTTGCGCCCCCGGTGGCAATCCAGATCATCCCAGTAAGCATTTTGAAAATTTTTTTCGAAGATTCAAGCACGTTAATCTCTTCTTTTCTTGTGCTGGTATTGTTATCAACACACTTTTTGATCTCGACCTTGTTGTTGATCCCAGTACCACGAAGATTGCCAGTGGTATTTGTCATATGGCTGCCTTCGGTTATTGATGAATATGCTCGCTTCCGAATGGGGAAATTTGCTTTTTCAGTCACTTGATTTAAGCCCACCTGTTTTTTCGTCTTTGGATTCCTATTTTGGTGACTTCTCAAGTTGTGGTATTTGTATTTCTTGTTTCTTGTTTTTCTCTTTGTAACCTTAATTAGAGTAAATTTGCAGTTTTTCTTTTTCTGCTCAATTTGTGGCTTGACATTTTCGTTTTGGCTTCCACAAAGGCTCATTTCTGTTACACCAGAAAGTTCTTCCTTTTGTTCTTTTTTACTGGCAAGATTTGTACAATGATCCCTGACGATTTCCTTCTTAATGCCCTTATTGCTGTTTCCATTTTCCTTGTCCAAGTTGCCGACGAAGAATTGTTCATTATTATCTTGTAAAAAATCCAGATCAACAAAAATTTCCTCCAAGTGATCCAAAGCTAAGTTTGGGAAAGTGTCAAATTCATCTAAGAAATTTTCTGTTGTGCTGTCCTTTAAAGTATCCAAGTTTTCAATCTGGTTATTTGGTTGACTTTCAAACAAACCAAAACTTTCAAAAGTGTTTGTTTCAAATTGTGTTTCAGTAACATCGAAATTAATATTGGAATAGTTATCAATCGTTTCAAGAGGATGGTTAAGAAATTTTAAATCTGAGTTGTCCATTTTTGAGTAATTGTATTCGTATTCGGGGTGATGTTTTGTGTTAAAAATTGTTTGGTAAACAAAACAGAAATCGAATTTTTGGTTAATAATAGATGAATGATAAAAAAATAATCCAAAATTTTCTGTAAATTAGTTTTCTTCTTTTTTTTTGAATGGACATTTAGCAAATTAAAACACCTTTGTTTAATCATATTTGATGGACTGAGTAACTTTATTTTGTTTTTTTTGTATTATTTTGTTTAGTAAAAATATTATCGTATTGTTTGTTATTGGACAATCTTAAGGGTTAAAAAAAATATCCATTGGTTGAGCTGAAAACACTTTCGTGAGGTACTAAGTTTTTTTATGATGACTCACAAATTTTAAAAGTATTCAAGTGTACAATAAATTTTTCCAAAATCCCAAAAATATTTTTTTTTTCCTATTATCATGAACGTCACAAAATAATTTTAATTTTTAAGAATTTTTCTTTCAATAAGGAGATGTAAACACATATTATTACCATTTTTTGAAGTTTAGAATTTTACAGCACTCTTAAAAAATATTTTTTTTTGAAGGAATAAAACTATTAATTTTGGAAAACATTTTAAATTGGCAAAAAGCTCAACCCTATTTTTGATTGAGAACCTTATTAGAGCCTGAAGATTAAAATCAAAAAAAAAATCAAATTAGAAACAAATTGACTTCAAAGAATAGTCCACAAGATGACAATTACAATTTAGATTTTTCTTCATTAGAGAAAGAAAATGATATGTTTTGGAAATCTCAAGTATAGTCAATTGTTTCAGACAAATTTTTAATAAAAGATATCAGCAAAGAAAAAAATCCTACAAATAGATATCATTTAAAAAACTGTTGTTTTGTTAAATTTAATGATCCACTTTTTCTAGAATTGACTAATCGTTCTTTTATTATTTGATCTAACTTTTCCTTTCAAGGAAAATTCTCTCTAAACAATATTTCCAACTTTTTTTATTGTTTCACTTTTCTCCTCATTAGTTTTTTTCTACAGAGACTAATCTCCAAAAAAAAATTTTTACCTAAATTTAATTCGAGATTGAGAAAATTTTTTGCCAATTACTTCGATTTGAAAAACACTGTTTATTTTCAAAATAATATATATTTCTAGATTCCAGAATCCATATTTAAAAATTGGTTAAAAAAAAAATAATTTATATTAGTCCCTTAAAGGATTTATTTTTTATCAACCAAGACGAGAGCCAAATAAGAGCTCATTGTTTAAATTTTGAATATATTTATGGAAAAGTTGATTCTTTGATCTGAAAGTTGAGGATATTTATGTCGATATCAGCAACATGAAAAAGTTATATAAGCTTTTTTATTGAACATCTTTAGATCTATTTACAATTTAGACGAAATAAGGGGGAGGGTGTGGTTCAAAGCTTGCTGGTTTTTCTTAAGATAGTCCTTAGTCATTATCTAATTTTTATATTCTGTGAGAACTACAATACAAAATTCTAAATTAAAAAAATGGTTTCCAAGAAGATCAATAACCCAAAAGACCAATATAAACAAATTTGATAATTTTTAGTTTTTTTTATTTGACTATACTAATAAATAATACGTTTCTATTTATACAAAAAATTTTCAGAATTCTTAAGAAAATTAGGTAAAATTGCGAAATTGATTTTTTATCTCTAACTACATGAACCTTCCACTTTTTCTAAAAGTCTCTTAATAACATTTTCATCCAATCTTGAATATTTTAAAATGAAATAACAAGTAAGTAAAACAAGATAATTTTGATTTTCGAACCTTTTCAAGGCAAATTTCAAATTGTGGGTTGTGGAAAATTGTTTAATATTAATTTCAATAAAAAAAACAAAAATTACAATATTTGAAGATTTTTTGACCCAAACAAGGCCATAAGTCAATAAATATATTGTTATTCATGATAGTAATCTTCTTTTACCATAAAATCCAGATCGTCCTTATATAGTATCATTTTTTGTTAAAACACACCAATTATTTTTTTAAAACGTCATTTAAGGGTATACTCACAATCAAGCCAAAAATTTCACTTTTAAACATTTTCCAGGAAGAATAGAAAACAAATTTTTTTACTTTGGATCTGTTTTACTTGTTTTTAAGTATTCAAAGTTCTTGTTGAAAAACATTTATTTGTTTTTATTTCACATCAAAAATTAAATGCAACCGTAGAATGTTAAGTTGATTTATTTAATCTACTTTAGGCAATGTACAATGTTTAACTTTTGTTCTTATATTGTAATTTTATTTTTGCATTTTATTTGATGATCGAAAAACAATTTTAATAAATTCTTTTTTAAAAGAAAGCCAGCAAATACTAAAAATCAAACTAAAGACTACAAAATAAACAAGATCGTTTCCAGATCCCATTGAAAAGTGTATGGTATAGTGAAAGTGTTAACTTTTTGTTTAATTCTCATATGCTAATTAAACTTATTCTAAAAAATAAAAAAACCTTTTATTTGATTTCAAATATCAGTATAAGTTTGTACATAATTTCAGAAAAATAGTTTTTTGGACCAATTTAATTATTGACTTTCTAATAAAAACATTGTTATATACATTAAAAAAGAATTTAATTTTTTGAATAGAAAATGTGAATAAAACTAAAAAATAAAAATCCTTATTTTTCAATTTCATTCGGAAAAGTGTTAAAAATAAAAGTGTTAAAAATTTGTTTTATTATCAAGGGTTATAAAGAAAATTTTAAAATATCTATAAATTTTTTAAAATAAGAAAAAATTAAAACAGAATAAAAAAAAAAAAATTATTTTATTATTTTTCAAGATCTTGATCATTTAAATTAACAAGCCTTAATCTAGGCGCTATTGACATTGATAATAATTCTTGTAATAATAATTTTGCAGCATAAGGCATTTGCAATTTCACAGTATTTTGACCGGTTCTACAATATCTACACCAATTTTCATATCCAATAAATCCACATTTCTTTTATAAAAATAAATTATATAGATTAAAAAAAATGTTATAAAATAAAATCAAAAATAAATCAAATACAAATAAACTTCAAAATAAAGTAGTTCTGGTGCAATACTAAAATAAAAAATAAATAAATAAATATTTTGCGATTAAATTCAAAAATTGAATAAACAAGACATCAGATAAAGCAAATTAACAATTTTTATCTTTTTTTTAATTCCAATTTCAATATGAAAATAATAAAATTTGTTGACACTTTTTTGAATTAAACTTTTTTCAAGGAAGGTATTTCCAAAAAAGTGAGGAATTTTTTTTTAGATTTAAAAGAAAGTTATTTCTCTTGAAGTATTTTTATTGGTAAATTAGTAATATAAAATTAAGTGAAATATTAGTACCGATTGATCAGTGCCTATTGGTCGTATTTCAAAATATATTCATCAAAATATTTCGAAAAAATTGATAAAAAAAAAAACACTTTTTTTTACAAAACAAGCTACAGCCAATTTCAATAATAAAATGGACAATATGACAAGAATACAAATGATTTTTTAAATAATAAAATCTTGATTAAATTTTTTTCTGTTCTATTGGGAATTTTATCAAGATTAAACCTATCTTATGAAAACTATTTTTACAAACAAAAAGAAAATAATCAATACCAATTTTTATGTTCTTGAAAAATATCAAATAAAATCGAAATCTGAAAATTTAAGATCTTGTCTTTTAATAATATCTTAGAAAAAAACAAAAAAATTCAATTATTATAAAAATAATTGAAATTTGAAAAAAAAATTTGGGTACTTTTGACAGAAACAAAGATTAAATATGTATGTGTATCTATTAAAGTTCAAATAATACTAAGAGTTCAACATTTTAATTCCCAAAAAATGGGATGTGTAGAATTCAAAAATATTTGAAATAAAAATAAATACAAATATAAGAGCATAGATAAATGTTAAAATGGATGTTAAATGTTGTTATCGAACAATAAAATTGAACAACTTAACGCTTATTAACTTTCGATTTATAAAAATCAGAAAAAACAAAAAACAATAATATTTTTTTGAAGAATTAGAACAAAACCCTTCTCAATTTATGAAGAGGATCCGATTCTTAAGAGAATTAATAAGATTTCACTCGGTTCAACAATATCTTGAATCCAAATTAGGGATTCTTAAAGTTTCGTAGAGTGCCGTCAAGTTCCTGTTTTTTTTTTAATTTCTCAAATTAAAAAGAAAATAACGGCGATTTTCTCGAGGTTTTCTATTTTATTCCGAAAATCAATAGAAAATTCAAAAAACCTAACGAAAAATCTATTGATTTTCCGAATAAAATGGGAAACCTCGAGAAAACCTAACGACGGCAGTTTTTTTTAATTTTTGAAATTAAAAGAAAATTTCAGAAATTTTCTTTTTATTTGGAAATATTTAAAAAAGCCTAACAGCACTTTCCCAGAATTTGATATAATTGAGTCAAATCGAATATTTTACACTATTCTTTTGAATTCTGAAAAAATGAACTGCAAACAGATGAACTTTTAGTACTCACTCTCCAATGAAAATGAAAAAACAATAATATATTTTTCTAATAAAAATTGTTTGTTATGTAGAAAACGATATCATCTTAAGAATCATTTGTAAATTAATTTGTAAAATAATAGAAAGTTTATGTCAAAAAATCATTGAAAGATGCACCATACCTCTCAATAAACAGAGAATAAAAAAAAAAAAATGACAAAAATTCTTACATTACAAACTGTTGCTGTAAAAACATCTGAAGAAAACATTAATCGTTCCATAAGCAATAAACTTGCACCGTATCCAACTAAGCAATCCCTTTCCATTTCACCAAGCCTTAATCCACCATCTCTTGATCTACCTTCTGTGGGTTGTCGAGTTAATACTCTTCGTGGTCCTCTAGCCCTACCATGCATTTTATCCATTACCATATGTTTCAGCTTTTGATAATAAACAGGGCCAAAAAATATATAAGAGGAAAGAGGCATTCCAGTTCTACCAGAATATAAAATTTCTTTTCCAGAATAAGCATAACCTGCATTGATTAAAATTTTCATTAAATATTCGGGGTGGTCACCAGCAAAGGAAGTACCGTCTTTAAATTTACAATCCATCAAGCCTGCTTTCCCCCCAAGCAATTCGATCATTTTACCGACTGTCATTCTAGATGGGAAACCATGGGGGTTCATAATTAGATCTGGTATCATCCCATCTTGACTGAAAGGCATATCTTCCTTTTCTGCCATTATTCCACAAACACCCTTTTGTCCATGCCTCGATGAATTACCACACCAACAGTATTTAAATTTTCTTCTAACTAATAATACACCAGAGGAAACAGTGCAACAATAAACATTTCCTTTATAATTATTTATTATTTTTGTTGAATTTTTGGAATTATAAATTAAATTAATTTTCTTTTGGTCCAGTATCAATTTTAATTTAAAGCTTTGATCCTTTTTATTTTCACTACTAAGTGTTTCAATTTTACAATATAAATTTGAATGTATTACTAATTTTTGTAATTGGTTTATTAAATAAATTGAACTTGTTGTAAATGAATTTTTCTGATCCAAAATACTTTTTAACAAATCATAACTTTGAATCGAATCTAATTTCCAAATCCAATTATAATTATTTGATTTATTTTTAAAAATTTCTATTAGATTATTGATCTTGTTAATAGAATTAATTTGATTAATTAAATTATCCCATTGCGTTTGATTAATTTTAAATTTTGGATTGGAATTAATCGAATTATGCTTAAAATAAAAATTTTCATTTAATAAATTTTCAATTTTCATCAAATTAAAATCGTCATCGTTTTTGTTTAAATTACCCTTGTTTATAAATAATCTATGGCCCGGTGTAATTAATAAATTAATGTTTTCATTTTTTAACTTGTACATTTTTTCGTTATTATGGTCAAATTTAAATAATTCTAATGGCTTTTCATATTGCAAATATTTTTTCTCTGTTAAAACTGCGACCTTCATTGAATCAGTTAATTTATCAAATTTGATCCAGCCAAAATTTTGAGTTAAAACTTCTGTCTTTGGATCATAGCAAAACTTGTCACCCAACTCTGGCCTTCTAACAGAGCGAACTATTGTTTTCACTAAAATGGAGGTATTCTCATTCATTGTTACCAAAACACGGTCTATCACGCCGCCTGTACCACGGTAGGTTATTGGGCTTGATTTGTGCTCAACCGTTTTGACATTTACAATCGTATCTGTTGTGTTTTTCGGAACTTGCTTATTAAACATCACCTGGCCATCATCAATTTTTAATCCTGGCTCGCAAATCCCATCTTCGTCAATTAAGGAAAATTTGTTTCGAACCCTTTTTTCATTGGGCGTCGCAGAGGCTAATCGATCATTTGTCCTGTTTCGATAATGCTTAATTTGGCAAACATATTTTCTGTATACGATACAACGTCCAAAGCCAAGATCTAAACCAGCCTTATTAAGAACAATGGCATCTTCAATATCATACCCCGAATAGGACATAACAGCAATTATTGCATTTTGGCCACCGGGTAACTGATCAAAACTGATCAAATCAGCAACTCTTGTTTTGACCATGGGTTTCATTGGGTACACTAGCATGTTTATTAAAGTATCTGCTCTGATCAGCTCGTTTTCAGCAATGGCGCCCATTGCTTGCTTCCCCATAGAGCATTGGTATGTATTTCTTGGGGATTGGTTATGATGTGGATAGGGAATCAAACCACAGATTACACCGAGGATGGAAATTGGTTCAATTTCTAAATGAGTAGTTTCGCCTTTTATAATATCTGAATCATAAAGCGCAATGTTACAATTACTTGATTCGTTAACATCGAGATACTCAACTAGTCCTTCTTGTAAAAAGTCATTAAAATTTAATTCCTTATTTTCCACTTTTTTAATATGCTTATTGGAAACTCTTGGCTTTCCATTTGGATCAACAATAATTAAAGGTCTACACACCCTTCCAGAGTCTGTGGAAATTTCAATCGTCCGTTTTTTTGGATTTTGAAAAATGGAAATAAATTCCATTATTTCGCCCATTCTTCTTAATTTTCGAAAATTGTTTAAAAATATTTGCGGATATTGATGAACACCAATCAAAATACCATTAAGAAACACAGTAAAGATATTTTCTAAACTTAATTCTTCCCCATTTAAAGTTTCGATATCTTCAACTCCCAGTAAAAATGCTATTTGTTCGACGGGCTTTGGTTCTTCATCATTAGTAACATGTGTGATCAGGGATAAATTTTTAACCAGCCCACACGATTCGCCCTCGGGGGTATCAGACGGACATATAACCCCAAACTGTGATGTGTGAAGCGCCCTTGGGCCAGAAACTTTACTAGACTTTTCAAATTCAGATGTGATCCTAGTCATCATCCCCACAGCCGAAATGTAACTCCACCGGGTTAGCACCTGCGTGATTCCAGCCCGTTCGACTTTAATCCTTTGTAGGGTCCAATTTCCCGATGATAGCGCTCTTGTCAATCCCGTTGTAATAGTCCATGTCCTAATCGATTGAACAATGTCGAATTGTGATGCGACGCTTCGTCTTGATAATGACCTTTGTGCAATTCTCTTTAAGGTTACATTAAACGTTTTAAATAAATCTTCAAACAATAAGCCGATCAATGTACCTGCCAATTCTAGCCTTTTGTTACCATAAAAATCTCGATCAGTCATTTCGCTTTTGGAACCAGTACATTTTAAGATCCTCCTTGACATGAGCCCCAAAATGAATGCCTTTTTCCTGTTTTTTTCCACTCCATTGCCAAGATGAGATAAAATAACAGACCTGACAACATCAAGAGCTTCGATATACGGAATGTTACTGACAGTGTAGGGCCTTCGATTTGCTCGGATCTTATCGTGAATATACAATAAGGCACCCTTTTGAGTAAAGATTTTTTGGCTACAAATCTCCTCAAATGATGGCGATAAGCCATTATAAACCTCTTCGCTCGTGCCAATCATTTGAATGATCTCTTGATCACTTGTAATTCCTAATGCCTTCATAATAATGAAAAGTGGTATGTCAATTGCAAAAACATTATGCCTTAAATATAATTTTTCTCTTTTTAGTACAACAGCAGTTTTACTAATCCTTTCATGAGTTGAACTATTAATTTTTTATTAATTTTTGTTGTTGGTAGGGTAGTATTGTTTTTTTTTAAAATCAATGAGTATGTTTATGTTTATGTTTTGGTTTTCGTTTTGTATTTATTTTATGTTCAAAAAATTGAGATTATTGAAAATTAAAAAAAAATAATAATTTTTGATGAAAAAATCTTTAACATCCTTAGGATACACTTTTTAATAATGAAGATTTTGATCATTAAAAGAGAAGAGAAATGAATAAAAATTTGATAAATTGTTGAAAAATAGATTGAACACTTGGTGTTTTTGATATTTTTTAAAATGATTTTAGATCCAAAAAATAATTATTTAATTAATTTTTTTTTTACAAATATTGGTGATGGTTCATTATGAAAGGACTGTCATACTTTGGGAAAAAATATTCTCTTTTTTGTTGTTATACAACTTTTTTTTAATTATGGAAAGAAATAATTCTCAGAGTTTGTCAAATATTTCCTAAAAATAAGAATTATTGAAATTAAAAATACTTTTTAATCCAACAAGTGTGATTTTTAGAAAGAATGAAATAATTGCAAACATGTTAATAAAATAAACTATTTCCCAGAATTAAGGCAACAATCTTAAAAGAATTACGATTTGATTTGTAGATCATTTTAAGTTTTAGAGAGAAATTGTGAAAATATTTATGTTTTTCCATTTTTTTATCTTTTTATCTTTTTAATTCAACTGTTTCATTTCGAAAAGAAATGAAAACCAATTAATGTTACTTTTGATTTAAAAAGTAAATTAATTGATAATTTTTTATTTGATTTCATAAAAGATTGATCAAATGAGTTAAACAAGATAATAACAATGTTTAGATCCAGAAAGATCATTCACATATTTATCTTTTTTTAATTTCAAACTCTTTTTCAAAAAGTAATATAATTTTCAAAAAATGAAAATGAAAATGTAAATGAAAAAAAAAAGGACAATAAGAGTATCCAAAAATACAATAAAAACGAAAATGAAAATGAAAATTAAAATGAAAATGAAAATGAAAATGAAAATGAAAATGAAAATGAAAATGAAAATGAAAATGAAAATGTTAGGAAAATGAAAAAGAAAATGAAAAATAAAAGTGAAAAAGATTATCCAAAAAGAAACAAGAAAAATAAAAATACTATTGAAATAAAAAGAAAGTCAAAAAAAGAATTCATCAGAATTAATAAAAATTATTTAGAACTTATCAATAAAAGAGAACTAAAAATTTAAAAAGAGCACAGTGTTTCAAAAAAAAGCAAGAATAGATAGTTGAAATTTTTAAAAGAGTTCAGTATTTCAAAAATAAACAATCATTTTTTTAATTTTTGTTTGTAGAAGAAAGAAAAATGAAAACAAGATTTCTTGTTTCTAAATTAAGTAGACATATTTTTTTTTTTGAATCTGTATTAAGCTTTTTGGGAAGATTTTTTTTTGTACAGCTGTTTTAAAAAGGTGGTGACTAAAAGGTTTTTCTAAGTGGTTCTTAAAACTGTCTAATTCACCAGTTTTAAGCAGTTTAAGTAAGACTTTATAAAAATTTTTGTTCAAATTTTTTTAAAACAGCTATATCAGTATTCTTCTTTTAATTATTATTATTGTGTAGTCAAGAAATGAAATTTGTTTACGAATTATTTGTTGAAAAAAAACAAAGATCTTTGCAAAATCAATGAAAAATGATTTTTTGAGAGATTTAATTAAGCTTCCTTATTGAACTTTTGAGATAAAATTTTAATTCTGAAAATATAAATTTAAACATATTGTATTAAGGTTTTTCAAGTCGTGCAGTTTTAAAAAAAGTGTGGTCAAAAAAAAAATTGTTTAATAAAGTCATGAAAATAGGCCACTGAAAATTTGTCAACTGGTTTATCGATATTTTTGAAAACGTTTTTGGTCACATTTTTTTTTTTTTGGTACTCAAAAAAAAGGTATTAATTTAAATAATAACTAGAGATGCTAAATGCTTTTTTAATCTTATTCCTTATAAAATGAAATTTTTTGAAAGAATTTTTCTCAATTTATAAATTCATGTGGCTTAAATTTTGGGTAATGTTTTGATTTTCCAATTATTAAATTCAAAATTTTATTTCAACTCCCAAATATTTTGGAATTATTATTCGTTGAAAAACTCCATGGGGTTTACAAAACCAATTAGAAATGATATTTCTTGAGAGATTTAATCAAACTTGCTTATTGAGCTTTTGAGATAAAATTTTAATTATTTTATTTTGATTTTAACGGTAATTTCAATTAGGGTAAATGATTTTTGTTTTTATGAAGTACTGGCAATATTTTAAGTTCTATTAGGATTGGAATACAGTATTTCAAGAAAAAAAAAAAGCATTTAATCAATTATGTGTTTAAGAAAAACCAAAATACCTTTTTCGAATTTTTGAGTATTTTTTTTGAATTTAAACCTTTATTGATCCAAAAACTTTTTTGAATTCTCGAGAAAAACAAGGAAAATTTAAAACCATTTTTTTTTTTGATATTGCATCTGGCTCTTTTCTACTTTATTTTCAATTACTGATAAATTCAAATAGATTTTCTAAAATTTTTAGTTCGATTTCCATTTTTGTAATATAAACTCTTTTTCAAATAAAAGGGCACAGAAATTTTCAAGAATTATTCATAATTGAATCAAATTAATTGTAGTATCATTCTAAAATATAAGAAACTCTTTAAAACATAAAAAAACACTCAACTGAATCTTTAAAGCCCATTAAAACAAAACAATAAAAACTAAAATTAAATATTTTAAAAATTGATGTGCACTTTTATTTGAAATGAGAAATCTCGTTTTGTAAATTTTAAAGGAAAAAAAATTATAAAATCAATAAAAACCTTTGAACACGGTGAATTGGGGAAAAGTTCTTTACAAGTCAAACTTCTGTTCTTTAAAGTCTCATTTTCCAAGATAAAACCGCAATTCATCTGGGTTTTTTGTTGGGGTTGTATTTTTCTTTATTTTCTCTTTTCTTTGTTTCATGCATCAATCCAATAACCTTCTTTCTTTATTCCTATATCTAGCTCACATCGAAATCAAACTTAAACTGTTTCCATTTTTATACTGGTAGATTATTTACAAATTGGTTTCTTCTTATCTTGTTTTTTCATTTTCCAACTGTTCAATACCCATAAATAAAAAAACAAAAAAATGAAAAAATGAATAATTAAAATGAAAATCACCAAAAAGTAATTATCTTATTAACAATCAAATTTAATGGTATTAATGATTTGAGAGGTGTATCCTTTTGTTTGAAAGGGGGGTTAGTATCTCAACTTTTAAAGCAACTCAAGAGAAAGAATCTTTTGAAGTCAAACCAATTTTACAAAGATTCTTAACATTTGAATTAATAGAATGTTTTATTCAAAGCTAGAGTAAAAAAAAATTATAAAAAATGGAAAACGAAGTAAAAATTTTCTGATATTTATTTGAATTGATCAGTATAGTTATACCCTCGTCTTTAACCCAATAATACTTGAAAATAAAGTGGGGGGGGGGGGGTCACTCAGCAGAGGATTTTGGATTTTGGAATCTTTCCAAGGCAAATTTCAAATTTGGTGAGTAAGAAAAGGTTTTGCAGAAACTGACATATTTTTGAAAAAAAAAAACAAATTTTAACAAGATCTATTAGCCTATCATTCTTTAAAGTCAATGATCCACACTGTATATTTATAAAAGTAATTGCTACAGTAAATAAAATGCGAAAAATCCTTTCTGGAATTAATAATTGGACATTCTGTTATTTATTTTTGATACTGAAAAATTTAAAAATAAAGTTACAAATTTTTTGATTCAATTTCATCTTTTTGAGATTTTTTAGTTCGTTCCAAAGAAAGAATGTCTTTGTTTAAATGCAAAGAAACTTTCAAAGTTGTTGATTTTCGATATACTCTTTGAAATGACTTTTTTTTGAAAGTTGAACTAACAGGATGAAGAAAAACGGAATTTGACTCAAAATTGTTTTGTCTGTTTTCGAATTTATCAGTATCAAGAGAAAAATAGTTTTTCATTTGGAGATTTTGTTTTGGTTTTTGAGAGACAACAAAAAGGTATTATTTGGTTTGAAATTAATTTTTCAGGTTTTCTTGTTTGTTTTTTCCTGAAGAAACAAAAACAACAAAAAATGAAAAAGAAAGGGAAATGAAAAAGGAACAGGAATAGGAAAAAAAGAAAAAGACAAAGAAAAAGAAAAGGAAAAGAAAAGTGAGACGGAAAAGGAAAAGGAATAGGAATAGGAATGGGAATGGGAATGGGAAGAGAAAAGAAAAAAGTAAAAAATTAAAAATGAACATTGAAGATTACCTAACCACTGAAGCTACAATATTCTTTTGAGAATCTAGACTGATAATAATTCGATTGTGTGATACTTGCTCTTGGATTAAAATTACTTTTTCAACACCCCTAACAACAAAATAGCCACCAGGATCCAATGTACACTCTCCAAATTTTGCAATTGTTTTATCATTTTTGCCATGCAAAATGCAATTGTTTGAACGAAGCATGATCGGGAGATACCCAATTACAACACCCCTTTTGATGAATGGTGTTTTGTTTCGCATAAATTCAACGTCAACATAAATTGGAGCACTATACGTCAAATCCCTTAATCTACATTCCTATATATTTTTTGAAGGTTAAGGTACAATGTTATTAAGATCAAAAAAGAGATTTCAAATTATTAGATACAGTTTTTGCTTTAAGCCTTATTTGAGGTTGTCATTTAACGATACGTTGATTTTTTTTTAGATTTTTTATTTTTTTTTATTGTTTTGCAAGACGTATTTTTTTTTCTTTTTCTTTTTCTTTGTCTTTTACTCATTTTTGGAGTTTTGTTTTTTTTTTTTTTTGTTGTTTTGTTTGTGTTGAAATTAACAAAAAGAAACAATTAGAAGTCGAAAAGTAAAAAGATCTTAATTATTTACCATTGGCGTTATAGACTTTTTCTGTAATCCTTCAGTTACTTCCGGAACACCAACATTTACGTCAAGGTATTTTAGGTAGAATGACGGATCCGCGTCACAAGTGATTTTTGAATTGGCCTTGACGATCTTCTTTATATCGACTTCAACAAAATGATTAAAAGAATCAATGTGCTGTCTTAAAAGACCTCGAGTTTGCATAAATAATGGTAAAAGCTTCCATTTGTCCTCAATTTTATTCACAGGTTTGTTTAATTGATCGATTGATATCTCTGATAGATCTATTTTGTTTTTCTTTTCATTCATGTTTTTTTTTTCTTATTTGAGACAAAGCTAAAAAAAATGATTATTGCTTTGTTGAATTATAAATTTTAACAATTTCATTCAAATAGCCCAAAAATTGATTCATTCCCAATATATGAACACCTTTCATTCAATTTTTATGCATACCTTTACTTCAGGTTGCAGATTCAAACCAATTCTGAGACAAACGTTACAAATATCATCCTTTTCTATTTGTAAAGATTTTTCAGATCTTTAATTCAAAGATTAAAATCAAATATTTTTGCAAAAACAAAAGTATTTTTAAGAGAGTTTTTTTCTGGTTTTATTTTTTGTTCTTCACTTAACCCTCACTTAATAGCTTCCTAAAAATTCATAAAAGAAGAAATTCATCTGTTTATTTTGTAATTTAGGACAACTATTAGTACTTTTGTACCAAAAACTAAAGAAAATCTAATAATTTAATAAAAATCAACACTGCTCTTGAATTCTTCAAAGTTAGTGGATATTTCGAATTGAAAAAAAAATAAAAGTTTTAAAAAACTTAATTTTTAATATTTGTATAATGGATCGAAAGGGTCTGATCCATAATGAAAGGGGTTGTGCATTTGTAGTGTAGAGTTAGATTCTATTTTGGAATTATTTCCTTCACAAAAACATAATACTGTTAAACTGTAATAAATGGTTAAAAATTTTTACTTGATTTTCCTTCTTGAAATTATTATGCTCAAGCTTTGAATAAAGCATTTTAAAAAGTCAAGTGTTTAGAAACTCTGTAAAATTGGTTGTTCTTCAAAATATTCTTTGTCCTGGGCTGTTTGATAAGAAACTGTTCAAAGATTTATCAAAATGGAAATTGAACTAAAAATTTTTTGAAATTTATTAGAATTTATCAGTAATAAAAAATCTTTTTTAAAAATTTTTTGATCTCACTTGGACCCTAAAGAGCGACACCCAATTTTCAAAATGAATGACTATGATTTGTTATTTTGAAAACAACTGTGTTAGTTTTGAAGGGTTGATCTTTAACAATTTTGTAGATCTTTATGATTTTTTTTTTTAATTTTTTTTTTCACAAAAATATCGAACATAATACTTAATTTGTTGGATCTAGGTGGTTCTAAAAAAACTAGAAATTTGCTTAAATCAAATTAAATTGATTGTATACTTTTCGAAAACAATTTGTTAAAAATCGAACAAATTTAATAAATCGGAAAGATAAAAAAAAAATATTGGATTTTTGAAAATGGAGAACCACTTCATAATTACAGAATCATTTTAACTGATTTTTTCCTTGAATTTTTTGTCTTTAGACACACTTTGAATTTTTTATTGTTATTTGAATTTAGCCATTGAGATTTTTTGTCAAAGAGATCCTGTGGACTATATATTTTTATTTTTATTTTCACTTTTTGTCAAAGAGATCCTTTGAACTTTTTTTTGTTAATTGAACTTTGGGTCATCGCGAAATCCTTTAAAATTTTTTTGTGTTGGGAAGGTAGGTTTTATTTTATTGTTATTTGAATTTTGTTCAAAGAATGAGGATCTTGCTATTTCGTTTAATTTTTTCAACCAAAAAAAGTCTTATTACACCTACCCATTTTGAGCTGGTGACCAAAACCCTTTACAAAGCCAATTATAAGTAACACCACAATCTTTAGTATTGTTTCGAAAAATTACATCAGTCTATTAATTTGGTTTTATAAACACAAGAATTTTTTTTTAAAGTCCACAAGCTTACAAATTTGTTTTTTTGAGGTGTAAAACACAATAAAAGAAAAATATGAATTTTTAAATTTAGATACCATTCTTAAATAAAATTTTGAAATTTACTCTTTTGAATCCATCTTTTTGATTATTTCATAAGCTAAAAATTATCTATTATTCGTATTTAAACAGATAGATCTGTTTTATAGGAATATAGTCAAAAATCTACTATTTTATCAAATTTGAAATTATGTTGCATTATTTCGAAATAATACTTGGTTTTTTCACACTTTAACTCTTGGAAAAAATGTTGATAGAAGCAAAAATTCAATTTTCTTTTATTTCCACTATTTACTAATGGCAAATTGTTTTTTGAGATTGGCGTTAATCTTTTTGAAATTTCCATTTGTTCAACAAACAAAGCTCAAAGAAAAACTATTCCAATCTGTTTCAACAAATTTTTTGAACGAAGAACAGATTAAAAAAAAAAAAAAAAAAAATGCGAAAAAAGGTATTAAAAGTGAATCAATAGAATACATTTAGAATATATCAGAAATAAGAACTGTCACCTTCGAATGGTATGTTTAACCTATTCTCGTGGATTTATTTCATCATCAATATTAAACTTTTCTAAAGAAAAACAAAAGAAAATCGGAGAAAGAAGAAAAAGGAAAAAAGAGAATGTTAAATTTCGAACTAAAAATTTAAAATAAAAAACAAATCAATTCAAAATAATTTTAATTAAAGAAAGATAAAAAAATGAAATTCTAGAATCTCGATAAACTTAAATTGGTTTTCTTCAAATAAGAATTTAATGACTTAAAGATTGTAAATGGATTGTTCCTTGAATAAAAAGTATTTAAAAGGCACTTTTATTTTTTAAATATTTTTTCTCCAAAAAACACTTTTGATCTGTCTTCCATACCTTTCTTTTGGGAAGATGCTGTTGTTTGTAAATTTTTAAAATTACGTTTTGGTTTTTTTCAAATTAAGACAGTTGAGTTTGAAACAATAAAGTTTTTCAGCCAAAAAGAATAAATTTCCTGATACTTTAAGAATAAAGAATTAGGAAAAAAAACATCTAGTGAAGTACTTGATCCATAGATTTTAAAATAAGCTAACAAATAACTATAGGGGGGAGAGACTTGGTCTTCAAGTTTACTTTCTTTTTCAAAAGATAAGAAAATAAAGCAACAAACAATATTTTTTTACTTGTTTTACCGTATTGAAGGTTTTTTTTTTTTTTTACCTCCTTAAATTTTAATTTTCTGTTCAGTGATTACTTTTTGATCTGTTGGTGAGTTTTCAATTTTCGAAAGAACTTTTTGTGAAAATTTTCTTTTTTACAAAGGGGAATGAGAGAAGAAATCTAAAAAATCTGTTCTTAGCTCAAGAATAATTTGGTTTGTCTCTTATTGAATTGCTGATTGTGGCGACCGGACACCTTTCGTTTTGTTTCTAATTCAGATTAATTCTGAAAGGGAAAGGTTACAATAAAAAAAATCTTTACCGAAATGTAATAGCAAATCCAAAAACCAATAATAAATTTTTAAATGTATCTTGAAACTGAAAAATTATGTAAAAATCTGATAAATAAAAGACCAGGTCTCTTTTAAATACATTTTCAGAAATGATCTATTGTTTTTTATGAAGTTAGTCCATTTTACCCTTTTTTAAATCTTTTAATTGTTCCAATATTACTGAAAATTTTTTTTATCGCGAGTTAATAGATATTACAACTTTGATATCAAAATATTGTTAACTACCCCATTTCTGAATATATTCAAAGAAAGACAGAGACTGTCTGTTATTTTTTAAATATTTAGGAACAATTTTTTAACTGGTTTTTGAATAATTAATGTGACAAAATTTTCACTTCATTTTGCACTTTTTTATTCCATGAAACTTGCAATCATATACAGTGAGAAATTTGGGATCTATATTTATTTGAATGGACCTTTTTTTGTGTTACTTTGGGTGTGAAACAGAAATCTCCATGACAGATTCTGAAGAATTGTATACTGGTATTAGAAATATAAATGGGAAAAATTTTCACTTCGTTTTCAATTTCCTTCGAGATCGAAACCAAAAACTACTCCCTAATTCTTTGAAAACTCTATTTAGAAAAGAAAAAACGTGAAAACGAAGTGAAAATATATTCCCATTTACAATTCAAATACCATTAACAAAAAGAACGAGATGAAAAAATAGCACTCTAAATCTCAAATACTACAGTTGTGAAAATAACCCGTGTTGATAACCTTTCACCCATGATAAAAATTTAATAACCGGTAGTCAAAATAAAACACGCAAAAAAATTTAATGCGTTGTTCATAATAATAATTGTGTTTTTTTGTTTTAGAAGACTTATACATTAACCAATCAAAGAAACTGATAATAAACCCTAAAAAATATGGTATTGGTTTCTTAAAGTTCAATTCTGGAAAAAATAATTCTAAAAATGAAAGATTAAATTTCACAATTAATCTCAAAAAATAGAGTAAATTTTGTATAAAATTTTGTGAAAAAAAAAACAAAAAAATTCAAGAAAATTGAGAATATTATGGAAAATTTTCAACAAATTGCAATGAATAATTTTAAATTTATTGAAACCATCAAGGGGTTTACTTTCAAAATGGATTTGGGGTAAGGTAAACTATTTGGTAGTAGATTGGATGTTGCCTTGGAATAAGAAGAAAAAAAAGCACGGATAATATTTTGAAACACCGATTATAGTAATAGTACATGCATTATTTTGATCACAGTAGTTTTTTTTTTCAAACTTAGGTATTTGAATACCAGAACGCACATACACATTCTTGATTTAGATTTAAATTGACTTTAGAGGTTAGATCTTTGATTAATTCATTTGTTCAATAATATTAAATTGTTTTTGTTTCAAAAATTTTGTCTGTTGACAAAATTTCTGGGATTAAAGGCTTTTTATATAAAAATTCCAAAAATGATCTTGTTCTACTGTTTTTTGTCAAAAAATAACATTTTAATCTTTCAATATCTTCATACTTGTTTTTTTAAAATTTATTTAGAGAACCTTATTTCTAGTTTATATACTATTTCCACCAAATTGATATTTTTCTTTTCTTTCTACAGTCAGTCAATATTTTTTGCATGAGTTAAATTTTTATAATGGGTTAAACTAAAAAACATGGGTTAGTTCCTCTGCAATAGTATTAAAATTTTGGTTTTATCAATTGTTTTTTGAATTGAATTATGTACTTTAATTGAGATATACTTTAAATTACCCAATCTATAAATCAATTAATAGCCAAGAGAAGGTATGTTTTAAACAAATCTTTACTTATTGATCCCAAAAAAGAAAGATCGTCTAACCAAAGAAACTTGTTGGAATCAATGAATGAAAAAAAAAAAAAAATGAACAAAAAGTATATTTTGAAAGATTTATTTCCTCTTTATCTTCTTAATTTGGATGAGAACAAGCAATGAATTGTCTTTAACCTCCCAGCCAATGTTTTTTTTTTTTTTTTTTATTATTTAACCAAATATCTGATTTGAAATTGGTTAACACAGTGATTATTTAATTATAATATTAAAAAATTTATATAGGGGAGTCTCTAAAACCAAAAATATTACATTTTATTTTATAACAAAATTTTTTCAGACATATTTCATCTGATCTTATATTACTAGAATTTTTTTTTTTTATTATTTTCAAATTTGAATTTTTTAAAGTTGACTTTTTCATAACCTTATTGAATTTTGAAATAAAGAAGTAGATTTTTTCATTTCCTGATTGGAAATTAATGTTAGAGAATGTAATATTAGTTACAAGAAAGAAAAATGGGCCAAATTGGATTTCATTCCTATGTTACCCTTTTACAAGTTTTAAGAAGTGTAATTATTAAAAGGGGTTTGATTTTTTGATTACATTTGTAAATTAGAGTGATTGGGGTACATGTATTATCAAGTATTAATCATACGATAACCATATTATAATAAAACCGCTGTGAATATCAATATTTATTAATTCTTTTAGAAGTTGTATTCTATTAAAATTAAAAGAAGAAACAGAAAGGTTAGTTTTTTAAATCGCAAAATTGATACAATAATTAATCATTTGATTTATCCAATATCCAATATTTTATATCTGAATTGATAAAAATTGATGTTTTTTTGAGAAATAGTTGATGTTATAAATAAATTTGAAAAAAAACCAATTCTTTTTTTATAATTTATTTTTAAAATCTTTTTTTTAAATCAAGTCAAAACAAAGTATATCAACTCAAAAGATTAAAATAAAGAGCCAAAGAGTTATTGAAATTAAGAAACAACTATAAAAATTTAAACAAAAATTAAAAAATACAGAGGCCAACAAAACTTCGTGATCAAAATAATCCACTCCCCGTCTACTCTAACAGTGTTACACAATAAAATCAATGATTTTTTTCTTCTTCTTCCAATATAAAATCCAATCCACTACCGAATGGGATACCAAAATTTAAATAAATTACAAGGTAAAACCCTTTATTTTTTAAGTTAAATTTAAATTTTGAATCTAATTTGTTCAAAATTTTTCTTATTATATAAAAATTTTTATCGAAAATTTTCATTTTTTTTGAATATGGAAATTTATACACAATTAGACTCTAATTTTTGATGTAAATTTTCCACTTTGTTCCTTTGTTTTTTGAATTCCATTTTTCACAATAGAAATTTAAGAAGTCAATACACTGTTTAATTATCATTCACGATTGATTAATGTATAAGTATTCTATGTAATAGAAAAAAGCTTTATATTCTAAAACATATATTAAACTATTCTATTTACATTATTTTGACAACATTATGCTTTAAAATAGAAATTATTCATTTTTTTAGAGGCGTAACAATAAATAACCCCCCCCCCCCTACATTTCCAAATAATATATCTACAACCAGTTCGAATTTTTAGACCTAATCTTTTCACAAAACTTAAGGCAAAAAAACAATCTCAAATTATGGAACAAAATTCGAAATCTAGTAAAATATTTTTTCTAAAAAAAATTGCAAAAAATAGGCTTAATTTGAAATCTTTCTCTGCCTTAATTTTTTTTTGAAAATTTATGTCTTGTAAGTGGAACTGACTGTAGTAATTTTGATATGTTGTTTTTTTTTTGTTTAACACTTGGCTAATTTAGTGAAAAAACAAAAAATTATAATTATAGTTATTTTAAAAATACAAAAACTTAATTTTATTAAAATTATAAATTAAATTGTTATTAATAGTTAATTGGGGACTTTCAAGTACCACTTATTAAACTTATTGTAAGGATCTTCGAAAACATCTAATAATAATTTTAGTAATTTTATTATTTTTTTTTTTATTTATTTTTAACATTTGTATACTTTTAAACAACACTCTAATAAATCAAAAAAGGTACCAAAATAAAATATTTTTTTTAAAAGGCAAAACCTTTGAATATAAGACAAATATATTTTTTAGATTATTACAGAAGCTGGAAAAAAAAATATTGTGCGTTATTATACTTAATCTTTTTTTATATATTACTCGTTGTTTATTGTGTTCTACTTTGATAATTTTGGGTATTTTATAGGAAATAATAATCTACAATAATTACCCTAAAACTGTAAGATAAATTATACAGTTAACTCCTCTTTTAAGAAACAAACTTTCAACGAAATTTACAAAACAATAATCATCCCAAATTAATACACAAAATTCGAATTCTAGAAAAATAATCTGTATATATAAATTCTTCCAATAAATGAGCCTTAATTTGAGAATTTTTATTTTATTAATTTCTTTGAAATATTGTGTCTTAAAAGTGGAACTGATTATCTTATTATCAATGACAACTCTTTTCATCAAAAATATTCATTTACTTTTTTAATTTGTCAAAATAATTGATTCCCCATTTGAAAGAAATCTATTAAATTTAAAGAACTCATGAAAGATATTAAATTAGCAGTTTAATCAATAAATAAATACCATGGGATCTCTTATCAATTTTCATAATCCGAAAATAAATTTACTACCCATGTTTTAAAAATGTAAAGACCTTTTTAAAACTTCAATCAAGTTTTCAATTTTCAAAAAAATGAAAACTTTTATAAGAATTAAAGAATTTTTCAAAGTTTTGTATTTTAATAAAACGGGGACCATAATCTCAAAATGTAATGCAGAAGCCGGAGCTATAAAAAAAGGATATTTAAAAAAAGTTCACAGATTACAAAAGTATATAACTCTTAAAAAGGTTTTAATACTGCCAATCTCCTGAAAAAAAAAATACCCACTTTTTTATAATAAATCCATTCTTATTTAATACATGAAAATGATTAAAATCTTTATTAATTTGAAAAAAATACAAGGCTATCAAATTCTCTACATTTAGTAGTAAAAATTTGAGAAAAAAAATTTCTCTTTCATTTTTGGGTTCACATTTACCAAAAACCATTTTTTCAAATTTTTCACTCTTTTTGTTTGTCAAAAAACTAAAAATAAACAATAATAAATAGTAACAAAAAAATTACAAACGAGATAAAAAAAAGAACAAACAACCAAACACAAACGCAGAATGAACAAACAAAATCCAAAAGAATTTTTAATTGAAAATAATTTAGAACATTTCAATGAAGACTCGCCGCTGATCCCGATTCTGCAGTCTTTTGGAGGAGGGGTGGTTGAAAAGTTTTCCCCAACATTACTAACAATTTTGGAACAGCTAACTTCAAACAATAGTTCGACGGACACATTGGATCTCTCTCGGTTGTTTATTGGTTCTGATGAGAACAAATTAATCTCGACGATGCTCAAAACAAACACGACTTTGAGGACATTGGATCTTTCTGACAACAGAGGGAGAGGGGAACATTTAATCAAGATCGCAAAAAGAATTTCTTCAAAGGTGTGCAATATTCGAAAGCTTACCATTCGAAGGTACGACTTTGGAGAAAGTTCTGCAGAGTTTTTCAAACAATTGTTGACAAACAATTCCACTTTAACATCCTTGGATCTGGATCGGTGTGTGTTAACGGAAACGGGTGTTGGCTCCTTGTGTGTGTCGATCTTGTCAAAGGGATGCTCTTTAAAGCATTTAAATTTGGGCTCCTTGAGTGATCCAAGACTGACATCGAAAAAGAAATTTGGCAATTTAATTGCAAAGACCCATTCCCTCATTGAATTTACACTCAACCCCAGGGACCTTGGGGGGGAGTCGTTTCGCCACCTGTGCAGTGGGTGGTCGCAAAACACAACCCTACAAATCTTTGATTTAAGCAACTCTGGGCTTTGTAACAGCAAAGTGAAGCAACTCACAGTCGCACTCAAGGGGAACACTTCCATTTGCGAATTAAAATTATCCAAAAATTATGAAGTTTTCCCAAAGATTTGGTGTAAATTGCTTTGCAGGTTATACAGCCACCCAAAACTAAAGAAATTAGAAATGAACTTTTGCCAAATAGACAACTCTTGTGCCAACCATTTTGCAGAAGTTATCCGTACTTGTAAAGCATTTATTGAATTATCTTTATTGTACCATCAATTCACGAAAAAGGGAATTAAGATTCTATGCTTAGCCATCAATGGTGATCAAAAAACCAATCTTACGAATGGAAACAATGGTGATCTTGAATTCGATAATGAATACAATTATCAAAATGATAATAATAGAAATCGGTCTGGTAATCAAAAATTAAATAAAAATAAAATTATTATCATAAGCAATCATAAGAATCGTGGAAACGGTGACCATATTAAGAATAGTGATACCAAGTTTATGAGTGGGAATGAAAACGAACACGAACGTGGAACAGATTATGGAAATAAAAATGTGAAAGAACATGAACATGTCTTATCAGATTTTTTATTATTGAAAGAAAAAGAAAAAGAAAGAGATAAAGACGACTATGACGAACTTATAAAAGCAAGTTTCATTAATTATGAAAATTCACAAGAATTTGATAATTATGAAGATTATTATTCTGAAAGTGAATCTGACAGTGAATCTGACCGTGAATCTGAAAGCGAAGACGAAGACGAATATGAAGATGAAAATAAAAATGAAAATCAAAATGGAAATCAAAATGGAAATAAAAACAAAAATAAAAACAAAAATGAAAACAAAAATAAAAACAAAAATAATAGCAAAAACAAAAAAAAGAAAATGAAAAGGAAAAGTTTCCCATTAAATCAAAAACTCATCCCCCCGCTATTAAAAAAAAAAACCTTAAAAACCCATAGCCAAGATTTAAATCAAAAAAAAGATTATTTAAAATTTAATTTAAGAATGAGATGTGAGGGGTGTGATGAGATGACGATCAAAATTTATAAAGACTTTTTAATGAATAAAATAAATCGAATCCAAAGGTTAGATTTATCTACTATTGATTTCAATAATGATAACGAAGGGTATCAATTCTTTGTAGGGTTAAAAGGCAATTGCTCCATTACAAATTTAAAGCTCTCTGGATGCATTTTTTCCATCCGTGCAGCAATAGAATTGGCTGCTGCCCTAAGGGTACACAATTCACTTAGAAAAATTGATTTGTCTAGGATTATTGTTAAATATGATGAAAATTCCATTTATAATAATCTTCAGAAAAATCGGCGTTATAACTTTGCATCAAATTTAGAAAATTTAAAAAACAATGAAACATTGAAAACTTTTAAAAATTTAAAAATCCAAAACAATCCATTAGTGATCATATTAAAGTCCATCTCCGAAAATTCGCAAATGACCCATTTGTCGCTCAACGGGATCTGCAAATCCTCGCCACTGAATAGCATCGAGGCTTTAGAATTCATTTTCCCTGAACTGGCGACTATTTTACATCTGAAATTAAACAATAACAATTTTGGTAACAAAGGGTTAAGCAAAATTTTGAATTCGCTGCCGCATGAAAATATTCTCCTAAGATCAATTTCTTTCGACAATAATAACATTAGCCACGAGGGGATCGAAGAATTGTCAAAATGGATTGCCAAGCAAAGCCAGCTCACCAACCTCAGTTTGCAGGATAATAGCTTGGATCTGGAATGCTTAAAATCGTTATCGGGCGCCTGCCGGGGGCATACTAGCCTGCGTAAAATTAATCTTTATGAGCATTCTTCCCCAATACACATCAACGAGGCCAACGTTTTAAATAAGTTTTTGGACCGTAATCGGCTTTTAACAATTAGAATAAAACTGGCTTTGAATAGTAATTTAAGAAACCACATATTATTAATGCGCGCGAAAAACGCGAGAAATAGCTCAATACAGAATAATGGCTGCACTTCGGATGTCTATAACTTTTGGAGAACAAAGCAACTCTGCGATTTCAAAATATGCGATATTGGTTGCCATAAATTTTGGATACAACAAAGAGCCTATTGTGATCCCGTCAAGGTTAAATTAATTTTGGAAAAAGAAAACAATTTTGAATTAGCAAACGAATTTTTGTCCTGGGTCTACACGGGCACATCTTCAAACATCATCTTATTAAAACGGGCCTGCAAGCTCTTCCAAATCAAAAATCCGTTAAGTAAAACCATCCAAAAGGAATTCGTCCACCTGTTTAACAACCACCAATCGAAAGACTTTAGATTGATCGCAGACCAAGATACACAAATTAAAATACACAAATTCGTTTTACAGGCAAGAAGCGGACTCTTTAGAAATTTGTTTAATACCATTTCAGATATGGTTTCTCATGTTCACGATTATACAGAAAAATCAGTAACTAGCTTACGTGTGCTCATTAGATTCTTTTATTTGGGAAAAATTGAATTTAGAAATAATGATGAAATCCCCAAATTAATTTTAAAAGATTTACAAGATGCACATGATTATTATATGCTCAGTAATGATTGTAAATTACAACATTTGTTAAAAAAAATTGCTAAACATCTGAAAAAATAATTATAATTATTCTTTTCTTTTCTTTCTTTTCTTTTTTTTTTTTTTACTTTTCTTTTTAATATTAATTAGGTTTTGTGTAAAATCGATATTATGTTTTTTTTTTTAAAATCGTTTTCTTCAATTATTATTATTGTTGTTGTTTATTAATAAAATCAAGATTGATTTTTTCTTTTTTATTTCGCTTATTTGATTTTTAATGGATTTTATTTTTGATCAATAAACGTAAATATATAATTATTACGAAACAAGAGATCAAGTATAAGTAGTATATTTTTTTTATGAAAAAGTAAAAAATGCTAAATGGATTTGGTATACTCATGATTGTTGAAGAATTTGTTTTGGAATCTTCAAAATTAATCTATTATCGGCTATTTAATGTAATTAATAATATTCTTTTATAAGCTAAGAAATATTGCAAATTAGCCTTATATCAAAAAAAAAACAGTAAACATAGCGTTTAAGGAATAAACCGAGTTCACTTTTTGATTCTTTTTTTTTGAAAATATATTCAAATAATTCGTTTTTTTAATTCCATCGAATTAGTTGTTTCTTTTTTTGATTCCAATAGCAAGTATCAATTCATTTCTTGTTTTCGTTCGGTTTTAATGGAATCACATCATTCTCAAAATTTAATAATTAATAATTTTGTTTTTTATTTTTTCAAAGTATTTAATATTTCTCAAAAAAAATAAATATTTGAGGTTATTCTTGTTGGTATTTTAGTTTTAATCATCTTTTCTTCAATTATGATTTTTTTAAGTTTATTCTGATTTGAAAATTATATTATTTTGAAATGAAATAAAAATATTTTTTTTTTTTTTAAGAGAGTTTTGGAACCAAATAAAGAAATTCTTTTTTTGATTAATTGAAAATCAGAATAAAATAAATTTTAAATATTTTGGAAAATTTATACTTCAAAGAGACTTTAGCAAGTGGAATATGTTTGATCAAAATTTATTTTGAATTATTATCAGATTATGATTCCAAATTTTAAGTTTTTGTGATTCTAAAAATTGCTCAAATGGAATAATTTTGGGAACTCTGAGAATAAAATTTGAAAAAAAATTAAGGTACAAAAACGCTATTAATTAAAGTACATTTTTTGGACATTTTTTTAAAAGTTAATTTCCCTAAAAGTTTGTACCTTTGGGATGGTTCTAATTATTTTTAATAATTACTATTTTTTTAAAATATAAAGAAACCTACTTTCATCCTTGAAAAGATATTTTTTTTGAAATTTATGTTTTAACTTAAGAAATGGAAGAAATAACACGATTTAAAGTATTAATAATTTGAGTATTTATTGATAATTAAAAATTTCACATGTTTCCAATATAAAACTAGAAAAAAATAACTTAGTTTTTTAGATAAAATTAAGTTAATAATTTTCTTATTTTTTTTTTATTTTGAAGGGAGAAAATTAATTTCCTCTTTCAGTTGTTAGATTTTTTTTTAATTTAAGAAACAAATCGAAATTTTATTTAATTTACATTTTATTTTTCAAATTAAAAAAATCGCCATAAGCCCCTCCAGCATTTAAAATAATTGAGTAAACACAAAGGTTTTACTCTATTCTTTTAAATTTTGAAAAACACCTTTATTTTTTTATTTAGTTTACTATTTATTTAGAAAATCAATAGATTTTCGTTAGGTTTTTGAGTCTTCTATTTATTTGTGAAGTGTTCGAGGTTTTTTTGAGGTTTTATATTTTATTTCGAAAATCTATTGATTTTCTTTAGGTTTTTTTTACTTTTCGGATTAAACCGAAAATTTATTAAAATTTTTTGTTTATTTCAAAAAGTAAAAAAAAAATAGAACACTTCACAAATAAATAGAAAACTCAAAAAAAGCTAATGAAAATCAATAGATATTACTAATAAAATAGAAAACCTCAAAAAAACCTAGAAAACTTAACAAATAAAACAGAAAACTACAGAAAAACTTAGACACTTAAAGGTACTCTACGACACTATCTGAAATTCCGAATTTAAATAGATTTTTTTTTATCCTAGATATAATTTAGAAAAGATTATTACAAATATGAGAGCTTTGTTTTAAAAAATAAAAAGAAAAAATATTTTTTAATAAAGAAAATAAAAAGAAATTGATAAGATTGAAATGTAAGAGAGAAAGAAAATACAAAGAAATAGTAAAATCTTGGTTTTTAAACCTGTTTTTTTTTCACCATAAGTGTTGAATGAGTTGGTGGTTCATTCTTTTTATGTGGAATTTATTGGATCACCATCTTAAATTTGTTTTAATAAAGAGATCTAAATATTTGACCATATATAGATCAAATGGAATAAGTCACTTGTTAAGTTTAGAATTTATGAATTTATGGTTTGACTGAATCTATAAACTGATGATTTTTTAAGAATAAGAATTGGTTTTCCAAAAATTCTTTTTGTTGCTTTACTTTTTTTTTTTTAATATTACTTTTTTTTGCAAGTTTCCCAAATCTTGTTTATGAAAAATCCCAGCAAAGAAACCAAAAGTATATATTATCTAAAAAGGCTGTTTTGGTCCATGATAGTTGGTTTCAAATGGTATCAGTTGCATTTAATTCTCTTCAGTCACTTTAATTAATTATAGTTCAAATTCGTCCAAGATCTGATCATGAACAAGTTTGTTTTAGATCTAAAAATGTACAAGTATATTCATTTTGATAATGATTTTTTATTCCTTTTACCCCCCCCCAAACAACAAAAAAAAAACCAAAAGATGACGAACCGAATGAATCCAAACAACACAAAAAGGAAAATTAGAAAAGGTTGAATTTATTAAAAAATACTTAAAAACCTAAAATTTGCAATATTTTGTCTTTCTTTTGACTGGAATTTTTGGAAACCAGTTTTTTGATTTATAACATTGAATTTTAGATCACTCGAATCTTAAATTCAGATAAGCCTTAATAAATTTTTCGAAAAAAAGTTTCACTGTTTAACACAGTCCAACACAATTTGTAATTGTTGACCATCCTAAAAACACAAAGTAAAATCAATTTATAGAGGAAATAAATTAACTTGATTTGATAATTCATATTGGTCTTAGAATTATTAATGGGAAAAAATTTTCACTTCCTTTTTAATATTTTTCTCGACTAAATTTGGTTCTCAAAGAAATAGTTTGGAATTTGAGATCTCTGGTTTAAAAAAGAAAAGTCTGGATGATGTTGATATTTTTACTATTTATAATTTAAATATCAGTAAAAAAATAAATCATTTTACTATTTTCAATCAAATCAACAAAAAAACAATTTAAATCTTGATTTTTTACTTTTGTTTTAAGTAATGTGTGAGAAATTACCATTCCTGAAAAAAAGTAAAACAGGGAAAAAAAAGTTCAGCACGGTTTTAAATTGGGTATATTACTGAAAATGAAAAGTAAAATCAATAAAAAGAAGAAATCAATTAACTTCAAATAATAATCCATTATATTATTTTCAATCGAACCAATAAACACAATTTAAATCTATTTTATATCGAAATTGTTGGTTCTTTTGGAGATCTAAAAAATAGTCAATTTTTTCCACAAATTTTTGAAACTGCATGGTATGGAAAATGATTTTTCAAAGAAATCTCTAAATTTTGTATTTTTGAAATACACTCACATAATAAATATTCTTATACATAACAATTTTCAAAAAGGTCGGCAACTTTAATAGATATTAAAGGGAATTGAAAAAAAAATTTAATTTTTCGGTAATATTTTTTTCATTTTTAATTGTAAAATTTTTGAAATTTTTATTTGACTTAGTAAGGGGAGATAATTTAAATATATTTTTTTAATAGTCTAAAAAGAAGCAAATTTTTTCAATTTAAAAAATAGCACAAATTATTTCGATCAAAAGATAATTGCTAAATTAAATTGAAAAACTGATTTTTTTTCTATTTTTCAAATATTTTTTATCATTTTATTTTTTCCCATGTTTGAGTTTTTATATACATTCCCTGTTTTTTTCTGCAAATGCTTTTAACTTTTATTCTTTTTTCAATCTTGTTGTTAAATCAAAAATTCGTTCATTGGAACTTTTTTCAATAAAAAAATACCCCAAAAATAGGTGTTTTTTTCAAAAGTTGGTATTTTTGAAAAGGGGGACATTTGGATTTTAATGAGTTTAATAGCTATTTTTTTTTTTTTACATAAAATTATCATAACTTTGAAAAAATAATTTATAAAAGAAGTATAACTGAAATCCAATGTGTAGTTTAGCTAACAAAAATGTTAGGAGTTAAAATTTTCCTTGTATTGTGGTTTTTGAATTATAAATCGGAAAATATTTTCACAAAATTTTCCTTTTCCTTTACCAAAAGAGTTTTCAAAGAAGTAGATTGTCATTTAAAGATATCCAGTTATAAAAAGGACATGAAAATAAAGCAAAAATATTCACTTGTAATTCAAATACCAGAAATTGATCAATCAAATTAAAATCCTTATCAAGATATAGTATTTTAAAAAACTGATATTTTGTTAAATATTTCCTCCTTTAAGTCTTTATTTATTTATTTTTTCATTTATTAATAAGCTTTCTTTTCATTTTCAAGTTCTATTAGGGTGAGGAATTAAGAATCATTTTTCACTTATGTTCTTTTTCCACTTTTTCAAAATGAAACGACATTAGCCAAGGTTTGTCACAAAACACTTTTATTTTAAGGGTTTATTTGCTCAACTATCTGTTTAACAATCCCAAAATAATCAACTTTTTGATGATATTTTTTATCGTTTCTCGAAAAAAATTTGGAGAGTGATTCAGAGCGAATAATTTCATTTTCAAAGTGTTAGAATTTTCCAAAGAGTCACCAGAATTTTTCTAATATTCTAGTCAATTTAAAAAAGAATCTTTTTATTTTTTAACTTTTTTTTCTTCTTTTTTGTGCTTTTCTTTTTCTGAAAAAACCAAATACCCCATCAAAACCAATTTCCAAACCCCTTTCACCCAAAACAATCAGAAATAACTAATTTACCGAATCACTAATGACCAATATTAAATCAATTGGTGGTAGCAACGCAAATTGGGAACAAAAAAGCGAATTCCCCACAACCCTGGATCCAATTATAATTTTGCCTGAAGAAATAAGAATTGTGCACGTTGTTGTTAGTAATAGCGATCAAATTGTCTTTTTAAGTTCAGAAGGAAAACTATACCAATCAACACCAGGAATAAATAAAAACACAAAGTTGAAGGCATTTGAAAACGTACCGCCAATGAAATCTTTAGATTCTGGCTATTTTCATTTCCTTGCGCTCTCAGATGAAGAAAAACCAAAGGTCTATGCTTGGGGGCAAAACGGAGACCATCAGCTTGGTTTTAAAAACAACTTTAATGATGTGAAAAAACCAACTTTAGTTGAACATTTAAAAGAGGAAAACATTGATCAAGTTTGTTGTATTGGTTACTGTTCATTTTTTTTAAACAAAACAACAAACGTTTTGTTTGGGAGTGGTAATACTTCACATGGCAAGTTGGGGAAACCAGAAATTACAGAAAGTAGTGTAGAGATCCAAAAATTACATGAAAATGTCACTAATGTTTTTGGTGGTCATTCCGATCATACGTTTATTACAAAAACCGATGGAAAATTATATGGTTTTGGGCTAAATGAATATGGTACCGTTTTTCATTAAAAGTTTTTTTTCTTTTTATTTTTTCTTTTGTTATTGAAAACAAAATCTTTTCAGAATGGTTTGTTTTGTGCTTTTACAAAAAAAGATTTCTTTTATTAATTCTTTTTGAACAAAAATTCAAAGAAATTTTTGAGTGAAATTTCCTTTTTGAAATTTGCAAACCCTTTTTTCTAAACAGTTTACAACAAACAATATTTCGAAGATCAACTAATTTTACAAATTGCCTTTACATTTAACTGTTAAGAGATTAGCACCTACCAAGGAGAAGCCTAAGATTAAAGTAAGTTGTTATTTGTGTTTAAATTACCTTAGTAATATTTGATTGAAATTTCTTAAAAAAAAATCAATCAGTCAAGAAGTATTACCATAAGTTGATCTCATCAATTAAAAATGATCCTTGTTTTGGTAAAAACCCGGAACAATTACAGAAAAAAATCTGCGTTTCACCACGAATTTAAAGGATGAATTATCAATATTCAGACTACAAAGTTGTAAAATATGTTTCTTAAATTTTTATGGCGATATGTAGATTAATAGTTTAAAAAATTCATTTTTTAGCTAAAAAATTAAATAATTAACCAATAGATTATTTTGATCAATTATTTCTGAAATTTGGGAAATATATCGATAATACAATCTAACTTTATAAAAGGGAAACTAAAACTAATCATTTTTTTGTTTTTTATGTTGATGATTATTGAGTTAACCTTTGAAATTAAAAAATTTAAAAAATAATTACTTTTGGAATGTTCTAAAGATGAATTATTATCTACTGGAACCCTTTTTCGAGTTTCTATTTTTAGATTTGGAAAAGGATAAATAAAAAAAAAATTTTTAAAATAACAATTTTTAATTGTGATTTTGAGTAAAAAATGAAATAATTTATTGTGCAATAATATTTATAATAGATTTTTTAGAGTCACAGAAACCATGTCAACTATTCAGCACTAATTTCATTTACACCCAATTACAACTTATTTTAATTATAGACGAAAATAGGGTAAATCGAATCCCTTGTTAAAATCAAAATCTAGATGGTTGTCAAAAAATGATTTTTAATTTTTATTTGTCTTTTGAGAATATTATTAAAAATTCCTAAAATGTTTTCTCATTTTAGGAAATAAATTCATATCCTTTGAGTTTACAAAGACATTCTAAAGGTACTATTATTTAAATATTCCCAATCTGTCATTTTTAACGCTTTCTTAAATATAGAAATCAAAAAAATTCCCAAATTTAAAAAATTAATAGAGAATTCGATCCAAAACAAAAAACTAAATCATAACATAATTATTCCTTAGAAAAATTCAGAATTTATTGGAAAAAAACAACTATCGTGATAGTTACATTGTTTTTAAATTTAGAAAATAAGATTTTTATTTTCCTAAGTGCTTTTTTTTTTGAATAATTTTTTCGATATTTTAAGATTTAAATGGGTTTACTTTGAGGAAAAATATTTTTACAAAATATTTTACTTTCTTTAATTTAATGTAAATTGAGAATAATCAAACAACTTTTTTCAAATACAAAGAAAATCAAATATTTTAGATTGAGAAAAATGATTCTGATTTTTTAAAAATTTAATATCAAAATTAGATTTTCGTTTTGGATCGAATTCTCTATTAATTTTTTAAATTTGGGAATTTTTTTGATTTCTATATGTAAGAAAGCGTTAAAAATGACAGATTGAGAATATTTAAATAATAGTCCTGTTAGATTGGCTTTGTAAACTCAAAGGTTTATGAATTTATTATTTAAAATGTATTCTCATTTTAGGAATTTTTAATAATATTCTCAATAGATAAAAAACAATTGAAAATTATTTTTTGTCAACCATCCAGATTTTGATTTTAATAGTACACCAATAACATCTTTATTCAAAATGTGGTCAAAAATTATAAAAGTATTTGATTAAATTTATCAGCATCATTGAAGAAGTGTGAATTACATTTGAAATTCTCTTATACTTAATTTTCCCTTTAAGAAATTGAAGAGCAAAATCATAGATTTCAGGATTATTAATTATGAAAATAATATCAAGATATTTTGGTTCAAAATTAATTCTTTAAGATTTATTTCTTATAATCTATTTAGAAATATTAATACATCACTTTCATAGGAAGAGTATACCCATAGAAAATGAAAAAAAAGTAGATTTTTATTCGGATTTCTTCAAAAAGTGTGAAAAAAATTTTTTTAAAAGTGACTATAAAACAGATTGACAAACTTCAATGGAATTATTTTTTGAGATTTATTTAATTTTTTTTTTTTTTGAAAACAATAATTGTAAACTAAACCCCAATTAAAAATTTTTAACACACCAAAATTCGATTTGTGAAAAAAAAAAACTTATTTAATCAATTCAAGAAGAAATATCAATCAGAACCATTCTCTAATTGAAATGTTAACACTTTTTTATAAATTTCAATACTTAAATAACAAAAAATAAATAATTATCAATACAAATAAATCAAGAATGCGTTGTTAAAATATTTGGATATGAGTAAAACAAAAAAATAGATGAGTAAATTTGTTTAAATTCTATTAGGAATATCGGTCGATCAAAAGCTTAGGAACATCAACGTATTTTATTTGGGTTCTTCTATTTGAAACAACTCAACTTTAACCTAATACCAATAGTTGAAAAAAAAATTGATCTAACGAAATAAGTTATGTAATACAAAAAATGGAATGAAAACAAAAAAACTAAAAGATGAAAAAATGATTTTCATATTTTCCAAAAATCAAAATTATTTCCAATTTGAATAAAAGTTGTATTATTGTGGTTGTTTGTAACTGTTTTAGCTGTGTGGAAAATTTTGAATTTTAGTTTACTTTGACTTTTAAAAAAATATACCACATTTTTATACTAAAATTGGGTTATTAAAAAAAATGGGGTTAAGGTGAATTTTATTTTCGTTTTTGTAATTGTGAATATCTCTTTAAAAAATAATCCTGTATTTTTAAATTCAATAATATTTTTTTTTTATTTAATTGAATTTACATTTATAAATTCGTAGAACATATGGGATGACATTCAACTTTTTTATTTTGTATTAAAAAAAAATAAAAAAAAAACAAAAATTATTTCATGCACATAAATTGAATAAATTGTTTAAATCCCTAAAGTATGAAATTAAAGAGTTACACAATTCTTTTTATCTGGAAATATATCTTCAAATAAAGTATATTTCTCAAAGTTAACTGACTAAAAAATTTCCAAATATCAATTTTTTTTTATAATTTACCTTTTAAGAACAAATTAGAAATAAGTAGAATAATACATACATTTTATTAATTGATATATTTATGAAATAAAACTAATAAATCAATTTATATTCTCAAAAATTGAAAAACCAAAAATTCTTAGGGATTTGTTTGAGAAAAAAACAACAATTTTCATTTTTCTCTTCATTAGAAGATCCAAATAAAATTCCAATAGAAATCATTATTATTTTACTACAATCATTTTTACTGTTCAATAACCTTAGAAAAACACTTTTTTATTTTGTAGTGATTATAGATCTTGCACAAAAAAAAAAATTTGCAAATGAATTTGGTGTAAAAAAAAAATCTTTTAAAAAAAAACAAAAAGGTGAAAAATGATTTCAATTTTAAAATTTCCAACATTAAATTATTTTTTCTAAGATCTTTGCAAACCCTTTAAGCATATATAATTTACCCGTTACAACTGTGGATCTTTAACTTGGAAATAATTTTGTAATTCAACCTTAATAAATTTATTTTTGTGATTTTTTTAAATAGTCAAAAAAAATTAAGACTTTGAAAATGGCTTTTAATTATTTCTAGATTAAGCTATATTTTCTAGATATATTCAAGGGTTGTTGGTATACTTTTTTTATTTTGTAACTGCACTCTCAAACCAATACCAAACCTATAAAGAATCCGTAAGATCGAGTAGACTTTTAATTTTGTTCAAAGTAAAAAAATTTATTTGAAATTATTATGATTAAATACAGATCGCACTCTTTACGATTGCAAACAAAAAAATCAGCTATTTCACATATAAATTCTTGAGTTTGGATTATTTAATATAATTCAAGAAGTGAATACACTTTTATTATGTAACAAAAACTTTAGGCGAAAGCAAACGTTAATGTCTTATTTGGTAAATAAGAAAGAGCCAAGGAATAAGTGCCCCCCCAAAAAAAACTTTTTCAATTTATTTTATTATTACGGATCATCCTTTTTAGGGTATAAGCTTTATTTTTTAAATTTAAAAAAGATAAATCTATTAAGTAATTTTAGGTATTGGTATTTAAAGGGGTTGTGAGTGGATTGTATCAAAGAACCAAAAATAATTAATAAAGTAACCCTATTAATTTTGAAAGTGCGCTTCGGCCTTTTACTGGTATTAAATTCATTCAAGTGTGATATTAAGCAAACAGGTCTTATTAAGGTGGTCATCTACTTTTTTCTACATAAACAACAGAAAATAAAACAACCAATAACCCATTCAAAACTAAAGATGAAAATAAATTTTCTCATCTCTCTAAAAATCAAATCTAAAATTCATAAATATTTAATAATAATCCAAATCAAAATTGAGTTAATCAGAAAATTTTATTTGATCCTCTTTATGGATTGAGGGTTGCTATTTTCTTTTTATTCAATTTATAATCTTTCCTTACATCCATTCTAAACTAACGTTGGGGTTTCTTGATGTTGAGTTATAATTACAAAATCAATATATTTTTTAAACAAAAACTGAAACTCAAGAAAACCACATTTAATATTTCATAGGATGCTTATTTTTTGTTTTTTTGATTCTTGTTTTGATTTCAAAATTATTTGGTGTACACTCAAAACAAGAATAAAATAAAATAAAAAAAAAAAAACATAGGTACTCCTCAGAAATACACATACACTTTACGATACTTAAACCATTGACAAAAAAATATAAGTATTATATGTGTGTTAACCCCCCTTAATCCAATAATAATAATAATAATAATAATTTCTATTTTTTATAATTCCAGATAAATCCAATTAATATAGATAACGAAATCTAACTAATAATTCCAATCAAGAAAGAAAAATAAAAAAAAAATTCTTTAAAAAATCTTCGAATTAATAAAAAAAAATTATCAAAAAAAAAAATAAAAATAAAAAAAATAGGCGACTTAGGATTGGGAAACACAAAAGATGCTTTAACACCAACTCAAATCAAACTTGAATTTCCTGTTGAAGATATTTCAAAAATTAGACTTGCATACAGATATTCAGCGATACTTACAAAATATGGAAAACTTTATGTAACCGGTGAACGAGAAAAAACTGGATTTGAAAAAAAATTAACAAAATTTGAACAATATCCACAATTTAAAAATAATAATACTCTTGTTAGAGATATTGATTGTGGCTATGAGATGTTTGTAGTCTTAACACAAGATAATGAAATTTGGGTTAAAGGACTTTTTGGTGGTTCTAATTCTAATAATTCGAATACAATTAGAAAAATTCAACTGGAAACTAATGTAACTAATGATCTTTCATCTTATGATCGAATTAAATGCTCTGAAAAATATTTAATTTTCTTCTTGCAATCAAATTCATATTTAGCTCAGGATCTTGAAAAATTATTAGAGGAGGGATACTTTTCTGATTGCGATATCCAAAGCATCCCTGCTCATAAAATATTAATAGAAACAAGACTTGGCCATGATTTTGATGAAATAAAAAAATATTTGGAATCAAATTGTAAATTAAAAGAAATTCAAGATTTGTTAAAATGGATTTATTGTGGTGAAATGATCAATTTAAAAAGAATTAAAGAAATATTAAATCATTTTGGTATACAAGATCTCCAAAAAACTAAATTATTGAAAAATGATTTAAAAAAATTGTTATTTGATGAAGAAACTTCTGATTTTACGCTTGTTGTAAAAAATGATGAAGATGACGATGAAAATGAAGACGAAGAACAAGAAGATGAAGAAGATGAAGAATTATTACCAATTCATAAATTTATTTTAGCAGCAAGAAGTGGACTATTTTTAGATATGTTTCAAAATTTAGACCAAAATATACAAAAAGTAAAAGATTATTCTGGTAAATCATTAGAAACCATGGAACTATTAATTTCATTTTTATATACTGACGAACTTCCAATTACTGCAGATACAGACCAAGAATTCATTAAAGAAGAATTTGAAGATATTGTTGAATATTATCAATTAAATCCTACAATTCCAATTTTAGATATTTTTGAAAGATGCTCAAAAAAATAATTTTCCAAAAAAATTTATTATTTTGATATCCAAAACTCTGCAATCCAATATTTTCTTTTTATTTCAATAAAATGATCATCTATTTATTGATTCATTTTGAATTATATTCTATTCCTTACAGGAAAGACACATTTGTGGTAAAAAACTACTTTTCCCACAATTTAAAAAATAGCACCACCCATCAAATATATAACCTCTAATAAACACTTTGGTGAATCAGATCAATGATAAAAAGTTCAAATAAAAGATGAAAACAAAAAATTTTACTTTTTAAATTTCTTTTTTTTAAATAAATTGGGGGATTCAGAAAATAAATTAGAGTAAAGTTGTCTTTGTGATAAATATTGCATCATATTATTCAGATAATCAATGTGAAAATATATTTTCTTTTTAAAGATTATCAAAAATAATTAACAGTGTCTTCTTGGATTATTGTGGGTTATGATATGTTTAGTTTTTATATCATTATAATTCACAGAACTTATATCTTTTACCAATACAAACAAAAAAAACCAACATTACCAATTTTTTTCTGATACATCGATCAATAAATGATAATCTTTTTTTTGGATATTATCATTTTAAGAGAAAAAAAAAAACACAAAACACTTGCATCATTAAAAATTGTTGGTTTAGTAGATAAGCCTTTAAAACTTAATCTAAAATATCTACAAATTCCCTATTTAATGTTTAATAATCAATATTTAATTGTTAACAAGATTTTCTATGATTGCTGATCTTTTTAGTTTGGTTAGTTTGGGTGTTTGAAGTTACAATTTTGCATTTTTAATATAATTTTTTTATGATAAAATTTTTGATTTTTTGAAAATTTTTATAGAGGTAATTATTTTTTACTATTTAAACCTTTTCTTTTCTTAAATATAAAAATTATAAAAATTAATCAAATTAAATCTCAAAAAATAAAAAAAAAAGATAAATTGGAAAACGAACCAAAATGAAAAGATCTAAAAATGATTTGAAAATAAAAAAAATAAAGAAAAAAATTTTAATATAGTTAATTATATAGTAAATATGGGAGTTATTGATAGTTTCAAACAATCTATCAAGGTGTAAATATTTATCTTTTGGAAGAGGAACATTTTATTTTGATATGATGCACTTTCGTCTATTAATTGAAAATGTTAATTCCTTCACGAAAAGATAATTTATTGACGAATAGTAAAAAAAAAAAAATGGCCAATAATTATAGTTTATATATATTACTGGAAAACTTAGGTTCTGTAAACGGAAATAATTCAAATTCCAAACATATCTTAACACACAACGATCAAACATGATTACCTTTTTATTATTCTTGATAAAGTGTAAAAAGTAAATCTAGTTTCACTTTGGTTGCGTTGTAAATGTTAGAGGCAAACTGTGAATTGTAGAATAAAAAGATCGAAATTTTCATTTAGCTTTCCCAAAAAAAATCACCCTCTTTAGAATTAAAACAAATTATCAAAGTTCCCAAATTTTAAAAGGGGGAAATTATAAATTTAGCTGATTTTAGAATTAAAAAATTGGAAATATTACATGATTTTAAAAATCTTTTTTTGGAAAGCTAAACTAAAATTTTCTTCCATTTATTTTGAAACAAATCGTATTTTCGTGAATACTCTTATTTATTTTCCTCAACCCAAATTTGTGTCGAAAATAGGAAACGACTTTTAAAAAAAACAATTGTTTTTATATTTTAATTTCTTATTTGATATTTTTATCAATTGATCTAATTCATTAACACAATTATTTGAGCACACACTGTTGACTTTTGATGATATTTTTAAAAATGTGGAAACAAGTGTTTGTTGTACAATCCACCAATCCTTTCAGGAATTACCTATCAATTTCAAATTTAGAAAAACAAAAATGTCTTATCTCAGAATGGTTCTCTTCCCTTAAAAGGAATTGTTGACTAGAGAGTAATTGTTACTCTTCCTTTCAGAAACCTCACATATCTTTTTGATTCTTCTCTTTGTTCAATTGAAAGTCCCAAACTTGAAATGTTTTTCAAAAAACATAAATTCCTTACAATCTATTTCTCTTAGGAAAAACAAAAGATTATTTTTTAGAACTAGAAAGGGTTTTTGTAGTAAGATTCTTAAACTCTTATTTCAAGATGTTTATTGAAAAATTTCCTTTCTCAAATTTTTTTTGGTAAAAAGAAACTATTTTGTTTTCTCTTTCAAAAAAACTCTATTCTTTTTTTTTTTTTTTTCCATTAAAGAGTGGGTACTAAAAGTCCACCTGTTTGTCCGAATCCCTAATTTGAATTAGAGATATTGTTGAACCAAGTGAGAGCTGGTCATTTCTCCCAAAAATCGGATCCGCTCCATAAATTGAGAGGGATTTTGTTCGAATTCCGTTCAGTTTTATAATAGTCAAAAAGATTCAATTCGGTTAAACGATTTCCTCAAAGAATTAGTGGTTCTAAGAAGCATAAGCCCGATTTTTAATTAAAATTACACCGTAGTGGCTATTTGAGAAAAAGGTAAACAATAAGAAATAATGGTTAAGGGAAAAGAATCCTGGCCTTCAGATTGTACACTGGGTTGTGTTGCCACTTGTCCATACGGTTCTCAAAAAACTCTATTCATTCACAAAAATTCGATTAATTTTTCATAAATTTCCAATTCAATTTTCACAAATATTCAAATTCAAGTTCTCTTGTGTAAAAGTAATATAAAATTGATTTAAATTTTGGTTGTTACAGATTCAAAACTCGATTAAAAGATCATTTTTCTTTTTTTTTATTTTTTCTAAAAAAAATTCATTTGGGTCTTACAAACTAACAAATCAGTAAAAAACAAAAAACAAAAAACAAAAAACAAAAAAAAAAACAAAAACAGAAACCTCTTACAAAACTGTAATTTTAAAGCTCAGCATGAGTTCTGAACCTGAATATGAACCAATTTTAGATCCAGAGTATTTTGATCTTTTTCAAGAAGAATTTCAATATCCTCTTTTTGATTTTGATACTAATTCAAACGGTCTGAATAATAACACTACCAACACCAATGAAATTTATAACATGAAGCAACTGCAATCCGATTTTGAACAAATGGGAGAATTGACACAATTAAAAAAAGAAAAAGAACAAGAACAAGAGCAAATTTCAAATACAAACCCAAATCCCAAAACGGGAAATAAGGATGGGAAAATGGAAAACAAACAAAAACAACAAGACAAAGAAAAATCACTTTATTTAATTCGGAACAACGACTCTAATTCTTATCTTTTTTCAAAGCAATCGTCTTTTTCAAACAACCAAACCTTGGAAAGGATCCCTTCATTAGAAAGGTTTCTGACTTTTGAAAGGGTTCCGTCTTTAGAGCGTTTACCATCATTTGGCCGAATGAACTCGTTCACAAGGCAGCCGTCTTTTCCTCGGCAAAGGTCTTTCCAACGAAAGCCTTCTCTTGATCGCCTTCCTTCGTTTGGCAATCCAAATAAAGGTATGAATAGTTGGATGTTTTCTCAGACAAACACAACAAGCAATAATTCAAATTTACGTGGCAGTAATTTTGCAAACTCAACAAACCATAACGATCGTAACTTGTTTACTCGCGATCTCTCTTTAGAGTCTGTTTATAAAGTGCACCAAAATAGCAACATTAGCAACAATAGCAATAATAACATCAATGAAAATCTGAATCAATCTTTAATTATTAAGAAAAAAAATCATAAAAACCCAATTTACATCCCCAAATTACAAAAAAAAAGTTCCTCGCAATCAATTTTATTTTCTCCAAATAATAGCAAATTATCTTTTCTTCATAAACAGCAATTGAGTCAACAAAAACAAAATCATCAAAAAATGGAAGAAGAAAAACAAAACGAAAAGGATAATGAAAATGGGAATGAACAATCACAAGACTCTAACAATTTTCTAAAATTCCTTAATCATCCTAATATTGAAATGATCGTTGGAAGTCAATTTGATCAAGGAAAAAGCAATCTTTCTGGAATTAAAAACGAACAAAATAATTTCCTGTTTCTTGGAAAGAATCAAAATGGAAAGGAAAATGAGAATGAAAATTTAAATTCACTCAAAAATGAAGTCATAAATAATAGTGGCACTAATACCACAATTAATAATAGTGGAAGTGGAAGTGGAAGTGGAAGAGGAAAGGGAAAATTACAAAAAACAAAAACCCAATTTATTTTAAAAAAAAATTCAAAAGAAATACAATCAGAGCCCATGATAATTGCCTCAAAAGAACCACCAAATGAAGAAAAACAAATGAATTTAACCACTGGTAATTTTAATTCAAAAATAAAAGAATTATCAAATTCTCAAAATCAAAAAAATGAAAATTTAATTAAAAACAAATCACAAATAAAAAAAGGAAAAAAAAGAAAATATAAAAAAAAGAAAACAAGGGTTCGAATTAAAATTGGCACTCGATATAAAGATGGTGAAAAGAATCCCAATGAAGGTAATTCTAAAATGAATGATTTTGATGAAGATTCCAGAAAAAGGTTTTTGAAATTACACTCTTTAAATAAAAATAATTCTGTAGTGATTGAGTCTGGAAAGGATGTGTTTAAATTATTAACTGGGCAATTGTGGGTAATTTCGGGAGGCGCGCCACAAAAGGTATTGACCCCATACACAGATAAATTTGTTCAAAAAATTGGAAATTTATTCAAGGCATCAGAGAATGAAGAGGAATCATTCCAAGGGCAACTGAAATATTTATTATCAAATTCCAGAAGGACATTTACAGAATTTATTTTAGAAATTTTGATTGGGATTTTATCATTAAAATATTCTGAAAATGTACCAGAGATTTCTTTAAAATTTTGGAAAATCCTAGAAGACGCTTCACAAGTTAATTCAAGAAATGAAAACAATGATGGCAACGAAGACAATAACAAGTATAACAACAACAATAATAATAACAATGGTAATGGTATTGGTATTGGTATTGATGAAATAAAAATAGAAAATGAAAAAGAAAAGATGACAGAAAAGGAAAAATTAAATATTAGATTGGAAGAAATTTATCAAGAAATTTATACACAGAAGGTTTTAATGTTTTGGTTTGATAAACGGTTTGTTGAAAGGCTTGGCGCATTTTTTAATGGGAAAGACAAAAAAAACTTTTATGAACAGCATTTATTCTATTTGGGGAAATCAAAATTTATTCTATCCTGTTTACTTTCCGCACAGGAATTAATCAAAAAGGAAGAAGGTATACCCGAAAAATATTACAAATTGGTTAATTTGGAATTTAAAGGCAATCCTTTAAATGTTTATTTAAATAATAGAGGGAAAAAATTGAATCTAGTTAAAGATTTAATTATCAAATATGGTTTAAATAACGGTAGCTTTTGGAATATCATCTCGAAAGATTATTTAGGAAAAATGAAATTTATGGAGGAAAACATTTTTGATTATTTCCCTTTCAAAAATTTGATCACAAATCCTCTTCTCGCTAAATTGTGTAAAAAAGGTTTCAAAAGAAAAACCCCAAAAAAAAGCGCAATGTTTCTTCATCAAATGTTGAAAAATCACAAGTGCAAATTAATGTTGATTGGCTTTTTAAAAAAACGTGCCATTTAGTTATTATTAATTATTTAAAATAAAATAAAAAATAAAAAAAAAGTTATATTTAGAATAAATACACTATGTTCTTTATATATATATATATATATATATATATATATAGATAGATAGATAGATAGATATATTAATGGTAATTTTATTTATAATGGTAATTTTATTTATAATTTTAATTTAATTAACAAAATAATCAATAATTATTTTTAAAATAAGAGTTATAAAAAAAATTATAATGTGCTTTTTTTTTTATTGTTTAAATACAAATTTCTTATTAATCCCCTAAAATCTACAAAATCAATTAACAAAAAATTGTTTCTATTTGAAAATTTCTAATTTTTTTTTTCTTTTTTTGGAGAAATGAGAACTCAGGATGAATTATTTAATCTATACAGAAAGCTAACAGAGCAAAAAAAAAATTCCCCTTAACACGCTGTATTTAAAATCAAATATAATTTTTATTTTATCAATTAAATTTGATTTTCAAAAGATCTAAGATACTTCTTTACAAATGATAATTAATTTTTTAATTAAATCACCAATCTCCAAAATGTATTTATATTTGAGATGTGTGGTAGTAGATTATATTTTTTTAAAAAAATTATTTCAGCTAATAGAGTTTTATATCGAAATGTAACAAATTCACGGATATAGTTACTTATTCGCAAACAATTTACTTTTCAGTGAAATACTTTAATTTCGCAAATAAATAGTTTTTTCCTAATATATACTTTAACTCGAAAAAGGAGAAGTTTACACGAAAAAGTACTATTTCTCACAAATAAAGAGCATTGCCCAATAATCGAATTTGCTGAAAAATACTAAATCAATTTAGGGATCTTTTTTTTCCGATCTTTTTTTTCAGATCTTTTAAATAAAAAAAAAATTTTCTAGATAAATAAAACCAAAAAGAAGAGACTTAAAATTATTAATTATTCCTCTCTTTGAGCCAGTTAAATATAAAAAAATATATCAAAAGAAAAAAACTTTTTTGAAAATAATTAAAATTTTAAATTAAGAGACATACAATGAAAAAATCAATTGATATTTAAGGTTGGGATCTTAAATTAAATATTTTTGGTAAAAAGTTGTTTTACCTTCAAAGTTTAAATTCCCAAAAAGAAAGAAAAATTTCCATTATAACCTAAGTTATTGATTAAAAAAAATCATCCAACTTAAATATTAGAATTTCTCCAAAATGTAAAATCTTGGAAAGAAGAAGAACAAAAAGAAGAGAACAAGTTTATCAAACAAACATTCTGGATTTATGGTAGTCTGGTTCTACTATTGAAAAAAGATTTAAAAATTGAAGGAAGGATTCTTTTAGTGTTCCAAATACTATAGCATATATTTTGCCGATGACAACCCAATTATAGAATTCCAATATCATTGAAAGTATCTAAAGGATTTTTTTCATTACAACATATGATCTAAGAAAGATCGAAAATAACAATTTATATTAGGTTGTAAATTGAGTTGATGACAAGAACAGATAAAATTTTCCTCATCAAATCAGAACAAAATTCGGTAAATATTGTGTAAATATCTTTATTTGTCTTTTATTCTGTTTATTTTTTTCATTTAAAAAACTAATTTTGTTACAAGTTTATTCTGCAGGTAAAAATAGGTTATCAACAGTTCAATTGGTATCTTCAATAAAAACTTGTATGATATAATGAGTATGTAATACTGGAAAATTCATGAAGGATAAGATTTAAAAAACAAATATAGTGTGTTTAAAAAAAAGTATCCTTTTTTTGTTCATCTAATTATGTTCTTCTAAATACTTTTTTAGGATAATTAACCTTTTGGCATTAATTTATTTTTTTCAAGAACAAAAAAAGTTATTCATAAAATACTGTACATCTAAATGGAATAATTGTATTACTATGCATTCTGGACTTTTTGGTGAAATAATCCAATGAATATAAAAAGAGAAATCAAAAAGTATCGTTTTGATTTAAAACTAAACCAGATATTTATAAAAAAAATATAAATTGAAGATATACTGAAAAAATTAAGAATCTTTTTTTTATCAATAAATTGTTATTTTCTTATAAAATTGTATTGTTCAAATATTTTACTGTATATAAATCTGATATTTTTTAAAATGCCATAACTTTCAAATTATTCATTTTTGAGTAGTTTGTATATTTTTTTTTTTTCGTTAATTTCTCAAAAGACAACAGGTTTAAATCAGGTGTTGTTCAAATAATAAGTAATCGCAATGAAGAAAAAGCGGTTGAAAATTAAAATCAAATAATTTTTTATTTTTTTTTTGAAAGCACGAGATTTAATATAGCAAAGTGAATGGTTATGGATAATAGAAGTATTATTAGGTGATAATCACAGTCTCTATATTTTTACCCGCTATTATCCTAATCAAAAAACTTTTTTTATAACATCTTATAAACGTTGTGTAAAGGTGTTATAAACGTCTAAAATGTTATAAAATTTTTCCAATAAAAACTTTTATAACTTAAATATTTGTTTTAAAATATGTTTTAAAATTTATAAAAGGAGAAATATGTCATAAGAATATTTTTTTCAAATAATATTGAAAAAATCATCATATAAAAGGAAATTTTGTTATAAAAAAGTTCTATAGATGTTATAAAAAATGTTTTTTTATTTTAGTTATTGAGCTTTATCTGTGAAATTTAAATAGTATTTAAGAAGGATTAAAAAAAAAAAAAAAAAATATGAAACAATTATCATCTCTCTCGAAAAATGAATCTCTTTTTGTGTAAATATTTAATGTTTAAAGAATGATATTTTAAAATTTCAGAAGAGAGGAAAAGAAATTAATCATAATCACAAATTAAGATAAATAATTCATGGGGATTTATTAATATATTAGAATTTCTTTTTATAGTATTATATACCGAGATATTAGAACGAAAGTAATGATTTATCCCAAATGGTTGTTATTGTTAATAGAAAGGCCTTGGATAATATTTCACCAAATAGCTTATGACAAGCATATATATATATATATATATTTGTTTTTATTTTTATTTATTTGCTTTTTCTTTCAATGGGAGGAAATTAATGTCCTATTACGAGCTTAATTTCTAAATTTACTTTGTGAAATTTTAAGAAAGATTGATATTTTTCAATTGCTAAAATAAAAATGATAGGATAAATAATGTGTCTTATTTTGAATAATGTTGTAGAAATTATTCTTATTAGTTTGATTATGTTCTAGAGTAATACTTTTATTTTAAATGTTTAAATTTATTTCATAGTGGTGTAGTCTGTAAAAATAATCATAATCATCAATAATTTCAAAAGTGTATTCTTTGTTGCATAAGTCGAAATTTCAAATTTTTGATATATTTTTGGATAAACATAGGAATATCTGTTAAGATAATTTGTGAAATTTCTTAATTTTAAAAAGAAAGTTGAATTCTCTTATTTTGGGTTTTTTTGTTGTTAGATTTTTTTTAATTTAAGAAATAAACAGAAAATTTATAAAATTTTCTATTTATTTCTTAAATTAAACAAAAGCCTAGTCACGACTATTTATTGAGAAGACTATTATATCCTATATTTTTTTTTAAATATTCTTTCTCTTTTTACATTGAAATATTTAACATTAAATTTATTTAAAATTATTTAGATTTAAATCAAATAACTTAAGAGATATATTATTCCCCATTGAAAATTTTCATTATCTTTATAGTAAAATTTGAATTTTCCAATTTATATTCAAACCCAATAATTTCTATCTTTTTTTTTTCAGTTGTTTCCTTCTTTGATTCTTTGGTATTCTGGTTTAATCAATTTTTTCTTCAAATGCATATATTACTTCGGGATATGATTATTAATAGTTAGAATGTAGTTATTCTTTGTATTTATTCAAACATCAATTGAAATAAAACCTTTTGGGGCGAGATTAAATATGAATAAATCATTTTACAATTGAATATTAAATATTGAATCGAATATTTGTAATTGTAATACATTAATCAAATTATTTTTTGACTAACTCTCATTTTATTGTTTTATTATTTTATTAGACTTTTTTGATTTTTTTTGAAATTTTTATTATTTAAAGCCATATTCCTTAATATTTTATTTCATATAACACTATTTATCAAAATTATTTTCATTCAAATTTTTGGATAATTTTTATAAAGTATTATTAACTTTTTTTCAATTACATTCAGTTCCACTTTTAAGATACAAACTTCAATAAAATTTATATCTCAATAAAAATCCCAGATTAAGGCACAAAATTCAGATTCTAGTAGAATAAATCGTAAAAAAATATTTCTAAATTTTGTGTCTTAATTTGAGATTTTTATTGAGCCTTAAATTTCGTCGAAAGTTTGTGTCTTAAAAGTGGAACTGAAGGTTATGAATACTCTTTCTTCCATTATTAAAATTAAGTGATCTTCAGACATTTATACATTCTTTACTAAATCTTTGATTTTTTCAATTTTCGAATATATGATCAATCTAAACAATGCGATAATATGTGATGGAGTTTCCCATTGATAAACTTGCGATATATTCTTTTTAAATAATTATTGAAAACAATTTTATTTTCTTTTGTTTTCATTTTAAATATAACACAAGAGCATTAATGAACTAATCTATAATTATTTATTTTGAAATATGTTTTTTAACCTAATATTTAGAGAAAAAACATATCTTATTTTAGATTTTCTTTGCAAAATTACTAAATTATTTCTCGATTATTCAGAACAGTCATTATTATGTATAATTATTTCAAAAACTAAAGTGTTTCTATTATACCAGAGATACCAAGCTAATAAATTTGATTTTTAAATAAAAGGTAAAAAGAATCCAAGTAACATTTTATTTATTTAAAATGATCAACAGCCATCTATATATTGATTTTCTCCTTTTTTTTTTTTTTTTTTTTTTTTTGAATAAATAATTCAAATTCTTTCTTTTTTGGTTAAGATCAATTTTTTTTTTGTAAGTCATCAAATTTATTCAGATTTTGTTTTTAATTGTTTGAATAAATTTAATATTTCACTTTGTAAAGTGTATACCTCTTCAATTGATTATTGATAATCATCATTATATTTCACTTCGATTATTTTATATCCTCATATTTTGTCACAAATTTTAACTTTTGTATTTTTAATTGTTTTATTGGTAAAAAAGGTTCTAATTGAAATTTTTGATCATTTTCATAATTTTGGTTAAGGTTTTTATGTTGAAATATATTGGTTTTAATCAATTCTCATGAGTATCAAAAAGTTTGAATTTGAAAAACTCTCTTATTAAATACTTGAAAAACTTTCAAATAAGTTTAATAGTAATTACAACAATAATTGTTTATTCAATATTCCTTTTATTGCCAAGAATATATCAATACAAAAAATAAATTTAACCTTTTTCAGATAAAAAATTTTTATTATATATAACAAAACAATTATCCAAGTTGAAATTTTATTTTTAAAATAGGAATTAAATTATTTTCATTTTTAATATCCAATTATTATTCTCTAAAAATGATAATGAGATAAATATACAATTTCATTATTCAAATGCTTTTATTTATAATTAATTAACATAAAAAAATACTATTAAAAAAAAGCTTATATTGTAAAGAACGATAAATGAAATGAAAAATAAATGTAAATTTTTTTATTTGAAAAAATTTTTGTTATTTATAACCAAAATAAATTGCTCCTTTTTTATCTTTAGAGAAATTTCTAAGATAAAAAAAAAATATTTAAAAATAATTAATTATGAAAATTCACTAAATTTTTTAATTCAAAAAAAAAATTTAAAAAAAATAAATAGTTTCTAAAGAATAAATAATAGATCAAAAATTAATCACTTGAATCATCGTCGTCATCATCATCATCGTCATCATCATCACCGTCATCGTCGTCGTCTGTATCATATTGAACAAGAGAATTCTTTGGTTGTTTAGACATCTTTAATTCTTTATTTTTTTCTGTAATTAAATTATAAAAATATTCACCTAAATCCTTGAGTTCTTGATTATCGACTTTGGAAAGTACTTCAAAATTATCGTTGATCTCGGGAAATTTTTCTAATAAAGATTTCACTAATTTATTATTACTTTTAACCATCATGATTTTTAGTATGGTACTAACTCTTATCATTATGGGGAAATTATTTGATGTAATATTGCTGTGGACTTTAAGTATTACTTTGCCAATTTGCCTAATCATTTTTTGACAAAGACCGTTATTGATATTGCTGACCATAATTGGTATGAGTAAATTGATAAATTGGAAACACACTTGATTTCTAAAAACATCTTCTTTTTGGCAGGCAGTAATAAGATGTTCGTTTAAAACATCTTCATTTTCGTCAATTGGGAATTCATTATTTGTATTTTTGTTCATTATTTTCATGAGCAATTGAACATAATGTTCATCAAATATTTGTTGTTTGTTCTCGTTCTCGTTCTCGTTCTCGTTCTCGTTCTCGTTCTGGTTCTCGTTCTTGGCTTCTTCTTTATTCTCCAATTGTTTTCTTTGAATGGGAGTATATTTCATGAAATAAAGTAACAATTTAACGATATTATCAAAATTATTATTGAAAAGTTGATCATTATTTATTAATTTATTCAATAAATTGTTAACAAAGGTATTATATTCTTTCATATTTAAATAGCTTACTGAATAAGTTTCTCCATATTGTTCGTCACTTGATTTAATTCTTTCCTTTCTTAAGCGGTCAATAATTTTATGATAATTGGGTTCAATGTAATCGATTAAAAATGAAACAAAATTAAAAATATGTTTCATTAAATCCAAATAAATCTGTCCATTTTCTGTGCCAATAACTGAGATTAATTTAAATAAGTTTTCAAACAATTTCTCTTTTGATTTCCAATTGCTTAAGGTATTTTTTAAAATTAAATTTTCATCGGTATCAATTTGATGGTATTTTGTGTTTGGCATCCAAGTTAATAAATTTTTTAAATATTTCAACACTTTAAAAATGGTTTTGAAGGTTGACTCATTACTAGATACGTTATAACGATAAGAATAGGAATTCATTTTTTTAACTTCCTTAATGATATATTTTGAAAAAATATGCAATCCACCTTTTTGACAAAAGTTCAATAAATTTTCTTCACTGTTTGTTAAGCTTGTAATAATTAATAACATTTGATTAGCTTTGTTCGAAATATATTCCGATAAGGTTGATGTCTTTTTTGATAATAACTTTGCAGTGAAATTTTTACAAAATACTGGATCTTTGACAAAGTTATTGAATAATTCATTAATGTATTTATAATTCCCATTGTCCTTGTCTTCATTGTTTTCGTCATCATCATTATTATTAGTGTTAGAATAATAATTATAATTATTATATTTTTTCTTCGTGGCCAATAAAATATTAAAAATTGCCTTCGTCATTCTTTTCGAATTTTTTAATAGATCTGTAAATTCATTGGAATTATCTGAAAAGACTTTTAATAAATTAATCAAATTGGGGATATATGTCTTATTAAAGGTCTCGATCCTATTATCTTGATTATCAAATTTAATATAAAAATTCTTTAATAGTGATCTATTTTCTTCTGTACTAATAATTTTGGTGATTAAATTTTGATCTAAATGGATCCACTGATTCCAAAAATGGATCAAATAATTTTTATTTTCATCTTTAGTAAATTGATATTTATTCATTTTCCCATATAATTTCAAAAAGCTTTCTAAATTTTGATCAATTATTTTTAAATATTCTAATTTCAATTTTTCATATTTACAGCTCTCAAAAAAGTAAATTAAGATTTGGAAATATTGTTTTAAATCATCTTGGGTTTGGTTGTTGCTATTGTATGAATAATTATTACTATGATAATTTGAATAATAATTATAACCACTATACTGATTATAATTATTATTATTATTATTATTATTATTATTGCTTTCATTATCACTATTATCACTTTCTTTATCTTCTGGTAATTTTTCTGTGCTATATAAATTTGGTTCAATACTTTTTATTAAATCAAAAATTTGTTCAAATAATAATATAATTGAATTGTCATAATTCTTTTCAATGAATTTTTTTTGTAATTCATCGATTATTGATTTTAATAATTTCTTTGAAACCTTTCGGAGTTGCTTTTTTGAATCTGAAATCAAAAAATCTTCGAGCCATTTCTCTTTGAAGTCTAAAAATACTAATGCAAACCAGGGTTGCTCACTAATTAAAGTATTAAATGAGCCAAATGGTTCTGATGTTTGATAACTTTTTGATTTTTTTATTAACAAATTTAATAATTTTTCAGCAATCACTTTTAAGTTTTCATTCGCTGTTTCTGGAATTATCCATTTAATTTTTTCATTCTCTTTTTTATCATTTCCCTTTGCTGATTCATTTTCTTCCTCTACTGGTACGTTTTCTTCATCAATATCTTTTTCTTTTTGTTCTTCATTCTCAGATTTTTCATCATTAATATTTTCGTTTTCGATTTGTTCAACTTTTTCAATTACCTTTTTAATACCCATTGATTCAAAAATCATATTCCAAGTTTTAAACACACGCTTTAATTGATAATGATTTGATTTTTTAATTAAGGCAAATACCACATCGATCATATTGTTGAGTTGGCCAGGCTCTGATATAATTAATAATTTCATTATCTCTGAAATAATCTCAGAACATTTGTCTAATTTGATTGTTTTTGTCAAAAATTTAGTATTAAAAATCATATATTTATCTAAGGGAGAAAATTTAATCTTTGAGTCAACTGTGGTTTCTTCAATTAATAATTTGATCATTTTGCAACTAATTGATAATTCTTTTGACATGTTGCTTAAATATCTAGAATTTATTGTCGATCTATTACCAATAATTTTCAATGGTGTTTTTTTTTGTAAAGTGAAGTCAATTAACAAAGTAATTGTATTTAATTCAAGTAAAAATTTTTTAATAATTGGATTGCTTTTGATAATTTTTTTTAAATATTTTAGATACTCTGAATAAATTTTATAATAATTCATAATGTTTGGTAAATAGCTTATAAAATAAATAATGAATTTACTAATTGATGAATTCCATTGTATTCCATTAATATTTTGCTTTTCATTGTTATTTTCATTTTCCTTAGAATTGGAGTTAGAGTTCGAATTGTTCTGAGAATTTTTAGAAGTGGAAGTAAAAATCTTATTAAATAAAATATTAATATAATTATAGGAATGATTATTAAATCCTTCTTCGTCTTTAATAATTAATTCAGAATCTGTATTTATTATTTTGCTTAATAAGATAATGTCCTTTTCAATTAATTCGATAGTTGATTTTTTATTTATTTCATGTTGGATTGAGCTTATTATGATTTTCATAAATTCTTCACGGGTATTGGAATCCGTACAATTAAAAAATATTTGATTCAAGAGTCCACTTTCCTTAATACTTAATTGTTCTAACAACCAACCAGAGGTGTCTGATTTTATTAATAATTCTTGTAATTTCTTGATCCATTCTTGGATTTTATTTTCAGATTCTGTTGTTGGTCCCAAAATTTTTAGTATAAATTGGATAAAAACTTTTGCTGATAATAATTCAATTTCTTGATAATCTTTTTTGATCATTTTCCTTTTTTGAATTAATTAGCTGTTGATTATTTTCATTTTCTTTAATTGTGGTTCCCTTGTTTGCTAATTCAACGATAAAATTATAATAAGATTTATTTAAAATCTTTTTATTTACCGAGCTGTTTGTATTTTCTTTCAATTTATCTAAAAATAATTTGCTTGAACTTTGAGATGGTACAAATTTTGGCCATGTTTCTTTCTCCTTTTTCGGCAAGGTATCCTTTCGTTGATATAATAGCATGTAGGCAGAATAACTTTTATTGCCAGATCCTCTATATTTGTACATTGAAGAAGAAGAATAATTAGAATAATAGTTACTGCTTGTGCTTTGTGAATATGGCCCACCAAAGCAATCAGAATCCAATTTTTCCGAATCATATTTACTCACGCTGTAGTCATTACATTTTAACCATTTATTGTTTGTATAAATTGGTTGGTCCTTTCTAGATTCCCTTTCTCGTACAAAGGAATAATAATGGCCATATTCAGCTGTTCCAGAATGTTCAATAATACCGACTAATTCGTAATCATAGCAAGTGTTTGGGGTTTCGTATTCTTCGATGTTTTGAAGATTTCGTTTTTCTTCACTCATAATACCTTCTCGGGTATATTTATATACATTCAGCTCCTCGGGAAATTCATAACGATCATCTACTTTATACCTTTGTAAGGTTTGCATATTGAATTCAAATCTTTTTAAATGCAAAATTAAAACTCTTGGTAGAGTATGGAAACAAGTTCTTTTTAATGCATCAACTTTTTTGCCCAACACTTCCGAATAATATTGATTATCGCCAGTTAACATATCACCAGAAATAAATTGATCTAATGATTCATAAATATTGTTTTTTTTTATTACATCTAAAGAGATCGTATAAAAATCTTGGCACCTTTCAGATATATAGCCAGATTCTAAGGCAATAATTTGTCCAGAAGTCTTGCCTGTAAATATATCTTTTAAAAAGTTTTTTTCTTCTTTTTCTTTTAAATGTTCCTCAATTTTGCTAAATAATCTGTTTAAAAATTCATAACAATCTTCTTGCACTGATGGGTTTATTGGTTTACCATCCCAATCAGTAAAGGATTTGCAGAATTTCCTCGTGTTTACTCCAAAGCCATTTCCTTTCCACAATTCTCCAAATATATTCTGTAATTCAAAATAAAAATTCAAATTGTCTGTTTTTTTCTCTTTCGTTCCAATTCCGTTTTGATCGTCTTTGTCATTTTTAGTGCCCATGCTTTGTTGGTTATTATTTTCATCATCTATTAATTTTTCTTCAATCATTAATAAAGATTTCCTAAATTCTGGGGTATGAAATAATTGTTGTAATAAAGAATTCATATAGCAAGTTGCACCTAAATTTACCAAGCCGATATAATCAACTTTTGATTTTCTCATTTGGTAATGGTAACTTTGCTTTTTTTCTGTTTTTTTTTTAGGTGGAATTTCAATTTCGTTTTGGAATTTATATAATAGTCTAGCCAATTTTAAAAAAGTTATCTGGGTTGTCTTTAATTAATTCTAATAATAATAAATAAACCATTTTAAATGATTTTTCTGTTTTGCATTTTGGCCCTTCGTAATTTATTTCTTTTTCTTTTTCTTTTACTTCGATCATTTTATTTCCTTCATTCATTTTATTTTCTTTTTCAATATTTTCTTTTTCAATATTTTCTTTTTCTTTTTCTTTTTCTTTTTCTTTTTCAGTATTTTCTTTTTGTTTTTCTTTTTCATCGTTATTAATTTGAATAGTAAATAAACAGTCATTAAATAAAAATTCAATTAAATTTAATTCATTTGATTTTTCTCTATAAATTGGATCGTTTTTACATAATATTACCAAAATTTTCATCAGGCCAATTAAAGTATTATCGGATTGATCTAATTCACTACTTCCTTGTTCAATGATTGGTCTCTTAATTAGTATTTCAACAGATTCTTCAAAGATTTTTTTAAAATTAAAATTTTTTTCTTTATTGTTTTGAAAGATTAAATTTATTAACAAGCTAAGTAATTCTAAAAAGCTTCCAACTTCGCCAATTTCCTCTTCTTCTTTAACTTCTTTGTTTTGATCATTTATTTTGTCATTCTCTTCCATTTCGATTTCCATTTCCTTCTCGTTATGAATTATTTTTTTAATTAGTTTTTCCTTTTGTTTTTCTTGGTCTTTTTCAAGCTCATCAATATCATTATCATTTTCAATAGTGATCCCAGATTTTTCAAAAATATCTTGATATTCAAAAAAAATGTCAATTAATACAGTTAATAGTTTTTCACTGGTTTCTAAATCTTTTAAACAAATTCTATATAATCCTTTAATTACCTTCATCGAAACTTCTTCAAAAAGTGAATCAATTAAAGTTTCTTTGAGCCAATTTTCAAAATTACTAAATTCAACAATATGTTTAATCCATTTTTTACCTCTAGATTCTGCGCCAGCTTCAATTAATCTCATTGAATTCGTGATTACTTTCACATTTTCTTGAATAAAAGTTTTGTCCCTATCTTTACTTGAAGTTAATACCATTTCCATAAGCATTTCCAAAAATTCTAATTCTGAAATTTTATTTAGCTTTACTTGTTCATTCAATTTAAAATTTAATTTATCCATTTCATCTTCTTCATCATCTTCTTTATTTTCATCATTATCATTTCCATTATTAAATATATTTTCAAGATTCTTTTCATTATTCTTATCGTGGTATTCAATTACGATCATTTTAAAAATCAAATTTAATAATACAGACATGGCTTTTTTTTTAATTGGTCTTTTTTCATTTTTTTTATAAGCATTGATTAATACCAAAATTAAATGCTCGACACCTCCAAATTTAATAAAATTTTCAATCCAATTATTATTATTTTCTTGTGATTTTTGAACTAAATTTGATATAATTTGTGCAGAATAAACTAATTTATATAATGATTTTGAATTTAATAAATTATCCCAATCAATTGTTTCTTTTTTGTTTATTACAAGTTTTTTCTCTTCATTTTCTTGAACATCATCATCATCATCATCATCATCATCATTATTGTTATTATGATTATTTTGATCATTATCACTATCATTGTCACTATCGCTTCCATTATCCATTGTCATATCTTTTTCATTATTATTTTCGATTTTTGAAAATAAATTAGAAAATTTATTAAATAATTCCACATTAGATGGCATTTGTAATAATAAATCCCAAATTTTTTTTACGATAATTTGATTGCCATTTTCTAATAAGTGTAATAAATCGTCAAAATATTGTGATAATAAATATGTAGGAATCAAGTCATTATCTTTTTTTTTAACATATGAATTATTATTGTTAGTATTATCATTGCCATATTCATTATAATAATTTGAATGATAATTATTTGTATCCCCATAAGTGGTTGTCATTGTTGATTTATAAACATTAGAAACATTAATTTTAGTTCCATCAATTAGCCCAGCTTGGGTTAATGTTTCCTCGTCACATTGATCCAAATTCCAATTTTTTGTTGAAGAGATTCTAAATTCATCTAATTTTTTATCAATTAATTCAGAAACTTTATTTTTCAATGTTAAAACTGTATCATTTGCATCGATATCAATTTTAAATTTTTTTTTTTGATAGCCCATATTTGATGTATTCATATATTTTGTAAATTTAATTTGGATGGGGAACTTTTTAGCTAAGCTAGCATGCCTTTCAAAATTTAAATGATCGTCCATTAAATTTTTTTCTATAGATTCAATAAATTGAATGATTAAATCAAAAACTAAAATAATTGTTTCTTCGTTATGAATATTATTCATTTTATCATTGTTCTTATTGTTATTGTTATTGATATTAATATTCTTATTTAAATGTTCAAAACAGGTTTTTAAAAATTCCTTTCTCTTTTCACTACCATAGCTGGAAACATACATTGAGCTTAAATTTTGAAATTGTAATAAAAATTTCATTGACAATTCCTGTACCTGCTTATTTTTAGCTTTTAAAAAAATGTTCCAGAGTGGTTCTAATCCAATTAATTCGTTGATGTCCATTTCAGAAATTTCAAAATCCTCTAATTTACCACTTAAATTATTTTTGTTTTTATTTGCATGAAATCCAAAATGTTGGAAAATTTTGAATGAGCTAACTGTATAATCTTCTGGTTTTAATGATTGAATTTTATTAAATAAAAATGCATTTACTTTGTCTTCATTTTCAATTGTAGTGATCCATTCGTAAAATCGATCAGTCTCTCCTTCAAATAATCTTTCATCAACAAATAGAGTCCATAATCTTTTTATTTGCTTTTTATTTATCTTAACGTTAGATGAAAATTTGGTAAATGATTCTAAAAATGTCAATCTAGTATTTAAATGTTCAAGATAGGAAAAGGAATCAAAAAAATGATAATCGACCCATTTTAATTTGGTTTCGTCATCCTCTTGTCCTTCATTAACGTTTTTTTTTTTCTTTTGGCTTCTGTTAATGGTTTTGTTTTTATGTTTCTTGTTGCTACTATTTTTATTTAAATTAGTTGGTGGGTTTTTAATATCTAAATTGCCTTTTTGAACAATTCCTTTAATTTTATTTTGGATTAAAGTTATATCATTAATAATTTCATCAATAATTTTATATTTGTTTTCCAATAATTGCACGACTTGTCCTTGGGAAATATAAGTTGAAGACAATTTGATAGTTGTTTGCATATAATATGATTGTTCTGAATATGTTTTAATTAATGTAATTAATAATGGTAACGAAATTGTTAAATCTTTGTGTGCTGTTAAAAAGGTAATTAAATTTCTGATTGTTTTTTTTTTGATCTTTGTTCCAAAATTTTTACTTTTAAATAATTTTTCCATATACTCTTTTAATTGTACTCTTGTAGAATAATTGATCTTTGTGGAATTAATTAATGACATGAAAAAGTTAAATGGTTCCATGGTTCTTTCTAAAGTTCCTTCAGTGAAATTATGCAAAAAATTTTATATTTGGAGTGTCCCATTTAGTAATTGATTTTAATTTTCTTTCAAAAATGTAATTTGATAATTCTAAATTTAAATTCTCAGAGATTTTCCCAATAATATCAAAAATTGCATCAGATAAAGAAGTATGAATACCTATATTGTTTTTTTATGATTATAAAAATGTAATAATGATTTAGTAAAGGTTAAAAAAAATTGTTAAATTTATTATAGTTCACATTTATTTTATTTTATTTTGGTTTGGTTTAGTTTGGTTTGGGTTGTTTTCGTTTTTTTGGTTTTTTTTGTTTTTTTTTACAATGAAATCGAAAAAATTAATTCCACAAATTTGCTGTTTGTTCTTTTTTTTTTTTTTAATTCAAGTATGAATTATCAGGTCTTGTTAAAAAGAACACTTAGATCTATAATTATAATTTCACAATTTTTCTAATAACTTGATAGATGTTAATTTGATAAAAGTTTAAACTTAATTAAAATAGGGATTTTATTTTATTATTATTTTCGAAAAAAAAAAAAAAATTAATTATTTTTATGTAAAATCTGTAAATTTTTGTCATTATTAATATTTAATGTTTTTTCTATCTTATATCTATTGCAATGAAAACTTTAATTTCAATTAATCGGATGCAACTCTTTTCATAAAATAAATATTAAATTAATTTTTGACTAAACAAGTTAAGATCAAGTAATTAAAATTTGGTAAATCTTTTTTGTTTATCAAAAGTCTTTTAAAAGAGAATCTATATTTAAATTATAATATTTAAAATTTTCAGTCGAGTCAAAAAAAAAAAAAATATATTTATTTGAAATAAAATTATTTCTACAAATTCTTTTTATTTGATAAAAATAAATAAAATTTTGATTTAAAAGAAAAGAAAAAAAAATAACAAATTTTTAAGGAATTTATATTTTAAAAGCAAGTTCATTTAGTACTTAGTAATTATGTGTTTTTAATAATAGCAGCATGTAAATAGTTGTCAAAAAAGAATTTGAATTTTATCATAACTATTTCTAATAAGGTTAATAAAAAAAATTAAAACAGATTTTTCAAAATAAAAACACTAAAAATCATTTCAAGTTAATTTGTGGAAAAATGTTTTAAATACATTTTACAAAAATAAAAAAATTTTAATTCAATATTTTGATATCAAAATAATTTTTACGCACATCAATTATTAAACAAGATCTAAATGTAACTTCCTAGATTAATTTTTAAATTTTTAAATTTGAGCAAATATTTACCAAATCATAAATTATTTATTGGATTAATATTCAAATAAACCTTAATTTTTTACAAATTTATCAGAAATTTACTTTATTTAGTAAATAAATCAATTAAACAAATAAATTTATATCCCAAAAAATAGAAATAATAGAAATAATAGAAATCACAAAAATCACAGAAATCACAGAAATCACAGAAATCACAGAAATCACAGAAATCACAGAAACTAAAAGTTTAATTTAAGTTTTACAAAAGTGTTATCTATAATTTGTAAACTATACAATATATAAGATCATAATTTTCTCAGATCTCTTAAATTTAAATCGAAATAAAATAATTATTATTTTCAAAAAGTCCTACATTTGAAAGAAAAATTAAACACATCTTTAGTACTTGTAAATTTTTTATAAAAAAATTCAGATGAATTTTTATGGAAACTTTAATTTATTTTAACAAGTTAAATTTTGATGTGTTTGAACTTTTATGTCTATCTTCTATTTTTATTTTTTTTTAAATAATATTTTCTTGAGATTTTTCCTTGGTTGAATTTCATTAAAGTGTTTGCGTTTCTAGTATTTCTGGGTTTTCAGTTTATATTGTGTAAATTCAATAATTTCTTAACTAAAGCTAAAATTTTTCTTTTCTGTTTTTTTCAATTTAAGTACTATTCAAATTTTAGGTTAAGTGAATATTACTTTTAAGTTAAACTTCATATTCATTGACCTTAAAGAATTACAAGTCAATAAAAATTGTTAATATTTAAAATTTATGTTTTTTTTTAAAAATTTTCTCCTTACAAAATCCATTTTCTCCTTTTCTAATTCCAATTTGACCTTAAACAGGTTCGAAAACTAAAATAATCTTACCGGATTTTTCGCTAGCTATCTACTTTATTTTCAAAGTATTATACAATTTGGGGCAAGTGTATAAAGTGTTGTTGAATATAACGTGGATATCTAGAGGCATAATATGTAACCAAAATAGATTTAAAAATTGAACTTGATTTTTTCAAAAATTACATAATTTTTTTTGATCAGAAAATGATTTTGATTCAAACCCAAAATATTTAAAAAATTTGGCTCTCCTTAAACAGGGAATCAATTAAATACTTTAATATTAATTAATTGATTAAATTCCAATAATTCACGAAACTAAAATGAAGATAGGCATTAAAAGAATTTTGAAAAATTCTAAAATTTTATTCAATTTTTTAAAATTTAAAAAAAAAAAAGCTCCATTCTTTTTTTTGTGTTGTTATTTTTTTTTATTCTTCTTCTTTTTAATTTTGAACGTTTTTTTTTTTTTTTTTTTACTTACTCCTATATATATATATATATATATATATATATAGGAGAAGAGATATAGCGATCTAAATACATGTGAAAATAGTAAAACCATTATCACTAAATCAAATAAAAAAAGAAAAATAAAAAAAATATTTACCAATTGTTGAATCAAAAATTGCATCTATAAGACCTGTGCTAATTTGGTTGTTTTGAGACAAAAAGGTTAGAATATCACCCGATGCACCAATAATTTGGGCATGCATTGAGACACCAAAAACGTCTTTAATAATGCCAGTATTTTCAATCCAACTGAATAATATACTATATTTCAATGCGAGTTATTTTTAGAAAATAATTTTAATATTATTAAACATTAAAATTGGTTATTATATTATTAATATTAAAGATTTAAATAGGAAAATATTGGACTGAAAAAAAATTATGAAAATAAATTATTAAATCAAACTCTTTGCTTAGGTATTTAAATTTATTTTTTGAATAACTTGTCTGTCCGTATTGATAAGAATAATTTGTTGTTCCATATTCCAAACTTTTAATAATTTTATTGATTCTTCTCATTGAAGAATATCTCATATCTAAATAGGGTGAATAAAATAATTTGAATGTATAATCTAAATAAAATTCTTCAGAAATAATTTCCCAATCTTTTTCTTCTGTTAAGCTAAGTAATTTGATGAGAAAATCAAGAAATTTTTTTAATTTTTTTTTTGGGAAAGTTTTAAGTATTTCATATTTCAAATTTAAAATTCGATCAAAAATCGCTGGAACAATTTTTAAAAATGAACTCAGGTATCTGGGTATACAATATTTATTAATAACAGTGAAAGGCATGATTAAGTTGTATGTGGTATTTAAAGAAATCTGGTGGTTAGGTGACAATAAATATTGGAATAAGATTCTAAATCCCCCAATTCTGCCAAAGAAATCCACATTTTTTAAAAAGTAGTGATTATAACCATCTTCTACACAATTTTCAAATCCCCAATCCGATCCAAACAAATAATTCTCATAATTTATGACTTTTCTTGCAGTAGTGTTCTTTATTGAATTTTCGATGAGTGCGTCGACCATTGTTTTTTGAAAATTTTCGAATAATAAAAATATGGCTTTCCTTTTCTTTTTTTTTTTTTTTTTTTTTTTTTTTTTTTTTTTTTTCTTCTTCAAAATATGATTTCTTATAGGAGAGAAATGTCTTTCTCGTGAAGTAGGGTTCAAAAATTGGTTCGTGATCTAAGTCAAAGTATACTTCCTTGTTTGGTTTATTATTATAAAACGATGACTTGTTATTGTTCTTATCCGAAAGTGAAAATATTCTTGTGAAAATTTTATTGATTTTTTTGTTGTTCGAATCGATTTTTTCTACAAAAAGCCTAAGTGCTTTTTGAAAATATCTATTCGCCTGGAAAATGCTCTCTTCTTCCATAGAGCCATTATTCCAGATTAATTTGATACTACGATCTATCACTTTTGAGATGAAAAAGTATTCTTCTTCTTTATTTAATTCCCCTTTTAAAATTGAATCAATTGTTTGATCTAATTCTTTAACAGTGCTTGTTATGTCATAGTCTTTTTTTTTTTTTTTTTTTTTGAAAACAGAAAAGAAAAAGAGAAAAAGAGAGAAAAAAAAAATTAGAAAAAAAAAGTTTGTTTTTTTTTGAGAAAGACTCTTTTTAGATTAATAAAAGGAAGACCTCAAACCTGATTTTATAGAGGATAAAAGTGTTTGGTATTTATGAGAATATTCGTTATTCATCTTTAGAACAAAAAAAAAAATGAATAAAAAATAAACAAAAAATAAAAAAAATGAATTGAAAATAGATTTTGTTCGATGAGTTGTCTTTTTCAAATTTTGGGAGATTTAGGGAAAATACCAAAAGATTTTATTAGTTTTTGGGTCTGGAAAATACAAAACAAAAAACTTTTTCAAAAATTAATATCTTCTTTGGTCATAGAATTACCTTTTAAAAAATATGTGTATTTCTTTTCTACGATTGTACAAGCTGTGAATTATTTTTTTCTTAAAAATTTTTAACAAACAAACTATTGTTCACAAACTCTTCCATTTTTAACAGATTTAACTAATATCTAAAAGAATTTTTTCACAGATTTGTATTTTGATTGAAAAATCTTTTGATATTTCTTTGACTACAATTAATACTTTTAAAAACTGGAAAATGCTCAGACTTTTCTAAAATTTGTATTTTTAATTTACAAATCACATTATTTTAAATATGGTAAATAGTGCGTTAAGTACTAACACTTGTTTCTCCAGAAAATAACTCAATTGAATTTGATAAACCAAATGTTAATTAAATTATAACAGGTTAAGATTTTATCTGATTATCACTTTGCTTTTTCAAGAATTCTATTCTCTTTTAAGATGGTTTGATTAACTATATAACCAACAAAAGAAAGAATCAAACAAATCCTAGAGACAATAAATTGAATCCTATTTAATTTCTAAACATCAGAGAAAAAAAAAGATAATGATTTTCCAAATTTTGTTAGGTATCTTAATTTATTATGAGCATAAGTCAATCATTTTTTAAATGTTAAAAAAACCGTCTTTAATAAAGAAGACCATAAACAAAAGTTAAACAAAGATTTTTTGGTTTTAGGTTTGAATTTAGTTCCTTCGAAGCAATTAGCGCTTTCCAAGGAGAAATATAAGATTAAAGTAAGGTTAAATTGTTGTTTAAATTACCTTAGTAATATTTGATTAAAATTTCTCTAAAAAAATCAATCAGTCGAGGAGTAATATAAGTTGATCCCTTAAATTAAAAATGATCCTCGTTTTCAAAAAAAAACCAACATTTTCAGAAAAAAATCTGTATTTCATGACAAATTTAAAGGTTGGATTATCAATATTCAGTCTTCAAAGTTTTAAAATATCTTTCATAAATTTGTGGCGAAAGATAGATTAATCACTAAAAAATTCCAATTTTTTTATAAAAATAAATAATTAACCAATAGATTTTTTTAGATAAATTATTTCTTAAATATTGGAAATATACTAATGTTACAATTAGATATATCAACAGGAAACTAAGTTAACCAGTCGTTGGGATTTTAGGTTGATGATTATTGAGTTGATCTTTCAAATTAAAAAAAAAGTAAAAAATAATTACGTTTCGAAGTACTAAAGATGAAATATTAAATACTTGGAATACTATTATTTGGTATTTCTATTTTTAGATTTGGAAAAGGAACCAAAAAAAAAAAAAAAACTTTTATAGATTCAAATCTGTTGATAATACTTTAAGATATTGAATTAGAATTATTAAAATGGAACAACTTTTCTTTTTTAGTATATAATGATTTTTTTAAATTGGTAAGACCTACTTTTGGTACTATTTTTGGAACCAATTTTGCAGTGGCATTTGAAACATGGAGAACTAAGGTAATTTACAGTCAATATCAACACACTTTAATCTTAGTTTGCTGCTTGGTAGATGCTAACCACTTAAATAGACTACAGTCAGTTTCACTTTTAAGACACAAACTTTCAACGAAATTTAAGGCACAAAAAATTCTCAAATTAAGGCACAAAATTTGGAATTTTTTTTTTTTTACAATTTATTTTTACTAGAATTTGAATTTTGTGCTTTAATTTGAGATTTTTTTTTGTGCCTTAAATTTCGTTGAAAGTTTGTGCCTTAAAAGTGAAACTGACGGTAAAAAGATTCTTTTTGTAGGAAAAAACACAATCAAAAACCCTCAAATGAAGTCCTCTAACACTAGAAATAATATCAAATTGAATTTAACCTGAATTTTAAAAATAGATCACTTCAGTTACAATTAAACATAAAAAAAAACCTTCAAGTAAATTTAATTACAAATTCAAAAAAAAAATAATCATATCTTGAAAGTGAAAAATAAAGTAAAAATACGATTAACACAAAACGTATTTACTTTTTAATGAATCAAGAAACGAATTATTGTTATTAAAAGAAAGACGAATTCCTCTAATTTTTGAAAAGTTCACAATTTAATGTATTTTCTGAATTATTTAAAAAAAAATTTATATTCCAAAGAAAGAAGAAGGAAATCTAATTTTCTGTAAAGGAAGTGTACAAAAATACACTTTGAAAATAAAAGCCACCAAGTTATAAAATTGCCCAGCATTACAATCTACTTAATTTCAAAATAATTACAATAATTATTTTAAACTTGAAAAAAAATATAATTTTTTGATTCAAAGAACAGTTCAAAACAATTTTTTCTTTTTATTGAACAAAAAAATATAAAATAATCAAATTAAAAATTCCCCCAAAATTCTTTTTTACAACTTGGGAAATTCAACTTAAAATCTAAAGAAATACTTTTTAAATTGATTATTGTTAATAGTCAATAAGTAACCCAAGATTAATTTTTTCAGTGGGTTTTTAACAACAAAAAGATTAAATGTCTCAATAGGCATTATTTCTAATATTCTACGATTTTTTAAATATTTTCAAACTTAATTGTTTTTAAAATTTATATAATAATTATAATATAAAAAAGAATTTTAGATATTATCAAATAATAGATTTTAATAATTAAAAGTTCCTTTATTATCTTCTTAATAATTGAAAAATAAATAGTACCTAATCTTTTAAATTTCAAAAAAATGGAATAAATATTTGTGAATAAAATAGATGATCAATTTTATAAATCTTAAAGAATTCAATATTTGATATATTTTTAGAGTATTTTTAAAATAAGATTGGAACTTGAAAGGTTAATTTGAACATACAAACTATCAGAAATTACTAAAAGTGAGATTTATTCAAAATAAAAATGTTTTGTAAATTTTTCTTTTTCGATTTTTCAACTCGAAAAACCAAACAAAGAATAAGATCTTTTGACTGAAAATACAATTAATGAAAAATGAACTTCTTTTAAAAACATAATTCATCTCTCAAAAGTTGATAATAAAGTTTGTATAGAGTTTAATTGTATCACTTGTGAATATAATTACTCAAAGACTCTTGGGTAGAAAAATAAATTTGAGTTAATTGTCCCTTAAGGGAGTAGCTACACCATAAGACATGATAAAAATTTGAGATAGATGAGATAAGAACATTTTATTTTAGTGGCGTGTGATCGTAGATTCTCTAAAAATTTTTTTAAAAAAATTATTTGATATTTTTTTTTTAGTAATGTTCAACAATCAAAAAATTGAGATTATATTGATAGAATAATTTTTTTTATTATTATTTTTTTATTAAAATAAACTTAATTCCATTAATTTAGACACATTTTAAACAGTTGAAAAAATAACAATAACATGATTTACATCCAATTCGAAAATAATTTTAATTCAACAAACTATTTCATTTTTTGTCTTTTTTGTTTTTGTTTTCATTTCCAATTTTTCAGTTACTTAATCTGTTTAGTTAGATCTGAAATTTTTTTATAGATGGTTGATAGAATGTTAGTGTTGAGTTTCAAAAATTGAAAAATCCACATACAACCTGTACATGGTATCTTATCATTTGATCGATCAACCATTGTTGGTGTAATTTTATCAAATCTACCAATATATTTTTTGTTCAAACTCTTTCATTTCAGCTCGTTTCCTTATTTTGGACAGACTTGTTTTGATTTTTTATTTTATATTGTTTTCTTATATTTGGATGAAAATGATTACTTAAAAAACCATTAATACTATGTTATTTAAATATGGTTTTATATTACGTTTGGGAAAATATAATAAATTGAGTTTTTGTTTTCCTATTTTTGATTTTCTGATATGTCCAAATTTTTTGGAATGGGGTCTAGTTTTTTTTTTTGGGAGAAGATAATTTCAGATTTTTTGAATAAAATTTGTGGCTATTTTGTGTTTTAAACTTTGATAACATATAATCATATTCACTTCTCCAATTCCACTAAACGCAATGATTTAAAAATCCTAATTAGTAATAATTTGACTTAATTATTCTAATTTTGGAATTCTTCTAGCTATTTAAGTCCCATTTATGTTTACTTTTATGATTCTTTCAATTGTAATGTTGTTGTTCATTTTAAACAAAATCCATTAATCCCAAATGCCACTAATAAAAAAATATTTCTAATTGCTTTATCTTGTCAGGATTAAAAAAATCTCAAAAATGATGAAAAAATAAAAAATGAAAAAATTAAATGCCACAATAGAATGTTAAGAGAAGGATAAAAGAAAAGTTATTCAACTTTCAAAACACTATTTTTTGCAATTCAACTCAACATTCTATTGTGGCAATTTCTTTGAGACCTGAAAAAAAAAATTTCAAAAATCTAATGAATGAAGTACTTTAAATAATAAAAATCAATGAGTTAGATCCAAAGTAAAAAATGTTATTTTCTGATCCTTTTCAGAATTGCAAAAAAGTGAAAAATTTTCCTTTACCGTGGCTACTCCCTTAAAACTAATAAAAAGATGTTTTTTTTTTCTAATGAGTGACACATTACCACCACTTACTCCTTCCAAACTTTGTAAAAATTACATTGAAAGTTCATCTTATAAATTTCAAAAAATTTAGTCTGCTTTTTGAAAAGAAAACCTTCTTTTTATAACAAGAAACACGTAAGAACACACTTTTTTTTAGAAACGAGAGTTCTCAATTATTTTAAAAAATTTAAATGAGATCGATCACGTAATTTCTCTCTCAAAAAAAAATGACTAAAAATTTCAGAAAAAAAAAATTATCATTTTTTAGATCCTCCAAACCTCAAACCCTTTTCTTTTTTTTAATATTTACTTTATGAATATAAACCTTATTAATGAATCTCAAAAATATATTCAACAAAACACAACCAAACATAAACCCACAACTCCCAAAAAACTTTCAAAAAACACATATATCCAAGAACAAACATCTAACAAATCAAACAACGTTTCAAATCTTGATGATTTGAATCAAACCGAAGGCCAAATACCAAACTATTTGAGTAACTTCATGGATCTCAAAACCGAAAAAAAAAAAAAAAAAAAAACTGATTGCGACAAGCTTGAAACTTGTATGAGTTCAGATCAAGAAATTGAATCCTTTGAACTCGGAAGCGATCAGTTTTTGGTGAATACGGACAACTGTGTAAACAACAACAACGACAACGACAACGAAAACGAAAACGAAAATGACACAGACACAGACAATGAAAATGCCAGTGTCAATGGGAAGACTGTCAAGGATTTCCTGTATTTTAAAGATTATCAAGTTGATGAGAACGATTATTTATTCAACAAAAAAGAAGAACAACAATTCTTAAATACCATCACGAATGAAGAATTGAAGTCTTTTAACGAAAACAAACCCTCGAATTGGAAGAGAAAAAATGAATGTATCGTTCCTCAACAAAAAAAGAACAATAATCAAAAACAATATATTAATGAATTACAAAGCCATATCCATTGCCTCAAAAACGAAAACACCTATTTGGAAGAAGAGCTAAAAGAAAGGTTGGTGTTAAGAAAGAAGTTAAAGGAGCAATTGAAGGCATTAAATAAAAGAAGAAAATTAACCACTTGTAAAAATATAGTTCATCGCGAGCAAGAACGTGAAATTGAAATACTTGAAACATCTATTTCTTGGTACTGAGTGAATTTATTGAAATTCTCTTTGTTCATTTGATTCTTTAAAATTGAAAAGCGAATTGAGAAAAAAAGACAAAACAAAACGATCTGTTTTTTGGTTTTTTTTTCGTTTATTCGATTCTTTTTTCAGTTTTATTGTTTTTCTAAAGAATAACTCGCTACCTTCAAAAATTTTAACCTACTTGATCCCCTTTTTTTAACAAAAGCATGGCAAGTAGCAATTTCAAATGTGATCATTTCATCACTATTTTTAATTTTTAATTTTTTCAAGTTTCATTTTTCATATTCTCTTGCTTGTGATTATTTTTTTTTATATTAAACTTTTTTTAATATTTTTTGATAAAATAAAAAAAATAATGGTAAAATAATACTAATTTTAGATCTTGTGATATTTTTTTATAAAGTATTATATTTTTTTGAATGAAATACGATCTTTAACTTTTTAGGTTTTTTAAGAATATCCAAACCAAGATTGTTTTTAAGGGAACAACTTAATAAAGATAAAAAAAATATTTTTCATCTCTTTTAAGAAGGATTAATTCTGTTTAGAAAAAAACAAAAGGTGTTTTATGATTGATTTCTCAAAAGATAAGCAATAAAAGATGAAGTCATTTTTCGACAAAAACGCTAAAAAGTGAACATTCAATTTTCAAGTTTCAATAGATCTTAGTTGAAATTCTGAAAACAATATGTCTAGTTTGAAGTGCTACTTTTTGACAATTTTTGAGATCTCGAAGATTTTTTTTTACAATTGTGTTTACCACAAGAAATTCATTAAATCCATTAATTTTATTGATTGGAAGTCGAATTTTGAAAGGATATATAAAAAAAAAACGATAAAGTTGAAGGTATTGTTGATGAAATTTGAAATGAAAATTGTACCCAAAAACAAAATTAAAATATGTTGTTGACTAAAAAGTCAATTAGAATTTTTAAATTTCATTTTTTTTTTTTGTTAAAAGTGTTTGGGTTGTTTTTAGTAGATAATTTAAGAGTTTAATTTCGATTAATTTTTTTTTTTAAATTCAAAAAAGAAAAAGATAAAAATAAAAAAAAAAAAAAAAAATAATTTTACATAAGTAAAAATATAATTAAATGTTTCTTTCTGAACTCTTATAGGAACTGTCTTTTTTTTTTGAATTATGATGTGGAACTATCAAATTTTGATATATTAACTCTAACTAGACAAGAAAAAGTTCTGAAATAATAAATTGAAATAAAAATTCTTTTTTAAAATATTTTTATAAATAGTAGAGCTTTATCATCAAAATTTAAAATTCTTTTTTTTTCTTTTGATTTTAATGATTTTCTTTTTTATGAACTGATGAATTATAAATATTTATTGATACAAGAAAAGGAGTTCTAAATCGATTTTAAATACTTTAATTAATGGTTTTTGCAATAAATTTATTACAAATTTCCAAATTAGAAAGATGAAAAATATATTTAGATTCAAGAAAAAACCAAGAGTAATTATTGAAAAATAACTTGACAATTAATACGTTTTATGAAATATTTTAATTTTCTTTTCTTATTATTTAAATGTTTTTATAAAATATTAGACATTAGCTTTATACTATAAATAAATACTATTTTAAAAGAATATCTAAACAATGTATTTTCTAAAAAGGAATATTCAGAAACTACTTTTTAAGAAAAAATAAAATAATTTCAAAAAATTAATAATTTTATGAAAAAATTTTTTTTTGCTGAAAATCTCTGAAAGAAGATATATATATTTAAATCCAAAAATAAACTATTTTTCAGCTTTCCAAAGTAAATAAGTAAATTTCCTAATTAAATGTGATTTTTTTAAAACTCAAAATAAAATTCTTCCCAACACATACCATTAATCTTTTTTTTTTTTTTTCAGTTTCACTGTTCGTAAAATTATCTTAACTGTGTATTCTATTTCTTCTGAAATTCATTCATTTTTTATATTAGATAAATAAAATAATAAATTTGAAAACATTTTTTATTTAATAAAACGTATTTTTTCTAATTCAATATATTCTATTTTAACTTTCGTATTAGTTAGATTTTTTTCTAAATAAATATTTTATATTCGTGAAAACTTTCTTTTAAAATTTAATAACAAAAAACAGATTTGAATACCAACATTAATAGTTATTATTATTATTATTATTGATTGATTTATTACTAAACCAAGGATAACTTTACTATTTCAGTCAAGCGGAGAAATAAAAAAAAACAATAATTGGGCATATTATTAAATTTCAAAATTGGTCAAATTGAAATTTTTCATATTTTTGAAGATTTTCTTGATTATTATCATTGGTATAAAAGTTTTTAATGTTTTTTTATAATTGAAGGAGAAAAAATCAAAAAGATTATTTTGTGATCAGTAATATTTTATTACTTAAATTGTAGAAAATCCAAAATTTTGAAATCATCGATTCTAAATATTTCTAAACATTTGATCGAAATCCAATTTTAACCACAAAAAGTTATAGGAAATTTTTTTCCCCTTAAAGCAAGTTGAAAAAGTATAATTGGTCTCTTAATAATTTTTTTTTTTAAAATCTTTGCCAAAATTTTCATTAAAACACCTCAAACCCACTCTAGTATACTATAACCCACCCTAACCATACAACCTACCCGTAAAGAGGTTATTAAATACCTACAACCAATATATTTCAACGGAATTAACTATTTTGAAAAAAATGAGAATTTGACCAATTTTGAAATTTGACCAAATTTGAAATTTAATAATTTTCCCCAATAATTTAGAAATAAAATAACCAAAAAAAAGAAAACATAAGATAAATTATTTTGATAGAATTATTATTTTTAATATTTTTTTGATTCAACTTTTCTAAAAGAACTAATCTTTATTAAAAATTGGAAATTAAATTGTAAAAATTAGAATAATATTAATTATTTTTTATTCATTACTTATTTTTCAATGATTAATTGTTCAAGATCTTTTTTACGATCGTCTATTGCTTGTTTTAAATTTTGATTTAATGATTTAATTTGTTGTAATTCAATTTCAAGTTCTTGTTTTTCTGTGAGTTTACCATTTGGTCTTTTTTGAATTTGTTGTTCATTAACCAACAATACATTATTATTATTAATATTATTGTTATTTGTATTCTTTGATTCCAAAATAGGAATGTATTCTGATCTTAAAGACAAATTATTTAACCCATTGATATAACCTGACCAATCATTGTCAAAAAGTTTGGCAATTTTTTCACTTTTAGCAACCTTTTTAGCACGTTCTCTAATACTGTGAACTAATTTATTGTCTTTTTTAACCAATTGGTTGGATTTTATTAAGATCATTTCAATGATTTCAGCATTTCCATGAATTGAAGCAATTTCTAAAGGAGTTAAATTATCTTCGTTCACTTCTAAAATATTAACGGCATATTGAAGCAACAATTCGGCAATTTTTGAATTTTTTTCTTTCACAGCAAAATGCAAGGGCGAATTACCTTTCAACGTCTGAGTAGGGTTTGCACCATTTTTTAATAACATTAATATCATTTCTGGATTTGAATTTAAAGTTGCAGATAATAATGGGAACCATCCATCTTGATCAACACAATTTGGATCGCATTTATATTCAAGCAACTTCTTGACAAATTCAGTAGAATTTCGTTCACAAGCCAAAAGAACCGGGGATGTTGAATCATCGTTTTTTTCATGTGGACTTAATCCGCTTATGAGTAAAAAATCGAGGATTTCTAAATTTCCATCCTCAATGGCATATGATACGTAGGTCTTTTTTAGCTGCTTTTGAGAAAAATGTTCGCGATCTTGCTCGAATACCCATTTAACCCAATTTAAATTTTTTGATGAAATAGATTCACTAAATGCATCTGTATTCTATTAAATAATTAATTTGATTGTAATTTTTTTTTTTTTATTCAATGATTTGATATTTATACATTCAATGATTAGATTTTATTGAGAAACTTATTATTTCATCGAAGAACTAGATTTTAGAAAACATTTTATTTTTTCTTACAATTTGCTTTTCTTTTGTTTTTTTAAAGTATTTATAAACTTTTGGTATTTTGAACTTTAAAAATAAGATTATTTAAATCTTTTATATTAAGTCAATTAACATATGGATTAGAAATTTTTAATTATGAAATAAAAACTTTAAATTACTTAAATTCTTGGATTAATCTATACATTCTCTGAAATATGTAAAATAAACAGAAGCACACCAATTCTCATTTACAAAACAGAATTCAAAATCGAGAATATTGTAATTTTGGTTAATAAAAAAAATTTTAAAAAATTTATCTCTTCCTTATTTGGAAAAATTAATAAAATTTAATCAAAGAATAAATAATAAAATCAACTGAAATTCAAAAGATTTAAAAGAACTAAAAAATGAAATATATAAGTACATATATAATGAGTTACTGAATATCATAAGTTGGAAAACCGCCATTAGCTTTTCTTGAGTTTTCTATTTATTTGGAAAATGTATTGATTTTCGTTAGGTTTTTTTGAGTTTTCTATTTATTTGTGAAGTATTCTAGGCTTTTCTTGAGTTTTCTATTTATTTGGAAAATCAATAGATTTTCGTTAGGTTTTTTCTAAAGTAAAAAAAATCTAGAACACTTCACAAATAAAATAGAAAACATCAAAAAAACCTAGAACACTTCACAAATAAAACATAAAACCTCAAGAAAACCTAGGCACTCTACGGCTCTTGACGGCACTTCCCAAATTCTTAAACTTAAATTTAGAAATTTTTTAAAAGATTCAAACATAGTTTTATTATCTACTAGAGCTTATAAAGATATTGAATTTTGTTTATTAATAATATCAAAAATAGTAAAAATAATATTGTTTTTTAATATATTAAAAATATTATGATTTTTTTTTAATTCAGAAATCCAGATTTTGTGTTTATTTTCATAGGCTGGATAATTTGTTAGGTTTTCCAGGATTCAAAAGAATTGCGTAAAATCTTTGATTTTACTCTATTCTTTTAAAATCTGAAAAACTGCCGTTAGCTTTTTTTTAATTTAAGAAATAGAAAGAAAATTTCAAAAATTTTCTTTTTATTTCTAAAATTAAAAAAAAGCGCCGTTAGGTTTTCTTGAGTTTTCTGTTTATTTGTAAAATCGAGAGATTTTCGTTAGGTTTTATTTACTTTAGAAATAAACAGAAAATTTATTAAAATTTTCGGTTTATTTCTAAAGTAAAAAAAACCTAGAACACTCCACGAATAAAATAGAAAACCTCAAGAAAACCACCGTTAGGTTTTCCATAACTTAAAAGAATTGAGTTAAATCTTTGATTTTATTCTATTCTTTTGAATTCTGGAAAACCTAGGCACTTGACGACACGATCACTGAGAAAATGATCCAAATCTTCAATGGCATCCAAATCTTTATATGTTTTATACAATTGACAAAATTGTGATTTATTTTTATTCATAAAATAATAATATCTATTAAGATAATTTGTATAATTTCTTAATTTTAGTATGGAAATAGATGTTGAAACTTTCCATTTTAAATATCGTTTGTCGGTCAATTTTCCAACCTGGATTATTTTCTAGTTGTTTAATTCGGTATTTATCAAGCTCAATTTCTAATTCTTTCAAATTTTTAGATTTCCAAGTAAAATTTTCTGCTTCTTTTTCTCTGAAGGAAAGAAGATTTATGGGTTTATCTAATCCTAGAATTTTTAATTTTTGGATTAATTTAAATTTTGTTTTGTAAATTGTGATAAAAAATATCAAATATTTGAAAAAAGAAGAATTATTTTTAATTTGAATAAAGTTGTAGTGCTGTGATTCTTTTAAATATTTTAACTGTGTCCAAAAATTTCGAATACGGGTTTACATTTCAAAAATTTTCACATATCAAATTTAAAGTTTCATTTTTTACTTGATTCACAAGTCAATTTTAGATTTATTTGAAAATTAATCTTCTAAACGTAAACTTTGTTTCAATCAAAGGGGACCAACAATTTTTTTCAAATATTAATGATTTTTTATAATTGACCTTTGGTGAACAAATAAAAAAATAGATAGAATAATACGTATCAAAGGATAGTTGATATCCGCCTGAAATAAAACTAATAAATCAATATATTTTCTTAAAAATTGAAAAACTAAAATTCTTATGGCCCTATTAAGAAAAAAAACAATTTTCGTTTTGATCTTCAATTGAAGATCCAAATAAAATCCCAATAGAAATCAATATCATTTCTCTACCTTTCATTTCCACTGTTTCAATAACCTTAGAATAATACGTTTTTACCGGAGTATTCATCGATCTTGTAATAAAAAAAAAGTTGCAAATGAATTACGTTTCTAAAAAAATCGAAATTAAAAAAGCAAAATGAGAAAAAATGTGAAAAAATGATTTCAATTTTGAAATTTCCAAAATTAATTTTTCTTCTAATATCATTCAAACTTTTTAAACACGTGTAACCCACTCATAAAAACTGGGCTCCTTTGACTGGAAAATGGTTTGTGTTAATTTCTTTTTATTTTTTTTGTTGTTTTGAAATTTGATTTGTAAATATTAGTTAGCATTGATAAAAGTAAAACATAAAATTTTTCTTTTTTAAAATTATGTTTTTCCCCTTTAACTTTGAATTCTTTGACGTCTTCTTTTTTTTTTTTTTAAAAGGATTTTGTATATCTTCGTGTGTTTTTAAAAGGAATGTTCTGAATTCAAGTTAATTTATTAAGGGACTAGTCTCTCTCTCTTTTTTTTTTTTGACTAATTTCTAAATAAGGATTCCTTATCTAGAAATAAGTTTAATATTGAAAATAAATATAGGTTTTCAAATCTAAGTAATTGGCAAAAAATGTTCTCAAATCTCTATTAAATTTAGGTAAAAAAATTTAATAGAGATTAGTCCCTTAAGGTATTTAATTTTATTTTCTGAAAATATAATATAAAATTTAAATATAATACCCCTTTATTTCTCATAACAAGTAAATTAGTAAAAACTTGAAAGGAAAACACAAAGTATTTCGTAAATTTTTTACCTTTATTATCATTTAAGTTTTCAAGAATTCAATCTTAATCTGGTTTTCTCGTTGTAATTTAGCAAAAAACCTTCGGAAAGGTATTTTTATATTTAATCTACTTGGGTTTTAGATGTTAATTTCAAAAGGAAAAAATCCAATACAAGAACAAGTTAATGCGATGGAAATTTAAATTCTACTATTGAAACTACACTCCCCAAAATTGAAAATTTAAGAATTATAAATGGATTCTTAGCAAAACGAAATTCATGTTTATTAAAATAAATACGTCTTAAGGTTATTTTCATAATTTTTAATTTTTATGAAAAAAATTATTTTAATCTTATGTCTCAATCATCTGATGTGATATTTTTTTTTAATTTTCAAAATTTTGGTCATAGTAAATCATAATGTTTGTAATCTTTTAAATTTTGAAAAAAAATATTTAGGTTGATTAATTTTTTTTTTTTTTTGAAATTATTTTTTCTAATATTCTTGTTTTTTTTTTTTTTTTTATTATTATCTAGTGAATAAAATTGTAAATATTTTTTATTTGTTTAAAAGAAACATTAAATTTAATAAAAGAGATTTTAAAAAATAAATTACATCTTTTGTTATTTGTAAAACATCTGGATTTTTTTTTTGAATTAATTCAACAATTTCTTTATTTTGAGTTTTAAATGCTTCAATCAATGTTGTTGTTGTCTATTAATTATTTAATTAAAGATACAATTATAAGAAAAAAAAAAAATATTTTTTATTTTTAAAAAAGGCAAAGTCTATTTAAAAATAAATTTAATGAAAATTTTCTTTTTGTATAATATTTTCTCTACTTTATTTAAACACAACATTATTTTCTATTATTATTGTTATTTTTAATGATTCTTATTTGTATAAAGAGGAATCAAATAGAAAATGGATTTAAATCTTGAGCAATCATCCAAAATTAAATAAATATTTTTACATTCAACAAAATTACTGAATAGTTTTAGAAAATTTCGGAGTATTTGGAAGAATAAAAAATTAAAGAAGAAATTAAAAAAAAAAAAAACAGTCATTGGTTTGAATGTAACCTTTTTTATATAATATTGGGAAATTAATTTGAAAAGGCAAATAAGAACAATTCATAAAAATTGTTTCTAACAAAAAAAAAACAAAAACAAAAAGAAAAAAAGGAATATTTCAGTAAAAAAGTTCGCGAAAAAAGGTCACAGAAATCACGAAAGCACTCCCATAAATTCTTGAGTATCTGTGAATAGTATAAACATACTGGTTAGATTTTCTTAAAAAAATATTTGATGCACTTTAATTTCTGAAAAAAATGTAATATTCTCAGAATTAGTTTTTTCAAATCTTCTGAATTTTGAGAATAGTATTTAATTTTATAAATCTTAAAAAAAGATTTGTTGAAAATGTGAAAATTTTTGAACTTTTCTTTTTCAATCAAATCTGGTTAAAGGCTATATTGAATATGAATTAACGATTTTTGTATTTTGAATAGAGTTATTGAAAAGCTGAATCTTTGATATGAAAGTTAAAGATAACTTGTAAGAATATTTGTAATAAAAAGGTTAAAATGTGATTTTTATTTTCATTTTACTCGGAAATTTTTTTTTTTTTTGAAACAATTTCTCTGAATCGATAAAACCAGCAACTTCCTCAAAAACTAAATGATAATGGCGAAAATTTGATCTTCTTTTAGAAAGTTAAGTGTAAGGACATGTATAGTGTATTTTACACTTATTCAATAATAATGATAATGATGATAATAATAATAATTGGTGAAATTTTCTTTTTTGTTTTTTTAAACAAGTTTTATTTGGAGGTAGAGTTAAAACAACCAAAATTTTCAAGAAACATTAGGCATAACCTTTATTTATTTATTTTCTTTTTTTCATATTAGGCATAACCCTTAGATGAGAAATTGGTTAACAAATGAATTGTATTATTTAAAAAAAAATTGTTTTACAAAGATTACAAATCACAGTAACTAAACTATGTTTCGGTTAAAAGTTTGCCCAATATTTTTTTCAAATATCAATTATTTTTTATAAACTATTTTTCAAACAAAAGGGCACACCCCTCAAATCATCAATACCATCGAATTTGATTGTTTATAAGATAATTACTTATTGGTGATTTTCATTTTAATTATTCATTTTTTCATTTTTTGCTTTTTTTATTTTTGGATATTGAACAGTTGGAAAATTAAAAAGCAAGATAAGAAAAAACCAATTTGGAAATAATCTACCAGTGTATAAAGGGAAACAGTTTAAGTTTGATTTCGAATGAGCTAGAAATAGGAATTAAGAAAGACCATTATTGGATTGATGCATGGAACAAAGAAAAGAGAAATAAAGAAAAAACAATTCCAACAAAAGAACAAGATGAATTGAGGCTTTATATTGAATATGAGACTTTAAAGAACAAAAGTTTGACGTGTAAAGAATTATCAATAAAATGTTGAGAACTTTTTCCCAATTCGCCTTGTTCAAAGGTTTTTATTGGGTTTATAATTTTTTTCATTACAATTTACAAAACGAGATTTCTCATTTCAAATAAAAGGGCACACCAATTTTTAAAATATTGAATTTTAATTTTTATTGTTTTGTTTTAATGAGTTTTAAAGATTCGGTTGAGTGTTTTTTTAGGTTTTAAAGCGTTTCTTAGATTTTTGAATGATACTACAATTAATTTGATTAATTTATGAATAATTCTTAAAATTTTTTGTGCCCTTTTATTTGAAAAAGAGTTTAATTGGCCTTTAAGGGTCGAGTCATTACGGTGAAATTTGTTTTTCTGAAATGGAAAAAAACTTTTTAGAAATTTTTATGAGGACCTAACACCAATCAAAAACCAACCAACCTATGATGTATGATCGATCTCCAAAAATCAACAACTAAAGATAAGGACATTTTTAGAAAAAAGCGCCAAAGAGCTACACTCAATTTCCAATTAGAATGATTAGAATATACAATTTTGAAAACAGCTATTTTAGTTTTGAAGTGTCGCTCTTTGGCGCTTTTTGAGTTCTCGGTGATTTTTTTTTCTTTTTTTTCATTTTTCAAATGAGTTATTTTAATCGTAAGAATATTACATAATCCTTACTTGGTCAAATTTAGAGGGTTACAAAATAACCACAAATCAGATTAAACCTAATCAAATTGATTGCGAACTTCAAGAAAGCAATTTATTTTAAATTAAAGAAATTTAAACTTTTGGAAATAGAAAATGAGAAAAGATGAATTTTTTTTTTTAAAATTTTGATTTTTTGAAATTGAGAACTCTTTTAATTTTTTTTTTCTTGTTATTTGAATTTTTTCAACCAAAAGAAGATTTATTTCACAATACCCTTTTTGGTCTCAGGTCACCCCCTGAGTATGGGGAAAATTCACGGTAAATGACTAGACCCTTAAGGAGGATCTGGCCCACGCGTTTGGATTTTAGTTGGGCCCGTTAACACTGGCTCTCTAAAAAATACTATTTGGTTTTAAAAAATAATTCTTTAATCATGTTTTTAAAATATAATTATATTTGAGTATATTTGTCCCCTTTTTTACATTAGTAATTTAGTTTTCTATTTTTAAAAAAAAAATTAAAAAAAAAATAGTTAATACTTTTTTGAATAAAATTTTTCAAATTATTATTGGGCTAAGATTATTGAAAAATACTTTACTTAAAAGAATGAATCAAACTATTTTGACAGCTCCCTTTTAAAACTTTTATTCCACACTTTTTTAAAACAACTTTATCAGAATTTTTAGCTTTTGTTTTTTATATTTTTTTGTTTTATATATTTTGGACATGTTGAAAAAATATATAATAATTGTTTCAACATAAATCTGCCCAACCACTATTATTTAGCAGATGGTAGTGATTTTTTCCTGATGAATGGGTATAGATAAATGGAATTCATTTCGAACTTGATCATTGGGATTTCTCATGTATTCGCCACGAAAGAGATGCAAATCAATAAAATTTCAGAAACAGCTTTTAAATGCATTCGAATAAAGTTTTATTATCCTATCATTTGAAGAGTTCCATTTTAAATATTAATCATAAGAATAATTAAAAAAGAAAAATGAGATGAATCCCCCCCCTTTTCAAATATAAACAATATTAGTAGAATGGATATTCAATTGATTGTTAACCAACTGTGAACTGCAAATTTATTAAAATAATAGAGAGTATTGCAGTATTTTTAGTAATACTATTATTTTCCTATTAAAAAACGAAAATTTTTGGTTCACATCCCAAAATATTTTTCTAATCTATAAGTTGAAGAAAATCCAAAGATCTTTACAACATCGTTGAAAAATGATATTTTTAGGCATTTAATTAACCTTCCTTCATGAACTCTAAGACAAATTTTTTACTCGGCTAATTTGATTGTAGCAGTAATAATTAATACACATTTTGGAAATTGAAATCAAAATTTTCTTTTATTAATTGGAAAATAACAGTAACTAAAAAGACATTTGTTTTTTTTTACTTCTTTTATTTATTTTGAAGGGAGAAAATTAATTTTCTCTCACAGCCGTTAGGTTTTTTTTAATTAAAGAAATAAACCGAAAATTTATTTAATTTTCTTTTTATTCTTTTGAATTCTGGAAAATCTTGGCACTCTACATTTGTTTTTTTTTTAATTTAAAAGAATTGAAAAACTTTATCAATTCCAATTGAGTACTGTTGGTTTCTTAAATTAAAAAAAACCTAGGCACTCTACAGCACTCTACGGCACTTACACTAAATTCTAAATTTTTGTTTAGAAATTTCAATAAAAAATCATAATTTTCTTTATCAAGGATCAAAAGACAATACAAATAATTAGTCTTTTTTTGTATAAATTCATTTTCTTTTCTTTGCCAATCAACAAGAAAAAATTGTTTTTTTTTTGGAAACAGAACCAATAGAGATCTAATTACAAACTAGATGATTCAAAAAACTTTTTTCTTTGTGTTTTAGTCATTAATTATTTCGCTTGTTTTCATTGGTTAAATTCAGTAGATGTTTTTTTAAATAAAACAAAAAGAATGAAAAAAAAACAAGAATATTTTTTTAATTTTATGTTGGTTTTTCTTTTAGGCAATTGTTCCCTTCCTAAATAAGGCGAGCACTTTAAGAGCATTTTTTTGGAAAAAAAGAAAAAGTGTTTGGAGCAAAAAAAAATTTAAAAAAGAATCAAACCTTTCTTTTTGGAAGGATCTTTGGATCAGCACCATTGTCTAAAAGTATTTTAATTGTGTTGAGGTTTTTTTGTCTAATTGCAAAAATTAACCAAGTAGTTGATTTGTGTTTCACAGTCTTTTTGTTATTAATAATCAAAAAAAAGAATTTTGGAGAAATTAAATGCCAAAAAAGAAAAAAAAATTTCAAAAGTTGAATGCTTACCCATTTATCTGGGTTGTTTATTTGATCAAGATATTCGGGGTTTGATTTTAAAATGTTTTCAAGTTTTTCTTCTTGGTTATTTCTTATTGAAAGTTGAAGTTCTCTAGACCATGTTTTATCATCTTGAAATTTCAATTTGTCGGTTGTCATTTGTTCAAGAAAATGATTTATATGAATTTGAAAAAAAATGATAACCCTTCTTCAAAATTAATATAAAAATAAATACTTTATAGCTTGAAGGGTTTGAAAAGTTGTCTGTTTCAGAAGAATAGAAAAGTAAGAAAATAATTCTCTCACATTCAACAATTATTTTTTGTTTTTGGAAATCCCTTTATTGTCTGTTTGAAAAAATTGGAAATAAATTTAAAAACACACAGATAATCACACAAATTTTCACATTATCAAAACGAAAAAAAAACCTTCTTAAAAAGAAATAAAAAGATTATTTCTTATTTTAAAGAGATATGTAAACTGATAAATTCTAATAAATATCATAAAAATTTTTAGTTAATTTTCCATTTTTATAAATCTTAGAACTGTCTCCTATTATACAGTCCAGTCAAAGAATATTTTGAACAATAACTAATTTTACAGAGTTTCTTAACACTGGGATTTATAAAATGCTTAGTTCAAAGTTGAGATTAAAAATTTCAAATTGGAAAATCAAGTAAAAATTTTCTGCCATTTATTACAATTTATCAGTAAAGTAAATTTTCCAGAATCGTACATTCTAAATACACACCTTTGAAATTGACTAAGGTGAGTACGGATCGTTTCTCCATGATTAAAATAAATTTTCGAGTAAACATCGATTTAAATTGAATTTTAATGTTTTTTTTATTATAAAACTTGCTTACATAACCCTAAATACTAATAAGAAGATATTTACACAATTATTTTTTTCATATAAGTAGGTTATGAAAACAGTGTACGAATAGCCTTGGTAAAATACAATAATTTCATCATAATTTAATACTACTCTGAATTACTATTTACTAGTTGGTAAGTATTTACAACAGAAAAAAAAAGAAAAATGAAATAAAAATCATTTTATCCAAAAAAAATTTTAAATTAATCTTAAATAAAAAATAGTTAAAAAATATTTCAATGAAAATATGTGAATGACTTTGGCAATTTAAGTCCAGAATTTCTTCCGAACAGGTCCCTCAAGTTTGCATTTAATAAATTACATTTTAAGACATTAAAAATAGAAAATTTGAATTGGATTCCTCTGTTGCCAAATCAAAGGAAAGTATATTGACTCAAACTATAAAGGAAAAAAGACTAAAAACTTAAATTAAAGAAAAATTCTTGGTAAAATAGTCTAATATTATTATATCTTTATCAAAGATTCCAAAACCCCTTTTCTTCTACAAAAATATTATTAATGATTATGATTATATTTATCGATAAAATTTGTAAATATTTAATTGAATTTATTACAAATCTACTTTTTTCAGTTTAATGAAATATTATTCCACGAGAATATTTAATAATTTCCAAATTAGATATTATAATATGAAAACAATCGATTTAATTGTAAACGAAAACCAAGAACAAATATTGATATAACTACATTTATTTTCAATTTTCATTTTTCTTTCAAAAAAAAAAATTATTACACGATATTTTATTTAACAATCTATATTGGTTATTATCTCTAAACACTTTAGTGAAATACATTATTATTCAAAAAAAAAAAATAAAAACAATTAATCAAAATTTTTTATGATGGAAAATATTCCCCTATTTTTGAAATTTAGCTTACATGTATTTAATTTGAGATATAAATCACTATGAAACAAAAAAAACAATTTTCATAAGATATTTTAGATTGAAGATTATTAGTATTTTACTTGATCAACATGAAATAATAAAAGTAAAATTTTACAAATTTTTCTGGAATAGAGCAAAATAAATATATTTCAAAACAAATTTATTTGAACAATTTGAATTCGAATTTAGATGTTTGGAATTATTTTTGAAAATTAATGATGTAACCAACATGTTTCAAGAGTTTTTTAGGTTCATAGCCAATTCTGTTAGTTTTACAAAAAAAATTAAAATACATTTTTTAGTTTTTTTTCGAGTATTTAAGCGAAAATGAAATTTTTGATATTGGAAAAAAAAAAAAAAATAGCAATTTATATCAGATCTCACAAATTTAAACTGATAAAAATAGTAATATATAACCAATCTCCATAAATCAAGTATAAAATACTATTATATTAGTAGAAAAAACTCACACAACAGAGACACTCAAACCTAAATTTAAACCATTAAAATTATAAATTAGAATTCAACTATCTTATTTTTGAAAAAATTGATCTTTAGCGTATTTTTGAGATACTGTTGGATTTTTTTTTTTTTTTTCATTTTTTTCATTTTTCAAAAAAGTTATATTTTTCAATGAAGGATTTTACAAAATCCTTACTTTGCCGAATATAGAACAATACAAAATAACCGCAAATTAGATTAAATCGAATTAGTTTGATTGTGTACTTGCAGAAAAACAATTTGTTTTAAATTGAAGAAATTTAACCATTTGGAAATTTAAAATAACGAAATGATTTTTTTTTTTTTGAAATTTAATTTCTTTTAATCTTTTTTTTTACTTTGAATTTTTTGAATCGGGAATCCTCTCGAATTTTTTATTTTTCAGTATTAATTAAAATTTTATCATTTAGATGAATATGATTGTTTTATTCTTTATATTTTTCATTTGTGATTCTTTGGATTACTTATTCTTGAGTTTCTGACATTTAGAATTATTTTCTACTTTTTTTTTTTTTTTTTGTTTTTTGGGGTGTTTTTATTGTGATCCTTTCAACTTTTTTTTTTTCTTGATTCAATATTAATCTTTGAGATCCAATGATTTTTTGTGTTATTTGAATTTTTGACGCCAAGAATTGTTGAACTTTTTTTTTTCTAATTTGAGTTTTTTGTAATTGAGATCCTTTGACATTTCTTTTTAAGTAATTTGCATTTTTTAAGTTTGAGAATTTGGTTTATTTGTTTTTTTTTTGTGATTTGAATTTTTGAAACCAAAAGAAGTTCTCTTTAATAATCTTTTTTGTGATAAACAACTGCTTATGTGTATAGCAAATTCACTGTAACTGACTAGATCATTAAATTAAACATAATTTCTATTTTTTTTTATTTTTTTTTTGTTATTTAGAATAATTATACTAACCACATTGTTCTAATTAAGAGTAGTATTTATTATGAGCAAAATACTTTGATTTCATTACGGTTATTAGTAAATATTTATTTATTACTCAAGTGAATAAAAAGTTAATTGAATAAATATCTAATGAGGTGCATTTTTCAGAACTTGGTTTGTGAGGTTTTTTAAGAAGAAAAAAAAACAGAAAACCAAAAAAAAATGCAACAAAACATCATTTTTTTCGAAAATTATTTCATAGGGCAATACTAGATTTTAAAGACTTGTGCCAACATAAATAATTGGCATTTGGATTCTTTATCACGAATTCATTTGTTGTCATTATCATTACAATCTTGATTTTGATTCATTTATTTAGTAATAGAGCTGAATATTATAATAATATAATCTCTTCCTATTGAACAGTGAGTTAAATTTTTCTTTTTTTGGGTTACACTTCGCTCTAATACAAGCTTTTTGTGATTTGTTCATTTAGATTTGCCTTGAAAGTCTTCAACAACCAGGTTCTTTACAAAATATTTTTCTAGATGTAAACCCCCTTAAAATTTTGGTTTTTTTCATTTAATTTGATCATTATGGGTGATTGAAAAGTTTGTTTTGTAATTAATATTTCTTTTAATTTCATTCTGATAATTAAGAAGGTTTTTTGTATTGAAATAATTTCATTTTGAACACTTGTATTTTAAAAAAGAAGAAATTATCTAAAAATCTCAATTATTTGCAAAATTTTAATGTTTTGGTGGATTTTGGAATACACATTATTGATTTTTGATCTTATTTGAAAAATCTTTCACAAAAATAGACCTGTTATCCAAATTTGAGAACTTTTGTTCAAAAAGAAAAATTAACGAAAATAAAAAAGACAAACGGTTTAATTATTTTATTATTAATCTTGCAAAAACAACAAAGGTTTTGAAGAGAGAATTTAGATGAAAACTAATGGTAAAATTACAGTTAAAAGTATTAGTATCACCAACAAAACGATAAAAATAATCACCTATTTTTGTGGAAAGAAGAAAAGAAAAAAGAAAAAAGAAAAAACAACATTAGGACACATAAAAAAGGTTTGGAAAAAACATAAAAGGAGTCTAAAATAAGAAATGATTTACCTTTGGTGGTATTTTTTTTCTTATTTTTTCTGGATCGTTAGTACTTTCGCTTTCTGAGAGTATTTCTTCATCGATTTCTTCTTTTATTTCTATTTTTTTAAAATTTTGTATTTTTTGTGAAAGTAATTTTGATTTTTCTTCGAGTTTTTCTATTTGCATTTCTCGTTCTATTACTTTGTCGATATTTCCAGCTGTGATGCTTTTTACCTCATCAACTTGTTTTGATATCGAAGCAATTCTCTCTTCTGTGGTCATTAAGAAATAATAACAAAAAAAAAAAAGATTAAAAAATGATACAATTATAATTCCATTTTTGTCCAGAAAATTGTTCTTCGGTTTAGCTAATAAAAAATGAGACTTTCTCTTCTTATCTTACAGCCAGAAAGGTAATTGAATAAAAACTTTGATACTTTTAAACTCAGGAAATAATAAATTGAAAATTTTAAACGAAAAGTTAAAAAGTTTATTTCAAGTTAGTTTGTTAAGAGAAATATATAATTTGTACCATCTAATATCTTTTGAAATTAAACAAGAAAATGACAAAAAGAAGTTGAATGATTTAATAGGTTTTCCATTTGGTTTCACAAATATCCTAAAAGGAAAGAGAATCAAGTAAAGTATCATTTTGTACCAAAGATTATCTTTTTTAAACTCTTCTCTTACGTCTGGACTCAAGTGTTTGTGTGATATGTTCATTTGCGTCAAATTTCGAATAAGATCATGAGTTCAATTTTAAGTTTGTTGAATTTCATTTGTGTTTATTGATATTCTTTTAAATATTTGTGGTTCTAGCCTTAAAAAAACATTACCTATTTTTTTTTTTATCAAATCGATATACTTATCCACCCAAAAACAATTATAAAATTCAAAAGGATTTAAAAGTCAATATTAAATTATTATTTATACTTAGTAAATATTGGATTAAAATTAATCATTTTAAAAGCTTGAGTTATTATGTTTTAAAAATAATATTTGAATATTGAAAGAAAAAAAAAAAAAAAATAGCAATTTTTATCAATTTATACTACCAATTAAAAACAAACAAATGTGTGAAATACAATATATCTCTTAAAATCAACAATAAAAAACAGTTATATTTTTAGAAAAAAGTGTCCAAAGGGTAACTCAATTTCGGATTTGTCTTGTAGTGAATTATTATTTTAAATATAACTGTGCCATTTTTAACAGTAACTCGTCGCAATTTTTGAGATCTCGAAGATTTTGATTTTCATTTTTTTCATCTAAGTTACTTTTCTATCTCGAATAAAATAAAATTCTTACTTTGACAAATATAAAGGGTTATAAAACAACCACAAATTGGAGTAAAATGAATGAGATTGATTATGTACTCAAAGAAAACAATTTTGTTTCTCTATGAAAGAAATTAAAACTTTGAAAATAGGAAAAATACAAAAGAGTAGTAATTATTTTTGTAAATTTTGGATTTTTTGAAATACAAAATACTTTTCAACACTTATTTTTTTAATCGAATTTTTTGCTAATAAGATCCTTGAGAAATTTTTTTTTGTTATTTAAATTTTTGCCAATTATATACTATGAATTTTTTTTTGTGATTGGGATTCTATTAAACTTATTTTTGGTTCTAAATTTGAATTTTTATTTTTAAAATATTTTTCAATTTTTTCTTTATAAATTCTTTTAATTTCTCAACCAAAAGAAATACATTTTATCTTCAACACCTTTTCTAGTATAAAAGTAATTTACTTTAATATAAATGAAATTATGTTAATTCACCAGAACCTTAAGTATTACCTTTCAACCCTGGATAATGTTTAGTTTTTTTGTTGTTCTCCATTCACTTCTCTAAAATAATTTTCATTTTGAGGTATTTGATAAAAAAATTACTAAATTAAAAGTTTAAAACACAGTAAAAAATAATTGTGAAAAACATAAAAATTACAAATTAAAATGTTTAATGAAAATTTTGAAAAATAAATAATTTTACCGAATTGTCAAGCTCAAGTTCAAATTTTAAAACATTTTAAATTTGTCAAGGTAACTGAAAAAAATCTTTAGAACTGCTTAATAAAGTTTTTATGTTTATAAATTTGAAATCGAAATTAGGAAATTTTTAAAATCAAATTTTAATATGATCTAAGAAGTAAAAATTGTATTAATTGTTTATAATTCTGAAAATTGAACATATTTTTGTTCAAAGAAATTCTCTGTGGAGAAATTTAATAAGAGATTAAGGAAATCTTTCAAGATATTTTTAACAACATTTTTGATATTTTCACCTGAAAATGTAGTTGTTAAACAGAAAAAGTACTAATTACTTTTTTAGAAAATGTTTTCCTTTAATAATTACCCTTTTTTGATAAAATTATATTTCATAGCTATAATTATACTTCTTTAGAAATTTAATTATTAGAAATCATCTAATTAGAGCTGATTATACTTCAAAAATAAATTGAACATAATTTATATTCAGCTTTAAAATTATTTCAAAATACATATTTTTTTCTACTGTAGTTAAAATAAAGAGTGCAAAAAAATTTAATGCGTGTTTCAAAATAAAAATCGTGTTTTTTTTTTGTTAGAGAAGACCTATACACTAACCAATCAAAGAAAACGAAAATAAACCCTAAAAAAATATGGTATTGATTTCTTAAAGTTCCATTATTTAAAAAGAAATTCTAAAAATGAAAGATCAAATTGCACAATTAATCTTAAAAAAAGAGGAAAATCTTTGAAGAAAATTTTTATCATCAAAAAAACAAAAAAATTCAAAAAAAATTGAGAATACTATGGAAAATTTTCAACTATTTGCATGAATAATTTAACTTTTACTTAAAATAGCCAGACCTTTACTTTCAAAATTGATTTGAACTTAGGTATAGTATTTGGGGGTGGATTGGATACTTGCCTTGGTACAAGAAGAAAAAAAAAGCACGGATAATATTTTGAGACACAGATTATAGTCTTTGTGTATGCATTATTTTGTTCACTGTAAAATTCTTCCATTTTTTTCCTAATAAAGGGATCATTTTTATTTGAGGAAAAACAAACAATTAGCATTATTTTTCAAAAAGACTTTTTTTCGAGTCATTCTGAAAAAGTTGAATAAAGATAACTTACTTCCTAAAGATAAATTGTTTTCTTTTTTACTTCTTTCTGGAAGACTCTAACCCCTTAAATAAATAAAAAAATCAAAATCGAATTCATTTTTTTTTTTTTAGTATTTTTCAAAATAACGTAATTAATTTTAAATTTTCAATTTGAACAATGACTTACCAACAAGACGTATTTGGGATGGAACAAATGGATGAAGAAATCAATACAGAACTCAAAGAAACAGGAAATGAGGAAAGTGAAATTTTAACTGAAGAGGAATTTAAACAACAACAAGAGAAAAAAACACAAGAAAAGAAAAAAAGAATCACAACAAGGTACATGACCAAATATGAAAAAGCACGTGTTTTAGGCACAAGAGCACTCCAAATAAGGTTTGTCTTTAACTCGCCAAAGAGATTGATTTTTTCACTTTTTTTAAGAGACAAGAAATTGTTCTCTGGTCAGTTTCTTTTTTTAGTGTTGGGAAAATTGTATTACCAATTTATTCTGCATACCAATAGATAAATTCAAATGACTATTTCTTGTTTTCTTGTTTTCTTTTTCCGCTTACTTGTTCAAATACAAAAATAATGATCCATAGTATGAACAGCCCAATCATGGTTGAAATTGAAAACGAAACAGATCCTTTCGAGATTGCACTTAAGGAGTTAAAAGCAGGAAAGATCCCTTTAATTATTCGAAGGTATTTGCCAGACGGAGGATACGAAGACGTTTCTGCTTCTGAATTAATTGTAGACTTTCATTAAAATTCACAACAAAAGCATTCTCAAGCTGTATTTTGAAATATTTTTTTGTTTCTTGTTTTTTTGGTGAATTGGACAATTTCAAGTAGAATCTTTTATCTATTCGTCATTTCAAACCCAAAATTTTTGTTCCTTATAAGAAAAAAAGGAAGAAAAACAAATTGTTAATCAAATTAATTTTCAATTACCTTTGTAACTTGATTATTTTTCGAATTAATTAGAAAAGAAAAGAGATTTTACAGAAAGAAAACAATAAATAATAATCCTACAATTCTAAATTTTGTGTTTGTTAAAAATTTTTAAATTTTTAAGGCTCTAGTCAACTACCCTGAACTTCCTTCCAACTCAAGGAGTGAATTGCTCTCTAATAACGGTAATTTGAAAGTGAACTTCTTTTGGTTGACAAAATTAAAAGAATTTATAAAGAAAAAATTGAAAAATCTCTTAAAACCAAAAATTCAAATTTAGAACCAAAAATAAGTTTAATAGAATCCCAATCACAAAAAAAAAAATTCATAGTATCTAATTGGCAAAAATTTAAATAACAAAAAAAATTTCTCAAGGATTTTCTTTGGCAAAAAATTCGATTAAAAAAATAAAAGTTGAAAATTATTCTTACTTTCAAAAACAGAGAAAAATTTCAAAAAAAAATTAAATCATTTCTTATTTTTCTAAATTTCAAAGCTTTTAATTTCTTCAATTTGTCACAAATTGCTTTCTTTCAGTACACAATCAATTTAATTTGATTTAATCTAATTTGTGGTTATTTGATAACCATCCAAATTTGGTAAAGTAAGGATTTTGTTGTGTTCTAGATAGAAAATGATTCATTTCAAAAAAAAAAAAAGTTGCCAATTGGGAAAAAGGTGAAAATAAGTAAAAAAACTGAAATTATTTTTAATTGGGAACATTAATAGAACCTGAAAATGAAAAGTATGACTAAATATGTGAAGTAATGACCCCATAGCGACCTCTTAGATTGAAGCTTGTGATTGTTAATAAAAAATAAATTGTTGTTCTTTAATTTTTGATTCCATAAGAAATTATAAAAAAAAAATAAAATACTTTTATTTTGTTAAAATCGAAAATAAAATTTCAAGAAAATTAAAAAAAAAAAAAAAATAAAATTAAAGTTAATTTTTCGAAAATTCATCTGATTTTTTTCTTTATGGTGATTTTTTTTTTTTTGTTACTTAAATCTAATATTTAATCATTTGATTTATAGTTACAGATTTGAAATGAATTCTTATTAAATCCTCATTCAAAATTTTTAACATGACGAAATTCAATTTTTTAAAAAAATCTTATTTAATAACTTCTAGAAGAAATACCTTAGAAAAGCAATCCACTAATTTCATATTTATTAAAACATTTAACAAAGATTCTAAATTACAATAATTGCAAAACATAAAAAAAAAATTATTATCAATACATTTTTGTAACCTTTTATGATAGTATACAATAAAAAAGTCTCAAATTAAGGTATAATTTTTGGAATTTTTTTTTTACAAGTTATTTTACCAGAATTTGAATTTTGAGCAAGAATTTGAGATTTTTATTGTGCCTTGAATTTTGTTTAAAGTTTGTGCCGTAAAATAGGAACTGACTTTACTAATAAATCAAGATTGTGTTGAAATTTTTGGAGAGAGAGAAACAAAAAAAACATATTGGCAAATTTGTAAAAAATTCTATTAGGAATATTGATCGATCAAATTCTTAAAAACCATCAACGAATTGTATTGGGTTCTTCTTTTTTAAAGAACTTGCCTTTAACCTAATATCAATAGTTGAACTAAATATTTGGATAAAACGAAACAAGGCTATGTAATTCAAAAAATAAAAGGATGACAAAAAACTAAAAGATGAAAAAATGAATAAAAAGAATTTTAATAAACGATAACTCAAAATAGTGTAATGGTTTTGGTTTTTAACAATTCGAAGTGAAAAAATTTAATGATTCCAAAACTTTTCAAATTTTCAAACAAAAAAAAGGAAAATTTGTAAATAATTTGTATAGATTTCGACGTAACACCAAACAAAAAAAAGATTTTAGTGGATTTATGAAAACAAAACAAGGGAATATTTAAATCCTTTTTTTTTTTTTTTTTATTTTTTTTGATATTGCTACTCCTACTATCCAAACAATTTTCTAATATTTGAGTACGCTGTAATCAAAATAGATGTTTATTGTAAATAATTCGAATAGGACCATACAGAGTGGAATTTAGATTTTTGAACCTTTTCAAGGTAAATATCGAATATTGATAGCAAAAAAATCTTGGTACAAAATAATATACATTTTGAAAAAAAAACCTAAACTATAAATTTTGACAAGATCTCTTGACTCTACCTGGTTTAAAGTTATTAAATGTGTTGTTAGTGATAAAAATATCATCCAAGAATAACAAAAGATAAATAGTCCTTAAAATGATCCATAATCAAAAATAATAAAACAAAAAAACATTTTTTTGATAATAATTAAAAAAACAATTTTATTTTCAGCATATTTTCCCCAGTTTCCTTTTTAGAAAATAATAAAAACGACAACAATAGAAAAAAAAAGAAATAAAAAAAAACACCTGATATTTCAATTAAAATAAAAACAAAAATTAAAAAAAAAAATAATTAATTAACTAATATTCAATACATTAATGAAAAGAGTTGGGATGAAATTCCATTTTTTCTCTTGAATACATGGTTTTGTTTTGATAATTTTTTCTTCGAAACCACTCAATTAATCCTCTTTGACAAGATTTATAAGCGTTTTGATATAAATTATAATTGGCATTTTTAGTAATACTCTTTGTGAGATTTAGTATTAAGGGGAAGATGGTTTTATTAACAATAAGGATTTTGTCTTTCTTATCGGCAATCGGAAAATTCTTGGTATAAAAGATTTCAGGGTGCCCTTGTACAAGATTATTGTCGTATTGTTTTAAATAATACAGCCTCTCTCCCCAGCTAAGTTTTGGTTTTTGGTTTAAAACGAGCTTCAAATCATGCTTGGAGATTTTCTTCTTGGTTTTCCCGTTTAATTTCTTGTTGATTAAAAAAAATTTATTTTCTTTCAAAATTTTCCTTTGTCTTTCTCTTCTGGACGTATTTTTGTTCTGTGTGGACTGATCAAATTGTTTGGTTTTGGTACAATTTATATTTTCGTTCAGATTTGAATTTTGGTTTTGCGTGGGAATCTTCTTTGCACATTGATCTTTGATATTCTTATTCTGATCAACCAAAAATGCTGACAGTAAGGATAAAGAAGATATTTTTGAAAATTGTTTTTTTTGTTTATTTTGAGAGCACATATTAATGGGGTTCATATTATGTTTTTTGTTAAAGTCTATGTTTTGGCAAAATCTTGATTTCTTTTGATTACTTTTGGAATATTTCATAAAGATCAATAATTTGCCCAACATCAAGTCGGTATTTTCATTAATAGGAGTTACGTTATTGTAAGTTAAGACTTTTTCCGTTTGTTGATTTGAATTTTTTAGATAAAGATCCATTTGAAAGAAAAATATTATTATCAAAAAAATCAAAGAGGGTTAAGGTTAAAAAAATGATCCACCTTTTGAAATTTAATTCTTTTCGAACAAGAACTTGAAAGTTATGTTTTTTTTTTTTTCATAAAAGGGTTTGTATGGGTTGTGTCTTCTGCTTCTGGTTGGTTACAATACAAAATTTGGAATTAAAAAAAAAAAACCTTCAAAAAAGAAAAACTTTTATTTACTTCTTACTTCTGTTCATTAAGAGCTTTTTGAATTCAAATTTCAAAAAAGCTCATCTTTAAGGGTGAACCTTAGAAATTTTTTTTTATAATTATCCCTATCTATTTTTTTGAGAAATTTAGAAATTGATTTTTTTTGAACATTTTGAAAATCAGAAATAGCATTGATTTCAGTAAAGGTAAATCCAAAAAATCGATTCCCAATTAAATATGACAAAAAGTAAAAAAATCGATTATTATCTTAAAAATTCCATCAAAATGAATTCTTTTTTTGTTCAACTTCAAAGATGTCAGTTTTTGAGAAAAGGAAAGTGGAATTTTTTTCAAATCAAAAGAAAGGTAAAACCAAAGTAAAAGAGTATCTGATCAACGACTTAATTTTTTTTAATAACAATTTTAACACAAGTATATGATCAGAAAGAGAATTTCAGTTCTTATAGATTGATCAGTGCCAAATATTTAAACTTTTCAAAATTTGACTTTTTCTTAGTTCAAAAATTTTAAAAGCGAATAAGACTCTGCCTATAAGAATTTTAAGGTTTAGTACTTCCTTTTTCTTTTGTTACTCTTTAGATCTCTTTTGTATATCTAGCATATATTACATGTGAAAAGATTTTCTTAATAATTGTAATGATCGAATTCAAATAGAAATATTTTGAATTTAACACCTTAATTTGGAATTCATTGAAGAAGGTTCCCTTTAACAAGGCTATTTTCTTAATATGTATTATTACCTTTTTTTTATTCGTATTTATTTATTAAAGGAACAATTTAAATCGAAGATCATTCAACAGTTCTAGTTTTGAATTGTCTTAAAATGTGTGATCAATTCAAAGCTATATTTGGAAAAAAAGACTTCAATTGTTGTCAATTATTTTACATAGCATTTTAGTATTTTTATCTTTTTGGATCAACAATCATTTATTATTCCGAATGTAGTCTTTTAGAACTGATGTTTGGAAAAAAAATTTTTTTTTTTCCAAGTTCTTTTATTTCAAATTCAGTAGATCGTAAGAAAACAGAAAAAAGAAGAAAGACTCTGAATAATATTCCTACCAAGAAAATAATAATCTCTTTGTGAAATGAGTAAAGAAGGTTTAACTTTGCAAAATTAAAAGTTACAAAAAATTATCTTATTTCTAAAAATATTCGCATTTTTCATTCGACATTTTATTCTTCTTGTCTGTTTTTTTTTACAACGGGGTTTAGCAAATCTGTTCAAGAAAAAAAGTGAAACAGGGAAAAAAAGTTAAATACTGTTTTTATTTGGAAATCTTTTGGAAATTGGATCTGAAAACGAAAAGTTAAAATCAATTAAAAGAAGAAACCAATTATCTTTCACGAATAATCCATTATATTATTTTCAATCAACCAAAACAATTTAAATCTTGTTTTTTATTGAAATCCTAAAAGTGTTTTTGGAGATAACAAAAATAGTCAATTTTTAGAATAAATTTTTGATGATCTGATCAATCAACGAAAAAAGTCCCTTCAAAAGATAGTATTAAAAAAACTGTTTTCTTCTTTCTTTCTCCTTTTTGTTTTTTAGTCATTTTAGTTTTTTTCTTTTATTAATTGATCTAGGTTTTGATTCTCATTCTGTGATTTCTGTGATTTCTAAGAGTCTACCAAGCTTTCCAATTTAAAATTGTCTTGATCTTTTTTTTAGTAAAAAGTCTTTAAATTTGGATGTTCCGAAAATTCTTTTATTTTTGCCAAATTGGAATGATCTTGCAACACTGTTGAGCAAGTATTGGTTTTTTAAGTCTTCCTATTTAGTTTACTTGATTCATTTTGTTTATATGATTTGTTCACAAAAAAAATATTTTCAACTATGGAAATCTAAAATGAAATTTTTGTCAGAGTTATTTTTTAATCAACATCTACATTAAAATTAGCAAATAACAACAAGGGAAAGTGATTTTTAATATTTTTGTATGGTTTCATTTTCAAAGAATACTGCAATTTTTGTTAATTGTCAAAAACAAAAAGGGAAAGATTATTATTTAAAAAAAATTTTGAAAAAACAATTATTTTTAATCACAAATTTATTCTGATTTTGTCAATTACCAAATGGTTGGTTAACAAGATCTTGATGATAAACGTTTTGAGAAAATCTCTCAATTTAATTAAAAATTAAAGAATATCAAGATTGTTTGAGGGTATGTTTTTGTTTAGTACTAGATTATTATTTTTTGTAAAAGAATTTATTGTTGGAATTTCAAAATGATCATAAGTTTATTTTTTTGAAAATATTTTTATAAATTTGGAAAAAATATTTTATTAAAGTCCAAAAAGTTCAATTTCATTAATAACTTTAAAGAAATAAAATACTGTTGATTTCAAAATAGAAAGATCAAAATTTTCATTCAAATTTCCAAAAAATATCATATTTCAAGAATTAAAATAAAAAACAAAGTTCCCAATTCTAATTAGAAATGGATCATTTAATCTGATTTATGGAATTGAAAAATTTATAATAAAAGATTATATAAAATCTTTTTTTGGAAAGCTGAATGAAAATTTTGTTATTTAAATTTTAAACTAAATTGTAATCAAATAATCTGATTTTCATATGATTTTTTTTTTCAACCAATTATCATATTTCAGTTAAGAATAAGATAAAAATTGGGAATAATTCGTACCATACTTGTATTTGAGTTAAAAATTTATTCAATTTCTCTGTTAATGGAAGTGTAGGGCAATTCTAAATATTTTTTGAGTCATCTATTTTGTCAAAAGTAGCCCCAATTGAGAAAAGTTTGCCTCAGATTCAAAACACAATCTATCTCCATGATTCATGATACTAATTATTGCAAAATAAATTGAATAAAATTTTCATTCAGCTTTCTCAAAAAAAAAATGTTATAAAAAGAGGTAAATTTTATCAAAGCTCTTATGGTTAGAACACTTCTGTTAATAAAGAAAAAAGAATAAAAATAAATTGAAAACAAAAAATACTTATAATAGTTAAAAAAATATATAAATTCGGGCACCCAGTATCCCCACTCTGAGAGTCTTGGAATACCAACTTTTAATCGCGGATTGTTGAATTTTTTTCGTTTATCAATAATCGTTCTATCAGTATTTTTGTTCCTCCTGTGTATTCTGGGGGCGTGTTGTCGAGTGCCGCCGAGTGCCTAGCTTTTCCAGAATTTAAAAGAATGGAGAAAAACCAAAGATTTTAGTCAATTCTTTTAAATTCTGGAAAAGTTAAAGGAGTTTTTGATTAATTTGAGAAATAAAAAGAAAATTTCCAAAATTTTCTTTTAATTTCTAAAATTAAAAAAAAACTTAAGGTCGGTTTTCTTAAGGTTTTCTGTTTTATTTGTTATGTGTTCTAGGTTTTTTTGAATTTTCTATTTATTTAGTGAAGTGTTCTAGGTTTTATTGGGGTTTTCAATTTTATTTCGAAAATCTATTGATTGTTGTTAGGTTTTTTTGAGTTTTTCTATTTATTTTGACAATCAATAGATTTTCGTGAGATTTTTTTTACTTTTTGAAATATACCGAAAATTTATTAAAATTTCCTGTTTATTTCAAAAAGTAATAAAAAAGTAGAACACTTGACAAATAATATAGAAAACCACAAAAAAAAACATAGAGCACTTCGCTAAATAAATAGAAAACTCAAAAAAACCGAATGAAAATCAATATATTATCTAATAAATAAAACAGAAAACCTCAATAAAACGGCCCTTAAGTTTTTTTTAATTTGAGAAATAAAAAGAAAATTACAAGGTTTTTTTTTAATTTTTCAAATTAAAAAAAGGCTAACAAAAATTTTCCAGAATTAGAAAGAATTTAGTAAAATCAAGGATTTTACTCAATTCTTTCAAATCCTATAAAACCTAACGACAGTGGATAGTTAATATTTGGTTGCAAAATTGATAATATTATTTTTTATATATATTTTAAAGATTTTTCTTATTCTTTTTTTATTTGTTCTTTTTTCTTTAATTACTCCTTTCTCTAAAATAATAAATAAAAACAGGTAAAATTCCAAATTTTCATTTCAATAAATCAGTTTAAATAATTAATTCTCTTTTAAATTGGGAAATTTGATGATTTATTTTAATTCAGAGATTGTGTATTTTTTTCTAAAAAGCTGAATGAAAATTTTGATCTTTTGATTTTACATTTAACAGTAATTTCAATTATTTAATTGGGAAATTGTGAATACTTATTCTATATCTTTGGTAAGGTGATTTTTTGGGAAATCTGAATGAAAAATTTGATCTTTGTATTACGTTAGTAACAGTAATGAACAGGTTCTGTTTGACTATTTTTTTAACTCAAATTAGGAAAGTGGTTTGATATTTTCACAAATATGAAAATTGATTTTAACTACCAATATTCATTTTTTTTTTTATGATTGTATTTAGGCGAGCAAAGCTGATTATTTGGGGAATTTTAATGCAAGAAAATTTTTTTGTTAATTTTCAATTTGCAATAAAGGGATTAAAGACTATCCCCTAATTAAGCACTTCAAAATCAGAAAAATGGTATAAAGATGTTAAATTGAACCCAAAAAATATATTAAATGGAATTAAATTTATTTGAAACCATAAGAATTTTTTTTTGTTTCAAATTAAAGAAATGTTACATCGTGTGAAGATACAATTAAAGATTTTTTTTTGAAATTATAATTTGAATTGATGAAACTTTTTTTTGATCGGATTTTTCACTAGTGAGATCCTAAGAATTTTTTTTTTGATTTTATTGTTAAAGTGACAATAGGTTTTTTTTTTCATTAACTTTGAATATTTTACTCTTGAGAATTATTTTGAAACTTTTTTTTTCTATATTGGGCTTTTTTTTTAGATTTTTATAATTTTTATTTAGTTGACTTTTAAATTTTCTTTGTTGTTATTTGAATTTTTTCAATTAAAAACATTGTAATTTTACTATAACTTTTTGAAGTTAAGCCACTCCTTTTTATATATGGAGCAAATTAATGATAAATGACTAGAGCTTTTTTTTTTCATTTTTTATTTTTTCATCATTATTTGAGGTTTTAATGATGACATATATTATTATTATATGTCCCTACGACACAAAAAACACTAAAAATGAAAAACTGATAAAATACTTTCCATTAAAAAAATTAAAAAAACTAAATGAAAAAATAAAAATAAATAAAGTTTCAATTTAACTTTTTCTTGAAAACATTTTTTGCCAGAATCATTGAATTCACACTTGAGATTATGTATATTTTTAGATACACTCTCTTGTTTCAACTCATTTACTAAAACAAATTCTAAATTATGGGGAATTTTCTTATCACGAAAGGCACTAATTTTCGTCTTCAAATGTTTTTTTTAGTTTTAAATGGTAAAATAAAAAAAGTTATTTTAAAAAGATAAACTCTCTGGGAAACCATTCTAATTTAATATATTAACTTATTCTTTGATTTCAAGTTTTTTTCAACCCCAATTTTTGAAAAAAAAATAAAAAAGTGCACACTAATTTCAAAAAATATTTTCGATATTCAAAAGTTGAGAGTCTTTTTATTCTAAAAAAAATTATCCAGGTGTTTAATTGAATTAAGTTATGAACTTAATTTCGAAAAATATTAATCATAAAAAAATAGTGCTTAATTTTATTAAGGACATATTAAGAATAAAATCAGGATAATATTTAAAAAAAATTGCGATTAGTCCTAGTTTATCATGAAAAATCATAAAATCACGATATTCCATAAAATAAATTATCGTGAAAAAATGAAAAATTATTTTTTTGAAATAACCTTAAAAAAATAATCTCTTAACTTTTAAAACCTTGATACTTTTACAATAAGTTTCCTTTAAAAATTTTATAAATGTTGGAAAGTATTTGTAAGTGTATTCAAATGTTTGAAAGTTTTAAAAGGTATAAAACTTTATATTAACAGGAATGATTTTGTGTACAGTGGAAAAAAATAATTTTTGTTTTCATTTTTTTTTTCACAAAATATAAAATCTCAAAGGAATTTTATGATCACATACTAATAATTACCCATTTCAGCAATAAACTTGAAAAAAAAATAGTTTTTTTTTTTTAAAATGGAATTGTTACCTTCACAAGTTATATAACCAAAAAGAAGAAAAGGTAATTATCCTTCTTTTGGTGATCGACTAAACAAAAACCTCTAAGCTCTGGTTGTGTTTTCTGTCCAATACAAAGATCTGAGAAGAAAACAACAATTGTAGAAAAAATCTGAATAATTTGTTATAATGAGTACTTCGGTTGTTGTGAAAGCTTTTTATAAGTTATCATTTTTGTGGGATCTAGGCTAAAAAAATGACAGAAAATTACATGTCTACAAATAAATTATAAATAACTTATACTGTAGACTGGATTCTTTATTAACTCTTTCTCTTTCGTTTACAAAGGTTTATGAAAACGGAAAATTTATTTTTTGTTAATAATGATAACTTGTGGACTTGATTTGAAGACTCTAAAAGTTATGAAAATTAAAGAGCCATGTACTAAATAAAAATTAAGGATTTTGCTTAGATCAATGATAACTAGTTATCATAAATTTTGAAAAATAATTATTATTGGATAGTCTTAAAATCATCTGACTCGTTTAATTGGAGTACATAGAGTACATTTTGAAAAAAAAATAAATTATTAGCAGTATTCGAGAATAAAATGATTAAAATGAAGGAATTTGCATTATTAATAGTCGAAGTTAAAATTCATTCATCAGAAAAAAGTTGCAAGAATTTTTTTTTTACAATTCTGACGAATAATAAAAACAAAGCATATTATCAATGAAAAAACTTATTATTAAACCTGTGAAGAAGAAGAAATGTTAGAAGATGTATTCACCTCATTTGACTTAATATTCGATATAGAGCAAGAACAAGAAACTAACCAAATACATTTGAAATTACAAATGAGAAATAAAATGAAGATAAATCAAAAAAAACAAAGAAAAAGAAAAAAAGTAATTAGAAAGAAGAATATAAGAAGAAGAAGTATAAAAATTAGAAACTGTGAATATCTACAATTTAAAAAGAATTATTTTATATTTTTATTCTTTCTTTTTTTGAAAAATAAACTTTTTTTGAAAAATAAACTTATTGGAGATCAGCTTTTCATTTTTTTTTTGTTTAGTGTTATTTTTTTTTATTGATCCATGATAACGCCAGTTATTCAACCCCTTTCAGCTTTTTGAGAATATTAAAAAGGTTATAATCCAAGAAAACACTCTTTAAAGAGCAGACTAAGGGTTAGTTGTTTTAAAAGTTCTTTTTATTCAACACAATTGATAACACCAAGATTGACTGTAAAAATTTTTATTTATCTTGAGTTCTTATTGTTGTTCACCTTAAAGGATCTATAGGTCTGTCTGCCAAACAAAAGAAAATACAAAAAAACTCTTGGATCTTATCCGTGATTTAATCAAGTATCTTTTTTATTGTTTTTTCCTCGAATAACTTTTAATCAAATAATCTATTTTTTGATCAAAAAAATTTTCTTTTCAAAAATATTGCTGGATTAACCCAAAAACCCATCAGCTATTATATCACGATTACTTTTTAATCGTGATATTTTGGTATTTATAATGATTTTTTAATAATTATCACGATTTTATAAAATATCCCGATTTGATAGAAATTATTGGGATTTTTGCAACTTTATCGTGAATTAAACATCGATATCATCAAAACCCCCTTTTTTTTTTTTTTTTTTTTTTTTTTTTTTGGGGGGGGGGTAATTATTATTATATGATTCCCCAATTAACCCTCATTATTTCAAATAATATTCGTAATAGTCATGCATTTTACTGTTTCTTTACTAAATAAACAGGAAATATCACTTGTTTAAGTTCACTCTAGAATTTCTTTGGTTATTTTTAATCACATGACTTTCTTTAAATTATCCTTTCTTTTAGAAATTGAAGGGATTAGTGTCACCCTAGATTTCTCGATAATTATAGTGTGTTGTAATTGAAAGTAAATCATATCAATGGTCTATCGATTCACATGGTTTCTTTAACTCTAAAAAAATCTATTAAAAATCTTATTACACAATAAATTATTAGATTTTTTACTCAAAATCACAATTAAAAATTGTTCAATTTTAAAAAATTTTTTTTAAAACCCTATTCTTAAATCTTAAAGAAAGAAACTCAAAAGAATATAATTTCATTAAAAGGAAAATTCATATTAAGATACAGTAATTCCAAAAGTAACTATTTTTTTATTTTTTTAATTTCAAAGATTAACTCAAAAATAATCAACATGAAAACCTAAAAGAATGTTTAATTTTGTTTCTTTCTTATAAAACTAGTCGTTTTATTAATAGATTTACAGTATCTGTGAAATATTTTAATCAAAAAAATGGCTAGGTTTATTATTTCGATTAGGAAAAAAATTGAATTTTTGGCTAACTAATCTACATTTCGCCACAAATTCCAGAAACATATTTTTCAACTTTGGTGTCTTTAGATTGATGACTCAACCTTTATATTTGTGTCGAAATGCATTTTTTTTTTCGAAAATTCTTTCAGTTTTTTTCCAATACAGCCGATCGTTTTTAATTCATCCGAAGATCAGCAAATATTACTCCTTAACTAATCCATTTTTTAAGGCAATTGAGCCATGTAGCAGTAATATGATTTACGCCCAATAATAACATACTTTGATCTTAGACTTCACCGTTCAAGACACTAATCCCTTATATATGTTTTAGTGAACTATTTTGTCAAACCTAGTAGAACAACATGTTTATTGTTGTTTGGAAACAAAATTTTTTGATTAAATAAAATTCAAAATCAAAATAAATGGAAATAAAATTGTTTTTTAAATCAATTGAAAAACTACAATCAACCTATATTCACTTCTTTTATTGAAAACTTTAAAATTCAACTTTATTTAAAACGAGTTGCAGATCTAGGTAATTTTAAAAAGTTTTTGAACTTGGTTTTTGTTGGGGGTATTAAATTTTTTTGAGAACGTTATTTTGTTCATTTTAAAGTTTCATAAAACGCGTCAATAGGGCAAAATAAATTTCCCAATTCTTTTTATATTTGTTTTCAAAAGTCAAAAAGAAAAAACAGATGTTTCAAATTTTCCCCACATTCAATCAGTTTCTCATAAATTCAAGATCTTTTAAAAATTAATACTTGACTAAATTGTTTCCCAACGCATAAAATGTAAACATAAGAAGCAAAATGAATATAAACCAAAAAAGAATAAATAATTTCCTGTGAGTTTTGTTTGCACCTTGGAAATGAAATGCACCGTTTTACGAGATCTCTTTCACAATTAAAATTTTGAATTAACAAATGTTTAATTGGTAACAAGATTGTGTTGGTGATTGCAAATTGATCGTCTCAACAATTTCCTTTCCCCAGTTTGCGAGCATTTCAATTGCAATGTTAAGGTATTCAGGATCTAAATGATCGACACAAGATTTGCCAACAGAAGCAATTACGCCCTTCGCAGAATCATCGTTTGCCATTGATGACGCTATTTGCAAAGTAATAAATTCACATATTACACAACGAAGCGGATCATGAGGGTTGCGCGGATCCACACACTCAGAAAAATGATGGCATAAATCTGCAGCATTAATGCCATGGTGAAGTGCATAAAGAATTTTTTTCAGATTTTGATGGTCAAAAAACTCACCACAAACATTGTGCAGCGCGCTTTCGTTAAACTGTGAGCAATGGACCTCACTTATTTCAGAAAGCTTAGGGATTGTTATTTTGGAAGGTATTTTGGGGAGCAAAGTATGAAAGTTTTGGAGTAATAATTGACAAAATTTACATTCATCACCACTGATTTTATAATTGTCGATTGTGTTACAGAACACGAGTAGGTTAAACAACACAAGAAGAAGAATAAGAAGAAGAAGAAGCAATTTCTTCATTTTTATAAAATATGGTCAGCTGTTTTTGTTTCTGGTTTGATAGGAAATGGTTTGCAATTTGAAAACGAAAAAAATTTCAAAAAATGATTTTTTTTTTTCAGCAGAAGAAATTTTTACTCAAAACTATAAGGTGGCTTACAACAAGAAAAATAATTGTTTCTGATTGGAAACAAAATTATTTAAAAGTGGGTTAATGGGCTCATTGTGACTTGGATTTGATTATTTGAAAGTCCAGAAATTTTAACTTTAATTTAAATATAACTAGTTATGATCTGATTTGAAGAAAATAATTTCAATACACTTATCACTTATTAATAACAAAAATCACTTTTTAGTTATAGAATATATTTTTTTAACCTGAGTACAAGTGGTGGTTCTCTTTAGTCAATCAATTAATCTATAAGAATCTCTTTTCGTTTACTAATTTTAAAAATTTTTTGATATCTAAATGGTATCGTAATTTATGATCTTGATGAAGTCACATGTATAGACAAGTGTTAAGTTGATGTTTCTCTTTTAATAGTCTTTTTGATAAAAAAAATCAGTTAATGTAAGAAACTACTTATACATCTTCTGTAGAAGTCATAGATAAAAATTTCTAATTAAAAAGGGGTGTTTTGAGATTCTCCTTATTATATTTAATATTAAGAATATTATTGTTTTTGATTTGTTTAAATTTTTCTAAAACAAAAAATAGAAATGAAATTTAAAGAAATGCCCGATAGAGTTATTTTTTAATTGAATATCATAATAGTTACTCAAAGCATAGGTTCTTAATTGGGAATTTTTATCTATGACTCTAACAGTATATGATTAAAGTAGTTTCTTCTAATAATCAATTTTTATCCTATAAATTAATTAAATCAAGATAATATATTTTCACCAATGGAATACAAAATTTGTTGAGTTTAGTTAAAAGTTTCTTATCTGATAATCATTTAGAGATATTGAATTTTAAAATTTTTCAATAGAATAATTTTTTTTAAACAATAAATTTTCTAGTTTTCCAATTTCTTTTTTCTTTTTTTGAGTTTTTGTTCAGTATAGTTATTTTTTTTAATCTTAATTTAAAAAAGTTTGATTTTATTTTTTTACCTTTAATTAAAAAAAATATTTATTTAAAAATTCAAAAAGATGTAATTTTTTCTTCTTCTCTTTTGTTTCATCGAAACCAAACTTTTTTCTTCCAAAAGAGAATTAATACATTTTTTTTAATTATTATCTCTGTTGATATTAAAATAAAAACTACTTTTTTACCATTTATTTCCTTTTTTGAAAGGAATTTTTTATTATTTTAACCAAAAATTTTTTTTTTATATTTGTTGAAAAATAATATTGTTGGGCGTAATATTATGTCTGAAATTGATTGAAGTTCAATTAGTAAAGTTTTATTTTGTAAAATAATTTTTTTTTTATTGAAAAAATTTAATTAGTTATTAACATAAGTCTTGGTTATATACTTGATATATGACAGATTTAAGCTTTGTTCATATTTTATTGTTAATGAATAATTCTCTTATTTGTAATAGTATATTCTTTGATTTAAAAGAATATGTATCTTTATTTCTTACTTTTATTTTAATTTTAGTATATTTTTTTTTATTTTATGAAATTAGAATTTTTTATGATAATACCTATTATCACAATATTTTTAAAAAAATTCATTGTGATATGAAAAAAATTGTGATTATTCAAGCATAATCCTGAAAATCGTATAATATCGCCATTCCATATTATTTTGATAAAATAGTTCTCCTGGAAAAATGAAAAACAAATTCTTTGAAATCAACTTAAAAAAAATATTTTGACTGTAACAAAACCTGATATTCTTACAAAACTTTCGCCATTTAACTATGTTGATGATTGTTTGAAAGGGTTTAAAAATGTATTTTAGTGTTTGAAATGAATAAAAGAAAGAAAATTTTTATAAGTGGAATTGTTTTAATTAAAAAAAAGAAATTATGATCTTTTCATTTTTATTTTTAAAAAAATGTAGAATATCCTCTGAATTTTATGATCAAACAAAGAATAAAACAGTTTTTAAATTTACTTTTAAATATTAAAAAAATCTTTTTTAAAATATTTATTATCTTCAAAGTTACATAACCATAAAGAATTGAGTAATTTTATTAAATATTGGTGATCAAAATTAAAAAAAAAACCCTCCAATCCCTAGTTATTTTTTATGTTCATAATTAAGATATGAGAATAATAATAATAGTAAAAAAAAATATCTAAACTATTATAATAATTGGTGATAATTTCGCTAGGTTCTTGAGCAAGTTTTTGTAATTATATCCAATTCATTAACACTTACAATCAAATAAATGTAAATGATAAAAACCAAAAACGTCATCTATTTTAAAGAAGGTGTGAAAGAGTTGCATAATTCTTTAGAATTTTTATTTATTGTAATTTATAACATCACAATTGACACAAAAAATATTCATTTGTTTTTTTTTTTTTGATAGAAGAAGTGGAAATTAAACTCTAGATGTCCTTTTACTTGAATTTCCTCAAAGGTAATTTAAGTGTAAATTTAAAAATTTCACAATTTTCCAAGGGAAAGATACACCCAAATTTTTTTTATGTTTAAAAAGTAAAAGTAAAAAATTGAAAAGAGAAAAGGAAAAAGCAAAAAAATTGAAATTTCAAAAGGATTCATAAGAAAAAATTGGTAAAAAATCAAAAAAAAAAAATAATGCTATCTTTAAATAAGAACTTACAATATCATAGACATGATATTTTATGTTGATTTAATAATTTGATAATTGAAAATGAATGTACACTTGGGTATTGATGTTTAAATGATGTAATTTCTTTTTTTTTTTTAATCTTATTTGCTGAAAACCTTTGGTCATTTTTAAGCTTTACTTTTTAATTTTTATTTTCAAGTCACTCAAACTTTTGTATTTCAGTGTAACAGTATTAGCAAGTAATAACGTGATCTTTTTACATTATAACTCTTCTTCCCAATATAAAGAAGAATTAACTTGGTGAAAAATGGAAACAAATCAAAATATTTATTTGTTTTTTTTTATTATTGTTGTGGATCGAAAAGGATTGATCGATATACAAAAAAAAATCAAAAGAAAATACAATAAAACTCTTTGATGTGATCCTTGATTGTATTAATTATCTTTTTTGTTATTTTTCTAAAAAGAAAAACTTTTTTTGTAAGTATCTGTTTTTGATCAAACAAAATTTTTCTGAAAAATCATTATACAATTATCCCACAACCCATAAAATATTATATTACAGTTTAATGTTTATAATGATAATTTGATATTTTTCATACCTTCTAGACAATTTTCATGATTTTTTAGATTATCATGATTTGTTCTATTCTCTCGATAATATTGAATATCACGATTTTTAGGCAATTAGCCCAAAAATTCATCAATTATTATACAATGATTGATTTTTTTATAATGATATTTTTACATTTATCGTCATTTTTCAAGTTTTCTCGAGATTTAATACACTATTGTAATTTGTACATATTATCATGATATTATTGGATATTCTAATTACAACTAATAACCTGATTTTCAAAATTTTTAACACACTTTTTCAAACTTTCTCTTGAATTGACAAAAGATACTTCAAAATCCTCTATCCATTTTTAGGATATAACCTTTTTGACTACCCATATCTGAATTTTACAGTGAAAAGGTTATAATATGAAATTTTTCTTTAATAATTTGATATCTCTCGTGATTTTATCCGGTCATGATCACTTTTACCGCAAATGTGTCAATATCAACCATTTTTTAAAAAGCTTAGAATTTATTTTTAAAGATCTTGATTAAAACCTAATTCTAATAAGACTATTCAAATTGCCAAAAATCTTAGTAATATACATTGATCCGACATAATAATCAATTTTTTTGTTTGTAAAACTAATCTGTATAAAAAGAGATAAAACTTTATATCACAATTTTCACTGTTATTGTTGAAGAAGTGAAAATTGTAAAGTAATTTTTCTGTTTAGCGATAATAAACTTATTTTTTTAATGAGATTTAATCTTGACCAAAATTTTCCATTGAAACGGAAAAGAGATGACTGTATTTTATTGTTTAAAAAAATCCTTTAATATTTATGGTATATTGTCCATTTTTTATATAATTGTAGGAATACCTATTTTTCTCCCAAAAAGCTATGCAATTTTTTTTTTCAACTATTCTGGGTGGATATATTTTATGACACAAACAATATCCATATCCATGCCATCAATACATAAATATTTTCTCTTAGTATTCGATTACCAATTTCAGAATGTAATCATTCCAAAAAAAGGACTGTTTTGAATTATTAAAAAAAATTCTATACTTTTTTGGAAAATAACTTTGGTCTTTAAAAATTATTTTTACTCATAAATAATCCTTTTATTCTTATATTAAAAAAAAAAAAAAAAAAATTGAACTTTAATTAATGGAACAACTTTTGAAGAAATAAACTTTGAATATTTTTATTGAAATTCAATTTGAAATGTGACTCATTCAAGTTTTGGATGAAATATAGATACTTTACCTGTTTTCAACATGTTAATATTGTTTTCATCAATTCTAAACGACTAATTGAAAAAAAGATAATAAATTTTAAATTGTTCTTTTCTCTGATTGTTATTCCATCAAATAATTTTTTTTTTTTTTTTTTTTGATTAAAACAGTCTAAAAATAAACACAATGAAATTTCTAAAATGAGATGTATATTCACAATACTCATTTTTTGTTGGGGTTTTATTTTTTAATTGTTAAAAGGGTAAAATAAAAAAATAAAAAAAATAGCATGTAATAAAAAAAAAAAATCTGTCCCAAAGCGATCAGAATTTTTTTGAATTATTTGTTCTTCTTCTTTTAATTTTTTTGGAATTGTAATATCTTTTTGATTCTTTAAATTGTGAATTGTTTTGGTTAACTTGGAATTGGTTGGTTTCGATATCTATATTTCTAGTTGAGCATTGGTCAGCAATTATGTTATCGAGGTGGGTTATAGCTTGGAATGATTGTTTTAGCATTCTTTTGTATTTGGTTTGTTGGTTTTTTGGGAATTGGTTGATATAGTCATTTTCGATATTGGAGCAAAGCTCTCTGAAGGATATATTCATCGTGTTCGAAAGTGTTAGAACATGTGTCAAAAATGGGATTTGACTAATGGTACTTTCATTTTCTGAGAGGATTACATAATTTTTTTCTGTGTTATCTTTATGTTTTTTGGTTAAAAAGGTAACCCATTGAAGAATTTTCTTTTCGGTTATTTTTAAAAAATTGATGAGTGTTTTTAAAAAATTATTTAAAATTTCTAAATTCCTGGTTCTGCTCTCGACAAGATCGTCTCTTAAAATGTATCTAGTGATGGTAATAAATGTATTCATCGAATTTAATAATTGTTTAAATGTATCTAATCGTTTATTTAAATATTCCATTTCAAACACGCCATTTTTAAAATTAAAAACGGATAAATGATGAATTATTATTTCTGTTATGAAATGGTAATATTTGGGGATTGTTTCTTCATTGAAAATTGTTACGTTATTGTTTCCCTCTTCAGAATTGCCCTTGACGATCATTGAGCCTTTTGTGACATACCCAACCGCTGTAATTAATAATTTTAAAAACTCAATGATAACTTTGTTGGAAATTTCTTTGTCAAATAATCCGAAAATTGCTATCAGGATCCAGTAAATATAATAGTGATGATTTTTGCTATATTTTAATTTAAATATAAAGCGGATCCACTCTAATGAATATACAGAAGAAATTGGGTAATTTGGTAAAAATGGTGTTTTAAATGTTGGTGCTGTTGGTAATCGTAAGTTTTTCATTTGGATTTTAAAAATTAATGCGGCAAACTCATTTCGCTGTTTATGGTATTTGAAAATTGGGAATAAAATATTTAGTATTTGGACAATGGTTTCAGGATCTAGAGTCGAATGTAATTGTAATTCGAAAAAGGTGTAGAAGGATGAAAAAACTGATTTGTTTTGATTTAATTGCTTGTTTTGATTATTCTTTTCATTCCCCATGCCATTGTTTTCTTTTGAGAAAAAGTCATTAAAATTTCTTTTTAAATTGTTGTTTTCATTTTTTTGGTTATCTGCGTTAATGTTGAATGGGGAATGGCAATTTTTTAATTTAGCATAATTATCGTAAAAGATTTTTTTTAGCAAAATGATGGGTTCGGATTGTTTGTTTTCTTTTTTTAATGAATGTAACCCCTTCAATAATGTGATGTTACTTTCATTTAACGAGATGGTGTTCATTAATCCGATTGAGTCTACTAATTGTTTCAATAAATTTGGTATTGTTGAAATTCTTTGGAAAATATCGCCTATTAGCCAATATTTGAAGGTAAGTATTTTTTCAAGATTGTTGTTAATACTTTGATCATTATTCGAATCCTGGGAGACATAAATCTGGAAATTCAAATATTGTGTCGAATTAAATAGCCAATTTAAAAAAGAACGAGATCCAAAAAAATTAATAATTTCTTGAATTAAAAAATGGTTATTGGTCTGGGGTGGGGTTTTAACCTGGCTATTATTGATATTAATTTTATTTTTATTGTTACTATTGTCGGTTTTATTAATATTATTTGTATTCCTTTTGTTATTTTCTTGGTGGAAGTCGATTCCAATTGAATGCTCGGTGGAAATAAAATAATTGATTTTGGAATCTAGTCTTTGTAATTTTATTTGGTTTGTTGTTGATTTTTCGGTTTTTAAAGAAAAATGGAATCTCCAGCATTTTGTTAATGATTTTATTAATTTTAAATATAATTTTGAATATTTTTCTGGTTTCCTTATCAAATGATCATACGTTTGGTATAATAGATTTGATAAAATTTTTGGATGGATTGATAAAATTGAATCTTCCAAATTTGATTTATATTCGTAAGTTGAGTTATAAGTAGAGTTTCTAAAATAATTTTTAATACAATTTTTACAATGAATTTTGCTCTCATGTGATAATTTTATTAAGTTTAAGAGGATACTATTATTCATTTGAAACAAAATAGGGTTTTGTTTAATAATTTCTCCAAATGTTTTTATTAGCGAAATTGATAAATGGTGAACTATTATTAAAGACCATAAATTTTTTTGTCTTGATTTGTCTGAGAGCTCCACAAATGGTGTTTTTCCTGGATAAGCCAATTCAAATTTCCCATTTATTCGGATCTTCCCATCTGTTGGTAAAATGAAAGAAATGATAAATGGGAAATTATTATTGGTATTATTATTGTTGTTGTTGTGGTTGTGGTTAGTATTATTGGTATTATTATTGGTATTTATTGTTTTTTCTTTATTGTTTTTTTGTGTTTTTTGGGTATCCTTTATTTCATCAAGTATTATTACTTCTTCTTCGATCATAAAATCATTTTCTGTAATATTATTTGATGGGATGTCTGGTAAATCATCAAATGGGTTGTTATTTTCATCACCAAGTGAAGAATTATTATGATCATTCCCCTTATTGAAAAAGGTTTTAAAATATTCATTTTCTTCTTTCCTTTTTTTAAAATTTCTGAAATTGTCGATTATTTCGTTTGGTTTTAATATTTTTAAAATTTTTTGAAAAACAGACAAAAAGGTGTTTATTAAAATAGGTATTATAAAAACACTTTTAATTTGGTTGAAATTTTTATTTGTAAACCTATCCAAATTAAACCTTAATTTTATAGTTGTTTGGTTTATAAATTCAATTTCTTCTTTGTTGTTTCTATTCTTATTTGTGTTGTTAAGTTTGAAAAGGCCTAATTTTTTTAAAATGGGGAATAATTCAAAAAAAAATATATTACAAATTCTTGAATTTTCTAATTTTGATAAGTTAAAGGTCAATAAATCTAAAATGTGTGCAAACATATGTTGGTTACCAATTTCTTGCAATATGTTCTTTTTGTCATTAACTAATAAAATCCAATCTAATAGGTGATTTTGGTCGTCATATTCCAAGGCCTGTGAATCTAATAAATGGGAGGCAGCTATTACACCCGAGCATTGGGCGTTTTTGTTTAAATTGTGCCACAGTTGTTTTTGGATAAATATTAATAATGTATTCTGAAGACCGTCGTCATATTTGGAAAGTTGGCACCAAATGTTACAAATACGGTGAGTCATAAAAATTGGCTTCCGGTAACATTGGTACAATAGTTCTTGTAAAAGATGTTCAAACTTGGACATTTGCTTGGGGAACCTTGTAACCAAATAATACAGTACCTTGGACGCGATCTTTGATTGTGGTTGCGGTATTTCTTCCAATATCGCCTTATTGTTATTGTTATACCTTATGGAATTGATCCGATTGGAATAATTTGTATTATTGATCGAGCAAGCAATTATCAATGAGCTTACAATGGATTTTCTGCAGTCGGGGCATTTTTCAAACAAGATAATATATAGATCATGTGCCCACATGACAAAAATGGTTTCCGATGTTAGCAAAACTTGGCAAAAGACAATCAAATTCGGTATTAGCATATTTAGCTTTGTGGCAGTGAAGAAGGCTGTTTTTAAAATCTCCAAATTCATCGTCCCGATGTTTAACGATGTTAAAATGACCTCAATTACCCTACTTCGGTGAGTAACTCTTGTTAGTAATGTAACTAAAATAAACAAATCCAAAATTTGGAATTGGCTGGTGCCTTGGATGGATTCTAAAAAATTCTTGGCATGGATCGTGCTGATCCTTAAAAAGTTGTTGATAACCTCCAATAGCAAGGGATAAGTGTCTGAGTCAACACCTGCAGTGTCCCTTCGGATCACCTGAATAACCTTCTGTGCATTTTGTTGTGTCATCGTAGACATTAGTGTCCGGATGATAACGGGGACGTCGTTATCGTCCACGTTTTTGACCTGCGATGTGGTCAGCTCAAAGACTTTTTTTTTCTGTCGGTTGGTTAATGTCAATTCAGAAAGAGAGCCAATAATTGGAATGACCAACTCACGGTTTTCTTCAATTAAATTTGAATACTCTTCAATAATGTGATCCACTTCTTCCTTGTTCCCATCACATATTTTCCCAATAATTGAGATAATTAATAACGGGTTTTGGATCGATTTGAGTTTCGAAATGAATTTTAAGGTAATCAAATTATTAGGTGTACAATGAAAAGAATAAACTCTTAGAATTTTTTTTCTTTCTTCTTCAGAGTCTGTGTTGATTTCAATTCTATTAAGAACAAGCTCAGTGACTTTGATCTTTTTTTTTTTTTTTTTTTTTTTTTTTTTTTTTTTTTTTGTGAAATTTTGGTTTGGTTTGAGAGAATTAAAGTAAAGAATTAAAAGATTACTTGGTTGTCATAATGTTGAAGCAATTGTGGTAGTTTTTCTAAAAATTCATTTATTGGGACAGTAATCAAACCCTCATAATTTAATTTGATTCTATCCATCCTGGTGACAAACAAAAAAACTTTTTGGGAGTTTGTCGAGAAAAACTTAAAAAAATAAAAATTCCTCTCGGAGAAATTCTGTTTTCTTTTTGATAAAATTCAAGTACTACAATTGTTATAGATCATATGTTTCTTTTTGAATAACATTTGAGTATTTTTTTCAGAAAATTTATCAAGATTTAACGGTAAGTATTAATTTTTCCAGTTAGAGAATTTTTGGAAGGAAGATTTCTGTTTTTATTTGGAAAGTCTTGGTTTTTATTTTCAAATTCGTAACATTGTTTTCTTTTGAATAAGATTTGTTTTTGTGAGTTTTAAAATCAATCAAACAACCTTTATGGATTTATTTCATATCACGACAATAAACAATGATAATTTCTTGATTTCATTCCTACTATAATAACTGTTTTTAATTAGAACAAATTCAGATACAAAGAAATAAGGGCTGGTATTTTAATAATTAATTTAGGGGACTAGTAAACTAAAAAAAATCTTCAAGTAAATTTACTAACAAATTTAAAAAAATTTTACCTTATCTTGAAATTGCAAAATAAAGTAAAAAACTGATTATTATTTGCCAAAACTTACTATTAATACTATTTTCAGAAATGAATAGAAGTGCTTTAAAAGTATGATCCATTTTTCTCATTTTTGAAAAGTTCAAAATTCAACATATTTCCAAATTATTTAAAAAAAATTATTTTCTTTGAAAGAAAAAAGAAATTTAATTACCTGTAAAGGAAGTGTACAGAAATATACTTCCAAAATTAAAACCACTAAGTTCTAAAAGAACCAAATTTAAAAAATCTACTTAATCTCAAAAAAAAATACAATATTTATTTTAAACATTGTCAAAAATATAATTTTTTGATTAAAAGGACAGACCAAATCTATTTTTTCTTGGGATTAAATGAAAAAATATGAGAAAAAGAACCAAAGAATCGAATTAAAAATTCTCCCGAAATACTTATTTAAAACCTGGAAAATTCAACTTATAATCTAAAGAAATACTTTTTAATTTGATTTTTAGTTAATTAATAATTATAAACCCAATCTTAATTATTTCAGTAAGTCGTTAACAACCCAATGATTAAATTTATAAAATATACTTTACATTTATTTCTCAATTTTTTAAAGATTTTCAAACAAATACAGTCAGTTTCACTTTTAAGGCACAGACTTTCAACGAAATTTAAGGCACAAAAAAAATCTCAAATTAAGGCACAAAATTCAAATTCTAGTAAAAATAAATTGTAAAAAAAATAATTCCAAATTTTGTGCCTTAATTTGAGAATTTTTTGTGACTTAAATTTTGTTGTAAGTTTGTGCCTTAAAAGTGAAACTGACTGTAAAACAATTCAAATGTATATTTCTAATAAAAAAAAAATAATAGATATTATCAAATACCTGATTTTAATACAAACAGTCCCTTGTTTATAGTCTTGATATTTTAAAAAGTACATTGACAAGTCTTTAAAATTTCAAGAAATTGAATAAATATTAGTGAATCAAATAAATGTTCAAATTTTTTAGATCTTCAAGGATACAATGTTTGATTTATTTTTATTATATTTTTAAAATAATATTAAAGGCACAAGGTTACTTGTTCATAAAGACTCTCATAAATTACTAAAAGTGATATTTCTTCAAAATTAAATTTTTTTGCAAATTTTTTTTTTCTAATTTGATCAAAAAACTCCACATAAAAGGATTCATGATCTTTTTTTTTTGAAAATTTGATTGGAAAAATGAAATCTTTTAAAAATGATTATTCATCTCTCTAAAGTTGACAAACGAAATTAATTATTGGCCGTAATTGTATCCTAATGTAAATAATTACTCTATTACCTTTGGGAAAAAAATAAATAAGAGTTACTCGTCCCTTAATAAAAAATTTTCAATTCATTATCCTTTTTTTAGTTTTCTTTTACATATAGAGTTTTTAAAGACGAAGGCAGTGATTTACAATTTTGATTTGAATACAGAAAAATGAAAGAGAAGTTAAAAATTTTGAACTTTTATTATGCAAAAACCAATATATATATATATTTGTTGCAAAATAAATGGAACAAAATTTTCATTCTGCTTACCAAAAAAATAGATTTAATATAAAAATAGACTTTTCAAATATTTAATAATCTTTTTAGAATGTGAAATATTAATTCCTAACTTTTAGAATTGAGAACTTTGATGATTTATTTTAATTCTTGGGTTGTGATTTTTTATGGGTTTACGAATGAAAATTTTGTTTTCGAAATTTTGAAATTAATAGTCATAGAATAAAGAACAATCAACTATAGTGTTTTTAAAATAGCACAATAATACTTCTTTAATACCATGTTTCAAATAAAACGTATGTTTCTTTTTTCTAGAAAGTTATATATAAAATGATCCATGAAGGATCAATTACCAAGAAGTATATATGATTTTTATTTAATAAAGTTAAACTCTTAAAAGAAAAATTCTAAAAAGATATGATTTAATTCGGTTATTTATTTCAAAAAATAAAGAAATTCTAAAGGGTTTATAGTAAAAAAAAATGATAGCCACACAAACAAAAACTTTTATCTAACATACATTGGTATTAATATCTACTATTGAAATATACCAGAAAATCGAAAATTTTTTTATTTTTATCTTATAAGCCGATAAACCCCACCATCCATAAAAATTCAATAGATGACTAAAATCTAGAATGGATGTTTGGAATATTCCTGAAAATACCTGAAAATAGAAAATAATCGAAAATTTTTTAAACACTAAAATACACTTTTTTGACAACTTCTAAGAAAACTTGGTTCAATATATCCAGTTCAATGGTAAGATAACAATTTCACTTTTAGTACAAATACCTTTTTATTTCGATTTTCCACAATATTCCTTATGAATAGTTATTGGCAACTTTTGATATTATTTGAGTAAGTTAATACTCGCGAGGGTAAATGTATTTGTTAGCTTTAGTAATTTTGGGTGTCATTGATATCGATGTGATAGAGTGTGTAGTATTACACCAATTCGCCTTCCTGGATCGAAAGTTAGAGAAGATTTGACTTGGGTCACCTTATGAAGGGTAGAATAAATGTATATATATATGTTAGTTATTAATCCATTATTTTTGTATTCTATTTATGATATGAAAATTACGAGAATGTATATAATTAGAAATTTTTTTTACCAATAGATAGATTTAATTTTCTAAACATTTAGCAACGATCCAAACAATTTTAGATCACCTAGGATACTAATTACTTTCACAAAAAATAGACAGAATACTATTCTCCAAAATAATTTTCTTTTGAAATGATAAATTTTTCCTCCAAAAAAATATATACAGTCAGTTTCACTTTTAAGGCACAAACTTTCAACGAAATTTAAGGCACAAAAAATTCTCAAATTAAGGCACAAAATTTGGAATTATTTTTTTTACAATTTGTTTTACTAGAATATGAATTTTGTGCCTTAATTTGAGATTTTTTTTGTGCCTTAAATTTCGTTGATAGTTTGTGCCTTAAAAGTGAAACTGACTGTATTAGATAAAAAATTATAATTTTACCTACTAACTGAGTATATTGGTACTAGGGTTTCTTAAAAGTTGTTAAAAAATTTTGAGTATTTTATATTTTTGGGGCATCTTCGGAATATTTGGAAGATTCTCAAGTCTTATAATACTATTGATAAACAGAAAAAAAAAAACAAAGTACAGCCAATTAAACAAGAAAAAATCAAAAAAAAAAATGGCAAGTTATATAATATAAATAAAAAAACAGACCATTTTATTTCTTAAACATAAACTAATCAACTTACAAACACCGTAATAATTCCAGAAAATTACCTTATCCCAAGCCAACTTGTCATCGAATACCAAAATGAGAATTTTAATTTTTTTTTTTTTTTTTTGTACTTATTCTATCAAATAATGATGGAGGTACCCGAGCAACTAACCCATGTTTTTAACTTTATTCCACTAGGAAATTTTAATTAGTACTCAAAATTAAGCTCTTTTTAGAAATAAAAAATAGAAATCAATTTTACAACAACAAAATATACAAAAGATATAGGATTCTTAAAATATATACATTATAAAAGAATTATAGGATATTTAAAGTTTAAATTGTAATTTTTCAAAAAAAAAATGAGAAAAAGTTTATTTTTTTTAAATTTTATCCTAAATACTATTTCTTGACTGAAAATAAACTGAAAACATCTCAAGTTTTGAAACAAAAATATAATAGGTTTTAATCATATACATTAATTAAAGATCCAACCTAAAAAAGTAAATTTAAATCTGAACCGAGTTTAAATATTGACTCCTTTCTTCAGATACTTAAGCTTGAAAAAAATATAAGCTAAATCTCCGTAAAAGGCTATACTTTATCAATACTTATTATTCTCACCTTGATAAAATAACTTTAAAAATAATCAATTTTTGTGAACCTTTTTTATTCATTTTTAACAAAATTGTACAAATAGAATAAAAATCAGATTACACACACTCAGATTTTAGGAGGAGTTGTAATGGTATTATTCCCTTAAAATTATTATTTTTCAGAATTTTTGATCCAAATGTATAAAAGCTAATTATTAACAAGTAAAAAGCTAAAATTTTGATATTTCTTTGAATTCGGAGAATTTGAACAAAAGTCTATCATTCCCTGGTTATATTCTATTCTTTGAAACAAACAAGTTTGTTTCAACAGTTATTTTTGATTTTTTTCTTCTTTTCGAAAACTAATAAACTTTTCATTTTTTAATTCTTTTTCAAATTCTTTTAATAATGAGTATACTTTTTCATTTTTTTTCTTGTAACCAAATTAAGAATAAACTCAACTTAACTCTTCTTTTTTTATAAAAACAAATTCTTTTTTGTTATTTCCAAAGTTAAAAGAAAAGACAAACAACAAATAAGACTAAAGGTAATTGATTGGATCAACAAAACCTCTGAAATTGAATTACCAACCAAACCATCAATAAATGATCTTATTGATGGATCGTGCTATTTGTTAAACAAAGTTAACCCAAGTTTCCAAATTCAAGTCAACAAAAAGTAATTAGACTTTTTTTTTTTTTCTCAAAAAACAAAAAACAGAAAAACAAAAGCAAAAATCCTAAACCCAAAATAAAAACCTTTGTTTTTTAAATTAAAATGAATAAAAAAAACAACAAAAATTAATAACAAACAAACAATGTAAACCAAAAAGTACTCCCAAACAGAATTTAAAATTATTAGTAATATCTTGTCGGAAGTATGGAATTAAAAAGAATTTGATAACTGAAACATTTTGGGAGAAAAAAAAATATTATCCCATAATCGATTTAATTTCAAAGGTAGGAAAACTCTCGGATGAAAAGAATTTTAAACCATCTTATTCAGAATCTCAACCAATTAATTTCCGTATTGTTAAGAAACAAAAGCCAAAACCCAACCAATTCCAAAATGATAACGATAATAACGTTCACAAAGAAAATCAAAAAAACAACCAATTCCAAAATGGAAATCAAAACCAAAGTCAAATAAAGGAAAAAAAAAAAACTACAGGAACAAACACGAAACAAACATACACGAAAAAAACAAAAAGTCAGATCAACGTATTTCAAGAAACCAAGAATCACAATAAAAGGGAAGATAAATTTGGTAACAAAAAAAAATTTCAAAAAAAAGAAGATGATGAACAACAATTATTTCAAAATAATTTAGATAAAATTTTACCTTCTATTGATAAACAACAATTAACAAATTATAAATTAATGCCGAACGAAATTCAACAAGTTCAAGAAAATTATTCCCAAGGAAAGTGTAGATTTGAATTAATTAATGTTATTGAAATTCGAAATAACAATGAACAAATTTATTGGAGAAAAACAAGAAAAGAAAAATTTTATTTTATTTTGAATCCAAAAGAACTCAGAATTGAAAAAATAATTGATTCAAATACACTTATTCTTTTTCAAAATAATTTTTCAAAAATAGCAAAAAGTGAAATTAGAATTAACGAAAAGAATAAACAACAAATTGAATTTAACTCTTTTAAACAAAATGATAATAATGAAGATCGATCTTTTAAATATCAATTAAATTTACAAGACCCTAAAGAATATTTGATAATTTTATTTACATTTCGAATGTATCAACAATATTCCGAGGAACAATTGGTGCCCTTGTCTCTACAAGGAAACATTCTTGGGCTTGATGAAGAAATAGACGCACTTGTTAAAAGATTTTCAAATTTAAAAAAAGCCAAATTTAATTTACAATTAAGCATTAATGAAGATTTTAAATTGAAATATAGTAATAAAATAAAAGACCAATCTAATAGTATTTTTAAAAGTAAATATTTTATTGAATTATTTATAAATTTAAATGAAATAATGATCAAAATCCAAGACAAAAATTTCAACAATAATATAATTTTGCTACAATATAAATGGGAAGAATATTTATTTCAAATTGATATTTCTCAACAAATAAAAACATTTTTCCAATTAATAATCACCAAGATCCAATCTTCAAAAATTGAGTTTTTAACCTTTAATTGCAAAAACACTCAAGAAAGATCATTAATCCATAAAGTTTTTTTAGCCTTTTCAAAAATCATTAACCAAAAAAATAAAATAAAAAATGGTCTAATAATTAACGAAAATATAAGAGACAACAAGTTTAACAAGAATACTGATAATAATGGAATCCCCAATAACAATGACAGAAACACGAAAGAAGGTAAAATAGTAGATAAAATCAACAAAGTACAAGAACAAGAACAAGAACAAGAACAAGAACAAGAACAAGAACAAGAACAACAACAACAACAACAGAATCAGCAGCAAAAACAACAAAAAGAAAAAGAACAAAACAAAAAAGAACAAAACAAAAAAGAAGAAGAAGAAGAAAATGAAGAAGAAGAAGAGGAAGAAGAAGAGGAAGAGGAAGATAATTCACAATTAAGTTATTATTCAATTTTTTCTGAAAATGGGACTTCACCAATTATTTTACAACAACATGAAATACCTTTATATTATGAACAATTAACAACATCAAATATAATTCAACTATCAAGCGATCCAACGAAAAGATTAAAACTTCGGAGTATGGTAGAAAATAATTTTCGAAGACAAACTTATAAAAGTAATTTCAAATTAATTAATCATGTTAAAAACGATATAAAAATGAATGTAGAGGAGCAAAATGAAGAAATCCAATTTTGTTTAGAAAAAAGAAAAATTACAATCAAAAAGATCAAAAAAAGGAAAAAACAAATAATTTTTTCAAATAGTTATTCCAAAGAACAAAAAATATTTCTTAATATATTAAAAAATCAACATTTCATTTTTATTACACAAGATAATGAAAAATTTATATTCCAAACAAAAAATTTATTACAAAGAGACGTCTTTTGTAACAGCTTTCTTTGTTATCGTGAATCTTTTTTTAATCCAAAATTTGCCTCTTTAACAAAACCAAATTTATATTTTTCTTCATCATTAACAAAAATACCATCACTATATTACAATGGTGAAAAAATTTTTTCAAATGGAATGAAAATTTCTCCATCAAGATATGAATATATACCAACAAAAAACAACAACAACAACAACAACAACAACAACAACAACAACAACAACAACAACAACAACAACAACAACAACAACAACAAAAACAATAACAACAACAACAACAAGAACAAGAACAAGAACAAGAACAAGAACAACAATAATAATGATGATGATGATCAAAATGAAATTGATTATGATTTATTTAATGTCTATTTGTTAAATTCATTAGAAGAAGTGATTGGACAGATCGACACTAAATTGTTTCGAGATCATTTTGAAATAGTCAACCCAAATATATATAAAAATCAAAACAACAAAACTAATAATAATCAAAACTGGAGTATTAAGAGAATATATTCAATTTATAGTTTTGCTTATTTTTCAAAAACCAACTCTTTAATCTATAGAATGAATCTAGATGAACATAATTATATTAAATTGAGATTTATTTCCAAAAAGCAAAAATTCAAATTTTTAAATATTTTTATTAAAAATCAAAAACAATTTTTAAGAGCACTGATCGAACCAAGGTTAATATTCAAAATCAAATTACCAATTTTAACACAAGAACAAAACAAAAAAAACCCCTTATTAAAAAACGTTTTGAATGGGATCTTAATCCTTTGCCATTACGGGATTAAAATTGTAACGAATAAAAGGGTTTTAATAATACCATTTTTTTTTGAGACAAAGCTTCAACTTTCTAAAAACAATTTCAAGCATTTAAGGTTTAATATTAATCATTCTCTGGGCTTTATCGATTTATATTTTAGTAATAAATATGAAATCGAGTATTTTAAAAATAATTTTTATATTTTCCATCGGAATTATCTTTACCAAACAGTCAATTCCAATGATAATCAATTTACAGGATTAATAAATAGGCAATCCTGTAAAATTTTTTTAACAAATTCACAATTATCAACTCTGTCAATAAGTGATCAAAAGAAAATAATTATAAATAAATTTCAGACTGAAAATATTAGAATTTTCAAAGTGAAAAATCGCCCCAAATGTATTAGATTATTATTTTTTTGTAAAAAAAAAATCTCAATCTTTTTAGAAAACAAAGAATTTTTTAAAAATTCATTAATAAAATATTCATTAGAAAAACGCATTGAAAAAAAATTAGGTAAAATTTCAAGAATAATTTCTCCTCAAACAGATTTATTATTTAGTTTTTTCATTTTCTATCAAATTATTAATACAAATATTGATAACAACATGGGAATTAATAATGGAATTTTATTATTAACAAATAAATTTCTTTATTTAATCAATTTGAAAGATTTTAAGAATCTTGAATTAAACAATTTTAACAATTTTAATATGCTAGATGAATTAAATAATCAAAATTTAATAAATGAAAAAGAAAATAAAATAATTTTTTATGATATCTCAAAAATCCAAATTGAAAATTTGTCACTCAAAACAAGTCACTTAATAATTAAATTTCCAAATGTATTGCTGGTTAATAACGATGATAAAAATGAAAAATTCCAAACAAGAAAAATTTTTTTCCCAAATATCAAACAAAAATTACAATTTCTTTGGAAATATAGCAACTTTTTAAAGGCAAAATTAAACACAATAAACCAATTAAATACCAAATTTATTGTAACCTTACTTGATAAAGATCATGATCCAATAGACAATAAAACTGAAATTGAATTAAAAGTTGATCAAATAAAAATATATCAACCATTTTATGAAAAGGCAATAATTACCAAATATACTGATTTACATTTACTTTTTCAAAATAAAGAGATCAGCAAGCATAATAATAAGAATGAGCATAAAAACGTCAATAAAAATGTCGACCAAAATAATATTAGTGAGAATTTTATTTGCATTTTTGATTTTTTCAAATTAAAAATAAAATTGATTATCAAATTCCACAATAATAATACATTAAAAACCTTTTTTTCATTTTATGAATTTTTTTCATCGTTTCAAAGATTACAATTATTTCAAACAAATCTTGAACAAAACCAACTTATTAATAATAAGAAATTTGAATATCAAATAAAAATTGTGCGCAAAGCTAGCACTGGGAATGTTAATTTAAATGGGAAGATCAGAATGGATTTAAAAAACTATAGAATAATTATCATTGAAGAATCGCCCAATTCAAAGGGCCAAATTGCTCAAAATTTTAGAGGTGTAAACATTCAAATGAAACCTCTACAAAACAACCAATTACAAATCACCTGCAAAAATACAAACGACTTGTTTATTTGCCAAATTGAAAACAACCAAATAAGAAAAAGTATTTTAAAAGACTTTAACATCATGGTTTCGTTAATAAATCTTTCTAAGAACAGTAATGCAATGGGAAAAGGAACAATTAATACCGATCAAAATTATGATTTTCAAAAAATTTTGCAAAAAAATTTCCAAAAACATAATTTTGGGAAAAGAATCCCAAGTTTAGGCGCTTTAAATAATAGAACATTAAAAGTTAATAATTTTAATTATCTAATGAATAATAGCAATAGCCCAGAATTAATAAAAAAAAAGAAAAAGGTCAAAACAATCATAACCTTTGAAACAATTTTTTATAAAACAGATGGCAAAAGAATTTCTACAGGGTCTGTTGAAATCATTAAAAAGGAAAACAAAATTTTTTTTAAAAATTATTGGAATAAATATGACCTTGAAATATTGTCTCCCAGACAAATGCAAATCTTTGAGCACCCCGAAAAGCCCTTTTTGAAAATAAATTTATCACAAAAAATTTATATTTTAGAATTCAAATCACACCAAAAAAAAAATTTGTTTTTAAAAAAGGTTAGAAAAATTAGAAATGTTCAAAAAAAATTCCAAATATCACTGAAAGTTTTATTATTAAAACAAAATAAATCTTCTCCAAATAGTAAAGTTATTCTTTCAATTCAAGATCATTTCTTAAATATTTCTTTAGAGAATAGTAATAGTAATAATAAGAATAAGAATAATAAGAATAAGAATAAGAATAATGATAATAATAATGATAACAAATTGATTCTTCATTCTAATGTTCAACAATTACAAATTTCGACCCATTCAAAAAAACCAAAATTATTAAAAGTTCAAACTAAAAATAGAGAGTTTGTTATATTAGAATTTACTACATTACCTTTAAAAAAAGAATTTATTTTTATTTTTAGGGCTTCACAAAAACAACTTTTAAACCATTAAAAATTTTAAAATCAGTTAACTTTGTAAATTTCTTTGAAGAAAGGAAATTTAAATCTATCTGTGAGAAAAATAATAATTCCATTTTTTTTTTTTTTTTTTTGTTTTTGCTTTTTAAATTTCTCAAAAAAATAAGAACTTTTTTGAAAGTTTTTTGTTAATTTTGTTGATTGTAAATATATTTAAACGTATTAAATAATAAAATACAATTTTGATCCCAAAATAAAAATATAATAATTAACATAAAACTGAATTAATATTTATATTTTTTTATTTTTTTCAAATACATTTAATAATAATTCTATTTTATCTTTTTTTCTTGCCAAATTTTTTTTTTTTTTTATTTTTATATTTAATTACAATTTTAATTGTACAAATTTTGCAAATTAAATAGTGTTTCCTATTTGGAAGTTGATTTTCAAGATTGATTTCTAGGAATCAAGTGGAATTCAGAAAATGGACTTAAGGTAAATATAATTAAGTTAAATTGATTTGAATTTTGCAAAGAATAAATTTAAAATATTTTAACTTTACAATTTTAGAAATTGTAATTTAAGGGAGTAGCTTACCATAAGACATGATAAAAATTTAAGAGAGATGAGATAAGAACATTGTATTTTAGTGGTGTGTGATCGTAGATTCTCTAAAAATTTATTTAAAAAAATTATTTGATATTTTTTTTTTTTAGTAATGTTAAACAATAAAAAAAAAGAGAGAAAATATTGATAAAATAGTTTTGGTTTTTTTTTTTTTATTAAAATAAACTTAATTTCATTAATTTGGGCACAGTTTAAACAGTCAAAAGAATAACAATACTACACTTTACCTTTAATTTGTAAATAATTTGATTTCCAAACTATTTCAATTTTTGATTTTTTTTTGTTTTCATTTCATTTTTTTTGAGTTAGGAAATCTGTTTCGTTAGATTTGGAAATTCTTTTTTCGATGGTTGATAGAAGGTTACTGCTGAGTTTCTTAAATTGAAAAATCCACATACAATTAGTCCATGGTACCTTATCATTTGATTGATCAACAATTGTTAGTGTAATTTTAACAAATCAACCAATACATTTTTTGTTCCGCTAGTTTCATTATTTTGGACACACTAGTTTTGATTTCTTGGTTTTATATTGTTTTCTTTTATTTGGATGAAAATGATTACTTATAAAAACATTAATACTCGGTTACTTAAATGTTCTTTTATATTACGTTTGGAAAAAATATAATAAATTGGGTTTTTTGTTTTCCGATTTTTGATTTTAGATGTGTCCAATTTTTTGGAATGGGGTTTTAGTTTATTTTTTAGAGAGAAGATAATTTTAGATTCTTAGAATATCACTTATAGCTATTTTCTGGTTTAAACTTGGATAAAATATAATCATATTCACTTCTACAATTCTACAAAATCCAACGATTTAAAATCCTAACAAGTAATGTTTTGGGATAATTATTATTTTTTGGAACCCTTCTAGCTATTAAAGTCCCATTCATATTTCCTTTTGTGATTCTCTCGATTGTAATGTTGTTGTTCATTTTAAACAAAATCCATTAATCCCAAATGTCACTGATAAAAAAATATTTCTAATTGCTTTATCTTGTCAGGATTAAAAAAATCTCAAAAATGATGAAAAAATAAAAAATGAAAAAATTAAATACCACAATGAAATGTTGAGATTGGGATAAAAAGTAAGTCATTCAACATTCCAAACACTATTTTAAGCAATTCAACTCAACATTCTATTGTGACAATTTTTTTGAGACTTTGAAAAAAAAATTTAAAAAATCTAATGAATCAAGTACTTTATTTAATAAAAATCAATAATGTAGAACCAAAGTTAAAAATCTTTCTTTCGGATCCTCTTCAAAATTGTAAAAAAGTGAAAAATTTTCCTTTACCGTGGCTACTTCCTTAAATAATCTTCAAAATCAAGAATCATTATTTATTTTAACATTAGTTCATGATAAAGAAAATTACAATTCTTTATTAAAATCACGAAACAAAAATTTTGTAATTCGGGTAGTGTAGTCAAGTGCCAAGGAGTCCTGCAGAGGGCTGTAGAGTGCCAGAATTTTTTGATAATTTTAGAAATAAACTAAAAATAAAATAAATAGTTGATTATTTTATAAATTTAAAAAAAAACATAAAGGAAAGTGCCGTAGAGTACCTAGCTTTTCTTGAGGTTTTCTGTTTTATTTGTTAAATGTTCTAGGTTTTTTTGAGTTTTCTATTTATTTGGAAAATCAATAGCTTTTCGTTAGGTTTTTTTTACTTTTAGAAATATACCGAAAATTTTAATAAATTTTCGGTTTATTTCAAAAAGTAAAAAAAAAACCAGAACACTTCACAAATAAATAGAAAACTCAAAAAAAAACCTAACGGTTCTAAGAGGAATAAAATTCGCCCTTCAAAATAATAATAAAAATAATCAGAAATTTCAAATATTTAACAATACTCAGTAATGTTATATCTCTTTATAACTTAATTAATTTTCTCTTGAAAGTAAAATCATGATAAAATATTTACTTTGGACAATTGGTGTACTTTTTTAAGTAAACCATTCACCAGTCAAAAGTTCCCAGTTTTATTGAGGAAAGAGAACATATTCTATGAGGTTAATTCATAATTCTTCTCAAAATAAAATTTTCAAATTTTAAATCTGATCATTTTTTCATGATTTTTTTTTGTTTTTTGCTTTTATTTTTTTTTCTTATTCTTCTAATTTTTTCTTTTCTTTTTTATTTTTCTTGTAAAAAGTCAATTTGAAAAAAAAAATGTTTAAAACTCCAAATTAGCCTACAGAATAGTTAAACTTTGTCTTTTCCTTTCAAACCCATACATTTAAAATTTAAAAATCTTATTGTTAGAATTTTTAATTTACCAAAGAAATTGAGAAATTTTGCCTGAGAGGTTTCAAAGAAAGGTCCCCGAAAATTTTTTTAACATTTTTTTTTTTTTTTGTTATTTATGGTTTGTTCAGGTATTTTGTTTATAATTATTTTGTCTCTAATCCAAAGTTTATTATTTCTCTTATTTCTAAACAATCTTTGTTTGGTTGATTCTTAAAAAAAGTGAATTTTTCATTTTTGGCTTTCCCCTTTGAGTGAAATGGGGTTTAAATTCCAAGAGTCTTCTATCCCTTTATAAATAAGTTTTTGAAAAAATCTTGCAAAAGTATTATTAATTGATTTTTGTCTAAAAAAATGTTTATTTTGTTATTACAAGAACAGTCCTTTTAATAATATTTAATTGATGTACATATGGAAATAATAATGAAGAACACTTTAAGTTCAAGAAACTAAACTTAAAATAGTTTTTTTTGAATAAAACTGTTTGAGTATATTTTATATTATTTAATTTAAATAAAATGGAATCTGGAAATTGAAAAATTAAATCATAAAAAAAAAATTACGATGGTTATTGTATTAAAAAAATAGTTTATTTCAAATTTGATATATTTTAATAATATTTGAAATATATATATATATATATATAAGTGTGTGTATGTGTATGTATAAGCATAAATATATACACACACATATGCTTGAATATCAAAAAAAAAAATCATTAAAATTTAAATTTTTTTGGTGGTGTTGGTGGTGGTAATTTTGAATTTTTTGAATTGTTTGAATTTTTGCTTTTAAAGGATGGTTTAAGGACCTATATCGGAAAATTATAAAATAACAAATAATATTAAATAAATAATTAAGATTTAATTGGGTGTGTAATTAAATAAACTATTGTAAATAATAATCAAACTGTTTAACATGATTTTAACATTGAATAATATTTTCATTTCTTGTTAATTATTATTCAAAATGATGTTATTTAACAAGAACAAATTCGTGTTTGTAACTATTTGTAAACAATAATGTTATTTTTTTAAAAAATAAATATCATTCTAATAAACAATTTTTTTTTTTTTTTGTTAAAAATATAACATTCATTTTATTATCTTAGCAATATGAATAATATATTACTGTTACAAATATGGTTTTATTCAGTAAATAAAAAGAAATCAAGATTTAAAAGACATACAAAAAATGAACAAGTCAAATCTTCCTCTACTACCATCATTGCACCATTATTATCAAATTCATCACAATAAGCTGGCGCACTAAAAACAGTTACAAGACGCTGATTAGCAAAAAATTCAAATCCGTTTTCTACAACCTATAAATTCAATATACATATAAAAATGGATTTGTGTATTAGTTTTAACAAGAATAATGAAAAAATTATTAACATATAAATAATATAAATAAATCCAATTCATCAATTAAAATACTTCAGCTTTTATAAATCTGTGATTTTACTTGCTATTTGTATTGGATTTCAAACAAGTCTTCACATCTTCATTATAAACCTTCCAATTACTTTTTTTTTTTTTTACATTGGATTTGTTGAAACGAATGATTTTTTTTTCTTTTTTTTTTTTTCTTTGATTTTCAAAATAGATTTTTTTTCTAGATCCTTTTATAGATCGAAACCCTTTTAAAAAAATATGACAAAAAAGATTTTAATAAAGTGCAGAAAATAGTTTTATTGTAGTTTTTCAGCTATTTTAACGATACTTTTTGAAAGTTTTTTGTCACTTTTTGAAAATTCCATTATGATTTTTTTAAAATTAAAAAAATTTTTAATTTTAATCGGGTTTATTTTTAGAGGTGCATTTACATTTATAGATCACGCTTTTGTTATTTCTGAGATTTCTCTTGTTTTAGTTTTCCAAATTGATTTTATTTTTCTAAAATGAAATAACAAGAAATAACATATTTTCTTTAATATTAAAATAGTATCAAACCAACACCCCAATCTAGACTTGAGAATCGGTGGGGGGTACCTTTTTCTGAATCTAGTTATTTCTTTTTTTTGTATATATAAAAGACTTTTACCTTGGTGGAAAAAAGTTCAATACGATTTTTAATTGAGAACCTTAATAGAAACCTGAAAACAAAAAGTAAAATCAATTAATAGAAGAAACCAATTAACTCCAAATCCGAATTCATTATATTATTATCAATCAAACCAACAAAAAAAATGAGATCTATTTTGAAACGAAATACGAAGTTTTTTGGTTTTGGAGATCCTCAAAAATAGTTAAATTTTATTACAAATTTTTATCAATAAATCAATCAAAGAAAAACCCTTGCCAAAAATTAGATAGTATTGGAAAAACTGTTATTGTGTCGGATACCCCATTTTGTTTTTAAGGGGGTCGTATTTTTTAAAAATAAAATGAAATCTTGTCAAGATCTTGAAATTTTTTTTTTTTGTAATTTGTGCTTTCGACTTATGAAATCGATGAGTTAACCTCATTTAAACAGTTTATTAATTTGCATCTCTTTTTTGGGATCCAAAATTCGCATATTTCCAATGTTAAACGAAAAAAAATAACCTATTATTTTTATTAACAATTACGTTAATTCTTGGAAATGGTCAAACATTTTTTTCGTTTAATGTTGGAAAGTATTGATTTAAAAAGAAAATTTTTTAATTTTGTTATTATTTTTAATAATTAATATTCCAATACAAATATCAGACAATAAAACTTATTGAAGCATAGGTTATTTAATAAATGAATATTTGATAGAAATTTTAAAAAGTTTTCTCAATTAAATTGAGATTTATTAAGCAATTTTTTTTATTCTTTAAAAGTTTTTTTCTGGTTTTCAAAAAATGAAAAAAAATTTCAAAATAATTTGTAAACTAAATTTCAGAATAAATGGCCCACCTTACATTTGAATAATGAATTGCTTTTGTATCGTTTTGAAGTTTTTCCTCTCACAATGAAAAGTTTGTAAATAAATCATTTTTTCTCTTTTTTATTTTTTCAACAGTGTTTTGTTAAAATGGAAAATGAAAATGAAAATGAAAAATTTGAAAGAAGTAACAGATGAATTAATGAAAAATTTGGATTCAAATATGAAAAAGAGATTAGATTTAGTTATTCAAATGGAAGGAGAATCGATAAATGGGTTTTTTTACTTTTTTATATTTTCTATTTTTCATGTAATGCTTCTTTCAAAATAAATGGCCCAATTTTTTTTAACAGTTTTTTTTTATTTTTCTTTCTTTTATTTTTAGACAAAAAATAAATATCTCTTGAGTATAGTATTGAATATTAAAATCTAAATTTTTATATTATAATAGATAACTTCAATTATTAAAAATATTTTTATTTAAAATTTGATTTTTAATGGGCCAATTATTATGAAAGATAGTTTATATATGCAGAAAATTTTTTTTTAACAAATTGTTTGATCTTATTCACAAGTAACCTTATAGAAATTTAAATCATTTTTGTCCGAAAAAAAAATTGATTTTGAATTTTGGAAATAAAATTACTCTATTCCCAAATATCTTCAAGAATATTTTAGTTTGAAAAATCGAATTTTATCTTGTAACAAAAACAAAATTTCTTGGTAAATTTTTTAAATGACTTTAAAAATTTAATGATTATAAATATCCTTCTTAAACAAATACAATTGTTTTTCAATTGGTTGAATAAATCATTTTTTTTTGGTTAACCAAAAGAATTATCTCAAAATTGAAAAAAAATCTTTATTTTAATATTAATGGCAACAAAGAAATGTTATTGAATAACAATGATCAAAATGACAATAAACAGGGTAAAAACTTTTTATAATGTGGGAAATAAAATGAATTTAAATGTTTTCTTTTTCGGAAAAAATGGAAAAAAAAAATTGATCTCACTAAAAAAATATTCTTTTTTGGGTTTCTTATTCTATTAGAATTTTTTTACACTCTGCATATACATAATTTATAAGTGGAGAATATCACCAATAACATATTTTAAAAGTTTAACTTGTTGTCGTTGAGGTCTGATCCCTTAATCATTTATTTTTTCTTTTCTGAATTGATCTTACTTTCCATTTTCAGATTTCTGTGATTTCTGTTAAAAACTATGTTCAACTGTTTTTTCTCTGTTTCATTTTTTTTTCCTCAGTGGTTCTCCCTAATTGAAAACAATTTAATTTTCTATCAAAGCTAAATAAAGAAGAGATTAATTAAATCTCAACAATTTTGGATTTCAGTTCATTGTGAAAATCACTGGATTTTTTTTCAACTAACAATTGGTAAAAATCTGTGAAAATTTGAAATAAAAATTTTGCTTTTGAATAAACAGGAAAGGGAAGAAAAAAATAAAAAAATCAAATATTTTAATTTGATTGATTAAAATTTACTTGGTGTGCTCTACAAATTAAATCAATTTCATTTCTTTCTGTAAATTTTTCAACAACCTCTTCTCCAAATGTGTAACTTACCCCCCTTTCGTTTTTCCCCCATTTTTTGACACCTTCCTTTGGATCACTCCACAACAAATCGCAAAGTATGCCACTTTCAGAGACTTCTGTTGGCCTTAAAATTTGATTAATTTGTTCAATTGAAGTTAAATCAGGTGACAATCCACCGTGAATACAAAATATTTTTTCATCAATAAGTGCTGCAATTGGCAGACAATTGAAGCAATCTGAAAACCTTAGCCATAATTTTTCTGAATAGTGATATTTGCCTTTGGCAAGTTTTTAATGGTAATGTTAGATTTAGTTTGTTTGGTTTTGAAGAATTGTTGGTTTACCGTTTATTAGTAGAAATTTCGTAAAAAAACAGAAAGAAAATAAAAAAATATGTGAGTCCTCTTGAAAGAGTTTGAAAAAATGAGTTACAAAGTCAAAGGTTTTCTTTTCGATGCAAATTCATGTAATTCACTTGAAAACCTTTGAAACTAACTTTTTGTTTAGTCTTCATTTTTTAAATAGAACTGTTGAAAGAAAATAAAAAAGGAAGATTTTACATTTTTGATAAAACCCATATATTCTGTTGATATTACGCTGCTCGTGGTTGCTAAAAAGTTATTAAAAAGAAGATTCAAAATAACAATAAACAGACCAATACTTTTTAATTATTGAAAATGAATAAAATTAAGATTAAAATTATCAGTATTATTTACCCTCGTAACATAAAAAAATTGACTGGATACTTAATTTTATAACACAACAAAAGAATAATGGTTTCTAAGCCTTGTTTTCCTCGATCTAAATAGTTTTTTTTTGATTTGGTTTTTGAAAAAAAGAAGAATGAATAAAAACTAAAATTAAAATATAAACACAACCAAAAAAGGAATGACGAAACTTACCAATGTAGTCACCTAAAAACAAATAATTTTTTTTTGGTGGGTAGCCGTTTTTGTCAAAGTACCTTAACAAGTCGGGATAATGTGAATGAATATCACCTTTTTTATTTTTTTTTGTTTTTTTTTGGATTTTTTTTGGATTCAACACAATTAAAAGAATAATAAACAAGATTGGTAAAGAGAAGAAGAATTGTTCATTTCTTAAACTATTGAAAGAAAGAAAAGAGTTTTTTTAAAGGAAAGGTTCTACCACAAATGTTGATTGGTGCAGCTAATTCTAAGAGTACTGGCTGGTTGATAAAAATTGTACGTGCATAATTTACAATTGTGCTTACTTCTGATTCTAAAATTGTGTCTAAGGGTTTTGTTTTTGGGTTTTTTTTTACTAGCCTTTGGATTATTGAGTCTATATCTAATTCTTCATACATTAAGATAAAAAAAATAAATTGATAAAATGATCTATATTTTGAATAATTGTTTTTGCAATTTTATGTTTAAATTTGATTTAACTCTAAATTATTCTTGCCCGTTCAATGTGTTTTGATGTAGTTCAATTCAAGTAAACTCTTTTGAAAAATTTTACAAGTAATCTATCCGTTGAAAATTTTTTGAAAAAATTGTACAAAACTAACAATTCTTATTTTATTTTATTAGAAGAGAGGTATTATGTTTCAATAATTAAAAGAGACAACCAAAATAACAAAGTGGAAATGAAATACTATTTCCCATGTGGTTGTTTAAAAATGTCTTCTATTTTGGGATATTAATCTTGATCATGAAAAAAAATGGATCTAGTTAAAAATTAAATACTTTTAAGGACTACATTTGCAATTGAACAATTTATCTCAAGACCTTTTGATCCAATCTCATTCAAAAAGTGAAGTTAGGATCTTTAAAATATTCTCCAATTTGGATCAAAAAATAGTTTTATGTCATTTTTTTTTTATAAAAGATTAAATTGAAAATTTGAGATCCGCAAACTCCAAAACCTTATTAAGGAACGGGAAAATGAAATTGAAAAATAATCAAGATTTTTTAAAAATTAAAAACATTTCTCAATAACAACCAACGAAATCTAAATGATCGTATTCTCAAAGATTTTTGATTGTTGGGTTTCTTGAATTTTTCTAGTATCTCCTTAAAACCATACAGCGGTTCCATCAGTACTGCAAAATATTCAAAGACATTGAAATTAGTTGTCTATTATAATAATTGTGTTTTATGGAATATAAATCAATATCAGATCATAAGATCAAGATTTCAACTTCTCAAACTTCATTAAAGTTATTATTATTTTTTTTTTTTAACAATTAAGATTACTGTAGTCAAAATAATGCGTGCAGAAAAATTTAATGTTTGTTTCAAAATCAAAAGCCTGTTTTTTTTGTTATAAAAAATCTATACATTAACCAATCAAAGAAACTGATAATAAACCCTAAAGTAAATATGGTATTAGTTTCTTAAAGTTCTATTATTTCAAAAGAAATTCTAAAAATTCAGGATCAAATTGGAATATTGATCTCAAAAAATAGAGTAAAATTCAAAAAAATTTGAATATCAAAATAATAAAAAAATTCAAAAAAATTGTGAATATTATGGAAAATTTTCAACAATTTGCATTTGAATAATTTAAATTTTACTGAAAGAAACCAGACCTTTAGTTTCAAAATTGATTTGAACTTAGTTATACTATTTGGTAGTAGATTGGATGTTGCCTTGGAACAAGAAGAAAAAAAAGTACGGATTATATTTTGAAACACGGATTATAGTCTTTGTGCACGCATTATTTTGATCACAGTAAAATTAAATTTTCTCATGAAAATAAATCACAAAAACCACAGAAATCACAGAAACCCTGGAAAATTGATTGTACTTTTCGTTCTTTGTTTTTAAATTGAAAAAAGCTGGGATTTTAACAGTTTTCAAAATTGAAGATCCACGTTAATGCCAGTATTTAATGAATTTGTTTATTGATTCCCAAAAGCAAAAAAATGGATAACTTATTTTAAATCTTCTTGTCTAAATTTTATGGTTTCTGATGAGCTTTCAAAACCATTTTTACATTTTTTTGTACATGTTAAAAATTTCAGAATAGAAAATCAATTTCAGGGAATTATAAATATTCATGGTAGGACTGGAACAACTATATTGATTATTGCTAAGAGTTTGTGATTTTTGCTTTTTTTTTTTTTTGTTTTTGGTTATTTTAGTTTTTCGTTAAATTAAATCTCCTAGCCATGGCTAAGAGGACACTGTAAATTCAAATTGTTTGTCGAACAACATAATCCAAGTCAAACGTACTTTACATTTTTAATGGGCTTTTTCGATAAATTTATTTTTGTTTGGATCATTTCTCTCAAAATACAATTGTGGTAGCAAGAGAAATTGTGTTGAAGGATTGTTGTGGTAAAGGTTCCGAAGAATTTTTTAATGAAAGGATCTTTTGGGAATTAATTTTGTGAAAATTAGTCCATCAGGTTTTTTTTTTTAATTTTACCAAAAAAAAAATATTGTTTTAGTTGAGAAAAAATGATCTTTCTATTTTTGGAATTGGGAATTTTGGTGGATTGGATACAAAGACAAACCATTGACCATAACAATTCAAAATTTTGTTTGTTTTAAAAGAACAGACCATAAGTCATCAAATTTTCCCAATTTTCTAATTTTTGAACTTTTAGAACAATTTTTACAACCTTCTCATCTTACCCCATAACCTAAAAAAACAAACATTTAATCGAACCAACAATATGTAAGGGTTTTTAAAATTATTCTAAAAAGTTTTTTTCTCAAAAAGTCGATTTTTCTCAAAGTTCTTTGTCATTTCGGGATACAAGGAGAGGAAAATTTTATGCAAAACAGTCATTTTTTCCTACTTGGATCTCACTGAACAAAATTTTGTGAGAATTACCAACACCTAGAACCTGATTACTAACACACTTTACCCTGGATTTCAATCTGAAACTTAGTTCTTAATAATAGCCTAACTATTAAAAAAAAAACAATATTTACATTTAGAGTTGAATAATAAAAAAAAATTAACAAAAAAATCTACCTCAATTTTTAAAAATGTACTACTAACTGATATATTTCAATAATATTGATTTATGAATTCGTGATTGTCCACCTTAATAAATAAAAATAAAAGTTCTTTTGATCAAGGAAGAAAAAATCAACAAAAAAAAATGGAAAGGAAATAAATTGAGATAGGGAAAGTTTAAACAGATTTTATTTCTATTGGATAAAACAACACAAGTGAAAAAAGGTGTAATAAGCTTAAAAAAAATAAAACTCTATTTCTGTGATTTGTTTTCAATAATTTGAAAGAGATCTAGACAAAAATTATCCAAAGATTGACCAGTGATTTACTGTTTACTAAGACACTTAAGGTTGTTCTTTATATCCACTTCTTTTATGTTTTCCTTAAGGAAGTAGATAGCCCAACTAATAGTTTTGAATTAACAAGCATATTATTTGATCTTGATGTTTGTATTCTTCCATTTTAATTGTTAAACCCTTTTTTAGTTGAGAAATGATACTGTCATAATTATATTGTGATGGTAACTGTCGTCTTTCAAGTTCAGAGTCTTTGCCTTGTAGATATACATATTCTGCATCAATGTCGTATACTATGTAATTCTCTTTTTTGCATTCCAAATGGTCATAAACCATTGTACTCTTCTCCATTTTTTGACTTTTTTGACAAGTAATGATATCTTTTACAATAAACATACACTTCAAATTCCCATGTTTTCCAGTTTTGACACTTTTTATTGAACAAATTGTGTGAAGTTTGTCTTGTATTTTAATTATTTCTCCTACTGAGAAAAATCTTAATTCTTTTTGTTTAAATTCCATTTTTGGTGAATAATAAAAAAATAAAATAATAGATTTAGTTATTATTTTTAATTCTTTCAGAACATTTCAAAGGTGTGTGTTTTATGTTCTATTGTATTCATAAGTATAATCGAGTTTGAATTAAAAACAAATTCTACAATTGATTTCAAAATTAAAAAAAAAAAATAACACCTCATAATTTTTTTATTTTTAAGATTTTCGTTTTTTTAAGATATTTTGTTCAGCTTAAGGTTTCCACAATAATCAGATATTTGTGTGTTATTAAAGACTGTTGTGATTTAACCTAACTTACATTTGTGATCTCTTTTTCAACTAGCTTTAAAAAAGAAAGTATGGAATATTGTTCATTGATCTATTTCTCTAAAGTGTTGTTGATCGGTAATTGTCTATTTCTATTTCAATTAACAAAACATCTGGAAAGTATTACTGACTATTATTTTTAAAAAAGGATTATGGTTGTAAAATTGTTTTAATATCAAGAAATCATGAGAGTAAATAAATTATTTGTGATTTAAAAATTCATTGGTTCTCGAACCCTGCTAAATATTTTTAAATTAACATCTCGAATAAAGTTCTTTAATTAATTTTTCAATATTAAAAACAAAGAAATTAATAAATTCACTATTTTCAAGAGGACAATAGTCATTTATGAATTGTTTATATTCTTGCAAAAATTTACACCAACAACATGATGATAATCTAATACAATTGCATCTGATAAGTACAAAATTATCTACTTGGAAATCTATATTTTAAACTTTTAATTTTTTGTTTTTTAAAAAATATCAACTTGAAAAAACAAATTAAAAGATCTCACGTTAAATTGTTGTTGCTGTTGGAAATTTATATTAAAGGATTTAAGAAGCCAAACTCAAGAGATACATCTTCAACTTCATGAAGACTTTTAAATTCAAAAAAAATTATAACAAATTCCTTTTATGAAATATATACAAGAATATAAAATTGTTCTGATTTATTCTTGGCTTCCATGCTAAATGATTTTTTTTTTACTTTTTATTCAACTTTTTGGTGAAAATTTTGTGTTCCTAGCTCGTAATTTTATATTTATCATTTTTTTTTTTGATTTAAATTTATGTGAAATGTGCTTTATACTGTTTAAATAAAAAAATGAAAAATTAATTTTGAAAATTTTGTGACTCTTATTTTTATTAAAATTTATTTATTCATTTTTTCCAAATAAATGTTTTTTCCTTTAAGGGACTAGTAAACTAAAAAAAATTTTCAAGTAAATCCAATACTAAATTCAAAAAAAAAATATAGCATATTGAAATTGAAAAACAAAGTAAAAAACTGATTATTAATCGCCAAAACTTACTTTCAATACTATTTTCAGAAATGAATTATTGTATTTAAAAGTTTGTTCCATTTTTCACATTTTTAAAAAGTTCAAAATCCAACATATTTCAGAATTATTTAAAAAAAATTATTTTACTTGAAAGAAGATTGAAATCTTATTGCATGTAAAGGAAGTGTTCTAAAATACACTTTAAAAATAAAACCATTAAATTCTAAAATAACCCAGTTTAAAAAATCTACTTAATCTCAAAAAAATTACAATAATAATTTTAAACTTTTTTATAAAATATAATAATTTGATTCAAAGAACAGTTCAGATCAATTTTTCTCTTTATTGAATAAAAAAATCTGAGAAAAAGAACCAAAAAATCAAATTAAAAATTCCCCCGAAATAATTTTTTTAAACCTGGAAACATCAACTTATTATCTAAAGTAAATTTTTTTAATTTGATTATTTATAATCAATAATTAATAAATCCAATCTTAATTATTTCAGTAATTCATTAACAACCCAAAGATTAAATTTTTCAAATATACTTATAATTATTTATCAATTTTTCAAGATTTTCAAACAAATAAATCAATTTAATACATATTTCTAATAAGAAAAAAAAATTATATATATTATCAAATAACTGATTTTAATACAAACAGGTCCTTGTTTATACCCTTGGTATTTAAAAAAGGATATTGACTAATCGTTTGAATTTCATGAAATTTAATAAATATTTGTGAATAAAATAAATGTTCACTTTTTTTAGATCTTTAAGGATACAATATTTGATTTATTTTTATTATATTTTTAAAATAAGATAAAAGTTTCAAGGTTATTTGTTCATAAGAACTCTCAGAAATTACTAAAAGTGAGATTTCTTCAAAATTAAATTTTATTGAAAAATATTTTTTTTCTAATTTGATCCAAAATCCAACAAAAAGGGATAAAGTATCATATTTACTGAAAATTTCATTAGTAAAAATGAAATCTTCTAAAAATATAATTCAGCTCTCAAGTTAATAAGTGAAGTTGCACATCGGGTATAATTGTATCATTATGTAAATAATTACGCTATAGACTTTTGTAAAAAAAATAAATAAGAGTTACTAGTCCCTTAAATACTTTAATTCAGTTTAAAAAACATATTAAATAATTGTTTTTATAAGAGTCTGATCAGATCAAAATTTCATTCTCCCAAAAAGTTCAAATCAATCTGAAAAAATCAAAAATATACAAAAATGAACAATTGATCAATTCGAAAACATTTAAAAAACAAAATGAATACAAAAAATATTTACAATAGAAGATCTTTGTAAGTTTTTAAAAATAAAATATTGACAAAGAAGTCTTTTTGAAAGAAATAAGTAAGAAATATTTTGGAAAAAATAAAGTAAAATTCAGAAATAAAAACTATTTTATTTAGTCTTCAAGATGTTGAATTAAAATAAAAGATATTCAAAAATGTTGGTATTTTACTCCACATGATTTTTCTTTGATCTCAATGATATGAAACATTTAAATTGGAACAAGTATGAAAAAAAAATCATCAAATTGAGAAAAAAAAAAAAATTACTGAATTTTAGGAACTAAACACAAAGTAAAAAAGAAACAAACGATAATTTTTTTTTAATATAAATGAAGAAAACAGTTATTTTTCATTTTTACCTTAAGTTATCCAAAAACAACGAGAAATGGAGAAAAATATGTTGGAAAATTGGGGAACAAAAAATAAATATTTTCCAAATAAAAAAATAGTTTGAAGAAGAACGATTAAACAATAATCACAGGAGAAATTTAGATGTAAATTCTTTGCAGTTAAAAAACAAAAATAATCAAATTCAAATTCTTTCAAATATTTTAAAATGATCAAAATGATTTTTATTTTAAAATTTAAAATAAAAAGTAGCTTTTCATTATCAGTAATGTTCAGAATTAATTTTACAAATTTTGGATTATTTTGATTTCTGAATTCACCAAAGAGTTAAAATAAACAGATTCATAATATTTAACCAATACCCCAATTGGAACGGTTATACGTTGCTCAGTAATTGGGTTATTTGTGTGTAAAATGAAAGTAAATTTTTGACTTTTTACTAATATTTTCACCTGATCAGAAAAATGGAATTACCGGGTTTATGGAATTACCTTGTTTTTAGATTTGACAGTAAAGTGATCTAGGTAAAAAAAATAATATTAACTATAACAAACAGAAGTGAATCATTTTTGAAATTTTTGTTCTGAATTCATCTTTATTGTATACCCTAAACACAAAGTTTATTAGATAAAATATTTTTCACATCTTGAATATATATTCAAAATACAAAGTTGATTTTTTAAATAATAAAACTAAACTCCATTTCACTCAAAGCGACCCAACCAAAAAATGAAAAATTCACCTTTTTTTAAGATTAAACCAAACTCAAATTGTTTAGAAATAAGATTAATAATTAACTTCGTATTGGAGTTTGGATTCATAAAATAAATACCTGAACGAACCTGTATACAAAAAAAAAAAAAAAAAATATTATAAAAATTTTGTGCTACCCTTCACTGGGATGTATCGTGCAAAAATTCTCTATTTCTTTAGGTAATTAAAATTTTTTACAAAAAGATTTTTTAAATTGTAAATGTATGAATTTTTAAATAAATTAATAAAAAACATTTTTTATAATGTTAATTTGGTGTTTCAAAAGATTTTTTTTTTATAAATTTACTTTTTAAAAAGCAAAATAAAAAAGAAGAGAAAAAAAAAACTAAAAAAAAAAGAAAAAAAATTAAGTAAATTATAAAAAATGATCAGATTTAAAAATTGAAAATTTTATTTTGAGTGGAATAATGAATTAAACTCATATAATATGTTCTATTTCTTCAATAATACTGGGCACTTTTGACTGAAAAAGAGTTTACAATGATCAATATTATATTTTGATATATAATAATTATTATATAAATCTTGAAATTAAAAAAATAAAAAATAGTTTTTACAATATCAATTTAAAAGTTAATTTTTAAAATACTGTAAAATTTTTTATTTGATTTAAATCTTTTGATTAGGAAAATGAATTATAAAAATCACAAAATTAGAAATTATCATCCAAATAAACAATCTAATTTTCATTATTCATTAATTTATATAACAGATTTTATTGAGAACCAATTAAAAGTTAGAGTTCTAGTGTTATTCAGGCTTAATTACACCATAATTTGATTCTAAACAAATCTATATTGATGTTAATCCCTTCAAAAAAAAAAAAAAAAAAAAAATTATTATTTCTTACATAAGAAAATTATGTTTGATTAAATTTTATTTTTTTTTCAAAGTGTTAGAAACCTAAAAAAGTTAAAATTTGAACAAAAATGTAAAAAAAAAATCAAGTTAAAATAATAAGAGATCTCAAAAGAACAGCAGCCTATTTCTAAAAAATATTACAAAAAAAAAAAAATATTTTGGGTTAATAAGAAAAAAATTGACTGATATTATTTTTTATCTAAACAAACAAAAGATAAGTCTCTTTCTTCATCAGGGACAGCTTCAAATACCTTTATACTGCGATTTAAATCTTTGTCTATATTTAAGACTGCACCAAAGTTTGTACCATAATAACAATATTTTGGGCAACTGAATAACGTTAAACATTTTTCTTCACCGAAATGATATTTATAACCCTCTTCAGTCATCATATGAGAACGGACGATCGAGGTTAGATTGCTTTTTTCCAAAAATTGGTTCAATACCTTTTTCCCAAATAAGACACCTGCCCCTCTTGGGCTTTCTTTGTACAATTGGACTTCCTCTGTAGGGTCTGACCAAAGCAAATCTGTAAATTTTCCTGATTTGGGTACTTCTCGGAATCTATCAATTGTTTCAATATCTGTGATAGTTTCGATCAACTCGGAAATGCCTCCATGGATACAAAAAATTGAATTGTTGATAATCGCACCAAGAGGAAGAGTACAAAAGGTTTCAATAAGCCAATCTAAAGGATCTGTATTTGAGTAAACTCTTTCAATTTCATTTTTAAGGCCATAGACCTCACAAAGCGAACGGCATTCATGGTTCCCTCTTAACATGATGATTTGATCTGGAAACTTAATCTTTAAAGCAAGAAGATAGCCAAAACTGAGTATGGAAAAAGTTCCACGGTTTACATAATCACCAAGAAAGATGTATTTTTTGTCACCAACATCACCGTTGATTTCAAAGATCTTGAGGAGATCATAAAATTGTCCGTGCACGTCACCTACAATGGCAACTGGTGCAGTTACTTGTACAATATTTGGTTCACTTTTAAGTAATTCTACACCCTTCTCAAGTAACAATTTCAGATCATTTGTTTCGAGGGTTTCTTTCTTTTTTAATTTGTTTAAAATTTTATCAATGTTCATAAGGAATAATTTTGAATTTGTTGGAAAAAATTTTTTTTTCTTTTTAATTGTAATAATTTGAAATAAAATGAATTCCAGTTTGGAAATTATCTTGAAAATCTATTTTTTGTTCAACAACTAATTTAACAATATCAACCCAACTAAAAGTAATTTTTTAATAATCTTGTCTTTTTTGATAAAAGGCAGACTTTTTTCGTCTTTTAGATTTTTGAGATTGAATTTGAATTGAGTTTAATTTCAAAAAACTATTATATTCGTATAAAATTACTTCTTTTTCGATTCTATGAGAGAATTATTTTTTCTTTTGGGAATAAAAAAAAAAAATGTTTTCCAATCAAAATTAAAAGTTTCAAAAACTTTTTCAATTATTTTTTTCGCCAAATTTAGTTTTAAATAAGAGTAATTTGTTAAAAAAATAACTAGAATTAAATTAAAAGTGAGTAATTTGAGATTTATAGTTGCCTTTAATTGTTTGTGGAAAAAATAAAAATAAGTTTTATTTTTGTTTCCAAAGGTATTGGAGTAATTATTTACAAAAGGATACAATTAAACCCATTATGCAACTCCATCTGTCAACTTTAGAGAAATGAATAATCATTTTTAAAAGATTTCATTTTTACGAATGAAATTTACAGTCAAAAGATCTGATCCTTTTTTGTTGTGTTTCTGGATCAAATTAGAAAAATAAAAATTTTTTTTCAATCTTTTTGTTAGGAATTTTGAATGAAAGAATATGAGGGACTATCCCAATATTTTTTTCTGAGTGTTGAAACACAATATGTTGTATTTCTAAAAATGATTAAAAAGAACAGAAATTCAAGCAAAATTCAAAATTTAGTGTAATGTTAAGATTTTGAAAGAAAGGATTATATCACGATTTGATTCTAAATTTTTTCATAAATTTCTTTCTCAATTAAAACAAGTTTAAATTTAAAATGATGTTTTTTTCCATTGTGAAAAGGTAAATACACTTTATTTTTCAGCGTACTGTTAAAGAAAAGGAGACTGGGATAAAATTATGATTGATTTTATCTATTTCTAAATCCAGAAATAATCCTTTCTTTTGGAGTTCTTAGTTCAGCCTATTTAAATTATAATATGGTAAAAAAAAAAAACAAAAAAGATCCAAGCTAAATAAATCGAAAACAAAAATTACCAATAATTTCATTAAAAACTATATTTTGAAGAAAAGAATAATGAAAAAGAAGTCAATTTTTTTTCTGCTAGATACTCCGAATACTATTGTTTTCTAATTAAAAAATGAAAATTTTTAATCACATTCCTAAATATTTTTCTAATTTATGAGTTGAAGGAAATCAAAAGATCTTTACAACATAGTATAGAAATGATATTTTTTTGACAATAATACAATCTTCCGTCTTGAACCCTAAAACAAAATTTTTACTCGGCTAATTTGGTTGTAGCAATATTAATTAATATTCATTTTGGAACTTTAAAAAAATTTCATTTTATAATTGGAAAATGACCGTACAAATATTTATACCACCAGTCTAAACTGAATAATATTTAAAAAACAAAAACTGGAATGACTCTTTTCTTATAGAACTTTTGATTATTTGAAAAAATTTTCAAGGCCAATTTTAAATTTCGATTTAATCTCAAAGTATTTTTTCATAAATATCAATATAAGAAAAAAAAAAAAAAAAAACAGAAAATTTCATTTGTAACAGGATCTCTTGACTGAAAATTCTTTTAAATGAACAACATGGTGTTTATCAATAAAAGTAATTTGAACAAAATATTTATTTTGGTTAGTCCTTAAATAATTAGGATATTTATTGAGAAGATTTACAAACAATATCTTATTATCCATTTAATTAATACTTTTTGAGAAATTACCCAATTGTTATAATTATTAAATGTTAATCATAATTTCAACAGCCTTCATAATAACTTTGGTATTATTTAAACTTCAAAAAAGAAAGAAAAAAAATGAAATTCCTGAGTAATTCTTAGTGACCATGGTTCATTTTTCTTATTGAGTTAATTCCAACTATTTTTGTTTGAATATTATATATTATTTTTCGAATATTGTTAGTGACTTTTTAAATCATACCTCATAACAAAATTTAAGGTAACCTAAAAATTTCAAATCAAAGTCAAAAAATTCTGTTTGGGTTTTTTTTTTATTATTTTTATTATTAATGAGGAAGTGTAAATTATACTCTAAGTGCCCTTTCACATGAATTTCATTTCAGGAATTTAATCTTAAAATCCTAGATTTCACAATTATTAATTAAGGAAAATTATTTTAAAACTTTTTGATGGAATTCAATAAAATTTAATTCTTTTAGTTTGTTTGAAAAATAAATTTATCCTTTGTTAATAGGAAACACATCTAAAGTGATCAATATTTTCTATTATCTATTTATATTCTTATTATAAACATAAAGGACAAATTTTGTTTGAGTTTTTTTTTTCTTTATTATATAGTAATATCTATTTAAGTAGTTAGTAAATGTCCTGAAATATCAGAATTGATAAGCTTGATGGATAATGTAATTATTTTTGATTACAGTCAGTTCCACTTTTAAGGCACAAACTTTCATCGATATTTAAGGCATAATAAAAATCTCAAATTAAGGCACAAAATTTGTAATAACTTTTTTTTTACAATTTATTTTACTAGAATCTGATCAATACTAACACATTTTTTTTTCAAATATATAATAAACAACGATTCAAATTGGAAATGCAGTGTATCTTTTTGGCACTTTTTTTTAAAATATATACTCATTTTTCAGTATTGGTTAACATGAAATAGATTTTATAATCATAGGTTGATTATTTTTTAATTAATATCAAGTAATCATCAACATTACAATTTTTTTTTTCCCATTTAAAAAAATTATTTTTAACAGTAATTGCTCGGCCCTTAAAAAAAATAAAAAAAAAATGTAATAAAAATTATTTTGCTTCAAATAAAATAATTTAAAAGTATTATCAAAAAAAATTCAAATGTTTTTTCACAAGCAAATATTATTGATACCAATAATTTGATTAATTTTTTGATTGAAGTAATATAATATTTTTTTAAATTTAAAATTTTATTATTTGTTATTGACTAATATTAATTGAATTTCTGATAAATAGAAAAACAAAAATTTTATAAAAAGATTTATGAAAATAGTAAATTTAAGCAAAGAGTTTCACTCAAAAAAGTAATTCAAACTTGTGTAAAAAATATATATTATCTAGAAAAGTAAAACCTTGGAAGTAACCCCTTTCTTTAATTTTGGAAATAGAATAATAAAAAATCTTGAAATCAAAAGTGGGGAAATAGGAGTAATTTGAAACTTCATAAATTGGGTTTAACGGGTTTATTTAAAAAATTAAAGTCACCATAGATTTCTCTATAATCAAAGTAAATTGTAATTGGGTGTAAATGATATTGGTATACCATGGCTCAAATAGTTTCTGTGACCACTAAAAAATATATTCTAAATCTTATTCCACAATAAATTCTTACGTTTTTTACTGAATGATCACAATTAATAATTGTTGTTTTTGGAATTTTTTTTAAAATCCTTTTCCAAATTTTTAAAAAGAAACTCAAAATAATAGTTTTCCAGTATACAATAATAAATATTTAGAACTGCCTGGATAACCATTTTTATTATTTTTTAATTTCAAAGATTAACTGAATAATCATCAACATAAAAAACTCAAAGACTGGTTATTTTTACTTTCCCTCTAATAAATCTAATTGTAACTTCAGTATATTTCCAATATTTCAGAAATAATACCTCAAAAAAAACTTTCTATAATTATTTAATTGTTTTAAAAAACCACGAATTTTTTAGTAGTTAATCTACATTTCGCCACAAATTTAAGAAAGATATTTACAAGTTTCTAGTCCGAATATTGATAATTCAACCTTTTAAATTTGTGGTGAAATGCAGATTTTTTCCTGAGATTTCTTTGGGTTTTTTACGAATACATAGGATAATTTTTTATTGATTAGATCACCAAATATTACGACTTGACTAATCGATTTTTAAGACGCATATATACCATTGGAGCACTAATATAATAAACACAACAATTACAACACACTTTGATCTTAGTCTTCTCCTTGGTTGACACTAATCCCTTAAAACATAAATCCAAATTATTGTTTTTCAAAATTCAAAACAAATGCAATTTATTTGTACCGTTTTCAACCTGTGTTAACATGGTGTTTCTATGATTTAGTTTTCTAATTAATAAATTTAAATCTAGATATATGTCTTTAGCATTGAAAGTTTGGAGAAACCAAACCATTCCTTAAACAAGATTCTTTGTTTTATTGTTAATTTTTGATTTAAGTGTGATACACCTCAAAAAGAAGTTGGAAACAATGTTTTTTGATAATTCAATACTAATATTTTTTTCAAACTTGTGAGATATCTACAATTATTCATAAAACTACAATTTTTTTACTTGATTGTTACAACAATAAATAAGTTATTCAAGGAATTTTTAAAAATGAATAAGATAAAAAATAATTCGATCTTTTTAATAATTTCTCTGGTTTTCCTTGGCTAATTTATCGAGTAATATTCATATCTGGATATTAACAAACAAAATTAAACTTCTTGAACTCACAACTAAAAAGTTATCTGGACTTTTAGTTTCAAAATCAATGTTACAATCAAATATTGTATTTTTACTTTTTGAAAATTAAAATTTATTTGATTAAAATTAATATCAAACTTAAATTATCATAGTCTTTTTTGATCAAAGAAATACCTTAACTGCCAATACAGTACTTAAATTTTTATTATTAAGTGTTGTTTTGTAACAATAGAAATGAAAATAGCATTTGAAAAAATAATAAAAAAAAAATTATTTTTTCTTTTTTAGTTGTCTTTTATTTTGATTACATTTATTCTTTTTGTTAATTTTTTGAACCAACACAAAAAGTAAAAGATCTTTTAAAAGTTAAACCCGATCTTTTTTTCTTCAAACACAAAAAAAAACACAAAAAAAAAAAACAAAAAACAAATTATTGTTTTTAAACACGATGACTTCAATAAATTCAAGAACAAAAGAAGACGAAACAAAAAACAAAACACCAGACACTGGCAAACAAGGATCTAGTTTGAAAAAACAAACAACTTCCTTTTTAAGAGCAAGCCCACCAAGATTTGCAAGTAGTTTCTTTTCTTCCAATACCAACCAACCAACACTCACCGAAAGCTCGGAATACCAAGACATTGGCTTTCACACCTTCCAACCAAAAAAAGAAGAAGAAGAGCCACGATATGGCCGGCAAACATACCACCAACGAGGGAGAAGAGAATATAATAATAATTTGTATTGGAATTCGAATTATGATGACAATAATAATCACAGAAGAGGCTATAGCCAACAGAATTTGTCTTACACCTCTCCAAATAATAATTCATCTTCTTACAGCAGACCATACCCCTCACGGGACTCACAAAGAAACTATTCTTCTAATGATTATAATTCAAGGAAGTCAACTGAATACAATCCTTTCAGACCATTAACGAACAAATATGAGCAAAGAAATTCCCAAGAAAAAAAAACTGTTTCAAAAAAAAGGGAATATGACCCAGGACGTGTAGTTAAACGCCCTACGGGATACCAACCATCAAAGGTCAAACCAAAAAATTATAAAAAAAAAGAAAAGAACGAGGAAAGTAACCAAGAAGACAACAAGAATGAAGAAAAAAAAGAGCATGAAGATGAGGGTGTGGGTGAGAGTAGGAATAAGCGTAAGAGTGGCGGTGGCAGTGGCAGTGAAAGTGACAGTGATCATGATCGTGATAGTGACAGTGAGAATGGAAATGAGAATGAAAATGAAAGTGGTTCAAAAGAATCAACAAGTTGGATTGTTGAACAAGATAACGAAGAGATTAAAAAAAAGTTATTTAATCTGGTTTATTCAAGATCTACTTCGAAACAAACACACAACTTATTTAAGAATAATGAATTTTTGTCCAATATTAACAATAGCAATATTCAAACCTCAAATAATAGTTCTTCATTATTGGGCACTGAAAAAAGAGAGAAATTTATAAATAGAAATAAGGGGGGATATATCACTGGTGTTGCCGACGAGTATCGAAGAATTGAAATGGAAAAGGATAATAAAAAAGAGGAAAATGGCCGAGTTCCAAGATATATTTCTTATAAAGCCCAGCCACAAGCATTACCAGAATCGATCTTTAAACCGAAAGTTAAACCATCTTTAAAATTTTCAGATGATGAATTTGAAGAAAATGAAAGTGATGACGAAGAGACTAATAGGAAGGAGAGAAGAAGGGAAAGAAGAAGAAAGAAAAGAAGAAAAAAGAAAAGGGGGTCAAGGGAAGAAAGTGATGAAAGCGAAACAGATTCAGATGATGATTCAGACGACTCAGTTGATGATTCGGAAGTTGATGATGAGAATTTAAAAGTAAAAGTGAACCTAACCGTAAGTGTAGGAGACGATGAAGATGATGAAGACGTGGGCGATGAGAAGGGTAAAAGTGAAAATGAAGGAGAAAACAAAGAGGAAGATGACAATGAAGACAAAGACAAAAATAATGAGGAAGTTGATGAAGAAGAAAACGACGTGGATGTGAAAGGGAATGAAGATAGCAATAATGATGAAGACGAAGATCAAGATCAAGATAAAAATGAAAATGAAGATCAAGATGAGAATAAAGATGGTGAAGAAAAAGAAGAAGAAGAAGAAGAAAAGGAAGCTGTAAATGAAAATATTGATTCGGAATCTGATGGTAATGGAATATTTGATACCGATGATGACGATTCTGAAAATTCAAATATAAACGAGTCTAATTCATCAGATGATAATGGGAATGTAAATGATCTTTCTCAAAATGATTCAAATGAAGATGAGGAACAATCGGATAATTTTTCTATGATTCAAGATGATTCAGAAGATTTAGAATTTGACAGTGATGCGAAAGAGGAAGATGAGGAAGAGGAGGAAGAGGAGGAAGAGGAAGATGAAGATGAGGAAGAGGAAGAAGATGAAAATGAAAATGAAGAAAAAAAAAATTCTTCAACAACATCATCGCGTAAAAGAACAAGAAAACACAAAAAATATAATACAAAAAAAAAAAGAAGAAAAAATTCAAAAAGAAAAAAGCATAGTTCCTCTTCAAAAAAAACAGATTTGGAAACTGAGGTAGTGAGGTTTGTTACCAAAAGATTAAGATCTGAAAGAAAAAAAAAGAAAATTTCCAAGTCAGAATCGAATAAACTGTCCGAAAAAATAATAAGAAAAGCAATTAAATCACAAACTTCCAAAAATATAAAGCATATCAATAAACAATTGGAAGACAAAATTAAAAAATATATTACAAAGCATATTAGTAAAGGATCTAAAAAAAAATCAAAGAGATCTTCAAGTAAAAAAAAAAAAAGACAATCAAATTCACATAAATAAAAACTTTTAATAATAAAATTCTACCGATTTTGGTACTTTTACTTCTATTTATTCTTTTTTATTTTCTTTTTTATTCTCTAACTCTTTCTTCGTTTTATTCTTGTCACATTATTTTTTTCTCCTCTAGTGCTTCTTGTTTTTAAATAATTTTTTAAAAACTTTTAAAAGGTTTTTTTTATGTTAAATAATTTAATTTGGAAACTTATTTAAATTTATGATTTTTAACAAATGAACACAATTGTTAAGGTGGTTCTTATATGTTTAGTTAGTTTTTTTTTTTTTTCTTTTTGAAACCTTTGAAAAGATATTTATAAACAATATTTGATTTGAAGTGGGAAAATTTTTTTTTTATATTTTATTTTTTAATAAATTTTATAGTTTGTTAAGGAATTTCTTTTATGAATATCAACTCTAAACTAAAATTTATTATTTCTCTTATTTCTAATTTATTGTTAATTAATTAATTCTTAAAAAAAAGAGAATTTTTCATTTTTGGCTGGGTAAGTTTGAAAATTAAATCATGTTTATTACAAAATTTTTGATTTTTTTTTTTTACTTTAATTGGTAATTGAAAGATTAGTTTGAAAGTTTTTATTTTCTTTTTAATTGTGATTTATATATATATATATATTTGTTAATCTTATAGGTGATGAATTTTTGTGTGTTTTTGAAGATATTGAAATCGTGGTATATAGATCTTGAAAAAATATACATTTAAAAATAATAAAAAAAAAATTGTTTTTTTTTTTCTTTTAAATATTAAATTTGAAAAAATAATTGTTTGAAATTCCAAATTAATATTAATTAAAGTGAGTTTTTGTATATTCTTCTAAAATTCATACATTTACAATTAAAAAATCTTATTATTATTTTTATTATTATTATTATTTAAGAGAGGGGGGGGTAATAACCACTCTTGTGTTCCCGATTTCGTAAATTTTTATTTAGGAATCTTATTAAAGACTCAAAAATAAGTTTATTATCCACTAAGGCTAATAAACTTGATGCATATTTTTTTGTAATAATATCAAAAATTGAAAATATTATAATTTTTTTTTTTTTTTTTATTTTTGAAGAGAGAAAATTGCTTTTCTCCTGTGTGCCCTAATTTCTAAACTTTTTTTTAGAAATTTTGTTAAAGAATCACAAATTTTATTATCACTTACTAATGATAATATATATGATATTAATTTGTAAGAAATTTGTGACTGATTTATTGATAAATCTATCAATTCTTTCAAAATCATTTTGTTTCAAGTCAAATATTTCAAGACCATAATAAAGTTGACTTAAAATGAGAGCTTTGAAAGAAGTTATTTTGACTCCATTGTTGAGTTTATTTTGTTGAAACAATCGATTAAGTATTTCCAAGGACTTTTCTACTTTTTTGAAATTATATTCAGGATGTGTGTTTTTTTCTAACCAAATCCCAAGATAAAAAATATCTTTTAATTCTTTTTTATATTTGGTTTTTTTATTATGTGGGTTCATCCCGAATCTTTTTATTATTTCAAAAATCCTTTCTAAATTAATTTTTAGAGAGATTAATGGCCCTTTCATAATAAGAATAAGATCATCTGCATACATTTGAACATGAACAGCTAAAGTTTTTAACTTTTCTAGTAGGAAATGAGAAAAATATTATAATTGTGTAATATATTAAGTATATTAATTTTTTTTAATTCAGATATCCTGATTTTACGATTATTTTCATAGGCTGAGCAATTCCATAGAAAATGGTCCAAATCTTCAATGATATCTAAATTATTTATTATTTTACATATCTCACAATATTTTGATTTATTTTTATTCATAACATAAGAGAACCAGTTAAAATAATTTGTAAAATTTAAAAGTTTTAAAATTGAAGTTGAAGCCTGCTATTTTAAATATCTTTGTTTCTTATTTATTCTGTTATTTATTTGGATAATTTTTAAATATTTTTGGATTTTCCAACTTGAGCTATCTTCTAATTGATTAATTCTGAATTTATCCAATTCAATTTCTAATTCTTTTAAGTTATTTGATTGCCAGTTAATATTTTCAAATTCTTTTTCTTTAAAACGAAGAAGATTTATTAATTTATTAATTAAAACCGGTGTTTTTTAATTTTTATATTAACTTTCTTCTTCTTTTATATATTTTTATTCTGACAGGATCAATTTTTGCTTCAGTTTTATAAATAAGCCTGGGAGAATCTGGGTTAATTAATAAAAATTTTGTTATTTTTTTATTAATCAAAGTATTAATATCTTTAAAATCTGTTTTTATTAACTCAAATATTTCTAATCCATATAATAGTTGACTATTTAGAATGACTTTAAAAAACTGAATTTTTAATCTATTAGAAAAAATTTTTTGTTCTAGTATATTGATTAATTTTTTAAAAATTTGCTTAACTTTCTCAAAGTTAAACATAAATGAGTTTTTTTGTTCCTACAAATAACAAGATATAAAATTTCGGTTGGAATTAAAATTTTTATAGTTTTTTTATAATTCAGATTCATTCGTAAATCTCGTATAATTTTAATTATTTTTTCTAGTTGAAAATTGATTTCTATCAATGATCCTTTCATAAGCAAAATTAGAATATCTGCAAACATCTGAACATTTGTTGCTAATGGTTTAATTTTTTCTAAAAGTCAATGAGTAATATAAATCCAAATAATAAAGTAGATAATGGCTCTCCTTGATAAACACTAATTCCTTCTTTTGAATAATATGCAAGTAGATATTTTACAATAATTTCATATTTAATAAATATTTTAATTGGATAATAAATCAATGAATGATGAAAAGAGTCAAAAGGTTTTTGGATATCTATTTTAATATTATAAATATCCCCATTTTTGAATTTATTTTTTAATTTTTGATATTCATTTAATTGTTTTAAAACTGCAATTCTTTTATCTAATTTTTTCTTAAAACCAAACTGGTTTTTTGAGACGAAATCCCAAGAATCTTGGATTCCTGCATATACAGTCAGTTCCAATTTTAAGGCAAAAATTGGAAAGGAAATTTATGGTACAAAAAAATTTTCAAATTAAGGCACTAAATTCAGATTATAGTAAAATAATTTGTAAAAATAAAAAAATTCGAAAATTTTGTGCCTTAATTTTCGATTTTTTTATGCCTTAAATTTTGTTGAAAGTTTGTACCTTAAAAGTGAAACTGACAGTATTAAATTTGAGAAAAAATCTTTGAAGTGTTTGATTAATTGAAATTTTTCTATAATTTAGTGGGATACCTTCATCCCCTGATTTATGAATGAATGATAAATTTCTTTTTTTAATAAATTTAATATTTTTCTCAGACATATCGTTAATGAAATTTAAAAATATTTTTTGGATTGTTTTGAGAAAGTTTTCATAATAAAAATTACAAAAATTGTTATATGGTTGCTCAAAAATATTTATAAAATCCTTAAAAATTACATAAAAAATATATTGAATAAATTCACATCTTTTGAAAACTTATATAGCCATTTTTTGCATTATTAAGGTTCTAAAATGGATTTTAAATGATCTTGTGAAATTTATTCTAATCAAATAAAAATAACTGAGTTTTGAATTGGTTGGGAGTTAAATATATAAGTATCCACACTTTTTATTACAGTCAGTTTAACTTAAAAGGCAAAAATTGGAAAGGAAATTTATGGTACAAAAAAAATCTCAAATTAAGGCACAAAATTTGGAATTTTAATTTTTACAAATTATTTTACTAGAATCCAAATTTTGTACTTTAATTTGAGATTTTTTTTGTGCCTAAAATTCAGTTGTAAGTTTGTGCCTTAAAAGTGAAACTGACTGTAGTAGATATTATCTTTTTTTAGTTTTGATAATATTAAAGACTAAATAAATTCCCAAACTATTTTCTCTTTATTTTTCTATAATTTAGGTAATCACTTTTAATTGTACTAGGAAATAATATTAAAAATAACCGTTTATTTCAAGAATGGATTTATTTCCTTTTTTACAATTTTAATATAAACAATTTCCTTGTAAGATCAAGACAAAGGAGAAAGATATCGGTTTACTTATACATTAAGTAAAATATGGTTAATAATTTTAACCTATTCTAATTAAGATTTATTAGAATCATTTTAATTTTCGAAAAAAAAAAAGAATTAAAGAAAATTTTGATTTTTAGTTATCCAATAAACCATTTTTCAGTCAACGGGGAAAATTTAATGAACGAATTACAAATTTTTAAAGGGTTTAAATCGATATTAGAAGAAAAAACTTATTTTGGAAAATTCAAAAATTAAAAACATTTTTTCTCATTTTGTTTTGTTTGTTTAAGATTTTTTTTTTTTGATATAATTCTTTGCAATTTGTTTTTTTTATTACAAGATCGATAGTCACGAATTAAATAACTTGTTATTTTATGTTGTTATTGAAAAAGTCAAGTTGATTGTAGAGAAATTTCATTTATTTAAGGGATTAACGTCCATAAGGAGAAGCCTAGGAACAAAGTATGTTGTTATTGGACCTAACCACATTCGTGCCACATGGTTCAAATGTCTCTAAAAAATCGATTAGTCAAGCAGTAATATTTGTTGATCTTATCAATGAAAAATGATCCTGTGTATTTGTAAAAAACTCAAAAATTTCAGAATAAAATCTGCATTTTGCCATAAATTTAAAGGTTGAATTATCAATATTCAGACTACAAAGTCTCAAAATATATTTCTTAAATTTGTAGCGAAATATAGATTAGTTACTAAAAAATTCGTTTTTTTTAAAAAATTAAATAATTAACGAATAAATTTTTTTGACAAATTATTTCTCAAATCATGGAAATATATTGATGCTACAAGTACCTTTATTAAAAGGAAACTAAAACTAATCAGTTTTTGTACTTTTATGTTGATGATTATTGAGTTAATATTTGAAATTTATAAAATTCTAAAAATAGTTACTTTTGGAAGTTCTAAATAAGAATTATCAAATACCAGAATACTGTATTTTGAGGTTTCTATTTTTAGATTTGGAAAAGGAATTAAAAAAAATAATTTCAAAATGAAACTTTTTTAATTGTGATCATTAGTAAAAAATGTAATAATTTATTTTGCAATAAGATTTATAATAGATTTTTTAGAGCTATTTGAGCCATGTCGTGCGAATATCATTTATACCCAATTACAACATACTTTGATTATAGAGAAATCTATGGTGATGCTAGTCCCTTAAATTAGGATTTCATTTTATCTCCAATTGAAGATCAAATTAAACCATGTTATTTTTCCTCAATATTGGTTTCCGAAGAATTTGAGGTTTTCCTATTTTTAATAAAATTTATTGATTTTTGAGTTTAGTATCATGCCGATACCAACTATTCTTTGGTGTTTATTATTCAACTTATTACTTTTTTAATCTTCAAAAGTCATTGGTGAAAAATTTTTGATATTAGAAAAAAAATTTTGGCACACTTTGACCAAAACAAAGTTTAAATAAAGTTTTGAAAATAAAATTTTTAGGAATATTTTTCAAAATTTTGAATAGAAAAAATTGTTCTTTTTCGATTTTTTAGTGAGTAGGAAGAGAACTTTTTCAATTTTTAAACTTTCTTTTAAAATGTTTTTTTTTATTGTATGTTGTACTTGATCTTGGAAATGGTTATAACCAATATTTTTTTGTTTTAAAAACAAAAAATTGATTTTTCAGTTATTTTCAGTAAATAAAATTCTGTCTTGTTTTAATTTGAATTGTGATTTGCTACTAATTTTCCAAATATTTCTATTTTAAATAAATAAAAATATCGTGAATTGGAATTTAATTCTGAAATTAGAGAATGATTTCACAAAATAAAATTAAAGTCAATTAAGCAAAACCAAAATTTCCTAGCATTTTTTTTTTTTCATTTCAAAGAAATTAAGATATAATATTATCTTTTCTCATTTTCTTTCAAATAAAAAAAAAAAGCACAAAAACAGTGTATAGTTTGTAATTTGATTGTTTCATTGGTATAATTTATTATTATTTTTGATATTTTTCATTTTTTTTCTTTTAAGATTTTTTTATTTATTCCTCTTCTTGAATAAAATAAAATTATATCAGATTTCAAGTTTATTATTTTTTTACTTTTATTATTATATAAAAATTAAATTATAAAGGATAAAAATAATTTTTTTCAAGAAGAATCTAAAATGGGGATTTAGTCGTAATAGAAAAAAGTGTTAATTTTCTACTTGTTCATAGAATTCCTGAATCGTTAAAATCTTAGATTAATCATTTTCAATTTTGTTGTTGTTATTATTTAAAATCAAAAAAAAAAAAAACATATTAAAAAATTTTTTGAAGGTTCAATTATTTTTAATAATTAACCAATCATTTTGTTTTTTTTTTATTATTCACAAATTAACTAATTTAGAAGATTAGAGTTGTTGGTCATATGAAACCCAATTTAATAAATTTGGATTTATAAATTTTGTTTCTTCATATTTTTTCATAAATTTGAGTATAACAGTTGAATTATTTAAATGTATTAAAATTTTGTTCTCATGTATATGTATGAGATCTAGCCATTTTAATGTGGATTTGACTTCTGTTGGGGTAATGTATGAAATATTCGATAATTCCTGAATTGATATTGTTTCTTTATTTCGGTTATATAAGATATTAATCAAGATCATTGCCCAATAATTTCTGTATGCAACTAGCCCAAGATCAGAAAATGGCTTTTCAGGTGAACCCATTTTCTTTTCCTTTTTTGAAAGTTCGTATGATAATGAAATCATAAGTTGTCCGTAGCCCTTTCTTTGGTATTGCGGTAAAACAAGTATACAGGCCAAATTACAATATTCCTGTGAATTTTTTTCTTTTGAAAAGTATCCTGTGATATGAGAACCAAGTTTGTCGTTTTCACAAACAATATAAAATAAAAATAATTCTACATTAAATGATAAGCTTTTATGATCAAGAAACAATTTTGATAATAAAAACAAATTTCTTGTATATTTTTTTGAAATTTCTCCATCCACTTCATAAATCGAAAGGTTCCCTTCTTTGTATATTTCTATACCTGGTGGGTGCCTACACCTACATTTTACCTATAAAAATGAATAATTAAAATTAAAATAGAATTATCAAATAAAAATAGATTTGAAAATTATTTAGAAAATTAAAATTTGATTATCGAGTTAATATTGAATTATTCCAAATATAAACAGAACCGAAATGAGTATCAAATAAAACTGCTGAAATTAATAGTGCTCTATTCACATGAACACAATAATACATATGGTTTTAAGATTATGTATTGGGTGAAAAGTTAATGATTAAATTGTTTTAATTGAAAAATTAAACAAAAAAAAACTTTAGAAAATAACTAACGATCCAAGTTCCTATTATATATAATAAATTATCACATTTTTGTCATATAAGACAAAGGTGAAAAAATGATTAAAAAATAATTTCCTCTGATAAAAATTTATCGATCTAGATAAATTGACTTATTATTACACTTTTATCTCATCAGTTAGTACATGTATTTTATTCGAATCATATAGGACAAAAATGTGATAACTTATTCTTTTTGATAGGAACTTTTATAGTTGAATATTTTTTAAATTTATTTTGTCTCAATTTTATCGCATGTGTTAGTCATTTTTCTGATTATTATTGATAAGATGATCACAGAAATTAAATGCGATCAAGATATATTACAGATACACACATCACACATAAAAGGGTTTTTTTATTATTATTAATAGGGGAGTAGTAATTATATATTAATTTAGGAATTGATCAGTAATGAAACCATAGTCACTAAAAAATTTAAATCATTGTTTTGCTTTTACAAAAATTTATTATCGACCAAAATATAAATATTTTATTTTATTTTTTTTTGTATCAACAATTTTAGTCCAGTTTATAGTTATACTAATAAATTAAACTCCAATTCAAAATTTATGAAGAAAAAATCTTAATAAATTAAATTCTCGAATAAATAAAAAATTAGAACTTTTAACTAATTGGAATGTCAACAATTATTTAGAATTTTCAATCTCTAAAAAACAAAAAAGAAAAAAGTATAATGCAAAAGAAAAATAGTGTGTCTCAGAATTTTGGAGTGAGAACAACATAAAAAATGTATTGGTAAATTGGTTTAAATTCTATAAACAATTATTGATTGATCAAAGGTTTGGATACAATTAACAAATTTTATTTGAGTTCTTTTTATTTAAAAGAACTCAATTTTAACCTACTATCAATCATTCTAAAATTTTTTTTGATCTAACGATACAGGTTAGGTAATTCAAAAAATGAAATGAAATTTAAAAAAAAAAACGAAAAAATGATTAAAATAATTTTCAAAAATCAAAATTATTTCCAATTTGAAGGAAATTATATTATCGTGATTCTTTTAACTATTTTAGCTGTTTCAGAAATTTTGAATTTTGGTTTAAATTAAATACTGATAAACCCCAAATAATATAACAATATTTCTTCAACCTCATTTAAAAAATCACCTTTGGTATGCTTTATTGAAAAAGATAGCTTACAAAATGTTTATTACTCTTTGCTAAAAATTATTTAAAAGATCTAGGCAAATCACCCAAGTTACTCAGAACAAAAATTAAGTGTTAAAAAGATTTTTTTGGTGACAAAAAAATGAATAAAAAAAAATCTTTTTTTAAATTTCGAGTCATTTAGTCGAAAAATAATTTTTTGAAATTGAAAAAAAAAAAATTGCCATTTTGATAAGTGCCAAATACCAATCAAAAAAAATATTTCTTGTGGTTTATGATAGATCTTCTAAAAATCAACAACTAAAAATAAGGTTATTTTTTAGAAAAAAGTGTTAAAGAGACGACACACAATTTCCAATTTAAATCAATGGTGGTGAAAAATAATTTTAAATTCAACTGTTTTAGTTTCGAAGTGTCAATCTTTGGTACTTTTTGAGATCTCAAAAGAATTTTTTTTTTCATTTTTTTTCATTTTCCAAAGAAGTATTTTATATCTTGTAGAATATTACAAAAATACCTTGCTTTGTCAAATATAGAGGATTATAAAACATCCACAAATTTAATTAACTGTAGAGAGAAAAATGTTGGAAAGTGAAAAATAGTTGGACAGCAATTTTAATTTTGAACATTACTGAAAATGATTTTTAATTTCTATCGTTTGTGAAATAACTAAAGAAAATAACAATAATCTACTTCTTAGAATAACGATTAATGTAATTCTACTTTTTCAAAACCTTATCTCTTATAATCTAAAGCAAGTTTAAAAATTGCCATTTTCAGAATTAATAGTAAACTTTACTAAAACTTGGATTTTTGTTAAAATAGCATGATCTACTTTAGTTATCAACCATTCAAATGAGCATTCTACACAAACCACAGATTAATGAACGTGTAACACATTTACACCTGGATTTATATAAAGTTCACCTAGTTATCAATAGGATTTGATTTTCAATTTTACTAATGTTCCCAATTAAAAATGGTGTCCAACCATTTTTCTATGTCCAACATTTTTCTCTCAACAGTAAATTGATTTTGTACTTTCTGAAAGAAAACAATTTGTTTTAAATTGAAGAAAATTTAAACATTTGAAAATATTAAATAAGAAAAGATTAATTTTTTTGTTATTTGATTTTTTGTTGTTGAGAATGCTTTTAAACTTTTTTTTTAATTGAATTTTTCGAATTGTGAAATTATTTGTATTTGTTTTTTTGTTTTTTGAATTTTTTGTTTATGAGAATGATCTATGTAAATCTTTTTTTTTTATTTCTTTGAATTTTTTGTCATTAAGATTCACTGAATTTTTTGTTTTGTTTTTGTGGATTTTTTGACATTGAGAATTATTTTCTCTTTTTTTTTATTCTTTGAATTTTGGTGTTATTGAGATCCTTTGATTTTTTTTTTTGTTTTGTCTTTGAGATATCATTTGAAACTTTTTTTTTAATCAAATTTTTTTACAATAGAGATTCTCTCATCGAAATTTTTTTGTTATTTGATTTTTTTGAACAAAAAAAAGTTCAATTTCACAATAACCATTTTTAGTGGCAAGAAACTCCTTGAGTATGGGGTAAAATCATGGTAAGTAAACAAAGCCTTAAAAAAAAATGAAAAATTATGTAGCAGATCGGCTATTCTCGGTAACATAGCCAAAACCTTTTACACAAACTGAATTGTTTTTTATCACTTTTTTTTTCAAAATATCCCCTCATTAAAACAAGCAAAAAAGCTAGTCGGATGTTTTAAAAAAGAACTGAATAAAAGTTTTATCAAGTGCACACCAAACCTTCTCGCTCACTCAATTTAAGCAGTTTGAGTAACATTTGAAAAAACTTGTGTGACTGTTTCAAAACTGTGGTATTTTTTTTTATTTATTTTTGTTGTATCAGGTTCCAAAAAGAAAGTGAAAGTAGTACGTACCATATGTCTTTCAAAAGATCGTTCGGAATTAGCAAATTGGAAACAAAACTCACAGATGTAGAGTTTTCTTGACTCAAGCAGATGAGAAGGATAAGGAGAATAATACCAAGGTTCAATGAGATATTTCCCAAATTTAATTTCGTCGATGTTTCTTATTTTTTGAAGTTCTTTAAGTTGTTGGTTTTTCATTTCTTGATCTTTTTCATATTTTGAACGAGAGACTACCTACAGTTGTTTCATTTAAGATGTTTGAAAAAAACAAGGATTAAAGAGAAAAAAGGTGATTTTTGTTGTTTTTTATTTTTGAGTAGCTTTCAATGGGCTTTAAAGTTTTATGAAACAAAGAAACAACTTACAACTTTACCATCACTATTTAGTGGTGTACTTCTTTTTGATCTTCTCCCTCTTCGGGGTGTTTTTATCTTTGGAGAGTTTAGTTCGATTTCTTGTGTTGAGAATCTATTCGGTTTCACCCACTCATCTAACCGCTTATTAACTGTTTTCCACGTTTGGGGGGTGCAACACAACACAGTTGTAGAAACATACAATAAAACAAATTAAAAAGATCAGTTCAATATAAATAAACAAATCAAAAACAAAAAAAAAAAAAAAAAAAAAAAAAAAAAATACAATTTAGATAATGAACATAATATTGTTGTTTCCCTTCAGAGTCTGTTTGAATTTTCAGGACTTCTGCTTTGTGGTAGTTGTTGTCAATAAATTTACAAGGAACAATCGTTCCAATTGGAATTTTTTTTGTAGTGCTTGTCATTGCTTTGGAGAAAAGTGAAACAGACAAATAAAAAAAAATGAAATTTTCTCTTATATCCCAAATCAAGTAAGAACTTTCTTTTTCTTTATTTGAAAACCAAAAGTTTCGATTTGAATTTCTTTTGGTTTGAATATATACCCCAGGTCGTGTTTGGTTACTCTACTCGAAAATACAATCTCAAAGTCATTGATATTTATTGTAAACTTTTTTGAATCAATGAAAATTTGGTTGAAGGATCTAATCACTATTGGTGATTTTACTTGTTAGCTAAGGTATGAGAGAATATCTAATCTAGAAAATATATATTCAAAGTTGTTTTGGTTTCTAATTTCCAATCAGTCTCTGTTCAATTCATTTGTAGTAAAAATTAAAATAGAAAAAGAAGCCAGAATTTTTTATCAATTAATCTTCAGATACAAGTATTTCAGAAATCATTTGTGAACAAAAATGAAAGCTGAAAATAAATAAAACACAATTTTTAATTCAGATTATGATAGAAAACGAAAAGTACAATCCATTAAGACAAGAAACCAATAACTTTAAATAATAATCCAATTATATTATTATCAATCAAATCAACAAATACAATTTAAATCTACTCGGCTACACCGTAATCCGATGGTTTGGTTTTGGAGATTCTCAAAATAAACCTTTGTTTCAACAAATTTTTAATTTTGATCAATCAAAGAAAAAACCCTTATCCCAAAAGGTAGTATTAGACAAACTATCAGTATGTTTAGCCCTCCTTTTTCTCTTTTGTCATTGATTATTTCTTCTATTACTTGTGCAATCTTGTGATTTTCAGGTTCTATTAAGGTTTCCAATTAAAAATTGAAGTTAGACTTTTTCTCTTGTTTTACTTTTAACATAAAAGACAAATTCTTTTTACAAAGTAAATTTTGATGGTAATTTCTAAAATTACTCATTTGAAGAGAAAAACACAAAAAGTATGTGTTCTATGTAAAAAATAGGCTTTTGAATGGCAAAAAAACAAAAAAAGAGTAATTATCGAAACAATTTTTCTACTACAATAAATCTTGTACAATTCACCAAAAGATATTTCTAAATACTTAACAACAAGCACAAAAAAAACAACCAAATCTTATCTTAATTATTTCATTTAAAGAATTTATTTTTTACAAAGATTTTTCCTTTTTTTATTTTGTTAATTTAAAATGGTAGAAAAATCAACAGCCGATCTTATGATAACAGATCTTGTGGAACAAATGGGATGTCTTCTTTATTTTCGAGAGTGTATTCTCAATAATATTGACATCCATGATCCAGAATCCAAAGCCGTTCCAAAAGAGTATTTTCAATTGGTCAAACGTTCGCAAAATGTAAATAAAATTTTTTTTTTCTCATAAAAAAGATTTTCCTTTTTCTCTTTTTTTAGTTCCCAACAAAAGCGGAAATAAAAATACCTGTACTAAACAAAACAAAACAAAACAAAAAAAAAACCTTTGATTCCAATCATCCAAACAAATCCTAAAACTCAAAGATTGTAAATAGTGAAGTCTCACTTGAACAAGTAGAAAAACACCTACAAACATTAGGTAAAAAAATTGTATTTTGTAGCAAACAATATTTAGATGTAATTATTGATTCAATGAAATTAATCATTGAGTTTGATCTAGCAAAATTTGTTGTACATCAAAAAAAAAAGTCCAAAAAACAACCGATTCTGAAAGATTTAGGAAAAAAGTCGACAAAATATTTTGCGTTCCAAACAATTTATAATTGTCTTCATGATCTTGTATTTAATAACATGTCTGCTAAATTTTCAAAAGTTCCGAAATGGTTTGTTTTAACACTGTTTGAAAAAGTTGATGTAGGAAATTCGAAAGGTAATTTAATTTGGTTTTTAAAAAAAAAAAAACAAACATTTTACTTCTTTTTTTTTTTTCTTTTTGCAAATAGCCCAATTTTAAACCCTTCAAAACACAAACTCATCAAAACAAAAATCGAATCACAACAACAAAACAAATTGAAAACAAAAAAACAAAAACTTGAAACAAAAAAACAATAACTTCAAACAAAAAAACAAAAAATCTCAAAAAAAAAAAAAAACAAACAACAGAAATCCAATACCTGTCACAAAGATCTATTGGGCTATTGTCATCAAACCCAATCCATTTCCAAATCTTAATTGATTTATATCTCAAGTTTTTTAAACAAAAGATTAAGAAGTCTAGGGTCAATTCCTATATCAAGTACACTGAATCTATCAAGATGATTCAATTTACATTAGAAACACGATCGCGATCGCAAATCACTGTTAATTTTTTGAATCAATACTCTGTCATCATTTCCAAAATGAAGGCTGACGAAACCCTGCGAGCAGAGATCTGCAAAACTGTTGTCTCTGTTTTTAATAGGGTGTTCCCAAATTCAAGTAAAATAAAGGAAGACACACGCGAGAAGGAAAAAAACAAAAGACTGAAACGTTTTGAGAGAAAGAATGAAAAGCTTCTGAAAACGCTAAGGACCTCATTTGAGATCTGCTATGACACGATTAAGAAATGGACGAAGAAAAGCAAGTCACAAAGCATTACGTACGAAAGCCTTGTACAACTCTTGAAGATCTCACATTACAGTTTCTTTTCTGGCAAAAACCAGGAAGGGAAAAAGCTCAAGGGCAAGGGCAGGGCTGACGAACTCATAAATTTTCTGTCCAATGGTCTCAAATCGAATCGGGAATTAAGGATCTCATGCTTAGAGCATCTGTGTTCGCTGATAAGCAATTTTAATACGCAATTTATCAAACTGGAGCAATCGGGATTTACACAATTAATGAGTGACTTGATGCCGTCGCTGTTTCTTGATCCAAAAAAGAAAATCCAATTTATCGATCATGACGAGATTGAGTCCATTGCAGAAATCTTGTATCAAATTGGGCTAAGAAGCCTCTCCATGATCATTGATCTCATGAAAAGGCAATTGTCAAATGAGAAATTGCGGATTGATTATAAAATATCGGTAATTCGCTCGTTGGAGAAACTGTGTAACACCAACCCCGAAGAAATTTTAGATTATGAGCAAGAGATCTTCCCCCTAATCCAGCCATATATATTGGAGCATGAATACACACTTAAGAACATTAATCAGAATGATTTAATTGAAAGGCAAGGGAACGAGCAATTGATTGCTGTCTGTATAGGCACCTTCCCCATGATAATGTCACAGGAGATGGATGACAATTCCAAAATAGCCAAGGCATTAGTAAATTTGGCATTGTCTGACGAAATGTCTATTTCCTTCCAAGCAAAGGATTCAATTGAACGATATCTGTTAATGACCTCTGAAGATGAAAATGAAGGTGAGCATTTTGAAGACATTGTGATCCCAATTTTGGAAATCTTGACAAATTTAACAAAGTTCTTTGTTGAAAGGAATTCCAGTGTCATTAATGTCAAGCTTGAAAGTTTATTGGAATTATTAAGTCTAATCCTTAAATCGTTCCGGACTTGGATTTTAACCGAGATAAACGACAATGAAGAAATGAACGCGAATGATAATTTGGAAACTCAAATAAAGAAAATAAATCTTGTTATTCATTATAGACAATGGGTTAAAATAAAACTAATGTTCCAATCCATATGTATCATTTGGTCCTTTTACGATAATTTAGCAATAAATAAAAAAATCATTGAATTATTAAAATTATTTAATAATAAGGAATTTAATGCCCTAGAGGCGGGATTAAAGAAAGTGGCAAAAACAAAATTTGAAAAGAAGAAATTAAAAAAGCAAAAAAAGAAAAACAAAAAAAAAAAGGCCAAAAAGGGTAAAAAAAGAGGAAGAAAAAAAAAGCATCTCGCTACAGAATCAAATTCTGACAATGAAGAAGAAGATGACAAAGAAACACAAGAAAATGAATTATTATTCAATAAGCAACAAATTAATCAAATTATTGGCCCCTTAATAAACTTGCTCGAAAAATTGAATTTGAAATCCAAAAATTCAATAAAGGAAAAGGAAACAAAGGGCGAATTAATTTTATGGATTAACAATAATTTCCAAAACTATAAAACAAGTTTAATTTATACTTGGAATATTTTAAGTAAGCACCTCAATCAGGAAGTTGTGAAAAAGGAAATAATTAGTAAGGTTGGGAAATTAAATGAAAAGCAAATAATGAATTTAAATCAAAATTTAGAAGTTTTCTTATATTTTGATTTATTTGGTCTATTGTGTGGAATAACATATATTCCGAAAAAATATTATTTAGACAAGGAAAAAATTGAAATTAAACGAAATGAACCTAATACAAATTCAGATTCTTCTGATCAAGATGAAACAAATTCAAAAAAGAACAAGAAAAAAAAAAAAAAAAAAAAAACATGCAGACCCCAACACTTAGGGGCAATTTGGGTAAAACCGCTGGTAAAAGAAAAACTAACAATTTGATGAGTAGCCAACGAGGAATAAATGAATTTTCAATAATTGAAAAAAATATCGATCCCATTTTATTGGAATGGTTTTATCGGTCAATTTTTGATTTCTTAGATAGCAACCCCAAAGTGCAATTGAAAACAATTGACTCCTTTATGTTTTTAAATTTGGAAACCTTAGAAAATTTATTCGAATTAATTAAACGATTTGAAATTGAAAGAGAAATCGAAAATTTAGGTGGGGATATTAAGAAATTAAATAAAAAAATTCCTGAATACTATTCTTTATTTTGGATGCTAGCATTAATTGAAAAATTATTTATTAATTTGCCCACAAAGACTATTCTTAAATCAAAAATTATCAATAAAAATTTACAAGATTTATTTTCTGTTTGGTTTAATCCAGAATTAAAATTTTTTACAAAAGTCCATTCAAAAAAAATTATTCAAATAATTAAAGTTATTATCCAATATTTGAAGGCAATAAATTCCTTCAATAATGAAGAATTAAAATCCTTTTTCAAAAAAAAAAAATCAAATTCCGAATCGGGTTCTGGCTCTGGTTCTGGCTCTGGCTCTGGTTCTGGAACTGATTCAAATTCTGATTCAAATTCCGAGAAAGATAAAAAAATTAATAATAAAAAGCATTTTAAAAAATTAAAATTATCAATCAAAAAGTTAAAGAATTTTTCTTTTTTAAATGCAGAGAGTAGATTAAATACCATGGAAACAATAATGAAGTTTTTAATACCAATATTGAAGAAAGAAGAAAAAATAAATCAAAAAAGGATTTCAAATCAAAAAAGGAAGCAACAATTAAATGATTCAAATCGAGAAAATAATGAAAATGGGAATAATAGTAATAATAATAATGATAATAATAATAATAATAATAATAATAACCAAGAACAAAGAAATGATGATGATGATGATGATAATAATAATAATAATAAGGAAATCGTAAGGAAAGAAGCAAAAAAGATCGATATGAAACAAAAAAAGTTTGAATTAAAAAATAGCATTTTTTCATCATTTTTGAAAACATTACATGAGATTACCAAAATAGCATCATTTAATGATCGAAAGCAAGAAAGAAAATTTTTAAATTTTGTTTCCAAAATAGTTAAAAGAGGATCTCATTTACAAAATGAATTATATAATTTATTAAAAACCTTTTTAATTAATAATCCTAAAAACTTTGATTCCTTTCTTCGTTTGTCGTATTTGCCATCTCATGTACATTCAAAGAATAAATTAATTTTGAAAAATAATAGCAAATTGAATAATCAACTAATCTCAGAAAAGCAAACAGTTTTATATTTTAAAATATTGACCGATAGCATTTGCAATGATCCTGAAACTTGGATTAAAAAGCATTTAATCCCAATTTCCAAAATATTATTTATTATTTTACTCCATATTGCTTCTCCTTGTGTCGAAAATAGAGTTTTAGCACAAGAAATCCTCATTAACTTTTTTAGAAAATTACCAAATGATTTGAGTCCTAAAATTAATGAAAATTTATCATCAGTTTCATTCCTTTCCCATAATCAATATTCAATTTATTTTAATAATGGGCAATTATATTCAAAATCCATTTCTTTGAATTATCCTAATTACACTGTGCCATTAGTCAAAATAATTAATTCATTTTATCCCATTTTTGATTTACAAACAAAAAATATTGTTTTACAATATTTATCAAAATTTTTAATAAACTTTTCTCATGTATTAAATAATGACGAAAATGATAAAGATAACGATTTTAAGCAATTATTTCAATGTTTAATTTCAATTAGTAGATCATCTTTTCAAACCAATGTTCTAGATCATAATTTGGTTCAGTTATGGGACTCCATTTTCAAAAATAATAGTGAAAAAGAAAATGAAAACATAATAGAAACACTTTCTCATTCTTTATTAAAATTGTTAACAAAAGAATTAACTAAAAACGATTCGAAAAAATTAGATTCTTCTGAAAAATCTAACTCATCAAATAATTCCTCCAATGACTCTGAATTAGAATCTGAATCTGAGTCAGAATCAAAATCAGGATCAGGATCAGGATCAGGGTCAGGGTCAGGGTCAGGGTCAGGATCAAGTTCAAATTCTGGTTCAGATTCTAATACTGAAAATTCTTCAAAATCGTCAACTAATTCAGAAGAAGAAGATTCAAATAAAAATTCTGAAACGACGTTACCAGAAGATTTACCTTTACCAGAAGATTTGCCATTACCTGAAAATTTAGAAACAAAAGATCAAGATAAAGAAATCAAAATTGAAAAGGAAAATGAAAATGAAAATGAAAATGTAAAGGGAAAGGGAATCGAAAATGAACAGGAAAGACAAGAGGAAAAAGATAATGAAAATGAAAATAAGGAGGGGAGAGAAGATGATGATGACCCCGATGATGGTGATGATGCTGATGATGAATTTGAGCCAATTGATGAACACTTAATAAAATTAATAAAGTATATTTTTTTAATTATATCCAGAAAAAATCCAAAATATATTATTTCTTTATTGTGTAATGAATTGACTCAATTCCAAGATCCACCAAAAAATTTAACTGAATTTATTAAATGGGTAAATAATAAAGATGATGAAATTAATCAGCATCAAAAAAGTGCATTAATAGTCTTGCAAGATATTATATATGAAAATGGATTAGAAACAATACCACATTTATCTTTATTATTAAACCATTGTTTAATTTTCCAAACATCTGAAGACAAAATAGTCTCTGATGCACAAAAGGGGATCTTAACGAATTTAATTCATTCATTGGCATTTAGATATTCAAAAAATGAAGAACATAAAACAGAAACGGAGAAAATAATGTACAATTACTATTTAGATCCTTGTTATAAAACGTCAATAGATAATAATTCACAATTATTTTTTAATATCAAAAAACTAATAATCGAAAATAATATTAATGAAATTGATATTATTAATGATACTGTGATGATTAAGATCGGTAATAGTAATAATAATAGTAATAAATTGAATAATGATTTTTCAAATAACATTCTAAATCTTATAAAAATATTTACGCCCTTTGAACAGAATCTTAGACAGATGTGGACAGATTTGACATTTTCTGTAGTGGTTAAAACGGGTATTCCAAAGTATGCAATGAATTCCATAAAGGCATTTTCCATTTTGTCAAATAATTTTAATCCAGACACCTTCCGTAGATTAGTTCTAGCAACTAGCATCTTGATCGAACAAGAAATTGAAATCGTTTATTCAATTATTGAAATATTCCAGCAGTTAATCAAAAATAATAATCAGTCGATGAATAATGAAAATTGTTTCGAAATTTTATCATTTTTTTCTTCATTCTTATTGTTTACTAATTCAGAAAAATTATTCTTAGGTGGTATTGAACTATTATTGCAATTATTTAAAAAAAAAACACTGAATAGTAATATTATTAATAAGTTGAACCAAATCTGGTTATTACAATTGGAGCAAGAGGATAATAAATTAATTCGAATTGAACGCCAAATGTGGACAGAAAAAATTGAAATTTTGGGCTATTTTGAAGAATCAGATGAAGAAAAGGAAAAGGAAAAGAAAAAGAAAAAGAAAAAAAAAAAGAAAAACAAAAACAAAAATTCCTCGGATAAAGAAGATGGAGAGGAAGATGAAGGGGAAGGAGACGAAGAGGAAAATGAAGAAAATAAAGAGGAAGAAGATTTAGATTCTGAAGAAGAAAGGATCCAAAAAAAAAAAATCAGGCAAAAGAAAAGAAAAAAACAAAATTTAAAAAAGAAAAAGAAAAAAAAAAGAGGCAAAAAGGGTAAAAAGGAAGAGTTTGTAGCAAAGCCACAGGGCATTGAGCCAACTATCCAAGAAATAGTCAATAAAATGCTAGATAATTTGGATATATTTAAGCAAACGGAAAGAGGCATTAATGAGACGAACACAACCGGTAAAATTGCATCAGATTTGGGAATCGCGCGAATTTGTTGGAAAGGATTTACTAGATTACAGTTATTCGATCAAACTTTAGATTTATTCTCCTTAATGCTAAATGTTTATTCGAATCTTGGCAATAACCAAAAGATCAATAACTTCTGCTTTTCTTCAATAATGATCATTTATTTAATAAAATATTTATCAGTGAAGGATCCTAATGAGAAAATGATACCAGAATTGAAATTATTTGCTCAAAGTTGCAGTAAGGTTTATACCCCTGTTGTTGAAAAATTCATCCAAATTTTCACCCTGTCAGACGAAAACGCAATCCTCGTTGCCTTTTGGAAATTGTTCCATACCTGCTTCATCGGAATTGCCCAGTTCTCATTTATCCTGGATTCCCTATTATCTTTATTAGTTCATTTCGACAAAAAAAATAATACTATCATACTTGCTACATTGAAATTAATTCCTCATTTCCTCGCTTCCTATCAAATGCAAATTTCAATACAAGATTTCCATTTAATTAAAGTTATTTGCCAATATTTTTCGTCACACGAGCTTGTACAATTCTCCTTCTACGCTAATCAAATTCTTTCAGTTTTGGTTTTACATCCACCTCAATTGGAACAAGAAGATTACCTTACCTTTGCTTCAAAAAAAAATTCTTTAAAGGATTTAAAAAAGCTTATTAAAAAAGTTTTCAATTCTCGAATAGATACCTTTTATACAAAAGAAAAGGATTCTTCAAAATATTCTCAAATTAATTATCAAAATGCTTTGAAAAAATTAATTAATTATTTAATTCAAAATTAATTATTTAATTCAAAATTAATTAATTATTAAATTCAAATTAATTATTATTTTTGAAATTTCTTCCTTCATTTCATCCTTTTTTTTTACTTTCTCTTTTCAATAATTCATGATTTTTTTTTTTAAATTAAATCGAAATACAATAAAATTAATTAAGATCTATTTTAATTTTTGTTTTGTTTTTTAAATGTTAATTAATGAAAACCAAAAATATGAGATAAAATTATTAATAATGAATGAATGATTGAATTATCTTTTGATTATCTCTATGTTGTTTGTTGTTTCTCGCTATTTTTTTGTTTTTTACTAGATTTCTTTAATATTCCTGAAAAATGATCAAAAAGGCCTGATGATCTACAAATTAGTGGATAAACAAAAAACAAAATTTAGTAAATTGATTCAAATGTTTTGATGAATATATTATTTAAAAAATTTACAGAAAAATCTCTACACAGTAAAATTTAAAAAACTCTGTTTTTTTCTTTTCTAAATTGTGTTCATTAGAAACTAAATTTTTTCTTAAGGGGGTAAGTACATTTTTTATTTTTTGAGTGCCACCATTTATCTGAAACTGAATTCTTCAAATCATTTCTTTAGCCAAATACATTGATATTTTCATAAATACTAGAGTGGAATATATCCTAGAATAAGATATTTTCATACACAACAAAAAATTGAAATCAAAAAAATGAAAAAATTGATCAAAAAAATATAAATAAAAATCATTTATTTTTTGATCTTATCTATAAAATTTTACACAATTACTTATTCTTTATTTGGTTTTATATTTAATTCTTTATGAAAATAATTTTGTTTGGAAAATTTTTGATAAACAAATTGTCGTTTATTTCTCAAGAATTTCCAAAATGAATTTAAAAATCATATTTTCATTTTATTCATCTAATTATAGTTTTAGTTCAGAAAATCAGATGTTTTTTAAATTTTTCTTGAGAAATAAATGTTTATTCTACAAATTCTTTTAATTTTATAATTATTTATTTTTGATTAAAATGGGAACTCCAAATAATTCTGAATCTCATTTAAATTTTTTCTTAAATTTTTCAATTTCTTTGAGTTGAATCTTTTGTAACTGTTTTTTTGATTCCAAGAATTCAATCCCTTTATTTTAATTTTTGAAATAATATTCTTTATTTTGGCTTTGTTTGAGAAAAATATTTTAAAAAAGAATTTTGAAAGCAAATTTGTCACAAAAGGTTTTTTAAAATAATAATAAATAGTAATGGGGCGAGAGATCCAAGGAAAAAATAGTTTGTATTCATACAAACTCAGAAGATAAAGAGAACCAATCTTCGAAAATAGGCTTTTGTTGATTTATTTTTTTTTTCATTCTTGACTTCAACAAATTTATTTGGAATGGGTGATCTTTCGTGTTTGGTCTTCTAAAAGAAAATATTTGTTTCAAATAAACACCTTTTTGGGTATATTTTTTGTAGTTTACTGTTTGACTAATTTCAATCGTTTGTATAAACACATCCTCTAGATCCAAAATCCAAAATTTAATTAAACCAAAAATTTAATCAAAAAAAATGTTCAAAAAATTGAAAAATGAAAATTTCAACTCTGAATTACTTTTGCTCTTTTCACGGATATACTGGTAAATGAATAGTGAATGGTGTTTTGTTTCCAAAGTTTCAATATCTGGTGGCACTCAAAAAATATTTTTCAGTAATGTTAACAGAATTAAAATTTTTCAAAATGGTAAAAGGTACTTACTTCCTTTATATTCGAAATTAGTAAAAAAACATATTTCATAAAAATGTATTGATAAGATATTTTAATTCCTGAAATATATATCTCTTAGAACACGAAATAACTGTTATTGCTTTAGAAAAAAAAAATTGAAATTTGAATTGTCATGAAAAGTTTCCAAGATATAGAATTGATAAACAATTATCTTCAAAAAGAAAATTTTCTAATTAAAAAATTATACTGTTACCTACATTATAAAAATAACTTGATAAAAAAAATAGCGATGAAAAATTATTCTAAATTTTATGATTTTATTATTTTTCCATCCAGAATTTATCCAAAATATGATTTTTAATTTTTTTTTTTTTTAAAAGTTTGTCTAAGCATAAAAAAGTTCCTAGTTTTAATAATTAAAAAATATCACTCTTAACTGGAAAAAAAATATTTGGAGCCTTTCTACCTTAAATGGACTAAATTATTTTAAGAAATAATTTATTCAACAACAAAAAAATATTTTTTTCATATTGAAAATAAATTTTTTTCGTTGTGTCATCATTCAATAGTAATATATATATATATATTATAATAATTCAATATTATAAAAAAAAGTCTAACTAATACCAAAATGTCAGAAAATGTTTGAAAAAATATCCAGGATAAGAATTCAATTAAACTATTTTTCAAAAATTTTGACTCACTTTATAATGTTAATTGGAGTTGTTTTGAACTTTTTATACTATATTCTTATCAAAAAAATAAATTTCAAATTTTATATCAGAATCATTTTTTCTAATTTGACAAATTTTTGATTTGCTTTTTCAAATTTTCATTTTTGTTTTACTTTTTCAAATTTTTGTTTTTCTTTTGTTTTTCTTTTTCTTTTCTTGTTTTTTTCTTTTTTTTTTTTTTGATACTTGTTTTTTTGCAAAAGATCACTATTTGGAAAAAAAAAAGAGATCTTCGAAAAGATCAATAATCATTTTGAAAATTTCAACTATGTAATTTCTTTTAAAATGAATTTAATTATTAGTCAAAAATCTTCTTGTTAAACCTTTTTTCAGTGAAAGTTCAGTAATTAAAAATCAGTAATGCTCATTTCAAATATTGTGACTCACTTTTTTTTCAGGTTTTTGCTATTATTTTTTTTAATTTTTAAAATATCAGGTTTTTATATATTTAGAATTATTCAAAAGTGAATTACAAATCAGATTTAATTATTTTTTGTTCTTGAATAATAAAGAATATATATATATATCAATTTATTATTTCAGGTGAGTCACAATTTTTGAAATGTGTTTATTAAACTCTAAAAATGGTAATATTTTTATCTAAATTTGAAAAAAAAAAGTATATTGTTTAAAAACTTTTTTTTTTGATGAGTAAAAAAAAATTAAAATATCCAATCCAAAAAAAAAAAAATTAAAAAATGTCAGACTGTTTTTATTTTTTATAATAAGCGAACCATTATATATTCGAGAGAATTCTAATATTTGTATTTTTATTTATGAGGTATGCGATCTGAATAATCTAATTTTCACGGACTTCCCTCAGACGCCTGATGGTGGATCTTGCTGTGACTGCAGATGGTGTGCTATTCAGAAATTGTTACAAAAAGGATGATAAATATTTTATTAGAAAAATAAATTTTTTTTTTAGTGGAATGTTTTTAAGTAATAAAAGAAATTATAAAGAGGTAACTCTTTTCTATTCAAGAAAAAATTTATCAAAATTAATTTTATTTTTTGATATATATATATATATATATATATATTATTATTATTGAAATTGGTTTTGGGGGATTATTTGATTGAAAAATTAAATGGTGTTTTATTATTTTGAGCACAAATTAATTCTGATTTAATCAACCGATATTTGTTTTTATTTCATTTATAGAAAAAAAATAAAAATCAAAATATTGATAAAGTATCAATTTATTCTCGCTTTATTTATAGAGTTTTGAATAAGATTTTTTCTTGTAATGCAAAGATTTATTCGCTTGTATCTTCAAACTTTTGGTTGATAAAATTAAAATTTTTTGTTTCTCAATTCGTCCAATTTTATTAAATAATTTTATTTTTTTAAAGTGATATCCAATTGATCTTTTGTAAAAAGAGTTGATTTGTTCATTGGTTTGAATAAAATTATTCAAAAAAAATTCTTTTTTGATTATAAAAATTAATAAAAAAATCACATTCATGAAATTACTTTAATTTTAAAATTGTTTTGAAATTAATATTCTTGCTCGCATTTTGTATGAAAATGCCAGTAATTTGAAAAGTGAAAATTTTTAGATGTAGAACATCCCATTTGAAATTTAATAATTCAGTTTTGATGAAATAAATCGTGATTAACAATCCTGAAAAAAGAAGCAAAAGCTTTTTGAAAAAAATGGAAAAGTAGTCAATTTACAAAGAGACAAAAAATAGCAATTTGTTTTCCATCTCATTTATAAAATCAAATTGCGTTGAAAGACATGCTGCAAATCTGAAAATCCTTTTAGTCTCTGATTTTTAAGGAAAAGGGATTTGTTAAAATCAATTAAGTCGTAATAAAGCCAAAATTCATTTCGGATTTGGAAATTAATTTGGATTTATCTTAAGATTTCTTCTGTGAAGTGGTCTCAAAAAAAAAATAGAATAAATTTTTAATTTTAGTTCAGGCTTTTGGATCTTAATTAGTGTAGTCTCTTTGGAAAAAAAAACTTTTAAAGGATCAGAAACAGAAATTATTTTGTTTTTGCTAACAATAGTAATTTCTAAAAACATAAAAGATGAGAAAGATCAAGAGATCTAATATTAGAAAAGTAATTACCTAAGTGTGTAAGCACCTCCAGCCATTGTGTGTTTACATTTGGTACAATGCCAAATTCCCCAAGAAGTTCTTTTTACAGCATCCTTAGAGATTAAAAGAAAAATAAATAAAAAAAAAAAAGCAAATGAAAAAACCAAAAAAAAAAAAACAAAATTAGTATTATTGTGGTGATGGTACAAACAAAAAAAAAAAAAACAAATAATTACCTTTCCACAAAAAGGGCACGTGAATCTAGAGTGTTGTGCAACTTCAATTTTTCTGATTTGTTTACGACTATTAGATGTTTGTGATTGTTTTTAAAAAAAAAAAGAAAAAAACTTACTTTAAATAAGCATTTGCTAAAAAACCAAAAAAAACAAACAAAAAAAGATTAATAAACTAACAGTGAGGCACCATAACGTGGACCATATTTTCCTGTAATTCCAACTTTTTTTGTTCTTCTTCCCATTCTAAGTGAAATAATAAAAACAATAAGAAAAAAATCTAAAAGTAAAAAAAATAACTTTATTGTAATATTTGAAATAGAGAGAATATTATCATTTAAAAATGAAGTGTTGATTGGAACAATGTAGACTAAACTTTCACAATAATTATCCTTTTTTCAAAACCTGAAAAGAAGATTTGAATTTCTTGGAAATGTTCAAAAAGAAATTACTTTTCTTTCATTAGAGGAAGATTTTGATTTTTAATTTCTCTTGAACGTATAAGATGATTTTAAACTCAGAATTCATTTTTTTAAAATAAACAAGAATATCAATAGAGATTTAAAAAAGAATCTAATAAGAAGTGTTTCATTGGTCTAAATCTAGCAATAAGGATTTGCCGATTCTGAATTACTGAGATTTTTTAGAACCAAAATCATTAATAAATCATCTCTCTTTCATTTTTTATTCTTTTTTTCTTTTTTTTTCAAATCTAATGAGCATCTTGGAATCAGTCGATTGGGAATCTAAAAATAGTGAAACTAGAAAAAAAATTATTGAAGAAAGTCAACAAGCAGTCATTCAAAAGAAAATTCAACCCCAAGATTTGTATCCTCTCATCGAAGGAAGACTAAAAAAAGAAAGAGATGAAGAAAATTTATTGCTTCTGTTATCCCTAAGTAAAAGACTAATTACTGATTTTGGTATTAGTGACTTTGGTTGGATTTCTGATGAAGAACATTTAATATCTTCAAATTCTGCAAATTCCAAAGCCATTGTCTTAAGTTTAAAGCTTTTACAATCAATCAATTTAAATGAAGACAACTCAATCTGGAAGAAAATGGGAATACTCTTAACAAGCAGGCAATGGAATGTAAGGTTGCACGCCTTTATGTTATTATCAAAATCACCCAAAAGCCTCCCAAGAAGAACAAATTTATTATTATTAAGTGCAAAAGATTCACACTGGAAAGTACGTGAGTTATTTGCGTCTCTTTTACAAACAATTAATGATGAAAACTCCTCCACTTCAATATGTGATTCTGAACAAGTTATAAATTGCATCCTTGAACTTGGGATGGATGACGTCGAAACTGTTCGTGAGAGTGTCTCAAATCTGAAAATGAATTTTGCTTCTCTTCCAATTTCAGAATATTTAGGATCGCTTTCAAAACGGGAAAATTTTGAAAAAAATATTTTAAGGTTAAGAAGGGTTGTTCAATTATTTGGAAACGAATTTAATAATTCACAATTTAATGAACTATTGATGGGATTGAATTCTGTTAAAAAGACTAGCGAACAAGAAAGGAAACATTTGGAATCTATTTGTTTCGATCTTTCAAAGACTATTAATCCTTTGGTTCTTGTTGAGTGGTTAAATAAAATTCAAATCGAGCAATTGTCATTTTATTTATTATCGATGTATCGTTTTTTGCTGGCTCATTTCTTTAAAAAAGGAAAGTCTTCTAAAAAGGATCAAGAGAAAAGAGAACAAAATGAAGGGAATAACACAACTGAAACAGAGAAAAATAAAGAAAATCAAGAACAAAAAGAAAACGAAAAAGAAAAAGAAATTGAAAAAGAAATTGAAAACGAAATTAGAAATAAAAAGAAATTATTAATTCCTGATAATAGTTTCAGTAACCAAATACCATTTTCAATTTCAATTCGCTGTACTGACTTATTAATCATTTCACTTGACAATTTTTTAAAATTAAGAAAAGAAAGATCAGAACAACCAGAAACTAAGGATGAAAAAATCTTAGAAAAATATGAAAAAGAAAATGATGAAAAAATATTTAATTTACGAAGTATTTGTTTACAATTAATTCAATGCAATTTAATTACTTTACCAGTATTAAATATCAATCAAATTAAAATTAACAAAGTAAAAGAAATCGAAACAAATGAAAAAGTACAACTAAAAGAAATATCAATAAAGATTGAAACAACAAAAGAAAAAACCATTGAAAAAGAAATTGAAAATGGAAGTGAAAAATTAAAAAAATTAATAATAAAAACAATTATTCTTTGCGGCGCATTTTGTGCCGGTGATACAATATGCGGCACACAAACCTTAGGAATGAATGCAATTAAATTGTTCAAACAAATTGTGAAAATCAATCTTGAAAACAAAAATGAAATTAAAAATGAAATGAAAAATAAAAAAATAAATCAAGAAGAAAAAGAAAAAGAAAATGAAAAAGTAAATGAAAATGAAAAAGATAAAAGGGAAAAGGGAAAAGATAAGACACTGTTAGATGATTATTTTGACGAATTATTTGAATATTTAAAAAGAAACAAGCTAACAAAATTAAATGAAAATCAAATAGATCGAGCAATTTTTTATTGGATTATTAAACAAATACAAGACGAAACTTTAAAAATCCATTTTGAAAAAATTACATTGATTTCGCTTGATATGATTAAACACTATAATTTTTGGAATAAAATCTTTGGTTCAAGAATTTTATACCAATTATCCAAAATTAAGGACAATAAAAAATGGAATGCATTTCAACAAATAATTTGGCCAATTTTAAAAAATAATTTATCACAATTGAATAGCAGAGAATCATATTTATTGGTGAGATTGTATAGCTCCTTGCTACCATCCATCTGCAACCTTTCCCAGAAATTTCAAGTCAAACAATGCTCAGAACAATTCCACGCTTTATTGATTGAATGGATTCGTATTCTTTCAGATTCTGAAAAGCCCAAAGTGAAAAAAGTGTTTTTAAAATTTACACCCACATTATTAGAATATACTGGCCCAATTTTAATTAGAGATTTAAAATTATTAATTCAAGTTCTAAACAATTTAGTAAAAATCAATTATACACATCCATATATTTTGGTATTAATGAAAGTAATAATTACACAATGCTGGACTAGAATTCATTTTTACAAAAAAGCTTTAATCAATATCTTAGAAAAAATTGATCATAAAAAATTACAAAATCAAGTTAAAGAAATTATTCAAATTTTACAATTCGTAAAATAAAAATTATCTGAAGATAATAATGTTTTCTAATTATTATTATTATTAATTTTCAGGCTTATTACTACTTTTTTTTTTTATATATATTTTATTTTTTTTTGTTTCTTTTATTTATATATAATGTAATAATAAAAACAATAATAACAGAACAAATCATAGTGGAATTTAATTTTAATCATATATTTAAATATTTTTTTTTAGATCATTAACTAAAATTCAAAATTTTCCACACAGCTAAAACGTTCCAAACAATCACAATAATTCAATTTCATTGAAATTGGAGATAATTTTGATTTTTTCAAAATATGAAAATCATTTTTTCATCTTTTAGTTTTTGTTTTCATTTCATTGTTTGAATTACGTAATTTGTTTCGTTCGATCAAAATTTTTTTGAACAATTGATATTCTGTTAAAGTTGAGTTGTTCCAAATAGAAGAACTCAAATAAAATTAGTTGGTAGTATCTAACTCTTTGATCGATCAATATTCCCGAATAGAATTTAAACAAATTTACTAATGTATTTTTTTGTTTTGCTCTCTCCAGAATTTTTAACACACCCATGATTTATTTGTATTGATAATTATTTATTTATTGTTTTGTGGGTATTGTAATTTATAAAAAGTGTTAACATTTCAATTAGTGAATGGTTCTAATTTGGTAAATCTTCTTGAATTGATTAAATAAGTTTTTTTTTTAACAAATCGAATTTTGGTGTGTTAAAAATTTTGAATTGGGGTTTAATTTATTTAATTGGAATATGATTAGACTGGCAACTTTTTAAAAAAACTATTAAACATTTTTACTTAAAGTTCTTTTTTTGTAAATACGATAACTCTACATTCAAAACGGTTTACTGGATAAATTATTCAGATTATTTACAACACTTATTAGCATCTGTACCAATAAAATATTTTATTCAAAGACCAATAACAACAAAAATAGGAAAATCAAATGAAAAATGAAGCAATAATTTCAAATCATTTATTTAAATTTATCAAAATTGAAAGGAAAATGGTTTAGTAACTATTTTTTAAAATTTTGATAAAAACTTGATCCAAATTTTTTTAGTGTCAGATATTTTCAAAAAAGTGTTGCAAATTTCTTTTAAAATATATTTATTAAGTTCAATCCTTCAAAACAGTATTTAAATATCCAAAATCATTAACTACCATTTATTGATTCTTGGTAATACTTCAATTTGTTTCTTAGTATTGTATTAAATAAATAAAAGATATTAAATTTTGTGATCTGGATTTTATCTGATATTTTTTAGGCGTGATGATTGGGGTTTATTATTTTCTTTTTGAACCGAAAAATCATTTTTTTAACTTTTTTAATCTCAACAAATTTTCCAATAGAATTGAAAACATATAACTATATTCTATTGTTTAAAAAAACATTTGTACCCTTTCAATATTTCCAGTTTTTTATTGAAATTGTTCATACATTGTTTTTACCAAAAAAAAGTAATATTTTTTTTTTCATTATTTGGAAAATATTTCTACTAAAATATTTTGAAATAAATACCTGTGATGTTGATTCAATCAGTATTAATATTAAACTTAATTTCATATTATTAATTAATGAATACCTCCACCAAAAAAGATGATTTTTTATTTAATGTAAAAAAGAAATGCACTACTTTTTTGGAAATACCTTATCTATAAAAAAAATTAGCTTTTTATTAAGGGACTAGTCTCTATGAAATTTTTTTACCTAAATTTAATAGATATTTAGAATTATTTTTTGTCAATTACTTAGATTTGAAATCAAAGTGAAAAATTTATTTGTATAGTAATGAAATCTCGATAAATGACATTCATTAAATTTAGTTATTGTTTTTCTAGAAATAAAAAATTTTTCAATTTTTTCACTTTTTAGAAAGTTGCTTTTTTTCAACTTTTTGCAAAAATACATAAAATAAAAAAAAATTTAAGCAAGAAAGCAAAACCTTGTTGTGTTTGTGGGAAGTACTACAAAAATTAGTTTGAAAAATAAACCTGAAAAGCTTTTATTGGATTTGCATGAAAAAACAGTTTGATTCGAAAAAAATAGGAAATATATGCTTTACACAAAATAAAAGATTTTCTTTCTTTTCTTGTACGATTCTTTTTTTTTCATGAATCTACTTTTTGAGTTTACACTCTTTTTTTTACTGAATTTGAAGTTTTTTCAAGTATTCTCAAATTATCATTCTAAAAGTTTTTGTCAGAGTCAAAAAAAATCAAAGAAAAGAATAAGAACTATTTTTTTAAAAAGTAATTATTGATAAAACAAATTGTGTTCTTTATAGAGTCAAGTTGGATGAAAAGAAGTGAAAGAGAAAATATCCACTAGTTTTCAATTATTTTTTCAGTTTTAAAAATCAGAATAAATATTATTTTTGAGAAAATAATTAAATATAAAATTAATCAAAAAATTCTCATCCGTTAAAGATCTTTTTTTAAAATAAAATATTAAAAGTTACTTTTTTTGACAGAATTGTAAAATTTTAAAAAAACAAGAACTAAAAGTTCTAACATTGAAAAACACTGTCTATTTTCAATTTTAAGAATATTTCAATATAAGGATTCCTTATTTAGTTATTGGTCAAAAAAAAAAAATAATAGAGACTAGTATCTTAAATGGGGTAAGTCTATTTTATAAATTTTGAGTGCCTCAATTTATATGAATTGAAATTCTTTAAATCGGTTCTTTGTCCAAGTACATTAATGTTTTAATATAAACTAATTTCAATAATAGAGGGCCCAAAATTTTTTATTGAAAATTTTTATTATTCGTTAAATAATTAATTCAAATAATATATAAATTATTTATTTGAATGTTATTTCATAATAATTAATAGTAATTGAGATAAAATTAATTAAAATTAATATTTTATATTAATATTTTGAATTTTTAAAGATTTTCTCAAAAAAAATTTTCAATTGGAAAGAAATTTTAATTTTATATTTTTTTTCATTTTTTTCATTTTTTCTTTTTATTTTCTTTTTAATTCATTTTCAGATTTTGGATATTGAATTTTTTACATGTTAGAGAATTATAGAAATAATTTAAATGAAAGAGAAATTCGATTAAATATAATACTTTTATATGAAGAGGGGGTAAGTCAAAGAAAAATTGCAGAAAGATTGAATATAACAAGAAAAAAAGTTAGATATTGGATAAAAAAATTTCAAACAAAAAAGTATTTTTTTCTTTTTTCTTTTTTTTTTTTTTTTTTTTTTTTTTTTTTTTTTTTTTTTTTTTTTTTTTTTTTTTTTTTTTTTTTTTTTTTTAGTACGTTAGAAAATACATATTCAACAGGTCGAAAAAAGAAAACAAAACAAGGAAACAAAAATTCTTATTGAAAATATTACAAAAGATAATCGTAAAATGAGTTGCAAAAAATTAAAATCTTTTTTATCAAATAACCACGATATAAATCTATCAACAACAACAATTTACAATATAAGAAAAGAACTTAAATTTAATTTTTTATTACCAAAAAAAAAGAACACTGCTAACAATTAAACAAAAAGAAAAAAGATTAAAATTTGCAAAAAAATATCTCAACAATCCTATTGATTGGAAGAAAGTGATTTTTACAGATGAAAAATGGTTTTATTTTTCTGGTTTAAAAAGAAAAATTTGGAGACAAACTGGTGAAAGGGATGGTATGTTTTTTTTTTTTTTTTTTTTTTTTAATTCATCTCCTTTTATTGAATATTTAAAATAACAAGTTAATTCTCTTCATTCAATTTTGTAAAAAATTAAAATAAATAAAAAATTTTAAATAATTTTTTTATGATAGATTCAGTTTTTGAGAGGTTTACTAAATTTATACCAAAAGTAATGTTTTTTGGTGGAATAAATTATTCATTTCAATCAACATTAATAAAGTGTCCAAAAATAGTAAACTCGGAATCTTATCAAAAAAACATTATTTCCAGAAGTAAAATTTTTTCTGGTATGGATAATCTTTTGGTAAAAAACAATGGGTATTGATGCAAGATGGAGCTACTTCGCATACATCAATATCAACAAAAGAGTTTTTGAAAAAAAAATATTATTTATTTAAAAAAATGGCCACCCAACTCACCGGATTTAAATCCAATTGAACATTTATGGGGGATTATGGACAAAAAAATAAGTGACGAGACACCTAAAACAAAAAACCAATTAATTAAAAAATGTAGACAAGTTTGGAATAATATTGAATGGGAAATAATAGAAAATCTTTGCAATTCAATGGAAAAAAGATTAAGATTGGTAATAGAATTAAAAGGGGAATGCATTAATGGCTTTTATTAATTTGAAAAAAATTACAAAAAAGAAGGGCCCAAAAAAAAAAATTTTATTTTTAAATATATTTTTTTTTATTTTTTATAAAAAGTTAATTCGAAATAAATAAAAACTCAACAAATATAATTTAGATTATTTAATTTTTATTTTAATTGTTTTAAATATTCGTTAATTTATTATTATATTTTTTATTATTATTTTGTGGGCCCCACTTTTTTGAATCTAGTTTATATATATATATATATATAGAAGTATCAAATATAACCATAGTATAATATACTCAAATGCCAACTAAAAAATGGAAATCAAAAAAATGAAAAAATTGAACTTGAAAAAATAAAATAAAAATCATTTATTTATTGACCATACCTGTAAAATTTGATATAATTACATTCTTATTTACTGGTTTTACTTTTAATTCTGAATGGAAAAACTTTTATTTGGAAATTTTTTGATAAACGAATTACTATTGAGATCTAAAGAATTTCCAAAATGAATTTAAAAATCCCATTTTTATTTGATTTATCTAATTCTTGTTTTGTTCGGAAAATAGGATGTTTTTTAAATTCTTCTTCAGAAATAAAGATTTATTGAATGTGCTTGTTTGATTTGATAATTGATTTTTTTTTTCTATTTGATTGAAAATAAAAAGAATTCGGAATTAAGTATTTTATTTTATACTCGATTTCTCTTTTTTATTTTGGGTTGAATCTTTTGCAACTGCTTTTTGATTCCGAGATAATTCAATCCCTTTACTTTAATCTTTGAATCACTTTTATTTATTTTGGCTTGGTTTGATAAAAATATTTGAAAAAATAAATTGTTTTAGCAAAAAATGTAAAAAAATGTTTTGAAAAATAATAATAAATAACAATGTGAAGAGATCCAAGGTTATAAATAGTTTTACTAGTAACCATACAAATTAAGAAGATAAAGAAAACAAATCATTTGAAAATAGGCTTTTTTCGAATTATTTTTTTTTCATTATTGATTTCAACAAAATTTATTTGGAATGGTGATCTTTTATGTTTGGTCTTCAAAAAAAATAATGATAATTTAAAATACACAACTTCTTGGGTCTATTTTTTTGGTTTATTATATTATTAATTTAAAGAATCACCATAAACACATTTCTAAATCCACAACCAAATTTAATAAAACCAAAAATTTAATCAAAAAAAATGTTCAAAAAATTAAAATGAAAGATTCAACTCTGATTTACTTTGGGCTTGTATTTCGTTTTCTTGAATAGAGCAGCGAATGACGTTTTGGTTTCAAAGTTTCAATATCTGTACGCACTCAAAAAATCATTTTTCAGTAATGTTTACACAATTAAAATTTTTCAAAATGGTAAAAGGTACCTACTTTTTTAATATTTTATTTTTATTAATATAGATAAGTTGATCGATTGTATTATAGAAAGATATTTCTAATAAGTTTTTTATTTTGATATTTTTTACACAGTGGGCAATTTTGTTTAAAATTTAACCATTTTTCAATACAGCCCTTATGAAATAAATGGCCACATGATAATGAAACTGCGTTATTTTTTAATTCTTCGATACAAATTGAACATTTTGGAAAATTATGATATTCATTATGCTTTTCTTTTTCTTTTTCTTTACTTTTTCTTTCTCCTTCTCCTTTTACTTCTTCGCCGTCTACTATAATTGCCCTCTCTACTTCCTTTTCCTTTTCCTTTTCCTTTTCTTTTTCTTTTTCTTTTTCTTTGTGCTTTATTTTGTTCTGAATTCTTTTTCTTTTGAAAAGACTATTTTGGGTGGTTGTTGTTGGTAAATTAAAATGTATTGATTCACTCATTTGGTTTCCGTTTTTTGTTGTGATTACTTTTCTATTTTGGGAATTGTTTACATTTGGTGAAATCAAAGTTGCACTCATGTTATTCAACACAAATCCCCTTAATGGTTGGAAAGAACTGTTTGTAATTGTTTCGGAAATAAATTCAATTTCATTTTCATTATCTTTGTTATTATCTTTTTCTTTTTTGTGGTTATTACCAGCCCCGTGTCTGTTTTTGTTCTCATTTAAATTGTTGATGTTGATGTTTGTGTTGTTAAAAAACAAAAAATTATTTAATAAAAGATCATTATTGAAAGTTTTTGCTATTGGTTCTTTTGTTTTTTTTATTTCAGAGTTTCTATACCTCTTTTCGATTTGTGGTACTTCAATATTTTCGTTGTCTAAATTTATTATTTGGTTTGATTTTTTTGTTCTGTTTCTGTTTCTGTTTTTGTTTCTGTTTTTGTTTTTGTAATTTTTATTATTATTTTGTGTATCTAGATAGATTTTGTTGTTACTATTTTTTAAATAATTGTTTAGATCACAACAGTGTCTTGTTGGAAAAGATCGTTTTCTCTTCATTGGAGAATTTGGAATTTCAGTCAAGTCAATAACATCTTGAGGGATTATGAAGAAATATAATAGAGAATTAAAATTAGTTGTTTATTTTGTTGGTTTTTTTTGTTCTTGTTTTGTTTTTGAAGAAGAACGATCCAAAATTACCTGTTTGAGAAAATTGTATTTTGTTCATTTGAATATCCACTCTTACAATTTAAATTAGTTTGCCTAATTCTTGATTTGGGTTTGTTACAAATTAAAAAAATGGGGAATTTGTTTCTTGTACTTTTGTAGGAGTAATTTAATTTTGTACCAAATACTTTTTTCTGAAGTAGCAATCAGCCCAATGCTTACAAAAATCATAAATATAAATTGTGCACAATCTTACAAAATTGTTTGTAATTTTTGGCTTGAGTTAAAATTGAAAAAAGTCTTGTTTTTATTTTGTATTTTTTTTAACCAATTTTGAAAATATTCTGTAAATTCTTGTCTCCTTCAAGGTTAAGAGGACAAAAGTAAAAAGTGTGGACAAAAAATTGTTTGTGACACCTTTTTTAAAGTTTCATATATTCTTTTGATACCAAATATTTGTTTCAGATTAAAAAAAGAAAATAAAACTTTTCACTTTCAAGGCTTTATTTTGACAAATTTAGATTTCTATTTTGTTGTACAAATCATAAGTAAACGAATAAACAACTTCTTGGTTATTTGTGTTTGTGCTTCTAATATCTATTTCAAGGAGAAACTTTTATTTTCCAACTTGGATTGTAAAAGGAAGTAGAAACCAAAAAGTCAAAAATATGAAGTTTTTTCAATTTGTTATTTTTATACCAAAACGAAATTTTTTACAATCTGGGATCTAGTACTATTTGAAAAAATAATTTATTACACAATTTTTCAGCTGTAAAATAAAATGTCAAACTTTTTTGGAAATAACTTTTATATATATCATTCAAGAGTTACCAATAATCATTTGCTTTTTTATTTAAAGTGGTATTAATTCCAGAATGAAAATCATAAAAATATATTTTAAATTCTTTTATTAAGGCTCTAATTCTAAAAACTTTTTATTTTGTTTTTTCTTTTTGATATTAATACTTCTTGGCGATTTTTTCTGAATCAAAATACAATTTTGATTCCCAATTTTATGCTTTCAAAACCAACTATCAAAAAAATTCAAAATTTTAACCAGATACAGTTGGTTCTATGATGAACTTAATGATGAATATTATTGAAAGATAAATCAAAAAAAATAAAAAAAAAAACAATTTTTTGTAAACATTAAATACAAAAAATAATCGAAATTTTTAAAAATAAAAAAAAAAAAAGGATTTATTATTTTGGAATAGTAGTATTATAATAAAATAATAAACAAACTTTATTTTAATTTTTTAAGGATATTTGTTTTTGATTTTATTAATAAAAGGGTTTTTTTCAGTTGGATAATTTTTTTAATATTTTGTTGTTTTGTATAAATATTAATCAAATTAAGTAAATTGCTCATAATTTTGTTTAACTTTTGTAAGCAGAATTTCGTTTGCGCTTTATTTAGTTTTAAAATGATATTTAATAAGGTATCAATTTTGTGATTAAAATTGCTTTCCAAATTGAAAGTTAAAATATTCAAGATATTTAATAATACACTAGATTTGATTCGTAAATGTGGCAGATTTAAAATGCCCTTTGCTTTTAATTCATCAAAAAACCATAATAATAAAGTCTCTATTTTTCCAATTTCTTCATATTTGAGTATTAATTCCAAAGATTCATTGTACATTTCTGCACTTATATAAAATTTACATATTGCCTGGGGCCCTTTCCAATAATTTGAGATTTGTTCCAATTGTGACCAAGTTTCTTTCGTAATGACTTGTATTTTATTATTTATTTCATTTTGAATCAATTTCCAATAATTTTCAAGATTTTTAATGAGCAAACCATTTTTTTGATCATTATGGTTTTGAATACTGTTTTGTTGGTTTGAATTAAATTGTTTGAGTTTTTTAAAAAAGATTTTAAAATTTTGATTATTTTTAATACTAAACCCTGCAAATTTCATTATTTTTTGTTCAATCATTAAAGCAATTTCATCTTTATCTAGTGATACTTCCTTTTTCGTCGAAGGCGATTTTAATATTTTTATAAATTCTTCACTGGTTTTTGCAAATATTTTTTGATAAATTTTATCAAAATATAAATCATGGTTTAAAAATTCTTGGATTATTTTATTAATTTTTTCAATTGCCTCTTGATTAACTTTATCATTTTTATTTGCGCTATTAATATTATGATTTTTTTTATTTATTGAATTTAATATTGCCTTTTTAATGAATTTTTCAAAAGATATTTCAACTGTTTTTTTGATCCCCTTTTCGAATTGTATTATTATTTCATTTATTTCTTGATTTTGCCCAGACTCCATCCATTGTATTTTCTCCTGTTCCTTGTCAAGTTTCTTAAAAGTTTGATCTAGTTTTTTTGAGCATTCAATCTTGAACAAATTAAAATTTTCTTCTAATTGCTTTAGATTTCTAGTATGATTTATAGTCTTATTGATAATAATTTCTTCTTTTACATTATATTTCTTTTGGTTTTTTGATATGTTTATTTGTTCATTCTCATTTATTTTTTTGATTTCAAGTTTCTTATTCATCTTCTTATTATTTTCATGGTTCTCATTATTTTTTGTATGCTTATTTGAAATATTATTTATATCATTATTATTTGTATTTGTAATTTGGTTTTTATTTTTATTTGTTTTTTGAACTTTTTTTTTCTTCCAAACATTGCTAAATTTTTTTTTTTTCTTTTTTCTTTTCTTTTGATTATTTTTTTGAATAGTGTTTATTTCATCTTCATTTTCTTTTTTTGTTTCATTTTCTTTGAATTCTTTTTTTTCTTCTTCTTTTATCATTTTTTTTTCCCGTTTTTTTGTCTTTGTTTCTATTATTATCCCATTTCCTTCCTTTTCTTCACCCACTTCATTTTCTTTCATTCTGTTTGTTTGTTCATCTTTTTCTTGTTTTTCTTTTTTATTATAGTTTTTTATATTATTCATTTTGTTAATATTTTCTTCATTTCTTATTTTTATAAAATTTTTATTGTTTCGATCAATCATTGTTTGTTGTGAATAAATGTCTTTTTTTGGATCAATTTTAGTATTACCATCAAAATTATCTGTTTCTGTTGCTTTATTATTATCCTTTTTAAAATTATAATTATTTAGGATTTGGGGTTTATATTTGATATTTTCTTTTTCATTATTGTTGGTTAGTGATTGAAAGAAACTTCCTTGATTGGTCTCTTTTTTATTGCCTCTTTTTTGATTTGATTGGGGTTTTAAATTATTTATTTTTGGTTTTAATTCTTTTTCAACGGTTTTTCTTTTATTTAAATCATTTTGTTTTTCTTTTTGCTTATTGTCATTTATTTCTTTTACGTTCTTTGATTTAATTGAATTATTTATTTCCATTGAATTATCATTTCCATTGCCTTCCCCATTCCCATTACCATTTATATTAAGATCTATTTTCAAACCATTGTCATTCTTTATTTTCAAATCATCATCATTCTTTTTATTTTCTAATGTATTAATAATTTGTTTATCATTTTTATTCATCTTTATATTCTCATTCTCTTTCGTATTCTCATCCTCTTTGATATTCTCATTCCCGTTCTCATTATGTATTGTATTCTTAATATTTTTTATTGATTCGTTTGTTAAAATATCGCTATTGTTACTACTAGTGGTATTTTTACTACTGTCACTGACGCTACTATTTTCATGTAAATTATTTAATAAACGATTAATTATTTTTTGTTTGGAAGATTGAAGTCCAATTGACTCATCTTTATTATTACCAAAAAGACCTAAATACAATTTTTCAACATTTTTTGTATTTAAATTGACTTTATTCGAAATCAGTTCTATATCACACAATTCAGTTTTTAATAAATACCTTTCAATAGATTTTCTTTTAATACAAAACAATAAAAGATTAAAGTTGGTACCATTAAAAGTTGAAGACAATTCTTTTGATTTTTTTGATATTTCTTGATGATCAAGCACCATATTATAAATAGGATTTTCAACCATAAATTTACTTATATAATTAAACTTTATTAACTGATTTCGACCACTGTTTTTATTATTATTCTTATTCTCTGATTCAATTTTATTCTTATCATCATCCTTTGGAAGATCTAGATGAAGTACATAAATGAATGGGCGTAAGGTGTCTGCAATTATTAAAAATTGAGAAGACATATTCAAATAAAGTTGAAAGGCAAATTTAAATGAATTTGTGTTAAATTTATTGGACAATTCGGGAGGAATAAATTTTAACTGTTGTAAGCATTCCCAAGTTTCTGTATTCCATAATTTAATTTCAGAATTGTTTTTTCCGCCGGTGATACAAAACGGTACGAGCTTTTTTATCTTGGATTCAATATTACATTTCAATGGGTTAGCACAATAAATAATTGAATCAACGGGCTCACCATCATGAGCAATAATAGTTTTTACGCAAGCCTCGTTTTTATATTTCCAAATTTTTAAAGTACCATCCATACTTGCACTTACAAAATGATCGCCCTTGGGTGTAAAGGAAATGTCTAAAATTGGCTTTTCATGGCCAATCAAACTAAATGTCCCGCCTTCAATTTGGCTGCTTTCTAGTACTTGTACCTTGCCAGAATTATTAAAGAAATTCAAGACATCCCAAATTACAATTGTTTGATCAGTCGAAATTGTTGCCAAAACGTTTTGGTGTTTGGGGTGCCAAATGACCTTTGTGTAGATCCCTTTGGGCTGCTTGAATTCTTCGGACAATTTTAAATACTTTGTAGGATTCTTTTTTATTCCTACAGGGCCTGTGTATCTTACAGAAAACGTTAAACCGTGCCTAATTTCGTTATTAATCTCCATAATCATATACATATTCAAATGCCCATCTCTTGAAACAGACGCTAGTAAATCGTCCTCCTGGGAGCTGAAACATAAATCAAGAACTGCCTTCTTGTGGCCAGTAATCCGTGCATGGCGATTGTTGTTCCTGTTGATAATTCGAATCGATCCCTCTCGATTGGAAGTGTCCTTGACTGCATAGCATAAATAATTATTATTCACAGCAATCCTTCTTGAACGATCATAATAGTATTCATGTGTATTCAGCTTGAGGCGTTTGGATTTCAATTTGGTTTCTTGAAGCTTGATAATTTTGTTATCAATAATCACTTGATCAATCAATTGCTTTTTATTTTCCAGAAATGTTTTACTTTGTTGTTCTTTGTCCTTTTCATTTTCTTGTTCATTTTCTTTTTTTTTTTTTTTTTTTTTTTTTTTCAATTTCTTTGTTATTTTCATTTTCATTTTCGAATTCCATTTCTTTTTCATTTTCACAAACCAGTGGGGTGTTTTGATCCATTTTTATTTCCCACAAGGGAAGTTTAGTTTCTGGATTTTCAGTTTCTAAAAAGAGTTTTTTTGCTGTAAGTGGTGGTGTTTTTGTCTGAAGACTCATTTTAACTTTTTTTTTGTTATCAATAAAATTGTATTTAGATGGTGTTTTTTATGAGAAAAATTTGTTACTTAAGGAATTAAAGTTTTGTGTTTTTTTTTTTTCAAAAAACGATCTTTTTGAAATTTGAAGCCAATAATTCAAGATTAGAAAAGAAAAAAAAATGAATAATTTTGAAAAATCAGTTGCTAACTTGTACAAATTAATTAGTTTTAAATTAATTTGTTTTCGGGACAGAAAAGAAATCTATTTAAATGGTGATTAAAAGAACTTTTTTAGAAACCAAGTGATTTTTGATTTGGCTAAAACTCGATGTAATCGTCGAACACAATACAGAAGCTATGATTTGCTTTTCTCTAATCATTCAGAAAAATCGTTTGAGAATTCCAGCTGAAAAATACATAGAATAATTGAACTTGATGCTATTGAAAATATTCATAAATTATATTTTCCTCGTTTCTTCACAAAATAATACTAACATTTAACCATTTTGAAAAATTTTAATTGTGTGAACATTACTGAAAAATGATTTTTTGAGTGCGTCCAGATATTGAAACTTTGAAACCAAAACACCATCCACTAATCTATTCTTGAAAAACGAACACAAAGTAATTCAGAGTTTTATCTCAAATTTTTCAATTTTTTTGAACATTTTTTTTGATTAAATTTTTGGTTTTATTAAATTTGGCTTTGGATCAAAAAATATGCTGATACGAATTCTTTAAATTAGTCAAAGAATAAACCAAAAAATAAATTCCGAAAAGATGTGTATTTGAAACAAATATTTTCTTTTTGAAGACCAAACACAAAAGATCACCTTTCCAGATAAATTTGTTGAAATCAAAGAATAAAAAAAATAAAAAATTCCTACCAAAACCCTATTTTCGAAGATTTATTTTCTTTTTCTTCTTAATTTGTTTTGTGTACAATCAATTTATTACCTTGAAGCTCTAATCCAATACTATTTATTATTATTTTCCAAAACATTTTTTTAACATTTTTAATTTCAAAATTCAATTTTTCAAATATTTTTATCAAACCAAGCCAAAATTAAAGAGTACTAATTCAAAAATTAAAATAAAAGTGTTGAATTCTTGGAATCAAAAAATATACAAAAAGGTTCAACCTAAAATAAAAGAAAATTTTATAAAAAAAATTTCAATTAGATTCAGAATTATTTCTAATTCTCATTTTAAAGGAAAATAAAAAATTATCAATTAAATCAATTCGTCCAATCAAAAATTTATTTGTGAAATTTAATTAAATAAATATCTTATTTTCTATATTAAAACTAGAATTAGATCAATTATAGAAAAAAGGATTTTAAAATTCATTTTGGGAATTTCTTTAGAAATAAAAATTAATTCGATTCTCAAAAAATTTACAAAAAAAAGTATTTCCATGTAGAATTAAAAAAAAACCAAATTAAGAATAAGTAATTGTATCAAGTTACGGATAAGATCAATAAATAAATGGTTTTTAATTATTTTTTCAAGCTCCTTTTTTTCATTTTTTTGAAACGATTTTTTAGTTGTTAGTAAAATATATTAAACCCCTTTCCAAAAATTTGAACACACCCAAAATCAAAAATAGGTAAAATAAAACTCAATTTATTATATTTTTCCTAACCTAAGATAAAATCACATTTAAGTTGCCCAGTATTAAGTTTTTATAAGTAATTATTTTAACCCAAATAAAAGAAAAAAATATAAAACTCAAAAAAATAAATTGGTGTTTCCAAAATAATGAAACGAGCATAACAAAAAATGTATATTGGTAAAATTGTTGAAATTTCACCAACGATTTTTGATCGATCAAATGATAATATACCATTGACCAATTGTATGTGATTTTCCAATTAAACAAACTCAACACTAACCTTCTATCAACCATCGAAAAAAAATTCCAGATCTAAGGAAACAGATTACGTAACTGCAAAAAAGGAAATGAAAACAAAACAAAAAATACAAAAAATGAAATAGTTTTATAAAATCAAAATTATTTCCAAATTGACTTTAAAGTGCAGTAATGTTATTCTTTCAACTGTTTAAACTGTGTACGAATTTTTGGAATCTAGTTTATATTAGGATGTATGCCACTCCCGTATTTATTTAAATATCATAGTATTAGGCCAAAGAAATGATTCCAATGATTCCAATTTCACTTAAATGGTGACACTCAAAATTTGAAAAATGTACTTACTACCTTAATAAAAAAAACAAAGAAAAAAGTTTTTTACGTGATCTGGGTATTCAATATTTTGGTCGTTGATGTAAACTTCTCAAAATGTGATAGAATCCCTGGCCCTGTAATTTAAATTAAAGATGAACTTTTTCATACCTAAAACCATTTAATATTTCAAGAAATTGTTTGAAAAATGTAAAATTTTTTTGATCTATTTTAAAAATGAATGGAATTGAAACAAAACCATTCTCAAATTATGGTTGTGATCCAAAAAATATAGATATAAAAATTAGTTAACAATAAAAATTATTTCGTTACAAGGAATCACACCGAGGTTCTTCTTGTGGTAAGTTGGGTCAGTTACTACTAGTCCATTGCTGTTTTTTTAAAAAACTGATCATTAAACTGATTGGAAAAAATTATTATGATTGTAATAAGTAATATTTGAAAAAAATAAAATTTCCAACATTTATTTAAATTATATAAATTATTAATAGAGCTTTAAGAAAATTTGTTTTACCTCTAAATTGTTTTTCTTAAAATTCACAAATATTTTAAATTTGATTCCAATTTATAAAAGTTTTTTTTTTTTTTTGGTCTGATCTGGGGAATACGATGAGTTATTTAAACTAAAGTATTTTGGTAAGTAATTTTATTTCTGTTGATATTTTTTTTTTTAACTTTATCAAATTTAGGTTATCCAATCACCTAAACCACAATTAGTTTTATTGGCTCAGATTTGAATTGTAAAAATCAATAATTAACAATACTAACAAAATAGAAAGGTGTTTTTCTAAGACAATACTTTTAGAATATAAAACTAAAAAAATCTTAAATCATTTTCAAGAATTACTTAACGTGATAAATAAAATAATTAATTGCTTTTTTTATGGTTTTATATTCGAAATATTTGAAATTTTGATTTTCAAAAAATAATTTCATATTTAAACATTTCTTTTAATAAAAAAACTATTTAGTAGATTGTGTGTGTGTGTGGGGGGGGTGTTATTTAAATATCCTTAATATATCATGTAAAACCATTTGATAAATAGATATATTAAAATAATCCCAAATCTGAAAAATTAATCTAGAATTGATTAGAATTAAAAATCCAGTTTTTAAATTATAATCAGCTGTATCAATTTAAAAAAATTGATTCCATTTTGATTGGGGAAAAGTACCTGGTTACTATTTATTGTCAAATAAATTGATCAGTGGTTTATGTGGATAGTTTTTAATTTGGTCAGGCAAAAGATATTATAATTTTCTTATTGATATTTTAATTATTTTTATCATCTCTTTTTTTCTATTTGATATACTTTTTTTTTAATTACTCTTCGAAATAAATAAATAAATATAATTGAATAAAATTTTCATTTATATATCCTAAAAATATCTACAACCATATCGCTCCAAATGATATTCTTTCTATATGTAAATAGTGGTCTATCATGGATTCACTATCAGGTTTGGTTTTTGAATATTTTTTTTTATAGTCAATTTTTTTTTACAAAAGCTTGTTATAGCTGTCATTAAATTAATTTACAAATTAACAGTAACTTGAAGTTGCATTATATTAAAGAAAAATTTTTTATTAAAAACTAAAAATACTTGAATTGACTAGTATTTTTTAAAGGTCAAACGAAAATATGTCTATATCATTTATATTTAGTATTTTTAATATATTTTTTTAAAAGGGGGGGTATTTTTTAAAAACAAAAAGAAATTTTACAAAGATTTTGAAAAAAATATTACTTTGCTAATTAGTGTTTTGTTTTATGAAATGGATCTTTAATCAATAGAGAAATTTATGAATTTATTCTGTTTTTTCAAATTGTATTTTGCATGTTTCCAATATAACACCAAAAAAATATGACCTATTATTTTTTTTAATAATTTAGTTATTCTTGGAAATGGCGAAACTTTTTTTTTTTGTTTAATGTTTGTAAGTCTTAATTTTGAACGAAATTTTTTTATTCTATTATTATTTTTAATGATTAATCACCCAAATTAAATTTTAATCAGATAAAATTAAATATAATGTCTGTTATTTAATAAATCTAAATTTGATAAATTTATCAAAATTTTATCAATTAAATTTAGATTTATTAAGTTAAAAATTTTTTTTATTTTTTATTTAGAAAATAATCGTTTTCTATGTTTCAAAAAATTGGAAAAAAAAATTTCTATTTTGAAAATTTTGTTTAACACATTGTTTACCCATACTCACAAATATACTTGCAACAATTTACAACATTTTTGTGAGCTAAAAATAGAATTTGGAATTTCGGAGATAAGATTATTACATTCCCAAACATCTTGTAAAATTTTTATTTTTAAAAATTAAATTATGTGAAAAATATAAAATTTTTTTTGGTTAAAATAGATCTTCAATATTAAGAAAATTTTACTAGTTAAGATTATCTCTTATTAAAAAAATACAATTATTTTCAATCATTTGAATATACAATTCTTTATTTAACGAACAAAATTATCTAGGAATGAAAAAATCTGAAAATTAATATTTATTATAACAAAGATTATTTATTTTCTGGATACAAAGTAATAAAAGGTGTAATAATTTTTTATAATGTAAGAATTAAAAAAGAATTTAATAATATTCTCTTTCACATAAAAAAAAGGAAAAAAAAATTGAATATCCTGTAAATAAATTCTTTTCTGTATTTCTAGGATGATCAGATTTTTAGACACTTGGCATCTTCAAAATTCAAAATTGTAAATTATAACCAATAATATCTTTTAAATTTTAGTCACTATTGACGTGAAATGTTGTTTCCTGAAGATAAAAATTAATATATTTTTTTTCAAACTTTTATTAAAGAAAATAAAACCCTTTTTTTATTATTTATTTATTGATTTTTTGTGGCCCTGATGGGTTCAAAATTGATTTTCCTTATATCAAAGGATTTTTTTAAAACATCATTTGTTAGCTTTTGAATGTGTTGGTAATTGATATCATCTAGTTGAATATAAGTATTTTTCGCTATTAGTATTTTTTGGATTTTTTGTATACTTTTCGATCAAGGTTTTATAATTTATTTATTCTTGAAAATACTTTTGTTTTGATTTTTTGAGATTTTGTAGTAAAAATCTATTTTTATGAATTCTGGGCAAACTAATTCTCAGATCAGATGTTTTCTAATAAATTTATAATTTAACTGACGAATAATTATATAAATGTGATTTCCGTATTCAGTCTAATTCTCTATTAATTATAAAGATTTAAATTTTTTTTGATTTATATAATTAATAAAGGGTTTAAATTGATAAATTTGGCAATTTAATTAATCTAGCAATTAAAATTGTTAATAGTTACTGGGTAAATTATATATTTTGGTAAAAAAAGGGAATAAATTTTTGAATTTTTACTAATATTTTCAAAAATCTGGAAAAAGTTGAATTTCAGGGTTATTGAAATATATGAGTTTTAGATTTTAAAGCCAATTTGAATTTTTATTTTTTTTCCACAACCTTGAGTTTTAATTTATTTAATTGGTATTCTTTGTATTTTTCTGTTATTATTTTGTTGATTTTGGTCTTGGTACAATATCAAATTTTTTTGATAGTTTGAGGCTATTTTCATTAATTAATAATTGTGAAATCTATAATTTTACGCTTAAATTTCTGAAAGGGGATTTCAGTCTAAGGGAATTTAGACTGTAATTTACACTTCTTTAATAATTATAAAAAAAAAACAATTTATTTTTTAATTTTACAAGTTAAACGTTGTGGAATTTCAAAATACTTTTTTAGGTAATTGGCCATTTCTTGTTCCTGAAGAAAATTCACCAAAAGTGACTAGACCCTAAATGTTGGAACTATTTCTCTCAATAATTGGAGTGAATACAAAGTTAACAATTACTTATTCTCTTTTTTTTGAATCACTTCTTTATCATATGGGGACTGTACCTATATGAGTGGTTTTTTTAAAAAGCAAAAAAATTTTAAAAAATACGATTTATGGGTATATTCTTTGATAATTGTGGTAGTAAAATTTTTCCAGTTACTATTTGTTACAAAATAAATAGAACAAAATTTTCATACAGCTTTCCAAAAAAAGATTTTTAAATCATATAACTTTTAAATTTTTTTAATTCTTAAAATCAGTTTAAATTATTAATTTCAACTTTTTTGGGAATTGGGAACTTTGGTGATTTATTTTCCGATCTTGATTTGATTTTTTTGGAAAGTTGAATGAAAATTTTGATCTTTTTATTTTACAATTAACAGTATGATAAAGCGAGACACACTCTTGAAGTAACTCCAAAACAAAAATTGAACACAAAAAATATTTGGTAAATACTAGTATTTTGTTAAATTAACCAACCAATCAATTTGATGGTTTTACAAAAACACACACATCAAAAAAGATTATTCTTCAAAAAAAGATGGAAAAAAAATGGAAAAAATTAATTATTTCTTCACTTGCAGAAAAATAATATCTTTTACAATAACAAGGCCAGAAGTATAACTCGATAAAAACATCGCCTTTTTATAAAAAAAATATTTTAAAGCAAATTATTTTATACATGTTGTGTTAATTGGGATCTCATTTAAGCCTTCAAAATGTGATTAAAATTGTAAAAGATAGAATCTTCTTTCAGTATGCCAAAAATTTTAATTTTTTTCTTATTTGCAAAAACAAAAAAAACAAAACAAGATCGTAAAGTTGATTTTTTACATCCTTCCATAAAAAGTGAAAAGAGGAGATTTTGATCCAACAATATTTTGAAAGTAGCTTTTCGGAAAAGGGGTAAAATTTTCTTGATAAAAAAAAGGAAAAACAGAAAATCCAAAATAAAACTCACAACCTTTGGCGCTGAAAAAAAAATTGTTCCCAAAGGTACTTTTTCTAAAAGTGAGAAGAAATTTTCCTTTTATTCTGATTAATTGTAAATCCTATTTTTTGACTGTCACTAATTTCACTTTATTAAATATTTTTAACCAGAGTTATCTTGAAACACCTTACGTTTAAAAACATGCAACTATTCTCAACTTTAGTATTCTTTTACATTAAATTCTCTTTGCTTTAATTTAAAGACATTCATTTTTTTTTATTTTACTTTCTTTTTTTTTTTTTTTTTTTTTTTTTTTTTTTTTTTGAAAACAAGAGTTAAATTAGCTCTTAAATTTCAACACTTTCTGATGTACCTAAGACCTGTTACTACTGACCTCTTCCGAAGTTCATTTTCTGGTGTGCCACATTCGAATCTCAATTTCCAAACTCAATCCTCACAAATGTTTCTTGGATCATCGTTTTATCAGAACCAAAAGCAAAAAAAAAATCAGATCAGTCACGAACAACACCAACAACAAAAAGTTTGCGGAAAAGTAAACAATTCTGTTTTCTTTCCAAAAAGAATCAGAATTAAACAAAAATCATTGATCAACTCACAAGATACCGGACTAAATGTAAGTGGGATTTGGAAATCGACAATTTCAAATAAACTTTCTAGTCATCCATTTCTTCAAAAAGAAAAAGGCAAACAAAAGCAAACGAAAAAAGATCGTTTTATTGTCGGACAAAAAAACAATATAAATCATCATTTAAAAATTACAAACAAAAATGAGAACGATAAAGAAAATATGAAGATGGATCTGGATATGAATATGGACACCAGCATAAATACGTCAACAAGCATGAGCATGAATATAAGTCTAAATAAAAATAGTCATGAAAGTTTTAATGAAATAAGGATGGAAACAGAAACGGAAACAGAAACAAAAACAGAAACAGTCAATGGAAACAAACAACAAGACTATTTCTTTTTTTCCCAATTAAATCAAATTACGAATAAAAAAAATTCACTTTTTCGAATTTCTCCAAACCATATCAAGGAAAATAATAAAAAAAAAATTCAAGGCAATAATCTTGGTAATCTCAAAACACATTTTCAAAATGAAAAAACGAAAGAAACTGCCAAAACGAAAAAAGAGAAAATTCAAAATATCCTGAATAACCTCAATTCCTCAAATTACGGATACTCAAACCACGAATACCTTACAGAGCAATTTGAATCTTATTTGATAAGAGAAAAACGCTATCAAACAGATCCCTTTTATCTTAATCGACAAAAATTCACCGAACTTGAAAGGGTTGGTGTTCTAAATTGGCTATCTTTGATCTGTGAAGAGCACGAACTTCAACAGGAAACATTTTTAATTGCAATAAACATTTTTGATCGGTACCTTTCCTTGTATGACCATTTCCCATTGCAGTTATTGAAAGTGCTGGCAGTTGTGAGTCTTTTCATTGCTTCAAAATCCGAAGAAGTTTATAGTTTGACCGTCTCTGATTTGATTAATATCTTGGATGACAAAATCACACGTGAAACAATTTTCAAGTTTGAAATGTCCATTTTTAATTCCTTAAATTTCCGTATCAGTCCTGTAACAACAAACAATTGGCTGCAATTATATCTTCAAAAATTAATTTGGCACGATCCAAATTTATTGCCCCAAGATTTAAAAGAAATTTGCGTTACCAAATGCGAATTCAATCCCAATGAGAAAATTTTTTCCAAAATTAAGAACCAAAAGAGCCAGAAAAATGATAATTATGATCAAAATTACACGAAAAATTACAATAAAGACAATTACACAAACAATGAAAACAATGGCAATAGAAATAACAGAAATTACACGGAAAATAAAGACAATAACAACAGAAATGAAAAAAAGAATCTTAATAATTTTTCTCATTTTGAAAAAATCTCCAATCAGACTTATTACACAAACAATAGTATTTTGAAAAAAAATAAGAAACAGCCTTTTTCTTCTTTTAATCGTTTTCAAAATTCAAATTTAAAATTTAAAAATAATATTAAGAATAACGAAAATAATAATGATAATATTAATGTTAAAAATTATAATAAAATTATTTTTAATAATAATAAATCTGAGAATTCCCATTATGAGATCGATGATTGTAAAAAAAGAAAACCAAAAAGTCAATTCGAAAATTTAACAGATTTAAAATCAGATTTAAAAAAAAAAAGATTTTATAAAAAGAATAATCAAATTTTAAATTTTGTTCAATTTCAGCAAAAACAACAACTAAAAGAAGAAAGAGCCAAAAGAGAGGAGGGAGAAGAATTAAATAATTCGTTTTTTAAATTAAAAAAAAATGAACAACAATTAGCAGGTATTGATAATGAAAATGTCCCAAAGTTTTGTTCAGGAAAAATTATTAACCAAACAAAAAGTTTTGAAACAAATACACAATTTCCTAAATTCAACTACAAAAACAATAACAATAACAACAACAACAACATCAACAATATTATTAATAGTGATAATAAAATGAAAATTGAGATTAATAAGAATTATTCCAATAAATACTTTATCGATTCAAAAACAACAAATCAAAAATTAAAACAAATAAATCAAAACAAAGAAAATTTTGAAAAAGAAGAAGACGAAGAAGAAGAAGAAGAAATTGTTTATGAGTTATTTAATGAAAACAATTCAAAAAATAATTGTTATCCCTTAAATTTTAATTCATTTTCACAAAAAAATAAACCAAAAAAAATATGTAAAATTAAAAAAAAAAATAAATTTGGATCTTATAACCAAATAGTTTATAAAATTAAAGAATTCCCCAAGAAATTATTCTTTCAATTTTCTCAACTATTAACAGTTTTAACAATGGATCCTACTTCTCTTCAGTTTATGCCTTCGCAAATTGCTGCTTCCATTTTTTATCTTTATTTTGAAGAAGATTTTAATAATATTACGCAAAAAATTACTTTTTTTTCCAAAAACGAACTGCAAAATTGTATTGATTGGGTTAAAATGTATGAAAAATTTTTATTTGAACCTTCTTATACTTGTTCTTTATTTTCATATGATCATGATGATGTTAACATTGACAATGATCATGATGCTAAAAATATTGATTCATATAATTTACATTTGCATAATGAACAATGCCAAAAATTTGTGAAGAATTTATTTCAAAATTTGGGCAATTTTTCATCACAAAACTTTTTTTAATTGAGTTATTTCAATTAATTTTTTTTTTTTTTTTTTTTTTTTTTTTTTTTTTTTTTTTTTTTTTTTTTTTTTTTTTTTTTTTTTTTTTTTTTTTTTTTTTTTTTTTTTTTTTTTTTTTTTTTTTTTTTACAAAAGATAATTATAAAAAATATAGATTTTTTCTTCTCAAAAATAATATTTAAAAATATTTTCATGATTAAAAATTAATCAATTTTTCATTATAAAAAATTTTTTAATGAATTAATAAATTCTAAAATGAAAAAAATAAATTTTATAAAATTATAAATAAACATATCAAATAGATAATAAATAAAAATACAAATTACCCAAAAATAATTATTAGCATTTTTGGGTAAATTAAAAAAATTTAAAATTTTTTTCAATTTCTATTATTTTATATCTTTTCAAACTTTTTTATGTAAAAATTTTAAAATTTAACTAAACTCCTTTCCAATAATTTGGACACACCCAAAATCAAAAATAGGTAAAATAAAACTCAATTTATTGTATTTTTCCAAACGTTATACAAAACCACATTTGAGTTACAGGGTATTAATGTTTTAATAAGTAATCATTTTAATCCCAATAAAAGAAAAAAATATAAAACTCAAAAATAAAAATTGGTGTTTCCAAAATAATGAAACGAGGGGAACAAAAAATGTATATTGGTAAAATTGTTGAAATTTCACCGTCGATTTTTGATCTATCAAATGATAAAATACCATCAACCAATTGTATGTGATTTTTCTAATGTAACAAATTCAACATCAACCTTCTATCAACCATCAAAAAAAAAATTCCAGTTCTAACCAAACAGAATATGGAACTGGAAAAAAAGGATATGAAAACAAAACAAAAAAGACAAAAAATGAAATAGTTTTATAAAATCAAAATTCTTTCCAAATTGAATTTAAAGTGTAGTATTGTTATTCTTTCAACTGTTTAAACTATGTCCAAATTTTTGGAATATTTTTATTTTGGCTTAAATTTGCCAATAACAATTTTCAATCTGATTTTGATCTGTTTTCAGATAATCAAATATATTTTTTTTTTGATTTTTAATTGATATTTGAATAATAAATATGAAAACATTTTAACCTATCTTCTGATTCAAGAAAGAAATTAGAATTTAAATAATGAACTTGTAATTTAGATAATATATGTTAAACAGCTAGGTAAAATTAAACTATCTATAGTAATTAATAACCCAAAATATATAGATAAAAAATAAACTACAACTAACCTAAGATTGAAAAAAAAGCTGCGATTTATTTATTATAAAATTTCCTAAATCTAAAATTTATGAAAGTAATTAATAAATTATAAGTTCGAATTTTTCAAGTATATATTTATAAAATATGTTATACATTTATTTAATTATTTTATTTTTCTTTTAGAGGAGAATTTTGTACCTATTAAAATTAAAAAAAAAATAAAAATTCTTTTTGATATTTTAGAGAGAAGGACAAAATATTATTAAAATATGATATCTACAGAAAAAAATTTCTAAATTAAAAAAAAATAGTCTATTTTTTTTTTTATTGTTGAGCAGAGGTGATTCAACAAAATTACCTCCTATTTGCCTGAAACTCTAAAATTGTATTTAGGGTTTTTTATCCTAACTGTAATGTAAGCAGGTTTACAGCTCAAAGGATATCTTTTTTTTAAAAAATGAAAAGAATAAATTATTTCAGAAAAAAGACAAGAAAAAGAGAAAGAAAAGCAAGAAATGAAAGAGAGTCAAAAAATAATAGAAAAAAGAAAAAAACTTCAGTGAAAAGTTTTTTTTTGTGCCCCAAGTGTTGAATGGGCTGGTGGTTGTTTCATTTTATGTCGTTTTTTTTTGGATCGCCACCATATGTTGTTTTAATAAAGAGTTCTAAATATTTGAACAACTATAGATCAAATGAAAAAGGCTGTTTATTAAATTTTGATTTAGAACTTTATAGATGGGTTGAATCTAAAAAGCTCTGGTTTTTAAGAATAAGATTTGGTTTTCAAAATTTTCTTTTCAGTTGCTTTGCTTTTTTTTTTTATTTTTTTTTTTTATTTTATTTTTTTTTTTTTTGTAAGTTTCCCAAATCTTGTTTTCGCAAAATCCCAGTACAAGATACCGACTCGACAGCAAAAAACCCAGTCCAAGTAACGACTCGACAGATAGTACGGAAAGTTCAATTCGGTTCACTTTGGTTGGTTTCAGATCGCATTCGTTGGATTCAGTTCAGTTGCATAAGTCCTCGTCGAAGATCTGATCATGAACAAGTTTGGTTGGGTTAGTCATGATCAGGTCAACCAATTCTTATAATGATTTTTTATACTTTTTTACCTTTCCCAAACACCTAAAAAAAAAAAAGAGAAGGAACATAGAGCCCAAGCAACTTAAGAAGGGAAATTTGGAAAAGGTAAAAAGTATAAAAAATAAAAAAATAGTATATTTTTTAAAAAAAAGAAAAAAATTGATGATAAAATTAAAAAAAAAAGTATTATTAATTGGGAAAATAATAAAAATATAAACTATCTTTCATAATAATTGGCCTATTAAAAATTAAATTGTAAATAATTTTTTTTTTTAATAATTGAAGTTATCTATTATAATATAAAAATTTAGATTTTAATATTCAATACTATACTCAAGAGATATTTATTTTTTGTCTAAAAATAAAAGAAAAAAAAATAAAAAAAACTGTTAAAAAAAAATTGGGCCATTTATTTTGAAAGAAGCATTACATAAAAAATAGAAAATTTAAAAAGGTAAAAAAACCCATTTATCGATTCCCCTCCCATTTGAATAACTAAATCTAATCTCTTTTTCATATTTGAAACCATTTTTTTTCATTAATTCATCTGTTACTTCCTTTCAATTTTTCATTTTCATTTTCCATTTTAACAAAACACTGTTGAAAAAATAAAAAAGAGAAAAAATGATTTTAAGTGCAAACCTTTCACTGTGAGAGGAAAAACTTCAAAAAGTTACAAAAGCAATTCATCATTAAAATGTAAGATGGGCCATTTATTATGAAATTTAGTTTACAAAAAAAGTTAATTTAAATAAAACTTTCAAGTTTTAATACCTATGGTTTAAACATTTCAGATTAAAAAAATTTTTTTGATTTGTTTTTAGAATTTCACAATAGAGATATTTACTTTATTTTTTAATTTTAAAAATATCACAAAAACCATTTTTGATAAAAAATGACATATTAATTATAAAAATTCTATACAATATTAAATATCAAGGATGGTATAATTATTATAAATACAATCATGGAAATAGATTTTATTAAAGAAATAGTACCCCGATTGAAATTTTTGGGGTATTCGGTTATACGATACGATTATTATTAATATTTGAAAAGGTATCAAAACTTGTTATCATTTTAAAAAAAAAAATAAATAAACTTTCAACACAACATTAATTTATAATGTCATAAAGAACCACATTTCAATTAAAATAATATCGAAATAAAAAATAACTATTAACCAAAAACTCTAACTAATCGATAATAATAAACTTATCCAACCATGAAACAATATTGATTGTGTTACAAAAAATAATAAAATCTTTTTCAAATTAAAGGATACAAAAAATTTCAAGAATTATTCATAATTGGTTCAATTAATAGTAGTATCATTCTAAAAAATAAGAAACTCTTGAAAACATATATAAAAAAACACCCAAAAGAATATTTAAGACTCATTAAAACAAAACAATAAAAATTAAAATTAAATATTTTAATTATTGATGTACCCTTCTATTTGAAATGAGAAATCTTGTTTTGTAAATTGTCGGGAAAAAAATATAAAATCAATAAAAACCATTGAACAAGGTGAATTGGGAAAAAAGTTCTTTCTACGTCAATTTTTTTTTCTTTAAAGTCCCATTTTCAATATAAAAACGTAATTCATCTATTAATTTTGTTGGAATTGTTTTTTTTTCTTTATTTTCTTCTTGCTTTCTTTGTTCCATACATTAATCCAATAATACTCTTTCTTAATTCCTATATCTAGCTCATTCAAAATCAAACCTAAATTGTTTTCAGTTTTATATTGGCAGGTTTATTTGCAAATTAGTTTCTATTTGTCTTGCTTTTTCATTTTCCAACTGTTCAATACTCATAAATAAAAAAATAAAAAATGAAAAAATGAATAATTAAAATGAAAAGTATCAATAAGTAATTGTGTTATTAACGATCAAATCCAACAGTATTGGTTATTTGAGAGGTGTGCCTTTTTGTTTGAAAAAGATTTTCTAATGTAATTACCAAAAATAATCAATATATATATATATATATATATATATATATAAAATTAAGTGACCATACCAAAACAAGAAATAATTTTTTTCTAGGTTATAAATTGGGAATTAAAAAAAGGTATATCATTAAAATTCTTAATATATTTCAGAGAAAATTTTTGGAATTTTGAGATAATAAATAAAATATTGATTAATTTTATGTAAATATAAGTAAATCCCCTATTTTTCTTTAAAGGAAAATGAAACGAAAAGTATTTTTAAAGTTCAGATACGATCTTTAATTTATGAAAATATTATCAAGTATAACACTTCAATTATAAAATCAAATTAATTCTTGAAAAGGAAAAATAAAGATAAAAAATAAAAGTAACTTTAATATTTTCAAACCTTTATTTACTAATATTTTTTAAAAGTAAACAATCAACATTTCAAATGCCTACACCCAGATCAATCCAATGTTAAATATAATAAAAATTTTGACATTTATTATTGTTTGAGAAATTAAATGTTAAATTTATGAAATCAAAAGCAACAATTCATTTAAAATTAGTTTATTCTTTGTCTTTTATAATGATGCGACATTGGGATTACAAAATATAGAGAAGTAAAGACAAGGCTAACCACTATTTAAATCAAATGACACAAGAAAATCATATTATGAATATTATGTTTAAAACTTGTATTTTTTAAATCTTTTAAAAAAATATATTTTAAAATTTTATTTGAATTTAATGAATAACCTCGTTTTTTTATTTATTTTATTTTTACCAAATTTATTTATTTCCATTAAAATTAGAAATTAAATAAAAATAATTGTTTTTATGAATGAATAAAATTCCGTTTATATCTCGAAATATCTTTTAAATAATTATATTTAGATTGATTAAAAAGTTTGTATAAATAATTATAATTTTTTTTTTTGAATATTTAATCATAAATTGATCAATCAATCTATTTGTATATAAATATATATTTAACAGCAACCTCCTTTTTTCGTTTTACCTCCTCCAATATCAACTGAGTCCTCTTCCTGATTATTTGTTAATTTTAAAGTTCCAGCTTTCACCAATTTATAAACTTCTTTGGCTGCAAGAGTAAATGCATTTTCAACAAATTCGCCGGTTTTTGCAGATGTTTCAATATAAAATAAATCTATTCGAAGGTTCATTTTTAATTTAAAATTATTAGTAGAATTATTTAAAATAAATTTAAATATTATTGAATTCAAAAAATTTTTAATAAATAAAAAAGAATTTAATTTTATAAGATGAAGGAAAAAGAATTAATAGATCTAAAATTGTATAACTTAACAATTTAATTTAATAGACCAAAAAATTAGATATTTTAAAACATTAAAATAAAAAATAAAATGAAATAAACTCTACTAATACAGTTAATTCCCAGAATCCAATATAAACTATTTTTTTAAAAAATTGAGTCGCTTTATAGTGTTATAATAGAAGTTGTTTTGAAGGCTTAATCCATATTCTTTTCAAAAAAATTTTTTAATTTTGAGATCAATTTATTTTTTATATTTGATTTAAATTTACTTTTACTTTTTCATTTTTTTTCTTTTTTTTTTATATTTTGATTTTTTGAAATTGAGAACTCTTTAAAACTTATTTTTCTTTCTTGAATTTTTTGTTAAAGAGATACAATGAAAATTTTTTTTTGTTATTTGAATTTTGTCAACCAAAAGAAGGGCTATTGCACAATACCTTTTTTTGGTCTCAGTCCACCACTTGAGTATGGTGCATATTCACGGTAGATGACTAGACACTTAAAACTTGACTGTTTCTTTTCAAAATTGATATATTCATAACCATTCAAATTGTAAAATGAATGTCACCATGGGCGCTTTTTTCTAAAAATGTACTCTTTTTTGATTGTTGATTTTTGGAGATCGATTACATCACAGGTTGATAAGTTTTTGATTGGTATTAGACACTCAGAAAAATTAATAAAAAATTTTTTTCCATTTCAGAAAAATTATTTTTTACCGAATTGACTTGACCCTTAAAGTAAAAGAGGAAAATGAAGTGAAAATTTTGTACCATTTCTAATTCAAATACTTGTAGCTTTTTCCATTTTTCCTTCTTTCGTCTCATTGAATAAATATTTGTGAGGTTTACAAACTTCGAAACTCGAATTGTAAGACAGTAAATTTTAAATTTTAATGACAAACGTTGTTGTTAATAAAAAAAAAAGGGCTAAAGAATTTGGAAATAATTCATTTGTCAAAAAATGTTTTTTTCAACAGATGGTGAATCTGCTCTTTTTGAACTTTATTACTACTTGTAGTAAATCCTCTATTTAAATTTTGGTTTTTTTTCAACAACCACTTAAAAATGACCTTATCTTCTCGATCTTTTATTTGGTACATCAGAATATAAAAAATTTGAAACGAGAAAAATATTTAAGGGTTGTTGATGGAAAACAAAGAAAGAAAAAGCAAAGGACGAAATCCAAATATTTTCTTTTTCTGTTGTGTCTGAGGCAATTGGCAATTTTGGAATTTGTTGAGAAAAAAAAAACAAGAAATTGAAATTGAAAAAATTTGTTACAAGAAAAAAGTAGTCAAATATAACACCTAAGATTTTAGAAATATAAAATAAAGAAGTGGGGTTTAAAAATTGTTTTTTTTTAAACAGGTGTGTTAAAGCCCTTTGGTACCTTCTTTCTGAAATCCTTAAGATTCTTTTTTTGTTCATTTCAAAAATTTAGAAAGGTAAAAAAATCGAATCTTTTTTGTCTTTTGATCGAAAAACGGAAAATTTTCACTTGTCAGATTCTGATAAAATCAGAAAAATTGTTTGTTTTCCTCTTCTTCTAAAATTAACTGGAAAAAGTTTTGTTTTTATTTTCAAACAAGAATCAAAAAAAATTTTTTTACTTGTTTTGGAAAGGGAAAAAGACAAGAAATTTGAGGATTAAAATCGAGAATGGGAGTTCTGGTTTTTAATTAAAAACTGTGAAAAAAAGAAATTACTAATGGGAACACCAATAGAAAAATTCGAACATGTTGTATTTCTATTTTCAGTGTTCTCTTTCGGTTTTATAATTTACAAAATCCAAAAATCAAATTAATATGAAAAAAAAAAAAAAAAAAAAAAGTAAAAAAAAATAGTTTGCATACCATTTTCACTTGCAAATTCTTCACCTTCTTCTCGAGAAACAACTCTATTTTCGAGATCAATTTTGTTTCCAACCAACACAATAATTGAATTGGGATTGGTTAGATTTCTAGAATCGTTTAACCAACCATTTAATTGATTAAAAGTCTTTCTAGAGTTTACATCATATACAAGGAAAGTGCAAACCGAACTTCGAAAATACGATCTTGTAATTGCTCTGAATCTTTCTTGGCCAGCTTTTTGAGAATAAAGTTTTAGAAGTGATTGTTTTTTTTTGACAAATCAAACCAAATTAGTAAACAAAAAACCATGACAAAAACAAAATCAAAAAACAAAAATAATAACAAAAACAAAAAGAAAGGCAAGAAAAAAAAAAACCTGTGTCCCAAATTTGAATCTTAATACGTTCGTTCATTACTTCAATAGTCTTTGTTGCAAATTCAACACCCTAATTGTGATGATAAATTTAAGATTATTTTTTTTCAATAGGAAGAAATAAAAAGTTTGTTCGGTTCAACTTGGTTGTGATCAGAGAATAAAAAAGCGCGAAATGTATTTACAATAGTATGTGGGCAGTCTGTGTAAACTATTTATATTTGACAAAAAAAGAAGGTTTTTTTTTGTTTTAATGATACAATCAGCAAAAAGAAAGAAAAAAAGTAAATACATTTGTCTTCTGTAAAACGATGTAGTAAAGAACTCTTTCCAGTCCCCATCGCTCCAACTATGATAAATTTAAAAATCATTGGTGGAGTAGATGTTATTTCAAAGAAAGAATAATTGTGAGTTATATGTAAGAAATGATTTAATTTTAAAAATCATTCTGGGTACAATAATCAGAATTATTTTGGTAAAGATTTCCTTTAATTGTGTTAACCAACCTAAACTTCTTTGAAGTACATTCCAGTAATTGGTTGTATTCTTTTCTTTTTGTTGGGTTTGGTTGAAAGGTTCAAATTGATATTTATTTGACTTTTTTTAAGGTTGGAGGTAATTTCATTAATTTTGAGAAATTGATAATTAAAAACATTTTTTGAACCGAACAATTGAATAATTAATTAAATAGGCGGGTTTCAGATCTCTTAATATATTATATATACATACCGATTAAAAAAAGGTAACCATTTTGGAAAAAAAGTGAAACCTGGTTTTTCATTGGAAACATTAATAGAACCTAAAAATGAAAAGTTAAAATCAATTAAAAGAAGAAACCAATTAACTTCTAATAATACTCCATAATATTATTTTCAATCAACCCAACAAATACCATTTAAATCTACGTTCATATCAAAATTGAGGGTATGGTTTTGGAGATCCTCAAAAATAATCAATTTTTTCAACAAATTTGTAATAATTGATCAATCAAAGAAAAATCCCTTCAAAAGATAGTATTAAAAAAACTGTTATTGTGCTGAGTACTTCATTTTTTATTTATTTATTTATTTATTTATTCTTTTATTAATTGATCTTACTTTGAATTTTCATTAATGTTCCCAATTAAAAACCACCTTTCACTTTTTTTCCCTGTTTCACTTTTTTTTCACAATGGTAATTAAAATAATTAAAAAATTGATCCTGAAAAAATTAGAAAATATTATTCATTTCTTGATCGTTTCTGTAAATTATTGAGGAAAATTACTTCTTTACTCAATTTTAATTTTAAAATTGAAAAACTTTTTATTAAAAAAATTTTCCAACCAAAATTGGTTTTCTTTCTTTAATCAAAGTAGAATTAAAAGGATTCGATCCATATTGGAATTTAAATATATTTTAGAAAATTTTCTAAAAATCGGACATTTTTTAGAATTCTTTTCCGAAAATAGGATTAATTAAATTTTATATGTGTGATTTAAAAACAATTATTTTCTATCAATTTATAAAAATTAGAATATTTCTCTATCTTGTTTTAATTTTTTTTTTCATCAATAAATTAATTCTACTTTTAAGGTACAAAATTTAAACCAAAATTAAGAGATAAGAAAAATTTCAAATTTAGGTATACCTTTTGGATTCTAGTAAAACAATTTTTGTCAAACAAAAATACAAAACATATTCCTTAATTTGAGTTTTTTTATACTCAAATATCGTTCAAAGTCTGCTTCTCAAAAGTGAATCTGACTGTATATATTTTTTCTACAAGTCAAATTTATTGTATTTTTTTTTTTGATTTCAATAATTTAATTCTATCCTTTAATCTTTAAAATGACTTTCATTGTTTGTGTTCATTTTGATAAAAATATTTAAATAAGATTTTTTAAATATTTTTCAAATAAATGTACAAGCGAAAATAATATGGCCAGTTCCGATTTTAAGACACAAAATTTTCCCAAAATTTAAGGAACAAAAAAATTATAATTAGAGTCATATTTTTTGGATTATTTTTTTTTCACAAATTATTTTTCTAGTCTCCAAATTTTGTACTTTTTTTTGGAATTATCTTTATGTATTAATTTTCGTCGAAAGTTTGTATCTTAAAATTGGAACTGACTGTAAAAATAAATTTAATCTGAAAAAGATAAATTAAATGTATTTAGTATTAGATCCCAAAAAAAATCATTTGTAGAAAAAAAATCAAATAAATTTATCCAAATTACTTATAAGTTTTTTTTTTTTTTTAAAGATTAGCGGTTTTGATGATAACATACTTAATTCATGATGAAGTTACAAAAATCGCAATAATATCAGAAAATCGCGATATTCAATATTATCGCGATAATATAACAAATCGCGATAATTTTATAAAATCGCTATAAATGCCAAAATATCGCGATTAAAAAGTAATCGCGATAAAACAATTGATGGGTTTTTGGGCTAATTGAGAAATATTTAAACAAAAAATTTTTTTTGATCAAAAAATAGATTAGGTGATAAAAAGTCATTCTTTGAAAAAACAACAAAAAAGATACTTGATCCAATCAAGGATCAGATCAAAGAGTTTTATTGTGTTTTCTTTTAATTTGGTTGACAAACCTATCGATCCTTTTAGATCAACAACAATAAGAACTAAAGAGAAATAAATATTTTTTCATTTAATCATGGCGTTGGAAATGGCCTTGAATAATTAGCCAATAAATCAACCAACCCTTTATCTGTTCTTTAAAGAATGTATTTCTCGGCTAAAAGATTTTCAATATTATCAAAAAGCTAAAAGGGGTATGTGAACTCTTCAAAAGATTTCACAACACACTTGCCAGATGATCACCAATTATTAAGATTTTTTATAGATTTGTCTTCTTTTTCTTTTTCTTCTTTGAGCATCTTTGCATTGGGCAGAAAACACAATTAGAGCTTAGAGGTTTTTGTTTAATCGATCACCAATAAAAAGTCAAATTATTCTTTATTCTTTTTGGCTATTTAAAATTGTGAAGGTAACAACTTCGATTTTAAGAAAACACATCTATCTTATATTCAAGTGTATTGTTGAAATGGGTAATTATTAGTTTGATTATAAAATTTATTTGAGATTTGATATTTTGTTAAAAAAAAAATGAAAAGAAATAAATTTTCTGTTTCCACAACAAACCAAACTCATTCCCTTCAAAAAAGTTTTCGGTCTTACAAAACTTTCAAACACTTGACAACAGTTCAAAACTCTTACAAACACTTTCAAACATTTATTAAAGGGGAAAAGTGTTGTAAAAGTCTCAAGACTTTGTAAAAGTCAAGAGATTTATTTGTGGTAATTTCAAAAAAATAATTTTTTCATTTTTTCGCGATAATGTGAATATCGCGATAAAGTTGGACTAATCATGATTTTTAATAATATCACGATTTTATTGTTAATATCATGATAATATATGTTATCATCAAAACCTCTATTATTTTTTTTGCTATTGTAATTTTAGATATTAGTAAAAATAAAATTTTTTCATTTTTTTTTCCACTTTTTGGAGAATATAGAACTCTATAGTTCCAATATATTTTTGAATAACCTGTCACACGTTGAATTACAGATGACACCTTGATATTGTTTTCCAGTTAAATAAAATCTAACAGTAAACACCACACATGTAGAAATAACTTAATAATATTGCAATGCTATTGAATAGCCAAAGGGGGGATAAGTAATTCTGACAGATAAGGAAATGTTTGATACACATTACTAAAAGAAAAATGGTGTTGCATAATGACTAAATCAGGACAGTATATATGTAAGAAACTTCAAATTTAGGAGAAACAGAGGTTGATAATTAAAAAAAAAGAAAAAAAAAAAAATAGTAAATTGCTAAGGTTTTTTGAAGAGTAAAAAGGATCTATAAATTATATCGAACAAATATTTCCAAATTTTGTTTTCGAAGTAAATTCTTGAATTAATAAAAATTAAAATTAAAATGCAATACTTTAAGATGTACTAGATCAATTATATAATCAAAGAAATTATACCAATCTAACATTTTTGATTTTTTATAATTGTAAAAAATGATTGTAAAACAAAAAAATTCAAAAGTGTTGAAAAAATAATATTATATTTTTAAAAATAATAATATTTATTTCATTTTAACAAAAAATAGGCAAAAATTTGTAATTTTTCCCATTATCAAATATTAAAAAAATAAAAAAGATTTAAAAATATTGAAAAAAAATATTTATTAGAAACGATGTAAATAATAATGTTTCTTACATTTTTGAATATACCCCCAAGTGTTTTTTTTTTTTTTTTTTTTTGAATTTTAAAGATCTGTATCTGTATCTGTATCCGTAAAAACGGTAATTTCATAATCCTCATCAGTTTTAATTGGTGTTTCTTCATTTTTTATATTTTCAATTTGTTCATCTTCATTTTTTGAATCAGTTTCTGTTTCTGTTTCTGTTTCTGTAAAAGTTTCAATTTCTTCATTTTCATTGTCTGAATCGATTTCTGTTTCAGTATCTGTAAAAGTTTCAATTTCATCTTCTTTTCCCTTTTCAATTTCTTTTTCCTCTTCTTTTTTTAATTCGGTTGTTTCTTTTTCTCTTTCAATTTGACTTTTAGTTTCAATTTCAATTTCTCCATCTTCAGTGACTGAATCGGTATCTGTTTCAGTTTCTGTAAAAATTTCAATTTCTTCTTTTCCCCTTTCAATTTCAATTTCTTTTTCTAATTCAGTTGTTTCTTTTTCTCCTTCAATTTGACTTTTAGTTTCAATTTCAATTTCTTCATTTTCATTGTCTGAATCGATTTCTGTTTCAGTATCTGTAAAAGTTTCAATTTTATCCTCTTTTTCCTTTTCTTTTTCCTTTTCTTTTTCCTCTTCTTTTTTTAATTCAGTTGTTTCTTTATGAATTTCTTGTTTCCTTCCAATTTCGCTTTCAGTTTTAGTTTCTCCCTCTTCATCGTCTGAATCGGTTTCTGTTTCAGTTTCTGTAAAAGTTTCAATTTCCTTTTTTAATTCATTTGTTACTTTTTCTATATCTGATTCCGATTTAGATTCCGATGCTAATTCTGATTCAGATTTAATTTTAATTGAAATTTGGGAATTTTTCAAATTAGCTTGTAAAAATTCAATCATTAGTTCAATCTGAGGAACTTCAGAATATTGAATTGGATGAATCTTATTTTCAGCAGTAAATAATAGAAAAGTTGGGAATGTGATGATTTCTAAAGAGTTGCCTAATTGATTTTTTGAAGCATCAACTTGTGCAAAAATTAGATTATTACTATTTATTGAATTTGCTAACTGTCTGAAAATTTTATTTGAATTTTCACACGAGACACACCAATTGGTATTAATATTCACAAAAACATTCTTCTTTGGATCATTTACAATTTTATTCCAATTATACCCAACAATTTTTTTAACTTTTTTTCGATCATTATTTGGAAGATCTTCACTTTTTATTGTTGGTGAAACTTTCCCTTTTAATAGCCTATTTTCGTTAAAAATAATAATAATAAATATAAATTAATTTAAAAAGAAATTAGTTAAAAAAATATTCTTTTTCTATTTTTTCTAATTACAATAAAAAAATCAATCATTAAAAATAGAAAAAAATTAAAAAGATTCATAGGGAAATTATTTTGTATTTTGATTTAATTTTTAATAAGAATTTTGAAATTAAATGTTAATTTTTTTTGAAATTTAATAAATATGTTTGTTTCAATAATATGGTTATTCGTAATAATAATAATAATAACTCGATAATTATTAATTTCTGATTCATTCTGTAATAAAAAAGAATTAATAAATAATTTAGATCATTAATTTGTGTGTCTTTTTTTTCAAAGATAACATTTTGATTTTAATAGTTGATCATTCATTTGTGTTATTTACAAAATAACAAAAAATGCCATTTTTTTTATTCAATGATTCATTTTTAAACCTTTTTGGATTCTTTCTTTCCAATAATTGGAAAAAAAAATATATATATTTACTGAAAAGTTTAATTTTATTTTTGATTTTTTCAGATCATTTTTTTTTTCAAAGATCAAAAGACTTTTAGATATCCACTTTAAATCAAATCTTCTGAGTCTTCCCAAAAAAATTTTGCATTAAAATGTCTTTTTAGCAATAAGCAAGTATTTTTGGTTTAAAAAATGTATTTTTCCAAATATAAAATAGCGATATTTTACCCCTATTAAAATTCTTACCTGAAAATAAATTTAATTACAATTTCAAATCACAGAAATCACAGAAACCTAAAAATACTGGTTTACAATAATTCTAAAGTTTATCATTTTCAAACTATTGTATCACTAATTTAGAATTAGTAAAACACCAAAGTGATTGAAATGACTTGTAAGAAATAAAAATCAAAAAAGTTTATCAAAATTTGAGATTAAGGTTTCTGTGATTCCTGTGATTTGCTTTTTCAAAAAGTCTTCAAAAAATTCTAAATTCTTTTTAAACTTTTAGAATAAAATCTTTTAAAATCTTTTCTTTTTTTTTTTGTTTTCAACTTTGATTTGTAAAGGTAAGCCAACTATTTAAAATAATGTACAAAATTTTTATTTTTAAAAATTATTTTTTTTTCTGTTTTTTCTTGAAACTTTTTTAAATACTTGTAAGTTTGAAGATCAAAATGCCTTTCAAAATTTAGTATTTCTGAATTTATCTTTATCTAGGAAGGAATTTTGTTGAACTTTATCTGAAAAGTGTATTCTATTTTCGAAATACAATTTCCTTTTGGTTTTGAACATGAAGAATCAGATAATTTGATACGAGATAAAAAAAAGGAATAGACGTTTGATATTTGCCATTTTATAGATGTAAAATTGAAAATTGAAAATTTGAAGTTTCTCTTCTTCTTTTTTTCACAAAAGAATTTTGGTACATTAACCCAGATTTATATCTTTTGTTTGGTATCATAAACTATAAAAATAGAATTTATTGAAAGAATTTGTTCTTGGGATTCGATTTAAACTTTAATATCGAAAAAAAAACAGTTTTTAAAATGAAAAAGAAACATATTTTAAATTTATTCTTTGCATAATTAAAATCAAAACACAACAAATATATTTAACTTCAGGTTATTTACTGAATTGTGCTTGATTATCATGAAACTTTTTTCTTTTAATATCAATCACCAAATAGTACAAAAAATTTTAATGTTCAAAATTTGTTACAAAAAAATTGTAATGATTGTTAAAATATTTTAAGGGATTAGAGTCGCCCACCGATTTGCCTTTAATTAAAGTGCGTTGTGATTTAATATAAAACATATTAGTATCTAGAGTTCAAATAGTTCACTAGAAAATCTATTATAAATATTATTGAAATGTAAATAATTAGTTTTTTTTTTTGCTAATGATCATAATTAAAAATTTTCTTTTTGGAAAATTTTTTTATTAACTTTTCCAAATCTAAAGAATAGAAACACAAAATAATAGTATAACTTAATTTAAAAATAAATATTTTGAACATCCAAAAGTAACTAATTTTTTCAATTTTTTAATTTCAAGATTTACTCAATAATTATTAACATAAAAACAAAAGAAGGATCGCTAACTTTTGTATACCTTCCAATATGAAACTAGTCACTCTTTTAATAGATTTCCTATATATGAAAAAATATTTTAACAAAAGAACATCTATTGTTAATAATTTAATTTTTTAAAGAAATCGAATTTTTTAGCAAATTTACAAAAGATATTTTTAAGAAAAAAATTTTTAACAACTTCAAAGTCTATTTATCGACGATTTTTAAAACTTTAAATTTGTTATAAAAGACGGATTTTTTTCCTAAAATTCATTATTTTTTTACTAATACAAGAATGTTTTGTAAATTGATGAGATCGACTTTAAATAGTAATATTTTACAAATCAGAATTTTTAGAGTCATTTTAATCCATGGAGCACTATCATAATTTAAAGTCAATAACAACATATTTTAATTTCAAGCTTCTACATAATAGACTCTAACCCCTTAAGGCGATTAAAAAATTTTTTTGCACTTTTACTTGCATAAATCAACTATGTGATTTATTAAAAGATTATAGAGTAGTGGCAATATAATCTATTTCCTAAAAAGTAATTAATTTTTAATATAAAAAATCCTTATTAAACATAATTTTAGTATAAACTCTTTAAATATGCAAAATTGTTATTTATCATTAATTGATTCAATATAACATTCCAATTTGAATTTATTGCCTGGCATTACCTTAAAAAAACATATAAAAGTTTATGATATCTGTGTTTATTGTTTTGATTTGGAAACAATCTCCTTATTATAATCTGAGTTTGGCCTAGAAGAACGAGAAAAATGAGATTGTTCGAAGTGATATAAGATGATATTGCGGAGTTCGAAGAACAACGATTAATATCATCTTAGCACCAGAAGAATCTCATTATTTTGAATCTGCAAGGAGAACCAAAACCAAGAATTAAAAAAGGTGATTGTTGAACAAATGAAACAATATGAGTTGCTATTTATTTTTGGAACTCAGGATCTAACTCTTCGAAACAAAAAAAAACCCAAACAAATTTAACAAAGAAACACATTTTGCCCAAAACAATTAATTTGTTGTTTTTTAATGGTACTTTGAATAACTTGTTCTTAAAAGGATCTTATTCTTCCAATAGAGTTAACGAAATCATTGGAGTTAAATTTTATATTTTCATCATTGAGGACAAAACTTTGTTTAAATTTTACAGAGACAAACTAGATCGTCCATCCTTTCAATGAGATCTATTTCCTTTTGTTCTCCGTTTGTCAGCCAATTCTTGAAAACGATCAAACTTGGAAATCTGGATCTATTATGTGTTCTTAACAGTAACTGATTTTGAACTATTCCTCAAAATTTCTTGACTTTACATAGTAAAAAAAAATGTTTTTAGTTTTTTAATTTTTGTCTAAAATGAAAATAATTATAATTTATTTTTTTCTCATTTTCAAAATCCTTTCTAAATGGTCTATATCTCACTTTTTTTTTGAAGAAAAAAGAGAACAAATAAATTTTTTTTTTTTTTTGGTAAATGAGATTAGTTTTTTTTTCGAAATGAGAAACAAAAAATGTTTGTATTTAGACATTATTTTGAATAAAGAAAGAGATTTTATTCAATTTGCAAACATTATGAGAAAATTATCAAGCACTTTTTTTTTTAGTTTTTATTGAACAAGTATTTTGGTTCCTTGGACCAAAATATGTGTTCAATTGTTTTGAAATTGAGACACTCGCTAATCTCACTGTTATCAATTAAGCAACGTCGCAAAAAAAAATTGATTAAAGTACTCTTCTAAAATAACTTTAAATAACATTTTTACAGTCAAATTTATCTTGTAAAAATACTTTTTATTTTTCTTTGTTAGAATTGGAAATAAGAAGATCAGAAAAGTTTCAAACTTTGCCTAATAATACAATGATTTCTCAATTTCTTTCCACGGTAACTACAATACTATGCAAAAGTTTTATGAGTTCTAATCTCTTTCTTATCTGTAGTTAGCAAAAATTATTTACTTAAAATTTCACAAAGAAAAAATTTATGTTTAAAAAGAAATAAATAGCAATTTTATTTTATATTTTTTAAATGGTGTTGAAAATTGGTGGTTATTTTTTTCTTTTTGATAGAAAAATTGTTTTCTTGAGGGGTTTAATTTCTTGATAAAATTACTCAGAAAATGAGAAATTTTATAAATTGTCTTTTATTGTTTAAAAAATAATTTGTAAACCTTACCATATTTGCCATTTTTTATTGAATTTTGCCGTACCTTGTTTTGTACAAAAAACCTTGTTATTTTTTTTTTTTCATTTTTTGGAAATATTTTGATTCAAATATTTTAAAATACAGATATAAGGTTAGAATTAATTCATTGTTAATATTCATATTCATTTTATATTACCAATTTATAAATAGAATCACTAACAAAGAAAATATTATTTGAAATGTAAAATCAATGCCACACTTTTTTTTTGAAATTACCTTATCAGTATTTTTTTTCAATATCAATTTATCTTTATAGCCAATTACGAAATAAAAATTCGTATTTGATTTTGACTCATAAATTTATAATAAAAAAAAAAAAAAACTGATCTTTTATTCTTATTTTTTATGTAAAAATATAAACTCTTTTTCAGTGAAAGGGGCCTAGTTTTATTGAAAAAATAGAACATATTCTATGTGTTTAATTCATTATTCTTTTCTAAATAAATTTTCAATTTTAGATCAAAATCATTTTTTCTCATTTAGCAAATTTTTTTTTTTTGTTTATTTGATTGTTGTTTTTTTTTTCTTCTTTTCAATTTTCAATTTTTTTTAAAAAGTTATATTTAAAAAAAAAAAATGTTTGAAACTCCAAATTAACTTTCAAGAAAAGTTAGGCTTTATATTTTCTATAAAAATTCATACACTTACAAGTGAAAAAATATTATTTTCAACAATTTTAATTTTCAAAGAAATTGAGAAATTTCAATGAAAGGTGTCCAATGAAAATATACCAAAAAATTTTTTAAAGATTTTTTTTTTTTTTGAAATTTATGGTTTGTTCAGGTATTTCTTTTATGAATCTTAACTTTAATCCAAAGTTTATCATTTCTCTTATTTCTAAACAATCGAAGTTTGGTTGATTATTTAAAAAAGAGTTAATTTTTCATTTTTGGCTGTTCGACTTTGAGTGAAATGGAGTTTAAATATCAGTTTATTTATATTTGAATTTATAAATTTAATTCTCAAAAGAATATATATAAATAATTATCTTACCTTTGAGACCATTCTAAAATTTTTTGAGTATCCATTTTGCCATCATATTTGTAAAATTGCTGATTTGGGCTATCAACGACTACTAAAGAAGGGAAACTTTTAATACCATATCTGGAAGCAAATCCTCCGATATTACCAGAGTTGATAAATGAAAACCAAATCTTTCCATATAATTCATTTTTTAATGGTAAAATTTTTTGTACAGTTGGATATAACAAATTGTCTGATTTTTCATGTTGATTCGAATTTTCTAATTGTTCGTTAATAAATAGATATCCAATTTTATTTTGATTTGAAAAGTATTCATCAAAATTATCACGTGATAATGGTTGAATAAACGAAAGTGAATTTTGTGTTAAAAACTTTGAAAAGATTATAATAATAAATTGTTGAATAAGAAAAAAAAAAAAAATATTATGTTTTTTGAAAATATTAAAAAATCAAGTTAGTTTAGGATTGACAATATTCTTAATTTAAAAAAAAAAAAAAATGAATGATTTTATACTTTTTGAATTTTATTTTCTTCATAATTTCCACTGTATTCTATTGTTGATTGATCTAATTTTCGGAAGAATTTTAAATTAGATTTTTCTTCTGTATTTTGAACAACAAAAATAATTTTCTGATTTGAAATTTTTTTTGATAATATTTCTAAAATTATTAATACTAATTATAATAAGAAAAAGAAAGAAAAAGTTATTGATATCGATTTTTAGAAAGAGAATTATACCTTTTTAAAAGTTAAACAAAAGGAAGAGAATAAAATCATACAGTTTTCATCTTCATCATTAATTTTGGCAAATGCAACTAAGGGGTAGTTTCTTTTAAATTCTAAAGAACAAATTTAAACAAAATTAAAATAATTAATTAATGCAAAAATTAGATTTTTAAGTTATAAAGAGGAAAATAATTGAACAAAAATAAATTTATTTCGGTCAAATCAATTTTTAATATATCAATTTTTTGATTAATTTCAATCTTTGAATAATAAAAGTGAAAAAAAATTTGATTTCGTTTTCTATTTTTCATTTACAAATTGAGCTTTACAAGTAAATAGATACAAATTTGTGATCTCTATTTATTCTATTATCCATTTTTACTGACCTATCTATTGGATTAACGAAGAACCCATTATGAAACCCAGATTGAAGAATTGATAAAATATTTAGATTATATTTTAGCTCATGAAAATTTCAAATACTAGGAAAGAGTAAATTTGTTTTTTTTTTTTTTTTTCGATTTTTTTCCTTAATTCATTTAAAAATTTTTTTATTCATAAAACTTGAGTAAAAAATGTGTTATTCTAATGTTACTTAAACAGTGAAAATGATTGTAAAAAAAATCATATTAATTTCTATTGTAATTTTATTTGGATCTTCAATTAAAGATCAAAATTAACCTTGTTGTTTTTTTCAATGGCGAGTCGAAGAATTTTAATTTTTTAATTTTTAAAAAAATATTTTGATTTGACTTAGTTTTATTTTAATACGGATATCAACTATTCTCGGAATGTGTACTATTCCTACGTGTATTTTTCTTCTTTGTTCTTTAAAGTTCATTTATAAAAAAAAAAAATTGATATTTGGAAAAGAAATTTAACATTTGGCAAAAACAAAGTTTATTTCCTCAAAAGTGATGTAAATTTATTAAAAAAGATTTTTATTAAACTTTAAACTCATATTATTCAAAAAATATTCAAAATTGTTATTCATTATAAAATGATTCTTCTTAAGGAAGTAAGTACATTTTACCATTTTGAAAATTTTTAATTGTGTTAACATTACTGAAAAAATATTTTTTGAGTGCCACCAGATATTGAAACTTTGAAACCAAAACACCATCCACTAGTCTATTCGTGAATGGAATCAAAGTAATTCAGAGTTGAATCTTAATTTTTTCAATTTTTTGTAAATTTTTTTTGATTCAATTTTTGGTTTTATTAAATAAAGTTTTGGATCTAGAAATGTGTTTATACCAATGATCGAAATTAACCAAACAGTAAACCAACAAAATATACCCGAAAGGGTGTGCATTTGAAACAAATATTTTCTTTTAGAAGACCAAACACGAAAGATCACCATTCCAAATAAATTTGTTGAAATCAAGAATGAAAAAAAAAATAATCGATAAAAGTCTATTTTGGAACATTGATTTTCTTTATCTTCTGAGTTTGTATGAATACAAACTATTTTTTGCCTTGAATTTCTCGCCCCATTACTATTTATTATTATTTTAAAAAACCTTTTGTGACAAATTTGCTTTCAAAATTCTTTTTTAAAATATTTTTCTCAAACAAAGCTAAAACAAGGAATACTATTTCAAAAATTAAAATAAAGGGGTTGAATTCTTGGAATCAAAAAACAGTTACAAAAGATTCAAATCAAAATAATTCAGAAATTCAATAACAAATTTCAACCAGATTCAGAATTATTTTGAGTTCTCATTTTAATGGAAAATAAATAATTATAAAATCAATCGAATTTGTCCAATAAACCCTCACTCTCAAGAAGAATTACAAAAATCTCTGATTTTCTGAACCCAAACCAGAATTAGATGACATAAATGAAAATAGGATTTTTAAATTCATTTTGGAAATTCTTTCGAAATATACAGTAATTTGTTTATCAAAAATTTTCCAAATAAAATTTTTTCATAAAGAATTAAAAATAAAACCAAATAAAGAATAAGTAATTGTGTAAAATGTTATAGATAAGATCAAGTAATAAATGATTATTATTTTTTTTTTTTTGATCAATTATTTTATTTTTTTGATTTGCGTTTTTTTGTTGTGTATGAAAATATCTATTACTAGGATATATTCCACTCTAGTATTTATGAAAATATCAATATATTTGACGAAAGAAATGATTTGAATAATTCAGTTTCACATAAATGGTGGCACTCAAAAAATGAAAAATGTACTTACCCCTTAATAATCTAATTTTATTTGTTCACCAGAAATTACTTGAGCAAAAGTGATAAAAAAGTCTCTGATCTCGATTTTATATGATATTTTTTTTTTTTTTGGGGAGTAATTGGTGGGTATTTTTTTTCCTTTAAATATAAAAATTTTTCCAAAGATGTTTAATCTTGATAGAGTTTCAAATAGAATATACTGTTAATTGAAAAATAAAAGGATCAAAATTTTCATTCAGCTTTCCAAAAAAATCATCATCCCAAGTATTAAAACAATCATCAAAGTCTGCAATTATATCAGGTACATTAATCATTTAAGCTTTTCTTTAGGAATTAAAAAATTGAAATTATACATGATTTATACAACCTTTTTTTGGAAAGTTGAATGAAAAATTTGTTCCATTTATTTTTCAACAAATAGTAAACCTTAAAATTGTCTTTTATTGTTTAAAAAATCTTTTGTATCTTTAACAGGCTAATAGTTTTGATTTTTTATTAAATTTTATCATAAACTAAATTTCATAATAAATGGATCAATTTTTAGTATTTTTTTTTTTTTTTTATTTTATTTTTAGAAGAAAAATAAATATTTCTAATATATAGAACTGAATACTAAAAGAGTAATTTTTTTATTATAATATATAACTTCAATTTATAAAAATATTTATTTTTAAAAATTGATTTTTAATGGACCAATCATTTTGAAATGGAGTTTACATTATTTTTTCGATATAAACTCTTTTTCAAACAAAAGGGCACACCCCTCAAATCACCAATACCATCAAATTTGATTGTTAATAAGATAATTACCAATTGGTGATTTTCATATTAATTATTTATTTTTTCATTTTTTTTTTATTTATGGATATTGAACAGTTGGAAAATGAAAAAGCAAGATAAAAAGAAACCAATTTGGAAATAATCTAACAGTGTTTAAATGGAAACAGTTTAAGTTTGATTTCGTATGAGCTAGATGTAGGAATTAAGGAAGACCATTATTGAATTGATGCATGGAACAAAGAAAAGAAAAATAAAGAAAAAAACATTCTAACAAAATACCCAGACAAATTGGGGCTTTATCTTTAAAATGAGACTTTAAAGAACAAAAGTTTGACGTGTAAAGAATTATCAATAAAATGTCGAGAACTTTTTCTCAATTCACCTTGTTCGTTTGTTTTTATTGATTTTATAATTTTTTTTCTTGACAATTTCCAAAACGAGATTTCTCATTTCAAATAAAAGGACACACCAATTTTTAAAATATTTAATTTTTTAATTTTTATTGTTTTGTTTTATTGAGTTTTAAAGATCCAGTTGAGTGTTTGTTTTTTGATGTTTTAAAGCGTTTCTTAGATTTTAGAATGATACTACAATTAATTTAATTCAATTATGAATAATTCTTGAAATTTTTTGTGCCTTTTTATTTGAAAAAGAGTTTATTTAAAGGTTGTTATTTTTTTTTCATTTTTTACAAAATATTGTTATGAATATATTTTGGAAGACAAACAATAGGTACTGATTTAATGAGTATTGTTATTTTTTTATATTCATTTGATATCTCTCAATTTACTAATAGAAATATTTTAAAAAGAGAATATTATCTGAAACTTCAAAAATATTTATCTGCTATTTTGAAAATCACTTAGATCAATATTAAAGGTATTAAAGAGCAACCAACAATACAATGACATAAATTCTGCCAGTAACATCAATTCGTGTTATGTAATTCTTAAAAATTGATTCATTTTTTTTGTTTGAAATTATTAGGAAATCAGGTGTGATGCCTTAAATAAGTAAATTGGTGTTGTATATTTTCTATTAAAGTTCGTGTAGGCTTTTGGGCAATTATCCAATTGCTCTCTTCCCAAGCAAAGAAGCAACAAATTACCACATTGAGTTTTTTGGAAAAAGTAATTGATTATTTTTTGAAATCTAAATTCGCCAACATAAAAAAAAAGAAAAAAAATATTCATACCATCTAGCTGCTCAATTAAAGAAATCTGTGAAATGGAAGGTAAATGTATTTTTTGGATCCAAAGTGAAAAGTCTGAAATTTTGGTGCTTCCCTTATAGGTTTGGGTTGGTTCACCGTCTTGAAATAAAACAACGTTTCCCAAAGAAATAATACCAAACTTGGAAATTAGATCTAAATCTTCTGGTGAATACTCAAAACGGAGGAGTTTATACTTGTTCTCTTGGTCGTATTGTTGTGCAATTTTGTCAAACCCTTTTTGAAACTAGACACATAATAAAGAGGTAAAAATAGCGATTCACATTTAAAAAATCAAAACAAAAAATAGTAAAAAAAAAAAAAAAAAATACATCCAAATAGTAGGTGCTAAAATCAGCATAAATACAAAGTATAAAGGAATGTTTCTCATTAATCATTTGATCTAATTTGTTTCGTGTAATAAGCGGTGTGAAATAAGTTGTTTCGTTTATTCCTTCATCTTCTTTTTCAAAACAAAAAGAAAAGAAATAAAGTAAAAATACAAGAACAAAAATTGACTTCATTTTGGAAAATGGAAAAAAATGAATAAGAGTAACAAAATGTCAATAAAATAACCACACTAAAAAGAACGGACTATTGTTTTAATTTTGGAAGAAAATTCAATAGGGAGAGTATAGTGAGTTAATAGTCTGATCAAAGGGATTAATTAAATGTCAATAATCAGAAAAAATTTGGATTAATTTCGAAACCTCTTATCTAAAATAGAAACAAGGAACACAGATCAGATTTTTTTTTTTAAAAAACGAATTTGAGTTTTCAGACTTTGTTTGAAGAGTGTTTGGATAATCTCTTAATCTTTTTTAGTCAATCAGTTAATCATTTTTAACTTCAAATTAACCGTATGTTGATACTCAATGACTTTTCTTCAGATTCAAGAGATTACTTACTCTATACAAATAATATTGTGAAATTGCACTTCTCAAAAGTGAAAAGAATTCTCACAAAAAATCAAAATTCTTCGTGTTCACTTTGGTAAAAAATTTCCATTAACAAAAAAAATAAAACAGAATTCTAAAATCACAAATTTTGAAATAAAAATCTAATCTTATTCTTTTTTATATTTTTCATTTCTTTAAATTTCTTCAATTTAAAACAAATTTTTTTCAAATGTATACAATCGATTTAATATCAATTTAAAAAATTTGTACATGTTTTATAACTCTCTAAATTTGACAAAATAAGGATTTTGTAACTCTATTCAGATCAAAATAACTGATTCGAGAATTTTGAAAAAATATAAAAAAAAAACTATTATTTGGTTCCAAAAAAGGACAAAAAATATGCTTATTAAAACACAAATTTGTATTGAAAAAAAAAAATAAACTTCTGTTTTTAGTAGAGATTTATTGTTGAGAACATGAAATTATTAAGATAATGTAACTTTCCATACTTTCGCCCCCCTCTTCCATCATGTTTCGTCAGTTAAAAGTACACAAAAAGAACTAAATTGGATGAAACAATTTTTGTGTGAATTAAATATTTTATGAGCTCAAATACAAATAAAATTTATAAATTCCTAAGATTTTCAATTTTTTTTTGAAAAGAATTCTTTTTTAAAATATAGTTATTAGAATTTTAAATAGGAAAAATGAAGTTAAAATATTTAACAAAAGTATTAATGGAATCTGATTTAATTTTCTTTTGTTTTTTGAATTTATAATGAGTGATAACATAAAAATAAATAAAAAATGAAAATTTTAATAAAATAGATGATAAAATTATATAATATTGAAGATAATCAATAAATTTTTTAGAATTGAATAACATTTTATAGGAATATGATGTTTTTTCAACAAGTAAGGTATTTTTAATTATTTTTTTGTTTTCTTTTTGTGAGTTTCCTTTTTTTTCTCTAAAAACAAATTTTTATTGTATTAAAAAGTTGAGGAATAGATAAATAATTAACAGTTCGATTTAAATTTAAAATATAAACCATTAAAGAAGAGTAATAGTGTAAATGATTCATCTACTTCTAATAGATAATTATATTGTAAAGATATTATTTTTTTTTATAAATCCAATAATAATAACTCATAGTGGAATTAAATTGTCTGAAATTTGTTATGAGACCAAATAACCAGATGGCATTATCTTGAATATCCAGAAATATTCGATATAAAAGTTAATTACAATCAAAAAAATTCAACATTTTGGAATTACAAAACAGAATTTTTTAATTATGTTTTATTTTTTTTGGTTATTTTTTAAATCACTTTTATTTCTTGTTTTGTATCTCTTTTTGTTGTCTTTGTTTACAAATAAATTTTTTATTTTTTTTTTTTTATAAAAAACTATTCTATGGGTTCTAATATTACCTACATTAGGGATTATCATCAATATTAGAATTTTCAAAACAAATCGATAGTTTAGTGAACAATTCACCTTTTCACAATAATGTAAAAAAACATCAATTTGTGATTTTTGCTTATAATCCAAAATATTTCTGATAATATTAATAACTTGTGATATATAAACATATTCACAATATTCAAAAAAAAAAAAAACCCTTTAATAAAATGAGAAACTCTTTTATGTTTTAATGAAAAATTTTATAAAAAATGTCTTTAAAAAGTTAATAAACTAGCAAAAATTATGTATAAATAATGTAATTGAATCTTTATTCTTTATATTTTTTGTAATAGGTAAATCTATATCTTAAATTTTATATTTGCCAAAGATTTTTTCAGGAATAATTGTTAAATTCGTGAAAACTATTTTTATTCATGATAAAATCAGAAATTAGCGATATTAGGCCAAACCCCATAATCTTATTTTATCACTAAAAAAATTATTGTCAGGAATTTCCCTATTAGAGTTAGGATGAAAAACTTGAAATAAAGTTAGAATTTCAGACAAACAGCGTGTAATTTTGTTAAACCACCTCTCTTCACTAATAATACAATATATATAAAAAAAAAAAAAATAAATAAATAATTGTTTTTTAATAATGTTTTTTAAAATCTTTTTATTTTTTTTACTTTTCAATTCAAAAAAAAATATTATTAATATAAAAAATTTGATATTTTTATTAGTTTTAAAATAAAGTTGTTTTAAAAAAGTGTTTATAAATCAAAATGTTTTTAAATTGATCCCTAAAAATAGGTCTATTTTAGTTTGTCATCTATTTTGGAGACCATTTTGAAAAAAACTTTTTTATCACACACATTTTTTATTATATATAAAATAATTTTTTTTTTTAACAAAAATAAATTGAAGAGATAAAATTTCATTTTGTTCAAAACCAAGAAATAAATTTAAAGTTATGAATAATTTTTTATTTATTTTGTTTTGTTTTTTTTTTTTTTATTTTTTTGATGAATCTTTTTCAAAATCAGAATCAGAATTTGAATTTGAAGAACCAGAAGAGGATGATGAGGATGATGAGGATGATGATGATGATGATGATGACGATGATGAATCAAAATCGGAATCGGATGTTGAAGTGGAATCTGAATCTGAATCTGAACCTGAGGATTTAAAAATTTTGTTACTTTTATCTTTTTTCTTTCTTTTATTTTGTTTACTGCCCATTAAACTTTTTGATAAGAAATTTAAAGTAAGCTTGCCATCTTCATATTGCAGACAAGTGGAATCTTCTGTGAGGGTGGGAATTTTGTTTTCATAATAGTTATTTGCTATTTGCTTTTTCAATTGGTCAAGATTATAATATTTACGATTCTTATTACCGATTATTCTTTGTTTTTCTTTAACGATTTTCTTTACCTTTTTTTTATCATCAATATATTCGACTTGTGTTTTAGAATTACCATTTTTTTCAAAATGGTATTTTATTTTATTAACCACGATTCTGGTATTGGCGTATTGGATACGAGTTAGATCTATCAAATCATCAACTTTTTTAATTTGGGTTGGATCTACTTCTCTTTCTCTTTTTTCATCAATTAGCATATCTTCAAGATCATCAAAGAAATTATCAAGATTTTCACTTATATTCTGTGTTTGGCTTTGTTGTGACGAAATGTTCATCAATGATGTAGATGTGGATGTGGATGTGGCAGTGGAAGTGGCAGTGGATGTGGATGCGGATGTGGATGTGGATGTGGATGTGGATGTGGCATTTACATTTGTTGATGACAATGAAGTGGTTGATAAAGAAGAAGATGATGATGATGACGATTTTGATTTTGATTTTGATGACGAAGATGACGATGATGATGAATTAATATTTTGAGAATTTGGATTTAGTAATTTATTTTTTTCGTTTTCTTTCTCTATTTGTGATTGTACGGCTTGTAATTCCTTTTGCTGTTGCATTTCTTCTTCATCTGAAGGCAAGGTATCTTCAATACCCTTGAGTGGGTCGCCAAACATCATTCTATTGAGCATTCTATTAAAAAAGTTTTGTCTAATTATTGAGTATTTTTGTTGTCCCTTGGTGTTTTTTAATTTCCTTGTTCGAACAAAGCGGGTAATTGGATGGTCCATCCCCTTTGAGGCCATATCGGCTGCAATTGGCTTTAATAAATTCCAGAGGTCCCAATGGCCCTTTCCTTGTATTTCTTCTTCTGCAAAGAATTCTCGTGCATATTTCAGCATATCCGGCTTGGTGATCTTTCTAGCGTCCATGCATGTCCCCTCAAGGGGCTTATATGATTCGCGCTTCTTTCTTCTCCCCTTCCGCGACTTTTTTTTTTGCTTCCGATAGCCCACTTTCCCATAGACATCACAAAACGGAACTGTTTTGCTGAGTGCTGCATTAATATGGCTTTTTGAAACCTCCCAAGGCGAAAATTGAAGGTAATCCTTTAAAATTTCGATAGCTTCGATCATGTCTTGGTTGGTTAATGTCAGTTTGATGGAGATTATTGTTTTCAAATTAAAAATTGTTTGAATTCCTCGATCTACTAAATATTGATGCCCCGAGAGCATTGATTCATACAAACACATTAATTCCGGAGACACTAATGCCTGCGATTTTTCTTCTGTAAGGCGACAATTCTTGGGATCAAAGGTCCAAAAGCCAGAATCTGGGCCTGCCTTCTGAAAGGAGGCAAGCTCTTTCAATTTTTTCCTGATATCGGATTCAGATAAATAGGGATGGAATTTTAAGACATCCTTGGCTCGGATTTTTTTTAAATTATTCGTGATGAAGGAGCGGTATAGGAATACCTTCAAGCTATCTTCCTGGAATTGCTTGGTGTTTCTTGCCTTTGGGGTGAAAACTTCCTGAAGTAATTGGATTTTGCCAACAGTGAAAATTCTTGGGATCTCTCGTAAATAGAAATTGCCGTCCTCAGAACGCACAACAAGAAAATCCGTTTCTGGTGCCTCGTGCTCTGCCAATACTGCTTGAAATAAATTATTTTTGATCGCCTTCACCTTTGTAGAAAAGGGTAATTCGGTAATAAATGGTGACGGGTCATCGCTACTTAATACCACCAGCTCCTCTCTTTGAAGTTCCTCCCTAATGGCGTCAATTTCAGTGGTGTCAATCCAAGAATCCCAATTGCCCCTTTTTTTATTTCTTTTTCTTCGACTTCGTTTTTTTTTCTTTGAATTTTTGTTCCCCTCGCCATCCTCATCCTTGTCTTTGTCCTTTTCCTTTTCTAATTCAATTTCCATTTTTTTTTGAATTAAATCCATCAAACTATTTTCTTCCAATTGCTTTTTCTGTCTCTCCTTCCGCTTCTTTTTCTCCTTGCGCTTCTTTCGGCGTTTCTCTCTCTCCATTATATCCTCATAATCTTCATCCTTCCCCTTTTCATCTTCTTGCCCACTACTACTTGAATCATCCAAATCAAAGGGCATGCCTGCCCATTCCAGTTCCAATGGGAGCGGCATATATCGCAGCCCTAGGTTTCCATCTCTGTTGATTTGAGATTTTTTCAGAGGGTTAAAAATATTTTGCCTATATGCATTATCCCTTGTCATTACTGCCTGCTTTTGTTCTTCGTTGTCCAAATAATCCATATCACGAAAATGACGCTTTCGGTAATATGTCAATATTCTGGAATTCATCCCAAAATTTTGGATTACCACTGGATTTTCTTCAAGATATTCCAAAAGCACAAAGGAGTCTGTCTTTAATGTCAAATATCTAGCCTTTTTAAATTGCTCGGATGGCACAGAATCGTCATTTGTATTCCGTGACGAATCATAAGCGCCCTTGGAACCAATACCCAATGAAGAAGATCCACTCCGAATCCGATCAGTCATTTGCCTTCTCCTTCTTTTTCTTCTTCTTTTACGAGCCTTTTTCTCTTGTTGAGTTCTTGCATATGAGGGCTTTCTCAAATTAATAATTTTCCTAAATACATGCTTATCGATCTGTGGCCGATGGAAGTATCTTAATTCCTTGGCAGTCCAAAACTGTTTAACTCCTTCGAGCCTCAATGTTGGTTCTGGATGCGAAATAACCACTTTTTCCTTTAAATTTTCTTCATTCAACTTTTGAATGGGCTTGGAATAATATTGATCATTCGAAAAATTAAATCGCCTCCAGGGCTCATATAGAAAGGAATTTTGGTTAAATAAGGGATCTTCTGATAAGGAATGGCGGTGCTTACGATATCTTCTTGACGGTGTGTTTAATGAAAATCCGATTTTAAACTGTGGCGGTTTTATGTTTTTGATCGGGTATATTATTGGATTTGAACCTACCCTTTTCTCAAATAACATTTCATCATCATTTAAATCCAAGATTAAGGCTTCGTTGCTTAGTTCGTCTTGTTCCTGTTCCTGCCCTTTTTCTTTATCTTTGTCTTTTTTGCTCGTGTTTTTTGTTTTACTTTTATTTGCTCCGTTATTTTGCTTTTCAGAAATTGTGCCGTTGTCCCATATAATAGACGATTGGATTGTTGTTGCAGATAATGATGGAGTTACCATATTGTTAAATTTTGACCATATTTGCCCATTCTGCTCAGTTTCCTTGATTTTTTCCTTATAAATTAATTCCTGTCTTGTTAATTCTTCTTCTTGATCTTCAACAGTGTCTCTTTCAATTAATTTCTCTTGGTTGCTCCATTCAGGAATTTCTATTTTTTTGGCTTTACATATGAAATTCCTAAAATCATTCGCTTTTTCATTTTCATTATCAGTTTCAAGTCCAGATTCAGATTCAGATTCAGATCCAGATCCAGATCCAGACTCAGACTCACTTTCAGATTCAGGTTCACTACCCGACTCGGATTTGGGTTCTGTTTTTGTTTTTGTTTTTGTTTGTGGTTGTTGTTGTGGTTTTGTTTTTAAATCTTGATCAGTATCTTTTTCAATTTCAATTTCAATTTCCATTTTTTTTTGATCTTCTTCTTGTATTTTGTTGTCATTTACTATTTCGTTTTCTTTTAGTTTTTCAATTTCTTGTTCTTGTTCTTTTTCGTTTTTTTCTTGTTCTATTTTGGCTTTGTTTTTGACAATCTCTTGTTCTTTTATTTTGTTGAATGATTTTTTTAAATTTTTATTTTTCTTTTTCATTTCCTTTTTCTGTTGTGTTTTATTAAACTTGATAATTTGAGGATCAATTGAACCCAATCCTAAATCCATTAACGTTTCTGATAAATTATTTGAAATAAACCATTGCTTAGGAACCAATTCGGAATGCAAATTTGCTCCAGTACTGTTAATGTTGTAAATTGGATCCAGATTATTTTTGTCCTTGGCATCCCAAATTATTTCTTTTTCCCAATCGAAATGTTCAATCGGGTGAAACTTGGAAATGGACATTGGAATATAAAAGGAATCTAATTCTTCGTCTTGGTTATTTTTTTTATTTCTTTGCTTTTTGTTTCCAGAATAACGGTTCTTGTTTATGTTTGAAGATTTCTTTTTTTTTTTTTTGTTTTTTTTTGCATGTGAAAAGGTTTTGTCATTTATTTCACCCACAGTTGAATTGCTTTTGCTTTGTTGAGAAGAGTTAATACGATCTTTTAAAAATAAATACTCTTCATCTTCCTTGGTGTTTGTTTGCGTTTGAGATCTTTCTTTTAAATTACGCTTCTCTCGTAATTTGATCTTTTTGTGAAGTGATAATAGCCTTCTTTTGTTACCGATTAATTGCTTGCTGAGGCTTGTGCATGTAACAAGCTCTGTTAATTTGTATATTGGTAGCCCGTTTTCATCATACCCATTTAGAAACGTATTTGGGATCGTATCTAAAAAATTGGGATTTCGATTTGAGACACGTTCGTTTGATTGAAAAAGAATTGAATTACTTGGTGAATCTGAATAAAGATAGGAAGACATAATTTTTCAAAAAAAAAAAAAAAACAAAAAGTAATTCTCAAAAAAATGATTTAAAATTTTTCAAGTTCACTTGAAACAATATTGATAACTATAACCAATGTTTTTCAGCATTTTCAAACTTTTGAACACTTGAAGACAATTTAAAAACCTTTCAAATACTCTCCAATACTTTTAAAGGGGAAATGTTTTACTAAAGTGATATGCTTTGGCAAAGTCCTTAGATTTTTTGAAAAATTGGTTAGAGTTTAGGTGAGTTGGGGTATTTTTTTTTGTAATTTTTGACGAACATTCGAATTTTCAAGGATTTGTAAACTGTGGTTCTGTAAAAAAATCTAATTGAAAGATTATTTCAATTTGAAAAATTTATTAATTTTGAACTTTTAACAATCCTGTCGATGATAAGGGACAACTAACTATTTTTTATTTTTTTCCCAAAGACAATAGAGTACTTATTTTTTACAAGGGTATGATTAAGCCCAATAAATAGACTCTTTTATCAACTAAAGAGAAATCAATTTGTTTTTTCAGAGTTCATTTTTTTACAAATGTAATTTTCCGTAAAAATATCAGGATCCTTTTTGGATTTTTCGATCATAAAAAAGAAAAATTTACAAAAAATTTTATATTTTGAAGAAATCTCACTTTTAGTAATCCCTGAGAGTTTATATGAACAAATAACCTTGGGCTTTTAATCTTATTATAAAAATACAATGAAAATAAATCAAAAATTGTAACCTTGAAGATCTATAAAAAAATTGATCATTTATTTTATTTACAAATATTTTATAAATTTCTTGAAATTTAAAAGATTGTGTAATATTCCTTTTCAAATATTAAGATGATAAAAGACAAATTTTTATTATTAAAATCAGTTATTTAAGAATTTTTTTTATTTTTTTTTTTTTATAATTATTAATTTAAATTCAGTTTATATTTTAGTAAATCTTTAAAAATTGAGAAATAATTTTAAAGTATATTGATACATTTAATCTTTGGGTTGTTAATAACTCATTGAAAGAATTAAGATTCAGTATTAAATTATTAGAGGTTTTGATGATTACATAGATTATCATGATATTAACAATAAAATCGCGACAGTATTAAAAAATCGCGATTAGTCCAACTTTATTGCGAAAAATCATAAAATCGTGATATAAAATAAAAATCATGAAAAATAATTATTGCGAAAAAATGAAAAATTATTTTTTTAAAAGTAAATTATAAAAAAAAAAACCTCTAGACTTTTACAACACTTTCCCCAGTTTAAAAACGTAAGAAGGTGTCTACAATGGTTGTGAATTTTCTTCAAGTGTTTGAAATCTTTTAAAACTGAAACATTATAAACAGCAATTAAACTGTTTATAGTGGAATTAAAACAATTCTTTTCAATTCATTTTTATTTTAAATATTAAATCTCATTTAAATTTTATGATCATATAAATAATAATCCATTTCAACTATGTGTTTGAAGATAAAAAAATAAGTGCTTTCTTAAAATGGTGTCAGTACATTCACAAGTTAAATAACAATGAAGAATTAAAGAGTAATTTTCTTTCTTATTGATGATCGATTATACAACAACCTCAAAACTCTAAACGTGTTTTCTTTCCAATACTAAGAAATTAAGAGAAGAAGAAAAAGAAGAAGAAGAAAATTGTCCAATAAATCTGAATAATTAGTCATAATGTGGCTAGGTTTTTCTGAAAACTTTTGAAAAGTTATCCAACTCCTTTCGGCTTTCATAGATTATTAGATAATATTTTCACTGAAAAAACTACATTCTTTAAAGAACAGTTGAAGGGTTGGCTGTTTTAGAAGCTCTTTTATTCAAGACACATTTTACATCGATACGATTAACGGAGACAATATTTATTTATATTTAGTTATTACCTTTGTTGTTCCATAAGGATCGATAAATTTTTCAACAAAAATCAAAAGATAATACTTAAAACTCTTTTGATCTGATCCTTGATTGAACCAAGTATCTTTTTTTTTTTTTTTTTTCAAAGAATTAACTATTAATCACCTAATCTGTAATTTTGGATCCAAAAAATTCTTTGAAAAATATTGTTGAATTATCCCAAAACCCATTACTATTATATCGCAATAGACTGTTATATCGTGATATTTTGACATTTATCACGAATTTTAAATAATTCTCACCATTTATAGAATATCACGATTTGTTATCGGATATCAATTTTCATCTTATCACATAATATTGAATATCACGATTTTCTAAAATATCACTATTTTTTAAAATATTGCAATTTGATAAGAATAATGGCGATTTTTGTAATTTTATCGTGGCTTAAGCATAGATATCATCAAAGCCTCTATAACATGTTAAAAATAGGTCTTTCTTTAAAAACCAAACCAAAGTAAATTATAAAAATCAATTTGAATATATATAAATATTCATCATTTGAGGCGTTTATCGAAGTACATGTTTGAGATAGTTTTATTCTGTATTTATATTTTAATTGTATTTTGACTCTTTTTAAATTTCAAATTTTCAATAAAAATATTAAATCTCAAATTAAAAATCATTAAAATGAGATTTATTTTTGATTATTTCAAAAAAAAATAAAAAACCTAAAAAAAAAAAAAATCATTTTATTCATTCATTATTTTTCAAAAAACACAAATGTAAATATTCTTCGTTCTTCAACAAGGTTTAAATTTAATTTATTGAACATTTGGATCGGAATTTAAAAGGTTAATAAATTAAAGGTAAAAAAAGATTCCAAAATAAAAAAATAAAAAAAAAAACAAGATTTAAAACATATTTTGAACACATTCTACTAAATCGCAAGGTTCTGTCCCTTTTGCTGGGAAGCCAGAAGCTTCAAAAGACCAACCCTCTTTTGTTCGATGGAAAATGCCTACAACAATTGCTGTGTAATCCCCGAGGTCATCTAAATCATATCTTAGGAAAGTTGAGTTGGTGCCTGTAAATAGCCTGGTATAGGCATTTTCAAGAGTAGAAAATTTATCTCCCTTGAAGGAAGTGATCACAACAGCTAAATGGGTATATTTTGGATCAACGTTAAATAATTCGACCTGAATTTGTTCGTCGTCTCCTTCTCCTTTCCCCGTTGTATTGTCACCTGAATGTTTAATAGCATTATCGTCCGATGTTTTTTTTTCGAAAGTAAACAATCTGCGAATCGTTAGTTTCAGTAAGCATGATCACAGGTGCATCCAAGTCAATTGGTTCTGTTCCTTTCATGTCCCAGCCTAGGCCAATTGTGAATGATTCTAAAAACGTTGGTGCTATTTTATTAATTTGTTGAAAGCCAGGGGTTTCACCTTTTTTTAATAACATAATTTTGTCCTGTGGGCTGAAATATTTTAAACTTTGTATATGGTTGTTTTTGACATATTGTAACACTTCCCCGTAAATGTCTCCCCAATGGTGTGGAATATAATTCGTGTTTTTTTTGGGTATAATTGTGGTTATAGACAAATGTTGAATTTATGGTGTCTGAAATGTCCAAGACACCAAGAATTGCGCACGTGCCATGAATATCATTGAGCAGCAATTTCATGATGCTTTTCAAGTGATCAGGATCCATTAATTGGACCTCGCAAGTTGAAAGATCAGAAAATATGACGATATCATTTTCATCCTCAATGCTTTTGGAAATTGATACAATGAAGACAACAATGTCGTAATTCAATCTTAAAGGATCAGCCTCGACCTCAAGAAGTACTTGGTAAAAGCCTGGCATTTTAGGAGTGTCTCTACCAATGTATTTTAGACCGTCAATTTCTTTGTTGGTATAATAAACAGGGAAAACCACCTTTTCTGGTTTTGATTTGAGAAAGGCTATTGCACTTAAGTCGACATCTACAATCGATGTGGACTCGACCTGGGACTTTAAAGTCAACAACATCCTTCCACATCTAGAAGTTGGGATATCTATGCTTTCTCCAACGGTCATTTTAGGCGGTGGGCTTAATTGTATGATTTTAAAAGTGATCACAATAAATAATTTGCCTTGAGATTCCTTGTTTGCCCCCATGATGGGACAGGCTAATCCATGAGCGGAAAGCCCTTGGTCTGTAAAGGTGACATTATGAAATAGCTGTTTCAAGTTTATAACTGACCGCCCTATATAGTCATTTGAAGAAAATAGATTCCAATCATAGGTAAGAATTTCCAGCTGAGGATCGAGTTTCTGTCTTGGAACATTAATGAAAGAAAAGGTTGTGTTCCATACAGGGTTTAAGGTTTTCTTTATTGTTCTTGTTTTCTTTTTTCAAAGACTGAAAGTGAAGGTACAAAACGGATCACTTGTCCCACTCTTGTCCATTGCAGGTAACCCTTCAGCTTTAACGATTCTTATATCAAGACTAATCTTACTAAATAGTTGATAATTTCTTAATCAGCTTATAAATTGGTTTATCTTTCTTTTTTATTTTTTGGATTGGCTTGGCAAGTTTACATTTGGAAATAAAAAAAAAAATGTGATTATTTGATATTTTCAAATTTTTTTTGAATTTTGGAATGATTTGAACAAACCCAAAATATCAAGCAATGTCTTGGTGTTGTTTTTTTTTTCATAAGTTTACATTTGTTTTCAGGATTTTTTCTTTTCCCTTTTCATTCTTGCAAATTAAAAGATTTCTGAAATAACTTCTTAGTCACAAAACAGAAAGAACTAGAACTCGATTTCAAAGATTATTTGGTGAATATATAAAAAATTAAGCAAGGTTTTTTGAGATTGTATGATTATAGACCCAATTTTTTTACAATTTTTAGATTTTTTTCAAAAACTTTTTCAGAATTATTTGTTTGTCAAAACCACTTTGGGATCACAAAACGATCAACAAAAAAATGGTTTTTTTGCAAATATAATTCAAAGTTCGATCGAAATTTGAAAAAAGGATTTTGCAGCCATCAAGATTCTTTGTTCTTGAATAACATTTTGGAATCTTTAATTTTGGACACCAGAGTTATTACGGTTAGCTGAAATAGCTCATGTAGTCGTGTTTAACCTACATTTCAGAATAAAATAGAAGTTCTGCTTTTTAAAGACTTAATGATATTTGAATTATATCTGGGAAAGAAATTTGTTCTATTTTCCATATTTGTCTTTAATAAAAAGAGTTTCTCAAAGAAGTAGGTTGTAATTTGGGATCAATATTCGAAAAAAAAAATATTGAAAATTGAGTGAAAATTTTTTCCTATTTAGAATTCAAATACCAGTATACATAAAATCAATCAAAGAAACTGACAACAAACCCTAAATAAATATGATACTGCTTACTCAGAGTTCTATTATCAAAAAAAGAAATTTGAAAAATGAAGGATCGAATTCGTTAATTTATTTCAAAAAATGGTAAGTAATTTGTGAAAAAAATTTTTATTCTCTCAAAAAAATCAAAAAAATAACAAATTCTAAAAAGTTAAATAATTTCGAAAAAATTACATGAAAAAAAGCATTCCGAATTTAAAATTTACTAAAAATATCAAGTAGATTTGATACAAAATTTTGTTGGCCTTGTGTATACTATGGACACTTCATAAGATCTTACTTTAGAACAAGAAGAAAAAAAAAGTAAGATTTTTATTTGAGACATAGATTTAATGCGAGTGAAACAGGGTTTTTTTGATTACTGTAAATAACTCCAGAATTAGGATTTGACCACTTTTTTGTTATTTGAAATAAGGGAGATATACAGAATGGGCCTTTTCGGCACAGAAAGGAGATATCCCACTTAAATAATCTTGAATTTAATTCAAAATACTTTTGGTATAGAGCAGTGAAAAAAATACCGGACATGAAAAAAATCCCGGACAAGATTTTTAATTGTGAATATAAGTAAAATTTTTGTCTAATTTCAATGAAATCCTTATTATAAATAACCAATTTTTTTATGAGATTAGTAATAAACCTACCTAAAGTTCATCAAAGTAAGGTGTCTCTAGAATACTTGGGTAATTGTTTGATAGCCTAATGTTGATCAACTTTTTTTGAAAAACAATCGAGTTTTATTGAGGTTTACAAAGATTTTGGAAAATGATAATTTTTCTTCTGGTTTTTTGATTGATTGAATGGTGTTTTGAACAAGTGTGATTTCATTAATCATCATTCTAATAAGTGGGTGAGTATTAATTGAAAAATTTCGATTCTTAAAAAAAGGAATTTGATTGTAAATAAATGAAATTAGACAAAAATTTTACTTATATTCACAATTAAAAATCTTGTCCGGGATTTTTTTCATGTCCGGTATTTTTTTCCCTACTATACTATTATTTTTCAATGTAAAAATGAAAATTTTTAGTTCACATTCACAAAATATTTTTCTAGTTATAAAGTTGAAAACCACTAAAATATTTAACTAATCGTTTAGAAATGATATTTTTAGATATTTAAAATAAAATCCTTTGTAAACTCAAAGACAAAATTTTTACTCTTCTAATTTGATTGTTACATTTAAAAGTGTTTTTCATTTTGGAAATTGCAATAAAAATTTTCATTTATTAATTGGAAAATAACAGTACACTATAAGATCACAATAACATGTGTAACAACAGAGTCTTAATATTTTGAGTTTTTTCACATCTTGAGAAGACAAAAAATAATCAAGTCAAGGTACAAAAAAAACCATCAGTTACAAAAAAAGATTGGTCATTTAAATTACACAAACTTTTTTTTTTTTTACTCTCAAACCTTAATCTAAAAAAATAATTATGTAACTTACAGTCAGTTCCACTTTTACAACACAAACCTTGAAACAAATTAAGTCACAAAAGAATCTCAAATTAAGGTACAAAATTTGGAATTTTTTTTTTTTACAATTTATTTTACTAGAATCTGAATTTTGTGCCTTAATTTGAGATTGTATTGTGTCTTAAATTTCGTTGAAAGTTTGTGCCTTAAAAGTGGAACTGACTGTATATAAACTCCATTTCACTGAAAGCGGCCCAGTCAAAAATGAAAAAATCACTTTATTTTTAAGAATCCACCAATCAAAGATTGTTTAGAAATACCAGATATGATAAAATACATATTCGAGAAGATGATCATATAAGAAAACCCTGAACAAATCAGTAATTTCCAAAAAAAAAAAAATCTTAAAAATTTTTTTCTTTCCCATTGGAACGTCTTCTGCAAAATTTCACAATTTATTTAGGAAATTAAAATTGTTGACAATAATAAATTTTTACTAGTAAATATGTGAAATTTAAAAGAGTATGTCAAGCCTAACTTTTTTTAATGTTAATTTGGATCTTCAAACATTTTTTTTTTAAAATTGAATTTTTTAAAAAAAAGTAAAAAGCAAAATACAAAAAAAAAACTTTTAAAAAATGAGAAAAAAATGATTTTGATCAAAAAATTGAAAATTTAGTTTGAGAAGAATAATGAATTAAACTCATAGAATGTGTTCTATTTCTTCAATAAAACTGGGCCACTTTGAGTGAAAAAGAGTTTATTATTTCCAAAAAATTGAGGCATTTTTTTTACATTTCATAAAAAAATCATATTTGTTAGTGAGCTATTCATTAATTTACAATGCCAAATTAAGTTTAATTTGATACTGATTGAATCAATGGCCTAGGTATTTATTTCAAAATACAGTCAGTTTCACTTTTAAGACACAAACTTTCTACGAAATTTAAGGCACAAAAAAAAATCTCAAATTCGGGTACAAAATTCAAATTCTAGTAAAATAAATTGTAAAAAAAACAATTACCAAAAAATGTGCTTTAATTTGAGATTTTTTTGTGCCTTAAATTTCGTTGAAAGTTTGTGTCTTAAAAGTGAAACTGACTGTATATTAAAAGAAATATTTCTAAAAAATGAAATAAAAACAAAAAAAAGGGCATTTTTCAGTGAAAACAATGCACGATCAATTTAAATAAAAAACAGGAGATAAGATAGGTAATAATATATATTTTTTTTACATTCATATGTGGTTATATGTTTTCAATTCTATTGGATAATTTGTTGAGATTACCCAAGTAATGAAAACGATTTTTTTAATCAAAAAGAGTATAATTTAACACCAATTATAACTCCTAAAAAATAACAGATACAATCAAGATCAGAAACTTCAATATCTTTTCTTAATTCTACATATTACTAAGAAAAAAAAAATGAATTTAAAATACGAACTAATAAATGGTGTCTAATGATTTTGATTATTTAAATACCTTTATAAAGATTTATTAATAAATATATATATTAAAATAAATTCTCGTCACTTTTTATAGAAATACCTTAAATCCAAAACCCAGAATTTCTAACTTCTTTTTAAGTTTGAATCTCCTTTTCTAAATTGAAATTCTATCTTGGTCTATTTTTACTTCAATTTGAATAACTAATTTTTGGAGAATATATATTGATTTTCAAAGTATTTGAAATTTTTTACTTAATCCAAACATCTATTGTTTTTATCAATTTTTGGGTTATATGAAAAACCAATAGTCTAAAAAATAGTTGTTGAAGATATATAGATTTAAAATATTGTAATTTTACTCTATTAGATAATTTTTGTTGGTTAAAATTTTTTTTGATAATCGAAAAATTATAATTGATTTTTTGCAGTTTTATTTTAAAAATATTTTCCTTTTTCAAATCAAATTCCTAAATATTTTATTTGTATTAATTGAGTTTGATTTTAAAGTTTTTTCAATATTAAGATATATTCCAAAATCTGGATAATATGCCCCCACGACCCAAAAAACAGTAAAAATGGAAAACTGAACAAATATATTCCATCAAAAAAATTAAAAAAACTAAATGAAAAAAAGAAAATAAATCATGTTCCCATTTAACTTTTTCTTGAAAAAATTTTTTGCCAAAATGATTGAATTCAAACTTTAAAATTTGTACATTTTTATATACAATCTCTTGTTTCAACTCATTTACTAAAACAAATTCCAAATTATGGGAATTTTTATTTTCACAAAAGGGACTAATTTGGTCTTCAAATGTTTTTTTATTTAGTTTTAAATAATAAAATTAAAAAAAAAATGTTATTTAAAAAAGATAAACTCTCTGGAATAATATTCTTATTTAATAATGTAACTTATTCTTTGATTTCAAAATTTTCTCAACCTCAATTTTTCAAAAAAAAATAAAAAAGTGCACAGTAATTTCTATAAATATTTTCGATATTCAAAAGTTGAGTGTTTTGATTCTAAAAAATTTATCATTGTGGTTAATTAAATTGAGTTATAAGCTAAATTTTTAAAAATATTAATCAGTAAAAATGGTTCTTTTTTTATATTAAGGACATTTAATCAATTATTATTTATTTTATATCAATTTCTGGATCAGTTATTCCCTTATTTAAAATCAAATCATCTGAAAATCAAGTGTGTGTTTTGCTGGATGTTTAATTATTTCGATTAAGAAATGGTTGATAAACCCCAACATTAAATGAAGAAAAAAATTTTTTTTTATTTAATATGGTATTAAGAATTAAAATTTTCAAAAAAGGTAAAATATTGTAGTTATTTAATATTTATTTCTTTTAATTTTTTGGAAAATATTAATTTTTTATTTTGTGATAAATAATGTATTGATAAAAAATAATCAATATTTTCTATTAAATCTTAATCTTCAATTTTAAACATAGAATAAAAAATTGATTTGAGTTTTTATTTATTCCATTATTATCTATATAAGTAGCTAGTAAAAGTCCTATTTTTTGAAATTAGTCTTTATTGTTAGGTGTTTGATGAAATTCATCTAAACTTTTAAAGAGAGAATATTGAATTGGCTAAATTCAAGGTTTCCAAATCAAAGAGGGTCTAAGATAGATGCAACATTCAGAAATAATTGGAATTAAATTGAGTTTTCTTGTATTTTCGAATTTTTAACTTAAAGGATTACGAATTTTAATTTGTATCGTAAATATAAATTATAATATAAATTATTTTTACTAGCTTTCGAATTTTATTCCTTAATGAGAGATTTTTCTTATGCCTTAAATTTGGTTTAAAATTTATCCTTTAAAAGTGGAACTTACTGGGTTTGAATACGAAATTCAATAACTTTTTTCTTCCTATTCCATAATTGAAATGGGTTTTGTTAAATCTATGGTTTTTCTCTATTCTTTTGAATTTTGGAAAAGAAAGATATCCAAGATAACTAGATGAAACTCAAAAAAAAACTCTTCGCAATACTGGTATTTGAATTGTAAATGGGAAAAATTTTCACTTCTTTTCTTGATTTTTCTTTTATATTGAGCCACAAGTTGCATCTTACTTCTTTGAGAAGTCTATTTAAAAAAGAAAAATAAGTAAAAAGGAAGTGAAAATTTTTTCCCGTTTGTCATTGAAATACCAGTAATAAAATAGTCAAAAAAAGATTTCGAAAAATCCGCTTTAATATGAAATATTTTTTTGCCTTAAATTTGTTAAAAGTAGAATGTACTGTAATATAATTGTTTTTTAAGTTTAAAAAGTCTTATTCTATTAATTTTTTCTTGAAAAAATAGATTGTTATACTCCCCTCCATTTATAAAAGAGACAATTTGGATTTTAAACTTTTTCAAAAATGAGAAAAATGGATCTTATTTTTATAAAAAGAATAAGTCACATAGGTAAATAACATTAAAAGTAATTTTGATTTTTTATTGTACTCAGATTTATGTTTTATTTTTTTTATTTCAAGATTCGATCAAATTTTTTTATTGATTTGTTTTTATATTTTTTTGATTTTTCAAGAGTAAAATCAAGATCTATAAATTTTAAAAATTTGAAGAAAACATATTTCAATAAGATTCTTACTTGAAAGCAAGCATAAAAAAAAAATCCAAAAAACAATTCCACAAAAATCTTTGAAAATTTTGTAAATTTAGTTGACTGATTCATTTTTCTCATTTTTCTCCTATTTCGAATTTGTGGAATTTTTCTCAAGAACCTACTAAATTTGACTTTTGTTGATTGGTTTGTGTATGGCCCTTTTCATAAAAGTTGCCTTCTTTTTCTTCTTTTTACAGTTTATTGTTTGCGAAACTTTTAACGAACAATATTTGGAAATTCAATATTACATTAAAAATTATGGAGGAGATGATTTAATCGAAGGCTTAGATCATAATATTTATGGAGTGTTGGTGAATGAAAGTTTAAGTGGAGAAGGTGTTGTTTCAAAGTTTGTTGGGTATGGAATTTATCACCATAATGAAACAGATGGTAATATGCTTTTTCAACATTCCTATAATTACTTACCAGGCGAAAATTCAAGTGATCCCTATGTTAACTTCCGTGAAGGTTACTCGTGTATCGATCTTGTGGGCAATGTAGCAAGTGCCAAAAATGGAGAGTGTATACTTGGGATTGCCTATAATTCCAAATTTGTTGTTCGGAAAGTGCGAAGATTTGGAAAGATCGCAAATGAGAGTTTGATTGCAGAAGCGATTTGGGACAATAGCACATTTGATCGGAGCAACACAAGTATCTCAATTTTGAGTCTCATGCCTGAGAATAGTGACCAAACTATATATTATATCAAACCTTTCAAACTAATTCAAGAGGCAATTAGCAATGCAACACAATTTGGAAGAAATGGAAGAGGGACAATTTTTGTTTCCTTTTCTGGAATACAGTTTTATGCCAACCAGCTTCCGATTGCCAAAATCCGGCAGGTCATTGTTGTTGTGCCAATTAGCTGCGAGGGTACATCACAATTACGTCCTTCAATTGATCTGAAGAATATTCTAGTCGCAGGGGTTGTTGGATCTAATAACAGGAAAATTCCCAGCCCAGGTGTCGATGTGAACCACGATCAAGCTTGTACTTCCACCTACAATCAAGAAAGTGCCACTTCAGATATTGCTGGTATTGTCGCACTTGTTTTTGAGGCGAACCCAAACCTAAATTGGTTGGACGTTCAATATTTGCTTGTCAAATCAGCAAGATATGATAAATTGAAAAAGTACCCGTTTACCTACAATGGGAAAAACTTAAAATGGTCGTCTTATTATGGCTTTGGCGTTCCAGACGCTCAGATCTTTGTAGACACTGCCAAAAATTGGAATTCATTTCCAAAGGAAGAAAAAAGCGTATCTTTGGAAAAATCCTTTGATCAGAAACAAATCCATTACAGCAACACAACAGAGGTTTGCTTTAATGTAACAAATTCGCTGCTAACTGTTTTCCAAGCGCAAATTGAAATTTCATTAACACATGCAGCAATCAGTTTGATCCAGATTATTCTCCAAAGCCCGTATAAACAGGATATCTCTTTGACTTCCTACAATCTGGAAAACTCTCATAGCTTTGACAATTACCCCTTTACAACACGCTTTTTTTTTGGGGAGCGTTCAGACGGGTTATGGAAAGTGAAAATTATCAATAATCATGAAACTTTTACACCGCTGCTAAGCAATTTAAAGCTTTCCTTGTTCGGCATTTCCGTGCTTGACGACCCTGATCCTGCGCCTTTGCCACCAGACCCAACACCTACACCATCTTCATCACCATCTTCATCACCATCGCCGTCACCTTCAACAGCACCTTCAACAGCACCTACTGTTTCTCCAGCGCCATTTATTTCAAACGAGACAATTGTTATCAGATTTTCATCAACAAATGTCATCCACCAAAATGCAATTTATCTTTTTTCCTTTTTTATTTTAATTTCAATTTTTCTTTAATTTTTTTTTTAGAAATTACCTCGTTGAGGTTTATTGTGACTGAAAAATAAAAAAAAATTAATTTATTTATTTTCAAATTTTCAATCGATGTGTATAGATTTCTATAGTATCAAACAATACTAGAGCAAAGGTCATAAAAATGTTTTGAGTGAAAAAAATCCAATAAAAGATATTTGGTGATTGTAAATTGTAAAACTTTTTTTATTTTTTTTTTGGGAGAAAAATGTATTTAAAAATAATATCTTTATATTTTCTTTTTCCTTTGAATGGAAAAAGGATTTCAGAGAGTATTCTTGACAAATTTTCAAATAATCAATTAAAATATAGCGAAATCAAGTTTTTTTTGAATCTTTAATAAATATTAAAAAATCAAAAAAAGTGTTTTTTTTTTTTTTATTATTATTTAAGGGAGGAGTTATTAGCCCCTCTTGTGTGTCCGAATAAAAAAGTGTTTTTTTTTATTCATTTTAACTTTTTTCCTAAAAAAATCAAAATAATTTCAAATCATTTAAATTAGGTTACTAACTTGAATTTTTTGTTGAGGAATTGTTAATAAATATTCATAATCAAGATTAGTGTTTATCTATTCTTTTTAACATGAAATCTGGATATTAATATTTTTGGTGTTATATTATATACAAGTTGGGCTAAGTATTTATTGATTCTCTTCTAATTAATCTAAACGGAAATTCCAAAATTTTCCACTCAGTTAAAACAACGAAAAAATCAAAATACTACTATTTCATTGAAATTTGGAAATAATTTTGATTTTTGAAAAATATGAAAATCATTTTTCAATGTATTAGTTTTTTATTTTGTTTTCATGTCATTTTTTCAATTACATGACACAAGTATAAATTGAAAAAAATTGAATTTATAAATATTGGATCTCTGGGCGAATTACTCATCGTTCAAAAATCCAAATAATCTGAAAAATTGATTTTTAAAGTTTAGATCTCTTTATCTCCTCTAGTTTAGAAGTTATTCTCAATTTTCGATTTTTTGTCAAAAAAATTTTTTTTTGAAATTTTGAATTTTTCATTTCTAAAAAAGGTACATTTTAACACAAAAATAATTTTTTTTTGGTGTTTTAAAGATCATCTTACTAGGGTAATTTTCAATCAAAAATATGATTTTAGTGAAAAAATTTGAAAAAATGAAGGTTTAAAAAAAAAAAATTTTTTTTGAAAATTTTTTTACTACTCTTTTGATTTTCCCAATTTTAATTTACTCAAATATTATATTTATAATATATTTTAAACTACAATAGTCATAAAATTTTTAATTTTGAAATTTTTTTTTTCACTTTTATCAAAGTTAATTATAAAAATACATAAGTTACTGTGAATATTAGTTGATAAAATGAAATATAAAAAATAATTTGATATAGACAAAAATTTTTTTTCAAAAATTTTTTATTATTATTTTTTTGTGAAGTTTTTAAATTTAAACTTTATGAGGGTTAGAGGTTTCGAAAATATTTAGTATTTAAAATGGGTGTTTTTGACTTTTTTCAAAATTGAAAATTTTAAAAAATGTATATAAAAAATTTTTTTCAAAATATTTTTTAAACTACTAAAAATTGGGAACTTTGAAAAAAAAATGTTTTTTTTAAACATCTCAAAAAAATTATTTTTATTTTTATTTTAACTGAAAAACAATGTTTAAAAAAAATTTCTTTTTTTAATTGTGAAACTCTAGTAAAATTTCATTTTTTTCTAATTTATCAGAAAAAAAATTCACCGAACCAATATTTTGAAAAAAAAATTATTAGACCTCATCTTATTTTATCTAAATATTCATTTTTTCAAATTTTTGATAGTTTAATCACTAGAAAAATATAAAAAAAATGCTAAAAAAATTCAAAAAATTTTTTTCTAGAGTTTCCTATTAAAATGATTTTTTTCAAAAAAAAAATTTTTTTATATAAAAGTTTTTTTCAATTCAATTTTAAATTTGTAAATTTTTTTACAATGAAAAAAAAAAAAATTTTTTTTTTAATCATAAAAACTTTAGTTTTTTTTTTCAAAAAAATAATATATTAGAATATTTACTCAATTAAAAATCCAATTTTATTATCTTCAGAATTTTATAATTTTAAAATATCCAATAATTACTCATTAAATCAGCGGTAGAGAACCGAGATCTCAAAATTTGAAAAGTGTGTAGCCGGAGTTCGATTCCTGATAAGATCAATTAAATTAATAGTTTTTTTTTTATTTTTTTTTTAAATTTTTATATATAATTTTATCATTTAAAGTATACATGTTTGCTACCTGAATTTACCTTTAAATCTTTTCAAAATTTTTTTTTTCAAAAATTCAAATCCTCTTAAGGTACAAAAATTCGGATAAATGCTGGTAACTAAGTAGTTTTTCCGTATGAGGAGTAGAAGATTTTAAATTATTTATATATAGTAAAACCTACAATTAAAAAAAAATTTTAATTGTAGGTTTTAAAAAAAAAAAACTTTAAAATTTATTTTAATCTATGGGGGTCACTATATAAAAAATATAAAAACAATCTCATTTTTTCATTTTTTTGGGGCTCTTATATTTTTCGAGTTATTGCCCAAAATAGTTGTGAAAAATCACTATTAAAAAATTTGTATATAAAAATCGATTTTGGGCAATATCTAGAAAACTAGACCTCCTAGAGACTTCTAAACACCAAAAATTGAAATTTTAGAAAATTTTGAATTTGTTGAGCAATAAAAAAAACTCTGATCCCAGTTTTATATTTACTCTTGTGGATTTGTTTCGTTCAATCAATATTTTTTTTACAATGATTGGTATTATATTAAAGCCGGGTGTTCAAAATAGATGAACCCAATAAAATTAGATCGTATTATCTAATGATTTGAAAGATCAATATTCCACATAAATTTCAAGAAATTAATATATTTATTTTAATATTTTGCTCATTTCTAAATTTTTGATCATACTCTCGATTTATTAGTATTAATAATTATTTATTTACAGTCAGTTCCACTTTTAAGGCACAAACTTTCAACGAAATTTAAGGCATAATAAAAATCTCAAATTAAGGCACAAAATTCGGAATTCTAGGAAAACAAATTGTAAAAAAAAATATTTCAAATTTTGTGCCTTGTTTTGAGATTTTTTTGTGCCTTAAATTTGGTTGCTAGTTTGTGCCTTAAAAGTGAAACTGACTGTATTTATTTGTGAGTATTGTAATTTTAAAATAATTATTAGCCTACCAACCATAATTGATGTGTTTTATTTGATATTTGTTCGAGAATTGATTAAATAAGATTTTTTATTTAAAATAATGAATTTTAGTCTGTTAAAAATTTTATATTTGAGTATAATTCTTGAAGCCTCAGGGATTTTCGTTTTTTTAACAATATAAAACATATGGACTTAGTGTGTTTGTTGTTAATTTTTATCATTAATTCTTTCGCTTGAAGGTTAGTTATCCCGGAGGCCGGAATGTAAATTTTTTCATCGTCGTTTCCAATTGGTTGGGTTTTTGGTTTTATATCGGTACAAAATAAACTATCAATTCTACCTTTTTTAATAACCATTTGTTAGTTTTTTTTTTTTTTTTTTTGGAAATTCATTTGGATATTTTTATTTATTGACAGCCAGTTCCACTTTTAAGGCGCAAACTTTGAACGAAATTTAAGGCACAATAAAAATCTTAAATTATCTTACAAAATTCAGTTTCCAAAATAATAATTTGTGAAATAAAAAATTGAATTTTTTTTTTTAATTTAAGATTTTTGTGTCCTATAAATTTATTTGAAAGTTTGTGTCATAAATTTGAAACTTACTGTACCTATTATATTAAAATTCTTGTTTAAATATTGTAATTTGATAACAAAAACAAAAACTATTATTTTATTTTATTTTATTTTGTTGGATGAAAATTATTTTTCTTTGACAACCGTTAGATTTTCCAGATTTCTTAGGAATACAGTAAAATAATGGATTTTATTCAATATTTTGGAATTCTGGAAAAATAAAGTTAGCTTTTCTTGAGTTTTCTGTTTTATTTGTGAAGTGTTCGAGGTTTTTTTTGAGGTTTTCTAATATTTGTGAAGTGTTCTGTTTTTTTTTTTTTTTTTTACTTACAGTCAGTTTCACTTTTAAGGCACAAACTTTCAATGAAATTTAAGGTACAAAAAAAATCTCAAATTAAAGCACAATATTCAGATTCTAGTAAAAATAAATTGTAAAAATTTAAATTCCAAATTTTGAGCCTTAATTTGAGATTTTTTTGTACCTTAAATTTCGTTGAAAGTTTGTGCCTTAAAAGTGAAACTGACTGTATTGAAATAAACCGAAAATTAATTAAAATTTTCTGTTTTTTTCAAAAAGTAAAAAAAAACTAACGAAAATCTTTTGATTTTCCAAATAAATAGAAAACTCAAAAAAACCTAATGAAAATCAATGTATTTTACCAATAAATAGAAAACCTCAAGAAAAACAAGGCATTTTAATACACTCTACGACTTAACCCGAAACTCTAGTCTTGTTTTTATAGTTTTTTATCCTAACTATAATTGGGAATGTTATAACTTTTCAGAAATCTTTTCTTTTAAAAAAAAAATAAAATATAAAATCATTTGTCAACAAAAAGAAGAAAAAGAGAAAGATAAGCAAAAGAAAAATAATAATAATAAAATAGTAAAAATTTCAATTTTTTTTGTATCAAGTGTATTGAGTGGATTATGGATTACAGTCCTATGTCATTTTAAGGTACAGGAAAAATCAAGAAATAAGGCACAAAAATCCCATTAAGGCACAAAATCAAAGTGGTCAAAATAAGGCACAATTTTTGTGTTTAAATTTCCAAGATTACTCATAATGTAATATTCTATATATATATTGAAGAAAACACTCAAAATAAATCTGTAATTATTCAATGAAATTATATCTTGAAATTGGGAAAGTGCCTCAAATCAAAAATTTGTGCCTTAAAGTGAACAAAATTTTGTGCCTTATATGTTGATTTTTCCTGTACCTTAAAATGACACAGGACTGTATTTCCTTTTATTTAAAAAATATCTAGGAACCAACAAGTATTTTTTTTAATTATTTGACAAAATAGATGAAATCGAATATGTTACTTTATTGAGTTTTAATTTAAAACTTTATCAATATGCTTTATCTTTGAAATTTTGGTTTTTATAGATAAAAATTGGTTTACAAAATTTTCTTTTACAGTCAGTTCCACTTTTAAGGCACAAACTTTCAACGAAATTTAAGGCACAAAAAAAACTCAAATTAAGGCACAAAATTCAGATTCTCGTAAAATGGATTGTCAAAAAAACAATTCCAAATTTTGTGCCTTAATTTGAGATTTTTTTGTGCCTTAAATTTCCTTGAAAGTTTGTGCCTTAAAAGTGGAACTGACTATATTGGTTTTTTTATTGTTCATTATTTTTGGAAATGTTTGAATTTTTCTTTTTTTTTTATTTTATTTTTTCAAAGTTTTGCAAATCTTTTTTGGTAATAATCCCAGTCCAATATACGAAACTGACAAAAAAAACAGCTCAAGTAACAACCCGACAGATTGTAGGAAAAAATCAATTCAGTTCACTTTGTTGGTTCCACTTTAGTTGTTTTTACTTCTCTTCAGTCCCATTCAATTTGTTTTCCATCTGATCAGGAAATATTAGTTTGTTCAAGATCTATTTTTGTAAAATTATTTCAATTCTTAATCAATATTTGAGTTTTTTCAAAAATAACTCCTTTCTATCATTAAAAATAAATAAAAAATCAAAGATATTTAACATTGGTTTTATTTTTTTGGAACAAAACTACATTCTCAAAATGTTAGCCCACTTTATAATGTTATTGGAAGTTTATTTTGTGTTTTTTTCATGTATTCTTAATAAAAAAATTTTTCAAAAATTTAGATCAGAATCATTTTTTCAAATATTGTAAATTCTAATTTTTTGTAAATTTTCTTTTTTTTTTTTTTCTTTTTTTGATTTTTTTTTGCAATTTTTTTCTTTTTAATGGTTTTTCTTTTGTTTATTCTATTTAAGAAAGTTGTTAATTAATAGATCTTCGCAAATACAAACAAGCATTAAGAAATCTGAGGAAATGTTATTTCTTACAAAATCCAGATAATTAGAAGCAAAAAATATTCTTTTTAACCTTTTTTGAGTGGAATATCATAATAAAAAAACTGTTATTTTAAAAATTATAAAAATAAAACCAAAAAAAAAAAAAAACAAGTGAATCATAATTTTTGAAATGAGCATTACAGATTTTTTATTATCAAATTCCACTTAAAAAAAGTTTAAAAGAATATTTTTTGCTTCTAATTATCTGAAAATTAAAAATCATTTAATTGTATCAATTTTTTTAATTTTCCTTTGTATTTTCTTCCGTTCTGTTTCGCCCCACTTCTTTAAAAAAAAAGGATCAAAAATATCAAAAAAAAAAAAGTACAAAAAAAAGATAAAGAGTAAAAGAAAAAGAAAAAAAATATAAAAAAAAAAAGAAAAGAAAAACAGAACTTTGAGTGGATTAGAAAAAATGATTTTATCCAAAAATTTGAAAAATTTTTATATAAGAATATGGGAAAAAGTCAAATTCGTTAATATATAAAGTTTGTAAATACTTTTGAAAAAGATGGTTTATTTTACTAATCAAATCTGTAATGGGATATGAACGATGGGGCACTAATATGAATTACCTTCAATATTAATATACTTTGCTTTTAAACTTTTTCATCGAAGATCCTCATCCCATAAATTTGAAATAATGGTATTGTAATAATAAAGGGAAATAATTATCACTTCATTTTCATTTTCCTTTTGTTGTTTTTAAAGAATAAGATAGTTCAAAGAAATAAGATATTTCAAAAAAACAAGATATTTTTAAGAAATAAGAATCAAATTTTTAATCTTTATTTATTTTTTTTCGTTCATTTTTTATTCAAGTATATATTGACCAAATACATTGGGATATTGGGTGAACTCAGAATCCTAAACGAAAGAAAATTTTCAGGATTATTATGAATCAAGATAATCAACTGAAATTTTATCTCCGTTAAATTTCAACTTTCAGTCTTTTATTGTTTTCTTTCAGGATCAAGGTATCCAAGCATAATATAATTTCAAGCTTTTGTTAAAGGTTGGAATGATTGATCGAGAGAGGATTGTTCTTGTTGCAATAGGTTTAAATCTCAAAATATATATTCAACCAAAAAGAAAAAAAAAAAACCAAAAAAGATTTTAAAAGAACAAAAAAAATGGACTTTTTTAAAATTTCTCTAATCTATTTATTAGGTGGTCTGTTTTCTTTTCAATTTGGTTAACCAAATCGAAAAGTTCATTAAAATTATAATTTTCAGACATGGAATAAAGAAACGACGAAGAACTGGCAAATTTTTGATGATCAGCCTCCTCTGATAATGATCCTAATTCCACATTATTTGATCTTTCAAATAATAACACAGCGTGAGAATTTGAATTAAGTTTTTGGATTCTTTGTTTTTCTAATTGGTCGATTTTGTAAATTAGGTACTGAACCTTTGTTTCTAGAGTCAAAAAAGGCTCCAATTTTTTCTGATTTTGTTTTTTAATAAACCCTTCTTTTGTTTTTTTGATTTTTTTTTTTTTTTTTTGAAATTCTCTGTTCTTTTTTTGATTCGAGGAAGAATAATTAACACTCTTCACAAAGTCAATTTCCAATTCACAACTTTGTGTTTCTAAAAAGACCAATCCCCTTTCTTGGAAAAGCAATTCATACAAATTATTATTCGACCATTGACAAAATATGTTTTGGCTTGAATCAAGGATTTCAATATACAATGCTAGCGAGCTGAGTGTTTGGATAATTGTCTTGTTTGTAAAATTGAAAGGAAACTCGCAAATTAAAGTTAGGCTTTCATTAATATCGACTATTGCTGAATTGATTGTGAAAAATGGTGTTCTTGTTTCTGATAACCCTAAAATTACACTGATCTTACAATCCTCCATCTCTTTTTCAAAACACCCAAAAAGTAATTTACCAAAATAAAATGAAAGTACTAAATTTTGTTTCTCCATAAGCCCACCAATTGATTTCCTTTTTGGGAAAAAATGAAAAAATGAAAAAATGTTTTAACTTTCTCAAATATTAGTGTCTCTTTTTAGGTTTTCATATTGAGAAATCTTTCAGTTTCTGCTACATGGTTTTAAGGGACGATAACTATTTGATTTTCAGTAAAAGTACTTTCGGTAAGGGATTAGGGAATGTATCAAAATCTTCACTTTATTATCCTATTCCTTTTCCAAATCTTATTTTTGCTAAAAAATTTCAAAACTGAGATAGTGATTTGTGATTTGAATTTATATCGTGTGTACTTTATAGAACACAGACTAATTCATCTAATAAAGTTCGTAACCAAATTTGTAAGTGACTAGAAAATCTTACTGGTATTTGAATTATAAATGGGAATAAATTTTAACTTTTTTTTCTAGATTTTTTTTTAGAAATAGAACTTTTCGATGGAGTAGATTGTAATCTAAAAAACTCAATTTCAAAAAGGGAGATGAAATTGAAGGAACAATTTATTCCTGTTCATAATTCAAATACAAATATTTTTTTTTTTTCCCATAGGTAATAAAGTACATAGATCCACAAAGATTCAATTAAACACCAATAATAAACAAAGTTCCTTTGTCAACTTTAGAGAGATGAGCCGTCTTTTTGTAAGGGTTCATTTTTCCCAAGCAAATTTTCATTAAAAAGATCACAAGTATAGATAAGAACATCTCCAGAAAAATTTTTTCCAAAAAAACTCTTTAGGAAAGGTATCACGTTTCCATTTGTAAAGTAGTAGTGCTGAGGGTTTCAAATTTATTTTTTCTTTAATTTAATTCTTCCTTTCAATGGAATTCTTTTTTCCAAACCGACTCTAATAAATCCTGATCTTTAATTTTTTTTATATTTTTTCAATTTGTTGTTGATATTTTTTTAATTTTTTAAAAGTATCTTTTGGTGTTTGGTCTGTGTTTGTGATACCTTTTGGTTTTTTTTATCAGTATGTTTGTATTTGGTGTATGTTTCGGATTCTGTTTTTAGATCATGTTGGTTTGATTTGGGTAGGAATCTTGATTAGTTTTTGATTTGTATTTGGAATTATGTATTTTGTTTTGAATGTTTTTATTTTTGGTTAGGGGATGGGATCTGTTAAGGTTCGGGGATAAAGGTGTTCGTTTTAGTATAAAAAATGAATTTTGTGGACTTTAAATGCCCCTCTATGTTTTTTAGGTTATATTACCTCAAAAAAATAAAATATTAATTTTTTCATTAACAAACCAAAAAAATAAAACTACTCTTACCTGAAAAAATCATTCTTGAAAATTTTGACAAATTTTTTTTTCAAAAAACACAAATAAAAATTGAAAGACTATGATAAAGTATCTCCATTTTCAAAAAATGAAATGGTTTTGTGAATTTATGACCTTTTTTTTTTATTATAACTCTCATCTGAATACAGAATGTTGAAATAATAAATGTTCATTAATTTTGTCAAAAGAGTTGATCTTTGCAAATTTCTTTGAAAGGAAAGTTTAAGAAAGAAAAGTTCTCAACTTTTATATAAATAAATAAGGTAGCAATTTTATTAAATAATTCCAAATATATTAGTTTTGTTAAATCAAAAAAAACTGAATGGTTTTGAGTGAATTATAATTTTACACAAAGAACTAAGAAAATCAAAACCTCTCAAGAACTTTACAAATCATAAATATAAACCAAAATTCATCATTTTTTGTTTTTTTACTACCCAAAAAGTAAATTTTTTTTTTATAATTGCTTTTAATAAATCTCAATTTACCTTGTCTATTAAAACTCAAAAATTCTATTTTAATAATACCAATAGTGGCCGAGAAATTAATTCAATCTGATTCTTCAGGTTCTGAATCGTCTTCTAATTCTGAAGAAACAAAAACAATCGAAAATAAAAAAGAAAGTAATAGTGAAAAAGAAAACGAAAAAGAAAATGAAAAAGAAAAAGAAAAAAAAGAAGAAGAAGGAAAGGAAGATGAAAAAGTAACAGAAAAAGAGAACAATCAAGAGAAAGAGAAAGAGAAAGAGAAAGAAAAAGAAAAAGACGACGATGAAGATGAGCTTGATCTATCTATGATGATTACTGCCGAAGAAGAGGCAGGAACCGTTATTGACAAGCCATTGAGCACAACAAAAAATGACAAGAAAAAACTCAAAAAAACGAACTCGGAGAGTGAATCAGGCAGTAGTTCTGATATTAAGTCGTTAAGTGTACCTAAGATCGAAGACAGTGATGAGTCTTCTTCCGGATCGACTAACGACGAAGATTATAAAAAAAAAAAAAAAAAAAAAAGAAAAAGAAAAAGAAAAAGAAAAAAAAGAAAAAAAAAAAGAAAAACAAAAAACAGAAGAAGAAAGGAAATCTGTCTGTTCGAGGAGACAACTTGCCAGAAAAAGGAAGAGGCCGAGGAAGAGGATCTCAGCTAAGCATCCCAGAAGATCAAATCGAAGGACACGTCCGAGAAATTTTGTTTTTGATGGACGATGCCTATAGACAAGATGTTCAGTTTTCCCATGACAACCAACCGGCCATTGCAAGGCTTCAATTGCTTCCAAGGCTTTTCGACGCAATTAAAATGATCCACCTGCAGGAATCTTTTCTTGATCAAGGGATCATTGGCGAACTGAAACGGTGGCTCGAGCCGCTGCCTAACGGTGCCCGGCCAAACAATTCCTTAAAGCTACGATGCCTCGAAATTGTTGAGCAATTGGAAATCGGAGATTACGATTTGGTGAAAAGTGGTATTGGTAAAGTTGTTCGGAAATTGTCACATAGCAAAAGAGAGACACAACAGATCAAAACAATCGCTTCACGCCTCGTAAATACATGGTTTAGACAAATTTTGGCGCTCAGTTCAAACTATCGCGATTTCCAACCCACCAACCCAGAATCATTAAATGAAAAAAAAACTTCATCATCAAAGCAGTTACAAAATAAAAGAGGAGAAATCGATGATGAAATAATTCCAAATAATACTCTGAACTTTTCTGGTGGAATTGAAAAGGCAGTTCAAGAGCGAAATCAAAAAAAAAAAAGAAGAATTACAGAAAGAAATTTAGATCATGGAATAAATCATCCAAAAATGCCTCAAAGAGCTCGATACAATTTTACCAAATGTCCAAAGGTTGGCATTCTTCCCACAGAAGAAGAGCAAGAAAGAAGAAGAAGATATCATAAAAAGCAAGTCAGATTATTTAATAGAAGAAGATCAAATCAAAACACAATAAAAAGAAAATAAGTTTTTTTTATTATTTATACTTATATTTTAATATATATATATATATATAGACAGATAGATAGATAGATAGATAGATATATCAACATATCTTTTATTAATAATGATATTGATAACTACCTCCTTTTTTATTTTTTAGATTTCAATTTATATTTTTTTTTATCTATTTATCAATCTATATATTATTCTCTTTTATATTTAGATTCCTTAATTTAAAAATATTTATTTTTAAAATATAAATTCCACAATAAAAATTTTTTATAAATTGTAATAAAAGATGATTACAAGATCAAAATCTCTAATTATTTTCGATTTTAATTTTCAAAATTATTGCACATTTTTTTTTTATGATTGAATTTAGTATTATTTAATTGTGATTTGTTATTTATTAGAGGATTTGAAGATATCTTAGTTAAGTTATGATAAAAATTCAAAAATTGCATTCATTTTTATCAAATCGTGATATTTTTATCAAATCATGATATTGTATAAAATTATCGCTATAATATGATAAATCGTGAGATTCTCTAAAAAATTGTAATAAATTTCAAAATATTGTGATATAAATTAAAGCTTGATATAATAGTTGATGATTTTAAGGTAATTCAAAAAGATTAAAAAAAAGAAAAATTTTTTTGGATGAAAAAATAGATTCTTGGAAAAAAAAATTATTCATTTAAAAAAATAACAAAAAAGATTCTAGATTCAATCAAAGACAAGATCAAAGAGTTTTCTAGTATTTTTTTAATTTTGATTTGGTTGACAAACAGATCTATCTTTCCTTTGAATCAAAATACGTTATAAATAAAGAGGTAAATAAATAATAACTCAGTCAATTGTGGTGATATAAATTACTTTGAATAAAAGACCTTCGATAACAACTTACACTTCAAGTTTTCTGTAAAGAATGTAATCATTGGTGAAAACATTTTAAATATTCTATGAAAGCTGAAAAGGGTTGGATAACTGTTCAAAAGCATTCTAAACAACTCAGTCACATTATTATCAATTATTCAGATTGTTTGAATAATTCTTCTTCTTCTTCTTCTTTGAGTATCTTTGTATTGGACAAAAAACTCAACTAGAGCTTAGAGGCTTTTGTTTGATCAATCACCAATAAGAAAGAAAATAATTGTTTATTCTTATATTTGGTTATTTAACTTATGTATAGGTAATAACCCATTTCAAAAAAAAAAAAACTTACATATTTTATATTTAAGTGTATTGCTGAAATGGATGATTATTAGTTTGATCATAAAATTCACTCTAGATTTGATATTTTGTAACTGAAAAAATAAGGAAAAGAATATATTTTTTTAATGAGATTAATCCAATGTCTTTTATAAAACGTAAGGTCTTCCATACCTTCCTAACACTTGAGGCACTTTACAACCATTTCAAACAATTTAAAACACTTTTTTACGCAGTTAAATATATTGTAAAAGTTTCAAGACATTTTTCGAAATAAGGAGATTTTTATTAAGTTGATTTCATAAAAATAATTTTACATTTTTTGGGGAATTTTTATAAAGTGGAATAATAATGTGGATTATTGTGATTTCTTGATTTTTCATAATAAAGTAGGACTAATCAAGATTTTTTTAATATGACTGTGAGTTTATTGTTAATATTGTGATAATATATGTTATCATCAAAACGTATATTTATTAATATTATTTTTTCAAGATCTGTTTTTTGATCAAACAAAAAACTGTTTCTTTGAAAAAAATTCCTGCTGATTCTATTATTGCAAATGTTATAAACAATTATAATGATATTAATTCTGTTAACACAATAAAATATCAACTAGTAGGATTTTTGTCAATAAACCATACTTTTAAAGAACACTGGTATTTTATAGAATATTGAGATTATATATCCAATATGGTGCTTTTATTGATTATTGGTCTCTTATTTCATATACGACGATTTGAGAAAGTTTATCATAAATTTTATCGAATATTGCGATTTTCTAATATTGTGCTTTTATTGATTATTGGTCTTTTATTTCAAAATCACCATTTTATAATCATTATACTAAAATTGAAATAAAAATCTTCAATTACTCTGTTTAGTCAGAAAAAAAAAAAAAAAATATAAAATAAAAAATTAAATGTTAATTTAATATTAACCAAAATAAAATTTCGAAGATATATTTCTTCATTTTTTCAAAACATTGATCTATGAAATATTCTTGGAAAATAGTAATTAATATAATTGAACAATAAATATTAAATGTCAGGGTAATAAGCGTAATTCAAGATATTTAATCAAAATTTCAATTAAAAAAATAAAAAAAAACATTAGAAACTATGTCTATCTTATCGAAATAATTAATTGAAAATAATCTAGAATTTTTTGGGCAAAGATTTGTGGTGAATGATTTTTTTAAATATTTTTTATCATATTTAGTTAATAAAAAAGAAAAAACAATATTATAAAATGAAATAATTATAAAATTTATTTTAAACAATAATAAATATTTGTTATTCTAATGTTTATTATTGCTTTGAAATTAAAATTCAAGTGTGTCTGAACTGTCGTCATCGCCATCATCCTGTGATGATAAAACTTCAACAACTTCTTGTTCCAATTCACCATATTGTTCTTTTAATTTTTCCAATTCTTCATATTCATTAATATCCAATTCATCTTCATCTTCTTCTTCACTTTTCACAGTATTCTTATCATCTTCAACAAGTTCGTTCTCATGATCACCATTGTTATCATCATCATCATCATCATCATCAAAATCATCAAAATCATCAAAATCATTATAATCATCATCATCATCTTCATCACCATCATTATGATTAACATTTTCATCCTTTTTGTCAACATTTTTTTCATCGATATTTGGAGTAATTTTCTTCTGACTTATATCATAAAAAAGATCGTGAATATTATCATCCTCATCATTTTTATCTTTAATATTTTTTTTACTTTTCTTAACAATTTTCTTTGGACTTTCAATTATGATTTCAAATTCAGAATCATCTTCATCAATATCTTTACCCTTCTTCTTCTTTTTTTTGAACGTGCCTCTTTTTTTCACATTATTACCGTTGCCACTACTATCGCTACTGCTATCGGATATCGGTATTTCGTAATCATCTGAAAAATTATATCCATCCTCGCTTTCCCCGCTATCTGTGCTGTATGCTACCTCATCTTTAACAATCGATTCTAACACTTCGTTAAATTCCATCCCTCCATCTGAATCTGAGCTCGTTTGCAGTCCATAGGCTTTATTAATTTGGGGGTTTGTATGCGTAAAGGTAAATTGTCCACTTTTTTCTAATTTTAAAAATTCGTTATCTACTAATTTTTCAAATTCATCTCCAGACGAATAGCTGAGATTGTCCATTTTTTGAAGTCTATTCTTTTTCATTTTTGCACTTTTATTAAAATTTTCAAAGTCCCGATGCTTTTTTTCAAATTTTAATTTCATTTTAAGATTTTTATTTTTCATTTTTTCTTTTTCCATTTCTTTTTTTTTATGTTTTAATTGCCTTTCCATTTCGTTTAATTTTTTCATTTCTTTTTGGGTGTATTTTTCTTTTCCATTTTTTCTTTTCATTTCCCCTCTCTGTTCTTTTCCTCTCTGTTCTTTTCCTCTTTGTTCTTTTCCTCTCTGTTCTTTTACCCTTTCTCCTCTTCCCCATTTCTTCTTTTCTCTATGGTTCGTTTCTTCAATCCTCTTCTCCCCACTTTCTCCATCTTTTCTATACTCGTGTTTATTCCTTTTATACCCCATCGAACTTTCTCGTTTGTCCCATTTTTTTTTATTCTCATACCTTTCCTTCTCCCCGATCCTTCCTCTACTACTAACTTCCAATGGATAATTATTCATTTGTAATAAAAATTTTTCTGAAAATAATTTAATGGTTTGATAAATCAATTCACATTCTTCAAGAGAATTGATTATTAAATAAATCGAAGTTTTTTTATCCTTATAATTTGGTTTTTTGTTTAAATTGCGCTCAGGGTTTGGATTGAAAATATATTTACTCGTAATTTGTAAAACCTTAGGGTCCTTGGGTGATCTTTTGATTAAGAAAGTGGGATTAAATGGGACCACTTTGATAATATTTTTGTCTGTTGTTTGAATACTCACCCTTTGATGAGAAAGTGATACAATACAAGAAATAAAGGGCAATTGGTAATTTGCTAATAAATAGCACAAAAAATACATTTTGCCTTTACCTGTATTCTTGAACTTTTTATTGGTATTTTTATTTTTTAAATTTGAATAATAATATTTGGCAATTTGTTTAAATGTAATTTTTCTTTTTACAATTTGACTTTTCCAATATGAATAAGAGCAAATATTATCTAAAATTTTTTTCTTCTTTGGTTGCAATAATGGTGGTAATATATTTGAATTTAAATAATTAGGATCAATTCTATCAACTTTTTCATTGTTTCCAATCCGGTAGTCTTTTCCATGCGACATTTTAAATATTAAAAATAAAAAAATTAATACTCTTTGCTTCTGCTGCGATTTTGTTCGAATGATGAAAAAAAATTGATCTTTTGAATGAATCAAGAAAAAAAAATTAATATTCCCAGATGGAATCCCGATCTTGAAATAATTTTCCCAGTCTTCTTTCAGAAATGTTATCCTTTTATTCCTAATAATAATATTTTGTTTATTTATAATCATATTTGCTGGGTAATATTTCTCATCTCCCTTTTTTTTAATATAGATGTTCATATTATATTCACCAATAATAGTATATTTGATAGCATCAATAAGTGCATATTGGAAAATTGTTTGTTCTTTGGAAATGATTTTCTCGAGAGGATGATTGGTAATTTTTATGCAATTAGCCCATTCATCAAAGGTATTTAAAAATAAATATTTTTCAAAAATTGCTGCCTGTGTTGGATTTTTTTTAATATTATCCCAAAAGGTTAAAAGTTTACTTGATTTGAAGTATTTTTTCTTATTTGGGTTAATTATCTCAATTCTTTTCTTTCTCTTATCTTTTCTTTTTAATTTTGGAGACTGATAATTTGTTTTGAAATTGTAATTCTTTGTATTTACTTTGTTCCTCGCCTTTTCCCTTCTCCTTTCCCTTCTCCTTTCCATTTCTCTTTCTCTTTCTCTTTCCATTTCTCTTTCTCTTTTCATTTCCCTTTCTCTTTCTCTTTCCATTTCCCTTCTCTTTCCCCTTCCCCTTCCCCTTCTGTTATTTATTTCTTTATCTGCGTATTTTTTTTGTTTATTCTTATACTTTTCATTATATTTACTTTTATTGTGTCTGTTTTTATTATGCTTTCTTTCTGATTGAAAATTAAATTTTGATATTTTTATTTTTTTTTTTGATTTTGATTCATTTTCTTCTCCGCTTCTTGATACGTGTGCTAAATTTGATCTAAAAATAATTTTTTCTACTCTTTTTTCTTTTTTTGGGGTTTTCAATTTTCTTTTTATATGTTTTTTATTTGAAGAAAAATTTGATTTTCTATTTATTTGATATTCAATAAACTCATTATTTGAAGCTGAATGTTCTGAAGAATTTTCTGGTTCTTCGTCCAGTGAATGATCACTTGAAAAGGTTACGGATGACAAATCATCAATTTCAGAATTAGTTTCAAGGCCTAGTATTGGTTCTGGTTCTGGTTTTGTTTCTGATTCAAATTCTAATTCAAATTCTGATTCTGATTCTGATTGATGATCATGATCCACTTTTTTAGTATTTGCATTTCCAATTTTGATATTTTCTTGCTGTTGATTATTTGAATTTTCTAAATGAATATAATTATCATCTTCATCATCATTATTGATGTTTGAATTAATTTTATAATTCATCGAAGATCTTTCTTTTCCAATAATTTTTTCTTTTGCATAATTTCTCAGATCTGTGTTAGATATTTCTTCCTCGTTCAGTATTTGTTCCGATTCTGATTCTATTGCATCTTTTTGCAATTGATCATGGCCTTGGATATTTATTAATTGTAATTCCTGTTGTTCAATATTATTTATCTTATCCTTTTTAATTTTAATTCCCTGTAATTGGATTTCTTGCTCTTGGACATTTAACTCTTCCATTTGCTGCTGGTGTTCCATTTGCAGTTTTTGTTGACGAAAGTAAAAATCCCGTTGGAATTGTTTTTCTTTAATTTCAAGTTCTTGTTGTTGCAATTCTAGTTCTTTCATTTTAATAAACTGTGATTGTTTTAATTCCTCTTGCTTTTTCAATTCTAATAAATCCATTTCTTTTTGTTTTTGATTCAGTTCCTTTTCCCTTTCTTCTAATTGCTCAATTTTTTCAATGAATTGGATTTTTTTTAATTGCTTTTCTTGTTCAATTCCCTGATTGCTCTGAAGTTGTTTTTCTCGTAATAATAATTCTTGTTGGTATCGCTTTTCTTGGATTTCAAGTTCTTGTTGTTGCAATTCTAGTTCTTTCATTTTAATGAAATGCATTTTTTTTAATTTATCTTGCTTTTTCAATTCTAATAAAGCCATTTCTTTTTGTTTTTGATCAAGTTCTTTTTCTTTTTGTTGTATTTGTTCAACTTTTCCTTTTAATTCTAGTTTTTTTAATTGCTTTTCTTGTTCGGTTTCTTGTGTTTGTTGAAGTTGTTTTTCTCGTAATAATAATTCTTGTTGGTAATGTTTTTCTTGGATTTCAAGTTCTTGTTGTTTTAATTCGAGTTCTGTCATTTTAATAATATGCAATTGTTTTAATTTATCTTGCTTTTTCAATTCTAATAAAGTAATTTCTTTTTGTTTTTGATCAAGTTCTTTTTCTTTTTGTTGTATTTGTTCAACTTTTCCTTTTAATTCTAGTTTTTTTAATTGCTGTTCTTGTTCGGTTTCTTGTGTTTGTCGAAGTTGGCTTTCTTGTAATAATAATTCTTGTTCAAATTGTTTTTCTTCAAGTTCAAGTTCGTGCTCCCTTAATTCTAGTTCTCTCATTCTAGCAAAATATGATTTTTTGTAATGGTCCCTGTTTTGCAATTCTAAGAAACTCATTTCTTTTTCTTGTTGATCTAGTTCTTTTTCTTGGAGATCGAGTTCTTTTTCCCTTTCTTCTAATTGCTCAATTTTTCTTTTAATTTCTAGTGTTTTTAATTGCTGTTCTTGTTCAGTTTCTTGTGTTTGTCGAAGTTGGCTTTCTTGTAATAATAATTCTTGTTCAAATTGTTTTTCTTCAAGTTCAAGTTCGTGCTCCCTTAATTCTAGTTCTCTCATTCTAGCAAAATGTAATTGTTTGTATTGGTCCCTGTTTTGCAATTCTAATAAACCCATTTCTTTTTCTTGTTGATCTAGTTCTTTTTCCCTTTCTTCTAAAAGTTTCAATTTTTCTTGTAATTGCCTTTTTCTCTCTCCTTTTTGTCTGTGTTCTTTTTCTCTTTCTTCGATCCTTACTTTCTTAGCTGTTTCTTTTTTGATCTTGTATTTCATTTCATTAATTTTTTCAATTCTTCGTTGTTTGTTTTCCATTATTCTTAAAAGTAATTCGCCAATTAAATCTCTTGATGACACCTTCAAAAATTTGGGTAATTTGAACTTGCTTTCCTTTGTTGTGTATTGTTCAATCAATTGGTTTAACCAATTACGATCCCTTTTTGGGATGTTCTCCAAAGAAAGAAGAAATTTATCTTGTTTGTCTTCATAAAATTTATTTTTATAAACTCCTTCCCCTTTCGCAATCTCTTGATCAAAATCGATCCCCAGAACTCGGTTTTTCTCTTTTCCCGAAATATAGATCTCGCGAATTTCTAAACCAGAGTTTCTTTTTGTCCCAAAGTAAGAAACGATATCTTTTAAAAAGATAATTGTTTTTGTTAAATTTAATTTGTCGCGAGGGTTCCTATTAATAAGCCCACTTAAAGTAAACAAAAGGTTTGTTTGGTAATCAAAATCTTGCACCAACGTTCTTAAAAAACAATTAATATTTTCAGATTGTAACACTTGTTCAAAGCTAGTTTCAACGACTTGAATTTTGGAGGTGGGATAAATACAATTTAACAAGTTGACTAAATTTATTGAATCGATCACTTGGGAATTGGACAGGTTGGAAATTTGGTAATTAATTGTATGATAAAGGAAAGAATTGGCTTCCCTCTGAAGCTTGTCAGACAATTGCTCATGCAATTTCTGGAGCTTGATTGTTGTTGATTTGCCTACACCTTGGACCGAGCTAGAACCTCGTGTGGATGTTGGTTGTTGGTACACTAGTGTTCTTTTCTTGTTGTTTTGAACGTTGCTCATAAATTCTTTTTGAAAAGGAATTTGCAATGAATTGTTCCCAAGTTTTTATTTATTAAAAGAATTTGTCTTGATTTGAGAAAAGTGATTTACTCAAAAAATGATTTTTTTTTTTTTAACTTTTATTTGTGAGGGAAAAGTTTAATAATTTTTATTTTTGTTTTTAACGTAAAAAGTTTGAGATTATTTTTTGTGTTTACTTCTTTTTTGAAAAATATATCAGTTGAAAAACAATTTTTAAAAATCTTGAGATTTTATTTGAAATAATAATTATTTTCGATTTTTTTATTCATAATTTAGTTTTATCATTGCAAATAACAATTGAATTTTGCAATAAAATTAGTCAAAGTGTGAATACTTTAAAGGTTTGTCAAGATGAAAAAATTAACGTGCAAAGAATTTTTGTGGTTAATGGTATTAAAATTTTTAATTACTTGAATTAATGTGATTTAGATTTTGTTTTTTTGTGAGAAATTTTCTATCAACCATATAAACTGGAAATAAATTACTTCTTCATTTTTTTTTTCAATAGCTGTGTTTATAACTTGTATCTTTCTGAAAAAATCTATTGTATTAGTATATCAAAAAAAAATGAATAGTTTTTGAATAAATAAGAAAGGAATATGAATATTATTTAATTAAAAAGTTAATTTCTGTTTTTGTGGAGAGTTAATCTATTGTTGAACAGTCAAAACTGTTTTAATTTTCTGAAAATATCAAAGATCAAAAAAAACCGAGCCAACTAAATAAATTAGTGATTTTTCTTCTTTTTCATCCAATTCAAGATCTAATTGATTAACCATTATTATACCCAATTCCAAATTGATTTTGGAATGTGACTCCTTGATATTTTGAGAAAATTTAGTTGTTTGAATTGAATTTATTGAAAATTTTTTATTATTTTTTCATAATAAATCAGAAAATATATATTCTTTTCTCTGACAAATTTTACTCTATTGTTTAAAGTATTATTTTGGTATTGATCCTTCATTTTTAGGAATTTATTTTTTAATAATAGAACTTTAAATAGCTAATATCGTTCTTTATTTATTCTACTTTGTCAGTTTATTTGATCAATTAATGAAATAAGTCTAATATAAAAAAGAAAAACCGATATTATTTTGAAGCACAACCTGAATACATCTACTTTTTTTTTATTTTGTAAAAGATCAAAAAATATTCTTTTCAAAATTATTTTTCAGTATGATTGTCAAATTAGTCTTTTTTTAATTTCTTCATTAAACTTCACTTGAGCAAAGAATCTTTGAATTTATTAAAATAAAATTCCAACAACATAATTAAGGTTGATTCTATTACATGTAAATGATTTTTCCAATCAGAGTAGGTTAGTTATGGGGAGTGAATTATATGTGTTTGAAGGGTTTGAATGGTGATTAGAAGAAAAAATTTAATTTGAAAATTTCGAAAATTGAAATAATTTTTTTATTGTTACTTTTTTTTTTGGTTATTTTTTTGAATATCATTCATTCTCAATTTTTTTTTTTTATTGAAAGATGGATACCCAATTGGAAAATATTTGTTACTGTAAAGCGCCTATACAGTGAAAATGAATGGAGATAAATAATTTTTATTTTTATTATTATTTTATTTGATCTTCAATTAAAGATCAAAACGAATCTTGTTCTTTTTCTCAATAATCCAAAAGAATTTGAGTTTTTTGGTTTTTGACAAAATCTATTGATTTTTTAGTTTTTTTTTATACATATGTATCAACTATTCTTTGAATTTTATTATACTTGTACTTATTTCTTATTTATTCTTCAAAGTTCAATTCTAAAAAATAATTGGTCTTGAAAACTCTTTTTGTAACCCCTTTGACTGAAATAAAGTTTGGAAAAGATTTTGCATTTTAAGAATTTAATCTTTATTTTATCTACAAAAATTGAATTTTATATTCATATTTTTTTTTATTAGAATTACAGAAATTTCAAAAATAATAGAAACCAATAAATATAAATGATATTTGACCGGGGTTGTGAATTGAAAATTAACAAAAAAGACGATTTATAAGAAAAAAAATGAGAGAAAAAGCTAAGATTAGTTTCCTTTTAACAAGTTTATTAATTTTGTTTCAAAAGAACAAAAAAAAAAAAAAAAAAAAAATGAAATCATAAAATTAAAAAATACTCTGTAATACTTTTCCTTAATGTACTTTGGGTTAAATTGTACCAGATTTTAAAAAACTTTTTGACTTGATTATTTTAAATCAATACAAGTCTATTTTAATTATTTAAATTAAAAATAGCCGAAATATTCAAAATTTCAATAGTTTTTATTATTATTTCTCAATTTTTTTAACTATTTTCAAACAAATAATTCAAATTAAAATTCAAATAAATATATATATTTATATATTAAAATAAAATAAGATAGATTTTCAAAAAATCTCATTATATATAACAGTACGATATTTATACTCGCACTATCCGAAAAAAAATCTACCCAAATCTTTTACATTTTAAAGAAAATTTATAAATTACAGTAAATAAAATAAAGGATTAATTCTTGATTTATCATTGTTGTATTTATAAATTAAGAATAAATTTCAACAATATTATTTGGGTAGATAAACTTCCACTCTTTACAAAAAGTGGAATTTCCCGATAAAAGAAAATATTTTTACAAATTTTACTTATTATTTTTTGATAAAAAAAACATAATAAAAAGTATCAAGGTATTTTTAATGAAAATCAAACTGGGGAAAAAATAAACTTTTTGAAAAATGTTAATTTAGTTCTCTAAAGTTGCTGTGCTTTGTTGATAAACTTTAATTGTTAACTTGTGAAAAAAGTTCTCTATTAGCTTTAGGAAAAAAAATAAAGTATATTTTGTTTTACTTTGAAATTAATATAAACTTTTTTCATCAAAAAAATGATTCCAATATTCTCGAAAATAAGAAAATTTTCAATTTTGACTATCAGAGAATTATTTATTCATATAAATTGAAAAAAATATTTTTTTTTTTTTTTGATTTTTCCGTTAGGTTTTCTTGAGTTTTTTGTTTTATCTGTTAAGTGTTCTACGTTTTTTGAGTTTTCTATTTATTTGTGAAGTGTTCTTGGTTTTTTTAAGTTATCTATTTATTTGGAAATTCTATAGATTTTCGTTATGTTTTTTTACTTTTTGAAATAAAATCGAAAACCTCAAAAAAATTTTCTGTTTATTTCAAAAAGTAAAAAAAAACCTAGAACACTTCACAAATAAATAGAAAACCCAAAAAAACGTAGAACACTTAACAGATAAAACAGAAAATTCCAAGAAAAGTGCCATTAGGTTTTGTTTACATTTTGATATAAAAAGAAATTTTTATAAATTTTCTTTTCATTTCAAAAATAAAAAAAAACTGCCTTTATTATCAAGAGAAAATCTCAAGAAAACCTCCATTTGATTTTTCTCCATTCTTTTAAATTCTGGAAAAGCTAGGCACCCGAAGGCACTTTGCGGACACTTTCGTTATCTTTTCGAAAATTTTCTAGAATTGAGTTAAATCAAATATTTTACTCAATTCTTTTGAATTCTGGAAAACCTAGGCACTTGACGATACTCTACGGCATTCTACCTCACTCTATGGACAGTTCCCTAGGATTTTTTTTATTATTTTATTATAAACAAAAATTTTCTTTAATTTTCAATGTGAAGTGGTGAAAAAAATATCTGTTATTTAAATAATCCCGAACACGATTTTTAATTGTGGATATTGGGGAAATTATTGTGTAATTATTTTTTTTTAAAATCAAATCCTATTTTTTGAGAATCAAACTTTTAAAATTATAACTCACCCACTTATTAGAACGATGGTTAATGAAATTACACTTATTCTAAACACTCTTCAATCAATCAAAAAAACAAGAATCGAAATTATCATTTACCAAACTCTAGCGAACCTCTATAAAACTTGATTGTTTTTCAAAAAAAGTTGATCTACTTTAGCTATCGAATAATTAACTGAATATTCTATAAATACCCCCACATAAATCAACTTTAGGTAGGTTTATTACTAATCTCATAAAAAAATTTAGCTATATATAAAAAGGTTTGATTGAAAATAAAAGAAATTACACATTAATTTTCTAAATAGTCACAATTAACAATCTTGCCAGAGTTTATTTTCAGGTCCAATATTTTTTTCCCTACAAAATTTCCAAAATTAAAAGCAACCAAAAATCTTGTCAAAGATCAATTATATTATACAATTTGATAAATTTAATTAACTATTTTATTGCATTTGTGATAAAAAATTCATTAATGATGTGGAATTATAAATTGAAAATAATTTATATTGACCTATTTTTCTTATTCAACAGAGAGTTTTACAAGAAAAATAACAAGAATTTGTAAACTTTTTATCTATAAGTTTGCCTTTTTTGTTGCTAGAATTGGGTCTACTAAAGATACTAAATGAATAAAAAAGTTTATAATTGAATAAAAATATAAATAACAAGCTGATATTTAAGAACTAAGTTCCCACCCTTGGGGGGGTTTGATTAATTGTGTTATTTCACTTTCGCTTCTCAAAAAAATTTTCACACGGAAGAAATTGGACTAAAAAAAAAAGAAAACATTTTTTGTCATCTTTACCTTTTCACGAAGACTAGGTTTTCTTTCTTTTTCAATGAAAAGGAAAAAAAGAAAAACAACAAAAAAAATAATTGCAAACAATGACTTTTGGGGATTTTCAAGTGCATTTCAAATTTTGGAACATTTCAAACTTGTAAAAGTAAATTTAAAAAAGATGTAGAACAGCTCTTGAAAATGGTGTGAGTTCCGAAAGTTGAAATGGAAATTCTAAAATATTAAAATCAAAATTTAGCATGATCTAACAAGGTAAAAATTGTGGAAATTGTTCAAATTGTGACAATTTTACATTTTTTCGAAAAGAAATTCTTGTTGGACAACTATTACTTGGATTACATAACTTATCCAAGGGTGATTTTAGACATTATTTCACTGTTTTCACCTAAAAACGTAGTCCTTAATCTCCTTTAAATTTCAAAAAACAATAATCAAATTTGATGTTAATTGGAAAAAATTAATTCCTAAGATCATAAATGTTGAATAAACATACTAACAACGTGAATCAAAAACAAATTGAAATTCTTAAAACTGATTATTTATTTTCAGTTTGAAAAAAAGTCTTGTTTACCTTCAAACTATGAAAAAAAAAAAAAAAAAAAAAAAAAAAATTATTTTTCACTTTATTACAAAATGAGATTTGGAATTATGGGAGTTAAAACTAATTGAAAAATAAGAATTTTTTTTTTATTTTATTCGAATATTTTGATGAAAAATCAATTGAAAGGAATAAAAACATTTTGTTTTCAAGAAATTAAAATAACTTTTGAAGAGAAAAAATTATTCGTAAAATAATTTTTATTTTTTTCCCAATTCCAAAAATTTATTTTTTTAATTATAATAAACAATAAAAATTCGATGAACAAAAGGTTTAATGTTATTTCCATAATTGGTAACAAAAAAACACGAATCCCAATCAGAGATATTGAGAATGAAACAATTGGATCTTTAATAAAGAAAATTGAAAAGCGGAATGTCTTTACAGATGATACAATTTTTGCTCTCAAAACGAAAACTGGGGAGTGGCTCTTCAATGAGGACTATGTTACTGATCTTTTAAACCATGGGGACACTGTTGTTTGTGTTGTTAACCCGCCACCATACCCACTGTGCGAAGACGTCTTATTAAAATTCTCTCAATTTGATCCACCATCTTTTCCTTTAACCTTACAGCCAAACTCTTTTATAGAAGCAGAGGTTGAAGTTGGCGCAGAAGTCGAAAAAGATCAAGAAAAAACTGATATTTTGATTTATGGGGCTGAAAATGGAAATCAAAATTCTAAAGAGAATCAACAGCAAGTACAAACAAAATTATTCAAGAAAACCGAAACAAAATTGAAAGCCCAAACAATAGTAAATAAATATACTGATGAAAAAAAGGTGAAAAAATTCAAAAATATGAATGATCGATTCTTAAAAAATGGATTTGAGAATAATATTGAAATAAATCATTTTCTTCAAAAAAAGCTGGCAATTGAAAAAAAGAATTTCAACAAAAAGAGAGTCAACAAATTGAACGAAGGCAATTTAGTCGACGAAAAAGATATTAATTCTATGAAGGCAATACCATTTTTGCCAGCACAAATCGAACAAGTAGGAAAAAATAAAGTGGACGAAGCAACTTTGAATGAAAATGAGAAAGAAAAAGAGAACACCCTGATGCATGGAAATACTAAAAAAACAGCCCAAACCAAATTGGAACAAAAACTACCTCAGAAAAACAACAAAATCACAAATAGTAAAAAAAGAAAAGAAAACCAAAATAATCGAAAGAACGAACCGACAATTCCAAAAGGATCCCAACAAAAGCAAATTCAAAGTCAAAAAAAAACCCAGAACCAAGAACTATTAAACAAATCAAGACTAAACAACCGATGTGAGGAAATAAAGGAAACAAATTATTCATTACTTTTAACTAGTAATATGAAATCTGATAATATAAATATCGATCTTTCCGATGAAATTTTCGAAAAAATTAATTTAAAAAAACGAAATCAACACAAAAAGAAAAATGTTAATAGATATTCAACACCACAACCAAAGAAACATAAAAAAAATCTTTTAGATCCGCAACTGTCAGATCCAAAAGCTAATCTACAACATCAAAAATTCAAAAACAAATTGAAATTGACCCAATCAATCTGGCAAGATCTTTCGATTCATAACCAAAAAAGAAAAGTAGCTAATAAGAATCAGAGTCTCAACAAATTAATTGTGAAAAAGAATTTAAAAAAACATATAAACATGAATAAAAATAATCAAACCATACATAAGCATGAAGATCAGAATGTAAAGAAAATTATGAAAAAAAAAATTGAAAACAAAAAAATAACAAAGAGAATGTGCTGTGAAGATTCGGATTTAGACGAATCTACATGGGAAGAAATTAATTTTTATAATTCAATTGAAAAAGATCGGAGATTAAAAACAAATATTAAAAATAATTTATATACTTTCACTCATTTAATTGATCAAACTATCCCATCAGATATGAACCAATTGTTAAAAAAAAATAATTCAGAACGAGTAAAAAGGAGTTTTGATGGGGAAAGACTTAATGAAGAAAGTAGATGTCAAAATATGGCCTTAAATAATAATAAGAATTTAAATAAATTTAATGAAAAAAATAATTCCAATCAAATAAAAAAAATATCTTATCATCGCAATAAGAACAATAATAACAGAATTAAAAATAAAAATCAAAAAAAGGCAAATAAAATTATAATTGAAAAAAATTTAGGATTAAATAAAAAAAAATCAAAATTAAAGGCTAAAAATAAAATTAAAAAGACAGGAAAATTTGCAAATATCCCAAATAAAAACATATATCAAAATTTACCATCAAGTGGATGGGTTGAATTAGTTCAACCAAACCAAAGAAACCAGAAGAATTGGAGTAACAGTGATCGTGGGAATCAGAATAGTTGTAAAAATAAAAAGATTAATCAAAAAAACAAAAAAAAAAAAAAAATACATTTAAATCGTAATAACCATTTATCTGTCATTAACCAAAGCTATTCCTCTGATGATCTCTATAGGAAAATGAAAAATAAATATCAAAGTGATAACAACCAATCCGGAATTTTTCAAATCCAAGATGAATTTAATCTACAAAATCAAAGTAACAATATTTTTGATTTTAGATCCCATGATTCTTTTTCAGATGATTCTTTTGAGCCTGTAGATATTTCAAAAAAAAAACTAAGAGTATCACCACTTGGATTGATAAATTCAACAGCTTATTATTCAAGTGACAATACTGGCAATATTTATCCAGGGAATAATACGAATTCAAATAACAACAGTGGCGGCAGCGGTGACAACATCAACACCATCAACAATAACAACGATAACAATAAGCATAAGCATAAGCATAGTAATCATAAACAAAAAATCAAAAGAGAATCATCACAAAAATCTGGGTATTTGGAATGTTTTAAAGTGATTTCAAAAAGTGAAAAGGAATATTATTTAGATGTATTAACAATTCTATTTTATAAAAGAAAAATTGAAATTTATCATTCGAATAATTTGATATTTACAATTTTAATAATATTAATAAAGATCGAATCAACCCCTGATCACGAATCAACACTCACAATCACTTCGTTAAATAATGAATATATACTAAAATTTACAAATGATGAAAGGTTAAAAACTTTTACTAAACTTTTTTTAATGTATAAAGAAAAAAATGAAAAGAAAAATAAAGAAAAGGAGCAATTTTTAGTTTCCTTTTCTGGGAATGAAGCAAAAAAGGGTTTAATAATTATTAAAAATAAACAAATTAAATTGGTTTTACTTTATAAAGATGGCAAAACAATCAAAAATCAAATTAAAGATATAAATTTTATAATAAATAAAAAAAAGGAGTTTATTTTAGGTTTCAGTAATGATCAATTCCACATTCACTTTATGAATAATAGTGAATTAGAACAATTCACTAGCATATTGAATTTGAACAAATAAAGAATTTATTTAAATTTAATATTGTGAGAAGAAATCATATAATTCCAAAATACAAATATATAAAAATAATCATAAAAATAATAAAATTTGTTTTTATTTTTGTTTTTAGGATTATTCTGAATTAAATTTTACATTGTAACTTTATTTAGTTTGTTATATGTAATTCTAATAAACCTATGAATCATCTTTAATTTTATTTTATTTATTTTTTTTTATTTGTTGAATTTTTCAAAACTATTGTTTTTCTTTATTTTTTTTTAGATTTTCTATATAAATAGTTCCACTTTTAAGGCACAAACTTTCAACCAAATTTAAGGCACAATAAAAATCTCAAAATAAGGCACAAAATTCAAATTCTAGTAAAATCAATTGTAAAAAAATAAATTCCTAATTTTGTGCCTTAATTTGAGATTTTTATTGTGCCTTAAATTTGGTTGAAAGTTTGTGTCGTAAAAGCGGGACCGACTGTAATTTATTATGTAATCAAAGATAAAAAACGGTTAAAACTTCCAAAAATGATATTGTATTGGAATTGGGGTGTATGTGTTATAATGTGGATTTATTGATATTTTCCTATTATTAAATCAACGTTTTTATTTTTCAAGTCCAGAAAAAAAATAGAAATTTCTAATGAAACAAAAAGATAAAGATCTTTACAAAAATGTTTCTAATGGGTATTTTTAAAACTTTTATTTAACTTTCTTATTGAAATTTGAGATAAATTCCACATATTATCATTTTGGTTTAATAGTTATTCATATTTTACTAAAAAAATAAAGGGTAATATTTGGTTGTAACTAGGATTTGTTTTCAAAATTATTTATTTTATTTTTTTTTTAGAAACAAATAATGTGTTATATCAGTAATTTTATTAAAATGGATAAAAGGGTTTTTTTTTATGCCTATTAAAATTCTTTTAATAAAAAAGAAATAAAAGGGGGAAGCATACCCAGTTTAAACTTCTTGTCAGTTTTTAATATTTATTTTTATTATTGTTTTTTTCTGAAATTTTGTTCTTATGGCATTCAATTCATTCAATTGATTATCAATTGTAAGAGATAAATGTAATATTTTGAGGATATTGATATTTACTTTTTAATTTTTTTTTTTACTTTTATCAAATTCACTTTTTTAGGTTGTTTGATTCAGTCCTCTTTTTTAGACGTTTTTTTTTTTGGGTGGGGTCAAAAATGAAATTAACAAAATTTTTAGGAGATAGATATAAATATTTAGATTCTTTCCCTAGATATCGTAGTTTTATTATTTAAATATAAAGCTCCTTCAAAATATTTTGGAAACACCCAAAATCAAAAATAGGCAAAAAAAAAACACAATTTAAAATATTTTTTCAAACTTAATATAAGAACAATTAAAATCACTGAGTATTAATGTTTTTATAAGTAATAATTTCCATTCGAATAAAAAGAAAAAAATATTAAAAAAAAAAAAAATAGTGTGTTCAAAATACTGATCGATTGGAATAAAAAATCTAATGGTAAATTTATTGAAATTTCATCAACTATTGTTATTCTATCAAATGATAAAATATCATCAACCAATTGTATCTGATTTTTCTTATTAACAAACTCAACACTAACCTTATATTAATCATTGAAAAAAAAATCTCAGATCTAAAGAGATATATTCTGTAACCGGAAAAAAGGAAATGAAAACAAAAACTAAAAGATGAAAAAATGATTATTCATATTTTTGTAAAAATCAAAATTATTTCCAAACTCGATCTAAAGTGTATTGTTGGTATTCTTTTAACTTTGTATTTTTGTACATTTTAAAAGAATTTAGTTTATATAATCATTGCGGTTTTTCTGTTATTTTTCCAGAATTTAAAATAATTTGTAAAATCATATGTAATTTACTCTATTCTATTAAATTTTCCAAAAAATAGGAAACGCTCATTGGATTTACAAGATTTGAGAGAAAAGAGTAAAAATGATTAATTTTGTTTGGTTCTTTTGAACCCTGAAATCCATAGGGTGTCGATGATTTATCATTCCTATTATATATTAGATAGATATCAATATATTTATATAAATTTGGGCACCCAGTGCCCCACTCTGAGAGTCGTGGAATACCAATTTATTAATCACAGTTTAGGGAATATATATCTATAATCGATAATCTTTCTATCGGGTTTTTCATCCTCCTGTATTCAGGATGTGGATAGTTTCTAATTGGTCATAAAAATGATATATTTATTTTTTATATATATTTTAATTATTTTTCTTCTTCTCTTTTTTTTATTTGATGATTGTTCTTTAATTACTCCTTTCTATAAATAAATAAATAAAACGGTTATCAATATATTTCAGTTCTATCCAATTGGACAAAATTTTCAAAAATATTAGTTAATATCTATCCAGATGGCCATATCAGTGGTGAATTAAACTAAAGTTCATTCATCCAATTATTAAAAAAATTTTACCACATAAAAAGGGAATTTTTCTTTCGAGGACAGAGGGTTTTTAAAACAATTTCCTACCAACAAAGGCATATAAAAGAGACTCAAGAATTTTGTTTTCCTGAAATTTTAATTATATTGTAAATAAAATCTATAATTAAGGGTCAAAATGTTAATTAAAGAATTTGTTTTGTTTAACTTAAACTTTTCATTTTAATTTTTTCATTTTGTAGTGTACAAAAGATTATTTCTTAATTTTTCAGGATCTTTTTGATAAAAATGTGATTTTCAACAAGTAAATACTAAAAATTGGTTCGAGTTGCGAGAAAAGTGGCAAGAACCTAAATAAAGTGGATTATTGGAGCAACACATAAGCTTTTGGTATTAACTTTTTTTTTTTTTTTTGAATTCCTCTCTTTCTTTAAGGGGGGTGATGTCTACCAAGGATAATTCAAAGGTTAACTTGAGTTGTTATTGTGTTTCAATCATTTCTGTATGACATGGTTCAAATGTCTCTAAATAATCGATTAGTAAAGTGGTATTATTTGTTGATACCCATCAATTAAAAATTATCATTGTATTACACTACAAGAAAAATTTAAACTCCTAAAATTAAAGTTAGCCAAAACCATATATTGGATTTCAAATAAACTTCTTTTATAAATTATTTTTTTCAAAGTTATCATAATTTTATGTAATAAAAAAAGGAGAGCTTTTAAACTCTTGAAAATCCGAATACTCCCCTTTTCAAAAATACCAAATTTTGAAAAAAACACCTATTTTTGGGTATTTTTTTAATAGAAAAAAGTTGAAATGAATTAATTTTTGATTGAACATTAATTACGAAAAAAGAATAAATGTTAAAGCAATTTGCAGAATACAATCGGGAAGGTATATAAAAGCTCAAACATGAAAAAAAAAAAATAAAATGATAAAAAATATTCCAAAAACAGATAAAAAATCAGATTTTCAATTTAATTTAGCCAAGTCTTTTGGTTGAAATATTTTGTGATATTTTATTTCAAAATTGAAAAATATGCTTCTTTTTAGACGATTAAAAAAATACTTGAAAATTATCTCTCTGCTAAGTCAAATAAAATTTTAATAATTTTACAATTAAAAATGAAAAAAATATTACTGAAAAATTTCATTTTTTTTTCAATTCGTTTTAATATCTATTAAAGTTGTAAACCTTTTTGAAAATTGTTATGTCAAATAATGTTTATTATATGAGTTTATTTGAAAAATACAAAATTTAGAGATTTTTTTTTGAAAAATTTTTCCTTGTCTTGTAGTAAAAAAAAAAACAAGAATTTTTCAACAAAATCTACATTTCAACACAAATATAAATCCCAAAAATCAATTTTCAGACTTGAAAGTTGCAAAATATATTTCAAAAATTTGTCGTGAAAAGTAGACTAGTTGTTAAAAAATTCAATTTTTTTAAAAAATTAAATAATTAATAAATAGATATTTTTGACAAATTATTTCTGAAATCATTGAATTATATTGAGAAATAGTGCCAAATTTATCAAAAGCAAAGAAAAATAATCAACCTTTGGGTTTTTATGTTAATCATTATAGGTTTAACCTTTGAAATTCAAAAATTAAAAAAATAGTTACTTTTGGAAGTTCTAAATATGAATTATCAACTATGGTAATACTGTTATTTTGAGTTTCTATTTTTAAATTTGAAAAAGGAATTAAAAAAAAATTTCCCAAAATGAAACTTTTTTAATAGATGATCATTAGTAAAAAAAGTAATAATTTGTTGTGCAATAATAATTCGAATAGATTTTTTAGAGTCATTTTAACCATGTACTACAAAATCATTTACACCCAATTACAACATATTTTGATTATCGACAAATCTTATGTGGCGTTAATGCCTTAATTCTGGTGATTAAACCGATTTTAAAAAAATACATGGAAGAATGAAAATTAAAAGTAAAAAGTTTATCTATTTCTTCGAGAAAATCGAAATCAATTTTTTTCTAATTTCGAAGAATCAAGCAATAAAAGAAAATGACTCGAGATCAGTTTGCCAAATAGAATTGGATTCAATGAGTGGTTATATTATTTCATATATTTTTCAAAGGAAAAAAGATGATAAGATGAAACAAAAAAAAATATTCCTAAAACTAAAACAAAAGGAAAAATGATTAGTTAATTTGGTTCGTTTCATATTTATGGTTTTTGATGATTTTATTTTTTTATTGTTGGTTTGTTTCTATCTTGTTCATGTAAGATAAAAAATCAAAAGATCAAAATTTCAAAAAGGATGATTTCAAGAGAAATAAGGAAAAAGAAATAAAAAATAAATAAATAAGAAAATTATTCTCGCAAATAATATTCAGTCAGTAAAAAATTAAAGAAATTAATTAAAGAAAAAAAAGAGAAGAATAAATAAAAATAAAAAAATTTAAAAATAAAAAGAAAGTGTCGATCTCTTGTTTAAAAAAATGTGTTATTTATTTTCCCATTCTCATATAGGTTAAACATTGTGCAATAAGGAAGAAGAAGAGTAAAAATCCAAACATCATTAAACCAATCCCATAAGCATCTTGTCTGATATGATTTGGTGTTTGGGAACCTGACTGATATTTTCCAACTGATCCTGCTATTCCGCTGGAACCTTTTGGATAACACCTAGCACCTTGTGATGCATGTTGCGCCCTTTGTGGTTGAAAATAAATTGGTGAGAAAAGGAAATGTTTCGATTCGAATAAAAAATTAAAAAAAAAAAGAAAAACATTTTTTTAGTTTGTTGATGAAGTAAAAAAAAGAAAAAAAAATTTATGGAAAAAGAAAAGGATTGTAAACACCATGAGAAACGTTGGAGTGAGATTATTTTTTGAGTAAATAAAACAAAAAAAAAAAAAAAAAAAATTTAAGCGTAAAATCTTTTTTAAAAAAAAAAAAAGGATTATTTTTTCCAAATTGAACTCCTTGTTTGAGTGGGTCTTTAAAATTAGAAATTATTCAGAAAAAGAAAAAAAAAAACAAAAAAAAAAGTTTATTTAACAAAAAAAAAAAAAAAAAAAAAAAACAAACATTATAGAGCCAGCTGGAGCAGCATCGTTTTGAGATAAACTACAAGGATAGCATTTAAAATCAACACATGCACCAACCCAGTCAGTATCTTGATTAGAACAAGAACCACAAACAACTGCTGTGTCATAATTACCACAATTTACAGAATTACAGAATTTACCAAAGACATCAGCGTCACTATATTCAACGCATTCTTGCTTTGTTGTATCACACCATTTGTCAAGTGAGCAAGGGACAGTTGCACTACATTCTACACATTTACCGTTATCGACATCGCAAACATACAGATCATCTTCTGTACAATCAGAGTCTGCTTTACAACCGAAAACTATTGAGAACAATAGAAAAGTGAGTAATAAGTAAACAAATTTCATTTTCTTTTATAAAAAAAAAAAGAATATCCAAATAAAATAAAAAGAATAAAAAATAAAAAATTCCATAAGAGATCATCACAAAAATAACACAAAAAGTACAATAACTATTTTTCCTTGAAAACACTTTTTTGTTTGAAACTATTTTGATTGTCATTTCAAGATCAAATCAGACTTACTGTTCAGTAAACAAATTTCAAGCAATTTTAAAATTTTCAAACCTTCATAGAATCACACAAATTACAGAAATCACAGAAACCTGAAAACCGAAAGTAAAATCAATTAATAGAAGAAACCAATGAACTTTCAAAGAATAATCCATTATATTATTTTTAATCAAATTAACCAAAAAAATTTAAACCTCATTTCTTTATCAAAATTGTTAGGTGTAGTTTTGGAGATCTCAAAAATAATCAATTTTTTCAACTAATGTTTAATAATAGATCAATCAAAAAAAAAAAACCCCAAAAAGCTGTCTTATGAAAACTGTTATTCTGCTTGAATCCTCTATTTTTTCTTTAATGATTTATTTTTAATTTTATTAATTGATATCGATTTTCTTTTTGGTGTCACTTTCCCAATTAAGGACTACTTTTGTGATTCAAATTTAGAGTATTATATATTTTTATCATGTTTTGGAGCATGGTAATTGTCAAAAATATTTATTCAGTGAGATCTAAGAAGGAAAAAATAAAACAATTTAACAAAATTTGTCCATCCTCGTACCTTAAAATGAAAAAGAAGGATTGAAAAAAACAACTATTTGAGAAAATTTCTTCTTTGGTGAAAAGTTATAAACCATGAGGTACTACCAAGAAGTTCTATTAGTTATTGTTGAAATGTGGGCTAATTTGAGAGGGTTTGTAATTTTCATATAAGAGATCAACATTGAGAAAAATATTAAAACTTTTTCAAATTATTATACAGTGATCAAAATAATGTGTGCACAAAGGCTATAATCCATGTTTCAAAATATTATCCGGGCTTTTTTTAATTCTTGTACCAAGGCAACACCCAATCTACTACCAAATAATATACCTAAGTTCAAATCAATTTTGAATGTAAAGGTCTGCTTATTTTCAGTAAAATTTAAATTATTCATGCAAATAGTTGAAAATTTTTCATATTATTCTAAATTTTTGGAATTTTTTTGTTTTTTTTGATGATCAAAAATTTACTGAAAAATTTACTCTATTTTTAGAGATAAATTTTGCAATTTGGAGCCTTTATTTTTAGAATTTCTTTTTAAATAATAGAACTTTAAGAAACCAGTATCATATTTTTTTCGGGTTTATTATTGGTTTATTTGATTGGTTAATGTATAGGTCTTCTATAACAAAAAACACGATTATTATTTTGAAACACGCATTAAATTTCATTTGCACGCTTTATTTTGACTACAGTATGTTATTTTCTGTTAAATTTAAAATTTTCTAAAATCCTAACATATTCCTAGGCATTGGATAGGGATATCCTAATTCCCCATTTCCTAAAAATTTAAGTTCATTTTTTCTTTTTTGAACAATAGAAAGATTTACAAAATCAAATAATTAACTATTTTTCCAATTTTTTTTTCAAATTGATGATTGGATTCAAAAATCTACAAATCATCAACTCAATTTTCTATTGAAACTCTAAATTCGTTTTTTAATAAAGATTTTAACAAAAATATTGACGACAAAAATATATCAAATGTTTTGGGTATTTTGGAATTGGAATTCTCCATAAAATATCAAAATATAATAAATAGTTTTCTCGTAAGCTTTTGAGGTTATTTCAATTAAAGAACAATCAAAAATAACCAACATAAAAAAAAAACAAAAAAGCAAAGAGAAAATCAACAATTCCTCTGTAAGAATTATTTTGATTTCAAGAAGATAATGAAACAATTCAAGAAACACAATTGTCAAAACCCACACACGATAACATTCTTTTAAGTTTTAGTTTTTTATTAATAATGTTTGAATTGAACATCATTTTTTATCTTAATAATCCTGATAATAATTCTTTTTCAATCTGGTCTTTCTTAGATAGGGAGTTTGTGTTTAGGTAGCTCAAAATTTCTTGTAAATTTTTCGGCAAAAAATATATAAAATAATGTTTTTTTGATAGGGATTGGAGAACATTTCAATGTATCTGACTTCACTCCTTGAACGTGATATGATCAAAAGGTCTTGAGAAAAATTAGTGAATCGTAAAATTCGTTTTTAATTTTTATAATTATCATGTTGATTTTTTTTTCCGGTTTCACTTTTTTCCCAAATGGCAACTTTAAATTTGAAAGTTTTTACAATTCAAACATTTAACAAACTTGTAATTTAAAACATCATTAAACTTTTCATTTTTCAAAAAAACAGTTTTAAATTTTTGAAAGTTAACAAATATTTTTCTTTAGGTTAACTTTAAATTTTCTTATCCATTCAAAGGTTATCTTTCTTTTTCAACCCCCCTATTTTTTTAACTTTAAAAAATAATCGTCAAGTATTAGATATTTGAAAAAAACATGAAAGATAACCAGAAACTTAAATCTTTCAGATTCTGAGGTCAGAATCATTAAAAAGTCCTGATCGTATTTATATGGATTGTGTTATTCTTGCCATTTTCAATTTTTGTTATTATGGAATGAAATACTCCATTCATTTTTTTGAATTGTATTTGAAACTAAAATTAAATAAAAAAAAAAAGGAAATTTAGAATCTTCTCTCGAAAAATTAAAATAAAAAAGAAATTAAATAAGTAAGTACCTCGAGTTAAAATTGAAAATCAACGCCATTTAGTACATAAAATTATTTTTTTTCACAAGCTTTATCTTCAAACTATTTTAAAAGGTGAGGAATATCTTTTTTTGAAAAATAAACCTGGAAAAATTTACACTTCATTTTTATTTACAATATTTCTTTTTTCAAAATAACGTCGACAAATTAGATTACTTCAATCAAAAATCAGATTTTAGAAGAAAATTATGGAAAAAAATTCAATTTTTTTTCCCATTAATTAAGAAAATACAACTAAAAAGGTAAGTTATATTACTAATACAAATAATTTGTATAAGACCCCCATGGAAATTGAAAGATAGATTTTCAAAAATATATAAAAACATGCCCACCTACCAAAAAAACTTTATCTTTCTTTAAAATCAAATAAAAATGAATAATAAGCTGAAATTTTTTGAAATAGACACTTTCGAGTAAAAAAAAAAATGATTTTGATATATCGTTCTTCTGGGTTTTGTTGTAAATCTTCTTTTTGGAAATAAATGAATTTATTTTAAATTAAAAGATCATAAATTATTTCCTTATCGGTAATTTGTCTAAATTTTCTCTCTAAAAGTTAATTATTTAATACTGAATTATTATTAATTTTGAAGAAAGCAAAATCAAATAGTATATAAAAGGCATTTCGAAAAAAAAAAAGGAAGAAGAAGAAGAGGGCATGTATTAGTTTTTAAATCACTTTATTCAAAAAATTCATTTATAAACTATTAAATATAATTCTTTTATTATTAATAATAATTTAATTTGTTTGAAACAAAAAATTAGATTCAAATAAAAAATATTAAAATTTGTGATCTCTATTTTCTCGGTTATTTTTTTCAGGCAATTTATATTTTATATAGGTTTATTTTTGAAATACACCGGCCAATTTTTTCTTTGTTTCTATAAATTAATTACACCTAATGAATATTCCTTTGAAAAAAAAATCAACCGATTTATTGAAAAAAATATCAATTTGTTTAAAATTACTTTGTTAAAATCATATATCTATAGCGTTGAACACCTTTGAATGGAAATTAGTTGATGGGAAAAAGTTTATTTTAAACCAAAAATTGTATTAATTCTGTTGAGATGCTTAATAAAGCCTTTAAGATAACCTTTCATTCTTTTTTCAATTTCGCCACTATTGTTGTTTTTATGAACAAAATTAATGGATAAAGAATATTTTATAATTCTTTATTCTTTTACCTTGTTTTTTTTTTGACCTTTTACCTAATCTTTTTCTTCATTTAAATTTTCTTTCTAATTAATTTTGAAAGCAATTAAAAGACATTTGTAATAGAAACAATACAACCCAACCCACATTTTGGCTATATAAACAAGATTTTATTGAAGAAAAAAAAACCAATACATGAACTTGATATGGTAAATTTCTCAAAAGAAATGTCTAACATATATACTGGACTCTATTTTTCTATTTTTTCTATTTTTCATTTACTTTTTTTAATTTCATTTTTTTATATCATTTTTAAGTATAACCAAATCAAAAAAGATAAAAATCTATAAAAACTCCAAATTAACATTTTGAAAATTATGAATATATAATCTCTTTTTTATTAAATAAATTTACTTTTAAAAAATCTAATTTGTTTTAATTTTTAAGTAAAATTTAGTAAATGTATAAATTGAGTCTACAATTAAATCTCACGAAAAAAAAATATTTAACATTTTTTCTTTTAAAGTATGTATTATTTGTTAAGGTATTTCTTTTATGAACACCATCAATCACCCGAATTTGGTGGTTATTATTTTTTATATTTTCAAATAATCCTTTTGATACGTTATTAAAAAAAAAAAGTGAAATGTTCATTTATGAAGATAATTTAATAGAGATCCTACTAATTTTTTTCAGTGAAAATATTTTTAAAAAATGAGATATAAAAAAACAATAATCCTTTTTACAATATATTACTGTTGTTGTTTTTTTTTTTTTTTTTTTTGATATCTTTTAACTTATTTGTCGATTCTAAAAAAAAAAAATCAATATTGTACATATTGATATTACAGTCAGTTTCACTTTTAAGGCACAAACTTTCAACGAAATTTAAGGCGCAATTAAAATCTCAAATTAAGGCACAAAATTCAAATTCTAATAAAAATAAATTGTAAAAAAAAAAATTTCAAATTTTTTACCTTAATTTGAGATTTTTTTATATCTTAAATTTCGTTGAAAGTTTGTACCTTAAAAGTGAAACTGGCTGTAATACATCAAAGTTTTTGTATATTAAAATGATTAATTATAACAAATGAAATTTATTAATAATTATTTGGTAGAATAATAATTTTCTTTTTAATAATTTTTGTGCCAAATTCTCCAGTAAAACAAGAAAGAATAGTTATACTCTTAGTTTTTAAATAAATTGAACAAAATTTTTATACAAATTTCCAAATTTTTTTAAAAGAACAAGAGCCAAATTTGAAATGTTGAATTCTGAAAATCAGTAATAATTTTTTTCCTTGTTTTAGAAAGTAGAGGACTTTGTTTTTTTTTTTATTCTTGATAGATAAGGTTTTTTTTGGAAATATTTAATGAAAATTTTATTTCTTTTATTTTCCAATTAACAGTGATTAAAAGTGCACTTTTTAAAACTAATGAAATATGTTTAATCTAAAATCCTTTCTGAAAAATGAAAATTTTATCTCAAGAAAAAACTTTTTAAATATGTTTTCAAAATAAACTTTTGGCAACTAAATAAAAAATTATATAAATAATCGAAATTAAATCAAATTATTTTTCCCTTTGAAATCCAAATACTAACAGAATAATTTGTTTCAAAATATTACAATTTTTTCTTCAATTAAAATACTGATAAATTCAAAGAGATGTTTGAAAAATATTTATTTCATTTTTTATTTTGGAAATTTTTAAACCTCAGCATTTTAAAAGCATTTTATTGGTTTAAATGCGTAGAAACTTTGTCAAATTAGTTGGCTTTCAATATATTCTTTGAAATAACGTGTTTTCAGAGTAGGGTTATCAGATTTCGAAAAAAGGGAAATTTTATTCAAAAAATACCAATTAAAAAAAAGTTTTAAAAAAGATAGAATTTAAAGAAATTTCAAAAAGTAAAAAACTATTAAAATTGGGATCTTTTTTGATCATAAAAGATAATTTAATTGATTTTATTTTTTTTTTGTTTTTGTGTTCTCTAATTCTTGTAAATTACTTTTGTTTTACCAAAAAAAAAAAAAAAAAAAGTTTGTTTTTCTTCTTATTCTTTGTGAGTGAATGTTTAATTGCTGTTTAATTAATTAGTCGAATGGAAATTAGTTCAACAATCAGTTAAACAAGTAAAATTCCCAAAAAAGAAATCCAAAAAAAAACAAATTTAAAAGTTTGGGATTGGAATTCTTTCATTTGATATTTATTATTTTTTTTTTTCAAAATGTAAAAATGGAAATTAATTTAATTTAATCAATAATATAACCTTCAAATTTTGTTTCAAACCATTTGATAGCATCTTCTTTATTTACTCTATGATTTTTACCAACTGCTGCTTTACATCTTTTTTTTTCTGCGACTCTGTAACCTGGTCTTTTTAAGATCACATAGAAATCCATACCATAGATACCTACGTTAGGATCGTATCTCATTCCAAGATCGATATGTTCTTCAATACCAAAGCCAAAGGTTCCTGTTTTGGTGAAACATCCTTTACGAAGTTCAAATTCCTTTACTCGAAGACCTCTTTCAAGAATTTCTTCTGCTTTTTTACCTCGGACGGTAACATGTGTTGCAATTTTTTCATTTCTTCTAATACCAAATCCTCTAATGGTTAATCTTGCTTTTGTTTTTTGATTTATTTGTTCATTAATTGAGTTCAAAAAAAAATTATTTTGAGGACATTTTGGGTTTTGTGTGATTGTAATTTTTGGTGTGTTCAGAGTTTTTTGTGTTGAGGGATCGTTGTTTTTTTTGATTTTAAATAATTTATTTTTCAAAAACAAAAAAAAAAATAAAAGCAAGAATATAAAAAACAAAAAAGAAAAAAATTTAGAAAATAAAGAAACAGTTTGTATTTTAGTTATTGAAAGGAAAAGTAAGAAGAGAGGTTTCGGCCAGAATAAAAAAAAGAAGAAAAAACAAACCTCTTGATTGGACTGGCTTTTGTTTTGTCAATTGTTCAAGAACTTTGGATGCTCTTGTTAATCTATCTCCACTTTCACCAACTGAGATATTTAGACACAACTTGTCGATTTTGATCTCTTTCATGAGGTTTGGTTTTTTGATTTCTTCTTGTTCTTTGTTTGTCATTCGAATAAAAATCTTGAAGAATAAGTTTTTAAAAAAAATGTTTTTATTTTGGAATTTGGAAATCTTAGAATCTTGACTATTTTAGGAAAAAGTGTTTCTTTATTATTTTTAGCCACAAACAGTTGCTTCTTTAAGAAGATTTTTAAAATTAAAGATAGATCTATTTTTTACTTAAGGACTACATTTGCGATTCAAATTTAGAGTATTAGTAATTTTTAAAACACGCTTTGAGGTTAGTAATTTACACAAATGTTCCTTCAGTAAATCAAAGAAGGAAAAGTAGACATCTTTTAATAAAATTTGTCCATCCTTGTATCTCAAAATGAAAAAGAAGGATTAAAAAAAAACAACTTTTTGAGAAAATTTTATTCTTAGGTGAAAAGTTACAAACCTTGAGACATTACTGAAAAATTTCTATTGTTTATTTTTGATTTGTGAAACCAGTTAAAAGGGTTTCTAATTTACATCTAAGAGGTCAACATTGAGAAAAATGGAAAATTTTCGAATTATTTCTTGTTATTTTCTGTTGTGGTTAATAATTGCAAAAAACCTGACAAATTATTTGGAGGCATTGAAAAGAACACACCAAAATCATTACACTCAAGATTTAAGATCATTTTTTTTCTTATTACAATAAAAAAAATTTTTTAAATAATAATTGACTATTTTTCAAAAGATTTTTTCAAATAGATTATTAGATTCAAAACCCAACAAACCCAATTTGTATCGAAACTAACCTTTATGTTTTGAGAGAAACAATACAAACAAAAAAAATTACCATCCAAAAATAAATCAAATGCTTTGGGTATTTGGTAAAGGGGATTCTGTTCAAAAACCAAATATGGTAACTTACGAACATCCAAAGTGTTCTTCAGAAATTCCATTTTTGAAAAAAAAAAAGAACCAAAAAAACAAAAAAAAAAAACACAAAAAAATTTGTGTTGGGTGTATTGAGTTAAGTAGTCCAGCTAATAGAAAAATTCAAAATTCTGTGACCAATCCTAAAAAAGCAGAAAATTTTTAATTTTTTTTTTTGTTACAAGACTCTAAATAAATTTTTATGGTATATTATATTCGAGTTTTTGATGATAGTCTGTATCATCTGGATATTAAAAATCAAAATAACAATTATATTCGAAAAATAAGAAAAAATCACACTAAATTATGAAAAATCTAAAAATGATGATAAAACAAAAAATTGTAAAAAAATAAAAAAATTTTATATCCAGTTTCAAATTTAAGGCACAAACTATGAAGGAAATTTGTGGCACAAAAATTTCTCAAATTAAAGCACAGAATTTTGAATTTTTTTTTTTACAAATTATTTTAGAAAAATCTGAATTCTGTGCCTTAATTTGAGATTTTTTTTTTTGCCTTAAATTCCGTTGAAGTTTGTGTATTAAATATGAAACTGAGTGTATTTTAAATTAAAACCACAAAAAATTCAGCTACTTTTACAATTTTTCACTCTATAAACACTTTCATCAATGTAAAAATGTTATTAAGTGGTTCAAAAGGTTGTAAAAATGTATAGAGTGTTTAAAAAAAGTGAAAAAAAAAAACCTGTGATAAGTTATTAATTATTTTGTATTAAAAAAAAATTTTTTTTTAACTAAAGTATAATTTAGTGTGAATTTGATGATCAAAAAATAGTAAAATATTCAAAAAAATAATTTGAATATTTAATAGATCTTTTTTTTTTTTTTTTATTAAAATGGGGTTATTATCTTCACAAGTAAAATAGCCAAAAAGAACAAAGTGTATTTTTTTTTAGTATTGGTGCTGGATTAAAAAATTTTTTTAACAAAAGTTGAGTTCTCTGTTCAATACCAAGATAAGTGAAGTTGAAGAAGGATAATAATAAAAAAAAACTTAATAAATGGTGATAATGGAATTAGATTATTGAGAAAGCTTTTGGAAACTTACCGTTCTCCTTAAAACTTTCAAAAAAGTTAGAAAATATTTTAACCCCAAAAAAAATACTTATAAGAAAACATGGATATTTAGTTGTTTTATGGTTTTTCTTCATTCAGAACAATTTTTAACACCATAATAAATAGTCAAACTTTTTATTTGCTTGTTTTTAGTTATTTTCGTTTGTTGATCTAAAAGGATCGATCGATTAGTCAACATAATCAAAATAAAATACAATAAAAACCTATGTCCCGATCATTGATTGGATCAAGTATATTTTTTGTTGTTTTTTAAATGGATTACTTTTTTTCAAGATCTTTTTTTTTATTAAAAAAAAAAATTATTTATATGTCTATCACAGAATTAGACTTAAAAATCATCAGCAAACTTATCGTTATTTATTTTTTATCAGAATACTTTGACAGTTATCACAATGTTTTGAAAATTATTTAGATTTTTAGACAATTATAGTAATTTTTTAGATTATCCCCATTTGTGGTATTATCGCGACATTAATGAGATTTTCTAAAAAAACACAATTGGAGAAAAATAATCACGATTTTTGAAACTTTATTGTAGTTTTTGATACTTTATCCACAAATTCTTTATCGTTTCCAAAATAAAAATCCATAAGGTTTTGACTCTCATATTTCTATATTGATTCTCATTTTAATTTATAAAAAAATGAAATTGAAATTGACAATGATAAAAAAATATTTTATTAATTTAAATCAATCAAATATTCATTTAAAGTTCATCTTAACTTCATTTATTTCTATTTAAAGAAGAATTCAAATTAAGGTCTAATACTGAACAGCAATTCGCTTTTGAAAATCATTTTCAATTTATAAACTTGGTATAAACAGTTTTCATTTTATTTTTGCTTTTAATTACTGAAACTGGGCTCCATAAGAACTTGATTTTTGCGTAATATTTGATATACTTGATTAAATATTCATGATTAATTATAATATAAACTATTCTTAAACAAACTTCAATATTAAATCTAAAAACCCTGTAAAATTTAAAATAATTCCAAAAAGATCAATTGTTTGATCAATTGAAAAGATATATAAAAATTGAAAAATTTTATTCACCTTTGACTAATAAATATCAACTTTATCAACTAAATGTTAACCATTTAAATTGGTATGTTGTCTAAATATTCTCAATCTATTAATTTCAAGCCTTTGATAAAAGTACAAATCAATAGAAATCCAAATTTTCTCAATTAATAGAGAATCTGACTAAAAACAAACTTCTAATTTTGAAAGTAAATTTTAAAATCAGAATAATTTTTAACAATTCAAAACATTTGAAAGTATTTTAATTTGAGAAACATGTTTGGTTATTCTCTATTTGTATTAAAAATCACTAAAACTATTTGATAAAAAATTTTTTCCTCAACGTTTCCCGATTTAGAATCTAAAATTTTGAAAAATTTAGCAATTTTAATAAAGATTAAGTCTCAGGAAAACGAAAATTTTATTTTATCAATGTAGAAAAAAAGTAATCATCAAAAAAGAACTTTTCTAATAAATTTAAAACTTAAATACCCATAAAATAGAATTAATGAGATTCTCATTTTCAATCAAATTCTCTATTAACTTTAGAAAAATTGGAATTTTTTGATTTCTACTTTTACCAAAGACTTGAAATTAATAGGTTGAGAATATTTAGACAATATACCAATTATTATTGTTAACATTTATTGGATAAAGTTGCTATTTATAAGTCAAAGGAGAAAAAATTTTTCAATTTTTATATATCTTTTCAATTGATCAAAAAATTGATCTTTTTGGAATTATTTTAAATTTTATAGGGTTTTTAGATTTAATAGCGAAGTTAATTTGAGAAACTTAAAACATCAAAATAAGAAATTGAATTATTTGTTTTGATTGTAAGCAAAATTAGTGATTGTGGTTTGTTTTTCCTATATATTCCATTTTTTCGATGATTAATTTTATCTACAAAGCCAAGTAAAAAGGAACTTTACTCAAATTTGTTCTTCCTTTAATTAAAGTAAAAACACTTGTAATTAATCTACAGCTCTCTGAAATATTACTGTTTACCAATGACCATTAACTCAATCAAATAATTCAAGAAACTTTTGGATAAATTCAACTTTATGAAAGATCAATTTTTTGTTTTATTTCTTTTGGGAACATATGTTTAATTTGGATTTTTCTGATGTGTAAGGAATTCTTTTTTTACGATTTGAGTCCTCAAAAATCTTAATTGTTCATCACTGTCGAACTTCTTTTTAATTTTTTTAACTTTAGCTGACTCTGTTGAAAAAGATCAATTAAAACAAAAAGTTTTCCAAGCAATTTCCAAGATACTAAACAAAAAGATCCAAGGTAGTATCAATTTTGAAGATCTAATCTCATATTATTGTATCGTTTTAAATATTCTTCATTTTGAAAATATACCGAACCCATTCAAGTAAATTTTTTTGTTTTTTATATTTTTTTATTTTACATTTTCAAGGACAAAACAAAGGTTCTGAACCGTGCCCTTGAAAGCAATCAAGCTCTTTCTAAAAGACTCTCTTTTTTTTTTTTTTTATTTTTATTATTATTTTTTTTTTTTTTTTTTTATCCTTTCCCAACCTCCTAAATACAAAAAAATAACCAAAAAACAAATCTTAATAATTCAACACCAACCAAAAAGCCAAACTGTAAAACAAAACTTCAATTCTTTTCTTGGTGTTTGTTATTTGTATGGTGTTTGTAAAAATGAGAAAGCAGCAAATTTTGAATTAATTTTCCAAAATAAAGAAGAAGCCCAACTAAACCAATTGTTTTTGTTGTTAATAAAACTAAAAAAGAATAACTTTGATCAAAACCTACCAATTTCGAACCAAAGAAGAACTAATACGCAGCGTACAACAACAGACAACAAATCTTTTTGTCCACTTGAAAATTCACAAAAGGAATTAAATTATAAGGAGATTAGAAGTATTCAACAAAATTTTTCATTTGGATTTTCACAGTTTGATGTAAAATTAAAAAAAAAAACAACAACAAATATCCACAACAGTAGATCAAATCACGAAAACCATTTCAATAATCAAATTGATTTTCAAAATTATTCAAAAATGAATAAATCAGGCCAAATTGAAATCGAAGAACAAGAAAAAGAAATGGAAAAGGAAAAAGTAAAAGAAAAAGAAAAAGAACAAGAACAAGAACAAGAACAAGAACAAGAACAAGTAACAGAGAACCAAAAAAAAAAAGAAAAAGAAAAAGAAAAAGAAAAAGAACAGCAAAAAGACAACCAAAAAAAAGAAGAAGAAGAACAAGAAGAACAAGAAGAACAAGAAGAAGAAGAAGAAGAACAAGAACAAGAACAGGAACAAGAACAAAAAAAAGAAAAAGAAAAAGATTTTCATAATTCGCCAAATCATAATGATCAAGAAATAATTTTCAAATTAAATTTTGATGAATTAATTATTCAAACAAAAACTAAAATCATTTATCAAAAATCTTATGAACAATTACCAAAGACTAGTTTTCAGTTTTCCAGTGAAAACGACAAAACGTTTACATTTCTTGTTGATGAATTTAATGGTTTTCGATTTTTAGCAAAAAATAGATTTGAAAGAAATATTTTATTTTACACTTTTAAAATGTTTCAAACTTATCCAGGCAAATTCATTGAAAATCAAACAATTCAAGGAAAAATTCTTTCTCTACGAGATGAAATGGATGCAATAGGTTTAAGGTGTGTTAAAAACGGTTATGCAAAATTTAAGGTTTGGTATTATGATAAAAAATACAATTCAGTAAAATTAAAAAAAGCCAAATTAATTTTAGAAACTGAGTGTTTAATTTTTGAAATAAATAAAAATAAAAATAAAAATAAAAAAAAAAGCAAAAATAAAAATCGCAACACCAAAAACAACAGTAGCAGCAACACTAGCAACAACGTTAATAGTAATGATCAAAATAATCATAAAAAAAAAATAATATATTGGGATCAAAACAATATTAAAGATGAAACAGATTCAAATAATTCTCAATCACCACTTAAATTACTTATTCAAGAGAAAAAATCATCTGTTACTTTAAAATTGCACTGTGAAAATGAAATTTCAAGAGAATTATTAAGGAGGTGTATTTATATGTTTATGAGAATTAAAAGTTATAATTTTTCAAAGAATATACAAATTGAATCTAAAATAAATAAAAAAAAAACGAAAAAGAAAACGAAAACGAAAACGAAAACGAAAACGAAAACAAAAACAAAAACAAAAACAAAAACAAAAACAAAAAACAAAAAGAAAACGAAAAACACAAACACAAACACAGATAAAAATAAAAAAAAGGATCAAAATACGAAGATAATACAATTAAAAAAAAAACCCGATTCAAAGAACAACAAAATCAACAATAGAGAAGGTGATAGAACACAAAACGGATTAAAAAAAACCAAACAAAAAATCAGAAATATTGTAGATAATAGTATTAATAAAAATAAAATTAAAACAGAATTAAAAAATTCAAAAGAAAAAGAATTTAAAGGACAAGACAGCAAGAAATTTAATCTGAGTCTTGAAAACAACCAAAGACAAAAACCCATTTTAAGAAAAAAATTTCAAAAACAATATTTATTTATTGGCGATTTTGATGAAAAAGGAGAGGGAATGGTTTTTCAAGATCAATATGAACTACCATCTTCATATTTTGAAATGAGTTTTTCGCCATTTATTAATGATTTTATACGAGAAAAAAATTATAAACAGAATTTAAATATTTTAATTCAAAAATATTTAAAATTGCCAATTTCTAGTTTTAGGATTAAAATTTTATGCATTTATGATAAATCCAAAAAAGTCATAATTCCAGTTAATTCTAATGGGAAATTAATAGTTCAAAATAACAATTTACGGATTGAATCAATGAAAAAAAATTCAATTTTTTCTAATAAAGATCAGTACCTTTCTGGAAACCAAAATGACCACAAAACCAAAAACGAAAACCAAAATGAAAACCAAAACGAAACTAAAACCAAAACCAAAAATGAAACCAAAACCAAAACCAAAACCAAAACCAAAACCAAAACCAAAAATGAAAACAAAAATAAAAATGAAAACAAAAATAAAAATGAAAATGAAAATGAAAATGAAAATGGAAATGAAAACATAATTAAAAGTAAATCAAAAAAAAACAAAATATTAATTGAAGAGGATTTTAACTCAAAAATTACAATTCATCTTCACCCAACAGAATTACAAAAAATATTAATTTATTTTCGAAATCAAAATATAAAAATTATAATTGAATCAAAAAATTTAAAACAAAAAGATTTAATAACAAATTTTTTAATATTAAAATCGGTAAATTCCCATTGTATGGTAAATAATAATAATATTTTTTATAATAATTATGAAAATAATATCAATAATTTAAAAAATGTTTTAAAAGTACTTTCATCCACTTCAATATATGGTAGTTTATCATTGTCAAATTCTTCAATAACACCTAACAGAAAAAAGGGAATGATAGAATTTAATAATTCTTTATACACATATCCAAATTCTCATTCAAGTCTCAACCAGAATAAGAACAATAAAAGCAATTATACGAACAATACTGTTAGTAACGTTAGTGCCAGAAACACTTCTAATAACAAAAATAATAATCGTAATAAAAAAAATTATTCAATCAAGTTATATAATTCTTTACAGGAATTTATTTGTACTTCAACAATTAATTTATATGATAATTATTTTCAAATAAACTGGATAAAAAATGGTCTGGAAAAAGAAATAAAAAGATATTATTCCATTTATTCAAAATATTTTTTATTTGATTCAAATTCTAAATGGTGTAGGCTACATATTGATGAATTATCATTTATTATAATTGAATTTCAAAATTCAAAAATATTAAAAACATTTTGCAACGAATTTAAATTAAACAAAATCAAAAATTTACAAAATATAATCGAGCAATATCCAATCTCAATTTCGTATAATATTGAAATTTCAGAAAAATTTGGAATAGCTAAAGGGAAAATTGTTTTATCAATTGATTGCTTTTCTATTAATACCTTCATAAACAAACAGTATTTTGATTATTTACCAGGATTAGCCTTGCGTTTAATTAAAAGTACCAGAGAAGAAAGAACGGTTGTTAAAATGATTATGAACAATGATGACAGTATGGTTTTTTTATTAATGTTTAAAAAATATAATAATGCGCAAAATTTTATTCAAAAATTTGATGAATATAAAAAAAGATTTTTATCACAGTCTTTTGGAAAACATTTTCATGAATATCAAATCAAAACAAATAATAATAATAATAATAATAATACAAATACTAATACTACGTATAATAATCATAACCATGACAATAATAATAATAACAATAATAATCAAAACAACAATAATAATAACCATAATAAAAACAATATTATCAATACAAATGATGATTTTTCTCCAAAAAATGAAAAAAATTCTTCAATAATTTATTTAAATAATTTACGATTAACTATTATTCAAAAAACTAATTTAAAGAATAATAGTTTCAATAATAGCAAGAATAATAATGTCATTGTAACATCCATTCAAAGATTAAATTTAAATTATAACCCGATTCAAATTGATTATCAAAATAATTTGAAAATTATAAAATTAGAAATAAAAGATCAATTTAATATAACATTTTTTTTTAAGAGCCAAAACCAATTTTCTAATTTTCTTAATTTATTTAAAAAATTATTAAATATTCATAACCCCAATTTCCTTTATTTGCCTTTACTATCCCCTCCAATGTCAGCATCACAGTCTTCCACTTCATCTTCCACATCTTTTTCTTCTTTATCTTTTAATAGTTCTTCTTCTTCCTTGTTTATTATCAATAATTCCAATTCCAAAAACAACAATGATGACTACGGCATTGAAGTTTATGATAAAACTAATAATAAAAAGTATAATAATAATCACAATGATAATAATAACCACAGCAATAACAAAATTTTTTTAATAAAATCAAAAAATCCAACTCTAAACTCGAAAAATAATAATATTAAGAATAATTCATATACTAATGATAATGTGAAAAAAATTAATAATTTTTTTAAAGCAATTTTTATCAATCAAAATAATTCAGTGGTTATTAATAAAAAAATTGAAGTAATATTTTTAAATAATTTTCTCTGCTTAAAAAAAATTAATAAAAATAAATATTTTTTACAAGAAAAATTAGCGAAAATTATATTAATTCCAAAAAACAATTTTGATTTAATAATTCAATGCAAAAAAGGAAATTTCTTGATACGTTTTAAATCTGAACCAATTAAAAAATTATTTATCAAAACATTTAAGGAATTTCAATCTAATAATCAAAAATTTCATAAAAAGCCAAAGACAAAAAATAAGAATCTTCAAAAAATTAAAAAATATAATCCAAATTTATTAAACAATAATTTAAAATTCATGGAAAGTATTATAATTATTTTTACTCAGCTTGAATTACAAATTAAAAAATTAGGTTCCAAAACAAAAATGGATATTTCTTTTCAAAATTTAAAATTTAAAAAAATTAAAAAGCCAAATAAAAGAAATATTGCCAAATTATTTATAAAAGAATATTTTAATGAAGATGAAAAAGATTTTAAAGAAAATGCCAATATAGGAAAAAATAAAGAATTAATCATAGAATTTCAAGATAAATATCTAATGGATGAATTTGAAAATTTATTTTCTTTCCAATATCAACTAAATTCAAATAGATTTGAACATTTAATATTAAAGCTGAAAAAAAATTATAATTATAGTGAAAATTTTAGATTTATCACAAAGCCTTCTTTAAAAGATGAAAAATTAGTTTGGAAAATATATATTAAAGAAAAAAACACAATCGGGTTTTTATTTTTAGATTTTGATCAGTCCCAATTAATTTTCACTTATGGGAAATCATTAAATAAAATTAAAATCTTTTCTGATCTATTAGAAATTTCGTTTCAAAAAGTTTTCAAAAAAATCAATAATGATAATACTAATTTTTTCAATTCAAATAATAATAAAAATGCCAATGATTCAATCAATCTTTTTTTAAAAACATCTAAAAAAAAGAAAAAAAAAATTCTAATACAATTTTCTTCAAAGAAGAGAACAAAGCATTTTGAAAAGGAAATTCAAATTTTTTCCAAATTATTGGCATTAAACCACAAATCAAGATCAGTGCAATATAAATTATTAAAATATGAAAAATATAATATTTTCTCTCAATTAAACAACAATTTTAAATCACAAACTCAAAAAAATATAATTAAGTTTCATATTTTTTATTTAAATCAAAACTTTAAAAAAGAATCAAAAGGATTAATTAAAATTAATCTTCAAAATTCTTCTGTGATTTTTTATAATATTAATAATAATGATGATGACCATCACCGCCACCGCCACCGCCACCATCACCACCATCACCACCATCACCACAATAATGATAAGAATGATAAGAATAATTGTAGTGATAATGACAATAATAATCAGGAATTTTTCCAAATTAATAATTTAAATTTATTAAGAAAAACCAAGTATTATTTCCATCCATTAAAGCAAACTATTTTACTCTTAAAATTTCCAATAATTAAAAATAATTTATCAATAAAAGAAAAAATCGTAAATCTATTAGAATTCAAATCGAGAGAAGAAAGATATTTGTTTGTTGATTTTTTCTTAAATATTCATTCAACCAAACCTTTAACAGATCAGAAAATAAAAAAAAGAAAAAAGAAAAGAAATTGAAATTTTCTTATTTTGATCTCAAATCTCGGATTAAACATTTATAGTTTATTTTGAATACAACTTTGCTTAATACAATAACTCAAATCAAAAGCTGTTGCAAAATATTTGGGGACTATTTAAAAGTAAACACGAATATCAATTCTTTTTATTTTTATTATTTATTTATTTTTTAAATATTATTTTTTATTTTTTATTTTTTATTTTTTATTTTTCTTTTTTCTCTTCCTTTTCCTTTTCTTCTTTCTTTTTTTTCCTTTTCTTTATAAATTAATTTTGGGATTATTAATCAAATGGAATGAAAAAAAAAAAAAAAAAAAAAAAACAATTTTTTTTTAAATAATATGTAAATTTATCAAACGGATTATTGGCTAAAAAAATAAATTACAAAATATTAAACGTTTTTTTATGTTAATTAATATTAAACTCTATTTCACTGAAATGGCCAAACAAAAAATGAAAAATTCTATTTTTTTTTTAAGAATCAGTCAATAAATCAAAGATTGTTTCGAAATATGAGATTTAATAACCGTTGATTAGAGTTGATATTCAGAATAGAAATACTTTGATAAAAACGATAAATTTTCAAAAAAAAAAAATGTTAAGTAACTAGTCCATATTTAATTTTTTTAGGGAAATTTAATAGAGATTTAGGAATCTTTTTTGCCTATTACTTAGATTTGAAATCAAAGTGAAAAACTTCTTTGTATAGTAATGAAATCTCGATAAATGACACTCATTAAATTTAGTTATTGTTTTTATAGAATTAAAAAAATTTTTCAATTTTTTCACTTTTTTGAAAGTTGTTTTTTTTCAACTTTTTGCAAAAATATAAAAAATATAAAAAAAAAAATGAGCAAGAAAGCAAAACCTTGTTGTGTTTGTGGAAGACCTACAAAAAATAGTTTGACAAATAAACCTGAAAAGCTTTTTTTGTATTTACATGAAATAACAGTTTGATTCGAAAAAAATATGCAATATATGCTTTACTCAAAATAAAAGATTTTCTTTCTTTTCTTGTACTATTCTTTTTAATCATGAATATACTTTTTGAGTTTACACTCTTGCTTTTTTGTTGAATTTGAAGTTTTTTCAAGTATTCCCAAATTATTATTCTAAAAGTTTTTGTCAGAGTCAAAAAAAATCAAAGAAAAGAATAAGAACTATTTTTTGAAAAAAGTAATTATTGATAAAACAAATTGTGTTCTTATAGAGACAAGTTGGATGAACAGAAGTGAAAGGGAAAATATTCACTAGTTTTAAATTATTTTTTCGTTTTTCAAAATGAGAATAAATATTATTTTTGAGAAAATAATTAAATCTAAAATTGATCAAAAAATTCTCATCTATTAAAGATATTTTTTTTAAAAAAAAATTTTTAAAATAAACTTTTTTTGACCGAATTGTAAAATTTTAAAAAAACAAGAACTAAAAATTCTAACATTCAAAAACACTGTCTATTTTCAATGTTAAACATATTTCAAGATAAGGATTACTTTTTTAGTTATTGGTCAAAAAACAAAAATTAATAGAGACTAGTCATTTAAAAAAAAAATTTGGAACCCTTTCATTGGAATGTATCTGACAAAATTTCTCAAGTTCTTTCAAGAAATTAAAATTGTTGACAATAAGATTTTGAATTGTAACTAAATTCATTTGAAAAATAAATACAAAGCCATAATTTTATTAATGTTAATTTGGACTTTCAGAGGAATTTTTTTTTTTTCCAATTGACTTTTTTGAAAAAGAAAGAAGAAAGGAAATAAGATAAAAAAAAGAAGAAAAAACAAAATATTAAAAAAAAATTTGAAAAATTATAAAAAAAAAACCTAATCTCCAAATGAAAAATTATTAGGAAGAATATTTTATATCGCTAATAGAATTTGCTCTATTTCAATAATAAAAATAATATATTTTGACTGAAAAAGAGTAAGATATTTACCAGAAACTATTCCTTTTTTTTTTATAATTGAAAATACTATATACTTATTAAACTGTTGATTATTTTAAAGGATTAATATAACTGGAATAGGCATTTCATCATTCCATTTCATCCATGCCCATCATTTGAATTTTAAAATATTTTTATTAAAATGAAACATTTAAATAAGAATAATTGGAAAAGAAAAAAATATTTTTTTTTGTTCAAGAACAACACATTATAAAAGATGACCAATAATTCTCTTTTTAATTATTATTTTCATACAAAATCACAATTTTTCAGGTATTCTTATGTATATTATAAAAAAACAAATAAAAACAATAAAGTCTGTTCCACTATTATGAAACAAACTTTCAACAAAATTTAAGGCACAAAAAAATCACAAATTAAAGCATATTTTTTTGTATTTTTTTATATACAAATAATTTTACTAGAATCTGAATTTTGTGTCTTAATTTGAGATTTTTTTTGTGCCTTAAATTTTGTTGAAAGTTTGTACCTTAAAAGTGAAACTGACTGTATCTTGAAATTTATGCAAAAAATATCCCAACTCAATAATCATTGAAGATATCAATCGTATTTGATGGGATAACTTATAATATGAAAAAAAATCAAACAATTTGCTCGGATGATTTTATTCAAATTAACAACTAATGCACCTTTTTTTTTACATATTTCAACAAAAAATATTTTTCAATTCATTTTTCTTATTTTTTTCTTTGCTTTGATTTACTTTGAAAATGGAAAAACAAATTTCTGAAAATGTCATTCAACCACTTGAACAATTTTATAAAGAAAGTAAAAGTTTTTTTATAAAGTGCACAAAACCAGATCGAAAAGGTAATTACAATTTGACCCTTATTCTGAATAAACAAAAAAACGACATGATTTTCAAAAAAAAAAAAAAACTTCTTTTCTTTTCTTCTTTTTGATTTCTTTTTTTGTTTTTCTCCCTTCTCAAAAAAAAGAATTTAAACAAGTTTCACTTGCCACACTTGTAGGCTTCGCTGCTATGGGGATTATTGGCTTTTTAATTAAATTAATCTTTCTTGCAATCAACAACATTTTAATTGGTGGTGGATAAACAAACAATTTTTAATAAATGTTTTTCTTCTTCACAAAACAAAAGAATATGTATTTCCTCTCTTTCCCTCACAATCTCATTTATTTTTTGGCACAACAAAATTAATTTTTGCTTTCCTGTTGTCTCTTAGAATTGCGCTCTCTTCATCTTTAATCCAATAAATTTTTTAGTTTTTTTCTTTTTTAATTTCCTTCTTCGTTGATAATTAAATTAAAAACAAAATCCTTTTTTAGTCCATCTTACTTTTTTGTTGTTTCTTTTCTCTTTAATTTTGAGAAAACTTTTTTTTGATTTCTATAATTTTTTGTTAAAACAACTAAATTTTCAATTTTTTTTTTTCACAAACCAACAAAAAATACAAATTACAACGACAAATATTATTTCCAAACAACTAATACCCCACAAATAATTTTAACTCAGCTCTGTTTAGATAATCCAAATGGTTCCTATGGATCGAAAAGAGGGTAAAAAAGTCATATGGTATTTGAAATTCAAACGGGATTAAATTTCAGCTGATTATCATCTTTTCCATACTGAGATCTATTGCTTAGATTTTGAGGATTCTTAGTTCTACCAATAAATCGAATATATACCAATTTGTATCAATATATACCTATTTATATCATAACTGAAACACAAATTACAAACTATTTCTTTGCGAGTTTCTATGGTTCAAAAAGAAAGTGAAGATGAAGTGAAAATGTTTTCTCATTTATTATTCAAATACCAGCAATATCTTTTTACTTTTCTTCAATTAAATGAATTTAAATTCCCTCTTAAGGGTATACACTCCAAATGAATTCTGAAGATACATTACAAATTTCATCTTTTCATATTTGTTAGAGTTTCTTAGATCTTGTATACACATACTGTTCTTTGAAATTCAAAAGAAATAAGATTTCTGTTGATAACTTTTTTCAATAATGTCATCTCTAATTCTTTTGTTTAGGGTTCTTCACTCGCCCCACATATAAAGAATAAAAAAGGACCAAAAAAATAAATAAAGATCACGAATTTCAATATAAACTCCAATTCAAAATTTTTAACACACCAAAATTCAATTTTTGAAAAAAAAATCTAATTTAATAAATTCTCAAAGATTTACCAAATTAAAACCATTCACTAAACGAAATGTTAACAATTTTTGTTAAATTACAATACCCACAAAACACAAAAAATAAATAATTATCAATAATAATAAATAAAGGGGGTGTTAAAAATTTTGGAGAGAGCAAAACAAAAAAATGCATTGCTAAATTTGAAAAAATTCTATTTAGGAATATTGATCGAAAAATGAAAGTTAGATACTATCAACTAATTTTATTTGAGTTCTTCCATTTTGAACTACGAAACTTTAACCGAATATTTATCTGTGAAAAAAAAATTTCAATCGAACCAAACAGGTTACGATAAGGGACTGGTCTCTATTATTTTTTTTTTTGACCAATTTCTAAATAAGAATTTATTATCTAGAAATATTTTTAATATTGAAAATAAACAGGGTTTTTCAAATCTAAATAATTGGCAAAAAATTTTATCAATCTCTATTAAATTTAGGTAAAAAAATTTTTTAGAAATTAGCCCCTTAATTCAAAAAATCAAATGAAATGAAAAAAAAAAATTAAAAGATGAAAAAATAATTTTCATATTTTTCAAAAATCAAAATTATTACCAATTTGAATGAAATTATATTATTGTGATTGCTTTAACCATTTTAACTTTGTGGAAATTTTTGAATTTTAGTTGATTTCTTAAATTTGTTGGAAAAGAACAATAGGAAAAGGAAGTGAAAATATTTCCCATTTATTATTAAAATAACTGTATTAAAAATTTTTGAGTCAAAAATGGTACTTTTTTGAATTTTTTATGTTTTTTCTTTTAGTCTCTACTTTTAAACATCACTAAACAAGTCCTAAGAAAATATACCAAACAATCATAAATATTTTTTTCAAAAAAACATTAAAATATTTGCTGATTATTTTCTTTCTGATACCTTCACTGATAATAAACACTATTGGTTAATAAAATATCTTTAATCAAAAAATATTTTTCAAGATATTTCAGAATTTAAGTTGGAAAATTCAATTTTCAAATGTATATTAATAGTTATAAAAAATTAATAGTAAAAAATTTGAAAAACTTTTTTTCACAGTTATGAGTTTATTTAAATATCTACAAAAGAATTTTAAATTTAATAATTATCTTATAAAAAGTAAATCAATGATTTTGACTATAAGAGAATTATTTATTGTTTTTAAATTGATACAATTGTTTTTTTTTTTTTTGATTTTCACTTTTGTTTTTTTTTTGTTTTTGAAATAAACCGAAAATTTAAAACATTTTCTGTTTATTTCAAAAAGTAAAAAAAAAAACAGGGAAACTTTCTTTAGGCTTTCTCGAGTTTTCTGTTTATTTAAAAAACCTAATAGACTTAACAAATAAAATAGAAACCCTCGAGAAAACCTAGAACACTTAACAAATAAAACAGAAAACCCCAAGATAACCACCATTGGATTTTTTTTTTATTTTTGAAATAAAAAACCCTAGACACTTGACGACACTCTACGGCACTTGACTGGCACTTTCGTTATGTTTTCCAGGATTCAAAAGAATCAAGGAAAATCTATAGATTTTAAAATTTTGGAAAGCCTAGTACATTTTATAGCACCTACAACACTCTAAGACACTCTATAACACTTTCGTTCCCCCTTTTTTTTTTTTTTTTTTTTTAATTTGAAATAGTAGAGTAAAATCTTTGATTGTATTATTTACTTTGAGTGCTGGAAAATCTAGGAAACATACGTGCGCTTATCATTAATATTTTTTTTTTTTCTTTATTTGAATTTTATTCAATGAATATGGAATTTTTAAACCCATTATGTATTTTCTATTAAAGTAAATATCCCAGAGTTAAATAAAACTACAATCCATTTATTGAAAATTTTGAATATTTCTCCCAAAAAATACCTTTTTTTTACTGGACAGGGGAATTTTAAAATTATGACTCTATTTCCAACAATAAATACTTTGGCGTTCAGGAATTTGAAGTTCTGGAAGGTTGATTATTTTATAGAACAACTTTATTATCGTTAATTAGATATTAATCCATATATTAGTGATATTTAACGAAAAAACTTCAATTGTATTTTTTCATACTAGTGAAGTGAGGACTTTTTAAAACTATTTCAAGTTGCAATTGTTAATAATATTTATAATTTTTCAAATTTACTGTATTTGTACAAAAGTTAATTTCTTGATCTGATTTTGTTGAATTTTCGATGAAAAAAACAAACCAAAAACTTAATTATAATTTTATTTTGTTTTTCATATTAAGAGGAAGTCAATTTGAGAAGAGATTAAAAAAATAAAGGGATTCTCGAAATTTCACCCAATTATTATGTTACATATCAAGACAAACTAAATTCTTATCAAGTTTCTCATCTTTTTAGATTAAAAAACTCTTTTATCGAGCATTCTTAAGATTTTAGTATCTTTTTTTTTTTTTGAAGTGTTTTCAAATATTGAGTATATTAAAAAATTTTTTAATAAGGTTGGATTTAACATTACCAAGGAAAAATAGTTTATAAAAGGGAGAAGTTACATAAAATATTATCCAGTCAAAGGGTGGCAGTTATAATGAGTAAATTAAATGGGTTTAAAGTGTTTGAATGGATAATAGAAGATAAAAAAAATTATTATGGAAATTTCAAAATTGAAATCATTTTTTTCCATTTTTGTTTTTTTTATTTCCATTTTTGATACCCAATTCATTTGTAAATTTTTTATTATATCATGTTTGATAGCCAGTGGGTAAAAATTTCTTATTGTAATGTTTTTGAAACAGAAGAAATGATCCTAGAGAAATCGTTTTTTGTTTCTTTTGGAATTTTCATTCCGATCTTCAATTTAAAAGCAAAATGAACTTTTTTATTTTTCTCAATAGTGAGATAAGAATTTGATTTTTTCATTTTTTTACGAAAATCTATTGATTTTATAGCTTTATTTCATTAGGGTATCAATTATCCTCCGATATGTATAATTCTATTTATTTCTTGTTTGTTCTTCAATGATCAATTCTAAAAAGTAATTTATATTTGTGTAAATTAGTTGGGCACCTTTAACTGAAACTAAGTTTATTTACAATTTATTCTTAACAAAATTGTCAAAGTAAACTCCATTTCACTCAAAGGAGGAAAAAAATGAAAAATTCAGTTTATTTAAATAAGAATCAACCAAAATTAGATTATTTAGAAATACGAGAAATAATAAACTTTGGGTTAGAGTTGAGATTCATAAAACAGATACCTGGACAAACCATAAATACCAAAAAAAAAAAAAAAAAAAAAAATTGGTCACCTTACATTGGAAATTCTGGTACCAAATTTCTCAATTTCTTTAGGAAATTAAAATTGTTGTCAAAAAGATTTTTTAGTTGAAAAGGTATTGATTTGAAAAATAAATACAAAGCCTCAATTTTATTAATGTTAATTTGGACTTTCAAAGGATTTTTTTAAAAAAAAAAAAAAAAAAAAAAAAAAAGTAAAAAGTAAATTTCAAAAAAAAAAATTGACTAAATTAGAAAAAATGATCAGATTTAAAAATTGAAAAACCATTAGGAAGAATATTTGATATAACCCAATAGAATATGTTCTAAACTCTTTTTCAAATAAAAGGGCACAAAAAATTTCAAGAATTATTCATAAATGAATCAAATTAATCGTAGTATCATTCTAAAATCTAAGAAACGCTTTAAAACATAAAAAAACACTCAACTGAATCTTTAAAACTCATTAAAACTAAACAATAAAAATTATAATTCAATATTTTAAAAATTGGTGTGCCCTTTCATTTGAAATGAGAAATCTCGTTTTGTAAATTGTAATGAAAAAAAGTATAAAGCCAATAAAAACCTTTGAACAAGGCGAATTGGGAAAAAGTTCTCAACATTTTATTGATAATTCTTTACACATCAAACTTTTGTTCTTTAAAGTCTCATATTCAATATAAAGCCACAATTCATCTGGTATTTTGTTGGAATGTTTTTTCTTTATTTCTCTTTTCTTTGTTCCATGCATCAATCCAATAATGGTCTTTCTTAATTCCTATTTCTAACTCATTCAAAATCAAACTTAAACTGTTTCAGTTTATACACAGGTAGATTATTTCCAAATTGGTTTTTTCTGATCTTGCTTTTTCATTTTCCAACTGTTCAATATCCAAAAATAAAAAAAGCAAAAAATGAAAAAATGAATAATTAAAATGAAAATCACCAATAAGTAATTCTCTTATTAACAATCAAATTCAATGATATTGATGATTTGAGAGGTGTGCCCTTTTGTTTGAAAAATAGTTTATTTCTTCGATAAAACTGTACCATGTTGACTGAAAAAATGTTTACAATAGTCTCTTAATTATTTTTACCTTAATTCTTTTTTCTGAATTCTTTTTGGTTGTACTTGTGCCTTTTTTTTTTTTTTTTTTTAACAATAATCCCAGAAGAGTATATAATAGTGAATATTCAAAATTTGTACAAAAAAATTGTACTGAAAGAAAAAATAACAAAATACATAAAAATCAATAAATTAAAAAATGTAGTTTATTTTATCAAAATATTAATTTCATTTTTTTGTTTGATTTAAAATTGAATTAAAATAAAAATCAATTTCAGTATTTTTTTTGGTTTGATCAAAATTATTTGTCGAATCAAAAAATAATTAATTAAATGATGGTGCTTGATCGTTTATAGCTTTTTGGTTATATGTAATGTTAGAATTGGGATTAGGATTAGGATTCGGATTAAGGTTATGATTCGTATTAAAATTAATATTACCCAATTCAGATGTCAACTGATGAGGATAAATAAAGGGGGTTTGTTGGATGAATTGATTATTAATATTATTAAATGAAATTTCGGGTGGGGTTGTTAACATTCTTCTGATTTTATTATTATTAGTAGCAGTAGTAGTATTGATATTATTATTACTATTATTGCTATTATTAAATAAACTAAAATCATAATTTAAATTTGTAAATTGAAAATCATTTAATTGTGGCATTTGGTACTGATATTGTAATTGTGGTTGATAATATTGGTGATATTGTGGATTTGGTTGCTGTTGGGGTTGCTGTAATGGTATATATTGTTGTTGCTGTTGTTGTTGCTGTTGCTGTGATTGTTGTATTTGATGATTGTTTTTCTGTTGTGATTGTGGCCGATGATTTATAGACTGCTGTTGGGGATGTATAGGTTGTTGTATTTGATGTGTAGATTGCTTCTGTTGGGGTAATGTTTGATGAAACTGCCTTTTTCTAATGGTCACATTCGAATTTAAATTTTCTTGGTTATTTAAATTATTTGGAAAGGAAGAAAAATTCATTGAGTTCATTTCCAATTGCAAAGGCCCCTGTAAACTACTATTATTATTTGGCAAATTATAAAAATTAGTATTAGTATTATTATTAGTGGTAGTGATGGTATTATTATTATTAGTAATAGTATTGCTATTATTAATATTATTATCATTATCATTTTTATTATTGTTAATTTCTTGTTGACCATGATTTTCTTGATTATTTTGAAAAGTATTTGGGTTTATTATTTCAAACAAATCTTGAAAATCTTCAATTTCAGGGTTGATCACGATATCAATTGGCTTCATCTTGGGCTTTTGTACTTTATTTGTAACATTCTCAATCTTTTCAAAAGACCAGTTTCCATTTGGGAAAACTGTAACATCTTCATTTTTCTTTGTACACTTTGAAATTATTTCTTGAACAAAGCCGTCGATTATCAATTCGTTAATCTTGATTTTGATATTACAGCACGGGCAAATCCATTTTTTACTAAATTCAGCAAATTTGATAAATTGTGCCAAATCAAAGCACTGAAGATGCTTACATTTAATTGATCTACTTGGTGTCTTAATTCGTTTTCTAGATAAGGGGCACCTTAGCGAGAATGTGTCGCTTAGTAAATTAATAGAAATTTCATTATTTTTTAAATTTTGGTTCTTCGTGGGATGGATACTTATTTGGTTTGAATCCAAATTAAGATTGAATTTTAAACGGTTGGAATTATTTTGAAAAATTTGTTCCTTCACAATCATGCTTCTTATTCCATCTTTATTACTTGACACTGTCGTTGGTTTTGTTTGTTTTGAAATTGTCTGAGCTATTTCCTTTTTTGGATCAATTTTAAAATCAAACTGATTTTTTTGCATTAACCGAATCGCATCGCTCTTGTCCATCGTCTTATTTGACACAAATTTCTTTATTAATTCCTCGATCGTTGTATTGACCATTGGCTGGCACACGATTGTCAAAACAAGATCTGCAGGCAAACGATTGGAGACACTAAAGATAATTTCGTTTGTTTTTGATTGGAACCAAGCCAAGTCCATTTTAATCGGCTTGTTTGGTTTTAAATTCAAGATTTGATTGCAAAGCGCAATTTGCACAAAAACCGTTTTTTGCACAAGAGGGGGCAGTTGCTTGATAGGTTTGTCACAAAAGCATCTGAAATAGACGGAACAATTCTTTTGAGTGATCCCTCTCTTGAGTTGGCTAATATGCTCTTGGGCCAATTGTAATTTTGAGCTTTTGCCTTGTGTTAGAAAAATTGGGCCAATCGAGGGCTGCTTAAATGGTCTTATTAGTAAGGAGTTTCCAAACAAGATTTGAGAAATGGTTCGTGGCCCAAGCTTTTTTTCTTTATGGTACATGTTTGTAAGTCTTGTGAATAAGATCTGTTTCTTTTTATTTGGGATGTTGTGGATTTTGTTTTTTAAGATTTTGAAAAAATATTGTGATTGGGTTATTGCTTTGGAGTTGTTGCTTGTTGCTGTTGTTGAGCTTATTGATGAAGAAGAAGAAGAAGAGGAAGTTGTTGTTGTTGTTGTTGAGTTTGAATTTGTATTTGGTTCATCTTCATCCAAATAAATCATCAACTTTGATTACCCAGAATTAGGAATTAGAAATCAGAATTTGGAAATGAAAAAAATACAATATTTTACACAAAGTTATAAAAAATGATTAACCATTTGAAACTTCAAGAAAAACAGCAAAAAAACATATTTATTCCACTTGTATAATGTTTTGGGAAGATACTTTCAAAGATAAACTAATTTTGAACAATTCGACAATTATCAAAATTTGAGAGTTATTACGATTATTCATTCTTGTGTGGACCCTTTTTAGCAAAACAAATCTTAAAGAATCCTTTCAGAGTTTCTTATTGTTTTTAAATTCAGAAAGGAAAATCAATAATACTCTCAACTTCAAAGGAAGTAAATTACTTGGTTTTTGAAACCTTTTTTGGAGAGATGAATAGAAAATTTTGATTGATTTATTAATTCAATTTCTGAAAAAAAAAACAATTGTAAAGGAATTTAGAGTGTAAATGACAGTTCTTTCTCAATAATAAAAAAAAAAAATTATACAATTTTTTTTGGATTAAAATTACCTAATTCACTTCTAATTTTTTTTAATATTTTTAACAAATTGTTTAAAAAACTATCACAAAAAAAAAATTAAATATTCAATATATTTGTAATTTGGTAAAGTTTTCAGAACATAACACATCCAAAAAAAAATAGTATATTCGAATGTATAACATTGCTAAAGGTTTTTAATTTTCTTGTTTTACAACTACAACACTACTTCACCCAATGAAAGAAAAAAAAAAATATTGAAAAAATTATTCTTAGAAAAAAAATAGAAAATCTTCAATACTATTAATCAAAAACATGAAATTTATAGTTATTGTTGGGAATTTTTCATAAAGACTCTTATGGTTAGGAAACTCAAGGTAATAAAGAAAAGCTTCTAATACAAAATTTAAAACAAAAAAAAATAGTATATATATATATATATATATATACTCAGGTATTTAGTACCCCCACTTTGAGAGGTAGTGTCTAGGTTTTTTTTTTAATTTAAAAGAATTGTATCAAAACTTTGATTTTACCTCATTTCTTTTGAATTGAAAAAAAAACCTAACGACAGTGGAACACCAATTATTAATCAGAGATCTTGGACTTTTTATTGATTATTGATAAAATTTTTAACCTTTTTTTGTGTCTTGTATGAATTATATGGACTTTTCACAAAACTTCATTCAGTAACGTCACTTGCCTATGTATTCTTGTGATTTTCTATAAGTAAAGTGTTCTAGGTTTTTTTGAGGTTTTTTATTTTATTTGTGAAGTGTTCTTGTTTTTTTTTTTTTACTTGTTGAAATAAACAGAAAATTTTCGTAAATTTTCTGTTTATTTCGAAAAGTAAAAAAAAATTACGAAAATCAATAGATTTTTCAAATATCCAGAAAACCCAATAAAACCGAACAAAAATCTTTTGATTTTCTAAATAAAGAAAAAACCCAAGAAAAACAATATGGGTTTTTTTATTAGTAATATCGTAAAAATTTTTAATGTTTCTTATTATTCTTAAATTGAAAAGATTGTTAATCACTTTTCTGAAACCCCTAAAAAAAAATCGAAAAAAATCATAGATTTTACTCAATTATTTTAAATTCGGAAAAATCTAATTACAATGATTATATTTAAATTTTGGCACAAAAAAGGATATTTTTATTATTTAATTATAATATTTGGTGTATTTTTCTTCTTTTTTTTTCTAATTGTGATAAATATTTCTTGAAATTACTTTATTCTCCCAATAAAAATATTATATTTTTTAGAAATTTTAATTTCATTTATTTTTACAAGCCAATATAGGGAATATGTAAAATTCTTGTTACAGTCAGTTCCACTTTTAATGTACAAACTTTCAATGAAATTTAAGGCACAAAAATATTTCAAATTAAGGCACACAATTTGTAATTTTTTTTTACAATTTATTTTACTAGAATCTAAATTTTGTGCCTTAATTTGAGATTTTTTTGTAATCTAAATTCCTTTGACAGTTTGTGCCTTAAATGTGGAACTTATTGTATTAAAAATTATCTCTTGAAAAAACAATCACTAAATGCAGATAAAAGTTTATTTTTGTGATTTTTTAACTCTTTATGAAGATTTCTCTTTGATTGAATGAACTTTTTGAAACAAACTAGTGAGAGAAAAGGTACTCTTCATTTATGAAAATGGGGGTTTAGTAGTTATGGATGGAAAAACTTGAAATAATCAATTTTTTTATTATCTATTATACATGTTAACTCCTTTTTATTTTTTATTTGATCAAGTTGCTATTACATATAAATATTTATTTTTATTAAAAAATGACTTTTTTTACATCATAATTTTCAATATTATAAATTATATATGAAAGTACATTAGATAAATCAATATTTAATAATAAATACAGAGTTAATGTTTCGATTCTGAAATTTTAATTTATTTTTTTATAATTTATTTTATTATTTGAATTTTTTATCTTTCTTAAATTCAGTTCCCAAAATCAAGTCCTTGGGGGTGATAAATTCTTAATATACTAAAGATCATAAAAGAATTAAAAAAGAAAAGAAAAATACAACTAGTAACCAAATTTAAAGATTAATTTATATAAAAATTTCTTGTAAAAATATCGAAAATTATGCACAAAATACCTTTTCCAAGATAAATAACTTATTTTAAAAAATAATTTAAAAAAACTTGTGTTAATTTGAGATTTTTTTGTATCATAAAGTTCGTCGAAAGTTTGTTCATTAAAAGTTCAACAGACTGTTTGATAAAAAATGGTTAAATAAGAAGGATCAGAATACTATCAGAAAAAAAACAGGAAAATAAAAACCAATCCACCTAAAAAAGAAAAAGAAAGAAAGAAGAAAAATATATCATTTTATTATCCAGTTTTCAAACATTCAAGGAGAAGAAATTATTATAATAATACCAAATTTAGAATATTGGTCTAAAACAAAACACAGTAAATCAATATGATTCAAAACCTTCAAAAAGAAGCAAAAGTTTTCAATAGAAACCCTAAACATTCCCAAACTATTAGCCTTAAATAAATAAATAAATAAAAAAGGAAAAAAAGAAAGAAAGAAAGGGAGAAAGGTTTAAAACGTATAATAAAATTTGAATAAAATAGAATCAAAAAATATATCAAAAATTGTTTTTTAATATTATTTTCAACACACAGTAATAATTTTAGATGATCAGGGGTCATTTTTTTATAAAGTTGAAAGGAATATTATAAAAAAACTCTTATCTTGATTTAGAATTTTTTTTATCTTTTTAGAAATATTATATTTACTTCAATTAAAATTAATCAGTGTTTTTTTATAAATTTTTATAAAGGATTTTGTAAAAAATCATTTTTTCGTTTGATTAATTAAAAAAAAAAAAAGATAATACATTTTTAATTTAAACAGATTAAAAAATAAAAAAGATTCATAATTTCTTTCTCGAAAAGCACATTTCGATAAATTTGGCTTATTTATTCCTTTCTTTTTTAATAAAATATTTTATTGAATTTTGATACATTCTGACACTCCTAATATATAGGTAGATAGTTATGATTACAACACAAACAAATGATCTTTTGCGTATATCAAGAACAGAAATACCAAATTATTTTTTTCATCGTTCAAAAATTATCAGAACTCCTAGTACAAATAATAATAAATTAATTAAGATTATCCAGACCGTTTTTCAATACTTTGAAGATTTTTTGTATTGTAATATCTTTTCAGAATATTTCTTCTTGAGGAGACACCCTTAAATAAAATCAAAATGTCAAAAAATCATTTTTTTTTTGTTCATCTTAAAAATTGATAAAACAGTATTATTATCTTTAGGATGACAGAGAACGAAAAAGAGAAAAACAAAGACTTAAATCTGAAAATCTCCAATTTAACAGAAGAAAAAAAAGGTAATTGAATAAACTCTTTTCTTTCTTTTGAACAAACAACACAAAAAAATAATTTATTTTTTTAAAAAAAAAACAACAAAAAAATGAAAATTAAATCACCAACCCATCACTTCAACACGGTAATTTCTTTATTGGATCTTAAAATTTAACTTTAACAAATGTCCCTCTTCTTGGACAAATTATAGAACAAGAATTAAAAACACAAAAAGCTGAGGATCAATTAAAGAAACTTGTGCTTCACATTAAAGCAACGAAAAATAATTCTGAAACAAAAATTAATGAATACAAAGAAAAATTGTTACGAGTCGTTGGTGAATATAAAAAGCTCAAAGAACAGCATGAAAATATGAAAAAAGATCAAACAAAACTTGAAACAAACTATGAAAATGTATTAAACGAGTTATCTGAAACAAATAAAAATAATACAAGCCTGGAGCAAAAATTAAAAAAGAAAGAACTTGAGTTTACTTCAATACAAAAAAAAAAGCTTTCACAATCCGAAAAAATCATTGAACTTGAAAGGGATATTGAATTAATAAATCAAGAACGTTTGCAATTTCAAAAAGAAAAAGAGACCATAATGAAAGAAAAAGATCATTTAAACAAAGAAAAAGAAAGCTTAATCCAAGAAAAAAAGACACAAAGTAAAGAAAAAGAAAATATAATGGAAGAAAAAAATACATTAAAAAAAGAAAACGAAAGTTTGTTAAACGAAGTTAAAATAACCCTTAAAGACAAAGAAAATTTTGTTCTTGAGATTGAAAAATTAACAAATGAAAAAAAATTGATTAACCAAGATAAGAAAAGTTTAATGAAAGAAAAAGAAAACTTGGTTAAAGAAAAAAAGAAACTAACCAACCAAAACGAAAAATTGAACAAGGAAACAGGAAATTTAATGAATGAGATAAAAATATTACTCAAAGATAAAGAAGGCTTAATTAAAGAAAAAGAAAAATTGAAAAATGAAAAAAAAATGACAGCTCAACAAAATGAAAATTTAAATAAGGAAAAACAAAAATTAATCAAAGAAAAAGAAGGCTTAATTAAAGAAAAAAAAACAATCAGTAATAAAAATGGCAAATTAATCAAAGAAAAGGGAAATCTAAATCGGGAAAAACAAAAATTAATCAAAGAAAAAGAAGGCTTCAATAAAGTAAAACTCAAATTAGTCAACGAAAAAAAAGTAATAAACCAAGAAAATAAAAATTTAATGAAAGAAAAAGAGAATTTAATTAAAGAAAAAGAAAGCTTGGTTAATTTAAATAATGATTTATTAAATAAAATTAAAGAAAAAGAAAAAGAATTAAATAATAAAAATGACGAATTGATCCAAGAAAAAAAAACATTAATGAATGAAAAAGTGGATTTAAAAAATACAAACGATACCTTAATCAAAGAAAAAGAAAAGTTAATTCAAGAAAAAGAAAATTTGGTTAATTTAAATAATGATTTATTAAATAAAATTAAAGAAAAAAAACAAACATTAAATAATGAAAATGGTAAATTGAACAAAGAAAAAACAGATTTAAATAATGAAAAAGTAGATTTAAAAAATGAAACACTAACTCAAGAAAAAGAAAAAGAAAAAGAAAATTTAATTAAAGAAAAGGAAATTTTAATTAAAGAAAGAAAAGCATTAAATAAAAAAAATAACGAATTGATCCAAGAAAAAAAAACATTAATGAATGAAAAAGTGGATTTAAAAAATGCAAACGGTACCTTAATCAAAGAAAAAGAAATTTTAATTCAAGAAAAAGAAAATTTGGTTAATTTAAATAATGATTTAATCAAGAAAATTAAAGAAAGAAAAGCATTAAATAATAAAAATGACGAATTGATCCAAGAAAAAAAAACATTAATGAGTGAAAAAGTGGATTTAAAAAATGCAAACGGTACCTTAATCAAAGAAAAAGAGAATTTAATTCAAGAAAAAGAAAATTTGGTTAATTTAAATAATGATTTGTTAAATAAAATTAAAGAAAAAGAAAAAGAATTAAATAAAAAAAATGAAGAAATACTCAAGAAATATAAGAAAATTAACATACAATTTCAAGAAAAGGAAAAGGAAAATGAGAAATTACATGAAAATGTTGCAAATTTGGAAAAAGAAATAGACAAAATTAAAGAAATAAAAAAAACCGATAAAGAAAATTTACATAATGCTGAAAGCAAATTATCTGACATCAAAGATGAAAATAAGCAATACACGCTTCAAGTGAAGACTTTAAAAAATAAATTAAAACAAACAGCATTAAGACTGCATCAATTATCTACTGATACGGAAAAGAATTTATTAAAGCAACAAATTGGGAAAAATAAAGAATTGATGACAATTATTAGAAATAAAAACGAAGAACTTGAAAGGGAAAATAAGGTCTTACAAAAAGAATGTAAAGAAAATATATCAAAAAAGGAAGAATTAATAAAACTAAATAATAAAATTGAAAAATTAAAGAAAGAGAATGAAAATTTATTAAATGAAAACATAAAAATTGAAAAATTACAAAAAAATAATACTAAATTGGAAAAAATCAATAAACAACTTGAACAAAACAAAATAGAAATTGAAAACTCGACCCAATCAAAAAAAGTAAATTTGCAAAAAGAATTAAGCAGGGCTAAAAAAAATAATGAACAATTAAAAGAAATGAGGGTTAATGAATTAGAAAAAATTCAGAAAAAATTGCAATTCTTACAAACAAAGCAATTGGAATTAATTAAAAACAATCGAATAATGCAAGACAAAGAAAAAAAATTTTCAAATAATATTATTGATTTTGGTATCGAATTTAAAAATTTACAATTGTTTTTAGAAGAGCAAACTTCACACACTACGCAATCAAATGAAAGGGTCAAACAGTTACAAAACGCACTAATTAGAATTGCTGATCAATTGGATCAAATCAGTGAAAATGGATTTAATCAATTAGAAAAAAATGGCAATCATAGCCACAATCGTGTTAATGGTAAGAAGATTAATGATAATGAGGGGAAGACAATAAACGACGACGATGATGAGAAAAAAGAAAAAAAAAATCCTAATGAGAATCAGTTCATTGAACAGCAAACCTTTGTTATTCCAAATAAAAAAACAAAAAACAATTCACAAGATGAAAATTCAGACAATATTAATAAAAATAAATTCAAGCTATCAACACCAAACACAGTACCTAAAAAAAAAAAAAAAAAAAAAAAATCTAGAAAATTACAAAAAAAGAAAAAGAATTTGATCAAAATGAAAGAAATTGACATTTTATATCTCAAAAACATTTTGATCAAATTTTTACAACTGACAGACGAAAAAAGCCTTCTATTGCCAATTATTTTTAAAATTTTAAATTTTAACAAAGATGAACAAAAAAGGGTAATTAAATCTTTAGATTTAAAAAATAATGGATTTTGGAAATAAAGTTTATTATTATTATTATTATTATTATTATTATTATTGACTTAGAACTTTAACAAGAAATAAGTAAATGTAATTTTTTATTTATTTTTTTATTTAATAAATATTGAAAAATAGAATTTAATAAAAATCAGAAATTTTAGAGTTTTATTAGTATTTTTTGTCTGAATTTAATATTATATCACGGTGTATACATAGCCGTTCCAAGCATACTGCGAAATTTGTCAGAAATAGAAATTGTCTTTTTGTCTCTGTTAAAAAAAAAAAAAAATCTTCAGTTATACTCTATTACAGAATTTTTGCCTTTGACAACATTTTTTTCAATAAATTTCTTATGTGATAAAATGAGAAAAAAATCTTGTTGTTTATGGAACAAATTCAAAAATCCAAAACAAGAATTCCAAAGATTGTAGAATCCAATTTAATAGTTTCTTTGAAATGGTCTTATTTTTTGATTTTTGGGTGCTTAGAAATTGGTGTTCCACAAAAAATTTGAAAATTTTTGATAAATTGTTGATCATTGAAAATGTTTGGAATGAAAAATTTAAATTTGATAAATTTTTCTTGAGTAAAAATTTTTGATCTATTATAAAATTTCACTGTTTGTAATAGGGTATCACATAACCATAAAATCCTGTCATAGAAAGGAAGGTATGAGATCGAAAATAAATTTTATGTTTATCATAGATTTGGAGTTGCTCTATATATAAACATGTGTGTATAGATGTATTTTTTTTTTTGTAAAAAATTGGAAATCGAAATTTTTTTTTTTAATATCTATACATAAAATTGTAAAACCTAATTATTTTCAAAAGTAAAGAATTAACAACTGATTTTTTTTTTGTTGTTTAATTTTTATTGGTTTTGAAAGAAGAAAAAAATAATTATTGAGAATATTACTTAAATAAAAGTTGTACTTATAAGCTATTTCCAAGAAAGTGGGGCAAATTTATTTTAAAATATATTTATGTAAACCCATTCTTCAAAAAAGGATTTAAATATATAAAATCATTAACAACCATTTATAGATTCTTGATAATAATTCAATTTGTTTCTTTGTATTGTATTGCAAAAATAAAATATATGTAAAATTTCTGATCTCGATTTTATCTGATATTTTTTATGGTGAAAATTGGTGTTTATTATTTTCTTTTTGATCGAAAAAACCATTTTCATAACTTGTATAATCTCAACAAAATTTACAATAGAATTAAAAACATATAACTTCGTTTTGGTGTTTAAAAAGTCATTTGTTCCCTTTCCATATTTCCGGTTTTTTATTGAAATTGGTCATACACCATTTTTACCAAAAAAGGTGTTATTTTTTTTTTCATTTGTTGAAATATTTCAACTAACATATTTTGAGTTAAATACATAAGTGGTTGGTTCAATCCGTATAAATATTAAACTTAATTTGATATAGTTGATTAATGATAACCATCACTAAAAAAGATTATTTTTTATGAAATGTAAAAAAAAATGCCCCACTTTTTTGGAAATACCTTATATTCTTCACTTAAAACATAAGATATGAGCTAAGTTTAATTCTATTTTAAGGGGTTTCTAAAAAACAAGAAAGATAAACAAAAATAGAAATTTCAATCTTTTCATATAAAAGTTTTATATTAGAAAAAATGACTGTGTGGGGTTTTTATAACATTTTGAGAAAACGAATAAAAATTTTTATTTCATTTATTTTGCTTTATAATCTAATATTTTCTGATCTTAGAAAAAATATAATTAGATTCTTTACAAATCAATAAAATTTTTTTAATAAGAAATATAAGAATAAAGTTTATTTTATAGACAAAAAATCGATATGTAAATTCTTTCACATACTTTGTCATATATATTAGTTCATTTTAGCCTCGATAAATATATTAAAAATCAATATTTGGCTATAAAAATATTATAAAAAGAAGTGATGGGGGTTTTCCAAGAAGATCCTCTATCCCCAAGAGCTGTTGTATTTGTAAACCATTTCTATATTGAAAAAAAAAATCTAATTAGTTCATCATTTCTAAATGTTTTTAGATGACTTGAAATTAATTATGGAATAACCTATTCCAGAAATTAACAAGAAATTAAAGACAATCTAAAATTATCCATGAATTAGGAATAAACCCAAATATTGATAAAAAATTTGAAAATAAAACTAGTTATCCAAAAATAAAGTCATTATAAATTTGGGTTTAATAAGAGAAAGATTAACAAATAATCTTGAAAAAGATAAAAGAGAATTATAAAAAATAAAAATGAATTTTAAACAAAAAAAATGGTTAATGGAATGAAATTGTAAATGTTTAAATCAATAAGATATTTCAAAAAAAGTTGGGAATTTTTCTTTACATCTCATGAAAAATCATCTTTGTTAGTGGGAGTATTCGTTAATTTGTAATACTAAATTAAGATTGATATTAAATCTGATTGTATCAATGACAAAGGTATTAATTTCAAAATATTTTCCTTGAAATATTTCCCAAAAGTGAAAAAAAAAATGCACTTTTTTTGGTGAAAATGTTTTTATAACAGATTTCAATAAAAAAATGGAAATATTGAAAGGTTATAAATGATTTTTTAAACAAAAAAATATAAATATAGGGTTTCAATTTTATTTTAAAAATCGTTGAGTTTATAATAGCTGTGAAAACTATTTTTTCAATCAAAAAGAAAATACTACACACAAATATTTTCACCACTAAAAAATACCAGATAAAATCCAGAACAGAAATTCAAATATTTTATACTTATGTAATACAATACTAAGAAACAAATTGAATTATTATCAAGAAGCAATAAATGGTTTTTAATGATTTTGGATATTTAAATAACTTTTTTGAAGATTGAGTTTAATAAATAAATTTTTACAAAAAATTTGCCCTACTTTTTTGGAAATAGGTTATTTATGAGACAATTAATTTAAGGATTGGTTATTTTTAATCTGGTCCGACAAAATTTTAGCTCAATTGATGTTTGAATATAGTCAGTTTCACTTTTAAGGCAAAAACTTCAACAAAAATTAAGGAACAAAAAAATCTCAAATTAATTAACGAAATTTTGGATTCGAGTAAAATAAACTGTAAAAAAAACATTCTAAAATTTGTTCCTTAATTTGAAATTTTTTGTGCTTTAAATATCGTTGATAGTTTGAGCCTTAAATTTGAAACTGACTGTATATAAAATATCACTATTTAAAAATAATAATAATATACTTTTATAAATAATAATTTATTAAACTGAAAACAAAATTTACTAATTCGATATTTCAATTAATAAAAAAAGGTATAAAATCAAAAAGAAATTTGACAATCTGGATTTTGAACTTATATCAAAAACTTTAAATTTTCAAAAAAAGATAATGGGAATTTTTATTTGAAAATAAATAACTTAAAATTATTAAAGGTATATTTAAATCAATTCAGAAGTAAATTACTAATAAATGGTTATGGATCGAAAGAAAGTATTATTATCCAAATTGGAAAATTTGGTACATGACAAAATTTGAGATTATAGAAAGATTGCTTTTATAAAAAATAGGAAAACTTTAAATTTTTCAGACTTGAAACACTTTAGATCTTTACTTACTGTGGGGGTGAAATAGAAACACATGTTCAATGTAATTGTTCATATCGAAATCTAACTTAAAATGATAATTAAAATCTATTTAAGAATAAAAAACAATCAATTTTTAAAGACTAAAGTGGAGAATTTAGCTTAACAACCAATTTTTCCAATACAATCTATCCATTGGGGTTTTTTATTGATTGGTATATCATGAAAAATCCTTGAAAAAAGTGACTATTTTTGATATTATAAAAACTATTTATCTGATTTTGATCCAGTCAGTTCCACTTTTAAGTCAAAAAATTTCATCCAAATGTAAGTCACAAAGAAATTCCAAATTATTTGAGATTCTAGGAAAATAATTTGTGTATGAAAATTCTATAAAAATCTCCCATTATTTGAGATTTTTTTGTACCTTAAATTTGGTTGAAAGTTTGTGCCTTAAAATTGGAGCTGAGTGTGATAAAGGAGAAAATTTTTCTTGTTTATTTTATTGATAATACTATAATGAATGATTCTTTGAAGTTAAATTATTTATAATTTTCAATGATATTACTTTTCATTTTCAATCAGCATACAAATTACAAACTATTGGACTAATTTTCCCAAATCTTTATGTTTTTTAAAACTTTTTTTCAAAAAAAAAAAAAAAAACTTTTATTATCTCATTTTTAGAGAGGAAATTATTTCTCAAGTAGAAGAGAATTTTGTGGTGAGTACCCCCTTCTAAAAAAATAATAAAAAAAATGATTAATAAAAATTATTTATTGGTGAAAAATATTTTAATGATTTCAATTTGAAAAAAATAATAAAAAATCACCTTAATAAGATTTAAAATTCTCTAATTAGTGTATTTGTTGTTATCTTATAATGTTACACTGTATTAATATTTAGAAATGATTTGAAGACAAAACTTTTAATTTTTGATAATTCCAAAAAACGGATTTGTTAAATTTTTTATTATATGACATTGTATAAAAAAGTGAGAAACAAAAAAAAAAAATAAAAAATATTAAAAACAAAAATTGACAAACTTTTCTGAAAAAAAGATCTCAAGAAAAAAAAACAATTCCTGATTTTTTGTGTCTAATTTTTCAAAATTAATTGAAACTTTATAAAAAAGATTCCGATTAAAAACAGTATTATTATAGATAATACAAATTCAAATCAGGACGAAAACTTTTTAATAGTAATAACATGATATTTAGACTCAGATGATTGCGATTATATCAAGATCCTTCAAATAGAATACCTTAAAAATCAAATTCTTGAGGTATGATTGTAAGGATTCATAAAAAATGAATAAAATGGTCATTTAATTTATAATTCATATCGATTAATTCCCAACCTTCACAAATAATCCTTATCATTTATCTAAATTATTTTGAGAGTACTTGAAAAAGATTCAATTCTTTTTAAGATAAACAAATTTAATTGTTTGGTATTTTTCATTTAAAAAAAACCTAATAACTATATTTTTTAACAATTCAATTGAATATCAAGTTTATAGCCAAATGAACCAAACAAATGGATACAAAATTCGAAGTACTACGTCTATAAAAGAGTTATTTTTGAAATAATATTATAAATAACAGAGATCAAAAAATAACATAGACCTTTCATTTTCAGTGAGTTATAGTATTAACCAAATCGAGTATTTACTTTTTACAACAATCTTCTTTCTTCGGCTTTATGAATTTTAAATTGGGAAAATCTAATTTCAGCTTTACTGGAATTTGAAATTCAAATGGGAAGAAATTTTCACTTTACTTTCATCCTGTTATCCTTGGGCAAATAATTTTTCAAAGAAATAGATTGAAATTTGAAGATCTTTGTTTTAATATTTGGTCTTTTTTCAGGTTATACATTGATATATATATTAGGTGCAATATTTTGTTTATTGGTACTTTGTGTGAAATAAACAAGCCTAAGTGACAGATTAGAAGAATTGTAGAACAAAAACAAGATGAAAACGAAATGAAATTGGATCTCATTTCAATACCAAGTGCCAGTATCTTTATTAAAATACTGCGATCCTCATTTGAATTCTTATTAACGTTGAAATATACTCTTTTATTTCGATCATTTTTTTAGGATTCCCAATTAAATGTCTAAAAATTTTAAAAAAATAAAAGTCACTACTTTTTTTGGTCAATTAACTTTTTTTATCTAACAACTAAAATAAATTCTCAAAATCGAAAAAAGTTATTAGGGTTTAGATTTCAAACCATGTTTCTTCTTCAGAAAGAATGTTTAAAAATCTTAAAGCTTTAGGTAAACTTTTCCTTTCATTTTTTTGTGTTTTAATTTTTTCACTTTGATTTGTTCATCAAACCTTTTTTTTATAATACCTTTCAAATTTTTTTCAATCAAGAAAACAAAAAGTGACAACGACTCTTCAAAGATCCCTTAAAACAAAAAGAAAATTATTAACAAAGAAAGGCTCTTTCTTAAAAAAAACACAAAACCAAAATTATAACCACAAACTAGCAATGGACATCTTTGAAAATTTTGATACAATTTCATATGATTTCTATATGTCAACCGATCAAGAAAGAAGGAATGAGATTGACGAAGCACTCCGACAATCTGCGACTGACGTTGGCAACTTAGGGTCTTTACATCAAATTTTAGTGGGCTCCACATCTATTTATTCTTTGATGCTGAGTTTAACGTTGCTGAAGGAAATGCTTACAAACCATTGGGAGTCCTTAACAAAAAAAGGGCAAGATGAATTTTATGACTTTTTATTGGATTACATTGTGAAAAACGGACAAAAATTACCCAAGACTGTATTAAAGGAATGCTTTTCGATCTACTCAAGGATCCTAAAGATGTCTTGGTTTAATAACCAAAAAACAAATGAGAATTTGTTGAACGAATTTAAGCCTCTCTTTTTTTTACCCTTGTCAAATGGAAAGTCAGTTTCTGAAATGAACCAAGAAGAACTAGCACAGCTAACTGTGGGTTTACAATTATTAATTGGGTTAAGTGAAGAATTTAATTACATTATTAAGGAAAGAGAAGTGCTTTTAAAGCATCGAAAAATTGTTACATCCTTTCGGGATCATGCTTTATTATCGTTTATGTATTTTGTTTTAAAATTATTGGAATTCTTTTTACCATCCACCACCACCACCACCACCATCACCACCAACAGCAACACGGATAATAAAATTAGATTAGATAATGAGTTATTATCAAAAAACTTTACAACAACGCCGATTGAATTACCAAAAGAGGAAGCATCCTTAGAATTACTTTTTGAGACATGCTTAAGACTATTCTATGCGATTTTGTCATTTGATTTTTCTGGGTTTGGAAGGGTTAATGTTATTGGAGGAACTGATACCAGCAGGTTATCCTTTTCTACTACATGGAGAAAGCGAATCAAAATACATGATATTTTAAATTTAACATTTTCCTTGTTTTTTGGATGCTCCACGTGTGAAGAGCGCGTAATTGCGAGACTAGAAGTTTTAATGAAATGTTTGGAATTGCTATCTTCGATCCGTGGCGTCACCTATGAAAATGAAGAAGACAAAATTTCCTTTCTTGGTAACGTCTTATATGGTGCATCAATAATTGCAGAAAATAATTTACATTTATTATCTGAAAATGTTTTGCACGAATACTGCAGATTAAGTTATAAGGTTATTGTTAACCATAGATTTCAAACTTTAATATCCACAACGTATTTAGATCGATGGATCACTTCAATACACCAATTGAGTATAACATGTCTCGAAAACATTACCAATTTACATTCTAATTATTATTTATTAGGTATTTGGGTCCGAATAGTTCAAGAGATCGGACCAAGTAAATTGCATCCCATTAACCAAGATCAAAATAATAATAATAACAATAATGATCTGAATAATTCCTATAAAAAAATTACTGAAATGATCGGTGACATTGTACAGGATTTCATTTTTCAAAAGCTTAGTTATTGGGGCAATATTGGAAATGAAATTGATTTTCAACAAATTTATGATTTGGAATCAGAGTTTATGTTAGAAATTAATAATTTTAAAGTTTTGGGTAGAATTGATTATCAAAAAACATTTTTACAATTAATTGAATTTTTTGAAAAGGTGTCAAAAGATATCCAGGAAAACGGTTTGAAAGAAAATTATTTTTTACAATTATGTGTTTTAATTGTTTTTTCCGGGTCACTGATTTCACAAACAATAACCAAACCAATGCAATTTTCCTTGCATTCTTTAAGCCGGGGCGCCATTTACCTTAATTTTACAGAATCCCAATCTTATTTTAACTTTTTTTTGCCAAAAACACATCAACTGTATAATAATAATAATTTATTAATCAGTGGCATTAATAATGATAATGATGATGATAATAATAATAATAATAATATTACTAATGATAATGATAAGAATGATAATAATAATGATGATGATGATAACCAAAAAAATTATTATTTTGATGCAGAATTAACTTTAAGAATTATCAGATTAATACAATGGTTAGAAAATTTGGAAAACAAATTTGATTTAAATTCGTCATTAAAATTTTTAGAATTATCCTTTATTTATTTTTTCGAACAATTTAACCTTATATATGTAAGCGAACAATCAGAAAAAATATTAGCCTTTTTTAACAATTTTCCTGAAATTGTTCCAAATGTGGAATCCAAATATGAGCAAATGATTTTATTTATATATTTAAAAATTAAAAATAATTTAAAAAAATATTATAGTGATGAGCATATTATTACCAGAACCTTACAATTATTTGATAAATTTGTTGATCAATATAAAGCCGGGCAGACTTTAATTAATTTTGAAGAAATCGATCAACTATTGAAAAATCATAATACAGAGAATTTCCAATTTTTAGAAATATTTTTAAGCCGTAGTCGCATCAGAGTCATGTATTATAAAACAATTGGCAAATTATTGTTTTTAGAAAATAAGGAAATGCCTTTTATACGGAAATTTAATAACTTTATAAATATTTTTGATGACTCCTTTAGCCAATTAAACCAATATTTTGATAATTTGAAGCAACAGTGGCAAAATGGACAATATGATCTCGATGAGAGCATGTGTATCACCGCCCTGTCGCTGTTAAAGGATTTGAGGGGCACCATTATCAAATGTAATCATGATTGGAAGTTTGTTGTATTTTTTGATTGGTTTTATCCCTCCAAAATCGAGACACTAAACAATTTTTTTAAATTTTTTAAAAAAATACCCAAAATCTCCAATAATTTATTGAAATTTTGGAACGAATTCGCTTCCTTGACGATCACCAAGGATAGTAATCGGCAAAATAGTAGCAAAAAATCCTCTTTTTTTCATTCTTCTTCACCAGACGGTATCATAATTTTCAAATTGATCTGTAATGCGATCCAAATTTTTGCTCAAGAATTCTCCAACGATTTTAATGATTTGCCCGACGAGTATTCAACAAAGTTCAAAAGCTTGTCAATTTGCCAATCCACTATTTCAAATTTGGTTCAAAATTCTTTTGTTGATCTTGGTGTTTTTGAGGCCTTTAACGATGACTGTTTACAAAAAACTGTACATCTGATTTTCGAACTCTCGGAATCGGTGGATTTGCAATATATACCAATAAACCCGAAATTTAATTATTCCTATTATCGATTATTAGAAACCTTTTCTCGAGAATATTTGGAAGTCATAATCAACAGGCCCGAGGAAAAATTTTATTATTTAATAAACATTATCATAAATGGTCTGTTGCTCGAAAAACGGAAAATTACAGAAAAGTGCTGTGTGTTTGTTGAATCACTCTTATCGTTTTATTATTCCTATTATCAAAATGAATTATTAAGAAATCTTAAAAAAAAAAAATTAGCGCAAATTTTGCATGTAAGGCTTCAACAAAATGATCAGAATTTAATGAAAATTATCAAAATATTTATAAATTCACTGATATATCAGCCCAACATGAATGTTTGGGGTATTTCAAAGCCTCTGCTTCCTTTAATCTTAATCTACACAGATATATTCCACCAAATAAAGGAAAATATTATTTCTTCTCTAGAGGAAAATAAACAAAAAATCATTTTGAAACTTTTCGATTCAATTTTTATTGATATTAAAGATAATCTTGAACCTGAGAATTATAGTACATTTGGTCAAAATTTAAATCGTTTCCGATATAAAATGAGAGATAATGGCTATTTATTTTAATTCGAGATTTATATACATATTTGTGTGTGTATTTTTTTTTTTTATTCTTTCCTGAAAAAAAATTAATATGATAAATAAAATATTTTAATTTTTTTGAAAATATGTTTTTTTTTATTTGTTGGACTTTTTAATTTTTCTAAATTTCTTTTCAGTTTCTTTGGTTGGTACTCTATATGTTTAAAGTGTTTGGTGAATGTGAAGGTGATAAAAATCATCATAAAAATTGGGGAACTTTTTTTTTTTTTATTGGTTGAAGGGAGTGATCAAAGATCCTCTTACAGCTCTGATTACTAATGGTAAATTAGTAATTTAGATGATAAAGAAAAAAAAAATATTTTGGAATAGAGCAAGTTCCAATTTTTTATTGGTTGAAAAAACAAAAAGAAAAATTCAAAAGAAAAAAAAAGAAAAAAAATTGGGGAACTTGTTCATAATTAAATCTTTTGTAAAAATGTTCATGATCAGATCTTAAACGAATTGAACAGGGTTTATGCAACTGAACTGGATTCAACTGATGCTATTTGAAACCAAACTGAAGTGGATCGAATCAAACTTTCCATATAATCGGTCAAGTCGTTACTTGGACTGGGTTTTTGCTATCGAGTTGTAACTTGTCCTGAATTTTTGCCAAAACAAGATTTGGGAAACTGGAAAAAAAAATCAGTTTCGTCAAAAAAAAGAATCTTATTCTAAAAAAAAAAACACCAAAAAGAAAATTAGGAAAAAAAATTTGAATTCTGAACAATCATGGTGTTAAAGTGATTACAAATCTGTAAAATTCTATATCAAAATTTAATGAAGTAACTTTTTTCATTTGATCTATTTTTGTCCAGATATTTAGACTAATTCATAAAAATAAAATGGGGTGGTAAAGAAAGTTTTAATACCAAAGTAAATCGTATCCAAAGCATTCAGCGCTTGATCTATACAAAAAAAATTCTTTTTTTTTTTTTTTACTTTTTTTTTCTATTTTGTTAACTCTCTATTATTTTTTTTCTTTCTCTTTTTCTTGTTGATGTTTACAAATTATTTCTAGTTTACTTTTTTGAAATTCAAATTTATTATGTGATCTATGTTCTTTTTCAGTTAACTGTTGACGTTTTTATTGAAGAAATAGAACATATTATATAATTTGTATCTATAATTATTCTTCTCAAAATAACTTTTAAATTTTGGGATCTAATTTTTTCTAATAGTGTCAAATTTTTTTATTTTTTTTTCTTTACTTTTTTTTTTTTTTTATAATAACAAGCTAATTTCAATTTAAAAATGTTTGAAAACTCCAAATTAGCTTTAAGAAAATTGCGGCTTTAAAAGTTCTTTAAAAATAATTACATTTATATTAAAAAAATCTTATTCTCAACATTTTATATATCCTAAAGAAATTGAGAAATAGTTACCCAGGTGTTCCAATGATAAACGCCCAAAAATTTTTTGAACATTTTTTTTTTATAAATTTATGGTTTTTTTAGGTATTTCTTTTATGAATATCAATTCTTATACAAAGTTTATTATTTATTTTTTCAAAGTAATTATTTATTTTTTTATTCTTAAAAGAATTGAATTTTTCATTTTTCGATTTGGTATCTTTAGGTGAAATAGAGTTTATATTGTAAATGTATAAAATCTAGTAGTAAAAATTCTAAAAAAATTATATTTTGCAGCCACTGGTTGTGTAATGATAATTAATAGTCAAATTTCAATATGAAAAAACAAACTTTTACATACAAATTACTTATTATCCCTTTTTAAAAATATTTTAATATAAAAAATTTTTTATATAAAATGTAAAATAATTCAAATTATAAAATAGATTAAATGTTAATTATTTAAATTTCCTTTAGGAGGGGGGGTATATTAACTTTAACAATATATATAATATGAAAGAACAGGAAATGAAATTCAGACATCTATCAAACATAGAAGAAAGATAGAAGAGAAGTACTAAATAAAAGAAAAAAAAATCCCTTAATATAAACTAAAATTCAAAATTTTCCACACAGCTAAAATGTTCCAAAGAATCAAAACAATAAAATTTCATTCAAATTGCAGATAATTTTGATTTTTGAAAAATATGGAAATCATTTTTTCAGTGTTATTTTTTTTCATTTCATTTTTTGAATTACCTAACTCGTTTTGTTCGATCAAAATTTAAATCAACAATTGATAATGTACTAAAGTTGAGTTGTTCCAAATTGAAGAACTCAAATAAAATTAATTGGTAGTATCTAACCTTTGATCGATCAATATTCCTAATAGAATTTCAACAAAATTACTAATGTATTTTTTTGTTTTGTTCTCTCCAAAATTTTTAACACACCCATGATTTTTATTTTTTATTGATAATTATTTATTTTTTGTTTTGTGAGTATTGAAATTTATAAACAAGTGTTAAAATTTCAATTAGCGAATGGTTCTAATTTTATATATCTTCTTGAAGTTATTAAATAAGTTTTTTTTTTCACAAATTGAATTTCGGTATGTTAAAAATTTTGAATTGGGGTTTATATTTATAATATTATTATTTTTGTTAATGTGTTTGTTTTAATTTTTGTAATTTTATTTCAAAAAGGTGTGGTAAAAGAACTGTATGTTGTAAATTATATTTTAGTGGTTGTGCGTATAGTGTCCATCTAATCAAAGTACTCTCAATTGAAAAGTTAAGTTATTTTGTTAAGGGTTTAGCCACGGTAAAGAAAAATTTTTCACTTTTTTGCAATTCTAACGAGGATCAGAAAAGAACATTTTTTACTTTCGTTGTAATTCATTGATTTTTATTATTTAAAGTGCTTCATTCATTAGATTTTTTAAATTTTTTTTTCAAAGTCTCAAAGAAATTGCCACAATAGAATGTTGAGTTGAATTGCAAAAAATAGTGATTTGAATGTTGAATAATTTATCTTTTATCCTTCTCTCAGCATTCTATTATGGCATTTAATTTTTTCCTTTTTTTATTTTTTCATCATTTTTGTGATTTTTTAATCCTGAAAACATAAAGCAATTAGAAAGATTATTTTATTAGTGGCATTTGGGATTAATGGATTTTGTTTAAAAAGAACAACAACATTACAATTGAAACAATCATAAAAGTAAACATAAATGGGACTTAAATAGCTAGAAGGATTCCAAAATTAGAATAATTAAGTCAAATTATTACTTGTTAGGATTTTAAATCGTTGGGTTTAGTGGAATTGGAGAAGTGAATATGATTATATGTTATCAAAGTTTAAACCACGAAACAGCTACAAGTTTTATCCTAAGAATCTAAAATTTTCTTCTCCTAAAAAAAAAAAACTAAACCCCATTCCAAAAATTTGGACACATCTAAAATCAAAAATTGGAAAACAAAAACTCAATTTATTATATTTTTCCAAACCTAATATAAAACCATATTTAAGTAACATAGTATTAATGGTTTTTTAAGTAATCTTTTTCATCCAAATATGAGAAAACAATAGAAAATAAAAAATCAAAATAAGTGTGTCCAAAATAAAGAAACAGGCTGAAATGGCAGAGTTTGAACAAAAAATATATTGGTAGATTTGTTAAAATTACACCAACAATGGTTGATCGATCAAATGATAAGATACCATGCATCGGTTGTATGTGGATTTTTCAATTTTTGAAACTCAACTGTAACCATCTATCAACTATCTATAAAAAATTTACAGATCTAACGAAACAGATTAATAAACTGAAAAAAACAAAATGAAAACAAAAACAAAAAAGACAAAAAATGAAAATAGTTTGTTGAATTGTAATTAATTTCCAATTGGATGTAAATCACGTTATTTTTATTTTTCCAACTGTTTAAACTGTGTCCAAATTGATGGAATTAAGATTATTTTAATAAAAAAATAATAAAAAAAAAAAAAACTATTTTATCAATATAATCTCTTTTTTTTAATTGTTGAACATTACTAAAAAAATAAAATATCAAATAATTTTTTTAAAAAAATTTTTAGAGAATCTACGATCACACACCACTAAAATAAAATGTTCTTATCTCATCTCTCTCAAATTTTTATCATGTCTTATCGTGTAGCTACTCCCTTAAGGGGGTTTTATAAGTTAATTAAATCTCAAGATCTTGAATAAAATCTCAAAATTTGTTTTGATAAAATATGATATGTAAATTTTCCTTTATCTAAGATTTATGATTGGATTGGTAAAATTATTGATATTGTGCTTCCCTATATGACTTGTCGAAAAAAAAGATTTTTGGTTAATTAAATTAACTTTAATGACAAAGCATTTTAAAACTTGGGGTGTTTTATAGATAAGGGTAATTTTTGTTTCCTTAAACATACACAATAAGTTTTCTTTGGGCTTTCCAACTTAATATATTCTAGGATGCAGTTATCTTAAAATATGTTAAATTGTGTACTTGTCAAAAATGTTTACAATGGATCAAACTTTTTTTGTAATAATTCCTTAGCAAAAAGAACATTTCATTCAAGTATGGTCAAATAACAAATGCATTTTCACACTATTTTGCCATTTCAAGTATATTAAATTATTTTTTGTATTTTTCATTTTACTAACAATATTTTTTAGGTTACTATTCCTTAAATTCACTATCTCTAAAAAATGAAAAAAATGATTTTCTTGTGTTGGGTGCAAGGCTATGTTATTTCGGAACTTAAACGGTCGGTCTACAGCTTGTTTTTAATTTTGATGTGTGTTAAAAAATGAATTTTTTTCTACAACTAGAATCCAAATTGGAAATTCAAATTAATATTATTTACATATTTAATTATTAAAATATAGTGATTTTTTATTTGTCAGTCAAAATTTTTATTTCAGCTTTTGTTTTATTTGGTACTTTTAAAACAATTAATTTTTATTGTTAGGTTAATTGGGTAAAAGGGGGATAATAATTTTAAATTCAAAATATCAAAATCAATTAATGACAATTTTTTTAAAATATTTCTAAACCTATATTGTTTTAGACTCGTTAACTTGGATTTCGAAAACGAAAAATAAATAAATTACCAAAAATTAATTTTTTTGAACCACTATTAAAACCCTTAAAAAGTTGATGATTGATTAGATAGAAACAAAATGTTTTGCTGCTAACCCTAAACACAAGATAATCTATTTTCATTCTTAAGGGATTGTAAACCTTAACCAAAAAACAACAAATAAATAATGGGAAAAAAGTTTAATTATAAAGATCTAAAGATCAATAAACAGATTTTTAGAGGATATTACATTGTTTATAATCACAGTGTTATTCTTAATCTTATTCTCAAAAATATTTCATGTTTCAAGTTCAAATATTGAATTTAATTCTTTTTTTTTTTTCAAGGATATGTGTTTATTTTTTACTAATAATCCCTATTATCAAAAATAAAATCTTAAACAAAATTTTTCAAAGTAAATCTCATTTGTTCAATTTTGTAGAATCTGAAATTTATTGAAAACGAATAATATTATTTTATAAAAAAAATATTTAAATCTTTTAACTATTTAAAACTTAAAAACACCTTAAAAATGGTCTGAAATTTCAAAAGATGAAAAAGTGATGATTTTGAAATAATCTCAAAATTCATTTTTTTCTTTTTGATAATTAAAATAACAGATATGTTTTTTTATCAACACTTCAACCCATTAAACAAAACGTCTCGCTTTTCAATTGAGTACTGAAGATTTCAATTTGAATATGTAAAAATTAATATTTGGATCTGTGTTTATCGTTTATTTATTTGAATAAAAAATACATTATTTAGAGCAACAAAAAAAACTTATGAATTGGATAATTGGAACAGCTGATACCAAAAACACAAATAGATCGACACCATAATCTTTTTTAGTTCTCCAAAGCAATTCGAATTTCATTTACATTTCTTTCTCGGAATAAATCGCAAAACCTCCCAAAAAGTCTTACCTCACCAATAAGTATAACTAATAAGAGAGTTTAATCAAAAAATAAAAGAGAAACTTAAATGCTGAATTTAGTCTCTGAAATGGTTTGAATCACAACATTGGTCGACAAAATAATTATTGCGTATTGTGACCCTTTTGTTTCAATTAAAAAAAATTCCTAATTTTTTAAGAGATTTATCGATTCTTGCGACTCTAACCAACAGAAAATGAAAAAAATTGAACAGTTTTAAATCAAAACCTTGTTAAATGAAAAATAAACCCCCTAGATAAAAAAGATTTTTAATTTTTTTTGATTATTCGGTTTTTACAAAAAAAAAAAAAAAAAATCCTAAATCTCAATATAAAATTTTTAGGCTTGTGTTGTTTTTAGTTAAATAACAAATTCTAAACCACTATTCAAAAAGACAAACTAACTTAAAACCGGTATATTTAGAATCTTCTCAACTTATTGAAGGGATGAGAATTAAAAATTTGGGATCATTTTTTTAAATAAAATCCACCTTTTAACCACCCAAATTTATTACTTTAAGAAATTTTTAAAAAACTTGAGTCTTTTGGCTCTCCTTTTCAAAAAATAACCACCATTACTTTTTTCCCTAAAGTTACAAACAACCACCACTCATTTGATGGCTACTCAAATGAGTTTTTCCTAACTGAAAACCAACAACATACCCAAACCACATCTTCAACAACTGTGAATGTTCTTCAACAATGGTTAACACCTTTAAAGACATCTGCTTCCACAACAGAATTGGCCCTTGTGTCAACGCCAACCAAGCTTTCTACATCTGAAACCGACGAGGACATTTTTGCACACTCGATCCCATTTGAGCATGGCACTTTTGAAACAGAATTATCGGATCGCTTTGAAGAAAGCAGCAGGGTTAAAGACGATCAGCTAGGATACGAACCCGTTTTCCCAGAATTTGAAACCAAGCAAAGCACAGACGAAGAATATGAGCTTTTTTCCTTATTCAACGACAATTTAAACGATTCCGCAGATAGCATTTTATTAAGCACAGCGGCCTATTCTGATGAAGAAAAAGAAATCATCCAAAATTATCAAGACCTGGGCTTATCAATTGAACCAAACGAAAAAATGATTTCAACCAAATCCCCAAATGAAAGTGATCACAAAAAAGAAGAATTGACTTTTGAAGAAAACAATGATTTAAGATCTAACCAACAAAAGAGTTTGGATAATAACACAAAACTCTTCAAGAAAAAGAAAAGTACTAATAAAAATGAAAATAAAAATAAAAAGAAAAATAAAAATAATAATAAAAAGAAAAAGAAAAAAATTATTGTTATTAAAAAACAAAATATTCGGATCACAAACCGAAATGAAAAATTAGCAAAAACAAATCAAAAGAAAAGTGAAAGCAAAAGCAAAAGATTAAAAAAAGAAATTATCAAAAAAACAAACAAGAACAACAAAAATCAGACGAACACGAACAAGGAAAATAATAAAAAAAATAAATCTTCAAATTTCAAATATTCCTTTCTTGAACCACTTTTAGAAGAAGCACAGATCTTTCTTGAAAACTACCATCAAGAAGATGAGGATTTGATGACAAAAGAAGAAAAAATTTTGCTTAAGAAAATGTCTAAAAAGGAATTAGCAAACCTGTCGGAAAATGAGAAAAAAAACCGTAAAAGGGCCAGAGATCGACTTAGCGCAAGAAGAGTTCGATTAAAACAGCAAGCATATGTTGGGTATTTACAAAAGCACATTGTAATTCTTAAAAATGACAATTCTAATCTTGAGAGCCAGCTATCGATTAGATTAAAAGAAAAAAAGCAACTTGAAAGGCAATTCCAGCTATTAAAAAAAAGAAAACTATTAAAAAAATAATGTTGTTGGTCTTTAGACTTTGGAATTCTATTATGAATCATTCTTTTAGATTCACATTAGAAATAGCTGAATTAGAAACTTAATTTTTCGATTATAGTTTTTAATTTTGATTTACAAAATATTAACATCTCCTTCAGATTTAATATTTATCTTTATTTTTTATTTTTTATTTACAACAAGAACCAATTTTTCATTTTTCTCTTTTTATAAAAAAAAAAATAAATAATAATCTTTAATTTTTTTAAAAATTTTTACTGTTTGACAAAAAGTTTTATTTTTTTGATTTTTTTTTATGTAGAGTTGTCATTTGAAGGTCTTTTAAATGTTTTTTTATCATTCCCGAAAATAATTGTCAAATTGGTTTGAATTGGAAAATTACAGTAAAAAGGAAATTTTTCAAAGAATTTTTTTGACTTTTTTTTAAACTGATCAATCAAGATACCTGAAAGTGAAATTCCTCAAAATTGATTAATACTTATTACTAGTCTCTTAAGATCAATTTTGAATGAATAATAAAACTAGAGCAAAAAAAAAAACAAAAAAAGTTCATTTTATTAAAATTTATCATTAAGGGAATTATAGATGTTTAAAAATAAATTGAAATCTTGTCAAGATCCTAAAAAATTTTATATTTTTTGTAATTTGTGTTTTGGATTATGAAATGGAAGAGTTAGTCTCATTTAAACTATTCATTAATTTGGTTTTTTTTTTCAATCCAAAATCCACATCTTTTCAATATAAAACCAAAAAAACAACCTATTATTTTCATTAACTATCAAGTTAATTCTTGGAAAGTGGATACTATATATTTAGTTTTATTTTTGAAAGTATTGATTTAGAAAGAAATTTTTTATTTTTTTATTATAGTTACTTATTAATATTACAAATCAAATCCCAGTAAATAAAATTAATAAAGGCACATATGAATAAATAAAGGAAAATTTAATAGAATTTTAAAATAAAATTTATTAAGGAATTTCACATCTAATAATTCTTAGTTTTTTAATATTCTTTAAAATTTCAAAAAGTCATTTTCTTGTTTGGGTTTTAAAAAATTACAAAAAAAAACAATTTTTTTTCACAAATTGTTTGATCTTAATCACAAGAACTTGTTAAAATAATTTAAATCATTTTTACATAATAAAAAAAATTAATGTTAAAAATAAATAACTTAATTCTCAAATATTAAAAAATAATTTTTAGGGAAAAAATCCATTTTCAGATTATCGATAAACAACAAGTTTCTTAATCAAAAATGTAAATGTTTGTAAATTTTAATATTTTAAACAACTATAATCCAACTAGCACTATTATTTTTTAAAATACCCATTATTTATTTTTTTTGGTAAAAAAAAAAAGAATTATTCAAAAAAAAGAAAAAAAATCTTAACAGCTATATTTATTACAAAAAGCGAGTTTATAATCCATTAGTACTGAATTTACCATAAGTTCATCAAGTTTAATATATATATATAATAGTTTTAATGTACTAATAATTTATTTTCTCATTAATCTTTAATCCAGATTTGAATTATAATAAAAAGTCAAAATAGTTCAAAGATAAAAGTAGTTATGTGGTAATTTTTTATTTTGATCTTTGTACATAAAAAAAATAATTATTCATTTTTAGATTTACTAAAAAAGTCCTTTATTTTTTTTTAAATAAGTAATTTTATTACAATAATAGAACTTCAAAACTCAACACATTAATTTATTATTAATAATAATCAAACAATATTGTAGATTTTTTGATAAAAAAAATTACTGAAAAATTTTCATTTTTATAAAAGTTAAATTTTCAATCAATATTAAATCAAGAGAAAAATTAAATGTATTTCTTTAGGAAAAAATTAAAATTTTAAGATGAATAATTTTCCAAATCTTTTATTTAAGTAATAGGAATTACTTGAAAAAACAAAACAAAAAAAAAAAACGTAAAATATTTCATTATAGCATTGGAATTACACAAATTGATCCTTTTTAAAAGATAAATTAATCAACATTAAATTTAAAAAAATAAAAATCAAATTAATAACTCTTAAATTTTATTCAAAGATAATAAAATAATCTTCGAAACAAATTTTTTTTTTTGAATTTGGTTATTAGTAAAAATTTGAATAATATATTATAAAAATTTGAATTTTTCCTATCTAAATTAATCCAGATCATTGGAAAATAAGTTCTGATCTATGGCCACTAATTCAATTATATTGTTTATTTTATCTATAGATTTTAAAAAAGTCAAAAAGTAAAAAATAGTAAAAATTAAAAAAAAAAAACAATTATTAATATGATTCGGACTATTGGCCAAATCTTTTTAAATCTGAAAAAAAATCTTGTTGAAAAAATTACCAAATTTTACAATAAAAAAGAATATTATTTTTATTCAAATTTAACATATATATATATATATTAAAATTATTTAGTGTCAAAGATAGATATTGTTATTGAATTTTAATCAGCAGATAAAACAAATTTTCAATGTGATGTCAAAATAATTATTGTAATGTATAAATTATTTAATTGGATATTATAGGCAATTTTGGGGTGCAAAGGGCCCCAAAAAATTTTTCAGTAGAGTAGGATGTGTTTTAATAATTAAAAATAAGAGTTTTTTTGATGTGTAAACAAAATCTTCAAAAAAATAATTAATAAAAATTATTTTGTGACAAAATTTGATGAAAAAATAATAAATTCACAATAATCAAGAAAAATTTTTCCAATGTTGAAAAAGTTCAATAACTTATTTTTTTATTGTTAGTAACTATAAAAATTTTAATTATAAAATTTTCTCTCTAAGATAATTTTTTATAAATTCTATATCTTATAATGCTTTGGTAACATTTCAAATTAAAATTTTTGCTTGAAAAACTATTATTATATTTGTGTTTCTAAGGGATACATATATGATAGGTGATAATGGTTACCCTTGGTAAAAATAACACCCTTGATCAAGTATTTTTTTTTCTTAATTTTCTAATATCCCTATAACATTAAGGTTCAATTTTTATTTAACCATGTGTTTTGTCAAAAATTTAGACTGATCTATTTTCAATATCTTTGAATTTTTATTTTTTTATTTTTTTATTGTTAAAAATTTTGTTTAGTATTCAAATTTTTGATTCTACTCATAATTTAGAATAATTTCTTATTGTTAAAACCCCTTGAATTTAATTTATTCAGATTTTTTTTTGTTATTGGATTTACATGTCGGAAATATTCTTTCTCGGTTATTGGATTATTGTAAACTATATTACATTCTGAAGTGTTGATTTTTGCAAATAAAATAAAATAATTAAATAAGATTAAGTTGAAAGTGACTTAATAATAATAATGAGAATATCATAAATAAAAGAAATAAATTTTGTTTAAATTAATCTTATATGCGTTTAATTGTCAAAGAAAAATTAACAAAACAATAGATCAATACATTTCTGAAAACAAGTGAAAACTATTTTTAATTGGGATTCTTAATAGAACCTGAAAACTAAAAATAAGATACCTGAAAAAAAGAAAAAATAGATGAATAAAAAAAAAAACGAGTATAAATCTGAGCAATTATTTTTATAATACTCTCTTTTTGGGATGGGTTTTCTTTTGATAGATGGTATATGAAAAATTAGTTCAAAAAATTGACTAATTTTGAGATCTCTAAAATCACTTTTTACGTTTCTATAAAAAAGGAGATTTAAATTATTTATTTGATTGAAAATAATATAATGGATTATTCTTTGACGTTAATTTCGACAATTTATTTTTATTTGATTTTTTTTTCATTTCTATTAAATTTCTAAATTAAAAAATTTGTTTCACTTTTTTTCAAAACCGAAAATTTTGAAACTAAACATAAATTGATCTTGAAAAAAATAGAATAAATCTGAGAAACAAAAAGAAATGGGGTCAATTACTAGGCACAAAGTCCAGAATTGACACTTGCCCAATAAAGTAACGAAATTTCTCCTTAGTTAATTAAATTTTATCTACTTGAAAATAATTAGATCAAAAGACAAAGAAGTAAAAAAACACTTGTTTCAAATAAATTATTTTAGAGATTTTAAAAATTAAAAAGTTTATTGAAACCCTTACTTAGTTTAGTGAATATCTTCATTAAAATTTTAGTTATTGCTCTTTTCAAAATTGATGAGTGGAGGCAAAAACTATACACAATTCTATTTTTTAATTTATTGATAAAGAACGTTTATATCTGAGGGAATTTTTTATTGAAAATACTTTTTTAAAATATTTAACGAATAAGTTGTCTCCACATTGTATCATAAAAACAATACTAACGTCCAAATTTCGAAATAAAATAAATATTCTAAAATTCTAAAGAAAAATCTACAAACTCTTTGATTTTCTTCTAAATTGAAAAATTAAACAAATTTCATCAAAATTTTACAAAAAACATAAGTTTTTGTTTTTTTGTGGACTTAAAAAAGCATTTTCGTTCTTTCATATCCGAAATAAATCCTAATACTTTTTCATTTTTTCTATTTTTAAAAAAGAATATATTAAAATGACAGAGGAACAAGAAAAAAACAAAGAGCCAATTGAAGAAATTCAAGAAAAACAAAAAGAATCAACAGAAGAAGTAAATATGGAAGAAACAATTTCAAAATTGAAAATATACAAAAGCGAAATTGAAAAGCTAAACAAAAAATCAAAAGTGATGTATTGTATCGAATTATTTATTCTGATTGTACTTATTTTTATCTTTTATTTATTAATAAATCTAACAAAAAAGAAGCAACAGTTCATGTGATCGGATCATTCCTTCACTCTATCAAATAAAACCTTCCATTGTTTTTTTTTTTTGTTTTTTTGTTTTCTTGTTTTCTTTTTTGTTTTTTGAATAAAGGGATCAAAATTCCTTCTAAAAAACAAGATTGTAATTCTTCCAATGAAATGTTTACCAGGTCAAAGCTGACAATAATTGAGCACAAAGAAAATTCATAAAAAAACTTTTCGCAAGATCTTTATGCAAATTGATTGAAAATAATATCCGATCTATTTCTTGTTTTGTTGCCTTGTAGTTTTCTTTTCTTTTGTCAAAGTCAAAAGATTCAAATTTTTAGAGTTTGTGGTTCTCATATTGTCTCTTCTTCAGGGAAAGATATCACCAAAATTGTTCAAGCATACTTTTGAAGTCTGATGAAATTTTATTTCTTTAAACACTTCTTGTGATCTTTTCAAACATTCAGCAAATATTTCACCTGTTCCTGACTATAATTTCAAAACTATACATTCTCATCCAAAATAAACTTTCAAAATAAATTTGTAATTGAAGAATAGCTAAGTCTACGAAGAAGAATTATTAAAAAACAGATATAACCATACCTGAAAAAGATTGTAAAAAGGAAAAAAAAAAATCTAATCAATTTTAATTGTAGAATGAGAGTTAGCAATCAAAAAAACACATGTCTATAACCTATAATAATAAAGTGTTTCTAAAAAAATCTGTGCTTTTTTTCCTTCTTTTTCAAATGTAACATCTAATTGACTACCCAATAGTATACCAAAGGTCAAATCAATTTTGAAGGTTTAATCCTTGATATTTTTATTAACTTTTAAATTTAGAATATAATTTAATTATATTTTTTCCGCTTTTTTGAATTTTTTTAAAATTTGATGGACGATAAAAATTTCATCTTTAAAATTAACTCTTTTTTTTGAAATAAATTTTCAAATTTGATCCTTCATTTTTCGAATTTCTTTTGAAATTGTAAAAGTCGCAAAGAATCAATATCATATTTACTTACTATTTATAATCAGTCTCTTTTATCAATTGATGTACGGGGTTTCTATATAAGCTTAATTTCAAAAATAGTGGAAGATTTTTCACCCAAAAAAAAAAAGTTATATAATTGTTTTTTTTTTTTTTTTGAATAATATTGTATTTTAATAAAGTGTTTAGAAATAATAACCAATATAAATTAATAACTCAAAATATAGTATAATCTTTTATATTTTTGAAATACAAATGAAAAAAGGAAAAAATAATAATTAAAAACTTTACCCCTGAATTTTGAAATTTGGCTTATATATATATATATATATATATATATAAGAATCATATTTTAATTTTTAATGCATCTTATACTATGAACAAGCCTTATATTAATACTAGTAATGTCTTATAGTATTGAATATTTTTTACTTATTTTTGAATATATTTTTAAACTAAGGCCAAGTCCAATTATTAGGTTGGTTAATAAAATTACAAGTTTATTACATAACACCAAATGAAACATAAAATTAAGAGTGCTCAATTTCCATAATTTGAATCTAATCATAAACAATGGTACTTTTATTTATCAAAAAATAAATGAAAATTTTCATTATAGTTTATTTTAAAAAGTGAAGACTTTTACAAAACTGTTATCCCATTTCTGTTTTAAAAGGGTGAAGGATCAACCTTTAAATGCTGTGTAGTGGTTAAAATATGAAGGAAAAAACTTTTTTTAAAATAATTTTTTACTTTCTTAAAACACTAAAACTTTCAAAAATCTTTAATTCTGACAAATCTCTTATGAAAACAACTTTGTACTTTTTTAATATGACTATACAAGTCACTAAATATTTAACATGCTAATTAGTTGTTGAATAAATGCAATTATATTCACAAAAAGAATTAGGAATGGTATTTTGTGAATTTTAATTATGTTATCTTGTTGAAATTTGATGTAAAATATTAATTAAGCAAATTTGATTATAGCATGAATATTGACTTTTTTTAAATTTTGTTATTTTTATATTTTTTATATCAATCCAAAATTTTCTTTAAATGTTTAGAAATGTGTATTAATACAGTTTTTAGTTTTTTTTTTTCAATTATATATATCTTTCTTGTAAAGTAAACAATAAGTTTAATATAATTTGAAAAAAATATATTCTTTGGATACCAATTTAAATTTAAGATCAATTTTTTATTGTTTTTTAGTTCGCATTTTTTTTTTTTTCATGGATTTTTATTGATAATATATATATTATAAGTGGGTTAATTGATTCAATAAACAAAATAAGAAAATTTTTGTTGTGTTTATTATAGAATTGGTTGAGTATACCACATATTTTCTTTATTATTTTTTTTTATATATTTTTTGTTTTTCCCAATAAAATCCAAATAAATTAAATCTTGAAACACTAGTATTGAATCGAAAAGTATGAAAAGTCAAAATACAACAACCGTAGATTAGCAAAATCATTTAAGGGACTAGTAAACTTAAAAAAAAGCTTCAAGTAAATTTACTAACAAATTAAAAAATTTTTACCATATCTTGGAATTGAAAAATAAAGTAAAATCTGATAACTAGAAGACAGAACTTGCTTTTAATACTATTTTCTAAAATGAATTATTGTTTTTAAAAGTCTGATCCATTTTTATCATTTTTGAAAAGTTCAGAATCCAAGATATTTCTGAATTATTTAAAAAAAAATTACTTTCTTTGAAAGAAGATTGAAATCTTATTTCCTGTAAAGGAAGTCTACAAAAATACACTTTAAAAATCAAACCACTAAGTTCTAAAATAATTAAGTTTAAAAAATCCACTTAATATCAAAAAAAAGACAATACTTATTTTAAACTTGTAAAAAAATATAATTTTTTGATTAAAAGGACAGACCAAATCGATTTTTTCTAGGGATTAAATGAAAAACTCTGAGAAAAAGAACCAAAGAATCAAATCAAAAATTCTCCCGAAATACTTTTTTAAAACCTGGAAAATTCAACTTTCAATCTAGAGAAATACTTTTTAATTTGATCATTTATAATCAATAATTATAAACCCAATCTTAATTTATTCAGTGGGTTATTAACAACACAGATGATTAAATGTATCAAATAGGTTTTACATTGATTTCTCATTTTTTTCAAGATTTTGCAACAAATAAAACAATTCAAATGCATATTTCTAATAATAATAAAAATAATAGATATTGTCAAATAACTGATTTTAATACAAACAGTTCCTTGTTTATACTCTTGATATTTGAAAAAGTATATTGACAAGTCTTTTAAATTTCAAGAAATTTAATAAATATTTCTGAATAAAATAAATGTTCAAATTTTTTAGATCTTCAAGGATACAATATTTGATTTATTTTTCAGGTATTTTTTAAAATAATATTAAAGAAAGAGCGTTGCTCTTTCATAAAGACTCTCAGATATTACTAAAAGTGATATTTATTCAAAAATAAATTTTTTTGCAAATTTTTATTTTTCGAATTTGATCCAAAAACCCAACAAAAAAGGATCAAGATCTTTTCGACTCAAAATATAATTGGGGAAAAATGAATTCTTTTAAAAAATGATTATTCATTCCTCTAAAGTTGACAAATGAAGTTGCATATCGGGTTTAATTGTATCCTTATGTAAATAATTACTCTCTTGCCTTTGGGAAAAAAAATAAATAAGAGTTACTATTCTCTACATTGTTAATTTTTAAAATTAGAATTTAACAAAATTTAAGAACTAAGAGTTAAAGAATAAAAGAATATGTTTTAATTGTTCTTCCTTTTTTCTAGCAGGTCTGAAATTATTGATATTTGGGAGAATAGTCACGATTGAAAAAAATAAGGTGGTTATTAGAGTGTATCGAAATATGAAATTATGCATAAAATTGAAATCACATAAGAGGGAGAAAAGGTAAAAATACACTTGCCAAGGGCTCTCTAAAAGAAGTCCATTCTAGGGACACATGGGGTATTTAATTATTGAAATCTGTCATTTGTCTCTTGAGATCCAGAATTGATTTATAGGAGATAATCCTGAAACCACATCAGATGAAAAAAAAAATAAAATGATAGTACTGAAACAAGAGTCCTATAATTGTATATGTATGATAAAGGGTTGAAGTTAACCAAAGGTTACGTGACTGTAGTTTTGGTGTTTCTAAATTAAACCAAACAATTGTTCTTTTTTATTAGAAATTTCAAAAGAAAATCACAAATCAACAAACACTTTTTTTTTTTGATCAAATCCTATTTATAACTAAACATCTTTTTCATTGAGTCCTAAATAAAACTACCTAACGTTTATTAAAGTTTAATATCTATCCAATACTTTTTAAATTTTAGAGTGAATTCAAGAAATAAAAAATTTTTCATAATGTTTTTTCTTGATTAATTTTTTAATTATTTTGATTCCATTATTTTTATAGGTAAGTATATTAGACTAGTATTTATTACAGGACCCCTTGATCAAAAAATCAAAGTATTTTGTAAAACATGAATTGTTAAGACTTCAATATCTTATAAATTAAGGGACTATAAATTAGTAAAATATACCTACCCCTTTAAAAGAGTTTTACGAACTCAAAATTGACTATTTCTTTTTTATTAAAAATACCAAAAAAATAGCCACAGATCTACATACATTTTAATTTTGTAACACCCAAATTTGAAAAAAAAAATAAAGTCTGTTAAATATTAAAATATCTGTAAATTGAGAGAAAAAATCTGATAAAATTTTTAAAACTCTCCAAAAAACAGTATTCCTAACCTATTCATTCAAAATTCAACTTTAAAAATTTTGATATTTATTTCTTTTTTATTCTTCCACTTTTCGGTTTGATCAGAAAGATCTCAGAAACAATTCATAGTCCACAGAAATTATACCTTTTTAATCAGATGAAGAAGGGTTTAATATGATTACAAATTATTTTTTTTTAAGTTGTAACATTTTTCAAAACAGTAAAAACTCTGATAAAAAATCCCAAAAAACTAATTGTAAAAACAAATTTTTACTCTAAAATTAAAACTGTACCATAGAGTTAAAAATTTCAATTTAACCAAAACCAAAAATCAAAATTTACTTCAAAAATTTAATTTTAACAAAATTAACTGCCTATTAAAAATCTATTAGACCCAGGAAATCAGAAGTGGGAAGCTTGGTGTAACAACAAATCCTTGGATAGATCTAATTTATATCATTTGTTTTTGTTTAAAAGAAAAAAACCCAAAATCAAAAAAACAAAAACAAATTCTTTTTTTTTCGTTGGTCAAAAATCATTTTTTTTTAAAATTTTACAGTGTTTTTATCTCTCTTTCAATTTTGTGATGTTCAAATGTATTGTTTGTGTGTTCTTCCTAAACACCCAAGTACATTGATGAAAGCCATTTGAAAGGCATCCCTTGTTGAAATGTAAAAAATGGAAATACACTCCTTGATAGTTCCTTTCCCGAGAAAATCAGTATGTGGCTTTAATTTCGACTATAAGGAAGAGTAATAAATTCTTTTTCTTTCATCAAGGGAACAACAAAAAAATAACAAAGGAATTCTTTAAATCTTTGACTTGAGAGATTTTTTGATCAAATCGAATTGGTAGTGACTAAATAAAATTTCTGAAAAAAAAAATCGTTTTGTCAGAATCCTTTTTCAATTGACAAAAAATTTTCATTTTTTTCGATTCAGAACATCTTTTAAGAAAAAAAAAGGATTCAACACCTGTTTAAGGAAATTTCTGAATTTGATCCCTTTTTATTTTCTTATTTTCTTGTTTAAAATTTTACTCCAAAAAATTTTTGTGTGGATGGATTTTTTGAATTGGTTTGTCTAAAAATGTGATTTGTTTTCATTAAATCCAAGATTTATTTCGATTCCTTTCCATTCGATCAACATTTAAAACTAAAAATGTATACCTAATTATTTTTTAACAAAATAAGTTTTTGTTTTAAATCACTCAGGGCTTTAAACTTGAAAAACCAATTATTTTGGATGTTTCCAAAATTGAATTTGTGTTTATAACAAAAATCAAAAAAAAATAATCACTCTTTTTTCTTTTCATTCCTGAAAAAAATTTTTTTTTATTCTTTTTTTTATCAAATTTTTCCAAGCCAATAATACCCTTAACTTTAAAACAAAAAACAGACTTTGAACTTTCTACAAATATCGCTGCAACACAAAAAACACTTCCCACACAACCATTTTTGAATTTCTCTTCGAACTGCAAAAACGAAAACAACAACCACAACAAGTAATTTTCTCCAACACTTATGGATTTTCTAACAGAATACGATTCACAATTAGAAACAAGTATCGAAATGTTTAATCTTGAAGGCAATTTAATTGATCTTGGAATCCTTGAATCGTCGTTTGGCGATTTGAATGATTTCGAAGGTTCTTTACTAACTGATCCAATTCTCGAATTACCAAATTTTGAGGAGAATCATGAAGATGTCTTTGGTTTTGAAAATAAATGTTTTGAATTATTTCAAGAGTTTGGAAATTCAAAAACTAAACCAATCGCAAATTCGGAATCAGAACAAGAATCAAAA